>CM031234.1:670270008-671760841 GCA_018340775.1 Taxus wallichiana var. yunnanensis
TGATTGTGAGGCTAGCAGTTCCAGATAATAACACAAGATGGAAGGTGTTTGAGAATGATCAACAGATCATCAATTTCTTGCAAGAAGAGGCTGAATTCTCAGCTAGGAATCAGGACAGACTAGAGCAGCAATACGGGGATCAAGTAGTGTAGCTACGGACAAACAAGCTTCCCAAGGGTTTAGTAACATTGGAGTCTATCTTCAACCCTAATGACCAGTTCTATAAGGAAAAGGCTAACATACAAGTCAAGAGAGAAGATTCAGAGCCAATTCTAGTTGGGGAAGGCAAAACACTTCAAATTGGTAAAGTGGCCATTGAGCAAGAGAAATCAGATTTCATACAGCTTTGCCAAGAATTTCTAGATGTCTGCACTTAGAGCTATGAGGACCTGCGAGGATTCAAACCGAAGTTGGTACAACATACAATAGAACTAGATCCAGATGCTAAGCCCATCAAGTAGAAACAAAGACCAGTCAACCCTCACATTGAGCCTCTAATGAAGAAAGAGCTAAACAAGCTAATAGAGGAAAGCATTATATTCTGATCAAGCACTCAAGTTAGGTTGCAAACTTGGTTTCGGTTAGGAAGAAGAGCGGAGAAATCAGGTTGTGCATGGACTTCGAGACCTCAACAGAAATCTCTCAAATACCATTACCCACTTCCTTGAATAGACCAAATATTGCAAGTGGTATTTGGTTTGGAGAGATTCTCTCTCTAGATGGCTACTCAAGGTATAATCGATAATGCTTTGAAAGAAGATGACTAGTTCAAGATGGCTTTCACCACGAAATGGGACACCTATGCCTACAAGAAGATGCCATTTGGGCTATCAAATGCTGGTGCCACTTTCCAAGGGGCAATGTATATGAAATTCAAGGGATTGATCAATAAAATAGTTTTGATATATCTTGATGACATCACCGTATTCTCAAAAATGCAACAGATCACCTCTTTCATCTGAGGAAGGTGTTTTAGAGGTGTAGAAGATTTGGGGTATCATTGAATCCCAAAAAATTCATATTATTTTCTCATGAAGGAAAAATTCTAGGCCATATTATTTCAAAGGAGGGGTTGATGATTGACCCAGAAAGAGTTGAAGCAATTCAAGCATTTCCATTGCCAAGTTATAAGAAGGCTCTTCAAAGCTTCTTAGGAAGGATCAATTTTGTCTGCAGGTTTGTTCCAAACTTTACAACTCTCGTAAAGCCAATAACGCTGATGTTGAAGAAGATCATGGCATTTAAGTGGATAGCTTAAGGTAAGGTAAGTTTTGAGGTGATAAAAGAGGTTGTATCTCAAGCTCCAACTCTCGTCAATCCAAAATTCTCAAAGGATTTCATGTTATATGCCTTTGGTGGTGGGGACACGATTTCTGCAATCCTAGTACAACAAAACAAAGAGGATCGGAACAACCAGTTGCTTTCTTCAGTCAAGGCTTGGAGGAATATGAAACTAGGTACTCTTTCATCAAAAAGCATGTCCTTGTAGTGATTAGAGCTTAAAGAAATTCAAGCACCTAGTCTCAAACAACAAGATCCAATTGTTGGTCTCTCATGCGGGAGTCAAGGACTTCCTTCTAAACAAGGATCTAAATGATAAGCATGCAGGATGGATAACTCATGTCATGGAATATGACATTGAGATCAAGGTCACCAAACTAGTGCATGGAAAAGGACTATGTGAACAACTAGCCTTGAGTCAACAGGTTGAAGCAGGTGATGAAAAAGAGACTATCTTGGTAATAGAAGATGGTCAAGAACACGAAAATTATGATGTGCCCACTCCTTGTTGGACTCAGAATATGATAAACTTCCTACAGACAGGCCTATGCCCTCCAAAAATGAGAAAAACAAAGAGGAGATACTTTAGACTACAAGCCATTCCATATGTGCTTGTTGATGGTGTTTTGTTCAAGAAGGACATCAATGGAGTTCTATTGAGGTGCATTAGGACAGGTCAAATTGAGAGGGTGTTACAAGATTTTCATGATGGAGATTCTCGGAGGACATTTTCCCCATGGCTAATAGCTCTCAAGATAATGAAGGCAGGGTATTATTGGCCCATGGTGTTTAATGACTTTGCTATACATGGATAAAAAAGTGTAAAAAATGTGCACTCTTCACGGAAAAGAAAGACTTGGAAAACTTCCATTGCACCCAATTTTAGTTGACCAACCATTTATGCAATGGGGATTGGACTTCATCGGGGTCATCAATCCAAACTCAAGGCAAGGAAACAAGTGGATTCTCATGGCAATGCAGACTATTTCACCAAGTGGATCAAGCAGCACTCAAAGAAGCAAATGAGTATAATATACTAGACTTTTATGAAGGAATAGTGATCGGTTTGGTTTGCGGCCACTATCATATCAAACAATGCATTGGAATTCATAGGTTCCAAGATTACGGAATGGACTTTCAAGAATGGAATCTACTTGAGCACCTGTACCAACTATTACCCACAGGGTAATGGACAAGTAGAGTCCACGAGTAAAAAATTTCTAAGAATCATCGAAGGACTCTGGATGAAAATCAAAGAACATGGCATACCAAGCTAAAATTAGTGTTATGGGCTGACAGAATAACACCAAAGAGGTCTACAGGTAATTCCCCATACAAGTTGGTCTATGGGAAAGAGGCAGTATTACCTATATCATTAGAACTGGCCGCATTGGTTGGAGTTCATGAAGCGATTGGAGTTGGCTGAGTTCGAACCAATGAGGCCGGGTATGTAGAGTTGATGGAATTGGAAGAAATCGAGAACATGTAGTTTAAACAATTGAGAAAGATCAGCATTAGTAAAAGATGGTTTGATAAGAAAGCAAGAGCAAGGACCTTCTAGGAAGGGGACCTAGTTCTGAAATTGATGCAAATCAGCAAAACCAGGAAGGCATTCCAAGTTTGATGCCATTAGGAGTGGTCCCTACATGGTCATGGGATGTAAGAATCGCAATGCCTTCCAATTGTCTATATTAGACAAAGAAGAACTCCCGATTCCGGTTAACAAAATCTATCTTAAACATTGCTACTGAAAAGAAAAGGTTTACCCTTGTAAATATTAGCCTAGATTTCAATTCCTCTAAGTGCGTATGCACATTGTCTTGTTGTAGTTAGGTTTCAGTTTCCCTAAGTGCTTTGGCATAGGTTTTGTTGCTCCTAGGTTGGATTTCTATAGTTCAGCGTGCTCTCGGAGAAGGAGTTGTGGTATCAGGCTCGGGATCAGATATCAGGTTGGTTTCAGGTTATTGCTTATGACTCCATGCCCAATGGATCGCTAAAAAGGCCATTGATCTTCTACCTAGCAGGCAGGTAATCCCGTTGAGTTGCCAAATTGTTATATATATCTACCCCCGGTAAATATAGACAACGACACAAAGGAAATATGTCGAGAGAGGTTCAAAAACCTGACACAAAGGAAATATGTTGGAGAGGTTCAAAAACCCAACACAAAGGAAATATGTCGGAGAGGTCCAAAACCCGACACAAAGGAAATATGTTGGAGAGGTCCAAAAACCTGACACAAAGGAAATATGTCAGAGAGGTCCAAAAACCTGACACAAAGGAAATATGTCGAGAGAGGTCCAAAACCCGACACAAAGGAAATATGATGGAGAGGTTCAAAAACCTGACATAAAGGAAATATGTCGGAGACATCCAAAACCCGACACAAAGGATTTCAGGTTTCAGGTTTTGGGAAACATGAGACATGAAGCATGAAAATCGCAAGGCATGTCTGATGCTTGGGAGTTCCGAGAACCCGAAACACTACCTAGGAAAATCGGGTTTTGGAGTCGGGAAAGCATGGGGTGAAAACATGTTGAGGCACCCTCCAAACCCGATGCAAATGCAAAGGAGAACCCCAAATGCGACTAGAAATAGACCCTGACTTGGGAATATTAAAATGGCCATAAATTTTCACAGGGAGCTCAGATTCGTGCATGGTTGGAATTTTTGGAAAGCTTACAAGGATATATTTAATTGGGTGAGAAAAAGTTCTTCAAAAATGTAAAATATAGTTTTCCATTTTTGGGGTTCTCACCTACCGCCTAATGAGATGAATTAAATACAACTTGGAGGTGGTTGGGGTAAATTTGGATTTCATCTCTCTTCCCTCTCTCATTCTTCCTATAAATTGTAAGGAGGGGCTTCTTTCTATAAGTTGGAAATTTTTGTTTTTCCCCTCCCTTCTTCTCTTTGGTAGGTGAATTTGTGGATTTAAAACCTCCCATTTAAAACTCAGAATGCAACTTTGCCTCTTGGCATTTTGTAGTGTATTGTATCAATATTTGGAGCAAATAATACATGTATGTGGGTGATTCTCAACCCTCTCGGTGTTCATTTTCATCCTCTTGATCTTTCACTGTAAATTTGGTTATCTGTGCATGATCTTGCATTGCATTTTTATTGTTTGTGTTTATTGGAAAGATAGGTGTTCTTCATTCCTCGATGCATCACCTTTGTTAGTTTACGTTTGTTTTTATGCATCTTCTTACCCTGTCTCCTTGGCAAGTTATTTTAGGTTTTTGAGTAAACCCTCTACATTTTTATGTGTGCATCTGAACAAAGGAATAGCAATCGCCTTCATCCGGAGAGCTTTCCCCGATTCATAAGGTCCTACACCCGAGAAAAGCTCCATGTTATGAAATCGCACTGAGAGTCTCAACCCATTGAGTTGCAGAAATTTAGTGGTGATGTGATTCACCATCAACAAATATACCATGTAAAGATGATATAGGAGTTGGGTCAGTGATAGTAGGGGTTAGGAGGACCATTTCTATTCACATCATCTCCGCTATGCAGCTTAACCAGTGTGTGCGATAAGGTTGTCAGATGTATGCTATTAGGGTTAGTGACAGATTAGAGGATGAGTCTAGTAGACCATCCCTTGATGATCATCTCATCTTGAGATAGTTTTTCTATGTCTTTCTAGGGGAGCTACCAGGGGTACCACCCCCATGCGAGATATATTTTCACATAGATTTGGTTCCATTGGAAATCCTATGTCATGAGCACCGTATCGGTTGACTACACCTGAGATCTACGAGATCAAGTTGTATCTTGAGGGCCTTTTGGAGAAAGACCTGATCCATTTTATATATCCCCTTGTGGTGCACTAGTGATTTTTTTATAGAAGAAGGTTTGATCTCTATGGTTGTGTATTGATTACCACCAGCTGAACAAAGTAACTATCAAGAATTTTTACCCCATTCTGTGCATTGATGATTTATTTGATCAGATGAAGGGGGCCATAGTGTTCTCCAAGATAGATCTTAAGTCAGGTTATCAGCTTAGGATCAAAAAGGTAGACATTCATAAGACTTCCTTCTATATCGAGATATGGCCACTACAAGTTCACCGTAGTGCCTTTTGGTTTGACGAATGCCCCGAAGTGTTCATGAGCTTGATGAATGAGGGTATTCAAGACATTCTAGGATCACTTCGTTCTCATTTTTTTCTTGATGAAATTATGATTTACTCGCGTACACATGAGGAGCACATTCGGTAGGTTCTTCAGTGTCTTCATGAGAAGCATCTTTATGTGAACATAGAAAAGTGTGTATTCTTGAAGATAAAGGTGTAGTATTTGGGCCACATCATTTCTAAGGAAGGTATCATAGTCAATCCTTCTAATATTCAAGCTATTATGGATTGGCCAGCACCCACTACTATGACAGAGGTATGCAGCTTCATGGCTTTAGTGGGATACAACAGGAGATTTGTTCAGGAATTCTCTCGGGTTGCACACCCCATCACTTCCCTTCTATGGAAAGGGAAGAAGTTTGTTTGTAAGATAGATGTGAGAAAGCCTTCTAGACACTAAAGGAATGCCTCATGACAATGCCTATCCTTGCAGTTTTAGATCCTCATGGTGATTTTTTCTTATGCATAGATGCTTCTTTGGCAGGACTTGGAGGGGTGTTGATGTAGGAGGAAAGAGTTGTTGCTTTTGAGTCTCACAAACTCAAATATTATGAGATCAATTATCTGACTCATGATCTTGAGCTTGTGGCATTTTTTCATGCCTTGGTTCAATGGAGACACTTCCTTCTTGGCTGGATATTTGCACTCAGGGCTGATCACTTGAGTCTTCGCCACCTCTTCACGCAACCCAATCTCAATGTTGTTGATGAATGCTCATCAACAACATTGGATGGAGTTGCTTTATGAGTATGACATAGAGATAGAGAATGTGAAGGGGAAGGAGAATGTGGTTGCAGATGCCTTAAGAAGATGGAGACATGTGGTTATGGCCACTTCAAAGGGCACAAATTTATAGAGCCGATTTTACATCATCTTCCTCACAACAACTTCTATCTTATATCCAGGGTAGAGATTGAGTCTCAGATACCCCTTGAGGGGAATTTTTATAGATTCTCATTAGAGACGAATGGCCTTCTTTAACACAGAGGTTAGATTTATGTTTGCAAAGATGGAGGCTTCAGAGAGCAAATGTTGACAGAGGCTCATCATCCACCTTATCCAACCCATCCTGGGGTGAAGAAGATACACACCACTTTGAGACATTTGTACCATTGTAGGGGAATTTGGAGAGACATGGCTCATTTTGTGTCATGTTGTTTAAAGTGTCAGAAGGTGAAGGAAAAACATCGGCATCCCGTTGGCCTTCTCTTTCCTCATGCTATATCACAGTGGAATTGGGACATAAATTCAATGGACTTCATAGCTGGGATACCGACGTTGAGATACCACCACGATGCCATGATGGTCATGGTGGATAAATTAACGAAAGTGGCTCATTTTTCTCTGGTGAAGACCACCTACATAGCTAGTGTAGGGGCATGAGTATATATTAATCGTATCATCGGGTTGCATGGGATTTTGCATAAAATCATTTGTGATCATGATCCTTTGTACACTTCCCACTTCGAACTACCATGCAAGATGCCCTTAGGACAAAGATCAATTTCAGCATAACATATCACCCTTAGATAGATGGAAAAACTCAGTGGGTGAATCAGATTTTGGAGGACATGTTTAAGATGTATGTCATGGATCACTAGTCGATATGGGAGGAGTACTGTACTTGGTAGAGTTTTCCTAAAATAATAGTATTCAGATTTTGATAGGTATGGCTCCTTTTTAGGTATTATATGGCGAGAGTGCAAGACACTTCTTAGTTGGGATAGGTTAGAGGAAAGGATTTCTCTTGGGCCAACTTTATTACGGGACATGGAGCAATATGTGGTTATGATTAGACTTTAGGTAAAACTTAGTGTAAGTAATTTTACATTAGTTGGTTGTGTTTACCATAGGTAAAATCTTATTTTGTTATATTGTTTATTCGTATGGTTTATTTGTTGAAACTATATTTTGTATTTATTCATTCCCGTATGTATTTTGTTATAGTTGTTTAACAGCTTGGTTGTATGGATATGACTGTGCAATACCTATATATATTGCAGTCATCCATTGCTATGTAATTTTGATGGTTTTGCAGATTAATAAAATTATACAGGCTGCCTCCCTGTTTCGGTCCTTCGGGTCCTGTCATTTGGAATCAGAGCAGGAATTTTGAGAGACCTGTATAAAAGGAAGGTGCATAGTGATTGCAGAAGAGGTTGAGGAGCATTGGAGAAGCTTTTGCAAGCAAAGGAGAGCCAGAGTTGCCTCCTGCAACTTCCCAGCCCCATCCCTTGCAATACCACCATCAAATTCTTCAAAACCACCATTAAATCTATGCAAAACCATGTATAGTCTTTGCAATTCAAGCACGAGGAGGATAGAATCCGCCAAGGAAGAGATTGCAAGCTCAAAGGAGGGGAGAAAATTGATAGAAGTGCTATACACAGTCAAAACCACCTTCATTCACGCAAAACCACCTTCAAAACCGCTGATCGTTTTTCTCTTTGCTGGAAAATTCGCTCAAAACCACGTTTGAGCAAACCGTGGGTTCATAGAGGTAAGGTTTTACAGTTTACAAGTGTTTAAATAAAATGTCTTCACTTTATGTTTAGTTTGACTAGGCCGCCCAAGTGGCTAGCCTATTATTTTGTAAGACACTCTCACTAAAGGAGGTCAAGGGGTCAAATCCCCCCTCTCAAACCTTTTGGCGGGAAGTTTAGCAAAACTGCTAAATTTAGCAGGAAATTCAAATTTAGTTATAACTAACTAAATTTAGCGGAGAAATCCCTAATTTAGGGTAAAAAAATTTTTTCTCCCATTCGGCCTGGTTTTTCATTTTGGACATTTTTACAAAAGGAGACCCATCTAAAAATTGCATTTTCAGCTATTTTTTTGCAATTTTTAGCATTTTGGGTCGTATTGGGCTCAGGAGGCCACCAGGACCCGTGAAACAGAAATTTTTGCCTGCCATTCAAATTGTCCAGTTTTTTGAATGTAAATTGTATACTACTGCATATTGTACTAATTTGTAGGTTGCCATAGTCAACTGCAAACTTTGTAACTGCTCAAAAACTGGCAGAATTGTAATAAAAAAATAAAAAAAATTGGTTCTGTAACACTCACGAGATCCTAGATCTCATTCGCAGCGTTCGGTATATACGGTGCCTTTGGGAAGCGCTTACGGGTAAAGCCGTCGTGACTACTACTGCACTTAACACCTAATATAGCTGCAACAACGTCATCTGGGCATCGTCCCTATAAATCGACAGGGAGTAATAAGGTCACAGTGCACACACTATGAACCATCCCATCCGTTTGTGAATGATTGCATGACATAAATCCAGACTGAGAAATTATCCAAGTATATAGCGAAGTTACGCGCGCGTATGAGGATATTTCTTTGAGCCAATGTCAATAATCACACAGACCCCATCAGTATTGTCTTGGTACCACGTATTGAATTCTTTCACGTACGTTAACGCCTCTTTCACGTACCACCGAGTATATAGAAAGGGCGAGCTTCTTCCACGTACCGACGGGTATATCGGAAGGCGCGTATATATAAAGGTTTGGTATATCGAATGACGGTATATATATTGGGATACCTATACAGGTGATAAGAGCCAAACCCCGTCGGTGATCTCTGCAAAATGGGCACCAATGCCCCCAAATTTTTCTTCTGGATTCACATTGCTCGGAGGAAGCAACTATGCTTTGCATGGAAGAAAAAAATAAAGACACAACTTGAGTTTGAAGAAATCTGCTTTGTTGTGACTAGTACTCTAACCAAATCAACAACTAATACAACACAACAACGATAGTTTGATAGAGCGGATCGAGAAAGAAAACTCATCATCTTGTTTGAGTGTCCAACAATGTGTAAGCCCACATTCAAGATGCCACACCAGCAAAAGAAGCGTGGGATAAGTGAGCACAATATATGAGGCCAAGAACAAGAATTTCATACTAAATTTGCGAGAGTCGATTACATACATTGAAGTTCAAGAAGAATGAGAAAATTGAAGCTTTCCTAAGAAGAGTTGCGAGTTGAGGGCTTCACTTCTAGCCCTAGGAGAAGAGGTCAAAGATGAATCTCTTGTTCCCATTTTTCTGAGAGCTCTCCCTTCTTCTTACTGCATTTTTGTCACAACTCTAAACTTTTCAGATATGACAATTAGTTTTGACAAGCTGGTAAACCTACTGCAACAAGAGGAAGCAATGCACAATAAGGATGATGAAGAGGAGCAGAATCTTGTCTTCACATCAAAAATGGAAAGGAAAAGGTAAAGGAAAACCTAAATCCTATCAGAAGTCCCAACATCAGAATCAGTATCATGGGGACAATCAACAGAAGAAGCAATGTCCAATTTGCAAAAGAGGACATGACTTAAAAGATTGTTGGTATAACACTTATAAGAAAGGTTCATCAAGCAACTCTGGACCACAACAACAACAATCTTACAAGGGACATTCTAACAACTATCACGGGTAGAAAAAGGGGAACTAGAAAAGAAGACCCCACCAGCAAGGTAATATTGCTGAGCAACAAGAACAGTCAGACAATGAAGACTTCTTGTTCACTGCTTGATCAAGTGAACCATCCACGTCATCTAGTGATGTCTGGTATGTTGATTCGGGAGCCACTCGACACATGACCAGCCACAGACTAGTTTATCTCAATTAGGGACACACCATCAAAAATCATGTTTCGTTGGGAGATGATTCTTCATATACTGATTCGAGGGATTGGGAAACATCTCTTTACCCCTTGGTTCACGCAAATGCAGACTATCAGATGTCCTATATGTCCCTAGGTTGACAAAGAATCTTCTTTCAGTTAGTCAACTCCTAGATCACAACCTAAAAATTGAATTTGATAGTCAATCTAGCAAGAAAACGTGTTTGATTCGAGATAAATCAAGAGGCTCGAAAATAATTGCAAAAGCCTCCAATGTGGGACGCATGTTCCAACTTGATTTTGTTTATAGAGATGATCAAGCACTTGTGGCTAAAAATTCCACCTCAGCGCAGTTGTGGCATCGGAGATTTGGTCATGTTAGTTTTAAATATCTCAAAACACTTCGCCGGCATAATATGGTACATGGGCTACCTTCTCTTCAGAAGGATACAGACAAGTGTCCTCACTGCCTAGCAGGAAAACAACACAGGGCTTCATTCCAAAAGAGTACTTTTCGAGCTCATGGTAAACTTGACCTAGTTCATACCGATCTTTGCGGTCCAATGCAGCCAAGTCATTATGGGTTCTAGTACTTCATGCTTTGTGTTGATGACTATTCAAGGAAAATGTGGATTTTTTGTCTTTGCAAGAAAAGTGAAGCGTTTGAAACCTTCAAAAAGTTCAAAGTAGCAGTTGAGAAAGAAACTGGTCATCACATCAGAACTCTCCACTCAGATCAAGGGGGGGAATTCACCAGTGATGAGTTCAGAGACTACCTACAAACTCATGGGATTCGTCAACAAATGCCTCCTCCACACACACCGCAGCAAAATGGTGTTGTTGAGAGAAGAAATTGTACTATCATGGAAATGGTGTGATGCATGATCGATGATTCCGGACTTGCAAAGACATTTTGGGCAGAAGCAGCAAAAACAACAGTGTATTTGTTGAACAGAGCGCCCACAACTGCTCTTGATGGAATTACACCACAAGAAGCATGGTCAAAAAGGAAACCATCCATTGCACACCTTAGAGTATTCAGGTGCAAAGCAAGCATGCACATACCCAAACAGAATAGAAAGAAATTGGACATGAAGTCACAAAAACTCATCTTCATTGGGTACAGTGAAGAGACTCTTGGGTATAGATTGATGGATCCTAAGACCAGAAAAGTCTACACCAGCAGAGATGTTGAGTTTTTCAAGAAGAAGGAAGCAGAGTCTCCTCCTCCGAACTCACAAGATGTAGATTTTTCACCTATTGTAAAAATTGAAGCTAATGTTCCCTCAGAAGATGAAAGTGATGATGGGGATGATGGTGTTGATCAAATAGAACCACAACCCATGGGAACAGTTCAACGTATGCCTAAATGGTGTACAAGTACATTACGAGATGCAAGATTGGATGCTCCACCGGATACATCCACCCCTGGACCACGACTCGCAAGAAAGCAAGAGAAGAAGTTAACTTTGCTTTGATGAGTAGAGTTATTGAATCAGATGAGCCCTCTACAGTCCAGGAAGCCCTATAGTCAAAATCTTGGAAAGATGCCATGGATTCTGAATATCAATCAGTGATGAAGAATAACACTTGGCAACTTGTTGATCTTCCACTAGGGAAGAAACCCATTGGATGTAGATGGATATTCAAAACTAAGTACAAAGTAGATGGGATAGTGGACAAGTACAAAGCAAGACTTGTAGTAAAGGGGTACACACAAAAAGAAGGCATTGACTATGAGGAGACATTTTCTCCCACTAAGATCAAAATGATCAGGATGATCTTTTCTCTAGCTGCTCAGTTTGGATGGAAAGTTCACCAAATGGACGTAAAAAGTGCCTTCCTAAATGGAGATTTACAAGAAGAATTCTACATGACTCAACCTGAGGGATATGTTGTACCTGGTCAAGAAACAAAGGTATGCAGACTCAGGAAATCTCTGTATGGCCTCAAACAGGCACCCCGGCATGGTACATCAAGATTGATGAGCATCTCATACAACATGGATTTGTTAGAAATCCATACAATCCCAATCTCTACCTCAAAAAGCAAGGGGGGGAGATGGTGATTGTTGTTGTCTATGTCGACGATCTCATCATCACTGGCAGTTCAGTGAGGATGATCGATGCAACGAAGAAAGATCTTAATCAATCGTTCGACATGACCGATCTCGGCTGATGCACTATTGTCTTGGATTAGAAGTGTGGCAGAAAGAGAATCATATTTTTGTTTCTTAGATGAAATATACCAAGACTACGCTTGAGAATTTTAGGATGATGGATTGCACACCAATTGCTACACCTATGGAGAACAGATTACAGTTATCTCATTCAGATCCATCTCCTGAGGTAAGTGCCACTCTCTATCGACAGCTGATCGGGAGTCTCATTTACCTGACTTACACTAGACTAGATATCAACTTTGTAGTAAGTTATCTATCCAGGTTCATGCAAGAACCCAAATTTTGTCATTGGAAAGCAACAAAGCACATTTTGAGATATCTCAAAGGATCAGTGGATCTTGGTCTAGAATACAAGAAGAATGAAAAATTCTTCTTGACTGGATATTCAGATTCAGATCATGCAGGTAACATTGATGATAGAAAATCCACTTCTGGATTTGTATTCTTTATGGGATCTGGACCAATATCATGGGGAAGTAAGAAACAACACTTTGTTTCTCACTCTTCCACAGAAGCCGAGTATCGTTCTGCAGGAGAAGCTGTCTACGAAGCGATATGGCTACGTCGCATACTTGAAGGACTTGGAGTACCACAGGAGAAACCTACCACCATGTATGTTGACAATGAAGGTGTTCTCAAGCTTGTTCGGAATCCAGTGTTTCATGAGAGAACGAAGCACATTGAGGTACAGGTTCATTTCATCCGAGAACATGTCTTGAAACACAATATACAGCTTCAGTTTTGCCCAACAGCTGAACAACGAGCAGATATCTTCACAAAGTCACTTGCACGTGAAAAGTTTGAGTTTTTCAGAGAGTTCCTCTCCTCATCCCTTGAGGCAATGTAAAATTAAGGGGGGGAATGTTAGGTAAAACTTAGTGTAAGTAATTTTACATTAGTTGGTTGTGTTTACCGTAGGTAAAATCTTATTTTGTTATATTGTTTATTCGTATGGTTTATTTGTTGAAACTATATTTTGTATTTATTCATTCCCATATGTATTTTGTTATAGTTGTTTAATAGCTTGGTTGTATGGATATGACTGTGTAATACCTATATATATTGCAGTCATCCATTGCTATGTAATTTTGATGGTTTTGTAGATTAATAAAATTATACGGAGTTGCCTCCTGTTTCGGTCCTTCGAGTCTGTCATGACAAAGACTATAGGAGGTACAAGACAGAGAGAAGAAGTATGCAAATTAACATAGGACAGACCATAGTTTTGATGTGGGTATGAAGGTGTTCCTTCATGTCAGGCCACATAAGATCCCTATCCATTACGAAAAAGGTTCTAAGTTAGCTCCTAGATTTTTCGGTCCCTTTGATATCTTGGAGCGTATCGGTCCTTTTTCCTACCATCTAGCATTATCACCTAGCTTGTATCACGCCCATGATGTGTTTCATATTTTAGTACTTAGGAGATATAATACAGATCCTTCTCATGTGCTAGATTGGACCTCATTGTAGGTACACGATTAGGGTTAGGTGATAGTTGTGCCCATCCACATTTTATAGCATAGGACTCGGGCCTTTGAGGAAGAGAGATTAACCAAGTTCAACCGTAGTGCGATAGGTATGACGAGACTACAGGCTACATGGGAGGATGATACATTGCTACAAGTTTAGTTTCCACACCTATTCTAGTGACTTCTAGGAGGAAGTTGAGTCTAAGGGGAGGGGGATGTAGTGCCCACTTCCCTTCGACACCTTTTTATTATTGATTATGATACTGTCGACTATACTTATGGATATTATTGTAGTTTTTGATTTGGCATGATGTTAGATGTTAGAGATCATAGAATGTTGTTGATTTCGATTCATATATGATGCATGTGGATTATTAGAGACATTTTATATTAATGTTGATATGTTGTGGACATGGTTATATATATATATATATATATATATGTTTTTTACATGTGTGATATTTTGTGATATTCAAGTAAACCTTTGATAATTGAACTAATGTTGTGATCGTTTTGACATGGATGAGATTTAGAATAGAAATGTTGCTAGAAATTGTAAATGATATCACATTTTCCTAGATTATATTTGATTCATATATAGATGATTGTGGATTTATATTATATATTTTATCCTAACTATTTTTGATGTGGCCATTAGGTCGAAGGAGGTTTTATGTGTTTTTCATGTAAACATGTCACAACAAACATCGAGGGGATTAAAGACCAACTGCATTGAATTCTAGATGAATTCAACAAGGGTCACCATGAAAACATGTGTTTATGTGTGTGTGTGTATTTGAATTATTGTTAGGGGGAAATTGTTACCAAGGGATTATGTGTTGTATTTTTTTTAGTTTTCACTTAATATAGTCTGTGATTTTTAGTGATGTAATTTCCTTGTTTTAATTAATTAGAAAATGATGTATTCTTCCCCTTTATCTTAATGGTGTTAGTGTCCTATTTAAGTTAATTAATATTTTTATTAATTATTTTGGATGTGAACAAAAGTTTTAATTTATTAGACTAAATGTCTTTTAGGTTTTGTGTTATAATATTTAGTGCTTGTGACCTTGAGTTTTGTACACTCTACCCCCATGGAAATTCAAATTTGGCCTTAAGGGCCAATTTTTAATACTTGTGGGACATGTTAAACTTATCCCACATCTATTAAATTTCTATGCAAACCCTACCTATGGGTTGGCAGGTAAAAATTAGACCCCATTATGGGTTTTGGGAAGACAAATTGTAAGTCTTTATTGCACCTTCTTACATGTAATTACTTTTGGTCCTTAAGGGGTGTGGGCATGGTCATGTGTGTAAGTAAAATGTCATTTCTTCAACCACTTATTAATTTTGCTTCGGAGTTTGAAGTTTGACTTGTGAGGTGGAGTCGAGGATGAGTGATGTGGCATCCTACATGGAGCTACCTCACCCTCCTCTCTCTCTTTTCTATTTATTCAAGTTTTTTGCTTGTTTGGGGTTACTTCATTTCTTTTGTACTATTTAATTTCTTGGAGTTGGAGGATTTTGGAGAGCTTATGGTCTTGTGGGAGCTTGTTGGTGATTGCTTGGGATTTAAGGATATTGGAGTTGACTCTTGTGTTCTTGTTTTTGTTGAGTGTCCGGAATGCTTATTGGGTGCTTGGGTAGATTTCCTAAGTTTGGTGTAGGAGTGGACTTTGGGGAGAATTCATGTAGCGATGCATAAGATTTATGTCATGTTTGGAGGGAGTTTGGGTTGGGTGCCCCACCTTGGATAAGGAATGCTTGCATTTCTTACTTATTCTTGTATGAGGGAGGCATAAGAGAATGAGGGAGGCATAAGAGTATGTGGGAGGCATAAGAGGTACTTGAGGGAGGCATAAGAGTATGTAGGGGATTTGAGACATGTATTGGAGGCTTTTAAGGTGGGCACCCATTTCCCATTGGGAGGCATAAGTGGCCTCCCCATAGGTTCTTGCTCCTTTGGCTTTCATTTTTAAGCCTTGTTTATTTTGGTTGTTTTTCCTTCTTGTGTTGTAGTTGAGTTGAATGTTCTTGGAATGGTTGTGAAATTTTTGGTGTTGTGTTGTGGAAGCTTGTTGTTGCCATTGGTTGGATTCACCTCTCATTGTAATGTGGTTGGGGCTCAGGGGCCAATGAGGAGGATGGCTTCTCCCCCTCATTGGATATTTTGGTTGGGTGGAGAGTGTTTCCTCTCCCCCATTTTTTTTGTGGATCAAGAAAATCATGAAGGAGCTCTCTTGTTGGTATTATGAAGCTTGGAGCTTTTGGTGGAGTCCCTAAGAAAATCCTTCTTGTAATAAAAATTCCTTAGTGTTTTTCCCACTTAGAGTGGAGGAACTTGTAATATTGCATTCCATTTTAGCTCACATTCTTGTATGATTTTTCCACTTCAAGTGGAGGACATTGTGTTGATCTTGTGAAGGAAAGTTGCATTCAAATAATTGTTATTAAAGTTGTATTGTATGTTGAAAGAAACAAAAAAGAAGAAAGATTTGTGTTGTAAAGTTAGTTTTGTGAAATGGAAAAGAAATTTCATTACCTTTGTTTGAAAGTTGTATTGTAGGAAAGGAAAGTTGTCTTCATTGTTGTATTTGTATTATTAGAGATGAGAAGGAAGAAATATTAAAGTTCATATATTACTCAAAGGCATGTAGTGAAGTAAGTTGTATTGATTCATTTTCATGTAGTGGAGGAAATATATTTTAAAACCTTATTTCCAATAGATGGAAATTGCTTAAGTTTTAATTAGTCTTGGAATAGGCCAATGAAGTAATCTAAGTCCTAACTTTAGTATGTTATCCTCATTTAAAAGTTATTGTAAATCTACTACAATTAGTTAAGGGAAATGAAATGAAATTCTCCTTTCCTCCTATATAATGTTCACTAAATGGACTAGAAGAGAAAGTATTAATGCAATCTTTTAACTTGCCCATACTACTAGCTACATTTCACCTTCATGTTGATAGCAATGCTACTTTCCTAAACCTTATTAATAAAAAAATATTCCTAATAGTGAAAGTTTTACAAATAAGATAATATAGTAATACCAATATACTATTAATATTAGTATATTAAATATAAAAAAATTACTATATTGTAAGCCATAGTCAAAAGAAATAATATCAATATTGCAATATGATATACATATACATACATACATACATACATACATATATATATATATATATATATATAACATATTTATACATATTGAATAAATCAAGATTTTATTAAGTTCAAAGATTACTCAAAAAGGTCAAGTAATGGTTGGACACGGCCTCTGCATTGGGGCCTATGATTTTATTAAGTTATTATTACCATCCGCGGCGAAGCCTCACACTCACACACACAGATATATATATATATATATATATATATATATATATATATATAGGCATATATTTATATTGATTTATAATTAAAATCACTATATTAATAAGTGATTCAAATCTTTTTTTATCCTCTTGTTTTAAAAAATGATTATATATGTGTGTGTGTGTGTGTGTGTGTGTGTGTGTGTGTGTGTGTGTGTGTGTGTGTGTGTGTGTGTGTGTGTGTGTGTGTGTGTGTGTGTATTCTCATACATTAATGAAATCACTCATAAAATATGGTTATTCAATCAAAATAGTGTAAAACCCACAAGCCCATTTGGGAAAAGCAATAAAATACGATCTAATTAAAACAAACAAATACATTTGTAAACCCTAAGGAGGGAATCAACAAATAAGAAAAATATTGGAGCTTGTAGGCCACTTCCAAAAGCTTAAGAGTGCCTCCAATGGCTTCCCTTCCTCCTCCTTTAACCTGCAAAACTAAAGAAAGAAAATGAATCAAATGAAATGAGAAAGAAGCCTTCATAAGGATGCCTTAGGGTTGGTTACCCTTTTTCCACATCAAGGGACCAAATTGAATCCATCCAAGGGATGAGATTCATCCCTACAAAAGTAGGTGGAGAGTGGGTGAGTGGGAAATTACCTTTTAATTTAAATGTTTTAATTTCAAAATATGGGTTGACTTTTTAAGGGGTCACTTTATGGGGTAATAAAGTGTTTATTATTCTAACCCCATGGAAAATGGAAACCTTGTTAATTGTTTAAACCTTGTGGAATTAGATACCTTGGGTATTTAATTAATTTCACCCCCTTTAACCCTCTCTATTTAATTGTGGAATATTTAACTATAGTCGGAATTTAATTATTTATTAAATTAACACATCGAGTGAACTAAACTTTGCTTGGACTAAATCTACTCATTAGTTTTAATGCGGGTTTAATATTTGGTTATAATGGGAAAAATGTATTTATTATATATAATTGAATTTGAGACATTATTGTCACAATTACAGTTTAAGCTTTGTATGCAGGAACACTTTTCAAAAACACATTATTCCATAATTTTTCTAACTAAACCTAGGTTGTTCTTGAGTCTTGTTCGGGTGTTTTTAGTCGTGTTCTTTTTCGATTTCTTTAAGACCAATCACAAGTGAAATTATAAGTATCCGTGTAAGGTTAGAGAGTTAACAACAATAGCCTTCAAAGAACATCTCACAAGTGAAAATTTTAGAAGATAAGGAAAAAATTAAAATTTAATAGAGTTATATGACGTATTTACTCAAAGAATGTACTATTTAAAGACTATGCATCATGCAATCCATTCTAAAAAATCATATTTTTTTATGCTTCATACTTGATGAATCAAAGTTCGAGAATAGGTGTATAATTTATTTATTTTTCTTGTAGATCAAGGTTGTAGAAAGGAACATGTGAAAATTGTAGGTCTAAACAATTTTGTACTCTCATAAATTTTAACTTCAATATTTTCTTATGAAAATTTAGAGTGCAAGTAGCGGGACAGGTCCATGGTCAACATTTTTAGTAGCTTCGAGGTATAAATTCAACAGGGTCAAGATCAGTTGTAGGCTATCAGCTATGCCATATTGTTATCTCGTTTTTCCCCTCAACCCAAATTCGACAACAGGAACCTAAAAACTAGATAGGGCACCCAAGGAAAATAATTTGAGTTCCAAACACTTTCCAGGCTCTCAGCAACACATTCAGTGAGTTCATAAGTGAAAATGATATTGAGGAATTTTTTCCTCTTCTATGTTTTGACCATTAAAATTAATTTAAAAATGGTGAAATATGGCCCCCGTGGGCCTACATCTGGCAAAAATGGGCAAACCATTTGTAAAAAAATCAAAATAAATTTTAACTCCTTCTTTTTCCCTCCCATGATACTCTGACTCAAATAAATTAGAAGGGAAACCATACAAAACCTGAAAATAGTCTAAAAGGGCCAAATCGGGTTATGAGGGTGACTAGGCTAAATCTAGCTCATTGAGAAGCTCAGAAGTGGTCGAGTGATTTGGTGGTTGTAAAGGGGTGCAATATTGTGGAAAACATATAGATAGAGACATGTTACATTGGTAGGCAAGATGAGGGCTTAGAGGAATTGAATGAAGAGGATTTGGGCTCACATATGCGACAAGTGATTGCTCAAAGGTGAGAGGGCTCGATGGCGAGAAAAGGGAGTTTGGTTCATAACAAGGGCATGTGAGGAAATATGATGAGCACATATTAGTAGTCGCATTATCATGAAGGCATCAGCATTGATTAGGAACTAAGTTGAATTAAGTCAGCGAAAGGCCAATTAACATCGCACAAAGATCATGCTTCAGGATCAAGAGTTGAAGTTCAATGGTATGTGGAAAATATTTGGTTTCGATCGAGGTGATTAGAAGGAAAAGATAACTCAGCCCAAGTGGATTGGAATTTTTCTTATCAAGCCATGTTGAGAAGGTCTCAAAGGGGCCCCGATGACATGATGATGAGCCAAGCTAAGGCTCTTGTACTACATGTGTGGATGAGCTTGGATTGGTGATTTTGGGATTTAGCTTAGAGAGCCGGACCCGGGAGTAGCATGATAGTAAATTCCTTGGATGAATTGGCATAAAAATTAGGTGGAAAGAGGGTTTCCAAGCTCAGGGCTATGGAAAAAAAGAGGAGGCCACCTCATAGGTGAAGGAGCTCAAGTAATTGAGCTATAAAGTAAGCTCCCATGTGAGCTCTATAGGATGACTTGGCGTGAAAGGAAAATTCACCGTAAGATGGAGATAGCTTGACCTAGTGAGTGACGTGTGAGTTTGGTTAGAGCCCAAAGTTGGAAGACTTCATACTTTGGGAGTTTAGTAATTGGGAGTCTCTACCATGTAAAATGAAAAGGATCTAGCCAAAAGTAAGAAGAAAAAGGATACTAAAGTCTGAATTCGCAAGGATGACATGGAAAACTAGGTGACTTTAAGAGTTTTATGGTCATCCCAACTTTGATTCAACGACGGATGTAATTTAGAACTCACAAGGTAGAGAGGTCCAAAATAAAGAGCTCCACATCTTTGAAAACATAGAACCCCAAACTCCGAAGAGATTGGTGATGTGGCAAGTCATGGTAAGTTTGAAAATAAATATTTTCAAGATTCAGTGTGATAGTTTCAGAACTTTGAGTGTGCCATTTTAAGATTCTTGAGGGAGTGATGTGCAAAATGCAAAGGGCTGAAATTCCGAAGCAATAATCTCCCACCGATGCATTTAAAAAAATTACCAAGTTGGTATATTGAGATCCGATCTATATGGAAGGTAAAAACATTAGGTAAAAACATTTAATGCCAAACCAAGAACCTACCTAGGTGGCATGCGAAGAAATACTAAGATACATTGAATGAGTAATGAGATGGAAGGTGGATCTGTAGACACTAAACGGTGTCGTTCATTCAACCATGCATAACTTTGGAAGTTGTTTTCAAATTTTGGTCAAATTATACTTGATCAAAAGGGGATTAAATGAATAATCCTATTGACACATCAAAATGTAGAAATTAGGGGGTAGGTGGGGGTCAACTCGGAGAACCAACCAGATGAAAAATGATGATAACATATCCTATACACCACCATTTTTATCAAAATCACAGGTTATGGAAAGCTAATTTTGAGCTTTATAGCTTGGAATGAGAAAGGAGGATAATTTAATGGGTTTGGTGGGAAAATTTTCATAATGAGTTTACAAGACTAAGGAAATACGTAGGTGCATCATGAAGCTTTTACTTCAAGCACAAGGTAGGGTACATGATGGATAAATTTTACATGTTTTCCCACCATTGCAAGGATGTAATAATGTTTTTTTAAGAATGTCAAAGTAATTATAAACTATTTTTGTCTCTCCTCTCTGAAAATTCTTCAATAAATTATGAGTGGGTTCAATATTTTTCCTTTTCCACTCAATTCTTTCTTGTCTATGTAAAATATGTGGAGCTCAAGCCTCCCATTGAAATTGTAATTTAATTTTTATGCCCTTTTGGCCCTTTGTAATGCAATGTATCAATTTTTGGAGAAATAGTAAAAATATGTGGATGATGCTCAGCTCTCTTTTGTATTTATTTTGTATTTTCTGATCTCTCATTACGCTTAGGTTACTATGCATTGTTAAACTATTATTACACACCTTAATGGTTGTTTCAATTTGGTGAATGGATTTGTAATAGTTGTTTGATCTGTGGTGTTTAATCACCCTCTTCAATATTTTTTGTTTTCATTCCCATGCAAGTGCAATATATTCAAAATTCCTTATTGGTGTATCACCTCTAGTTAGAATACATTTAATTTTCATGCAATCCTTCTATCCATGTCTCCTTGGAAAGCATTAGGGTATGACTAGATCAATTTCTCTCGCAATTGGGCATGTGATGATATATTTAGGATTAGGAACTAGACTTTCTTTGGAGATCTATCTCGATGTAAAGCTACCAAACTTTTGAAATAGCTCTATTTTGTGTAATTAGGCCAAATTCCACCATCTAAAAATGGACCATTCGGGGTGTTGTGATTACTGCATGAACAAGATCATTTTGAATATCCTCAAAACATTGAATAAAGAAAATAGAGGATGGTTGAGATGCATGATATGTAAATCATCTAGGGTTTTTATTTAAAAATATAAATATATAAATGTTATATAAGCCCATAACATATTCTTCATTAGTGAATGGTATCCTAGTGAACGTGAGTGCATTACATTGTGTTAGTTTAGGATAATAGTGACGTAGTGAATAATTACGAATGGTAATTGTTATCCAAAATGTGCCTCGGCTCATTTTTGTGGCTAACTTATTGTGTTCTTGCCTCTCTTGTGCCTCGCCTCCATTTTTTTATTTTCAGGCACTCAAATCTTTCTCGAAAGTGGTACGATTGGATAGAGCTCTCTCTCAACTTTCCAAAAAGGTAAAGTTTTCCTCCTAACTCCTCATATTTTTCAAGTTATGGCTCGGTAGAGTTTTGTTGGGAAATTTTCTCCTTGGAAGCCCGCAGCCAATAAGAACGTGCCACGTGTCCAAGAAGTGGCGGGGTCGGAGGAGAACTTGGCTTTTTTGCCAAGTCTTTTGGCGTAGGTTTTAAATGGAAAATTTTTCCCGCGGGACCCGCCGACGAATCAGGAGACGCCACGTGTCAGGGGAGAATTTTGGGAAAAATTGACTAAGTGTCCACGCAAGCAAAATTTTGGAGGAGTGGCCTAGGCCAATAGGAACATGATAAATTGTCTGTAGGGGGCGAGAGTTCGTGGTGCGAGAAAAAAAAAAAGGAAAAATTTGTAAGTGTTGGCCGAGTTTTTCAGAGGGAAAATTTGAAGAAGGGCCCATGCGCGAATGAACCTAGGACACGTGTCCTAGGGTCCAAGGGGAGTTCGGAAGACAGGAAGAAATTTTAAAAGTTTGGCAAAGTTTTCGGCAAAAATTTCAAAGGCAAAGGATGAGCCCGCGCCCCGTCAGCCAGTCATACGCCGACACGTGTCCCGGACTAGCGGGCGTGGGGAAAAATTGAATTTTTTCCAAAAGTAAAAAATGCCAAATTTTCAAAGGGAAAAATGCGCCCCTCTAGCCCGAAGCAATGAAAGAGTGCCACGTGTCCAAGTGGCAAAAATGTTAAGGAAGGGCCCAGAGAGAAAAATTTAAAGGATGAGCCCATGCCCAATCACATCATGCCACATGGCATCCAAGTGGTGGAGCGTGGGGATTTTTGAAAAAAATTTCCAAATGCAAAAAAAGAGGTAAAATTCGAATTTTTTCCCGCCGATCCGTTTTGGGCCTGTTTTTTCCCTAAATCTTCAAACGGCCATAACTTTTGATCTAGAGCTCGATTTTTGTGTTCTTTATATCAATGGAAATCTGGTAGAATTATCTACATGATTCCATGGTCAATTTTGAATTTTGGTTCAGTTTGGAGGGAGAAAATCAAAAAACGCTTCTGGTATGCGCCCATGGACAAAACTGACGTTTCAACAACCAATTTTAATGCGAAATGGGTCGCATTCTTCTCTAGTATGGTAAATAATGTTAGGGCATGGGTTTGTAAGGACCTCCATGCTATTTTTAATGCATTTTGGTCAATGAGGAATGGCTCCCATGTTTTTCATGTTTTCTCTCTCCTGGGCTCGACCCATGCACTGTAAAAGCTAGATTTGGCTCATTTTTCAAAGGGAGAACACTTTTTTGCACAAAAGCTTCATTTTCACCTTAAGAAAGTGATTTTGGAAGGATCAGACCTTCCAGGGATTGTAACAGGTTTTTTTTCTTTGGTGTTGGAATACAAGGATTTTGATGTTGAAAATCACAATGCAAGCTCTGTGAATGCTTTCACCATTTGCATGTGTTGTTTGCTTCATTTCAGACCTTTGATTACAGTTATCAACCTGTGGATGATGTTTTATGTTACAATTTCTGATTTGTGTCAATTTTCATGAACAAGAAGTGCTCACCACTCCTTTGGTGTATCACCCTTATCAGTTTAGTTTCAATTTTTGCATTTCTTATCCCTGCCTCCTTGCAAATTAGGATAAAATTAGGATTTGAACCTCTGCAGTTGTGCAAATAATAGATCTAATCAGAGGATTTTAAGGAACCAACCTCTAATCTGGAGATTCCTCTCTCATTTTTACAAGTCCCACACTTAGAGAGAGGTTTCAATGTTGTGCAATCACACTAGATGCCTAAAACATCAATTTAGAAACCTAATTTACATCCAGGGGTGCTGCTGATTTGCAACAATAGTTTTTGCATGCTCGATGAGACCTTAGAGGTCTCATTTTTATTGTAGCAAAGTTGATGTGCATCTGCTGCAATTTTCTTGCTTCAAAAGAACTATAAATTGCACATCCGCGACTCCAATGGGAAGAATCAACTAGTTTTAGCAGTGTAGGCCCGAAACTCATGAGAAGAATCACCACAAGGTCAAGAGGCTGGAGAAGAAGAGGTGATGTTTGAATACCTGCAGTTATCTCCAAGAAGAAGGAAAAGAGGAAGAAGGATTCAAAGGTCTCCATCTCCACCAAATAGAACTCTCTCAACTCCTCCACCTGGTAGGCCTTTCATT
Organism: Taxus wallichiana var. yunnanensis; assembly: GCA_018340775.1. Classification (NCBI taxonomy): domain Eukaryota; kingdom Viridiplantae; phylum Streptophyta; class Pinopsida; order Cupressales; family Taxaceae; genus Taxus; species Taxus wallichiana. The sequence continues at coordinate 670,294,123 of CM031234.1, forward strand.
CAGTCAACAAGGGTTTTAAGACCAATTAGAATGGCACAAAACAACCCCTATGTCAATTTCACAGGAAGCAGCCCACTTTCCCTCAATGCACAACATCCAATTCCAATTGCAGCCTTGAAGAACATTCCATACTTCACTGGAGAGAATCAGACTACTCCAGGTGATCATGTTAAAGACATTGCCAACCTTTGTGCAATTCATGAAATCAATGAGATGCAAGTGGCTGTCAAATTGCTGGCATCTTCATTCAAGGGGAAAGCATTGCAATGGTTTAGAAGTCTTGCCTCAGGTTCTATTCAGAATTGGAACCAGCTATGTATAGCACTTCATGAGCAATTTGGAGAGAAGGGAGACAACTTGTCTCTTTTGGAGCAGCTGACAACCATCAAGAGAGCTCCCAATGAGCAGCTGACTGATTTCAACTTCATATTTCAAAAGACTTGGGAGAGAATTCCAGTGGTAGCAATGCAGCCAAGCAGAGTGAAGGTGCTTTTCTCTACTACCTCAAATCTCTAAATTCTGATATTTCTATGTTGACTCAGTCCATGGGAGGCATAACTATCCCTATGGCTTACAGCATTTCTATGTTGAAAATTGTTTGATCCAAGCTGGCAAACTAGCCCCTAGACCTCCCATGCCATTGTTTCCAAGTTTAGAGAGCCCAAACACTAATCAAGCACCTAATTTGGCTCCTTCTCCCATTCCTAGAAATCATAGTTCAAATGAAGCTTCTACTTCATCTCCAAGTGCCCCAAATGAGCTTCAAGAAGTCATGAAGCAATTGCAAAACCTTGGCAATGAGCTGGTTACTCTCAAGAGGCAACAAGCCCAAGGTTTTAGACCTTCTTATCAACCCCAAGCTTAGCCTAACAGGCAGCCATACCAACCACAAAGACCTCCTAATCCAGCTGCAAATATAAATCAAACAAGGCCTCCTGCCAATAGACCATTTCAGCCCTATAATCCTAATGCCATATCTGCCTCTAAGGCATTGGTGCCAACACAAAACAACGTTTCTCAGGAGTATGATTGGTGTTTTCCATGCAATGAACCTCACAACCAATCCATGTGCTTCAATGGTGCTTTAAATCAAGCATTAATGGTGACAACTACTGGTGTGGAGGGTGAGGGAAGTCAAGGAAACAACTAACAACAAGAAACATTCCAACAGCAATCAGCCCCAAATGACACCACATTGGTAAACTAGAAAGCGAGAGATTTACGTGGCATGAATCAAGCAGTTTCTCAAGGTGTTGCACCCAACACAAGGTCAAAAAGAAGGAATTTGGGTGAAGAGTAGCCATTAGCTCCAACCAATCCACAACCTTCCATGGCTTCACAAATGGTTGGTAAAACAAAATCCAATTTCAAATGCACAAGGGCAGCCAAGAACAGCTCCTAGACCAACTCAAATACCAGTTGTTGCTGCCCACATGCAAGGAGTGAATGTGCCAACCAAGGGACAACAAAGAGATCCTTCATCACCATTCAGTATCATTGATCAGATGAAGAAGACAAATGTAAATATATCAATGTGGAATCCTATCTATCCCAAGCCAAAGAGATTTGCTACAAGCTACCATGAAGGACTGGCCAACTTTGAATCAGCAAGCTCAGATGCAAGAGAAAGTGCTCACAAATGCTGCCCAGCCTGAAGGGAATCATGGAGGACAACAAGGTAAAATGTTGAAGCCCCCTCCTTTCTATGTTTCATTAATCATTGGAAATCAGTTAGTGCACAATTGCATGATAGATTCCGGGCAAGTAGCTTAGTGATGCCTAAACAAATAGCTGATCAGCTAGGGCTCCAGTATGAAACCATATCCAAAGGGGTAGTGTAGCTAGATGGGACAGTAGTAACAACAGTTGGAGTGATTAGAAACTTGAGTCTTACCTTGCATGCATGTCCAAATGTTGTTGTTTTACAAGATGTATCAGTTATAGACCTTCCACCACTCTTTTCCCTATGCTTGTCAAGGGACTTCACAGCCAAGATTGGAGGATATTTGTCTGCTGATTGGTCACACATGCTGTTCAGAATGAGGTATGGAACCAAAGCTACAATCAGGTCTGAACCTATTGCAAACTTCCACATTGAGCCCTACACTCTAAGTCAGATCAATGCCAATTGTTCAACATTTGATCAAGAAGATCACCCAAGCACTAATGAAGCTGACACCAAGGTTGGAAGCATCCTGGATCTAACTCTTGATGAATGGGCAAACAAGGTACATGCTTTTGATCCTTATCAAGAAGTAGAAGAATCTGAGCTAGGGGTCTATTGCATACATGAAGAAGATCAGCCCATTCCTGGCATCACCAAGCCAAACCATAAGGATGACAATGAGGTATGGCAGCTGTTTTTTGATGGATCAAGGAGTAGACAAGGTGCAGGAGGTGGAGCCATGCTTGTTTCACCTCAAGGAGTAAAGTACTATTCATCTTTTAGATTTCAGTTTGCATGCTCCAATAACACTGCTGAATATGAAGCCTTGGTGCAAGGGATGCATTGGGCAATAAAGAGAGGAATAAAGAACTTGCAAGTCTTTGGTGACAGTGAATTGATTGTAAATTAGGTCAAGGGACAACATGCTGCCAAGAATGATCTACTTAAGTGCTACAAGAATAGGGTGTGGGACCTCATGGAATATTTTGAAGGTTTTGGCATCAAATCTATTCCTAGGAAAGAGAACCAAGCTGCTGATAGGCTTGCAGCAGTAGGGGCAGCCTTTGACATTATGGAAAGCATTCAACAAGACAAGGTACAGCCAAACATCCATGTGATTGTGAGGCCTTCAGTGCCGGATAACAATGTCAGTTGGCAAGTGTTTGAAAATGACCAGCAAATCATCCATTTCTTGCAAGAAGAAGCTGAGTTCTCAGCTAAGAATCAAGAAAAATTGGAACAACAGTATGGTGACCAAGTGGTATAGCTGAGAACTAACAAGCGCCCAAGGGACTTATCACTTTGGAGTCCATTTTTAATCCCAATGATCAGTTTAGGAAGGAGAAAGCAAACATTCAGTGTCAAGAGAGGATTCAAGATCCATCTTGGTGGAAGAGAACAAACCATAGCAAATTGGAAAGACGACAACTAAAAAGAAAGGTATGAGTTCATGCAAATGTGTCAAGAGTTCCCCGATGTGTTTGATTGGAACTATGAAGACTTGAAAGGTTTCAATCCCAACTTAGCTCAAAGATACCATTAAATTGGATCCAAATACTAAGCCTCACAGGCAAGTAAACAAAGACCACCAATCCACACATGGAGCCTCTCATGAGGAAAGAATTGAACAAGCTGATTAAGTCAAGGATCATATTCCTAATCAAGCATTCTAGTTAGGTTGCCAACCCGGGTTCCAAATCGAAAGAAGAGTGGAGAGATTAGATTGTGTGTTTACTTCGAGACTTGAATAGAGCATCTCTCAAAGACCATTACCCACTCCCTTCCATGGAGCAAATCTTGCAAGTTGTGGCTGGCTCCGAGAGGTTTTCACTACTTGATGGCTACTTGGGCAAAGCAAATCGAGATTATGTGAAGGAAGAAGACCAGTTCAAGACAGCCTTCACAACCAAATGGGGAACTTATGCATACAGGAAAATGCCATTTGGGCTGTCCAACACTGGTGCTACCTTCCAAAGAGCAATGGACATGGTGTTCAAAGGTTTGATTAACAACATGGTGCTGATATACCTTGATGATATCACTATTTTTTCCAAAAATGCAGCAGACCACCTCTCTCATTTGAGACAAGTCTTCACGAGGTGCAGGAGATTTGGAGTGTCTTTGTTCATCCTAAGAAGTGTATCTTTCTTGCACATGAAGGAAAGCTCCTTGGCCATATTGTCTCCAAAGAAGGATTAGCAATTGATCCAAAAAGGGTTGAAGCCATAAGAGCACTATCATTTCCAAGCTACAAGAAAGCCCTTCAGATTTTCTTGGGGAGGATAAACTTTATTTGGAGGTTTGTCCTAGATTTTGCAGCCCTTGTCAAACCTATCACCAAAATGTTAAAGAAAAGCATGGATTTCAAGTGGACAGCAGAAGGCAAGGAGAGTTTTGAAGCAATCAAAGAAGCCATCTCTCAAGCACCAACCCTCATCAACCCGGACTTCTCCAAGGATTTCATCCTCTATGCATTTGGAGGTAATGATACTATTTCTACCATTTTGGTACAGCAGAACAAGGACAACGATGAGCAGCCAATTACTTTCTTCAGCCAGAGCCTAGATGACTATGAGGTGAGGTATTCTTTTATTGAGAAGCATGTACTTGCAGTAATCAGAAGCTTGAAGAAATTCAAGCATTTAGTCTCAAACAACAAAGTCCAGTTGTTGGTCTCTCATGTTGGGGTTAAAGACTTCCTCCTCAACAAGGATTTGAATGAGAAAAGGGCAGGTTGGATCACTCATGTCATGGAGTATGACATTGAGATCAAGGTCACCAAGCTGGTAAGAGGAAAAGGATTGTGTGAGCAGCTGATTTTGGGGAAGCAAAAAGAAGTATGCAATGAAGAAGAGGCTGTTTTGACAGTTCAAGACAGCCATGAGCCAAGTGGCACTCAAGAAGAAAATAATGTTGTCCCCACTCCTTGCTGGACCCAAGGTATAATACACTTCCTAAGCACAGGCCTATGCCTCCCGAGAGATGAACAAGACCTAAAGAAGACACTTCAGATTGCAGGCTGTCCCATATGCCATTGTTGATGGAGTTTTGTTCAAGAAAGATGTGAATGGAGTGCTGCTGAGATGCATTAGCACAAATCAGATTCATAGGGTGTTGGAAGAGTTCCATGGTGGACCAGCTGGTGGTCATTTTGCACCGAGAGTGACAACTCTAAAAATTATGAAGGTTGGATATTATTGGCCCAAGATTTTCAAAGTGATTGCTTTTTCATGGATCAAGAGGTGTAAGAATTGCGCATTCTTCACAGAAAAGAGAAACTTGCTGCCCTTCCATCGTGCATCCAATCTCGCTTGACCAGCCATTCATGCAATGGGGTTTGGACTTCATTGAGTCATTAATCCCAATTCAAGCCAAGGGCACAAATGGATTTTGACACCACGACTACTTCACCAAGTGGATCAAGCAAGAGCGCTCAAAGAGGCAAATGAGTCTAGCATCTTAGACTTCTATGAGGGTATAGTAACCAGATTTGGCATACCTGCTACAATAATCTCAGATAATGCATTGGCATTCATTGGATCCAAGGTGACTGAGTGGGCTGTCAAGAATGAGATCTACCTAAGTACTTCATCAAACTATTACCCTCAAGGTAATGGCCAGGATGAGTCTACAAACAAGAACTTGTTGAGGATCATTAGGAGAACTCTTGATGAGAATCAGAGGTCTTGGCATACCAAACTAAAATCAGCCTTATGGGCTGATAGGATAACTCCCAAGAGATCCACGGGTAACTCTCCATTCAGGCTTGTCTATGGAAGAGAAGCAATCTTGCCCATGTCACTTGAGTTGCCAACATTGGAACTCATGAAGCAGTTAGAGTTGCTAGAGTTTGAGCCCATGGAGGTGAGATATGCAGAGTTGATGGAGCTTCAAGAGATCAGAGATCAGGCATCCCAAGCAATGGAGAAGGATCAAGCTTTGATCAAGAAGACCTTTGACAGGAAGGCCAAGAGTAGATCTTTCTAGGTTGGAGATCTAGTGTTAAAATGGGATGCAGATAGAGCAAAACCGGGAAGGCATTCAAAATTTGAAGCCATTTGGAGTTGCCCATACATGGTCACGAAGTGCAAGAACAACAATGCTTTCCAATTGGTTTCATTGGATGGTGAAGAACTGCAGATTCCAGTCAATGGAATCTATCTCAAGCATTCCTTCTAAAGGGAAATTCTCCACCTTGTAAATATTAGCTTAGGTTTCCATTCCTTCAAGTGCTTGTGCACATTGTTTTGCTGTAGGTTACTTTTTCTTTCCCTAAGTGCTTTAGCATAGCTTGCTGTCCCTGGAGATGTTTTGCAGTCCTTTCTTCCATCAGGTGATATTCCATCTTCCTCCTTGCAACATTCTAAGTCAGTTGGGGTTCCAAACAGAAAATTTGATGACTCCATGCCCAATGGGCTGCTTCAGAAACTGGTATTTTCATCTAGCAGGCAGATGACCCCTCTGAGTCACCAAAATTGTTATCCAAAATGTGCCCCGCTCATTTTTGTGGCTAACTCCTTGTGTTCTTGCCTCTCTTGTGCCTCAGTCTCCATTTTTTTATTTTCAGGCACTCAAATCTTTCTGGAAGTGGCACCATTGGATAGAGCTCTCTCTCAGCTTTCCAGAAAGGTAAATTTTTCCTCCTAACTCCTCATATTTTTCAAGTTATGGCTCGGTGGAGTTTTTGTGGGAAATTTTCCCCTTGGAAGCCCGCAGCCAATGAGAACGTGCCACGTGTCAAGGAAGTGGCGGGGGTCGGAGGAGAACTTGGCTTTTTTGCCAAGTGTTTTGGCGTAGGTTTCAAATGGAAAATTTTCTCCGCGGACCCACCGACGAATCAGGAGATGCCACGTGTCAGGGGAGAATTTTGGGAAAAATTGACTAAGTGTCCGCGCAAGCAAAATTTTGGAGGAGTGGCCCGGGCCAATAGGAACATGACAGCTGTCCAGAGGGGGGGGGAGTTCACGGCGCAAAAAAAAAAAAGGAAAAATTTCTAAGTGTTGGCCGAGTTTTTCGAGGGAAAATTTGAAGAAGGGCCCGCACACGAATGAACCTAGGACACGTGTCCTAGGGTCCAAGGGGAGTTCGGAAGACAGGAAGAAATTTTAAAAGTTTGGCAAAGTTTTCGGCAAAAATTTCAAAGGCAAAGGATGAGCCCGCACCCCTGTCAGCCAGTCATATGCCGACATGTGTCCTGGACCGGCGGGGCGTGGGGGAAAATTGAATTTTTTCCAAAAGTAAAAATGCCAAATTTTCAAAGGGAAAAATGCGCCCCTCTGGCCCGAAGCAATGAAAGAGTGCCACGTGTCCAAGTGGCAAAAATGTTAAGGAAGGGCCCAGAGAGAAAAATTTAAAGGATGAGCCCATGGCCAATCACATCATGCCATGTGGCATCCAAGTGGTGGAGCATGGGGATTTTTGAAAAAAATTCCAAATGCAAAAAAAGAGGTAAAATTCAAAATTTTTCCCACCGATCCGTTTTGGGCCTGTTTTTGCCCTAAATCTTCAAACGGCCATAAATTTCGATCCAAAGCTCAGATTTTCATGTTCTTTATATCAATGGAAAGATGGTAAAATTCTATACATGATTCCATGGTCAATTTTGAATTTTGGTTTAGTTTGGAGGGATAAAATCAAAAAACACTTCTGGTATGTGCCCATGGACAGAACTGACGTTTCAACAACCAATTTTAATGCGAAATGGGTCGCATTCTTCTCCAGTATGGTCAAAAATGTCAAGGCATGGGTTTGTAAGGACCTCCATGTTGTTTTTAATGCATTTTGGTCAATGAGGAATGGCTCCCATGTTTTTCACGTTTTCTCTCTCCTAGGCTCGACCCATGCACTGTAAAAGCCAGATTTGGCTCATTTTTCAAAGGGAGAACACTTGTTTGCATAGTAAGCTTCTGTTTTCACCTTAAGCAAGTGATTTTGGAAGGATCGACCTTCCAGTGATTAGAACAGTTTTTCTACCTCTTTGGTGTTGGAATACAAGGATTTTGATGTTGAAAATCACAATGTAGGCTCTGTGAATGCTTTTAATCCTTTGCATGTGTTGTTTGCTTCATTTCAGACCTTTGATTACAGTTATCAACCTGTGCATGATGTTTTATGTTACAATTTCTGATTTGTGTCAATTTACATGAACAAGAAGTGCTCACCACTCCTTTGGTGTATCACCCTTATCAGTTTAGTTTCAATTTTTACATTTCTTATCCCTACCTCCTTGCAAATTAGGATAAAATTAGGATTTGAACCTCTACAGTTGTGCAAATAATAGATCTAATCAGAGGATTTTGAGGAACCAGCCTCTAATCTAGAGATTCCTCTCTCATTTTTACAAGTCCCACACTTGGAGAGAGGTTTCAATGTTGTGCAATCACACTGGATGCCTAAAACATCAATTTAGAAACCTGATTTGCATCCAGGGGTGCTGCTGATTTGCAACAATAGTAATAGTATTAGAATTGTGTGGAAAAGTGAAAAGGGTAATATGTTGATCAATAGTAATACTAATGTAGGACTAAAAAGAGATTTTAAGAGTATAGAGAGTAGGATAAGGGTCAAGTGCAACCCAAACATTAATGTGGAAGAAATAAGATCCTTGAAATGTGAGGAGGAAGATATAACCTTGATATTGATAGTGCGGTGTAAGAAAAGGGATGATATTAGTAGGCAAAAATCTGAATTGGATGAGACCATCATATGTATAAACATTTTCAATGCAAGTAGGATCATAAGGGAAAAGCTGGAAATACTTGTGATCTGATGTATAATGTGCAAGTAATGTAACCAAAATAATAAAATGACATATGAGATGTTGTAATACTAACATTGTGACCATGACTACGAGAGAGGAAGGAGCCGTAGTAGAAATAATATATAGAGCATATATGGTATTATAATATGGAATAATAGAAATAGTGGTGGGTTGTGTGGTGTGACATTTTAATTGATATTCACTAGGACTATAAGTAATATAGTGAATACAAAAGTGAGAGTCATCAAAATACACTAGAATGAAATCCAATGCTTACAATGTATCATTAGTTAGCTCGAGAGTAAAATCAATATAATCACTAGTCTCTATGTGGAAGTATATTTCGTAGTTTTGCAAGGGCTTTGAAATTATAGAAATATCTTAGGATTAGTGAAAACATATTTTTGTAAGGATTAAATGTAATATTCACATATTACATTAGTGGGTTAGTGAATTAGTAAGATATTAATATTATGAAATTAATATCATATTTTTGTGTGAAAATGAAATAGTCTTATATTGATAATATGCATTTTCAAAAAAATCATTAATAATTAACTATGTGGAAATATATTAGTTGTTAGTTAGTTAAATAAAAAAATCACATAGCTATTTAGAGTTGTGTGAGATATTATTGGGTTTGGGAGTGAATCTAGGGACATAGGTAAGTATATTGTGGGATTAAATATTGGATTTGAATCCTTGTATTAAGAATATCATTCTCCTATATATTGTAAGATCACTCACTATATAATAGCTCAACAATATTTAAAAAAATATAAGTGTGTTTGACATATTTTTTCCTCTTCAATTTTTTTCTCGTGTCTCTTATTAATTTCATTGATTATTTTTGTAATTATTGCTATTTTAAATTATCTAATATATAAATTTTTATATCTTCGGGTATAAGACAAGGTGAGGTCAATCTTTAAGAGACATTTTAGGAAAAAACCTTGGCCTTTAGGATTTAAATATGATATTTTAAGATCTTTCGTCATTGTTTTTAAATTTATGATTTGTAACACGGGAATCTACTTGATCGTTTTGAATCTTCCCAAAACGCTGTCTATTTTCTCCAATCACCATCGATTCTACTCCAATCTCCATCGGTTACACTCCAATCTCCATACATTCTACTCCAATCACCGTCGATTCTTTTATTTCTAATGATTATGTTTACGGATTGATAAGGACCATGTCGATCACCAACAAATATATTTCCAATCACCGGTGATTCTCTCTGGTCACCCATGATCACCATGTAGAAATACAAGTGACATTTTCCACCCATTATCAATATTTTTTTAAATATTTCCAAGTTCAAAATGAGGGGGAGATTTTAAAACTAATATTTAATTTCAATTTTTTTTAGTAACTAAATAAGTATAAATGATGGTGGAAGAAGGAAACAGAGAAAGGATTTCAATCAATGACCTCTCGCTAGCCACATGTTATGTGGCCACATAATTAAATTGTGTCATATTTAATTGTTGTGTGTTTTATTTTTACTCTATGAAATTAATAAATAAGGATCATACTTTTTAAAGTATTATAATACGCGATATATTTCTTGTATTTACCCCTGAATGTAAGAAGGTGATGTGAACTAATTATATATGATGGTATGATTTTTTTTTGGTTCCATTATAAATTCTTATTTTGAGTTGTTGGTTCTCTTAAAAATCGTTCTATGGTTGTTGGTTCCATTAAAAAACCTTCTTGTGAGTTTATGATTATATTAAAAAACCTGTATAGAGTACTTGTTAGTTCCACTAGAAAACCTTCTATTTGTGGTTGTTGGTTCCACTAGAAAACTTTTTATTTGTGGTTGGTAGTTAGCTAAGTTATAAAACCATATGTAAAACATGAGAATGTATAGGATATTTTTATCCCCATGTTCACACTAAGGGTGGAATGTTAGGAATATCTTACAATTAGTTCTCACATATTTATTTACAAGGGTTAAATGTAATATTCATGTTTAATTTTTTTAATAATTGAAATGGGGGTACATATATTTTCTTATTACTACACTTTTACGGATGAAGGGATATCCTACAGGTAATCTTCATCTTGAAGTGCGATTTTAGGATGTAATTCCACACATGTGAGGCCATTTAAGGATTTCGTCATCACCAAGACTATGCATCAGCTATAAAATATGTTTAAAGAGCCTTGGTGGAGATGTGAATGGAATCACACATTAGAAATTATATACTTGAAAGAATAGTTATGTTGTAAATTTGAGGTGCCAATGAAAATTTAGATGCATTAGATGTTAAATTTTATATCATTAGTTATAAAATTAAGGCACGAATAATTCATTTTAAATCCTTATGATTATATAAATTTTTCTTATTGTATTGAGTTGCAGATGTTCATTTAAGATTATGTAACTAAAAATAAATGTTGATGAAACACCATACAAATCATTGCATAAGAAAAATACATATATTCATAAGAAAATTGTAAAAAAATCCCACAAAAACTTTGGGATATGACTAAAAAGAAAGAATACATATAAATATTAAACTGAAAATGTAAGGAAGAAGTAACCCTTCATTACCTACGATGGGAGTTACCTTCCAAGTTGGTTCATATTGCTCCAGTTGTTGTTTTTCATACTTGAAAGTGAAAAATAAAATAGGTTAGAGCTCGGGTTCCTTTATTCCTTATATTACTAACATTATATGAATAATAATTATATCACAATGAAATAGAGAAATTATAGAAACAAAATGAAAAAAAAAAAGGATCAACATGCATTCGGAGGAAGGATACATATTTACAGTTATTCGTCGATTCTCAATCATAGGTACATTTCAAGTATGTTTTCACAATGTTCATCCATTAAATAGATATGAAGCAATGGTTTCATTATGATTTAAAGCGAAGAACAAGTTGCATACATTAACCTTATGGTTCATAAAATAGAAGAAGACAAATACTATGCAGATCATAAGAGGCCTACAAAATTAAAGCCATAAATTTGTAAAACAAAAGAGCTCAACTAAGATGAAAAAAATACAAAATAAAATGCATATTTTAGATCCATGAAAGGTTTTTATGCATGTTGCAGATGTGAGAACTTTCTACTATTATCCGTTTTTCAAGAAAAGAGGGTGAAAGTTGTACTTTATAATGCATTTCAAGAGATAAAAATTCTCATATTCTAAAAATCAGAAATCCAAGTAAAGTAAAAACAATAACATTTCACTTTGCATAGTACAGTTTAAAAAATCATATTTAGAGAATAAATAGTTTACCAAGTTTATTATCATATTTATAGTCATGATGTGATTTAGAAATACCTAATTTAGATTTGCGAGGGCATTTACCAAGAAAGTTACAGATCCTAAAACATGAATAATTTGTTGGAACATAATGATTAAGTGGTCCGGCCAACCCTTAATGTATATGGGTCCATCACTAATATGTAGTTAATATTTAATAACTTGAAATATTTATATTTCTATTATTAAATATGCTAACCTATGTATATACTTTAGGTTAAATATTTAATATCTTGAAATGATTATAGTTATAATATTAAATATTATAAACATATGTGTATGTGTCAACCATTTTAGGTTGAAAATGTGGGCCGAGAGACATACCCGATCACCTTATATAAAAAGACTTTAGGTCCTCATTTTATATATTCGGAAATATATCAAAGGAGTGCAAATCAAGTGATTTGGTTTTACCCTTGATAAATAGGATTTCAAAGGAGTTGATCTTATTGATATAAAATAAGTTCTTTGAAGTAAAAGGTTATTTTAAAAGTGGTTTTTACCCTATTGGGGTTTTTCAATATAAATATTGTATCACCTATGTTATTTATTTCCTATAAGTATTTCTTTATTTACTTATGTTATGATGTAATCTTTATTTATATATTTATTGTAACATTATGTAATATGTAAGTTGATTAAATCCATATTTATTAGAATCCTCAAATTTTAACATGATTTAGCCCATACTTTTATAAAATAAAAGGATACTAAATTAACATTAAACTTCCTAGTAAAGAGGATTGTAAACATGTCTCAAGGTACATAATACAAATATCCAAGAAGTAGAGTATTCAAAATGGTATTTCTAGGTGTATAGAAAAAGTGAAGATATAGTTTTATTATCCAAATCTAAGGTTATGCTTTCATGAACCTACATTAGGATCAAAAGGTACAATCAACAAGAATATAATCAAACTCCAATGCAAGATAAGAACATCATATTTCTAAAATATAATATATAGCTATAAATTTATTAATCTCAAGTACAAACTTATCGATACCAATATAATGTAAACTTTTACGAGTTTTACAATGATAAATACTTCAATACATAGCTTTAAGACTTTAAAAGCATAATTTCCAGCATACATTAAACTTTAGATCTCAAAGTGATCTTGCATAAGAGTGAAGGGAAGTTTTCAAACAAGAAAGGAAAAGCCTACCTTTAAAGATGTTTCAACACTGAGCTATGTAAAAGAATCAAATCTTGAGTTCCATGTAGACTTTTGAGTTAAATATGACAATTATTATCCTCCTTTGAGCCCAACTCGTCCTTTAGACTGTAGCTCAACATACAATAATGAATTTTCCTAGCTTGAGGTAAAATGCTAAGGTCGAGCTCATTGAGGTCTAAAATTCACAAGATGATTGGTGAGTAAAAATACACTAAGCTCCAACAAAAAAATGATGAAATCGAATTGAGAAGATACACAAACATTCACAAGCTAAATTTTACCCACGAGCCAAGTATATAAGTATGAAGTGAAGAAAAGATTCATTACATTGATTTGTGGTTTGAATAGGAAAAACACGGTATAGAAATGTGGAGCTAATGTTAAATTATCTTGAATGAACATGGGAAGGAGAAAACCTTAATGGGAAGTTATAACTAGTGTAGGGTAAAGTTGTGTAAAGAATCGACAAGTCAGGTTATATCAATGTTTGATTTAAAATTAAACTTGTGATGTATGTTAGATAACCTAACTGATCTACTCAAAGATGGATAAGAAAAAACATGGAGTAAAGTGAGTTAACAGATCAAGAAAGATATGTTCATAATGCAGAGAGCTGATTTTAGGCTTGTATAGGGATATGTGCATGGAATTCTGAGTTGGGAAGACTAAACACTAGGTTAACAAATAAAACCACCTCACCAATATAGCACTGATGGTAAACCCCAAGATCCAAACATAGTTCATGGTTCAAGAACCTAGTTGGGGGTTTGAAAATAAAGATTTGACTCAGGTTTCACGGTGGAAATCATTTGCAACAAACTGAGGTGAGCTAAGGAAAAAGAATATTTCAATTTAAATCCCCAACGCAAAGATCTAGTGATAAAATAAAATAAACGTAAACCCCATGAGTTAATCAATAAAATGAACATACCATGTAACAAATGGAGCTCAAATATGAGCGATAGAGTTAAAAACACTTGAACTAAAAAAACAATAAATCCATAAAAGGCCAAGCCGAAAATGACCCTCAAACTCAAATATAACAATAAGGAATATAGTAAGATTTAATAGTTAATTGAGAAAGGAAAACCATACAAGTTTATTAATGAGGCAATGAGAGATACCAATTTGAGGTTTCCGGGAAAAGGTAACTTGAGCTCCATGTCCCATGAAAATAAGGGGATAAATACTTGGGAGCTCAAAGTGAGCTAAAGTAAATAAATGATCTCAAACTGGATGTGCAAAGATGCATAAAACTATCTCGAACGTAGTATAGTGGTGGCCACAAAGTAGTAAAAATGTAGAAATTTTAAAGGAAAAAGCAGCTTATAGCCATAGAATATAAAAAAATTAACTCCATACCATTGTTCATAGTAACCAAAAGATGAAATCCAAATTTTCAGTAATGAAATAATGGTGGCCAATTTTTTTTCCATAGTCTCCCCCTCTCCATAGAAATTTCCAAAAATAAAAAAGAGAAATGAAATATTTTAGGGTTCATGCCCTAGTTATTTTATGAACTAAGGTAATTTGACGGTTATTAAACTAATTATTATTAAAATAACTAGCTTCAAAAATCCCCAATCATTCTTTGTTTAATTCCTACGTAGGTGGGGATACATTGTAAAGTTTGAATAATTATATTATTTTTAATATGGGGTCGAGTTATAATGATAACAATTGATAATTGTTGATGGTAAAAAGAAAAACAAGCCAACTAATGATCAATTTCATGTATGTTCCTTATTAAAGGAAAAACATGTTACGACGTGCATGCTAAAACAAAATAAATGAGATAAATTACCTTCATTTCTCCTAAGTGACCATATTGTTACCTTATTTCTTACAAAATCAGAGTTCAAAATAGAGTTGAATGATTTAAACTTAGAGGAAAATAGACCATGATTACCTTTTTTTAACCATACAACTAATTATAACTTCTTTATTATTAAGAAAATTGTATTTATTGGTAAACAATAAGTCTAATTATGCATGTTTATGTATTATTGGCTAACAGGCGATTTGTTTCTAGTTAGCCTACTAGTCAAAATTAGTTGAGTGTTATTTTCGGACAAAGTGGATTTAAGTCCTTGCAGATTTTTTCTATATCTACCTTGATTGTGCAAACAAGATGGGGTCTTATTAATTCATATACATGTGTTATGTATATGTTTTTACTAGTGCACATAATTGAAGTAATATAAAGAGTTTATTTTCAATAATTACAAATTTGTGAACTATGTTACTAGGATTTTTATATGTTTTAGTGAATAATAACTTTCCTTTCAATACTCATAATTTCCAAAACCTCCACTTAGTTGTTGTGTAAGATTCACAATTTTTTAAGTGTATGTTAATTCCTTTTGTGAAGTGTAATATCCCATCAAATATCAATTGAAGCACATGTTATCGTATTTTATAAGTCAACCCGTGTGTTTTGTGTATTCATAGGTCCAAAAATGCTTTTACATCACCTATTTTGCATGCTTTTGTTGAGTTCTTGTGTAGTTCTAACCCCTCAACTTTGTCAAAGAGTTAGTTTAGGTGATTTATCCTACGAAACCTTTTCTTCTCCTCAACCCAAATCACTAGTAACTCATAGGAGTTCCCATTATATCAACACAAGTTAGGAATATCTTACACTTCCTCATACAGGTGCACTTTAGGTAGATAATGCTTGATTTAGGCATGCCTGTGGGACACAGACTAAGTTTTTACATTATTTTCAAGATGTAGATGAAGATAGTATTTTTTGGTTATTGCTAAAAGTTTAGTTCCTCCAAATAAAGAACTTAATCTTTTTTTTTGAGTAGTTATCAGCACATAGGAAGAAATTATGTAGATCTAAGAGTTGCAATAAACATAGAACCACTCACCAATTCCAGCTCCTTACTACAGAGAATTTTTTTGAATAATATTTTAACATATTAGTGTTATTACAAAAGATATTGGTTCCTGATAGGAGGAATTAATTATATATTTCTTCATGATCCATTCCTAAAGTGAACACAGGTCATCATCAAGAGGTATTCCTTCTAAATTTGTTCAATTACCTCTTGATTTTGTTAGAATAAGGCTTTGGAATACTACACCTTATAACATGCCTAATATTTCCATTCCTCCATCTCCAACTAAGAATTTTGTTATTCAATTCCCATCTTTCCAATCACCCAAAATCAACCTTTTATGACCTTATAGGTGGTAGTCTATTATAACTTGTTGTTTTTAATGATATACCGCTTTTGCCTTAAAAAGTCTTCCATATTTCACCAATGAAGACCAAACCACACCTATTGAACACACAAGACATATTTCCACCCTATGTTTCATCCACAATGTAACTCATGGAAAACTTCCTTAAGATTATTTTCTATACATTTTTAAGTCCAAGCCCTCTAATTGTATAAAATTTTACCAACATGATATATTACTACTTGGGATCAATTAGGTAAAGCCTCAATTGTAAAAAGTTTGAGGAAAAATGAGAGCATCTATCCTTCATTGAAAAAATTATAACCATTAAGAGATTACCTCAAGAGTTCATGACCACTTCAAATTGAGATTCACGAGAACCCGAGAAAGGATACCACAAGCGCTAATCCTTTAGTTTAATATGCATTATATAATACCATGTGCATTAAATAGTAATATTACTATTATGATTCACTAAATGAATGGAACCACACCTCCTACTACTTTTTAAATAGTAATAAGAAGATAAAATCCTTCTACATGCTATAAAATTATCCCTTAGACCCTATATGCCCATTTTTCATGAGCTAGATCATATTCCTTTAGTTTCAAAGCCAACACTAACTCCCATAGTCCAACCTAGTGGCATAGATGACTTAAGAGGGGTTTTTTAAAATGTAAAATGAGATATTCTATTTGAAATTAAATCAATTTCAAGAAAATAGACCATATCAACCACCTTTTTAACATTATAATGATATAAGAAAATCTTACTCAAGATTATTGGCCTCCATATTAAGGTCAAGGAGCTATTAGAGTAGCAAAACCAGGTGAAAATTCTAATCCTAATGTTCAGTAAACTTCTAGATCCTTGGTTCTAGTGCATCCCCAAAACATATGATGTCAAATCCTAATTTTCACCCTAGTGAGATAAAAAACCTTGGAAATAGTACCAAAATGTTTTCTAATGCTACGGATGACTCAAGAGGAAACATATTATCAAGTGCACCATAGTGATTATCTTGCAACAAAATTTTATGCAAGGTCACTAAGATGTAACTATGGTTGTAAGCTATGAAAAATACACTGATAAACAAGAATTTAAACACTAAAAATAATACCTCCTCCTTCGTGATTCCGTAGAAAACCTCATAATGGGCAAGGAAATATGGATGAGCCATGATCGCGTGATATGTAGGTGATTTTCTCAAAACAGAGCAAGGCCTTTGTGAAATAAGATCTACTTACTTTGCACCAAATGGAGAAAATGATTATGGACTTGGGGTGCTTCAAGATGAGGCTTTTTAGGCATTAGGACAAGGTGGAGGGATGTTCTTTCTTCAAATGATGCAAGAACTTAGAAATGGAATTAAAGATTATTATTAGTGTCCTAAAGGGGAGGGGTAAGGTTGTATTTATATCTTGGGGAAGTGATTAACTTAGAGTAATTTAAGTAATCATGGTTTGAAAATGTGGGAAAGATTAGGTGAGTGGGGACCACGAAGAATGGGTGAGGATTTGAATTGGATTTTTAATTCATAAGTGGAGGATTTTAGGTGAGTGGGGACCACGAAGAGTGGGTGAGGATTTGATTTTAAATTTTTAATTCAATAGTGTTGGATTTTAGGTGAATGGGGACTAAGAAGAGTGGGCAGGTTTTGATTTTGGATTTTTAATTCAATAGTAGAAAAATATGGAGGATAATGACATATGGTAAGGATAAGGTTATTTTTTGATTTTAATGGGATAATTAATGAAATTATATTTGATTAATTAAAATTTAATTTTTGTGGGAAATGAGGTATGGGAATTAATTAATTTAGGATAGATGTGAAATTAGGTTGTCAACATTTTTCCCTCTTTAGAAGGGTACTATGAAAGTAGTGTCCTTTCAAAGAAAGTAGACGAGATGGAATGAAGATGCCCTGGTGGTGGGATTGAATATATTTGATGATATTATTCTTGAAGGTGGTATTCCTTCAATAAGAATTTGTCAAAGGAACAAAAGATAAATCTTTATCTAAGAAAGAAGTAGAAAAAATTTTCACTTGTGAGAATGGAGGAAGAATTCAATCTACTTTTCCTAGGAAAAAAGTAGAGTGAATGTTTTTTAGAGAGAATAGAAGGTGATTGGTGATGGATTTCATGGTATCCTCCAAGATAAAAATTTCATGCAAAGATGTGATGATGCCCCCTCGAGATGGTAGAGAAGGATGGAATATACTAAAGAGCTCTCAAAAAGATGATAGATTAATTTTGTAGAGAGGATGAAGATAATGGGGTGTAAGATAATGTAATGAATGCAGTACAAAAAAGGAGAAAGGATTAAATTAGTCATGAATAATAGGTGTGAGGGTGTGTGGAATGATGCAATGGGAAAGAGAAAAGGTAATCGATAGGATTGGTGGTTGATTATGAGATAGAGAAAATGGAATCGGGAGCAAGAAAGGTTGAGGGTTATGGAATAGAGGAGGGAAAAAAAGAATGAAAGAGGTAGAAGAGACTAAGATAGAGGGATGATAGGGGAAGAAGGGAATGATGAAGGAAAATAAGAAGAAGAAAGAAAAATGATAGAGAAGAGGTGAAATTCTTAAATAGAGAGAGGTGCCATATGAAGGAAGCAACAAAGATAATAAAAGAGAAATGTGAAAAAGTGAAAGAAGTGATAGAGTTGAGGAAAGAAAGAAATAGAAGAATTAGAAGAGGGATAATACAAGGGTATAGGGAATGGAGAAATATAAATAAGAAGAATAAGATGAGGTGGGAGTAGGGGGTAAAATCGATGAAAAATTGAAATATGGCGAAAGAAGAGATAGAATGGAGAAAAAAAAGAAACTATGAGGAGCCAAGAAAGTGAAAAAGACTAGAGAAGAGAAGAGAAATGGATAAAAATAAATGAAAAGGTAGGGGTGGTAGAGAAAATGAGGGGTGTTCGGAAGAAACGTGAAAATTATGGGGAGGAAAGGAGGACAAGGTGAATACGGGGAGAAGATTGAAGGAATTAGGTCCTCGTGAGGAATACCAAGGAAATAATATGGAATAGACCATATGGAGATGCATGTGGAGGGTCGGATTATAAAAATATGGGACAATAATAAATATTCAGTTATCGATGGGGAAGTAAGAAGAAAATGTGAGATAAAATGGGGAAGAAGATGGTATAGAGGAAGTGAAATAAGATGAGGGTGGGAGCTAGAAGAGGATAATAGAGAAAATGATGTAGAAGGAAGGGAATATAGAATGGGGATAATAAGTGTAGAGTGAGCAGTATAAGGAATGTAAAGAGAAGAAAGAGGGGAGGAATGACATAGATTGGGAAATATGTGGAGATTCATGAAATGAGGATACGAGGATTATGAGACAATAGACAAAGGATGTATGATGAAGAAAGTAAAGATATTGAACATGGGAAAGGGAAGATGGAGAGGTGGGGAAGAAGTGAAAACAAAGGGTGGGAGTTGGGGAAAACGATAGGAGAGATGTTAAGAATTAGTCCTAACTGCATGGTTATTTTTAATTAGTGTGTGTATTTAATATGTGGAGCATATTAAACAAATTATTATTGTAAGTGAGTTGATTATTCAACTCACGTTGAGGTTTAAGAGATAAAATAGGATGGAGAGAATAAAGGTAGAACAACCTACAGGTTTAGTGTTAGTAATTTGAGGAATTGTTACAATTAGAATTAAACTCCTTTATATTTGTAATTTGTTGCATTTGTATACGTTGATTTGAATCTTATTGAGCTTATGCTCTTTCGTGAATATGGGGTAAAACCCACATTTGGTATCGAGCGAGTTCTTGAAAGAGACCTCTCATGCTTTTCACCTCGTGCAAACCTATTTTCCATTTTCTACGTGTCATCCATTTGTTGATATCAAAATGTGCGAGCAATGGATATGCGGAGAGCGGACCTCGTGCAAACCCCATTGTTGGTTCGTCCACCCTTCTTGCAATCTGTCAGCGATGTAGCAGAGTGGACCTCGTGTGATCCCGTTTGGCAGGCATCATTCATCTGCATCATCTTCCTCTTCCACTCTGTTCAGTATTTCCATAGTTTTTCACCCATTTTGTTCATTGTCTGCATTCTTAAAAAAATAGGAAAAAAAAAAAAAAAAATTATTTGAAACAGCCTCGTGAAAATTTGAATATCTTTTTCATTTCTCAACGGAATTCAAAGTTTTTATATGTTTTGGAAAGCTGTTTCAGTGCAGAACAAAACCCAGAAATGGTTTATAGAAATTCTGCAAACATAAGGAGCTGTTCGCAGTCAAAAAGAGGTGTTTAATGCAGATCTGCATAAAGAAATTGATGAAAAAATAAACACATAAAATTATTTTGAAAATCCAATTAAAGATTGGATTTGAAATTGCATGCTTTGCATGTGGATTTTCTGTAGAAGATTATTTTGCATTGGTTCGCCATGGCTCTATCTATTTTTATCCAGCTAGGCTAGACATCTAATATTCCTTTGTGTGGAAATGTTCGTGTGAATGAAAAATTAAATCTCAGATCTACGTGGATGTGACGTTTGGGAAAGATGGAGAAGCATTTAACAAACAATCCTAGCTTGAACATGCATTGTTAATCTCAGATCGACATTTGAAATCAAATCTGCGTATGATATTACAGCATTGGATCTTAGTGTGGCATCTCAATCTGGATTTGATTGGCAAGGGTCCTCTTTTATTTCCGGATGCACGAGCTCCATGTGTCAAAGGTTTACTCCACAAAAACACTTGCTCTTCATCTCTTGTTCGCCTCACCAATTGTGCATGTATGGTGAGCGAAGTTGGCGAAATCTCCATTTAGATATGTGTGGCGTGAACTCTGCAATCATTGGTGATAGGCTTGCATCGACCTCATAGAGATCAATCCTTGACGACCACTGCTTGATGAAGACTGCGAAGACTATGCCAATCAAAACTATAAAATCGGTTTGCTTAACAAACTACGAGATTTTTTTACCCTTAATTTTTTTTTATGTAATTATATATTAAATAGGTAGAAGTCAAATTTCTATATGCAATTTTGATTGAAAATTTTATGGGAGATTATTCCTTGTGTATGGATGCATTTTCGGTAGAAGTCGACATCCAAAGGTAATTTTTATTAAGGGGGAAAATACAAAATTTCTCAACATCGATCAATCACAACATCTCAGAAGACGGAGGCGATGGTCGACCAAGGCCAACCGTCGTCATGCAGCTCCAAAGAGTTCCTTACCCCATGTTAGAACTAAGTGGGGGAATGTTAAGAATTAGTCCTAACATGGTTATTTTTAATTAGTGTGTGTATTTAATATGTGGAGCATATTAAACAAATTATTATTGTAAGTGAGTTGATTATTCAACTCACGTTGAGGTTTAAGAGATAAAATAGGATGGAGAGAATAAAGGTTGTTAGAACAACCTACCTAGTTTAGTGTTAGTAGTTTGAGGAATTGTTACAGGGGTTAGAATTAAACTCCTTTATATTTGTAATTTGTTGCATTTGTATACGTTGATTTGAATCTTATTGAGCTTATGCTCTTTCGTGAATATGGGGTAAAACCCACATTTGGTATCAGAGCAGGTTCTTGAAAGAGACCTCTCTGTTTTTCACCTCGTGCAAACCTATTTTCCATTTTCTACGTGTCATCCATTTGTTGTGATGTCAAAATGTGCGAGCAATGGATATGCAGAGCGGACCTCGTGCAAACCCCATTGTTGGTTCATCCACCCTTCTTGCAATCTGTCAGTGATGTAGCAGAGTGGACCTCGTGTGATCCCGTTTGGCAGGCATCATTCATCTGCATCATCTTTCTCTTCCACTCTGCATTCGAAGATTTCCATAGTTTTTCACCCATTTTGTTCATTATCCGCATTCTTAAAAAATAGGAAAAAAAAAAAAAAAAAAATTATTTGAAACAGCCTCGTGAAAATTTGAATATCTTTTACATTTCTCAACGGAATTCAAATTTTATATGTTTTGGAAAGCTGTTTCAGGTAAAACAAAACCTTAAATGGTTTATAGAAATTCTGCAAACATAAGGAGTCATTCATGCATCAAAAGAGGTGTTTAATGCAGATCTGCATAAAGAAATTGATGAAAAAATAAACACATAAAATTATTTTCAAAATCCAATTAAAGATTGGATTTGAAATTGCATGCTTTGCATGTGGATTTTCCGTAAGATTATTTTGCATTGGTTCGCCATGGCTCTATCTATTTTTATCCAAATTAGGCTAGACATCTAATATTCCTTTGTGTGAAATGTTCGTGTGAATGAAAAATTAAATCTCGAGATCTACGTGGATGTGATGTTTGGGAAAGATGGAGAAGCATTTAACAAACAATCCTAGCTTGAACATGCATTGTTAATCTCGGATCGACATTTGAAATCAAATCATGCGTATGATATTACAAAGATTGATCTTAGTGTGGCATCTCAATCTGGATTTGATTGGCAAGGGTCCTCTTTTATTTCGGATGCACGAGCTCCATGTGTCAAAGGTTTACTCCACAAAAACACTTGCTCTTCATCTCTTGTTCGCCTCACCAATTGTGCATGTATGGTGAGCGAAATTGGCGAATCTCCATTTAGATATGTGTGGTGAACTCTGCAATCATTGGTGATAGGCTTGCATCGACCTCATAGAGATCAATCCTTGACGACCACCGACCGTGAAGACTGCGAAGACTATGCCAATCAAAACTATAAAATCGGTTTGCTTAACAAACTACGAGATTTTTTTACCCTTAATTTTTTTATGTAATTATATATTAAATAGGTAGAAGTCAAATTTCTATATGCAATTTTGATTGAAAATTTTATGGGGAGATTATTACTTGTGTATGGATGCATTTTCGGTAGAAGTCGACATCCAAAGGTAATTTTTATTAAGGGGGAAAATACAAAATTTCTCAACATCGATCAATCACAACATCTCGAGAAGACGGAGGCGATGGTCGACCAAGGCAACCGTGATCATCATGCAGCTCCAAAGAATTCCTTACCCCATGTTAGAACTAAGTGGGGGAATGTTAAGAATTAGTCCTAACATGGTTATTTTTAATTAGTGTGTGTATTTAATATGTGGAGCATATTAAACAAATTATTATTGTAAGTGAGTTGATTATTCAACTCACGTTGAGGTTTAAGAGATAAAATAGGATGGAGAGAATAAAGGTTGTTAGAACAACCTACCCGGTTTAGTGTTAGTAATTTGAGGAA
Organism: Taxus wallichiana var. yunnanensis; assembly: GCA_018340775.1. Lineage (NCBI taxonomy): Eukaryota > Viridiplantae > Streptophyta > Pinopsida > Cupressales > Taxaceae > Taxus > Taxus wallichiana. The sequence continues at coordinate 670,317,428 of CM031234.1, forward strand.
TTGTTACGGGGTTAGAATTAAACTCCTTTATATTTGTAATTTGTTGCATTTGTATACGTTGATTTGAATCTTATTGAGCTTATAATCTTTCGTGAATATGGGGTAAAACCCACAAGAGAAAGGATAATGGGGAATAGAAGAGGCAATGGCAGTAAGGGGACATTATGGAAAGTCCACTAACAATGAGTGGTGGGGAAGGATGAGAGAAAAAATTAAGAAAGGGAAAAAGGAAATGAGGAATGGAAAGGGTAACTCCAAAAAATGGACATGAGGGAAATCCCACTAAAAATGAGTGGTGGGCCTAGAGGAAGGAAGGAATGAAGGGAAAATTAAGAAGGTCCAATGGAGTGAATGAGACCTTGTGGAATGAGAATTGATTATTTTTAGGGAAATTCCAGTAACAATTATTAGTGTGGGAATAGAAGATGATGATGAAATAATGTTAGAGGAATGTTAATAACAATGAAGAGTAAGTGTGGGGGTAGATATGTGGGATGATTCGATAAGGTGAAATGAAAAGAGTAAATAAAATTTGAGGGATGAGTTATAACAAGGTGAAAGTAAGCGAGAGGATGCAAAGGATGGGGATAAATGAGGTGAGGATGAAGAAACAAGACATGAAAATAATGGCAAGAAACGGTGTGAAGGAAGATGGATGAAGATGTAAAAAAAGGAGAAAGGAACATGAATATAGGAATAAGATACTAGACATATGTTGTGAGATGATAGATGGAGAAAGGATAATGACAGGAGGAAAATGTGGTTAGTAGGAGAGACCAAGTGGAATAAGTGATCAAAAAAGTGAATGAAAAATAAGGAGAGGGAGAGTTCAAAATGACGATTTTAGCATAGGGAGGACCCTGACATAAGAATGTCATGCAATGGAAGTGGTTAAGTAAGATTACAAAGTGAGGGATGATGGAGATGAAATGTGGGCAAGAAAAAAGTGGTGTTTGTGCGAATGAAAGAGGAGGTGAGAGGATGTGTAGTGATGGGGAAAGGCAAGAATACAGATACTCCTTAAGAGGTACTCTTAAGTGATATCACCATGCCGCTCGAGTGGTTAAGTAAGATTGCCAAGAAGACGATGGTGATAGTGGTAGTAAGAAGATGTGGTGATGGGGAATGAAAATAAAATTTGGATGGTGATAATGTGGAGTGATGAGTGAGTGTGATATCATAGGCCATCCTTAAGAGAGACTCTTAAGTAAGATCATCGAGTCGTCGGAGTGGTTAAGTAAGATGACCAAATCGACAAGGATGATATGTAAGGAGAAAGAAAAAATTGTATTGGGTACAGGGGTGGAATGGTTGGTTGATGAAGATGATCGCAATGAGAGGTGGGAGAAATAAGATCACAAAATATGATGGGATGGGGGAAGGCCATAGGGTATATCAACCTTAAGAGGCACTCTTAATTAATATTTCCATGCGGGAGGTGTGGTTAAGTAGGATCAACGAGATGAAGAAGAAGAATAATGGTGGGAATAGGGAATGAAAAAATGGATTTAAGGGGAACCCTCAAGTGAATTTTCCATACTCTAGAGTGTGTAAGAAGGATGACAAGGAAGAATACAGATTCGGAGAAGGATGAGAGAGTGAGTAATGTATGCCGAGTGGAAGAGGAGGTGAGATGAGATGACAAAGAAGGAAGAAAGGAAACAAAGGAATGTAACATGAATGGATGGAGGAATATATGTGGTAAAGGATGAAGAGTGTGAGGGGAATCCTTAATTGGGATTCTCATGTGCTGAGAGTAATGATTCAAGAATTAGAATCATAAGAGGCAGAATGGAAATATGTGTGTGGTGGTGATTGTTGTTTGATGAGAGGAGAGACGATGAAGAAGATTCTACAACAGAAGATCTTAGGGAGAGGGTATACCTCCACCGAGGGTCCCATATAGAAGGGGTTATTAAGTAAGATTGTCAAGTGGGAAGCAAAAGAGTGAAAGGAAAGAATACAAATGGGTGAGAGGGGACAAGAATGGTGAGAAGGGTAATGTAGGGATAAGTTACGGATGAGTAGAAATGAGGAGTGAGGATGAATGGATAAAATACATGGTGACCATGGTGGGGGAGGAGGAGCTGCTGGATAGTGAATGCTACTTGAGAAATATCTTCAAGTAGGATTTGCAAACTACAATGGTGATCAAGTAGGATTCCCAAACTAGGGAATGTATTAGTATGGGTGAATGGATGGGGTGCAAAGTAAGATTTTGATCATGCAGGAAGATACTCACGTGACAAAAGCATCTTAATTTTAATATAGCACATAACAGATACATCGGGATATAAAATATCAGGATGACTAGACTGTAATATGCATGATAGCATAGACAAGGGGCCATCAAAAAAGTTTGATGCCCCAATACAATATGTAAGTTGAAGAGAGCATAGAAAAAGTCCATGAAGAAAGTATGATTCCCCAATAAAAATATGCAATTAGATAACATAATTATATTAGAGAGAACACTAGGATATATAAAATAAAGATGCCCTATGTAATATTTCAAGATATAAGAAAGTAATTAATAACTTGTAACTAATAATGCAACACAAGAACCAATAAAAATGTCCCTAACGTGTTCCATAGTGAGGATTGATTGGATGTGCCCCCAACCAAGTGTATAAGGACATAAAAAAGGATTGGGTCATTATCCTCAAAAAAGGAAACAATGAGAGCCTTATTTTCCCAAGTGAGGATTCACATGAGGAGAAATGGTTTGTCTTGGTGCTTGTCTTGATCTCGCACCATTTTTCACTAATTTCTTCAAAATCCATGTGCTTTGCCATTTTTCCTACTTTTACCACACCATGGAAGCTTGAGAATGATCAATTTATATTTTTATGCCTTTGAAAATCCAAATCCATTGTTGAAACATTCTCGGAACCATGATTCACTTGGTTTTGTTTCAAAAAATTCATCCTTAGCGAAAAATCAGGTTCTAGGCATGAATAGTGAATTTATGTGTTTTTGATAGTCTAGCGGGTGTCTTTTTCCTATCAAAATTATTCCTCAACATTCAACAGTCATGTGGCTTCCTCCGGTTGGTTAGGGGATGGTAGGAAAATACTTTAACTTATCACTTTTTTATTTTTGGAAAAAAAGAAAATTTGGTCACGTAGCTCTACTTTATTTTGATTGGTTCTTTTTGTACTTACGTGGCTTCTTCTAATTGGATGGGGCATGGCGGGTTTGTTTTTGAACTTGTTATTTTTGGCTACATTGGTAAAAATTTTGAACCCACCCCACAGCCCTACCAAGCTTTGATTAAAGTGAATTTTAAACAGCAAGGAAAAAGTCTTACTTTGACCCCATAAGAGGACAAGAGGCAAAGTTGAAGGTAGGAGATGTGGGCCTTCAGAGGCAAGTTGGATGTTTTTCCCTTTTGTAAAAATGGAGTAAATTATAAAATGGAAGCACGCCCCACCAAATCATTTTGAAGCATTAAGGTTTTTGAATTTGTGCCATAATGACACGTGGAGGTCTCTGTCAGGTCTTCTTTCCTTACAATTTTAAGCAACTTCTTAAAGGTCCCGAGACTCATGGAGAGCCCGTGCTCATTCAAGGTCTCAACTTTTGGGGACCATCTCAAGATGTGTCATTGTGACACATGGAAGTTTGAAAAGTCAAAGGGGTGGGGAAGCAGACCATCGGATGCAACTTAGATTTTTTCTTTTGTCATCAAAAGGATTGAAATATCAAAATGGCCTCAAGCTCGATAGGAATGAGGTTCAGGTTGGCTTTGAAAATGTTAAGAGGTGGGGAGGCGGGCCATTGGGGTCAACTTGGATTTTTTTCCCCTTGATATTCAAAAGACTAAAATAAGAAAAATGACATCGGGCCTGATGGAAGAAAGGTCAAAGCTTTCTCTAGTCAACAATAGAGGTGCGAACCTTCGGAGGAAAATTGGAGAAATTTTATTTTTTATGGAAAAAGGATTTAAAAGTAAAAATGTAATCATGGTTCCATTGGGAACCACAATGGGACACGTGTCAGGCCATTTTTTCAAAGGCGAAGCTACATGGAAAATGTGGAAAATTTTCCTTTTCTAAAAAAGAGGTGAAACATTAGAATTTGGCCATGGTTCCTTTGGGACCCACCTTAGGACATGTGTCAGGCTCATTTTTCAAGGACGGAGATGCGGAGAAAATGTCAAAATTTTACATTTTTCCAAAAGTTGTAAAAGGGAAAAGGGAACCCCTAAGCCCATTTTCAAAATGGATCTCCCATGTGGACGGTTCAAATTTAGAATAGAAATCAATGGTAGTTGTGCATATGTATTTTATTTTTCCGCCATTTTACTCCAGAGCTCTTGGAGATGCGAGTCTTCAAGATTTCTCAATATTTCCTACACGTAAACAGGGGAAGGGGAGTTAATTTGATATCTAAGTTTGGTGAGGAAGATCTGGGGACATCTTTTTCCATTAAAGATGAGATCTAACCTCTGGGCTTGATCTAAACTTTTATTTTTCTTTACGATCAAGTAAAGAACCAAATTTGATAGATTAGGGGTCGAAGTGGTTAGCGAGTAGAGGTAAAAGTGATCTACCAAAAAGGAGTTGAATGAGGAGATATTCGAAGAGATCCACCCTTCAACACCGACAAATTTTTACGAGATATGATTATGGGAATCGTGACTAGAATTATGGCGAGCAACCGGTGCATTAAATGTTTCAATTTTTGGGGAAAAGGATCTATTGTAAAATGTTATAAATAGGCATGATTTTTCTATAAAAGGGTCATAGGTTGGAATGTTGGAGTGTTAGATATCGGGACTGATTTTTCTAAGAGATAAATTTGATAGAATCTGTCCTTCTGAGAAATCATCTGAAGAAACCTATTTATCTCCTTTGTGTTAAATTTGATAATCTCAAGGTGGTTGCGAGTGTACAACCATTGAAAAGCTATGAGATTGTTTGAGAAACTTTCCCTTGCTAATAAATTTAATCAAACTTGAGTTAACCTATATTATTTTTTGGCAAAATTTGTGTTTGCTTCATTCTGAATGTTTACAAGTAGTTTTTTGTTCGCGTTGCAATATTACATTGAAATATTTGTGAATCACACAAGATCTTATCCTTGTGATAGTTTTGTGGCATTTGAAATTTTGTTTATCAAAATATCTTTCATTTGTTAATGAAATAAAAAAAAATTAAAATCACTGTGACTCGTATCATGACTATAAGATTGTTTGTTATCCTTTGATGGTATCTTAGGCGTGATGAAATAGAGGTTGATAATGTTTAGTTAAGTTTTTCCAATTTGAGAATTCATTTTGGATCCTTAAAGTTTTGTGTGAAAGTGCTAATCTTGGCCTCCATTGAAGAAAATATTCTAGTTAAAGGAACATCCTAGCTATCCTAAAGCATTTTATTTTTTCAAAACTCTCCATTTTTGTAAAAATTCTCAAGGATCTGGTATAATCAACTTTATCATGCTTCGCCTACCACCAAAATTTCATTTTAAAACAACCAATCATAACCATACTACCCCTTTTTCATGTGTATATACAAATGTAGAATATTTACTACCAAAACATCTATAAACAATCATGTTTTCATTGTCTTTAGTGGCCTTAACCTTGCTTCAAAATATTTCCATTATCTAGTAATGACTCATGAGAGTTAGGTTTTGTTACATTGATCATATTTTCTTCAAGGTCTTCTTAAAAACTTCACAAAGAAGGATATATCCATCTCCTTCAAAATAGCAGGCTACAAAAAGGGTCCTCTCACCTTAGTTGAAAAGAACAACCATAAAGTAGTGAGGATAGGTCAAATCCTCTTGAGGGAACTACCCATTTCTCCACATATGAGTGACAAAGATAAAAGTTGCATTTCATCCCCGGATACAAAATGACACACTACATGCTCTGCTTGTCTATATTCTTCCTTCCAAACCTGTGATGTTGCTCATCTTCTTGAGGAAGAATCAATTTGGGTACCAACACCCGATTAGCACCATTGTTGGGGACATAGTGATTACAGTTCATATTCAAACCCTGGTAAACACTTATTATATTCTCTAAGTGCTTGAACATTATTTCAAGCATCATCTTATGTTCAGGTCTGTAAGAAGCATTCAAAGTTACAAGTGTTGTATGTAATTCTTTCAAGTTCCACACTTAGTGCACTATCTTTCATTGATAAATCTTGGTAAAGAAAAGTTAGATCATCCCATTTCAAGTTTCTATTTTTGACAGACATTTAACATATGATATTTTAGTGAATTTGCAAAACTAAGGTTGAAATTATTAGTGGACACTCCTTATTGATCTGATTCTTAATGAGTACTAGTGTCTTAACCTCTGTCAAGTGAGAATTGTTACTAACCTTTGCAAAGATGGAAGGAAGAATATCTTTCTTTGCTAGGGATCATACTAGGACATTATTTCTAGAGCTAGGAAAGAAAAATTCAAAAGGAAGAAAAGCCTTGAGGGTTTTTGGAGATCAACCGAAAAGGAAAGGGATCTCCATTGATGAAAGTGATCAGCCTATCATTGAAGAATTCCATTCAAGTGCTTTTGAATTAGGTAGCCTCTTTGTGGAATTGAATTCTCCAATAGGAGAGGGGCCTTCTTTTGATTTTGAAAAGTTTGCTTCTCATTATTCCCATATCTTTTTAGAAGTTGATAGGGTTTTCAAAGAAACAAGGCCTTTAGGGGATATCCATTTTGAAAGTTCTACTCTTGTGTCTCAAAGACCCTCTGCCCCTTATCAATTTGTCTCCCCTCTAGGGTCACCTCCTCAAAACAACATGGCCCTGCCCCCATCCAGACCTCTATTTATTGTAAACACCTTTGGCCTTATAAATTTTAGAGGTATGGCTGGTTATCCAAATGCAGTTCCCCAGGATGTAAGCAATAGATTACCAAAGTTCCAAGGAAATAATGCTATAACTGGTGATCAACATCTAAAGCTTTTTATCAATATGATGGAAGACTTTGATATTAAACATGAAGATGTGTATATCAAATTGTTTATCCATACTTAAGAAGAAGATGCAAGGGACTTGTATAAAGATTTTCCAGATAATTCCATTGATTCTTGGAAAGAGATGAACAATGCATTTAGATTGTAGCATGGTGATATAAATTACCCTAGGTTTCATCTATCGAAATTTTAAAACATGAAGAATAATCCTAATGAGTCAATACATGATTTCAACAAAGGTTTAACAAGACCTTGAGTAGATTTCCTGTCACTTAAGGCCATGTGATGAATCATGTTTGATCAAATATTTAGATGCATTTGATAAAAAAACTACTTACTACTTAGGAAAAAATACCCTACTAATTTGAGGCGGCCTTCACCATGGCTCTACAAATTGAGAACAACATCAAGGCTATTAGAAATCCTTTAAAAAGGGAGGGTGTAAAACTAATTAACCTAAAAATCCTCAAAAAGTAAGGTTGTTAATTTGGAGGAGGTTGTGAAAACTTTGGCAGGGGATGTCAACAAAATATCATACAAGTTATCCCATATAGAAAAGGGAATTGGGAAGAGTTCACAAGGTCAGCACAAGTAAAATGGCCAAGACAAATTTATAAATCATCATATAAATGATCAAACATCTGATGATAGAGGAAAGGGACTTGTTGGATTTGGAAATAAAAAGTCCTAGGCCGGGGAAAATGGAATGGTTCATAATCCTTTGGTTGCCAGAGTTGCTATTGTAGAGGAGATAAATTCATTGATTGGCATGACAAATGTTTCATGCCCATTCTCCATGTGAGGAAGATCATCAGGATAAAAAATAAGTTGATGATGATAATGATGATGATGTTTGCATGATGGGTTGTTCCACAAGCTCACAACAACGAGAAACTTCAACTGAGGTAATAAGTGCTAGAACTGCTACTTATTTTTGGGATTTCATCCACCAAGTACCTATTCTTCCTCCCTCTCATACTTTAGAAGTAGATACTGTACAAGATTTTGAATTACCCAATAATGATTTTGAATATTTAAGAGCTTTAATGATAAATAAGTATGATGGAGGAATCCCATCTGAGGAGGACAAGCAGTTGTTGATGAATGTTGTTGTGGCTCAAGAAAAGGAATACAACGTAAGAATTAGGGTTTCCAAAGGGATAGGGCCATCAATCCAAACCAAAAACTCCATTGCTTTCAAGTATTCCTAAAGAGGCTCATATGAAAGATGCATCTTACAAGGGGCTTCCTGTCCCAAACAAAACTTATACCCCTCCTCATGCCCAAGTTATCAAAAATCATGTGTCATCTAATGAGTGTATCAACTTTCCTTCCAATGCTACATTGCCAAAGTTTGTCGCTTATTATATTTCCCAAGTCTTGAGTCAGATCAATATCTCGGTTCCAATTGTTGAGTTGCTTAGGATTCCTGAGCACAAGAAAAGGGATTTAGATTATTTGGGGCTGAAAGAGGAGAAGACTTCCCTAGGAAGAAATGTAAATATTGTGGAGACTCCTCCAATCATTGAAGAACTAGAAAAACCACCAGCATCAGAAGAGCTAGATGAACCACCTGAGGTTTATTTGGGAACATCCTTGGTAGATTCCTAGCTAAATATGGATCCATTCTTCATCACTCTGATCATTAAGGATAGACTGCTGCACAACTGTATGTTTGATTCAGGGGCATCATGCAATGTTATGCCTCCGAAGTTATGAATGAACTGAACATCAAGGTAACAAAACATATGGGAAATGCACTACCATGGATTCTAGAGAGGTTCCAGTGGTGGGATGTGTGAAAGGTTTGGTAAAACTTTCGTAGCCTATCCAGTAGGAACTTGAAGCTTGATGTAGTTATTGTTGACTACCCAGCCAAGTGGGGTATGATGTTGTCTAGAAAATGGGCTGCAAGTGTTGGTGGGAGTGTTCAAATGGATATGTCCTATGCCACCATCCCAATTGAGGGTAGCCTTGTCAAGTTTTATGGGGAAAAGAAGATGTTGCACCTTATTGAATATCCCAACAATGCATCTTATGAAGTATTATAAACAAGTGTTGATGATGATAAATTTGTAGGATTTGCTGATGGAAAAGAGCACAAGATTGAAGAATGCAAATGTATTGAACATGAGGCATCTCCTTGGACTTTATTGTTTGATGGAGCTTGCTCCAAGTTTGGGAATGGGACTAGTGTTGTTCTGATCTCTCCAGGCCAGGAAAATTTTGTATTTTCCTTCAAACTAAACTTTGAGTGTACTAACAACATTTCTGAGTATGAGGTACTATTATTAGGTATGAAGATTGCTTGGAAATATGGTGTTAAGGAAATCATTGTCAAAGGAGATTAAGAATTAATTTTAAAGCAAGTCAAAAAAATTTATGCCAAAAAAATTAGTGAATGCAACAATACAAGCATGTAGCTTAGGATCTCATTGAGATGTTTGATTCATTCAATATTGTGCACCATGATAGGAGGTTCAACTATTTGGAAGAAAAACTTGCAATATTGGGACCTCAATTTGATAATTGTAAATTACACCCATATTGTGAATATGATCTTGAGGTGTTAACTAGGCCATCTATACTAGAAAACATTAAGAATCAACAAGTTTTTGATGATGATGCTCAAGTCTGAAGATATTTGCAGAAAAAAGGGGAGTTTGTTGATCAAAATATTTATTGGGAGCCAATGGTGTGCATAGCAGAGGGTAAAAGAAACCTTTTCTTGCAAAGGAATCATCCAACTAAATACTAATACCATTCCTAGAGGGAGGGTTTCTCTTGAATCCAAATTTTATAATGTTGATCACATTATAAACAAATGCATAAGAGCCTCAAGGGACATTTAGGATCATGACCTTGGCACGAAGGAGAAATCGGGAATATCTAGTTGGGAAGCAATTTCAGAAAGGAGGAAAAATAATCTTATATCCAATTGCTAAAAAATATCAAGATTTCATGGCTTTGACTTATTCTTAATTAAATGCATACAAAGAGGATCTATTTGAACAAGATATTCCCTGAATCTAATGCAAAACCATTCGTAGAAGAAGAGGCCAATTAATCCACTCCTATCTCTTAAAATGTAAGAGGAATCAAGAAACCGAGGGATGGAGGAATTATTCAGCCTATAAGGTATTCTTCTTTAGTTGGAAACCTAGTACTAGTCATAAAGAAGAATGGTGACATCAGGTCGTGTGTGTGGTTTCTAGAAATTTTAATAGAGCATCGATGAAGAATAATTATTCTTTACCATACATGAAAAACATGTTGCACTAGTGACTGGTTTTGAGCTACTTTCTACCCTGGATGGTTTCTCTGGTTATAACCAAGTTGTGGTGAAGGAATCAGAAAGAATTAAAAAAACCTTTACCACTCCTTGGGGGACTTATGTATATGTCAGGATTCCCTTCTGGTCGATGAATGCTAGAGAAACCTTTCAGAGAGCAATGGATGTTGCTTTTTCTTGTTACATAAATGATTTTATTGTTTCCTACCAAGATGATGTAACTGTGTTCTCGAGGAAGAGAATTGATCATTTGCAACACTTGGAGAAAATATTGATAAGATGTAGAGAATATGACATTTCAATCAATCCAAAGAAGTGCCATTTCGGAGTACAAAAGGAAAAATTTCTTGGTCACATTATGTCACAAGAAAGGGTAATGATTGATCTGGAAAGAGTAGATGCCATCAACAAGGTCCCAACTCTAAGAACTAAGAAGGGGATTCAGTCCTTCTTTGGGAAGATAAAATTTATCAAGAGATTCATATCAAACTTTGCTGAGTTGAGCATTCCAATCACTGACATGCTGAAGAAGGACCGAGGACATCAAATGGGAGGAGGATGCCATTCAAGCTTTCAATGGGATCAAGAAGGCATTAAAGCATGCCCCTATTTTAGCATTTCCATATTATAAGAAGCCTTTCAAACTATTTTATTTTACTTATAAGAACACTATTGCATCTATCTATTGCGAAAGATGATGAAGGGGTTGAGAGGCCAATTGCCTTTTTTAGTAAGGCATTGCAAGGGGTTGAGCTGAAGTAAACTATTATGGATAAACAAGAATTTTCCTTGGTAAAAGAAACAAAAGTTTTCACGCCTTACATTTTGAGTTCCAAAATTTTTGCCTATGTTCCCCACACCATGGTCAAATATATCTTATCGGAGATGGAAGTCTCAAGAAAAATATGCATATGGGTGAACAAGTTGTAAGAATATGACATGGATATCCAAACCACAAATTTAGTGAGAGGTTTGGGATTGGTTAAGCTTATGGCTGAGAGAAAATTGCAAACTATTGAACTGAATGAGGTAAAAGAAGGTAGGGTTGATGTTTTTGAAAAATGATGAGTTATGAGTGGTACAAAGATGTAATTTTTATCTCGGACATCTATACCGACTTTGAGCATTTGAGTAAGAACTAGAAAATAGCCCTAATTTAGCTTCCCAAAAATATGTCATTACTGATAATGGGTTAACTGGGAAGAACCCTTGGGAGTTCTCTTAAGGTGCATCATTGAGGATAAAGCCCCCAAGATAATTGCTGATCTTCATGGAGGAGTTTGTGGGGGAATTTTGCTGAAAGAGTCACAACACACAAGATCTTGAGGGCTGGTTACTGGTGGAAAACTCTCTTCAAGGATACAAATCTTTTTGGTTAGAATATGTGAGAGTTTCCAGTGCTTTTGTGGAATACTGAAAGATTTAGGCTCCCTGCCTTTGCAGCCTGTATGATTTAAATCCCCATTCAAAAAATGGGGAATGGATTTCATTGGTTATATTTCACACCCTTCAAGTGCTGGCCATAATTGGATTCTTGTAGCCACTTATTACTTCACCAAGTTGGTGGAGGAAATCCCCACCAAAAGAGAAACACAACAAATTGTCATGGACTTCATGTTGAACCATATCATCTACAGGTTTGGGGTGCTAGTCAAAATTGTTGCTAATAATGCCATGAGCTTCAGAGCTAAACCCTTGGTGGAAATGTTCAAAGAATATTGGATCAATTTGACATATGCTTCTAATTACAATCCCTAAGGAAATGGACAAGCTAAGTCCAGTAATAAAAATTTGTTGAATATTATCAGAACCTTGGAACTAAACAATAGAAAATGGGGTGTGCATTTGAATTTTACTATCTAGGTAGACCAAATTACTGTTAAAAGAGCCACTGGAAAGAGTCCATTTGAGTTTGTGTATGGAACTCAGGCCCTGCTCCCCCTGCATATGCAATTATCCTCATATCAGTTTATTTAACAACTGGAAGATCAAGAAGTTAGTTCATAGGAGGCTCCCATAAACTAGTTTGTTGAACTTGATGAAGAAAGGAGAGCATCTCACCAAAGGCATGTGAAGTTTAGAGAAAAATTGAAGAAGTTATTTGAAAAAAGGTCACTCCTAGAGCTTTCAACATTGGAGATCTTGTGTTGTTGTGGGATAGAAGACATGAAGACAAGGGCAAGCATGGAAAATTTGATGCACTTGTGGATGGGCCCTTACTCCATTGACATTCAGATTGGTGAGCATACCTTCTTCTTGAAGGATTTGGATGGTGAATTACTCAAATTTCTTGTTAATGGTAGGCACTTGAAGAATTTCCTGGATTGATTCCCCAGAATCAAGGTGAGCATCACCTGTATAGTGTATAGTTTGTTGGTTTGTTTTCTATCTTTTGTGTTTTCCTCATTTTGGTCCTCGGTGACTTGGTTTTGTTGGTTTTTCGTTTGATTTTTTAGAGGATGGTTGTGGTTGTTCTGCTATGCTAGCTTTATCTTTGACCTTATTTCCCAATTGACTATTCTTGGCACTTAGTCTGTTATTTGTTCTTGTGGCACTCACACGGAGTGCCCATCCCCGAGTCGGAGCCGATTTTGGTTCTCGTCTTGAACTCATATCATTTTCCCTAATTTCTTCAAAATCCATGGGCTCTACCATTTTTCCTATTTTTCCTCGACCATGGAAGCTTGAGAATGATCAATTTATATATGTATGCCTTTGAAAATCCAAATCCATGGTCGAAAGATGCTCGGAACCATGATTCACTTAGTTTTGTTTCAAAAAAATTCATCCTTAGTGAAAAATCAGGTTATGGGCATGAATGGTCAATTTCTGTGTTTTTGATGGTCTCACGGGTGTCTTTTTCCTATTAAAATTATTTTATGGTGGGAAAATGCTTTAAATTATCACTTTTTGCTTTTTGGCAAAAAGTAAAATTTAGTCCCCTAGCTCTGCTCATTTCTGATTGGTTCTTTTGGTACTTACGTGGCTTCTTCTAATTGGATGGGGCACGATAGGTTTTTTTTTGAACTTGTTCTTTTTGGATACTTTGGCAAAAATTTTGAACCCACCCTGCGGCCACACTAGGCTTTGATTAAAGATAATTTTAAATGGCAAGGAAAAATTATTACTTTGACCTCGCATGAGGACACATGGAAAAGTTGAAGGCAGGAGATGTTGGCCTTCGGAGTCAAGTTGGATGTTTTTCCCTTTTGGAAAAATGGAGTAAAATTCTAAAATGGAAGCATGCCCCCGCGAAATCGTTATGAAGCCTTAAGGTTTTTGAAATTGTGCCATAATGACACATGGAGGTCTTCGTCGAGTCTTCTTTCCTTACAATTTTCAGAACTTCTTAAAGGGCTTGAGACACGTGCCGAGCCCACGCTTTTCAAGGTCTCAAATTTTGGGGACCATCTCAGGATGCGCCATTGTGACACGTGGTAGTTTGAAAATTTAAAGGGGCGGGAAGTGGACCATCGAGGTAACTTGGATTTTTTCCTCTTGTCATCAAAAGGGTTGAAATCTCAAAATGGCCCCAAAACTCGATAGAAGGAGTTCAAGGTTGTCTTTGAAAATGTTAAGAGGTGGGGAGGTGGGCCATCGGGGAAACTTGGATTTTTCGCCCCTTGATATTCAAAAGACTGAAATCATCAAAATGACCCACGGGCCCAATGGAGAAAGGTCAAAGCTTGCTCTAGTCAACAACGGAGGTGTGGACCTTCAGAGGAAAATTGGAAAAATTTCCTTTTGTGGAAAAAGGATTTAAAAGTAAAAAAGGAAGTGTGGTTTCACTGGGACCCATAATGGGACACGTGTGTAGGACATTATTTCAAGGGTGGAGCTATGGGGAAAACTTGGAAAATTTTCCCTTTTCCAAAAAAAGAGGTGAAATAGCAGAATTTGGCCATGGTTCCTTTGGGACCCACCTTAGGACACGTGTCAGGATCATTTTTCAAGGGCGGAGATGCGAGAGAAAAATGTGAAAATTTTACATTTTTCCAAAATTTGTAAAAGGAAAAAGGGAACCCGCAGGCCCATTTTAAAATGGATCTCCCACATGGATGGTTCAAATTCAAAATAGAAATCAACGGTAGATGTGCATCTATATCTGATTTTTCTACCATTTTCACTCCAAATCTCCTGGAAATGTAAGTCATCATGATTTCTCAATATTTCTTGCACACCAAATAGGGAAGGGGAGTTAATTTGATATCTAAGTTTGGTGAGGAAGATTTGGGGATGTTTTAGCCCTTAAGGTGAGATCTAACCTCTGGGCTCGATCTGATCTTTCATTTTTTCTTCCCGAGCATGAAAAGAACCAGATTTAATAGATTAGGGGTGGAAGTGGTTGGTGAGTAGAGGGAAAAGTGATCTACTAGAAGAAGGAGTTGAATGTGGGAGATATTCAAAGAGATCCACCCTTGAGCACCTGAAATATTTTTACAAATCTAATGCGGGAATCGTGATCAAATTATTGCGAGCACTGGTGCATTCAATGTTTGGATTTTTGGGGGAAAGGCTCTATTTTAAAATGTTATAAATAGGCATGAATTTTCCGTGAAAAGGGTCAGAGTTTTGAATGTTGGAGTGTTAGAGATCGGACTGATTTTTCTAAGAGAGAAACTTGATAGAATCTGTCCTTCTGAGAAATCATCTAAAGAAACTTGTTTATCTCCTTTGTGTTAAATTTGATCATGTCAAGGTGGTTACGAGTGTACAACCATTGACAAGCTCTAAAATTGTTCGAGAAACTTTCCCTGCTTAATAAATTTAATCAAACTTGAGTTAACATGTGCTATTTTTGGGAAAAATTGTGTTTGCTTCATTCTGAATGTCTACAAGTAGTTTTATTTTTCCCGTTGCAATCTTACATTGAAATCTTTGTGAATCACACAAGATCTTATCCTTGTGATAGTTTGGTGGCATTTTTAATTTCATTTATTAGAAGAGATTTCATTTGATAATGAAATAAATAAAATTAAAATCACTGTGACTCCTAGCATGACTATAAGATTGTTTGTTAACCTTTGAGGGTATCTTAGGCATGATGAAACAGATATTGATAATGTTTAGTTAAGTTTTCCAATTTGAGCCTTCATTTTGGATCCTTGAAGTTTGTGTGAAAGTGTTGATCTGGGCCTCCATTGAAGCACATATTCTGGTTTAAGGAACATCCTAGCTATCCCAAAGCTTTATATTAATTCAAAGATCTCCATTTTGTAAAAATTATCAAGGGTCTAGTATAATCAACTGTATCCTGCTTTGCCTCCCACCAAAAATTCATATAAAAACAACCAATCATACCCATACTACCCTTTTTTTCATGTGTGTATACAAATGCATAATCTTTACTACCAAAACATGCAGAAACAATCAGGTTTTCATTTTCTTTAGTGGCCTAAACCTTTCTTAGAAAATATCTCCATTATATAGAGTGACAACTCTTAAGAGTTAGGTTTTGTTGCATTGATCATATTTTCTTCAAAGTCTTCTTCATAACTTCACAAGGAAGGATATCTCCATCTCCTCCACAAACAACAGGCTAAAAAAAGGGTCCTCTCACCCTGGTTGATAGGAAGAACCATAAAGTAGTGAGGATAGGTCAAATCCACTTGAGGTTTCTACCAATTTCTCCACATTTGAGTGACAAAGAGCAAGTTGCATTTCATCCCCGGCTACAAAATGACACACCACATGCTCTACTTGTCTCTAAGATTCCTTCCAAACTTGTGATGTTGCTCAGCTTCTGAGGGAGAATCAATTTGGGTACAAATAGTTTGAATTTTATAGTCATAAGGTGATTGGATCATTCGTTGGGGATAATAGTTTAAAGGATGAATTGTGTTGATTATTTTAGAGTTTTTACAATTAGTTTACAATTTTTTAAAGATTTTTTCCAATTTTTGTGGATGTTTTCGGAAGTTTGAAATTTTTCAAATGTTGTTATATTTTTGATATTTTCTAATGTTTTTGTTTTTTGGATATTTTTTAATGTTTTTTTTGGATTTTGGATATTTTCTAATGTTAATGGATTTTTGAGATTTTCAAATGTTCTTTTATTTTGGGGATTATCTAGTGTTTTTGTATTTTGGAGATTTCTGAATCTTTTTTTGGATTTTTTGTTTTTGATTTCTAGAGATTTTCGAATGTTTTTTTGAATTTTTGATTTTTCTAATGTGTTTAGGGATTTTTTTTTTAATTTATGAGCCATAATACAAACATCTTTTAAGAGGTGATAAACCAAGATATTGTCCATATGTACCGCATTCCTCATTGTAATGCATGCTTCAAATAATAAAAAATATCACTCTATTCACAGAATATGTTGTTGATGATATGATAGAAATAAGTCCAACTCCATTCTTGACTCCACATGACTAGTAAGATCAAGGGCTCATTATCAAGAATTAAGAAAGACACATGATAGGGATAAAGAATATAGAGACAAGTGCTAATAACATTCCCTTTGGGAAATTGTGATTCAATTATTATTAACTTCACTAAACTAGTTTCAAAAATGACTTTCACTCTATGGGTCACATGCTTATACTTAGATAATTACGTGGCCTATTGATTGGTAAGATATGAGATGAAGGGATAGCTTCTCTCTTTACTTAGGAATCTAAATTACTTCTTTGGGGATTTTATAATTGTGAGAAATTTCAGATTTATAAGATATTGTATTCATTATAATGACTCCCTGTGCCTTGTTCCATGCTACCAGTAAGAATCAAGGGCTCTTCACCAAAGGTAAAACATAGGCGAGTAAATTTTATTGATTTTTTTTTTTGAAATTTTGAAAATTTTTGTGACATTTTTATGTTTTATGAATGACCCTCTACACTTTTCCACATGCCATCAGTAAGAGGAAAGGATTTATCTATGAATACAAGACATAGAAGAGTAAGGGAACCTTCCTCAATTTCTAGTCTCACACTACCAATAAGAAGTGTGGGCTCAACACAAAATAATGTGTAGAATGAAAGGTGTGACAATGAATTATTCATAATTTATGTAATTTAAGGAATTTTAGAATAGTGATTTATATTTGAGAACAAACGGTTTCCCTCAATCTTAGCCCCACAGGGCTAGAAGGACCCGAGGGTTTAATATCAAAAACTAAAATAGACAATCAAATGAACCGGGTACAAAAGTTTAGAGATTTGTTATGAAAGATATAATTTATTTGAAGGGAATATATTGCCATCGATAAGCTTCTAGGTATGACCATGGGTGAAAGCGATAAAAATTGGAGATATTATAAGAAATTTTGATAATGAAAATATCTACCAATGGAAATGATTAACTTTAAATTTTTCGGAGATAATTTAGACATAAGGAACAATATATAAGTCTTTGTCTACTAGAATAGTGAACACCTCAAGGATTAAATTTCTTTAGTTGTACTACATTCATTCGTTCATTAAGTTCTTAACCATCTTCAGTGACCAACTTATAGGATCCATAGCTAAATTAAGTTGTAATTACATAGGTTCTTAACCAATTAGGCTCAAATTTTCCTTGTTTTTCTTTCTCTTTAGTGGTATTCTTTTTATTTTCTTTTAAAATGAGGATGTTAATCTTGTGACTTGCTTACCGAGGTTACCCCCCTCTATATTTAGAATTCCCCTATAGATCAAAATCCCTAGATAGATGCCATATATAAATAGAGTGGCCAATGGCGGCAGCCGGGCCGATATATAGGGGAGATGCCCGGGGTTGGGGTCTTACCTTTTATGATAACTGCGTTGCAGTCACTTTTGATAGACTTGAAGATGATTGAGGGAATTAAGTCATTTTTATTGAGAAGCTCAAGCTCTTTAAGCCGAGATTGTTGGTATTCATCCTCATTAATTACATCTTTAAGGGATATTCTCAAGGATGGGAGTTCTATCTAGATAGGTAAAATGGCTTCACAATCATAAATGAGGGAAAATAGGGGTGGTTCTAGTAGGCGTGTGGTAAGATGTATGGTAATCCAAAAGATTAGGGTAAATTTAAGTATTTCATTTGCGTCCATGGGGGTTGATGATTTTTTCCATGATGTATTTTAAAGTCTTGTTGGTTGTTTCTGGTTCACCGTTACCTTAACGGTATTATGGAGTGGAAAAATTAAGTTTTATATGGAAATGTTTGGCAAGGTATTTTACATATTGGTTTTTAAATTATTTTCCATTATCTGTGACAAAAGCGGATGGAATACCAAATAGAAAGATGAGATTAATAAAAATTAACATCAATATTTGGCTACTGGTAACATAGGTGAGAGGCATAGCTTTCACCCATTTAGTGAAGTAATTGGTAGTGGTAATGATGAAATTATGTCTATCGATGATGTTGGTCTAATTTTAACAATGAGGTCAAGTCCCCATTAGGAGAAGGGCCATGGTGTGGTTATAAATTGTAATTATTGGGAAAGTACGTGGATAAGATTTCCATTATTTTGAGAAGCCTGACATCTTTTGAAAAATTACATACATTACTTTCCATGGTGGGGAAATAATATCCATGACATTGTATTTTCATAGATAAGGCTATACTATTCATTCATGGGGCAATAATATCCAACATGTTGGATTAAGACATTGGGATAGGGTGCCATCATAACCTCATTTTTAAAGATTTTCTATTAAAATTGTGGAATGACAGGCGCGTTGTGCTAAACCACATTTATGCATTGGTTTCATGTTGGTAGGAAATGTTTTATCATGGATGAAGGTGTACATATCATGATCCAAAGGGTTATTTAGACCAATGATTTCATATACCATAGTATTTTATGGAATACCATAAGTAACATTAAGATATGTTCTATGAGAAAATGTTCCCGGGGTTGATTAGATGCGATTTCTAATAGTGATCCAATAATTTTGATAGCCTCGACATATTTATTACAAATTTTAGGGATTTTATCAAAGCTAATTAATCGAAAAGAGCTTCTAAGGCTATCCACCATGCGCTTATATGGGATATTTTTTCATCCTTGACCTGGTATTCATCAGTAAGTTAATTGATGATAAGTAAACAATCACCAAATACAAATAACTCTTTAAGATTCCAAGATATAGCTAGTTTTAATCCTACGATTAAAGATTCATATTCTTTGATAGTATTGGTACATGGGAATGATAATCGAAATGATTTTTAGATGACATGTCCACTAGGTGTAATAGGAAAAATACCACCTCCTAATACATGGAGATTATAAGATCCATCAAAAAAAAGATTCTAAGTTGGTGTGATGTCTATGTGTAGAAGATCTTCACTAGGAAATGCAAAATGGAGTGGTTATGAGCCAGGAAGAGGTGCCTCAACAAGTTGGTCTGCAAGGGCCTATCCTTTATTTTATCTCTGCGGAACAAACTCGATGCCAAATTCACTAAGTAGTATGAACCAACTATATATTCTTCTATGATAATGGTTTAAGATAAGAGATACTTGAGGGGATCAATCTTGGTGATCAACTTAGTTGTGTGATTGAGCTCGTAATGACGTAACTTATGAAATGAAAAGGAAACCACCAAGCATACTTTTTCATTTTGAAAATATCTTACTTCATGCTCAATAAGTGTTTGACTAAGGTAGTATATAGCTTGTTCTTTTGCTTGATCATTGTGTTGTGCTAACAAAGATCTTATGGCATGTTTAGTGGAAGATGTATAAAGAAACATGGGTTTATTTGTGATTGGTGACATAAGGACAAGTGGGATAGAGAGGTATTCTTTTAACTTAGCAAAAAGAGTCTTGAAAATCATGGTTTGAGTGGAATTGTGCATCTTTCTTATGTAATTGGTTGAAGTGATGGAACTTATCGAAAAACTATGATATGAAATGTTGAATAGATTGGATTTTTCCCTAAATATTGTGAAATAATTTTAGGTTTTGAGGAGGAGGTATTTCCATAATGTATTTTAATTTTACGGGATCCACTTCTATACCTCTTAGTGAGATAATAAACCCTAATAATTTACCAGACGTCACCCCGAATACACATTTCTTAGGGTTAAGATGAATGTTATACTCACATAATATATCAAAAATGTGTCTCAACACACTTGGATGTCTTATTTATGTTTTTGATTTTGCTAATATATCATCAACATAATCTTCCATGATATCATGTAACATATCATGAAAGATTACTGTCATTGCTTATTGATAGATGAAACCGACATTTTTAAGCCAAAGGAATGACCCTATAATAAAAGGTGCCCCATGGGGTAGTAAATTTCATTTTTGATGATCCCATTTAGCAATACATATTTGATTGTAACTAGAAAATCCTACCATTAAGGAGAGAATTTCATGGCTTGATGTAGAATCGACAATGATGTCTATGTTTGGTAGAGGAAAGTCATCCTTAGGACAAGCCTTGTTAGTGTCTTGATAGTTTGTGCATATGCTTGATGCCGGGGTTTTCTTATCTATAAGACTATGTTAGATATCCATTCCGAATAATCAATAGGTTGGATAAAGTCAGCTTTGAAGAGATTCTCGAGTTTGGATTTGACAAACAATGCTACTTAGAGATGAATTTTATGTGGTTTTTGTTTCACAAGATTTGCATCTAGGTGCACCAAAAGGTAGTCTACTAAAAGAGATGGATCTATTCTTGATATGTGCTTATAGGTCCATGCAAAGGTATCTTGGAATTCAATAAGGAGTGTTGTGAATTTTATGCATTCTTGGTCAGACAGACTAATGCCAACTTGTAAATTTTTTGGATTTTAGACGGTTCCAATGTTTATGTTTTTAGTTTCTTCTAAAAGCATTTTAGATGTATCCTTTTCATAAAATAATTCTAATGGTTGATGTAAGTCATCAGTGTCGGGTGATTTGGGGGATTTGGCACAATATTTTTGTGTGTGATGTTGATACTTTTTATTGACATGTTTGTTTGATAGGGTGGTAATGAGATTTTGACTATGGGAAATTTTATGTTTGCACTTTTGATCCAAATTTTCTAAAGGTAAAGGATCCGAATATTCTATTTCTTCACCAAAATAGGTTGATTCATCTAGATTGATTTCAAATCCTTTTCTATGGTTGGAAGTAGGGATTTGATCACGAGTTCCAAGGAATTCTTTGATGGCTTCATCATTTTGGAACATGTCCATGACCACATGATGTGATTGGCCATGGTCTATGAGAGTCGGATGCATAAGCTCAAAATCGATGACGTTAATGGATAAATGTTCAAAGTAAATATGTGTTTCAACGAGGTCTTGAAAAGGCTATGTGTATGTGGTGTCATTATCAAAGATGGTGTTATCATTATCACTTAAAATTAATTCAGGAGTAATATCAAATACCTTGAAACCCAGACCATGTTTACTATGATTTTTGTGTAATTGATTGGGTCTAAATAACCTTGTTCATTTGGACTGAGTCTTTTACCCTTCCATCACATGTTTTTTTATTATTCGATGATCTTTGGTAAATTGAGAGGACTCATAATAGGGAGAAAAGTCATCATTATATAACCAAGATCCTGAAAAACTTGGAATATGTTAATTATCAAGATAACCAATTTTTTTACAAATGGACTATCCCAATTGGTAAGTGGGATGGATTCTCAAATGCAGAGCATTGGTTTTTCCATAGTTGTATTGTGATTTTTGATGTTAAATAAGTATGCCACCTTTTGAATTTTATATTAACCACATCCTTTGTGAATAGTTTTGAATGTTAGGGATGGGGGACTGTAGGTACCTCACGTGGTGGGGAAGTCAGGTTTTTAGTTCTGAAAGATGAAGAAAATGGGTTATAAGAAGAGGGGGTGGATTAGAGGATGAAGTTTTGTTAATCGAAGGAAAATGTATCTTAATAGAAGAGGAATGGTTGGATGAAGAAGGTTTACTAAGTGAGGCTGATGTTGGTGTGGTAGAAGAGTGATTGTTGTTGGAAAGAAGATTGATTAGTGGAAGAAGATGATTGATTAGTGGGAGGAGGATTGGTTGAATATTATTGATTAATAGAACATAATGGATTATAAAATGTGGCTTGGTTAGAAGGTGATGGCTTTGGATCATATTTACGGAGTGTATCCAGATCGAGGCATGATTCTTTAGAGATTACATGTGGTGGAGCCTACACATATGTTGATGGAGAATAATGATCATGTCTATACCGTCCTTCGAGGAATCTACAATACTCAAAGGGTTGGGGATCCACACGCAGTGTAAATTATTTGTCCAAATGACAATATTTAATACATTGGAGGAATGTTGATGGGATGAATTTCATGGCATGAATCCATGGTCGGCCGATGAGAATAATATATGCAACTTTGATATCCACCACATGATATATCATTTCTAAGGTAATCGGTCCAACTTGGAGAGTTAACATGATTGTGGCTTCATAATTTATTTCACTATTATCATACCCATGAATGGTTATGATGTTCTTTTGTAAATCATTTTTGGTGTAACCTAGGTAATTCAAGAGATTCATGGAACAAATATTCAATGTAAATCCATTGTCAATTAATACGCACTTGATCTTACGATGTGTTATATAACCCTCAACGTATAAAGAATGATTATTAGTGATGTTGGGATTAAGAAGGTCAGTGGGACCAAAGGATAAAATAAGATTGGGTACTGTAAGATGTGTGATAAAATCTTAGAATTGTTATTAATTTATGTCCTCGGGGATACTATCGTTATTGAATGTTTACATAAGGATGCATTGTAGTGCGGGAGAAGAATTATGTAATTCCATGATGGAAATTTGTGTTGTAGTCTTCTCCAATTTTTTGACAATATTGAATGATGGAAAAAGTTGTGGAGTGGAATTGGTTGTGGAATTAGATGGTGGATTAGGAGGTGGTGTGGGAGATGAACTAGTATATTTTTCATTTTTAGACCCAATTATTTTTTTGGTTGTGATTACACAGTTAATTTTGATCTTTATAGTCACCACTAAGTCTTTGTCATAGTCTATGGTTGAGATGACAGAGTCATACTCAACTTTCCTTGATGATTGGACCTTATCCTTTGAATTATCATCTTGGTTAGGGAAGGGGTTTTAAAATATTTTAAGTTTTTCATTGGGTGTTTTTGTCTCAAAAGTATTTTCAACTTCTATTTCTCCACGTTTGATCAGGTCTTAGACATAATAACAGAGTTGCATGCATAAATCTGTGTAGTGCCCTTTTATACGATGATAATCACAATATTCATTTTCCTTATACCAATTCAGTTAGGATTTTCCTTCTCTCAAGGGTTTGATGATGGGATACATAATCATCTTGGAATTTTCCAAGTGACAAAAGATGCTAGATATGATTTCTTTGAGTGGATTGAAATTTATTTTCCTTTCCCGAGAAGGATCTTCCTTTCTAGGGATTATGATTGGTTATTTAGATTTGAATGTGTTGAGCAGATTTCTTTGAACATTTTGTACATGGTGAGAATCACTAATGCCATTGTTGACTATATTTCGGTTTCAGTTAAATAATTTGGATTTGTCCTAGTTCTAAGGGGTGTCTCTATGAGGTTGGTCCCTAAAGGGTGTTTTAAGTAAGCCCTTAGAAATGAGGGATTTTTCATCTGTGTTCCCTTTTCAATGACTTCTTTGAAATTACTTAGATAGTGCATTTTCATGTGGAATGATAATTCGACATTGAGATTTGGAACAAAAATGCTAACCAATTGTCTTTCGGTATTAAGTAGGGAAATCTTCTTGCAATTCCTTGCCATCATTGTAAAAAGGAGGTGAAGTTTTTGTTGGGACTTTTTCTAGTGTTATAGAGATCGAGCATGGTTATTTCTGAGTCTAACTTGAAGGAATTTTATTTTCAAATTTTTCTGATAAGTTTGTGAATTTTGATTGAACCTTTAGGAAGATAGAGAAACTAGTCTAAAGCCTTTCCTCCTAAACTTTGAAGTAATAATCATAATAGATACGTGTCACGATAATTAAATTCCTAACATTGCATGAAAAATTCCTTGACATGTTCACAGGCGCCACCTTTTTTTTTGTATTTATCAAATTTTGGGATTTCAAAAAATGACGGAAATGGTAAGCGTAATATTTCCGTATCAAATGGGTAAGGACATAGTTCTTTGAAGCTGAATTTTTTTAATTATTTTTGCATTCTTTGGATGGTGTCTTTCATATGTTTCCATTCTTATGTGAATAGAGAGGTAGGGGATGCGTTATCAAGAAATACGTGAGTATTGGGGTCTGATTGGAGTATTTTCACCTTTCAGCTTTAGCAGTTGCTTCCTCAAGTTTCTTTGTTAAGTCTTGGATTTTGTGAATAACTCATCAACCAAAGAGCTATTTGGGTTGTTTAGTATTTTCTTGTGGTAACTTGATTCATCATTGTCGATAAGTTTCTTTAAATTTTCAGTCTCGAAGTCAGGGGTATTTTTCCCCCATGGCTAGAATAGGTAATAGATATTCATTCTTGTTTTGTTCTATCACCCTATTTACTTGTTCTTGTTCTTCATTGGTGAGGTTTTGTTGTGAAAATTATTCATAGTCATTTTAATGATTGTGAATATGTGTGAACACCATGATGAGATAGGTGCGTTCCTGATTAAGATGTAAAAGTGGTTATGAATTTTGAGAAGACATGATTACATGAGAATTTTATTGCTTTGGATTTTCTTCAATAAGATCATGATTACTAATAAGGAGAGTAACTCAAACAAGTTATCCCTATATGATTTTGATATAACATGAGATGAGTGATTAGGTAATTTGTGGGACGTTGTGTAGATTTAGCGAGAATAAGCTCTAGATTGTTGATGGGGAGAGTAACTAAAACAAGTTAATCTCAATATGATTGTGATATAACTTGAAATGAGGTAAGTAGAGATTGTGTTAGGTGTGATTTTCTAAACTCGATAGTTGAAAAAATAAGGATTGAACTCAAACAAGTATCCTAATGTTATTTTGATATGTCTTGAAAACACACTATGGAGGATTGGACAAAGCAAGCTAGTGAAATCGGTGTGATATTTTTGTCTTCGTTGTTGGATTGCTTCAACATTTTTTTCTTTATTGAATCAGATGAGAAATGGTTTGTGGAACATAACTAGGATTTGAATTTTTACAATGAACACATTGATATCAACCAAGTTTGATGATAAAAATAGTGCTAAACTATTTTGTTGACAAAGCAGTCATGTGTATCAAATTATTTTGGCTCAAGAGGTAGATTCTTCAAGAATTATCATTGCTTCATGAAATCATATAAGTATGTTATGGAATGATGGATGCAGGATCTTATCACTTCAAAAAGATGCATCCTTTGATATACCCTATTCCTTATATACATAATTCTCTAATGGGAACAAATTGGTATGGGGAACCCTTAGAGCACTAGGTGAGACTCACCAATTCTTACTTTTCTGCTTGGAGTAAATAACCGGGGCTAAGGAAAGTTTTTCAAAAAGGTGGAAGGTGATGGGGGATGAATGTTTATGGTGTCCTTATAACTCCCTGAAGATTTAAAGAGACAACACCTAGGATTCGTTATTACATCTATCTAGGTGTAATTTTCATGCTCCACATGAAAAAATTACCTCTTAAGTGAAGAATAGGGGTGAGGTAGATACCAAATGTTGTGATGAGTTGATGTCTTAAAATGCAATGCAGATGTAATTGTTGTTAGTGCGTGGTAGTCAAGTCCACGTCACCGGTGTAGCATAAGTGGTGATGAAATTCACCTCGAATACATGCAAATAAAAAATAATTAAGTGATTAAACATAGGGTTCTTTCGAATTTGAAATAAATCACTAGTGAAAATGATAGCGTACCAAAGCATGCTAATTTTATTTTGGTTTCAGAAATTTAATTTGAATGTTGGTACTTTTGCAGGATTTTTTTGTTGTGTTTTTATAATATTCTAGTGATGCGGTCCTATAAAGAATAGATTAGTGGTTATCCTATAGAAAATTTGTTAGAAAATTGATCGTGGTTGTTTTTTATATTCTAGATCACTCGAAGGCACAGGAAAAGAGCATAAACAACCAATGACCCAAAAAATATTAATAATACAATGAAGTAAAATAATGACAATTAGAAAACAAAGCTAGAGGATCATGTAATCTTAGAACAAGAAACTAAAAATCACGATCTTTTTTATTTTCCGATCACTTGAAGATGTAGGAAAAGAGCATATGCAGATACAATTGGAACAAATTTTGTGTTAAAAATGTTCAAAATTATTGCACTTAATCATGATTGTGATCGTGATAGGTATTTACCTTAGCTCATGTTCACCTAGGTACATTATTGTATTTATCCTCACCCACTTATGTGTGTGGATATTTCTTTTTATTTATTTAGATATTAGGAGATATTATATAGTTGTTAGGTATAGTTCTTTCCTTGATCTATGGTATTGACTAGTTCTTTCCTAGATCTATGGTATTGACTAGATCCTTGATGTCTAGTTCTCTCATAAATCTATGGACTTGACTAGTTCTTTGATGACTAGTTCTTTCCATGATTTATGGCTTGATCTATGACCTTGACTGGTTCTTAGATTGTTATTCCTTGCCTATATAAGCAAGGCCCATTCTCATTGTATTTCATTGAGTTCCATAATAATATATGATATTGTTGCTCATTTGTTTGCAAAGGTTTATGTAAAGTTATTCTGGTGAATTACTTTCATCTTATTGATTGTGATGTTTGATTAGCATCTATGTTATTTTCTTGGCATGATCTAGTTATCGTCCATTTTATGGTATCAGAGCAAGAGATTTCTATTGACATTCATCTGTAAGTTTTATTTTGCAAATAAATTCTTTATATATTTATATATTTGGATTTTCTCATATTTTGTTGTTGCATGTGTTTTTATGCAAAACATAGGCTTCCATTGGATCCAAAGGTAGCAAAACCCTAAGATCGGTTGTAAACTCAACCATTTCTATAGGTAGTCAGTTTTTATTTTTTGTTGTGTAGAGAAACATATTGGATTCACCTCGGGATTCATGCCATATGGAAAAGGAAATCTAGAAAAAAATTGGGTTTCTTTGGGTTTCTTGAGATCTGATCTATGTATTTTTTTGTTGTGGCTTAACATTTTCGATTTGCGCAGGAGGTCTTTTTCAAAAGATGTTTCTTTCATTTTTGGAAGGGGTCCACGTGATGTGCACGACTGCACTATTAAAATCCACAGACTACTATTTTGGGTGGCGAAGGTCACTTTCAGCATAGTCTAGAAATAGTAGTTTTTACTAGAAGAAGCAGTTGGATGTGACTTTTTCAAAACTAAAGCAACACCCCCTAGAATAGTAAGTTGCACACACCCATTGAAATCCTTAGCCCTTGGTCATATGGTATGGTCATATGAGGGCTTAAAGCTTGTGATTCCTACTTGTAGGTGCTTAACTCCAGCCCCCTTTCATTTTATTTTTGTGGTGAAGGCAAGAGCATTTTATTCTATTTTAGTGGAAACTAAAATAAATAGTAGAGCATATTATTGAAAAACTTGTAACTTTTGATCGGTAACTCTGTTTTGAGTGCCATTTTTTGAAAAAGTATGTGTTTTTATGCTCTTTCCATTGGAAATATTTATTTTTAGAATCACACTATAATTATAAAGTTCCATATTGTAACACACACTCATTATAAAGTGCCAAAATATAGTGGGGCTCTTGTTGCATTGTTTTGGGGTCTTGTTATATTGCTTGGTTCTTACATTTATTTTGGTGATTTTTTGAGGATGGAATATTTATCTACTTCTACATTAGATCATGTTGAAATATTAACAACAAATAATTACCACACATGGAAACCAATAATGGAAACAATAATTAAGTGAAAATACTATGGGCTTTAAATTCTTGAATAACCAAAGTGTTCACTAGAGAATATGAGAAATTTTAGTAACAATACAAATTTGATGAGTGTATGGGTTTGATAGGAACTTATGTAAGTGACATATTTTATTTCATTTGGAAAAGTGTGACTCTCCTTTCAAATTATGGGAGAAATTGGAGGATTTATTTGGTAAGGTGGATCACATGAGAGCCATGCAACTTGAAATTGAGATCACCTCTCTTAATCCTAAATATTTTCCAACAATTATAGACTATCTTACCAAGTTAAATCATTTGTTGACACATTTGAAGGGGAGTGGAAGAGATAAGAAAGATGAAGAGTGTGTTTACTTGATTTTATCCAAGTTGAGAGGACCATTCCAAATTTTTACTTCTACCTTTTTCTCTAGCATGGATGCCTTAGGTGAAACATTCAAAATGCCTAACTTAGAAACATTTTGTGAAAGACTTACTAGGAAGAATCCAAATTATCTCACCTTGAGTCTTCCACCTCTCAAAAGGCATTAGTTGCATCTAATCCTAAGGGCAAGGGAAAGCCAAATAGTAAAACCAAATCCACACCTTCTCCATCTCAAAATGCTCCTAAACCCAAAAAAAACAACTCAAAACCAAATGAGTCTTCTAAATCCAAGAATAAGTCTAGCCGTTCATGCTCTTTTTGTGGGGGTAGTAATCATGAAGAAAATAGGTGTTATAAGTGAATGCAAGCCTTAGAGGATGCAGCCAAGAAACAAAAAATTTATATCTCCACTCCCCTCCTTCTAATCAACATGGAGAAACACTTAATGTTGTTAGAAGATCTTAGTCACCACTTACAGACAATTGGGTTATAGATTTTGGTGCTTCTCATCACATGACTTCTTCCAAGGAGTCTTTTGTTTCTCTAGGTTTGAGTTCTACTTCCAAAATTGAGGTTGGAGATTCTTCCTTTCTTTCTATTGAGGTAAAAGGTGATATACAACTTGATGGTGGCAATATCCAAGATGCACTATATGTTCCTAACATCACTACAAATTTGATTTCTCTATATCAAATTTGTCATTTCGGTCAAGGAAAAATAGTGACTTTTACACCACATGGGGCAGAAATAAGAACTTTGTTGGAGACTTATTCACTTGTTGCTCATGGTATTGTTGATCATAGTTCAAGACTATATCACTTTGAGGGTTTTAATGATACTTCTTCTATAGGGATAGGATTGTTTTCTCATTCAGATTCAGAGAGTAATCTTTGGCATGAAATATTTGGAGATCTCAATTATAGATATTTGAAGGAGTTGAGCACTCATGGTATGGTAGATGGTATTCCTAGAGTTTCTTGTCTTGAGGGAGTTTTTCATGGTTGTGAATTAGGGAAACAACACCAAGATCCTTTTCCTAAGAATTTGTCTAAGAGAGCTTCTTCACCACTTGAGCTTGTGCATAGTGACTTGATGGTTTTTGCTACCCCATCTTTCAATGGAGCTAAGTATGCACTTATATTTATTGATAATTTCTCGAGGTGTACTTGGGTTTATTTTCTAAAGTACAAAGTGATGTTTTTTCACACTTCAAAGTCTTCACGGATTTGGTCAAGAAACAATCTTCTAGTAGCATAAAGAACCTTCACACTAATAATGGGGGAGAACTTCAGCAATGCGTTCTCTGAATTTTTGGCAACTTAAGGCATTATTTACCACCATTTTGTTCCTCATACTCCACAATAGAATTGATTAGTAGAAAGAAAGAATAGAATTTGAAGGAAATTGCTAACTTTATGATGGATTCTAGAGATATACCTCCTATCTATTGGGAAGAAGCGAGTTAATTATGCTACCTATATTCAAAATCACAAACCACATAGAGAAGTTGAGCATTTGACTCCAGAGGAAGCTTGGTCCAACACTAAACCAGATGTCTCATTTTTTCAAGTCTTTGGGAGCCATGTTTGGGCCTTTGTGCCAAAGAAGAAAAGGAAAGCTTTGGATAAGAAGAGTAAACCTTGATCTTTATAGGGTATTGTGAGGACATGAGAGCTTATCATCTTTTAGATCCTGATACACATGATGTTATTTTTCAAACACATGTTTAGTTTGATGAGCATTTCACTCCTCATGATTCTTCATCTTCTTCCATTCCTTCTTCTTCTTCATCTCATCTTGAGGATCCTTTATTTGAGGAGATTGATGAGGAGGTTATAGATGCCATTGAGGATATTATTCCCACTAATGTTGTCACTATGCCTAAGTGGGATCGTACTACAGTTTCTGAGGCAACACCTTTCATAGAGGATCTTCCACCCACTAGGCATCATCACGCATTCTTTAGGTTATGGAATTTTGTGTCAGGTAGTTTCTGAGGATCCATAGTCTTTTTCAAAGGCTCATGGGATACCAGAGTGGGATGATGTGATAAAAATTGAGTATTCTTCTTTGATGAAGAATCATACTTGGGATTTGGTATCTCTTCCTAAAGGAAGAAAGATGGTTAGGTGTAAGTTGGTATACCAAACCAAATAAGCAAATGATGGGTCCATTGACAAGTATAAGGCTCGTCTTGTTGCAAAGGGTTTTCACAAGTCAAGGTATTGATTACTCGAGACTTTTACCCGTTGCCAAGATGGATTTTATACACCTTGTACTTTCTTTTCTACATCATAGGGTGGCCCAAATACCGGATAGACGTGAAGATGCCTTCTTACATGGATATCTATAAGAGGAAATATATATGAGCAACCAAATGATTTGTTCAGATTCTTCTCTTATTTGTCAGCTCCAAAGGTCTCTTTACGGTCTCAAACAAGCCCCTAGGGCTTGGTATTAGAAGATGGATTCTTGTCTTCTTACTGGTTTTGTTCACTTCCATTTTTATCATACAAAGTATATCTCCAACATGTCGGTGAGATATTTTGATAGTTTTCTTGTATGTGTATGATCTGTTACTTACTACTTTGGCAGCTCTTCTTCCCACATTAAGAGTATTCAGAGGGCTCTTTCTACACAGTTTGACATGACAGATCTTGGGCTATTGCATTATTTCCTTGGTTTATAGATTTCTCAGATAGATTCAAGGATTCATTTGAGTTAGCAAAAATTACACCCATGATCTTATTAAGCACTTTGATATGGTTGATTGCAAGCCAAGTTCATCTCCTTTTCATTCTAGAGTTACTCTTACATCCACATGTACCACACCACTTTGTGATCCTACATTGTATAGGTAGTTGGTTGGGAGTCTCATGTACTTGACCCATAATCACCTTGATATTTCATTTGCAGTAGGGCTTGTATCTTAGTTTGCACATTCTCCTCATAGTAGTCATTGACAAGATGCTAAAAGGATTTTGCACTATTTACATGGCACTTCCCACTTTGGCCTACACTACACTAGGGGTTCTACTTAGTTGGTTGGGTATATAGATTCAGATTGGGTAGGTTCTATTGATGACAAGTGTTCCACTTTTGGCTATCTTTTTATCTTGGTTCTTCTCCAGTTGCTTGGGTGTGTAAAAACAAACAAGCTATTGCACTTTCATCTTCGAGAGGTAGTAGTACGGGCCGTTGTAGTTACAGGTGAGTCAACAGATTCTTTGGCTTCACTAGTTATTGACAGAGTTTGGATTCCCACAAGATTCATTGAACTATACTTTGGTGTGACAACCAAAGTGCAATTCACATTTCTCGTAACCCAGTTGAGCACCAGCAGACCAAGCATATTGAGATACACATCCACTTCATTCGTCAACATTCAGGATGGATTTCTTTGCTTAGAGTACATTCGACTCATCAAGAGTGAGGTTGTAGACATATTTACGAAGCCTTTAACATCATCACCTCACTACCTTGAGTTACATGGAACACTTGGGTTTTGGAAAGTTGTTCTTCGGGGTGTTTGTGAGAACATCTTCCTTCTTCTTCTTCTTCTTCTTTCTCTTTCCTTCAAGTAGGATCATTTCCTTCTTTTGGTTTGAGATATTTTCATGGATATATTATTGTACATGAGTACCTCATTAGGCCTAGTTGTTGGGACTCATACATGTGGATATGCCACTTCTATTTTCACCCTATCTTCACTTGAGGGGGGGTGTTAGAGTAGGTATTTACCTTAGCTCATGTTCACCTAGGTACATTATTGTATTTATCCTCACCCACTTATGTGTGTGGATATTTATTTTTATTTATTTAGATATTAGGAGATATTATCTTGTTGTTAGGTATAGTTCTTTCCTTGATCTATGGTATTGACTAGTTCTTTCCTAGAGCTATGGTATTGACTAGATCCTTGATATCTAGTTCTCTCATAAATCTATGGACTTGACTAGTTCTTTGATGACTAGTTCATTCCATGATTTATGGCTTGATCTACGACCTTGACTGGTTCTTAGATTTTTATTCCTTACCTATATAAGCAAGGCCCATTCTCATTGTATTTCATTGAGTTCCATAATAATATATGATATTGCTACTCATTTGTTTGCAAAGGTTTATGTAAACATATTCGGTGAATTGATTTCATCTTATTGATCGTGATATTTGATTAGCATTTGTGTTCTTGGCTTGGCACAATCTATTCATCATTCCTTTTAATTATGTTCATAAAAAAAAAAAAATGATGAAACAAGAGTTTTAAAATTTTACGAGAAGTGTCATCATGGAAAGTTGGAATGTAAGGCAAAAAAATTATTTATTAGAGTCTAGGTGGGGCCTCTAGTGTGCAAAATATGAATGGGAATGTGAACCTGATAATTTTTGTGAGATAGGTGTGAAAAGGTCTTGTTTTCAAAAAAAGGGCCTGTAAGAAAATTATTAGTAGTTTATACCTGCACACAATGTTAGTAGAATGATCACTAAAAATAATTAATTATAATCATGAAGTTTAAAAATCAAAAAAATATTAATTTGATAAAATAAAATATGGAGATTGTGAATGAGGATGGAAAAATCACAAAACATGATTACAAATGATTTGGAAAAATAATCATGAAAAAAGTGATAAATATCACACGATAAGTTGGAAAATGGAGCGTGAAAAAGTAGAGAAAATTGTGAAAAATGGTTAACAAGTTGGCATAAAATGATTAAAAGCAACGAAAAGATTAATATTAATAAACGAACCAATTAAATTAAAATCCTAGTATAGAGAAAATAATAAAATAATAAAATGACTCGAATCTAGAAGTTGATGGAAGTATGAATGTGTTTGGTTTAAATAAGCTCTTATATGAATTTTTAAGACAAAAATGTGGACTTATACGATGACCTTTAAGACAAAAATGTGGAATTATATGACAATAATGGGGATCGATATGATGAAAAGGTGGACTTAGACAAATACAAATGTGGGACGTAATGTGAACGTATCAACGAAATTGGTAAGGTGAAAATGAGTTCGGAGAAATAAAAAAAAGACTTTGGGTAGCAGATTGTAAATAATATACAAATCTATATTCATAGTAACTATACAAATCAATTCAAACTACAATTAGTGGTCTAAGGATTTTAATTAATGGTCGTTTGTTGTTGTAGTGGGTGTGGTTGAGTGCCCTATGTGGGAGTGAGGGAGAGAGGATTGAGCTCGACATTGGTAGGAGGGGTATTAAGGGAATCGGTATGGTTAGACAGGAGCCGGGGAGGTGTCGAGAAGATGGGAGAGGAATCGACGTAGAGGGATGAAGATCGATGAGGGAATAAGCGAGTCATTTGGTCTGAACGGTAGTGGTGAGAGGAGAGTGGTGTGTTGGAGGTGTTGTGTAGGGTCGAGGATCGAAGGTAAGAGCTCGAGTGAGGAGAAAGGGATGGGAGTGAAGGGAAGGGCTCTTGGTTTTGGGAGGAAGGATGGGGGAAAACAAGTTCACGTGGAAGGGTGGGAAGGATTTGAGACTATGTGGGAGGAGGGAGCAGAAGGGGGTGATGTGGAGGTTAGGGAAGGAAGATGGAGTTCTGGAGATGAGGATTATTATAATGTAGCTCGGAAAATGGATTTTTTGGATTGATGTGTAGGAAGTGGGTTAGGTCGGTGTGTGGGTGAGATTATCATTGAAAATGACACGAGATCTTACAATAGATCTCGGGCGGAGGGAAGAATGGGTGTGTGGGATATGGGGATATGTTAGCTAAGGGCTTGGGTGGGGTGCTACGAGAGCGGTTTGAAGGAAATGTAGGGTGCGGTGTCGAGGGAGATAAGTGGTAGAGTTGGGATTGATGTGGAGAGAAGTGAGAGAGATTTAGAAAGTGGGGAGATGATTCTAAAGACATGGAGAGACAAATTTATGGAGGGATGAGGGAGGGATGTGGGTGTAGGTAGCTAGGTGATAGAGAGAGAATTCTTAGCTCAACGGAGTTGGTAGGGTGGAAAGGGGGGAGGGTAGATAGGTTAGGATAGGGTTTACAATTTTGTTTTTGATTTGGATGTAATTTATTTAATAATTTTTTTGTGATGTGTTTCATAGGTTAATATAAAGAATAATAGAGTAAATTAATAAAACCGGAAATGAGAAAGAATACTAAATTAATACAATGGTATGACTATGAGTATGATTAGGATTTATGAAGAACTTAGATTATTAAACCAAATTAAAAAAGACAATCTTCAAAATAATTTTTGGAGCGACTTCAAATGATGAAAGAGAATTCAAAGTGCATTTTTTTTTTTTGAAGCAAGATATATATTGGTTAAAAAATGATGAAAAATGTTCTTTTATAAATCCAAAATTGGATACCAAATATACATTAACCTATTTAAGGCATAAAGAGACTATGAATTTTTATTTTGCGATGATCCATGAGTATCTAGATCTACGTGACAATTGTTTTTTCTAAATACATAGCACTAGGGCGATTAAAGATGTGACGAGCATCATAATGTCATTGTTACTTATAATGTGCATATGCACCCTAAGATAGCACACAACAGAATCACATCCCATAGCATGAATGTTAACCAAAAAAAGCCCATAAGGCACATAAAAGGAAATATCAATGGTAATAATAATAAATAAGGAATGGATAAAACCACTAATTGTGAAATCAAGGTAATATATCAAAATACATTGATAAAGAATAAGCTATGAAAAATACATTGATAAACAATAAAGTAAAACACTAAATATAATACCTCCTTCGTGATTCCATACCAAACCTCAAAATTGGCATGGAAATATAGAGGGGGCGATCGCGTGATATGTAGGTGTTTTTCTTGAAATGGTGTAAGGCCTTTCTGTAAAAAGATTTGATTACTTTGCACACCAAATGGGGAAAAGGATTATGGATTTGGGTTTGCACCAAATGGGAAATATGAGGCTATTTGGGAATTAGGAATATGTGGAGGGATGTTCTTTTCTCAAAGGATGAAGAAATATGATAAGGCATTCAAGCTTATTTTTCATGTCTTAAGGGGAGGGCTAAGGCAGGTATTTATATCTTGGGGAATTGATTAACTTTGATTAATTTAAGTAATCATGGTTTGAAAATGTGGGACAAATTAGGTGAGTGAGGACCAAGAAGAATGGGTGAGGATTTAAATTGGATTTTTAAGTCATAAGTGGAGGATTTTAGGTGAGTGGGGACCATGAAAAGTGGGTGAGGATTCGATTTGTAATTTTTAATTGTAATAGTGGAGGATTTAAGGTGAGTGGGGACCATGAAGAGTGGGTGAGGATTTGATTTTAAATTATTAATTCAATAGTAGAAAACAATGGAGAATAATGACATGTGGTAAGGATTATGTTATTTTATATTTGAAAGGGATAATTAATCAAATTATATTTGATTAATTCAAGTGCATTTTTGTGGGAAATGAGGCACGGAATTAATTGATTTAAGATGGATGTGAAATTAAGGCCTCTATATTGGTAAATTTGAACTTATTGATCACGTGGATATGAATAAGGAAGTTGGAGCTAAGGAAAGAGCCAAGGTTGTTGCTGTTGTAAAAATGCCAAGAAAGAGATCTATGGATGTAGATAAAAGAGTTCAAACTATTTTTCCAAATGAATAAAATTAGAATTCTAATGTTGGTAATATTTTTTTCACCCTAGGTTAAAGAGCAAGTTGTTGTTCCAAAAGTTTAGTTTAAGGTAGGGGTTGTACCTATCTATATTTTTGATCACATGAAGAAATCACATGTTAGTATGAAAATGTGGGACACATTATCCATTCAAATACAAAATTATTTGTTTGTCAAATAACTTTGCATTCTAAAAATACCATGAAAACTAGTAGAAGGTATACAAAATGCAACCAACATGGTGATGATAAATGTAGACTAGTAAGTAGAAATGTTAGTATAAAAATCATATAAGGATGTAAAAATGATGTTAGTGAATTAAAATTTGTAAAACCACCTCCTTTATACCTTACATTAATTATTGGTGACTCATTAGTACATAATTAAATGGTGGATAGTGAACAAAGCATCATAGTTATGCCCAAATTGGTTGTGGAAAAGTTAGGACTGACGTGTATGAGCCAAGTACCAAGGGTGTTTTGTAGCTAGATGGTTCACAAACTAAGACAATAGGCATAATTAAGAATTTTTAGATCACTATTATGATTTTCCAGGTGTAACCATTTTGCATGATGTGATGGTAATTGATTTTCCACCTAGCTTTTAAATGTGTCTTTCAAGAGACTTCATATCAAAAATTATAGGTTAGCATTCAACTAATTAGTATTATCCTGTTATTAGAACTAGGTATGGAACTAAAGTGATAATTAATTTTCTACATTTTTCAAATTTTAACATTGATCCTTATTGTGATTCTAGGTAAAATCTCCTAGTTGAGACCCATGAACAACCTTGGTTTAGTTACAAAATTATGGAATATTTAATTTTTTAAAAGTGTTATAAACAAAAGTATCAAGAACAATTAAATTCAACAGATGAATTTTTCCCATTATAATAATTACTAATTCCACATTATAAATCAACAAGTGTAATAAGTCCACACCTAACTCAAATCTCCTTAGGGATTAATTTAATCACTAATTACATTGACATTTTAGCTAAATATTTCCTTGATTAAAATTTTAGGGGTTAAGGGACAAAAACAATCAAATACCCAAGGTATTTAATTCCAAAATATCTAAGACAAGAGCAAGGTTTAATTATAGTGGGGGAAAAGAATACATATTTAAAATCATTAGAGTAAATTCTTACTTACCCACTCCCAGAACTTGGTTAAAGATTCAATTTAATTTTTCCCATGATTAACGTAATTAAAAATTATTGAAAAACATTCCCATTAGATAGGGAATTTCTTCACCTTTCTTGGTGATATAAATAAGTCCTCCTAACTCCTCATATTTCTCAAGTTATGGACCGGCAAAACTTGGAGTGAAAATTTTCCCAAGAGCGGGCTGCGGGCCTGGGGAGGAAAATTTTCCTCAACTCAGGGCTGCGGACTTCGGAGAAAAAATTCACCTAGAGGAGAAAAGCGGACCAGTGGATTAGGGATGAAATTTTTTCCAAATGCAGGATGGTGGAGCGGGAAGGCATTTAGTGCTTTTTCCCTTTTGGGAAAATGTGAATTTTACACCGCACCTCCACCGAACGCCTAGGAGGCCACGTGGAAGCACCTGATTAGCTGCAAGTCAATAGAGATGTGGACAAAACTTACAAATTTTTCCAAATTTATTTTTGAAAGAGCTTAAGGTTAAAACTGATCCGAGTCTCCGGCGATGCCCAACGAAGCCACGTGTCGATCAATGATTGGCTACGGGGTGGCGGGGCCATGGAGAAAAATTGCCAAATTAACTTTTTGGACCTAGATCATTTTTAGAAAAAATGAAGGCTAGCAGATTAGTGGAGTGGAGGGAAACTTCATGACTTTTCACATTTTGGGAAAAGGCAAAAAAATGAAAGTTTTAGCCTGTGGGTGCGCCTAATAATATTTTATTCATTTAAAATTTGACAGTTAGATTATTTTGATCCTGGAATGAATTAAAAACTACAGACAACCATAAATTTTGATTGGGATCTTGGTTTTTGGAAAATGAGAATTTCCGGAAAGATCTCGATGTCCTCTTTGCACAACCACCTTAGGATTTTTTTTTGATAAAGTTCAAAGGGTCGGTTTTGAGAAAACATCTTTCTATCACTTGGAAAGTGAACTAGTGTTTTTAACTTACCAATTTTGTTTAAATTTGTCGTTAATTATTTTTCCATTTGCCAAATAGGCATGGAGGATTTTACTTGGAATATTTTAGGATAGATTGCAAGGTTAAGTTTACTTGATTGATTTGCATTTGAAATTTATCAATTTTATATAGCAAGAAGTCTGCAATTTCACCTTTGCCCGATTTGAAAGGTTCTATAAAATTATCATAATTATTTATGTATGTTTGGGGTCATTTTGACCTTACAAATAAAATTTGATATTTCATTTTGTCTTTTTGATGTTGCAGGGTTGATCTGTGCATTTTGATAAAACATTTTTAGTTTTGAAAACATCTAACAAAGATCTAATTCGAAAGGATCTATTTTCCATTTATCATCTTCTAAGTATTAGAAATCATTCCAGATCCAATCTAACTCATTAATTTGATTCAAATCAATGTATTCAAATGCCAAATTACAATTCTGATTTTCAAAACTTTCATTTCTAAAGAACAGAGCATTATGACATTTCTTCATACGTATTCACTTTTTCATCTTTCCAATAGAGATTTCAAATTACATTCAACAATCAGATTTCCAATGAAAGCAATATCATTTGAAAAAAGTAACCACTTCTATTTATATAGATCAAATACAACTTTACAATCACAACTCTTTCTCATTACATTCCTTTTTACAAATAGAATACAAAGTAAATTTCTTTCACATTCAAAAGGGATTTTATTTCCAAAACATAGTAACTCTTTAGCACAAAATGTGTATTAAATTGTCATCCACATCAAGTGGGGAAATGGTTTACAAAATTAGTTTCGCAAGGGACTGTCAGAACTTTGTCTTCTTCCTCAATTACAATATACAGAATACAATTTCTTCCACATTTATTCAAAAATAGAGAACAAAGTATATCTCTTTCACAATTCAATTTACAACTTTCATAGCCCATACAGACCATCTTTCCATCACAGATAATGTACAAGTTCATCCACTTCAAAGTGGGAAGGGTTACAATAAGTAATAATCTCAACAAGGATGTCAAAATTTCCTCTACTCTAGAACAACAACATGAATATCCTCCATTTTTCTTTATTTCAATTTTATCACAACAAACAAGGGGAAAGGCAACGCTCTCCACCCAACCAAGACATCCAATGAAAAGGAGAAGTCGTCCTTCTTCATTGGCCCCCGAGCCCCAACCATATTGCAATTAGAAATGTTTTTCAACACATGGAAACAATAGGCTTCCACAACACAAAGACATATTTATCATTCAATAAAAATCCAAAAAAAATTGTAGTTTTCAACCACAAAAACAAAATAACAAACAATACGTAGGCTTCATCATGCAAGCCAAAGGAGAATGAAACTATGGGGTATGTTGCTTATGCCTCCCAAGGGGGAAATGGGTATCACCACTTTAGAATAAACCACCAAAATATATATCATTTAAAATCCCTGACATGCCCTTATGCCTCCCCAAGTACTCCTTATTCCTCACATTTCCTTATGCCTCCCAAGCCTCTTATGGAACCCCATAACAAATAAAGAAATGCAAGCTATTTCTTTGTAAGGTGGAACCCAAATCCCAACTTCCTCCACACTTATACCTCCCCAAAACACTTATGCCTCCCCAAAACACTTATGCCTCCCAATAAATGCCCCATAGTCTTCTCCTACACCATCCCTAGGCCATCTACCCAACCAGCTGAATAAATAAAACAACACATTCAAACATTCAACCATTCACATATACATACAAATAAAAGGAGAGAATTTCCAAGAGCTAAGCTCTTACCTCTCCATAATGGAGTTTGTTTCAAGTTCCAACCAACAAGATTTCCAATGTAAAATAGCCCAAGATCAACAAAACACGGGTCTTAAAAAAATTCTGGAACTTTCTCCAAAAGCTAGAGCTCCAAATAGCAAAAGAATTCTCCCTAAAAGAAGTATGAAAAAGTACAGCCACAAAAAGAGTGTAACCCCAAACAATAAAATGAATTTGAATATATAGAAGGGGGAAGAGAGGAGGATGAGGTGGATATTTGTAGGGTGCCACATCACACATCGTCAACTCCAACTCACAAGTCAACATCAATCTCCAAGATAGAATAAATAAGTAGGTGAATAAATTATATTCTTACTTACACACTCAAATCAAGCCCACATCCCAAAGGACTAAAATTAAACCATGTAAGAAAAGTGCAATTAAAGCATACAACTTGACTTACAAAAATGCATAATGGAGGCTATATTTAAACCCTCCAACCATAGGTAAGGTTGGCATGAAAATTTAAGAGGTATGGGACAAGTTTAACTTGTCCCACAAGCCTCCAAAATCAGCCTCCAAGGACAAGTTT
Organism: Taxus wallichiana var. yunnanensis; assembly: GCA_018340775.1. Classification (NCBI taxonomy): domain Eukaryota; kingdom Viridiplantae; phylum Streptophyta; class Pinopsida; order Cupressales; family Taxaceae; genus Taxus; species Taxus wallichiana. Next base: position 670,357,917 of record CM031234.1, read on the forward strand.
GAATTCCAAAGAAGATGAAGTGTTTCATACTCCAAATTTTACTTACATATCTCTTACACATCACTTACACATTGCTTACACATATCTTACAACATTTAATACAAGAGTCAACCACTCCAATAATTTCTTTCTTATGACCCAAGTTGGTTAATTTATTTTAACAATATGATTACTCACATTATGTACCACAATTAATAAATAATGAAAGGGGTAAACACATCACTTAATAAAAACATACAAACATCAATAAAAAGGAACCAAATTAATAAATACACACAACCCTTGGTCACATTTAAAGGTATTCCCCCATGGGAATTCCTAACAATCAAACACACACACACAAAAAAGACAAGCTGCCATGGTGACCTTGTTGAATTCATCTAGAATTTCAATGTGGTTGGTCTCCAATCCCTCAATGTTGGTTGTGGTATTTTAACCTGCAAAACACAATACCTCCTTTGGCCTCGTGGCCATATCAGAACATCCAAATGAGTATAAATATAGTTTCAAAATTATCAATATATATATAAATCACAACAATATCCAGAAAATCAACAATATCACTTACAATTTCATCAACAACTATTTCATCATCAATTTTAATTCAATTTTCTCAGTCTACTCAATATATCCAAATATCATATGTCCTAACAACATCGATAAATATATATAACCATGTCCAACAATATCAACTTCTATATAAAATGTCTCTAACAATCATCATGCATCATATGGGAATCAGAGTCAATAATAGTCCATGATCTAACATCTAACACCATACTAAATAAAAATATAATAATGTCCATAATATAGTCACCAGTATCATGATCAATATCAAAAGTGTCGAAGGGAAGTGGGCACTACACTTATACACCTAGTTTGTTAAATGTAAATTACAATATCACCATGATAATGAATTGGGAGATATTGATTATAAAACTCATCATGCATTAGAAGGAATTTGAGATTTTTGAAGGAGAAAATGACTAAAAAAATTTTGGGCATGATTATTGTAGAGTTATTTAGTAGAAATTCCTTGGAATTTTTTTATCCATGAAGAAAATGGTTAAATTCTAGCCATGGAAAAAAAATCAGCAAGAGGATGGTTTATGTAAATTGTGTTTTGATGGATCCAAAATCAACCTAGTTAAGTAGCTAGTTTGATGTTGATTTCACCTACCAAACAAAGGTATTTTTTCAGTTGCTAATTTTTGTTTGTATGTTCTAACAATATGTCTGAATACAAATCACTTATCCATGTCCTAACCTATGTAAGAAAGAAAGGAATCAAGAATTTACATGTTTATGGTGGCATCTACCTATTTATACATCAGATAGGAGTTTCTAATGATGGAAATAATCTATCAATGAGGTCTAAAAGACAAAGATTTTGGGTCATGCTTGAATATTTTTTGTTTTCAACATTCAATTTGTTCTTAAAGATAGAAAAATCATATTGATAGACTTTGCAACCATTGGATCTCAGTTTGATATACCCGTAGATAAGAAAAATGTTAAATTGCAGCCTCATATAAAGGACATAGTGAGGCCATCCATTCAAGATAAAAAATCATATTTTAAAGTTTTTATGATAATGCTCACATAGTAATATTATTACTGAGAAGAGGTTAATTTTTCTTCACAACATCAAGGAAAACTTTAAAATAGGTATGAATATTAGATTATGTAGCATAAAATAACTAATATTCTTAAAGGCCTTGTAAGATTGGAGAGAATATTTGGAGAGAATAATGAAATGAAGAAGTAAAGGAATTTTCTTAGTACAAGCACATATCAACATGAAACTGTTACCATTCTTGAATGCACTAACCTCAATCTTGGCAAGGTATGTCTAAAATCTGAAAAGCATGGATGCATTGAGTTGTGTAGAGAATATTTTGTTTTGTTTTAATGGAAATATAGACATTTAAATGGGTTTAATCCCTCATTATCTTAAAAAATCATTGAATTAGAAGATGATGAAAAAATCGTAAGACAAAACCAAAGGGCAATTAACCAATAAGTGGAACCGTTGATGAGGAAAGAGCTTGAGAAAATTATTGAGTCCCTCATTAGCTTCACCATATATTATTATACATGGGTAGATAACCTTGTACTTGTTAGGAAAGATAATGATGAAATCAATTTTTTATTTGATTTCATGATTTAAACAAGGATTCACTAAAGGATTACCATCTTTTACCATCCATGGAGAAAATAATTCAGATGCTTGTTGGTTTGGAAAGGTATTCTTTCCTTGATGGGTATAGTGGTTACAACAAAAACTTGTCCAGGAAGAAGACAACTTAAAAAAAAAAAACATTCACAACTAAGTGGCACACTTATGCATATAGAAAAATCGCATTCAAATTATATAATGCAAGTGTAACATTTCAAAGAGTTATGGAGATTTCACTCTAAGGTATTATTAACACATTTTTCCTTGTTTATTTGAGTGATATAATAGTTTTTTCAAAACTTACAAGTGATCACTTATCTCATCTAAAGTAAGTTTTTGGAAGATGTAGAGAACATGGAGTTTCACTCAATCCAAAAGAGTGTGTTCTTTTTGTTTATAAGGGTAAGATTCTTAGTCATTTACTTTCAAAAGATGGTATGAGGATTGATTTGGAAAGTGAAAGTTCAGTTCTTGCATTATCATTTCCCAAGCACAAGAAAGCACTTCAATTTTTTCTTGGAAAATTAATATTTGTAAGGAGGTACATTGCTGATTTTGCTGTATAATCAAAGCCATTGAACCAACCTATTGAAGAAAAATATGAATTTAACATGGAAAAAAGGAGTGAATAATTTTCAATCCATCAAGAATTATATTGCTTCACCTCCTATGCAACAAATTTAAATAAATCAAAAATAAGATATTTATGATCTTGCACTCAATTCCTTTCTTGTTGGTTAATGGTGTATTGTTGAATTTTTTTGAACCAAACCAAGTTGAAAGGATACTTGAACGGTTCCATAATGAAAAGTGGATGGAATTATTCTGTAAAAACTACATCCCTTAATATCATGAATAGTGGGTATTATAAGCAATTCCTTTTCAAGGATTATCATGCTTGGGTAACAAGGTGTCAAAGAGAGTGCATTTTTCACAGGTAAAGAGAGGTCTGTTGCCTTACCACTGCAGCAAATTTCAGTAGACTAACCCTTTTTTGAATGGGGTTTGTACTTCATAGGAATAATTAATCCACCTTTAAGATTCGGGCATAGATGGATTCTCAACAAAAATGATTACTTTACATGGTGGACTTAATAGGTGCCATTGAAGGAGGAAAATAAATCAAGTATTTTTTTATTTCTGTGAAGGACTAATAACTAGGTTTTTTTTCCTTCAACCATCATATCAGATAATGCTACTGATTTGGTTGATGGAAATGTTGCTTAATGTTTTGTTAGAAATGGTATTTATCTCAATACTTCAAATTATTATCCGAAGGAAATGAACTTTCTAAATCAATTAACAAGAATTTATTGAGGATAATGAGGACTTTTAATGAAAATCAGATAACTTGGCATAAAAATTTAAGGCAGCCCTATGGGCTAATAGAATCACTCACAAGAGTTCAATTTATAATTCACCATTCAATATTTTTTATCGTCCTCAAGCCACGAAACCTATTTAAATTGACTTTCCATCCTTGGAGTTGATGCAAAAAGTAGAATTGAGGGAAAAAAACCAATGGAGGTGTGGTATTCTTAGCTCATTGAACTTGAAGAGGTTATAAATATAACAGTGAAGTCCATGGATCTAAATCGAAAATATGTTAAAATGACATTTGACAAAAAAAAACTACAACAGTAATTCTCGGTGAAGGTGATTTAGTGTTGAAATGGGATGAGGATATAGAAAAGCCAAGATCTCACAAAATTTCAATTACTTGTAAAGTGGACGTTACATTATTATCGGAGGCAAGCCTCATAATTATTTCTATCTTACAAGCATGGGTGGAGAAGAGCTTATGATCCTAGTCAAGGGGATCCATTTCAAGCATTGTTTGTAAAAATATAAGTTGACATTGTACATAGTTTCCATGTTTTCCTCTAAATGTTTTTAAAATGCATGTTTGTGCATTTTTTTTGAGTAGGTGGCTGACATCCTATTTGCATAACCTTGTCGTAGTTTATCTTTCTTTAAACTGCAGTTTTGCACAAGTTTAAGTTGTTTTTTTTCAGTTTTCGTGGAGGGATTTTAGTATTTATTAGTGCTTTTGGACCTTAGGAATGATTGATAAAGCTAGATTAATTTTTTCAGATTGCTTTCTCATCCTGAAAAAAAACATATTCAAGGGTTCTTTCGATTAGTAGGAAATCGATTCAAAGAAAGACACCAAAGATTTTGATCATTTTTTATCATCATTGTAAAGGGGGTAAAAAAATTTCTAGTCACCCAAATTTGATGAATGAAGGGATACCATATAGGATATCATCAACTTGTAGTGTGGTTTTAGGAAGAAAATCCACACATATGAGGCCATTCTAGGATGTCATCTTCACAAAGACCATGCATCAGCCATGAAAGATTGCTACGGGGCCTAGGTTGGGACAAGAATGACGTCGGACATTAGAAATTACATACTTTGGAACAAAAAGTTAAGTTTCAGACTTAGGGTAGCAATGGAAAGTACAATTACTTCAGATGTTAATTTTTGTGTTCTTGGTGATAAAATTAAGTTATGAATAGTTTATTTTAAATCCTTATGATTAAATGAAGTTTTCTTCTTGTATTGAGTTTTATATGTTCACTTAAGATTATGTAACTGAAAGTAAATGCAATGAAAATAACATACAACTCATTACATAAGGAAATTTCATATATCCGTAAGGAAAGTTTAAAAATATCCCACACAAGTCATGGGATATGACTAAAAAGAAACATATATATATATATATATATATATGAAACTGAAAATGTCAAGGAGAAGGAAGCCATCATTTCCTATGATATGGGTTACCTTCAAGATTCTACATAATGCTCTAGGTTATTACAATACCATACTTGAAAGTGATTAAGAAAACATGTTAGAGCTCGGGTTTCCTAGATTCCTTATATTAACAAGTTTATATTTATAAGAATTCTATTAATATGAAATAGAGAAATGAAAGAAATATATTAAAAATAAGATCAATATGCCTCCAGAGGAAGGATACATATTTGTAATGATTCATCACTTCTCTATCACATGTACATTTCAAATATTTTTGCACAATGTGCATCCATTCAAGAAATACGAAGTAAAGGTGTTATTATTCTTTAAAGCAACAACAAGTTACAACCATTAACATTATGATTGAATCAAATAAATGAAGAAAAGTGATATGAAGGCTCACAAAAGGCCCACCAAATCAAAGAAATACATTTGAAAAATAACAGATCTTATCTAAGATGAAGATAAATACAAAATCAAATATAGATTTTAGATCTGTGAAGGGATTTTATGCATGTTGTAGAAGGAAGAAATTTCCACTATCATCCAATTTTTAAGAAAAGATGGCCAAAGTGATGCTTTAGGATACGTTTAAAGAGATACAAATTCTCAAATTTTAAAATAAGCCATCCAAGCAATTTAAAAAGAAAATCCTCTCCATTTACAAAGTACACATTCAAAACATTCTGATTCAGAGAAGAAAATTCCTGCCAATTTTATTATCAAATTTGCTATCATGATGTGAATTAGAAATATATGATTCAGATTTGCAAGGGTGGTTACCAAGAAAGTTACAGATCCTCGAACATATATGATGGAGCCCTTACTTTTACAAAAGAAAAGGATACTAAATTTGCATCAAAATTCGAAGTAAAGATGATGATAAACACATCTCAAGGTATAATACAAATCTATAGGAAGAAGAGTATTCAAAATATTATTTCCATGTGTATAGAGAAAGAGATAAGTTACAATTTATCATCCATATCTAAGGTTATGTTCTCATGAACCTACAAAATGATCATACAAACAAGCAATTGACGAGATTATAATCAAACTACCACGAAATATAAGTGCTTCATATTTCAAAATCTGAATAGATATTTATACAATTGCTTAATCTCAAGTATAAACTTTTCTTATTACAAAGTAATGCAGAGTTAGGCTACTATGCATCCTTTAATAAATATCTTCAAAACTTTAAAACAAAAAGCAGATTCATACATTTAACTTCAGATCTGAAATTTATCTTGCACAAGAGTCCAGGGAAGTTTTAAAACAACAAATTAAAAGCCTTCCTTTAAGAAGGTTTCAAAACTAATTCATGCAGAAGAATTATCTCGTGTCCAAGTAGACTATTGAGTTAAATGCAATAAAACTTATCCTCCTTTAGGCCTATCTCGCCCTTATCCTTAAGCCAAAGTTGCATCAAACACATTTCCCAACTTTAGCAAAAAGAATAAGCTTGAACTTATGGAGGTCTAAAACTTACAGGCTAACTTGAAATTGCAAACACAAAGAGCTCCAAAAAAAATCAATGGTGAACTCAAACTAGGAAGATCACAAACACTCATAGATCTAAAGTTCTACCATGAGCCAAGCATACGATGATCAGGCCATGAGACGATTCATAACACCGAGTTGTGCTTTGAACAGGTAACGTAGAGTATAGAAAGGTCGAGATAATGTGAATTGAGCTTGAATAAAAATGAGAAGGAGAAAACCTTAATTGGTGAGTTTTGTTTTGAATAGGCCGAGTTATAAATAGTGGAGGGTCAAGTTCTGCAAAGTGTCAACAAGTCGGGTTATAGTAATGGATGAATTTAACATTAAACTTGTAACCTATGTTATACAACTAAACCGGTCTACTCAAGCTAAGACAAAACATGGAGTAAAGCGATTTAATAGATCAAGCAAGCTATGTACATAATGCAGAGAGCCGAGTTGAGGCTTTTATAGCAAGTTGTGCATGGAATTATAAGTTGGGAAGACTAAACACCAAGTTAACAAATTAAACCCTCTCACTAATGGATCCCCCATGGCCAATCCTGAGATCCAAACATAGCTCATGGTTCAAGCACCGAGTTGGGGGTTTGAAAATCAAGAGCTGATTCAAGCCTCAGAGTGGCGAGCCTTTGTAACGAACCGAGGTGACAATAGGAAATAATGAGATCTCAGTTCAAAGCCCTAAGACACAGATCTGGGCATAAAACAATAGAAATGGTAAACCCCGTGAACTACGAGAGAGATAAGAAACAAAATGCCAATCTCATGTAACGAAGGGACCTCGAATACGAGCTGACAGAGTTAAAAACACTCGAAGTACAACAAAAATAAAACACATATCAACAAAAGGCCAAGCCACCAAGAACCATCAAGCTCAAAGATAACAATAGGGAACAAATTAAGATTTCACGTGAATCGATCAAGAAAATCATATCAGTTTATATAAGGAAATGACAGAGCCGGATTTGAGGTTGCAGGGAAAAAAAAGCTCGAGCTCCATGAGCCATGGTAATGAGGGGGTAATTACCTACGAGATCAAAGTGAGGTAAAGTCCAAAAATGAGCTAAAACATGGAAGCGGAAGGACACATAAAACTAGATCACAGGTAGTATAATGGCGGCGATAGACAGTAAAAAATGCAAAAATTTACATGGAAAAAGTGGATACAGCCATAGAAAATGAAAAAAAGAAATCCATATCCTTTCTCATAGCAACCACGATTTGAAAACCAAATCTTCAGTAGTTAATAATGACATCCCAAAATTTTTCCATAGTATCCCCGTCTCCACAGAAGTTACCAGAAAGCAAAAATAGAAATGAAATATTTTTAGGGTTCGTTCCTAGTTGTTTTCTAGGTCAAGGTAGTTTGACTATGATCAAACTAACTATGCTTAAAATCACTAGCTTCGAAAATCCCCAATCATGCTTTGGTGTAATGCCCATTTAGGTGGCGATACTTTGGAAATTTTGAATAATTATATTATTATGCCGAGAGGCATTCTCATTTATATATATATTGAGTGGAGGAGTTTGATGTCGTGCCTGTGAAATTGTGTCCGTGATATTTATTTTTAATTTGTAAAATTCGTGTGGGGAAGTTACAAAACACTTTACTAATTTAATTGGTTAAATTATCGGTGTGGGAAGTAAATAATTTAAAATTAAAGTAAAGAGGGTGTGGGGAAGTAAATAATTTAATTTGTTAAATTCTCGGGTGTGGGGAAGTAAATAATTTAAAGGTAAAAATACTTTAGTAAATTAGTTTTTTAAATTATCGGGTTAGTAATTTAAACAAACAAACCCGGATTGGAAATTGTGACAGTTCAATAACGTGATAGTAAGATCTTATTCTTTATGTTTGATTTCGTATAATTCCTTATTTTAGATAGAACATTGCTCACTCCATAATTTAATTTTTTCCTTACAAACAAACCCGGATTGGAAATTGTGACAGTTCAATAATCACTATTAAAGTTTATGCATGTTATTCAGATTAAAAACCAGTCCCCCAACCTTTACTTCAAAAAAATTAATATGTATTTACGGTGTTTTATTATGCCGAGAGGCATTCTCATATATATATATATATATATATATATATATATATATATATATATATATATATATATATATATATATATATATATATATATATATATATATATTGTTAGAGAGGCATTCTCATTTATATATATATATATTGTTATGCCGAGAGGCATTCTCATTTATATATATATATATTGAGTGGAGGAGTCGATGTCGTGCCCGTGAAATTGTGTCCGTGATATTTATTTTTAATTTGTAAAATTTGTGTGGAGAAGTTACAAACACTTTACTAATTTAATTGGTTAAATTCTCGGTGTGGGAAGTAAATAATTTAAAATTAAAGTAAAGAGGGTGTGGAGAAGTAAATAATTTAATTATGCCGAGAGGCATTCTCATTTATATATATATATATTGAGTGGAGGAGTCTCGATGTCGTGCCCGTGAAATTGTGTCCATGATATTTATTATGCCGAGAGGCATTCTCATTATGCCAAGAGGCATTCTCATTTATATATATATATTGAGGAGGAGTCGATGTCATGCCCGTGAAATTGTGTCCGTGATATTTATTTTTAATTTGTAAAATTTGTGTGGAGAAGTTACAAAACACTTTACTAATTTAATTGGTTAAATTCTCATTGTGGGAAGTAAATAATTTAAAATTAAAGTAAAGAGGGTGTGGGGAAGTAAATAATTTAATTTGTTAAATTCTCGGGTGTGGGAAGTAATAATTTAAAGGTAAAAAATACTTTAGTAAATTAGTTTTTTTAAATTATCGGGTTATTAATTTAAACAAAAAAACCCGGATTGGAAATTGTGACAGTTCAATAACGTGATAGTAAGATCTTATTCTTTATGTTTGATTTCAGTATAATTCCTTATTTTAGATAGAACATTGCTCACTTTATAATTTAATTTTTTCCTTACAAACAAACCCGGATTGGAAATTGTGACAGTTCAATAATCACTATTAAAGTTTATGCATGTTATTCATTAAAAACAAATCCCCAACCTTTACTTCAAAAAAAAATTAATATGTATTTACAGGTGTTTTATTATGCTTGAGAGGCATTCTCATTTATATATATATATTGTTATGCCGAGAGGCATTCTCATTTATATATATATATATTGTTATGCTTACAGAGGCACTCTCATTTATATATATATATATGAGTGGAGGAGTCGATGTCGTGCCCGTGAAATTGTGTCCGTGATATTTATTTTTAATTTGTAAAATTTGTGTGGAGAAGTTACAAAACACTTTACTAATTTAATTGGTTAAATTCTCGGTGTGGAAGTAAATAATTTAAAATTAAAGTAAAGAGGGTGTGGGGAAGTAAATAATTTAATTATGCCGAGAGGCATTCTCATTTATATATATATATTGAGTGGAGGAGTTTGATGTCGTGCTAGTGAAATTGTGTCCGTGATATTTATTATGCCGAGAGGCATTCTCATTATGCCGAGAGGCATTCTCATTTATATATATATATTGAGTGGAGGAGTCTGATGTCGTGCCCGTGAAATTGTGTCCGTGATATTTATTTTTAATTTGTAAAATTTGTGTGGAGAAGTTACAAAACACTTTACTAATTTAATTGGTTAAATTCTCGGTGTGGGAAGTAAATAATTTAAAATTAAAGTAAAGAGGGTGTGGGGAAGTAAATAATTTAATTTGTTAAATTCTCGGGTGTGGGGAAGTAAATAATTTAAAGGTAAAAAATACTTTAGTAAATTAGTTTTTTAAATTATTGGGTTAGTAATTTAATGTGTCAATTTAAAAACTATAATGTTTAAATAAATAAATAAGTTTAAATATGCAATATATTATTAGGTAAATAATTTTTAATTTAACTTTAGTAATTTACTAATTTAATTTAATTCTTGGGGAAATTAGATAAATTAAAGTAAATAAATTGTTTAAACAAGTAAAAATAATTTTAATGTGTTAATTTAAAAACTATAATATTTAAATAAATAAATAAGTTTAAATATTCAATATATTATTAGGTAAATAATTTTAATAAATTTAACTTTAGTAATTTACTAATTTAATTTAATTCTTGGGGAAATTACATAAATTAAAACAAAGGGTGTGGGTAAGTAAATAATTTAAAAGTTAAATAATTAAAAAAGATACTTTAGTAAATTAATTTAAAGGTTAAATAATTAAAAAATAATTCTATTTTAGTGAATTATATTTAAAAATTAAAGTAAATAAATTGTTTAAACAAGTAAAAATACTTTTAATGTGTTAATTTAAAAACTATAATGTTTAAATAAATAAATAAGTTTAAATATTAATTATATAATTTTCCTAAATAATTTTTAATTTAACTTATAATTTACTAATTTAATTTAATTCTTGGGAAATTACATAAACTAAAGTGTAGAGGGTGTGGGGAAGTAAATAATTTAAAAAAATACTTTAGAAATTAATTTTTAAATTATCGGATGTTAAATTTTGAAAATGAATTATATTTAAAAATTAAAGTAAATCAAATTGTTGAAAAGAAGTAAAAAAATACTTTTATGAACAATTTTAAAAACTATAATGTTTAAATAAATGATTAATAAGTTTAAAGGGTATGAAATATATTATTAAGTAAATAATTTTAAGTAATAAATATGTTAAAAAACATGATGAAAATTTCCCCACAATCATCTAATAATTCTCAATTTATTCAAGAATAAGGATACAAACCCGGATTGGTTGTAGACGGTTTCTGAGGAAGAAAAGACGTGATAATGTAAGATCTTATTCTTTATTTATATAAATGATTTTATTTTAAAAACATTGCTCAGTGTTTTAATTTGTTCCTGAATAAACAAAAAAATCAAACAAAAGGTCATAAATTGGAAATGGAAATGTTTTTATATTTCTTTATTTTTAATTATGTGAATAAATTCTTACCTTATCATGCTAATTGTTACAAATGGATAATATAATTAATTTCTTCACATAACTTGTCCAGGATTTTTAGTTATATAAATAATTACAAAATTTTAAAATGCTTATATAGGTGTGGCATTACTTGGACACATTAAATTTAATTAATATGAATAGATAAAGAAATTATATAAAAAGAATATAAATATCGCATGAAGGAGACAACAAGAAATGACAGATACACAACGAGAGGAACAAAGGAAACTTTGAAATAATAACGATAGACAAAGGTTTGCAGAATAAAGGGCTAAATTAACAAATGAAGAATTAGATGCAAAAAGATGACAACATGCAAATAACATGACAAAAATTCATGAACGATCATCTCAAGATGACTCACATGTATCAAGAGCAAGGTTACAAAGACATGATTCGTTCGGAGTCGAGTTGCGAGGAGGAAAGACTACATAGACAAGAACTTCACCACAAACATCTCAGAGGAATTATCGTAGAATGGCTGGTAATGTTGAAGTTAATTATAGGGCAGGAAATTCAACATCGATGGATCGCGTGCTCGAAACACCAGAAAACTTGGCCCAAGATATAATGAATGTAGATGTTGCAAATAATTTAGAGAATGATAGTGTGCAACAACCAAGAGAACGACATTACAACCAATAATGAACAAGAGGAGAAGAAGAAGAAGAATGCAAAATAATGATTTACAAGAGGAGTCAACAATCAAACCTAGAAGAAGAAGAAGAATGCAAGACTTGCATATTGCGAGAAAACATGATATATGATCCCAATGGAATGCTTGGGAGAGATTTTAATATGATCTAAATGATTTTTCAACACGGTCTTGATAACCTTTCTTCATCGGTCATGTGTTATATTTGCAAGAATGCTACATTGGAATAAAATTTTCTCAAACACCTCAAGGACTTGTGTGTACTAGATGTCGACAAGAGAAAGGTCATCATCGATTTTCAGCATCAAACAATATGGATCTTGGGCCAAAACCACCAGAACTTGCAAACTTAACTCAAGTTGAGGAAATGTTGATAGCCTATGTCAACCCAATCCTACAAGTGACACATGAAACTAGAGGTCAATATAAATATAAAGGTCACACGATAAGTTTTCCTCAAGAAGTAAAAGAAATTGCTAATCTTTTGCCCCATAGATTGAAAGATTTTCCGATGATTATTGTTCGGGAGAGATCGGCGTGGAACAAATTATGACTTTACTGATCAATAGAGAGCGAGTTTAAAATGCATTGAAATATAAAATAGAACATGATAAGTTCTATTCGGATGTCCAAATCGATGAAAATGCTCAATGAACTTCCACCTCATTTCTTTGAGAATGTGTTCGAGCAAATGAACTTGGTTCATATGGAGTTTGATTCCAATGCAAATGAAATTGTGTTTTTAGGTCTGACCATGGAGATAGATGAAGGAAATATAATTAGTCATACAACATCGATGACATCTAAACTGCCCAATGCACCAAGGGAGATGGAATTAATCCATGCATGGGTGAATAACCATCATGCGGACCCTGGAGCACTCATTAATTGGACAGGGATAGGAGCATCTCCTATCAATGAGTATGTGATAGTAGGACTACTTGATATGACATTCCCTACTTTGTTTTGATGGAAAATGTGATTGGATAGAACCATGATTAAGAAAAGTACATATCATTGAATTTGTAAAACATTTATTGTAATATAGAGATCACCGATTTGGCTGACATCCTGGGTTCAAGTATTACATGATGAACATGATCATGAGACATCATGCACAAAATTCATCTGCAGTTTTTGTGAAGAAAAACCTCCAAGATATGCCAATCACCATCAATGAGTTACGTGAGCATATGAAGAATGTTCCCCATTCCAATCTGGTAGATCATTTGATGTGGTTTGGAACATCGTTGAGGTGTACAAGGTCTTACTGGGAAAAATGTCATGGTGAATTGGCTGACATGTTGCATCAAATAGGATCACCTACCATTTTTTTCACATCAGCGTAGCTGATATGTATTGGCCTGATCTACATGCATTAATGCCTAGAACACCGCCGATAATCCACGAGAAGCAAAAATTGCGACGGAAAAATATCATCGAATATCGGCATATATGGCACATTATATGCACTTGCAACACATACACTTTTCCGAAAGGAGTATTACAAAAAGGAATGAAAGTTAAAGATTATTGGTCTAGATATGAATGGCAGCATAGAGGTTCGCCACATGTGCATGGATTCATATGGTTAGAAGGGGCACCGAATATGGACAACCTTGATTGGAATGATGATTTTCAACGTGGAAATGCTGAAAATACTTCCATTCTATTGTCATTCATGGAATCCTCGGATGACCCACACCAACAAAACATATAGGTAATTTATCGATTCTCATTGAGTCTATGATTTATATAGAATTTTTACGTTCTCAAAATATATTGTGTATTCTTATGTTCTATGTTACAGGTCTACCAAAATTTTATGCAACATCCGTGTCTTCGAAATACAAGACAACTGACACAATTTGATATGGAACGTGACTATGAAGAGATTCTCAATAGTGTAGAATGACATACGATGTGTAGAGAGGTGCCTACCTATGTAAGAAAAGGGGAAATTATTTTTGTAGGTAAGATGTTCAAAAATTTGAATAATTAAGTTGAAATAAAAACACATACGTGGAAGAACTAATAATTGATTATTACATTTTGCAGGTATAATGCACCATGGCCATTGAATCTCGATGGATCAAAGTTATATCAAGACTTAGAGACAAGAGATAAAAAGTTTGAACATGTGAGAAATGATGATAGGGTAAATACACATAATCACTACATATTACAATTGTGAGAGCAAACATAGATTGGTAACATGTTCTTTCCAAACATGTCATAGTCAAGTACATTACAAAGTATGCAGTGAAAGTGGAGAAAAGCTCTAAAACTTATCATCAAATGTTGATGCGGATGGAAAATATTGAAAACCAAGATGAAATGGCAGTGACAACATACAGAGACTTCTAACTAAACAATTGTTGAAAGAGACATTGGTGCACAAGAAACATGTCACATGTTGTTGGAGCTTCCTTTGGTAGAGAGCAGTAGAGTATTTGTCAATTTGAATGTTGCATGCACATGAGGTGTTCAAAAAAGTAACAACACTTGATGGAGATGACCATGAAGAACATGCAAAAAGTTTCATTGATGGGTACAAGAATAGGCCTTTTTCCATGGAAAGTGTGTCTCTTATTAATGCCGCTAGATCTTGGACATATAATCCAAGGAGAAAATGGGATAACAAGTGGGAGGTCAGGAGTTTGGTAGCTATTGTGAGAGTGTTCCCGAGGTTTTCCTCTATCCCTTCATGGGAATCTCATAAATGGGTTGATTTTTGTTGGTCAGATTTGTTGCTTTACAAGCCGTTTTGAGATATAGACAGAGATATCGAGACATGATTCTGATTCAATAAGTTCAAACTGGGATTTGTTCCATTATAATCCATGGCATGTTAAAAGGAGGACTGCATAGTAGAAGACGTTGAAAATAACAACAATTCTGAAGATGAAATTAATCAACATGTTCAACAAGAATACAATAGAACATGAATGGGAAATCATGTGTAGGCTTCATCATGGTCAAATTTTGCAAGCGACGGAAATAGATATGTTGGGAAGGAGAGATATTGATAGACAAGCACCATGGAATGATGAATATCGAGGTGAAGAATACACAAGTAAAGCGATAAAATTCATAAGCAAAGATGAAAGATAATGGGTTGGTTATAGATGATGAATTAGCCCCAAATTTCAATTACGACACCTTGGGTGCTAAACAAAAACAAGCACTTGATATAATAATGACACATTATAATCAACATCAAAATAACATTCCATTGCTCATGATAGTTCAAGGAATAGTGAGAATAAGAAAATCCTATTTGATTGGTGCGATTCGTCAGCACTTTTTGATGCATCATTCCCTAAATGTTCTCCTCTTCTATTGTTTGCACCAATAGGAGTTACAGCTTTTAATATTGGCGCCTTGATAATCCATTCACAACTTTGAATCCCTATTACAGATTTTGTAGAATTGGAGGGATCAAGACTTGCAACATTCCAACAAGAGATTTACCACATAAAATATGTATTGATTGATGAAATGAGCATCTTCGGAAAAAGTTTGCCAGAAAACGTGGACTCTCGATTTCATCAAGCATTCCCCAAAAGAGAAAACATGAGTTTTGGTGGTGTTTCTATGATTTTGGTAGGAGATTTGGGGCAACTTCCTCCTGTTACCGATAAACCACCATATGATAGTAATAGACGTGTAAAGCTGTTATGGGGAAGCATTTGAATAGTTTTACATTGGATAAGGTATTTAGGCAAGCAGGAGAATATGAAGACCAAAAGCATTTTCGAGAACTTCTGGCCAATCTCAGAGATATGGAATCCGACACTGGATGATTGGATGTTGTTAATGAGTAGAACAAGTTCTGCATTAGACAAAGATAACAATGAAGAATTCTATAATAATATTCACCTAATGGCGAAAAATATTAATGTGAATAACCACAACAAAAAAAAATTGCATTCATTGAAAAGACCTGTCACACGTAGCATTGCA
This sequence comes from Taxus wallichiana var. yunnanensis, assembly GCA_018340775.1. NCBI lineage: Eukaryota > Viridiplantae > Streptophyta > Pinopsida > Cupressales > Taxaceae > Taxus > Taxus wallichiana. The sequence goes on from CM031234.1 coordinate 670,373,965, forward strand.
ACTAGAACAAGTACCACCAACACACTGGCAGGAGGTCTGAATGATGAAATTGATTTAGAATTATTAATTTCTAATGATGTAAGGGTTATGCTAACATCCAATCTTTGGATAGAAGTAGGTCTTGTAAATGGAGCTCTAGGATATATTCGAAGCATAGTATATGCACCTGGTAGTGGTCCACCGAACCTACCAACATATGTAATGGTTGAATTTGATAGTTACTTCGAATACCATTTGAAGATAGAACTCCGCATACCATCCCAATTACACCAATACAAAGGGGACGCACACACCAATTACCCTTACGGTTGGCATGGGCATTGACGATACATAAATCGTAAGGTTTGACTCTTTCCAAGAATACAGTTGATATTGAAGAAAGAGAGACAATGGGGTTAACATTTGTGGCTATCTCTCGAGTGAAGTCATTGCAGAGTCTAAGAATATCTCCACCATTTTCATATGAGCGCTATGCAAAAATGAAGAATGGAAAACTACTTTCAAATGGAAGGATGAGGAAAAATACTTATGTCCTTGGAATATAAATAATGTACCATGTGTAACACACATTTCATTCTATGAATTTGTCATTACATGTGATGTACATTACGCATTTCAATTCGTATGAAAAAAGATTGTATTTTTTTAACTTGATAATACGGTTACTAATAAAATCCATAAGAACTTCGTGCATTATAAACCTTTATATTTTTTCTCATACTCATTCTCCAAAGTCAAATATGTGTTAAGCTATATAATAATATAATTACATAAGAAAATTACATATAAGTGACTATGTTTTATAATAAGTTTATTGTAAGATAATATTAAATTATAAATTTTATTTTATTCATACACAAAAATTCCCCCGATTTTTCATACTTTATTTTTGTTATTATTTTATATATATGTAACTCCAGTGGTTATTACTAGCATACCTATATTATATAAATATATGTAATATATTCCGAGAGGTATATATTACATATATTATATATTATATAAATATATAGGTGCCTCATGAACTTCACCTCTCGGCATATTTTACATACACATAGAAACATAAATAAAAAAATGACATGTAAACTATGCCGAGAGGTGAAGTTCACGAGGCACCTATATATATATATATATATAATATATAATATATACCTCTATATATATACATATATTTATATATATAGGTACATATAATATCACCTATATATATATATTTTATGTCATGTTTTGATTTATGTATTATATATATGTATAATATGAGAGGGTGAGTTCATGTCACCTGCCCGTGAAATATATATATATTTATTAATTTGTAAAATTTGTGTGAGATTTATTACAAATATTTACTAATTTAATTGGTATAAATTCTCGGTGTGGGAAGTAAATATTTAAAATTAATAAAAGGGTGTAAAGTAAGTAAAAATTTAATTTGTTAAATTTTTGTTCGGCATGAAGTAAAATAAATATCTTAAAAGTTAATAAATTAAAGTGATTTGGGTAAGTAAACCCTAATTTAAAAGTTAAGAAATTAAAAAAAAACAAGGTTTATAATTAATTTATGGATTTAATATTAAAAAATACTTTAGAACTGAATTATATTTTTAAAGTAAATAAATAAATCAAAAATGACATTAATGTATGCCGATAAAAACTATAATGTTTAAATAAATAAATAATTTAAATATATACAATATATTATTAGGTAAATAATTTTTATTTAACTTTATAGTAATTTACTAATTTAATTTAATTCTTTTGAACACCTCAAATTACTAATTTCTTTTCCATAGGGTGTGGGAAGAAGTAAATAAAAATACTATAGGAAATTAATTTTTCCTTATCGGATGTAAGTGAATTATATTTAAAAATTAAAATAAAAAATTGTAAAACAAGTAAAAATACTTTTAGTTTTAATATTAAAAAGTGGAATGCCCGTGACCAAATAAATTCCCTTACAATAAAGCATATACCTATATGAAATAATTTCCATAAAGTATATAAGTTGAATCATAAACGAGGATAACTGCACTATTATAATAATTTAATTCTTCTAAAAGAGCTATTTTAAAAATTACATATTAACGTGATAGTAAGATCTTATTCTTTATGATTCATTAAATAATTCCAATATTTTAGATAGAACCAATTTTTTTAAATATAATTTATCTTTGTTGAACTTATAAATTAGAATACTAAAATGATATACAAATGGGCACAAGTTGATATCCAAATTTCAAGATAAATCCCACACCAAAGAAAATAGTGAAATAGTTTCAAACATTTAACTTTATGCAAATGGGATTATTCTTAAAAATTCTTTTGACCTTAAAAAAACCATGGTTATTGTTTTCATCTATACTGAAATGGAGACATAATTAATCATAAAAATTGTCATTTTATTCATTTAGCCTAATAGGAACAAAAATGTATTATTTTTTATCCTCATTAATGATGAGCTATAATGAAATTTATAAACATGATCTAATCATTAATTGCATCCTCACATCTTGAAATCTTGATTAGTAATTAATTTGATATTTTCTAGTTGAAATTTATAATAATTTATAAATATTTTACAACAACAAAATCAAATGACATCTATGGCCTCCTCATGTTCAGAGGAACAAAGGAAACTTTTGGGAATTATAACGAAGATAAAGGTTGATTGAATTAAACTACCACTGAATTATCGAAATAAAATTAGATTAAAGTCATCAAATACATAAATAACATGACAATAATTCATGCTCAATGACTCACATTTCTCCCCAAGATTATAAATATTTTCGCTTAGGGCCTTGAGAATTATGTAGGAGGAAAGACTATATTTCAAGAACTTCATATGAAGCATCTCTTTCAAATTTCGTAGAATGGCCTAATGTGTAAAAAGAAAATTTTAATTTATCGTATGGATTTCTCATCAAACACATTCAACTCACTTAAAAAAAAATATAAGAAATAAATGAATTATAGACTTAAATAATTTAGAGAATGATAATATTATACCTACCCAAGATGACATTTATCAACCAATTCATGACACCGAGAAGAAGAAGAATGCAAAATATATCTCAAATGCGCATTTTACCTTCTCCTCATGTAGATGACATGTAGTTTGTATTTTTGAAGGACTTTCTCGTCAATTTGGCATCTTAAGAATAAGCTAATCCCATGTTGTTAGAGAATCACATGATAGATATCTCAAGTCCTTTGTTAGATTTGACCTTTATTTTGTCTCTTTTCTAATGAATGAATTTTGGTGCATTATCCGTTATCAAATCCTTTTTAAAATCACTATTTCCAAAATCTGTTATATTTGTCAAAATGTTACATTGGAATAAAAGTTTTCTGGCGAACACCAAGGACCTCAGTATGTACTAGATGTCGACAAGAGAAAGGTCATCATCGATTTTCATCATCAAACAATTTGGATCCCGGCCACAATAGCTTCATCATCTTAACTAGAAATTGAAAAAAATTTAATAGCATTTCAACCCAATCTTTTAGTGACACATTTCCAATCCATAAATATAAAGGTCAATGATAAGTTTTCTCAAGAAGTAAAATAAATCGCTAATTTTTTCACCCCATAGATTCAAAGAAGTTTGCATTTATTGTTCCTAGGAGAGATCAATGCGATAGGAATATATTACATATATTATATGTTATATAGGTGAGAAGCGAACTTATAATATTTTAATATATAATAAATAAAACATGATAAGTTCTACTATGTCCAAATAGATGAAAATGCACCTATATTAACTTCCATGTCATTATGCCGAGAATGTGTATATATGTACATATATATTAACTATTATATGGAGTTTGATTCACCAAATGAAATTGTGTTAGAGGTCCGACCATGGAGACAGATGAAGGAAATATAATTAGTCATACAACATTCACATGGCATCTAAATATTCCTAATGCAATATATATGGAATTAATTACATATATTTATATAATAACCCTATGCTAGACCTCCGGAGCACTCATTCTACATTATATGGGAAGTAAATAATTTAAAATTAAAGTAAAAAATAAGGGGGAATGTTTGGGAATAAAAATTTAATATCTTGCCAAGAGGCAACCTCATATAATATGTATATTATATATATATATATGATTAGTTTCCTATGTCGTGCTTGAAAATGTGTTTTAAATAATATAAATATGCCGAGAGGCATTCTCACTATATATATATATATATTGAGTGGAGGAGTCTATGTCGTGCCCGTGAAATTTGTGTCCGTGATATTTATTTTTAATTTGTAAAATTTGTGTGGAGAAGTTAAAAACACTTTACTAATTTAATTGGTTAAATTCTCGGTGTGGAAGTAAATAATTTAAAATTAAAGTAAAGAGGGTGTGGGGAAGTAAATAATTTAATTTGTTAAATTCTCGGGTGTGGGGAAGTAAATAATTTAAATGGTAAAAATATTTTAGTAAATTAATTTTTTAAATTATCGGATTAGTAATTTAATGGTCAATTTAAAAATAATGTTTAAATAAATAAATAAGTTTAAATATGCAAATATTACTTAGTAATTTAATTAATTTAATTTAACTTTATAATTTACTAATTTAGAGGGTCTTGGGGTAAATAGATAAATTAAAGTAAATAAATTGTTTAAACAAGTAAAAATAGTAATTTAATTTGTTAATTTAAAAACTATAATATTTAAATAAATAAATAAGTTTAAATATGTAATATATTATTAGGTAAATAATTTTAATTTAATTTATAATTTATAATTTAAAATTCTTGGGGAAATTACATAAATTCCCCATGCATTATAATAATTTAATTTGTTCCTTACAAACAAAACCGGATTGGAAATTTGACAAAGGTAATAATTAAAAAATATTTCTCGTAAATTTCAATTTAAAGTTAAATAATTAAAAAGAACATTTAGTGAATTATATTTAAAATTAAAGTATGGAATTCAAATTAAACAAGTAAAAATACTTTTAATTGTTAATTTAAAAAATTAATATGTATTAAATAAATAAATAAGTTTATATATTACAATATATATAATTTTCCTAAATAATTTTTAGATTCTCTATACTTTATGATTATTTACTAATTTAATTTGGATTTTAAATAATATAAATAATTAGATGATTTTTGAAAATATTTTATAAAAATACTTTAGGAAATTAAATTTTGAAATTATGAATGTGGAAAGAATTATATTTAAAAGAAATAAATAAATTGTTTAAACAAGTAAAAATGACTTTTATGAACAATTTTAAAACTATAATGTTTAAATAAAATAATATAAGTTTAAATATGAAATATATTATTAGGTAAATAATTGAAGTAATAATGTATAAATTAAAAATGCAAATAACTGATGAAAACTCATAAAATTTGTGCAATTATCTCAATTTAATTTCTTCCATGTACAAGAAAAGGATACAAAGGAAATTCGTTTAGATCAGTTTCAGGAAGAAAGACGATAATGTGAGGATCTTATTCTTTATTTTCATTTAAATAAATGATTTTAGATAAACATTGCTCACTACATAATTTAATTTGAGTTCCTTATAAAAAACTATTAAAAATCAAACAAAAGGTTTAAATATGGAAATGGAAATGTTTTTTTAATCTCCTATTCTGTGAATAAATTCATATCATTCTGATATCCTCGCAAATTCATGAAATGGAGATAATATATGATTGATTTAACTTGGACATGTATGTGGATTTTTAGTTATATAAATGATTACATGAAATTTATAAAAAATTTATTAATGTGGCTCACATTACTTAAATTTTGAATTAAATGAAGATGATATAAGAGCATATCAAATTAATATCAAAGATAAATATCACAAAAGGAGACAACAAGAAATGACAGATGCACAACGAGAGGAACAAAGGAAACTTTGAAATGATAACGATAGACAAAGGTTCGCAAATAAAGGGCTGAATTAAAAATGAAGAATTAGATGCGAAAGATGACAACATGCAAATAACATGAAAATAATTCTTGAACGATCATCTCAAGATGACTCACATGTATCAAGAGCAAGGTTACAAAGATGATTCTGCTTCGTGTCGGTTGCGAGAGGAGGAAAAGACTACATAGACAAGAACTTCACCACAACACATCTCGGAGAATTATCGTAGAATGGCTGGTAATGTTGAAAGCTTAATTTTGGGGAAGAAAATTCAACATCGATGGATCGCTTGCTCAAAACACTAGAAAACTTGGCGTAAGATATAATGAATGTGATGTTATAAATAATTTAGAGAATGATAAAGTAAAACAGAGACGACATTACAACCAATACGAACAATGAGAAGAAGAAGAATGCAAAATAATGATTTACAAGAGGAGTTAACGAGAAGAAGAAGAATGCAAAATAATGATTTACAAGAGGAGTCAACAATCAAACCTAGAAGAAGAAGAAGAATGCAAGACTCCCATATTGAGAGAGAACAAATGATATTTGATCCCAATGGAATGCTTGGGAGAGATTTCAATACCGTCCAAATGATTTTTCAACACAGTCTTGATAACCTTTCTTCGTCGGTCATGTGTTATATTTGTCAAGAATGTTACATTGGAATAAAATTTTCTCAAACACCTGAAGGACTTGTGTGTACTAGATGTCGACAAGAGAAAGGTCATCATCGATTTTCAGCATCAAACAATATGGATCTTGGGCCAAAACCACCAGAACTTGCAAACATAACTCAAATTGAGGAAATGGTAATAGCCCGTGTCAACCCAATCCTACAGGGGACACATGCAATAGGAGGTCAATATAAATATAAAGGTCACACGATAAGTTTTCCTCAAGAAGTAAAATAAATTGCTAATCTTTTGCCCCATAGATTGAAAGATTTTCCGATGATTATTGTTCGGAGGAGAGATCGGCGTGGAACAAATTATGACTTTACAGTCAATAGAGAGCGAGTTTAAAATGCATTGAAATATAAAATAGAACATGATAAGTTCTTCGATGTCCAAATCGATGAAAATGCTCAATGAACTTCCACCTCATTCTCACTGAGAATGTGTTCGAAAGCAGTGAACTCACCATATGGAGTTTGATTCCAATGCAAAATGAAATTGTGTTTTAGGTCCGACCATGGAGATAGATGAAGGAAATATCATTAGTCACACAACATCGATGGCATCTAAACATCCTAATGCACCAAGGAGATGGAATTAATCCATGCGTGGGTGAATAACCCTCATGCGGACCCCGGAGCACTCATTAATTGGCCAGGATAGGAACATCTCCTATCAATGAGTATGTGATACTAGGGACTACTTGATATGGCATTCCTACTCTCTTCCCGATGGAAAATGTGATTGGCTAGAACTAAGATTAAGATGAGTACGTATCCATGAATTTGTAAAACATTTATTGCGATATAGAGATCACCGATTTGGCCGACATCCTCGGTTCGTTCATATTACATGATGAACATGATCATGAGACATCGTGCACAAAATTCATCTGCAGTTTTTGTGAAGAAAAACCTCCAAGATATGCCAATCACCATCAATGAGTTACGTGAGCATATGAAAAATGTTCCCCATTCCAATCTGGCTGATCATTTGATGTGGTTTAGAACATCCTTGAGGGTACAAGGTCTTACTGGGAAAAATGTCATGGTGAATTGGATGACATGTTGCATCAAATAGGATCACCTACCATTTTTTTCACATTAAGCGCAGCTGATATGTATTGGCCTGATCTACATGCATTAATGCCTGAACACCGCCGATAATCCACGAGAAGCAAAAATTGGCGAAGGAAAAATATCATCGAATATCCACATATAGTGGCACATTATATGCACTGCGACATACACTTTTCTCGAAAGGAGGTATTACAAAAAGGAATGAAAGTTAAAGATTATTGGTCTAGATATGAATGGCATCATAGAGGTTTGCCACATGTGCATGGATTCATATGGTTAGAAGGGGCACCGAATATGGACAACCTTGATTAGAATGATGATTTTCAACGTGGAAATGCTGAAAAATACTTCCATTCTATTGTCCATGCATGGAATCCTCGGGATGACCCACACCAACAAAACATATAGGTAATTTATCGATTCTCATTGAGTCTATGATTTATATAGAATTTTTACGTTCTCAAAATATATTGTGTATTCTTATGTTCTATGTTACAGGTCTACCAAAATTTTATGCAACATCCGTGTCTTCGAAATACAAGACAACTGACACAATTTGATATGGAACGTGACTATGAAGAGATTCTCAACAGTGTAGAATGACATACGATGTGTAGAGAGGGTGCCTACCTACGTAAGAAAAGGGGAAAAATTGTTTGTAGGTAAGATGTTCAAAAATTTGAATAATTAAATTGAAATAAAAAACACATACGTGGAAGAACTAATAATTGATTATTACATTTTGCAGGTATAATGCACCGTGGCCATTGAATCTCGATGGATCAAAGTTATATCAAGACTTAGAGAGAGAGATAAAAAGTTTGAACCTGTGAGAAATGATGATAGGGTAAATACACATAATCGCTACATATTACAATTGTGGAGAGCAAACGTAGATTGGTAACAACCTGTTCTTTCCAAACATGTCATAGTCAAGTACATTGCAAAGTATGCAGTGAAAGTGGAGAAAAGCTCTGAAACTTATCATCAAATGTTGATGCGGATGGCAAATATTGAAAACCCGATGAAATGGCAGCGACAACGATATAGGAGACTTCTAACTAAAACAATTGTTGAAAGAGACATTGGCGCACAAGAAACATGTCACATGTTGTTAGAGCTCCTTTGGTAGAGAGCAGTAGAGTATTTGTCAATTTGAATGTTGCATGAGGTGTTCAAAAAGTAACAACACCTGATGGAGATGACCATGAAGAACATGCAAAAATTTTCATTGATGGGTACAAGAATAGGCCTTTTTCCATGGAAAGTGTGTCTCTTATTGATGGCGCTAGATCTTGGTCATATAATCCAAGGAGAAAATGGGATAACAAGTGGGAGGTCGGGAGTTTTGTGAGCTATTGTGAGAGTTTTCCCGAGGTTTTCCTCTATCCCTTAATGGGAATCTCATAAATGGGTTGATTTTTGTTGTCGATTTTTTGCTTTACAAGCCGTTTTGAGATATAGACAGAGATATCGGACATGATTCTCATTCAATAAGTTAAACGGGATTCATTCCATTATAATCCATGGCATGTTAAAAGGAGGATTGCAGAGAAGACATTGAAAATAACAGCAATTCAAGATGAAATTAATCAACATGTTCAACAGAATACAATAGAACATGAATGGGAAATCATGTGTAGGCTTCATCATGGTCAAATTTTGCAAGCGACGGAAATAGATATGTTGGGAAGGAGAGATATTGATAGAAAAGCACCATGGAATGATGAATATCGAGGTGAAGAATACACAAGTAAAGCGATAAAATTCATAAGCAAGCATGAAAGATAATGGGTTGGTTATAGATGATGAATTAGCCCCAATTTCAATTGCGACACCTTGGGTGCTAAACAAAAACAAGCACTTGATATAATAATGACACATTATAATCAACATCAAAATAACATTCCATTGCTCATGATAGTTCAAGGAACAACGGAATAGGGAAATCATATTTGATTGGTGTGATTCGTCAGCACTTTTTGATGCATCATTCCCTAAATGTTCTCCTCTTCTATTGCTTGCACCAACAGGAGTTGCAACTTTTAATATTGGCGCCTCGACCATCCATTCACAACTTTGAATCCCTATTACAGATTTTGCAGAATTGGAGGGATCGAGACTTGCAACATTCCAACAAGAGATTTGCCACATAAAATATGTATTGATTGATGAAATGAGCTTCGTCGGACAAAGTTTGCTAGAAAACGTGGACTCCCGACTTCATCAAGCATTCCTGAAAGAGCAGACATGAGTTTTGGTGGTGTTTCTATGATTTTGGTAGGAGATTTGGGCCAACTTCCTCCTCGTTATCGATAAACCGCCATATGATAGTAATAGACGTGCAAAGCTATTATGGGAAGCATTCGGAATAGTTGTTACATTGGATAAGGTATTTAGGCAAGCAGGAGAGGATGAAGACCAAATGCGTTTTCGAGAACTTCTGGCCAATCTCAGAGATGCGAATCCAACACTGGATGATTGGATGTTGTTAATGAGTAGAACAAGTTTTGCATTAGACAAAGATAAAAATGAAGAATTCTATAATAATATTCACCTAATGGCGACAAAGATTAACGTGAATAACCACAACAAAAAAAAAATACATCCATTGAAAAGACCTGTCGCATGTAGTAGCATTGCAACTAGAACAAGTACCGCCAACACACTGGCAGGAGGTCTGAATGATGAACTTGATTTAGAATTATTAATTTCTAATGATGCAAGGGTTATGCTAACATCCAATCTTTGGATAGAAGCAGGTCTTGTAAATGGAGCTCTGGGATATATTCAAACATATATAGTATATGCACTGCACTTGGTCCACCGAACCCGCCAACATATGTAATGGTTGAATTTGATAGTTACTTCGGAATACCATTTGAAGATAGAACTCCGCATACCATCCCAATTACACCAATACAAAGGGGACGCACACACCAATTACCCTTACGGTTGGCATGGGCATTGACGATACATAAATCGCAAGGTTTGACTCTTTCCAAGGCTACAGTTGATATTGAAGAAAGAGAGACAATGGGGTTAACATTTGTGGCTATCTCTCGAGTGAAGTCATTGCAGAGTCTAAGAATATCTCCGCCATTTTCATATGAGCGCTATGCAAAAATGAAGAACGGAAAACTACTTTCGAAACGAAAGGCTGAGGAAAAAAGACTTATGTCCTTGGAATATAAATAATGTACCATATGTAGCACACATTTCATTATATGAATTTGTCATTACATGTGATGTACATTACACATTTCAATTCGTATGAAAAAGGATTGTATTTTTTTAACTTGATAATACGGTTACTAATAAAATCCATAAGAACTTCGTGCATTATAGACCTTGATTTTTTTTGCTCATACTCATTCTCCAAAGTCAAATATGTGTTAAGTTATATAGTAATATAATTACATAAGAAAATTACATATAAGTGACTATGTTTTGATAATAAGTAATTATAATATTAAATTATAAATTTTATTTTATTCATACATGAACTAAATTCCCCCTGATTTTTCATACTTTATTTTTGGTATTGTTTTATGTATAATGCAACCCCTGCGGTTGCTACTAGCATACCTATATTCTCTAAATATATGTAATATATGCCGAGAGGTATATATTACATATATTTATATATTATATAAATATATAGGTGCCTCGTGAACTTCACCTCTCGGCATATTTTACATACACATAGAAACATAAACCAAAACATGGTATGTAAAATATGCCGAGAGGTGAAGTTCACGAGGCACCTATATATTTACATAATATATAAATATATGTAATATATACCTCTCGGCATATATTACATATATTTAGAGAATATAGGTATGCTAGTTTGTAATATGTGGTGAATTTAGAATGATAAAAGTTGATAATTGTGCATTGTAAAAATAAAAAAATCCAACCAATAATAAATTTGATGCATGCACCTTATGAAAGTAAAAACATATTATTACTTCCATGCCGAGACAAAATAAATTAGACAAATTACCTTAATTTCTCCGAGGTGACCATACAAAACCTTATTTCTTACAAAAGGAGAGTTCAAAACAAAGTCGATTGAGACTTGAACTTTTAGGAGAATAGACCATGTTGGCCCTTTTTAAAACCATACAGGTAATTATAGCTTCCTTATTATTAACAAAATTGTATTTATTTGTAAAATGGAAGTCTAAATATGCATGTGTGTGTATTAGTGGCTAATAGTGGATTTGTCTCCGTTTAGCCTACTAGTAGAAATGAGGTGAGTGGCATTTTTTGGAGTACGTGGATTTAACTCCTTGGGGATTTTTCCGTATGTACCTTGATTGTGCAAGTAAAAAGGGGGATTATTCATTCTATATACTTGTGATTTGTAGAATTCTGTACTAGTGCACCTAATTAAAGCTATGTAAAGACTTTATTTTAACTAATTGCAATTTTGTGAATTGTGTTACAATGAGTCAGGTATGTTTTAGTGAATGTTATCTTTCCTTTTAATATTCAAATTTCCAAGAACCTCCACTAATTTTTTTTTGTAAGGTTTGCAATTCTTTTAAGTGAATGTTAATTCATTTTGTGAGTGTAAGATCCCATCAAATATCAATTGAACCTAATCATTTCAATATTTTTTAGAAGTTAAACCAATGTGTTTTGTGTAGTCATAGATCCGAAAAAATTTGTATATCACCTATTTTACATGATTTTGTTAAGTGTGTGTTTATTTCTCCCCTTAACCCCGTCAGAGAGCTAGTTTTGGTGATCTATCCTAGGAACCTACCTGCTATGGAGGTTCACCTCAACCCGAGTCACCCACAACTCAGAGGAGTTCCCATTGGATATCAATATGTATCAAGTGAGGAGTAACTTTCACTTCCTAATCTAGGTGCACTTATGACAAATAATAGTTTCTGGCATGCCCAATCGGATAATGGACCAATTTTTGCGTTATTTTCAACATGCGGATGAAGATAGTATTTTTCAATTAATGTTCCTAATTTTTTAGTTTCTCCAAATAAGAAACCTAATCTATTTTTTGCAGCAATTATTAACACACAAGATGGCATTAATGCACATCTAAGAATTTTAATCAAGAATGAACCACTCAATCAATACCAATGCCTTGTTGCAGAGACAATTTTTTACTAATATTTTGACATATTAACATTAGTACATCAAATATTGGTTGCTAATTTGAGGAATTAATTACATATTTCTTCATGATCCTTTCCTAAAGTTAACACAAGGTCATCATCAAGATGTATTCCTTTTGAATTTGTTCATTTAAATCTTAATTTAGTCGGAAAAAGATTGGAAAAACGACACCTTACAACATGCCTAATATTTTCATTCCTCCATCTCCAACTTAGAAATTTTTTATTCAGATTCCCATATTTCTAATGGCACAAAATCAACCTTTTGTGAATTTTATGGGGTGTAGTCCTTTGAAAATTGTTGTTTTTAATGATATACCAGTTGTTGCCTTAGAACTTTTACCTTATTTCAGACCGATGACAAAACCACACCTATTCAACACATAAGAGATAGTGTCACCCTATGTTCCATTTGTAACGTAGCTATGAGAATGTTACCTTAAAATTATTAACTAAATATTTTAAAGGCCAATCACTCAATGGTATAGAATTTTACCAAAATTATGTATTATTACTTGGGATCGATTAGGTGAAGCCTTAAGTGTAAATAATTTGAGGAAAAATAAAAAACCATCTATCCCTGATTGAAAAAATTACAACCATTAAGAGAGAACCTTTAGCGTTTATGAAAAAATTCAACTTGACATTCATGAGAAATTGCAAAACGATATCGTAATAAGTTAAGACTTTATTTGAACATGCACTTTATAGTACTTATGTGCATTAAATAGTGATTTTAATGTTATGATTTAATAAATTGGTGGAACCACAATTCTTGTTGCTTTTGGTATAGCAATAAGAGAAGAAAAATTTCTTATACACGGTGGAAAATTTTCCATTCTACCCAATATGCCAATTTTTCATGAGCTAGATCATATTATGCTAGTTGCGAAGCCACCACTACTTCGCACAATCCAACCCAGTGACATAGATGACTTAAAAATGATTGTTGAAACCATGTCAAATGATATAGTACATCTGAAAAGAAATCAATTTTCAGATAATAGACCATATTAAACACCTTTTCAACCTTATTACAATTTCAGACCTCCTGATCAAGGTTATAGGCCTCCATATTAAGCTTAAAGAGCTATTACCTATAGTAAACCACTTGCAGCTACTAGTAATAATGTTCCCTTAACTTCTAAATCCTTGGTTACAGTGTAGCCTCAAAACAACATGATGTTGGATCCTGATTTCATGCCTAGTGAGCCAAATGCATCCTTGCACATGGTGCCAAAAGGTTTTCCTATGCATGAGATGAGTGAGGAGGAATCATATTAACAGTGCACTAGATTTCTTATCTAGCATCAAAAATTGATCCAAATTTTATGTAAGGGCAATGAGATGCAACTATGGTAAACTTTGAAGTAAGTTATCATGTGGATCTAAAATACGAAGTTTGAACTAAGGAGATAGATGAGTTGGTTGGAGCTATAAAGAGATCAAGAAAGAGATGTATGGATGCATATACAAGTGGTGAAATTTTTTTACCATCTCAATAAAATTAGAATGCTAATGTTGGTAAGAGTTCTTCTTTGCCCCATCTTCAAGATAAAGTTATTTTTCTAAAATTTTAATATAAGGTAGGGGTTATCCCTTTCAAAAAATTGATCATATGAATAAGTCACATGCTAGTATGACCATGTGGGACACATTATCCATTCTTGGAAAAATATTTATTTTTCAAAGAACTTGTAGTTCTAAAAATAACATGAAAACCACCGAATGTACAAAGTATAGTGCCCACTTTCCTTCGACACCTTGTGATATTGATCCTGATACTATTAACTATATTATGGACATTGTTATAGTTTAATTTAGCATGATGTTACATGTTAGATCATGGTTTATTGTGTACTTTGATTCATATATGTTGCATGATGATTATTAGAGACATTTTGGATATTGATGTTGATATATTGTTTGGCATGGTTACATTATAGATGTTGTTCGAAATTGTGATATTTGGATATTTTATGAGACCTACATAATGAGAATTGAATTAAAATTGGTGATGATATAGTTGTGGATGAAATTTTAAGTGATAATATTGATTGTCTCTATGTTTGTTGATATTGACATATATGTTGATGATCTTGAAATTATATTTATATTCATTTCAAAGTTCTTCAATATGGCCAGAGGATAAAGGAGGTATTCATATTTTGCAAGTTTATATTATCACAACAAACATTGGGAGATTAAAGACCAACCACATTGTAATTCTAGAATAATTCAACAAGGTCACCATGACAACGTAATATTTGTTTGTGTGTTTGATTGTGTTAGGAATTCTCATGGGGGGGATCACCTTTAAACATTACCAAGGGTTTTTGTATTTATTTATTTGGTTCCTTTTTAGTGATGTTTGTATGTGTTAATTAAGTGATGTGTTTATCCCTTTTATTTAAATAAATTGTGGTATATAATGTGAGTAAGCATATTGTTAAAATAAATTAGTCGAATGGTCCAACTCTTGTACTAAATGTTGTAAGATATGTGTAAACAATGTGTAAGTGATGTGTAAGTGATATGTATGTAAAATTTGGAGTATGAAACAATTCATCTTCTTTGAATTAGAAATTGTCCTTGGAGACTGATTTTGGAGGCTTGTGGGACAAGTTAAACTTGTCCCATACCTCTTAAATTTTCATACCAACCTTATCTATGGTTGGAGAGTTTAAATCTAGCTTTTATCATGAATTTTTGTAAGCCTAGTAAAAAAATTTAATTGTACTTCTTTCTTGAAATTAATTTTAGTCCTTTGGGATATGGGCTTGATTTGAGTGTGCAAGTAAGAATGTCATATTATTCACCTACTTATTTACTGTGTCTTGGAGATTTAAGTTGTCTTGTGAGTTGGAGTTGAGGATGTGTGATGTGGAATCCTACAAAGATCCACCTCATCCTCCTCTCTTCCCAATTCTATATATTCAAATTCATTTTATCGTTTGGGGTTACACTCTTTGGTTGATTTACTTTTGCATACTTCTTTTGGGGTAAATTATTTATGATTTGGAGCCCATTCTTTGGGAGAATATAAAATCATGAGACATGAGACGAATTATGATTCAATAAGTTTAAACTGGGATTTGTTCCATTATAATCCATGGCATGTCGAAAGGAGGACTACAGTAGAAGACATTGAAAATAACAGTAATTCTGAAGATGAAATTAATCCACATGTTCAACAGAATACAATAGAACATGAATGGGAAATCATGTGTAGGCTTCATCATGGTCAAATTTTGCAAGCGACGGAAATAGATATGTTGGGAAGGAGAGATATTGACAGACAAGCACCATGGAATGATGAATATCGAGGTGAAGAATACACAAGCAAAGTGATAAAATTCATAAGCAGCATGAAAGATAATGGGTTGGTTATAGATGATGAATTAGCCCCGAATTTCAATTGTGACACCTTGGGTGCTAAACAAAAACAAGCACTTGATATAATAATGACACATTATAATCAACATCGAAATAACATTCCATTGCTCATGATAGTTCAAGGAACAACGGGAACAGGGAAATCATATTTGATTGGTGCGATTCGTCAGCACTTTTTGATGCATCATTCCCTGAACATTCTTCTCTTCTATTACTTGCACCAATAGGAGTTTCAGCTTTTAATATTGGCGCGTCGACCATCCATTCACAACTTCGAATACCTATTACAGATTTTGCAAAATTGGAGGGATCGAGATATCGACATGATTATGCCGAGAGGCATTCTCATTTATATATATATATATATATATATATATATCGAGTGGAGGAGTCTCATGTCATGCCCGTGAAATTATGTCCGTGATATTTATTTTTAATTTGTAAAATTTGTGTGGAGAAGTTACAAAACACTTTACTAATTTAATTGGTTAAATTCTCGGTGTGGGAAGTAAATAATTTAAAATTAAAGTAAAGAGGGTGTGGGGAAGTAAATAATTTAAATAATTTAAAGGTAAAAATACTTTAGTAAATTAGTTTTTTAAATTATCGGGTTAGTAATTTAATGTGTTAATTTAAAAACTATAATGTTTAAATAAATAAATAAGTTTAAATATGCAATATATTATTAGGTAAATAATTTTTAATTTAACTTTAGTAATTTACTAATTTAATTTAATTCTTGGGGAAATTAGATAAATTAAAGTAAATAAATTGTTTAAACAAGTAAAAAATACTTTTAATGTGTTAATTTAAAAACTATAATATTTAAATAAATAAATAAGTTTAAATATGCAATATATTATTAGGTAAATAATTTTTAATTTAACTTTAGTAATTTACTAATTTAATTTAATTCTTGGGGAAATTACATAAATTAAAGTGAAGAGGGTGTGGGTAAGTAAATAATTTAAAAGTTAAATAATTAAAAAAATACTTTAGTAAATTAATTTAAATGTTAAATAATTAAAAAAATACTTTAGTGAATTATATTTAAAAATTAAAGTAAATAAATTGTTTAAACAAGTAAAAAATACTTTTAATGTGTTAATTTAAAAACTATAATGTTTAAATAAATAAATAAGTTTAAATATGCAATATATTATTAGGTAAATAATTTTTAATTTAACTTTAGTAATTTACTAATTTAATTTAATTCTTGGGGAAATTACATAAACTAAAGTGTAGAGGGTGTGGGGAAGTAAATAATTAAAAAAAATACTTTAGTAAATTAATTTTTTAAATTATCGGATGTGGGGAAGTGAATTATATTTAAAAATTAAAGTAAATAAATTGTTTAAACAAGTAAAAAATACTTTTAGTGTGTTAATTTTAAAAACTATAATGTTTAAATAAATAAATAAGTTTAAATATGAAATATATTATTAGGTAAATAATTTTAAGTAATAAATAAGTTATTAAAAACAGTTACATAACTTCCCCATGCATTATAATAATTTAATTTCTTCCTTACAAACAAACCCGGATTGGAAATTGTGACAGGTTCAATAACGTGATAGTAAGATCTTATTCTTTATGTTTCATTTCAGTATAATTCCTTATTTTAGATAGAACATTGCTCACTTAGTATAATTTAATTTGTTCCTTATAAACAAAACCCATATTGGAAATTGTGACAAAGTTACGGTGTTTTATAGATTTCAATTTTATTTTGGGATTATGTGAATAAATTCTTACCTTACATGGTATTGCAGGAAATGGAGACATAATTAATTGCAGTTCACATAACTTGGACAGACTCCAGGATTAGTCATTAATATGATATAGGTATGAAATTTATAAACAAATTTATTAATTGCAGTTCACATAACTTGGACACACTCCAGGATTAGTAATTAATATGATATAGGTATGAAATTTATAAAAAAATTATAAATATCGCAGAAGGAGACAACAAGAAATGACAGATGAACAACGAGAGGAACAAAGGAAACTTCAAAATGATAACGATAGACAAAGGTTCGCAGAATCGGAGGGCTGAATTAACAAATGAAGAATTAGATGCAGAAAGATGACAACATGCAAATAACATGACAATAATTCGTGAACGATCGTCTCAAGATGACTCACATGTATCAAGAGCAAGGTTACAAAGACAGATTCGTTCAGGTCAGTTGCAAGAGGAGGAAAGACTACATAGACAAGAACTTCACCGCGAAGCATCTCAGAGGAATTATCGTAGAATGGCTAGTAATGTTGAAGCTAATTTTGGGAAGAAAATTCAACATCGATGGATTGCATGCTCAAAACACCGAAAACATGGCCCAAGATATAATGAATATAGATGTTGTAAATAATTTAGAGAATGATAGTGTGCAACAGGAGACGACATTACAACCAATATGAACAACGAGAAGAAGAAGAATGCAAAATAATGATTTACAAGAGGAGTTAACGAGAAGAAGAAGAATGCAAAATAATGATTTACAAGAGGAGTTAACAATCGAACCTAGAAGAAGAAGAAGAATGCAAGACTCGCATATTGCAAGAGAACACATGATAGATGATCCCAATGGAATGCTTGGGAGAGATTTCAATACGGTCCAAATGATTTTTCGACACGGTCTTGATAACCTTTCTTCGCGGTCATGTGTTATATTTGTCAAGAATGTTACATTGGAATAAAAGTTTCTCGAACACCTGAAGGACCTGTGTGTACTAGATGTCGACAAGAGAAAGGTCATCATCGATTTTCAGCATCAAACAATATGGATCCTGGGCCACAACCGCCAGAACTTGCAAACTTAACTCAAATTGAGGAAATGTTAATAGCCCGTGTCAACCCAATCCTACAGGTGACACATGCAACAGAGGTCAATATAAATATAAAGGTCACACGATAAGTTTTCCTCAAGAAGTAAAAGAAATCACTAATCTTTTGCCCCATAGATTGAAAGATTTGCCGATGATTATTGTTCGGAGGAGAGATCAGCGTGGAACAAATTATGACTTTACAATCAATAGAGAGCGAGTTTATAATGCATTGAAATATAAAATAGAACATGATAAGTTCTATTCAGATGTCCAAATCGATGAAAATGCTCTGAATGAACTTCCACCTCATTCTGCTGAGAATGTGTTCGAGCAGCTGAACTCAGTTCATATGGAGTTTGATTCCGATGCAAATGAAATTGTGTTTGTAGGTCCGACCGTGGAGACAGATGAAGGAAATATAATTAGTCATACAACATCGATGGCATCTAAACTTCCTAATGCACCAAGGGAGATGGAATTAATCCATGCGTGGGTGAATAACCCTCATGCGGACCCTGGAGCACTCATTAATTGGCCAGGGATAGGAACATCTCCTATCAATGAGTATGTGATAGTAGGACTACTTGATATGGCATTCCCTACTCTCTTTCCTGATGGGAAATGTGATTGGATAGAACCGCGATTAAGATGAGTACGTCTCCATGAATTTGTAAAGCATTTATTGCGATATAGGGATCACCGATTTGGCCGACATCCTCGGTTCAGGCATTACATGATGAACGTGATCATGAGACATCGTGCACAAAATTCATCCAGTTTTTGAAGAAAAACCTCCAAGATATGCCAATCACCATCAAGAGTTACGTGAGCATATGAAGAATGTTCCCCATTCCAATCGGCTGATCGTTTGATGCGGTTTGGAACATCATTGAGGGGTACAAGTCTTACTTGGGCAAAATGTCGTGGTGAATTGGGACATGTTGCATCAAATAGGATTGCTACTACTATTTTTTTCACATTGAGCGCAGCTGATATGTATTGGCCTATCTACATGCATTAATGCCTGGAACACCGCTAGATAATCCACGAGAAGCACAAAATTGGTGAAGGAAAAATATCATCGAATATCCACATATAGTGGCACATTATATGCACCTGCGACATACACTTTTCTCGAAAGGAGGTATTACAAAAAGGAATGAAAGTTAAAGATTATTGTCTAGATATGAATGGAAACATAGAGGTTCGCCACATGTGCATGGATTCATATGGTTAGAAGGGGCACCGAATATGGACAACCTTGATTGGAATGATGATTTTCAACGTGGAAATGCTGAAAAATACTTCCATTCTATTGTCCATGCATGGAATCCTCGGGATGACCCGCACCAACGAAACATACAGGTAATTTATCGATTCTCATCAAGTCTATGATTTATATAGAATTTTTGCGTTCTCAAAATATATTGTGTATTCTTATGTTCTATGTTACAGGTCTACCAAAATTTTATGCAACATCCGTGTCTTCGAAATACAAGACAACTGACACAATTCGATATGGAACGTGACTATGAAGAGATTCTCAATAGTGTAGAACGACATACGATGTGTAGAGAGGGTGCCTGCCTACGTAAGAAAAGGGGAAAAAGTGTTTGTAGGTAAGGTGTTCAAAAATTTGAATAATTAAATTGAACTAAAAAACACATACATGGAAGAACTAATAATTGATTATTACATTTTGCAGGTATAATGCACCGTGGCCATTGAATCTCAATGGATCAAAGTTATATCAAGACTCAGAGATGGGAGATAAAAATTTGAACCTGCGAGAAATGATGATAGGGTAAATACACATAATCGCTACATATTACAATTGTGGAGAGCAAACATAGATTGGCAACCTGTTCTTTCCAAACATGCCGTAGTCAAGTACATTGCAAAGTATGCAGCGAAAGTGGAGAAAAGCTCTGAAACTTATCATCAAATGTTGATGCGGATGGCAAATATTGAAAACCCGGATGAAATGGTAGTGACAACATATATGAGACTTCTAACCGAAACAATTGTTGAAAGAGACATTGGTGCACAAGAAACATGTCACATGTTGTTAGAGCTCCTTTGGTAGAGAGCAGTAGAGTATTTTTCAATTTGAATGTTGCACGTGAGGTGTTCAAAAAAGTAACAACACCTGATGGAGATGACCATGAAGAACATGCAAAAGTTTCATTGATGGGTACAAGAATAGGCCTTTTCCATGGAAAGTGTGTCTCTTATTGATGCCGCTAGATCTTGGACATATAATCCAAGGAGAAAATGGGATAACAAGTGGGAGGTCAGGAGTTTGGCAGCTATTGTGAGAGTGTTCCCGAGGTTTTCCTCTGTCCCTTCACGGGAATCTCATAAATGGGTTGATTTTTGTTGGTCGATTTGTTACTTTACAAGCCGTTTCGAGATATAGACAGAGATATCGGACATGATTCTGATTCAATAAGTTTAAACTGGGATTCGTTCCGTTATAATCCATGGCATGTCGAAAGGAGGATTGCAGTAGAAGACATTGAAAATAACAGTAATTCTGAAGATGAAATTAATCCACATGTTCAACAGAATACAATAGAACATGAATGGGAAATCATGTGTAGGCTTCATCATGGTCAATTTTGCAAGCGACGGAAATAGATATGTTGGGAAGGAGAGATATTGACAGACAAGCACCATGGAATGATGAATATCGAGGTGAAGAATACACAAGCAAAGCGATAAAATTCATAAGCAACATGAAAGATAATGGGTTGGTTATAGATGATGAATTAGCCCCGAATTTCAATTGCGACACCTTGGGTGCTAAACAAAAACAAGCACTTGATATAATAATGACACATTATAATCAACATCGAAATAACATTCCATTGCTCATGATAGTTCAAGGAACAACGGGAACAGGAAATCATATTTGATTGGTGCGATTCGTCAGGCACTTTTTGATGCATCATTCCCTGAACGTTCTCCTCTTCTATTGCTTGCACCAACAGGAGTTGCAGCTTTTAATATTGGCGCCTCGACCATCCATTCACAACTTCGAATACCTATTACAGATTTTGCAGAATTGGAGGGATCGAGACTTGCAACATTCCAACAAGAGATTTGCCACATAAAATATGTATTGATTGATGAAATGAGCTTCGTCGGACAAAGTTTGCTAGAAAACGTGGACTCCCGACTTCGTCAAGCATTCCCTGAAAGAGCAGACATGAGTTTTGGTGGTGTTTCTATGATTTTGGTAGGAGATTTGGGGCAACTTCCTCCTGTTACCGATAAACCGCCATATGATAGTAATAGACGTGCAAAGCTGTTATGGGAAGCATTTAGAATAGTTGTTACATTGGATAAGGTATTTAGGCAAGCAGGAGAGGATGAAGACCAAAAGCATTTTCGAGAACTTCTGGCCAATCTCAGAGATGCGAATCCAACACTGGATGATTGGATGTTGTTAATGAGTAGAACAAGTTCTGCATTAGACAAAGATAAAAATGAAGAATTCTATAATAATATTCACCTAATGGCGACAAAGATTAACGTGAATAACCACAACAAAAAAAAATTGCATTCATTGAAAAGACCTGTCACACGTAGCATTGCAACTAGAACAAGTACCGCCAACACACTGGCAGGAGGTCTGAATGATGAACTTGATTTAGAATTATTAATTTCTAATGATGCAAGGGTTATGCTAACATCCAATCTTTGGATAGAAGCAGGTCTTGTAAATGGAGCTCTGGGATATATTCGAAACATAGTATATGCACCTGGTACTGGTCCACCGAACCCGCCAACATATGTAATGGTTGAATTTGATAGTTACTTCGGAATACCATTTGAAGATAGAACTCCGCATACCATCCCAATTACACCAATACAAAGGGGACGCACACACCAATTACCCTTACGGTTGGCATGGGCATTGACGATACATAAATCGCAAGGTTTGACTCTTTCCAAGGCTACAGTTGATATTGAAGAAAGAGAGACAATGGGGTTAACATTTGTGGCTATCTCTCGAGTGAAGTCGTTGCAGAGTCTAAGAATATCTCCACCATTTTCATATGAGCGCTATGCAAAAATGAAGAATGGAAAACTACTTTCGAAATGGAAGGTGAGGAAAAAAAGACTTATGTCCTTGGAATATAAATAATGTACCATATGTAGCACACATTTCATTATATGAATTTGTCATTACATGTGATGTACATTACACATTTCAATTCGTATGAAAAAGGATTGTATTTTTTTAACTTGATAATATGGTTACTAATAAAATCCATAAGAACTTCGTGCATTATAGACCTTGATTTTTTTTGCTCATACTCATTCTCCAAAGTCAAATATGTGTTAAGTTATATAGTAATATAATTACATAAGAAAATTACATATAAGTGACTATGTTTTGATAATAAATAATTATAATATTAAATTATAAATTTTATTTTATTCATACACGAACTAAATTCCCCCTTATTTTTCATACTTTATTTTTGGTATTGTTTTATGTATAATGCAACCCTCAGGTTGCTACTAGCATACCTATATTCTCTAAATATATGTAATATATGCCGAGAGGTATATATTACATATATTTATATATTATATAAATATATAGGTGCCTCGTGAACTTCACCTCTCGGCATATTTTACATACACATAGAAACATAAACCAAAACATGGTATGTAAAATATGCCGAGAGGTGAAGTTCACGAGGCACCTATATATTTATATAATATATAAATATATGTAATATATACCTCTCGGCATATATTACATATATTTAGAGAATATAGGTATGCTAGTTTGTAATATGTGGTGAATTTAGAATGATAAAAGTTGATAATTGTGCATTGTAAAAATAAAAAAATCCAACCAATAATAAATTTGATGCATGCACCTTATGAAAGTAAAAACATATTATTACTTCCATGCCGAGACAAAATAAATTAGACAAATTACCTTAATTTCTCCGAGGTGACCATACTAGTTAATTATTTCTTACAAAAGGAGAGTTCAAAACAAAGTTGACAGACTTGAAATTTTAGGAAAATAGACCATGTTAGACCCTTTTTAAAACCATACAGGTAATTATAGCTTCCTTATTATTAAGAAAATTGTATTTATTTGTAAAATGGAAGTCTAAATATGCATGTGTGTATTAGTGGCTAATAGTGGATTTGTCTCCGTTTAGCCTACTAGTAGAAATGAGGTGAGTGGCATTTTTGGAGTACGTGGATTTAATTCCTTGGGGATTTTTCCGTATGTACCTTGATTGTGCAAGTAAAAAGGGGGATTATTCATTCATTCTATATATTTTAACTATACTTGTGATTTGTAGAATTTTGTACTAGTGCACCTAATTAAAGCTATGTAAAGACTTTATTTTAACTAATTGCAATTTTGTGAATTGTGTTACAATGAGTTGCGGTATGTTTAAGTGAATGTTATCTTTCCTTTTAATATTCATAATTTCAAGAACCTCCACTAATTTTTTTTGTAAGGTTTGCAATTCTTTTAAGTGAATGTTAATTCATTTTGTGAGTGTAAGATCCCATCAAATATCAATTGAACCTAATAATTTCAATATTTTAGAAGTTAAACCAATGTGTTTTGTGTAGTCATAGATCCAAAACATTTGTATATCACCTATTTTACATGATTTTGTTAAGTGTGTGTTTATTTCTCCCCTTAACCCCGTCGAGAGCTAGTTTTGGTGATCTATCCTAGGAACCTACCTGCTATGGAGGTTCACCTCAACCCGAGTCACCCACAACTCATAGGAGTTCCCATTGGATATACTTGAAGTGAGGAGTAACTTTCACTTCCTAATCTAGGGTGCACTTGACAAATAATAGTTTCTGAGCATGCCCAATCGATAATGGACTATTTTTTTGCGTTATTTTCAACATGCGAGATGAAGATAGTATTTTTCAATTAATGTTCCTAATTTTTAGTTTCTCCAAATAAGAAACCTAATCTATTTTTTTGCAGCAATTATTAATTACACACAAGATGACATTAATGCACATCTAAGAGTTTTAATCAAGAATGAACCACTCAATCAATACCAACGCCTTGTCACGTAGAGACAATTTTTACTAATATTTTGACATATTAACATTATTACATCAAATATTAGTTGCTAATTTGAGGAATTAATTAGATATTTCTTCATTATCCTTTCCTAAAAGTTAACACAAGGTCATCATCAAGATGTATTCCTTTTGAATTTGTTCATTTAAATCTTAATTTAGTCGAGAAGAAAGATTGGAAAACTACACCTTACAACATGCCTAATATTTTCATTCCTCCATCTCCAACTTAGAAATTTTTTATTCATATTCCCATATTTCTAATGGCAAAAAATCAACGTTTTGTAAATTTTATGGGGTGTAGTCCTTTGAAAATTGTTGTTTTTAATGATATACCAGGTTGTTGTCTTAAAACTTTTACCTTATTTCATGCACTCGATGACAAAACCACACCTATTCAACGCATAAGAGATAGTGTCACCCTATGGTCCATCCGTAGGGTAGCTCATGAGAATGTTACCTTAAAATTATTAACTAATATTTTAAAGGCCAATCACTCCAATGGTATAGAATTTTACCAAAATTATGTATTATTACTTAGGATCGATTAGTGAAGCCTCAAGTGTAAATAATTTGAGGAAAAATAAGACCATCTATCCTGATTGAAAAATTACAACCATTAAGAGAGAACCTTTAGCGTTCATGAAAAATTCAAGTTGACATTTATGAGAACTTGCAAAAGGATATCGTAATAAGTTAAGACTTTATTTAAACATGCACTTTATAGTACTTGTGTGCATTAAATAATGATTTTAATGTTATGATTTAATAAAATAGTGGAACCACAATTCTTGTTGCTTTTGGAATAGCAATAAGAGAAGAAAAAATTCTTATACACGGTGGAAAATTTTCCATTCCACCCAATATGCCAATTTTTCATGAGCTAGATCATATTATGCTAGTTGCGAAGCCACCACTAATTCACACAATCCAACCAATGACATAGATTACTTAAAAATGATTGTTGAAACCATGTCAAATGATATAGTACATCGAAAAGAAATGGATTTTTAAGATAATAGACCATATTAACCACCTTTTCAACCTTATTACAATTTCAAATCACCGATCAAGGTTATAGGCCTCCATATTAAGCTTAAAGAGCTATTATCAGTAGTAAAACCACTTGCATTTTGCTACTAGTATAATGTTCCCTCACTTCTAAAGCCTTGGTTATAGTGTAGCCTCAAAACAACATGATGTTGGATCTTGATTTCATGCCTAGTGAGCCAAATGCATCCTTGGACATGGTGCCAAAAGGTTTTCCTATGCATGAGATGAGTGAGGAGGAATCATTTTAGTAGTGCACTAGATTTCTTATCTAGCATCAAAAAGTGATCCAAATTTTATGTAAGGGTAGTGAGATGCAACTATGCTAAACTTTGAATTAGGTTATCATGTGGATCTAAAATAGGAAGTTTGAGCTAAGGAGAGAGATGAGTTGGTTGGAGCTATAAAGAGATCAAGAAAGAGATGTATGGATGCATATACAAGTGGTGAATTTTTTTACCATCTCAATAAAATTAGAATGCTAATGTTGGTAAGAGTTCTTCTTTGCCCCATCTTCAAGATAAAGTTATATTTCTAAAATTTTAATTTAAGGTAGGCTTATCCCTTTCAAAAAAATCATCATATGAATAAATCACATGTTAGTATGACCATGTGGGACACATTATCCATTCTTGGAAAAAAATTATTTTTCAAAGAACTTGTTCTTAAAATAACATGAAAACCACTAGAATGTATCAGAAATTATAGTGCCCACTTTCCTTCGACACCTTGTGATATTGATCCTGATACTATTAACTATATTATGGACATTGTTATAGTTTAATTTAGCATGATGTTAGATGTTAGATCATGGTTTATTGTGGACTTTGATTCATATATGGTGCATGATGATTATTAGAGACATTTTGGATATTGATGTTGATATGTTGTTTGGCATGGTTACATTATAGATGTTGTTCGAACTTGTGATATTTGGATATTTTGCATAGACCTACATAATGAGAATTGAATTAAAATTGGTGATGATATAGTTGTGGATGAAATTTTAAGTGATACTATTGATTGTCTCTATGTTTTTTGATATTCACATATATGTCGATGATCTTGAAATTATATTTATATTCATTTCGATGTTCTAATATGGCCAGGAGGATGAAGGAGGTATTCATATTTTGCAAGTTTATATTATCACAACAAACATCGGGAGATTGAGACCAACCACATTGTAATTCTAGAAGAATTCAACAAGGTCACCATGACAACTTGTTTTTGTTTGTGCATTTGATTGTGTTAGGAATTCCCATGGGGGGATCACCTTTAAACATTACCAAGGGTTTTGCGTATTTATTTATTTGGTTCCTTTTTATTGATGTTTGTATGTGTTTATTAAGTGATGTGTTTATCCCTTTTATTTAAATAAATTGTGGTATATAATGTGAGTAAGCATATTGTTAAAATAAATTAGTCAAATTGGGTCATAAAAAGTAATTATTGAAGTGGTTGAATCTTGTATTAAATGTTGTAAGATATGTGTAAACAATGTGTAAGTGATGTGTAAGTGATATGTACGTAAAATTTGGAGTATGAAACACTTCATTTTCTTTGGAATTAGAAATTGTCGTTGGAGACTAATTTTGGAGGCTTGTGGGACAAGTTAAACTTGTCCCATACCTCTTAAATTTGCATACCAACCTTATATGTAGTTGGAGAGTTTAAATATAGCTTTTATTATGCATTTTTGTAAGCCTAGGTAAATGTTTTAATTGCACTTCTTGCTTGAAATTAATTTTAGTCCTTTGGGATATGGGCTTGATTTGAGTGTGCAAGTAAGACTGTCATATTATTCACCTACTTATTTATTGTGTCTTGGAGATTTAAGTTGACTTGTGAGTTGGAGTTGAGGATGTGTGATGTGGAATCCTAGAAAGATCCACCTCATCCTCCTCTCTTCCCAATTCTATAAATTCAAATTCATTTTATCGTTTGGGGTTTCACTCTTTTGGTTGATTTACTTTTGCATACTTATTTTGGGGCAAATTATTTATGATTTTGAGCCCTTTCTTTTGAGAAAGTTGTAGACTTTTACAAACCTGTGTTTTTTTATCTTGGGCTATTTTGCATTGGAAACTTGCCGTTGGGAACTTGAAACAAACTCTATCATGGAGAGGTAAGAGCTCGGCTCTTGAAATGCTCTTCTTTTATTGTGAAAATGTTATTATTTTTAATGTTTTGGCTTATGTGTGGGATGTTCGGATAGATGGCCTAGGGATGGTGTAGGATAAGACTATGGGGTATTTTTGTGGGAGGCATAAGTGTTTTCGGGAGGTATAAGTGTGGAGGAGTTGGGATTTGGGTTCCACCTTACAAAGAAATAGGTTGCATTTATATACTCGTTATGGGTTGTCATAAGAGGTTATGGAAATATAAGGAAATGTGAGGAATGAGGGGTACTTGGGGTAGGCATAAGGGCATGTCGGGGATTTGAAATGATATATATATATATATATATATATATACGTGATATCCATTTCCCCTAGGGAGGCATAAACAACATCCCCATAGTTTCTTGCTCCTTTGGCTTGCATGAGGAAGCCTTAGTGTTGTTTGTTGTCTTTTATCTATGGTTGTAAAATGTAGTTTTGTTTTGGACTATGTTCTTAAATGTGAAATTATGTGTGTGTTGTGGAAGCCTACGGTTGTCATGAGTTGAAACACATTACTTATTGCATTCTCATTGGGGCTTAGGGGGTCAATGATGAAGGATGGCTTCTCCTTTTCATTGGATGTCTTTTTAGGTGGAGAGTGTTTCCTTTCCCCCTGCTCTATTATGATCAAATGGAAATAAAAGATGTGGTGGATATTCAAGTTGTTGTTCTGGAACAAAAAAGAAAGGAGAAGTTTGATCCTTGTTGAGAATATTTCCTATTGTAACCCTTTCCCACTTTGAGGTGGAGGACATTGTACACTATTTTGATGGAAAGATGTTTTGTATTGGTTATGAAAGTTGTAATTCGAAATGTGAAAGAAATGTACTCTATATTATGCTTTTGAAAGAATGTGAAAGAAATTGTAATGTTGGTCATTGTATTCAAGGAAGGAAAGAAGAAGTGTAAAGGTATCTTTCTTGAATCAATAAAATATTGTATTAATTTTCTCAAATGAAATTATTAGGTATCGAAATTAGAATGTTTAATGTATTTTGAAATTGTTGAATGTAATTTGATTTTATTGGAAAGATGAAAAAGGTGAATACGTATGGAGAAATGTCATAATGCTCTTTTCTTTAGAAATGAATGTTTTAAAAATCAGAATCAAAATATGGCATTTGAATACTTTGATTTGAATCAAATTAATGTGTTAGATTAGATCTTGAATGAACTCTAATACTTAGAAGATGATAAATGGAAAATATATATTTCCGAATTTGATCTATGTTAGATGCTTTCAAAGCTAAAAAATATTAATTAGAAATGTACAAGACGACTCTTCCAACTATAGAAGACAAATG
This sequence comes from Taxus wallichiana var. yunnanensis, assembly GCA_018340775.1. Lineage (NCBI taxonomy): Eukaryota > Viridiplantae > Streptophyta > Pinopsida > Cupressales > Taxaceae > Taxus > Taxus wallichiana. The sequence continues at coordinate 670,403,630 of CM031234.1, forward strand.
AAATGAAAAATTAAACCTAATATGATCGAAATGATCTCAAATAGACCTTAAAACTTAAGAAATTATTATAGAATCTTTCAAATTGGGAAAAGGGAAAATTTAGACATGTTGTTAAATAAAAATGGTAATTTGGAATTGAAAATCAATCAAACAATTTAACCCTCACAATCCTACCTAAATTCCTCCTATTGCAATTCTCCATGTCTATTGACATGTTGAGAAAGAAAGAATGTCAAAATTGAACATAAATTTATAAGTTAAAAATACCGAGTTCACATTTTTGAAGCTTCATAGAACGTTTTATATAAATTTACCATTCAAACTTTATCAAAATTAAAATTTAATGCTTCCTGAGCAAAGAGGGATTTGAGATCTTTCCAAAAGGTCCTCGTTTTCCTAAACTAGTCCCCAGGTCAAAAGTTAAATAATCTAATTATTCAATTTAAATGAATAAAATATTCTTGGGCGGACCCGTGGGATAAAATGTTATTTTTTTAATCTTTACCAATAAAAAAAAGTCATGAAGTTTCCCGCCACTCCGTTGACCCACAAGCCTTCTTTTTGTCTAAAATGATCTAAGTCCAAAAACAATTATTTGGTAATTTTTCTTCTACTGCCCCATAGCCAATCCTTGATTGAAATGTGGCTTCGTTGGGTGCCGGTGGACACTTGGATCAATTTTAACCTTTCAAGCTTTCAAAATAAATTTGGAATTTTTTTTAAGTTTTCTCCGTAGCCCCGCCGACCTGCAACCAATCAAGTGCTGCCATGTGGCTTCACGAAGCATTAGTAGAGGAGCGAATCTTTTTAGCCTTAACACTTTCAAATAAAATTTTTGGAAAAATTCCTACATTTCTCTACGACCCAACATCCCCACCATTTCCTTGGAAAATGAACTTCCATGGGTGCGCGGTCCATGTTCTAAAATTTCTATAAGTTTCTCCACCGGCCCGCCTCCCCGCATCCAATGATTGGCTGACATGTGGCTTAACAAGACAATGGCGGAGGAGTGATTGATATCTCAACCTTAACATTTTCCAAATTCTTTTGGCAAAAATTTAAAATTTTCTCCGCCGCCCGCAGCCAATGAAAGTCAGACACGTGGCATCATCTGGCATTGGTGGAGGCATGGGTTAATTCTAACCTTTGCACTTTTGTGTCACAAAGGTATTTAATTCTTAAGTTTCCTCGCAAGTCCGTTTCTCTGCATGAATTTGGGCTTGACATGTTGCATGTTGGGCTACGGTTAAGGTGCGGATCATTTTGATCCCTTAACAGTTTTGAAAAAAGACTTAATATCTTAAGTCCTTCAGCAAGAACCCAACTTCCCACCGAGGCTTGGAAATGCTGACACGTTTCCCTTATGGGCTAGCAGGCACACGGGGGTAGCGCTAAAATTATTCCCCACCCCGCTAGCCCACACATGGGAAAAATATGCTTCCCCATCCCACCATGGGCGTGCGAGTGTGCGGAAGTGAAATGCACTTTTTTCCCAAGGGCGAGCCTGTGGGCCTGGGGAAGAAATTTTACCCTTAGCGCCCTTAGGTGAAAAAATAATTTCACTTCCGTGTGCCCGCATGCCCACAATGGGGCGGGGAAGCAAATTTTTCCCATGTGCGGGCCAGCAGGAGCAGGAGGAATAATTTTAGCGCTAAAAACCATTGTGTCAAAGCATTTCTAAGCGGGCGAGGGAATAATTTTAGCTACCCCGCAAACCATAAGGGACATGTGTCAGCATTTCCAAGCCTCGGTGGGAATTCGGGCTGCCGGAAGGACTTAAGCCATTAAGTCTTTTTGCCGAAAATATTAAGGGATGAAAACGATATGCACCTCTACCGTCACCCAAGCCACCACGTGTCAAGCCCCAGATTTGTGCAAAGAAACAGACTTGTGGGGAAACTTAAGAATTAAATACCTTTGTGACAGAAAAGCACAAAGGCTAGAATTAAGCCATGCCTCTGCCAATGCTAAATGATGCCATGTTTTAGCTCTCATTGGCTACTGGGCAATGGGTAAGGTGAAAGAAACTTTTAAATTTTTGCCAAAATAATTTTGAAAATGTTAAGGTTTAGAAATCAACCACTCCTTTGTCCATCATCTCATGAAGCCACGTGTCAACCAATCATTTGTTGTAGGGAGGCGTAGTGGAGAAAATTTTAGAAATTTTTCCAGAAAATTTTAAAAGCTAAGTTTTAGAACGTGGACCCACACACCCACGGAAGTGTTTTTTTAAGGCAAGGGTGGTAATGCGGGGCCATGGAGAAAAGTAGGAAATTTTCCAAAAAAATTATTTCAAAGCGTTAAGTCTAAAAATCTCCTCCTCATCGATGCCTCATGAATCCATGTGGTAGCACGTAATTGGCTGCAGGTTAGCGGGGCTGAGGGGAAAACTTAAAAATTTATCAAAATTTATTTTTGAAAGAATGAAGGGTTAAAATTGATCTCGAGTGTCCACTGAGCCAAACGAAGCCATGTGTCGATTAAGGATGGGCTGCGGGGTGGCGGGGCTATGGAGGAAAAATTGCCAAATAATTTGTTTTGGACTTAGATTATTTTAGACAAAAAGAAGGCTTTCAGGTCATCGGAGTAGTGGGAAACTTCATGAATTTGTGATTTTTTGAAAAAATCAATAAAAATAAAGTTTTAGCCCGTGGTCCACCCAAGAATATTTTATTCACTTAAATTGGACAGTTAGATTATTATTTTTGAAACGAAAGGAAGCAAAACTTGAAAAATCCATAACATTTGACTGGGGACTCGGTTTTGGAAAAACAAGGACTTTTTGGAAATCTCTCGAAGCCCTCTTTGTTAAGGAACCATAAAATTTTAATTTTAATAATTTTTGAAGTTTCAATTTGAGAAAATGTTCTGTATTCGTCTAAAATGTGATCTAGTATCTTTAACTTATAAACTTTTGTTCAATTTAGACATTCTTTCTTTCTCAACATGTCAATAGACATGGAGGATTTCACTTGGAGGAATTTAGGTTGGATTGTGAGGGTTAAATTGTTTGATTGATTTTCCATTCCAAATTACCATTGTTTATACAACAACATGTCTGTGATTTTGCCTTTTCCCAATTTGAAAGATTCTATAATAATTTCTTAAGTGTTAAGGTCTATTTGAGATTGTTTCGATCATATTAGGTTCAATTTGTCATTTCATTTGTTTTCTATAGTTGGAAAATTCATCCTGTTCATTTTTTTATTAATATTTTGTAGATTTGAAAGCATCTAACAAAGATCAAATTCAAAAGATCTATTTTTCATTTATCGTCTTCTAAGGATTAGAATTCATTCTAGATATAATCTAACACATTAATTTGTTTCAAATCAAAGTATTCAAATGCCATATTTTGATTCTTATTTTTAAAACATTAATTTCTAAAAAATAGAGCATTATGGCATTTCTCCATACGTATTCACTTTTTCATCTTTCCAATCAAAATTGTAAAATACATTGAACAATTCAATTTCAATACCTGATAATGTCATTTGAGAAAATTAATACAATCTTTTATTGAATCAAGATAGATGCCTTTACACTTCTTCTTTCATTCCTTGAATACAATGACCAATTACAATTTCTTTCACATTCTTTCAAAATCAGAATACATAGTACATTTCTTTCACATTTCGAATTACAAATTTCATAGCCAATAAAAAACATCTTTCCATCACAAATAATGTACAAGGTCCTCCATCTCAAAGTGGGAAAAGGTTACAATACGAAATATTCTACACAAGGACTGTCAAACTTCTCCCTTTTTTTTTCGTTCAACAACATGAATATCCTCCACTTCCTTTATTTCCATTTGATCACAACAGAGCAAGGAGAAAGGCAGCACTCTCCACCCAACCAAGACATCAATGAAAATGAGAAGCATCCTTCATCATTTACCCTCGAGCCAGAAAACCATAATGCAATAAGAAATGTGTTTCATCTCCTGGCAATAGTAGGCTTCCACAACACACATGCAATTTCACATTTAAAACCGCAATCCAAAAAAAATTGTAGTTTGCAACCACATTTAAAATACAACAAACAACACTTAGGCTTCCTCACTCAATCCAAAGGAGCAAGAAACTATGGGGATGTTGCTTATGCCTCCCAAGGGGAAATGGGTATCACAACCTAAAAACAACTATATATATATATATATATATATATATATATATATATATCATTTCAAATCCCTGACATACCCTTATGCCTTCCCCAAGTACCCTTTATTCCTCACATTTCCTTATGCCTTCCCAACCTCTTATGACACCCCATAGCGAGTAAATAAATTCAGCCTATTTCCCACGAAATACCCCATAGTCTTCTCCTACACCATCCCCAGGCCATCTACCTAAACAACCCACACACAAGCCAAAAATTCACATCAATAAAATTTGCAAAATAAAAGAAGAGAATTTCAAGAGAAAAGCTCTTACCTCTCCATAATGGAGTTTGTTTCAAGTTCGCAACCACAAGCTTTCAAGGGAAAATAGCCCAAGATCAATAAAACACAAGTTTGTAAAAAGTCTACAAATTTCTCCAAAAGCAAGAGCTCCAAATAGCAAAGAATTCTCCCCAAAATAAGTATGCAAAAGAAAAGCAACCAAAAGTGTGTAACCCCAAACAATAAAATGAATTTGAATATATAGAAGGGGGAAGAATGGAGGATGAGGTGGATATTTGTAGGATGCCACATCACACATCCTCAACTCCAACTCACAAGTCAACTTCAATCTCCAAGACACAATAAATAAGTAGGTGAATAATATGTCAATCTTACTTACAAACTCAAATCAAGCCCATATCCAAGAGGACTGAAATTAATTTCAAGCAATAAGTGCAATTAAAACATTCATCTAGGCTTACAAAAATGCATGATAAAAGCTAGATTTAAACTCTCCAACAATACGTAAGGTTGGTATGTAAATTCAAGACATATGGGACAAGTTTAACTTGTCCCACAAGCCTCAAAATTAGTCTCCAAGGACATTTTTGAATTCCAAAGAAGATGAAGTGTTTCATACTCCAAATTTTACTTACATATCTCTTACACATCACTTATACATTTCTTACACATATCTGATAATATTTAATACAAGAGTCAACCACTCGAATAATTACTTTCTTATGACCCAATTTGATTAATTTATTTTAACAATATGCTTACTCACATTATATACCACAATTTATTTAAATAAAAGGGATAAACACATCACTTAATAAAAACATAACCAACATCAATAAAAGGAACCAAATAAATAAATACACATAACCCTTGGTCATGTTTAAAGGTGATCCCCCAATGGGAATCCCTAACACAATCAAACACACAAAGAAATACAAGTTACCATGGTGACCTTTTTGAGTTCATCTAGAATTCCAATGTGGTTGGTCTCTAATCCCCCAATGTTTGTTGTGATATTATAAACCTGAAAAATATGAATACCTCCTCTGTCCTCGTGGCCATATTAGAAAATCTAAATGAATATAAATATAATTTCAAGATCATCGAAATATATGTGAATCTCAATAAACATCAAGACAATCAAGCGAGTATCACTTACAATTTCATCCACAACTATATCATCACTAATTTTTATTTAATTCTCATTTTCTAGGTCTACTCAAAATATCCAAATATCACAAGTTAGAAAAAATCTATAATGTCAAACAATATATCAACATCAATATCCAATATGTCTCTAATAATCATCATTCACCATATATGAATCAAAGTCCACAATAAACGTTGATCTAACATCTAACATTATGCTAAATTAAACTTTCACAATGTCCATAATATAGTTAGTAGTATCAGGATCAATATCACAAGGTGTCGAAGGAAAGCGGGCACTACATCCCCCTCCCCTTAGGCTCGAATTCCTCCTGGAAGTCACTAGAACAGATGTGGGAACTGAACTTGTAACAAAGTAGCATCCTTCCATGTAGCTGCAATCTCATCATATCTATCCCACTACACCTATACCTAATCAATCTCTCTACCTCGAAGGCCCAGGGTCCTGTGATCTATAATGCAAATGGGCTCCACCATCACTTTCCCTTGATCCTACACCTACAATGATGTCCAATCTAACACATGAGAAGGATATGTAACATATCTTCTAAGAATTGAAACATGAAACAAATCATGTACGTGATACAAGCTAGGTGGCAATGCTAGATGGTAGGAAAAAGGGCCGATATGATCCAAGATCGCAAAAGGACCAACAAATCTAGGAGATAACTTAGAACCTTTTCCATAATTAATAGGGATCTTGTGTGGCTTGGCATGAAGGAACACCTTCATGTCCACATTAAAACTAAGATCGGTCCTATGTTGATCCACGTACTTCTTCTACCTGTCTTGTGCCTCTTGTAGCCTCTGTCTAATCATAACCACCTGCCGCTCTATGTCCTAAACTAAAGCTGGTCCTAGAGAAACTTTGTCCTCTAACCTATCTCAAATAAGGGGTGTCCCGCACTTTCTACAATAAAAGGCCGAAAAGGAGCCATGCCTATAGAAATCTAAAGACTATTTTTATTAGGCAAACTCCACCAAGTATAGGTACTCCTCCCATTTGAACTGCTGGTCCATAATGTACATCCTAAGCATGTCCTCTAAGATGTGATTCACCCACTCAGTTTGGCCATCAGTTTAAGGGTGATATGTTGTGCTGAAATTGATCCTTGTCCCGAGGGCATACTGCGTGGTGGTCTAAAAATGGGAAGTATACAAAGGATCGCAGCCACAAATGATCTTCAACAAAATCATGCACAACTTGACAATCTCATCAAGATATACCCATGCCACTGCACTAGCTGTATATGTGGTCTTTACCAGAGAGGAATGAGCCTCTTTTGTCAATTTATCCATCATGACCATGATGGCTTCATGGTGGTATCTTGATGTAGGTATCCCAATAATGAAGTCCATGGAAATGATATCTCACTTCTATTCCGGTATAGCATGAGGATAGATAATGCCAAGTGGATGCTTGATTCTTAACCTTTACTTTCTAGAACTCTAAACAACATGAAAAAAATTGAGCCACGTCTCTATGAAATCCTCCCGAATGATACAAATTTCTCAAGGTGGCATGCATTTTCTTCTCCATGAGATGGGCTGAATAGGTTGCATGATGTTCCTCTACCAAGATGTCCTTCCTCAAGCCTCCATTTCTGGGAACATAAATCTAGCCTCTATGCCTGAGAAGACCATCTACCTCTAAATAAAAAACATCAAACTTCCCCTAAAGGTGTCTCTGAGACTCGATCTCTGCTCTGGCTGCAATGTAGAAGTTATCGTGAGGAAGCTTCTGTAGAATCCTACTCTGCAAATCCATTCTCACTGGGTGGCCATATCCACATGTCTCCATCTACTAAGAGAATCTACAACCACATTCTCCTTCCATTTCACATGCTCTATCTCCATATCATACTCACAAATGGCTCCATCCAACACCATTGGCGAGCGTTGAGATTGGGATATGTGAAGAGGTGGTGAAAAATCAAGTGCTATGTCCCGAGTGTGAATCTCTGACCAAGCAGAAAGTACCTCCATCAAACACAAGCATGCAAAACTACCAGAAGCTCAAGATCATGAGTTGTATAATTAATCTCATAAACTTTGAGTTTGCGAGACTTAAAAGCCACTACTCTGCCTTCTTGCATCAACACGCCTCCAAGCCTTGCTAAAGAAGCATCCGTGTAAACAAAAACTCAACCTATGGATCTGGCACTACAAGGATAGGTGATGTAATGAGACATTTCTTTAGTGTCCTAAAGGCCTCCTTACACTTTTATGACCAAACAAAATTCTTCCCTTTCCGTGAAGGGAACTAATGAGGTACGTAATTCAAGAGAAGTCCTAAATGAATCTCCTATAGTAACCTGCTAATCCCATGAAGCTACGTACCTCAGTCATAGTAGTGGGTGTTGGCCAATCCATAATAGTTCTAATCTTGAAAGGATCGATGGTGATATCTTCCCGAAAATGATATGACCCAAATACTACACCTCCATAGGAAAGAATGCATACTTCTCCATGTTCCCATAAAGCTTCTGCTCACGAAGACACTGAAGAACCTGGTGAAGGTTCCCCTTTTGCTCCTCACTTTTTCATGACTAAATCAAAATTTCATCAAGTAAGATGAGCATGAAGTGATCTAAGAAGGTCCTAAATATCCCATTCATCAAACTCATAAATCTGCAGGGCATTCATCAAACCAAAAGGTACCACTTTGTGAACTCATTATTGTCATATCTCATATGGAAGGTGGTCTTATGAATGTCCACCTCTGAAATCCTCAGCTAATGGTAGCTTGACTTAAGGTCTATCTTAGAGAAATATGTGGCTCCATTCATCAGATCAAACAAACCATCAATGCACTGAAGGGGATAACAATTCTTGATCGTTACTTTGTTCAGCTGGTGGTAATCAATACACAACCAAATGGATTTTCCTTCTTATTTACAAAGATCACAAGTGTACACTAAGGGGATACGTTAGGATGAATTAGGCCCTTCTCCAGAAAGCCCTCAAGCTATAACTTGAGCTTGCAAATGTCAAGGGGGTAGTCATCCGATAAGGTGCTCATGAGATAGGATCTTCTTCCGGAACTAGATCTATATGAAAATCTATCTCCCACGGGGTGTTAACCCTAGTAGCACCCTAGAAAAAGACATCGAAAAACTCTCTCAAAATGGTATGGCCATCTAGCGATAATCCACTAGACCCATCTTCTGATCGGTCACTAACTATGACAGTAAACATCTGATAGCCCCATCACACACACCGCTTAAGCTTCACAGTGGTGATGGTGCAACTAGAAATGAGTCTCCTGACCCCCGCTATCACTGCCTCAACTCCTATATCATTTTTACAGGATATGATCTTGTGGTAATAATCCACTGTAGCTCTATGCGTAGATAACCAGTCCATACGTAAGATGACTCCATAAGAGCCCAACGGAAGGATACGAAGATCCAAGGTAGTGGTGAAAGGTCCCAAATCCACTACACACTCCTTAACTAAGGTTTCTATAGAGATCCTAGCTCTATAAAGCCATCTAAACATCCCAACTATGACCCTACCTAACTACCACCAGCCTACATTGCTCTACTAAAGATGGTGCAATAAAAGAATCAGAAGAACTAGAATCAAACAAAATGGAGGTAGGAATACCACCAATGTTACTTGTAGTCTCAATAACTATAATTTGATTCTCCACCTGGTAGTTCTTCACCGCTTGTGTACATCCTATGATTTTTCCCATGTCACCAATAGTAGTCTCTAAGATTTGTGCATTACCCTTGTTATTAGGGTTTGGTGGGTAGTCTCTCCAAAAATGTCTAGTAACACCACACCCAAAATAACCACTTGATCCTCTCCTTGAGTAAAAATCTAGTAGACATCCTAGAGGGATGTGTTGTGGACCATGATGACCCTACTATGGACTACTAAGGTCTCTGCTAGCGAGCTCTCTTGCCGACTGAGCTCTAGGTGCTCCTTGTGTCCTAATGGGACCCCTAGGAGGAGGCCCCATACTCTAACCCCTCTGTGCATCAAATCTCCATGGAGTTATATATGGTGGGTGAGATTTTTACTACTACTTTGTTGTGGTCTAAAAGATGACTATGTTGAACCCTATCCACCACAAGGAGGAGGTACTGACCCCCTCGATCTGTTTTCCTACATCTACTATATATGGCTCCGGACTCAGTCTCTACCTGCTTTGGGTCTTTCCCCAGTCTCCTCTGCTATATAGGCCTTCTCAATGGCCTCAGCCAATTTCTATGGACAATGGATTTGCACTTTGCACCTCCAATGTCTAGATTTAGGCCCCGAATGAACCTATGGATCCACACCCGCTCATCCTACATGTAATCACCATACCAAAGTAGATCCAAAAAAATACTCTCATACTCAGCCACTGTAAGAGATGTATGTCGAAGGTCATGAAACTCATCAATCATTTGTTCTATGAACCTCAGAGACAAATATCTTCTCCTAAACCATTTGTTAAAAGATCCTAGGTAACTATATTAGAATCAACATGGAGCTTCTTCCTTCTTCCCTCCACCATACTCCTATTCCATCCCATAGAAGATGGATCACAACAAAAGCTTTCATGTTGCTAGAACAAGGGCAGAGCTTGAATCATCCACTCAAGCTCACCAACCATGCCTCTTCCTAAAAACCACCTATGTCACCTAAATAATGTAATGGTTGAAGCTTCAGGATCTACCGATATGGTCTACACCTGTGGTCTTGGCACCCCCTAGGCCTCTCTGTAAGCCCATCTCTAAGCCTAGGGCTCCGAGACCTATCTCTATTCCCTAAAACTCGGTCTCCTTGTCCCCTCCACGTTGACTCTTCTCTAACTGAATCCTTATGGGATTTCTCTCCTCTACGCTCCTCGCTATGATGAGGAGATGCATGATCCTCAATGGATGTCACCCTATCATGTCTAACTAAATGTGCTCCTATGGTCCCTCTACGTAGAGCGACATTAACATCCTGATGTGTTTGTAAAATCTGTGGTAGGATGGCTGCAACAACATGATCTGGTGGTGGCAAGCCTAAGTCTATGTGAAAATACCCCTTGTCCTTTCTGTGTGCCTCCTGCATGAACAAGACTAGAGTTATTTTTATTTCTAAGTTTTATTTAGTTTTCCATGTTTACTAAGTATGTAATTTAAACAAGGTTGTTCTCTAGATTTGAAGTGTGTTAGGTTTAATATCGTACTAAGTTTAGAGTTCATGTCTCAAGTTTTCTACTGTTCCCAAGGGTCCAAGCATTGAACCCATGGCTCTGATACCAAGTGTGATGCCACTAAAATAACCCACTTGAGACCCAAGAAAAACCTAGGATTAGTTAGAAAAATTATGGGATAAATTTTTCTTACTAATCCTAGGTTGGTCTTGAGTCTCAAGTGGATTGTTTTAGCGGCATCACAGAAACTAAAACAACATGGTGATGATAAATGCATACAAATAAGTTAAAATTTTAGAACACCAAGCATTTAAGGAGGTAAAAACTTAAGTTTTGACGAAAAATTGGTAAAACCACCTCCTTTATACCTTACAATAATTATTGGTTACTCATTGGTACATAATTACACAGTGGATATTGGAGCAAACAACATTGTTAAGACCAAATTTTTTTGGAAAAGTTAGTAATGAAGTATGAGCCAAGCACAAAGGGTGTTTTGTAGCTAAAAGATTAAGAAACTAAGAAAATAGCCATAATTAAGAATTTTAAGATCACTTTACATGAGTTTCCAAGTGTAACCATTTTTCATTATGTGATGGTAGTTGATTTTCCACCTTACTCATAAATGTTTCTTTCAAGGGAATTCACATTTGAAATTGGAGGTTACCATTTAGTTGATTAATCTTATCTTTTTTTTAGAATTAGGTATGTAACTAAAGTGACGATTAATTTTGAACCTTAGTCAAATTTTCAGTTAATCCTCATACACCTAGCTCATTAAAATGTAAATTACATTATCAATTATGAGTAGATATGTGATATTGAATATGAAACCCATCATGCATTATAAAGCATTAAAGATTTGGTTATTGATGAAATGAATAAAAAAATTTATGAGCATGATACGTATAGATTTATTGATTAGAAAGGCATTGGAATTTTCTATAATTCATGAGAAAATGGTTAAATTCAACTATAGAAAAGATAAATGAGCAAGATGATGGTTTATTGAAATTATGTTTTGATGGCTCCAAAAATTAACATGGTTCAAGTTCTGGTTTGATGTTGATTTCACCTACCAAAGAGCGGTATTTTTAAGTTGTTAAGTATTTGTTTGTATGTTCTTTTGGTGCTCAAATTATTCTTGCCTCGTTTATCATTGAAATTCTTGAATTTATGGGATTTGTTGTGTTTTCTATCTCCCCGTATTGATGCATGAAAAATTTGTCCTCCATTTGGTTGCCATGATCAGTCCCTTGGTTAAGGATCACTTAAAAGTCTAGAATTTTTTTTTCGTTCCACTGTCCATATGAAAGAGTCTGTAACTTGGGTGTAAAACTCAAGTTTTCCTTTCCTTCCATTTTCCACAGCCACATTTTCTTTTCCCTGTCATTTGTGTCCCAAATATTTGTGGAAACATGATTGGATGTGGCTTGGAGGATCACATTTGGGCCTTATATCATTTCCAAACTCTCTATATATGAAGAAAGATTCACTTCCGGGCACAAATGGTGATTCTCCTGCATTTTATGATTTGATAGGTGTATTTTTCTCCATAAAATTTACATCTCAGCATCAATGGAAATGTGGCCCTTTTTGGTTGGATTTGGCTTGGTGGGGCACTTCAAAAAATCTAAGGCTCACTTCCACCCAAAACTTGTCCACGTGGAGGAACGAAGCTCATTTGAAAATTTGGATTTTTGTTTGGCCTTGGAGTTGTGCTGGGGAGACACGTGGAGATTTCCACTACCTTTCCCAGACTTAGACAAATTTTTCATGCAACCGGTACAATTTTTGTGGACCATGGACAAGTAGATGGTTTAAGCTCATTTGAGGATCCGTCTCAAGGTTTCACCTTAACAATTGTGACAAGGATATGTTATCACCAAATCACAACACCCTTATCTTTATAAAAATGCATATACTTGAATTCACGATGTGGATTGGATAACAGATGGATCCAAATTGGTTCTTGCTCCTAAACTACCTTGACAATCTACTCTAGTGTAGGGTAAACTAACTATTCTAATCTAACTTTCTAAGGAACTAGGGAGAGAGAATGCATAAAATGAAAGCCTACGCTAAAGCGGTGATACACCAGAAAAGGAGGGTGTGAGAGTAGTCTTCCAATGCGTGAGATACAAAAAGCAAAGTCCACACTAGAAGGGGTGATGACAGTTCTCCATAATCTAGTAAAATGCATTCACAACAACATTTCAAACATACACAATGATAATGGATCCTTGCAAAATCATAAAAATAGACAAAATATTCTTGCAATCAATGTTGAAGGGGAAGGAGAATGCAGGAAAACAAAGCAAGGGAAGATGCATCCACAAACTTATATTTTATTGCCTCCTGATATGCACAGTTCAATCGGTTACAAGATAAGGGCCTGGATCACCATGCAAGGAGTCCACAACAAGGGCCTGCAGCAAATTGGCTTCACAAAGCAATTTTGGTAGAGCTTTGCTACAAAAACTCTCCTTTTACAATGAGCCCAACACTCCAATTTATAAGAAAATGAGAAGAGAGAGAGAAGGGGAAAATGGAAATCCCAAAATATGTCCTTCAACCACTTGTAAGAGGAATTAAATGGAGTAAAATGATTATATATTACTTGAAAAATTCTCCCCATATTGTCCCAGGTGCTGCAATAGAGAAAGAATGATGACCATGCCTCTTAATTGCACTCCCAACTACCAAATAAAACACTGTTATGAACCCATCCACATTTTATGAAAAATCACCACCTATTTCTCATCTAATACAAAACTTATTGATTGCTATGCATTAGTATCATAGCCACTATTCCAACGGTACCAATTTTGTGTGATTTTGTTGAGAAATGCAAAAGTTATGGCATTCTGAGTGCGGGCAACTATTTTGGGTCTAGCAGACGTTTTCTATCATTTGACGGGAATGAGCATTAACTGACTGGACCTGAATATGTTTATTTTATTTAAATACATCTACCCTCATTAAAAATAAGAGTATGTCTTTCTCGTTCTAGAAAGTCAAATTTTGTTAAAATCGGAGCTCGGAGTCAAAAGTTATGGCCGTTTGAAGTTTCGAGTCAAACGTTGACTTTTCCTTTGAGTTATGGATATTGCAGCAAAATTGGGTCTCACGTGTCCCAGTGTCCCAGACACATTCTTCCGCATTGGCCGATTCAGGCTTCCTTGTCCCTTTTTGTGACCTTTTTCACTTTTGCATGTCCCGCGCATCCCAATGCGCGTACTTTTTTTCCCATCTCGTCCCGATGAAGATCTCCGCACCGCCCGCAATTGATTGACTTGCGGAAAATCGGCTGATTTGCATCCCATGTGTACTGACATCCCAACTATCCCATGGATTTCTTGGGACAAAAATGTCTGACTTAGCTGATTTTATTTTTATTTCAGCCGCGAACTTGGTATGATCGAACCTCCATGCGACACGCACATGTACGATCCACACCCTTTAGACCCGCAATGCTTTAAAACAATCCTGCGACCTTATTTTTTGCATTTTTTCAATTTTCTCTAACTTGGTTTTTTTCTTGGATGGGGAAGTTAGAGAGAAGCCAAAGGGCCCCAAAAACATGATTTCAGGCCTTGAATTAATCTACTTGCTCAGGGCTGAAGAATTTGATGCATGTTATCAAAATTACCTTGAGGGGTGAATTTTGGATAACGAGAGACATGTGGGGCTTCCGGCTCCACTTTGTACTTAAAATTTTAAAGTAATTTTGAAAGGCACAGGAAACGTGTTGAGCCCACGCTTGTTTGGGGTCTTTGCTTTTGGGGACCATCTCAAAATGTGCCATTGAGACACGTGGAGGCTTCTACTAGATCCTTTTTAAACTGAGACTTTTCAAAAGCCAAAAGGCATTTTTCTTGGGCCTAAGGCATGTGGAAGGCCCAAGCTTGTTTGGGACTTGCCTCTATGCTTCTCCTTTACGGTTGACCCAAGGAAACATGTGGATAGCTATGATATAAAGTGGAAAAGGGGTAGAATTAACGGTTACTATGTATTGCGTCTATTTTTCTGCCATTTTTTCTCCAAGACTCCTAGAGACACGAATATGCACTATTTTTCATCATTATTTGATGAAATTCCTTGTCATCTCTGTCTGTAAAGTGCCATTTGATGGATTCAAAACTTAATTTGTGAGTCCAAGGATTGTTAAGGTCGATATTTTGAAGTTGGAATTACTCAGGCACTTGTAAAAATGGGAATTACCAGAGGAGATGGATGTGGGGTAGAATTGCAGAGGAAAGAGAGGGAAAAAGGATGAAATGATGAAAGTGCAGGTGTAAAATATGAAAAAGGTGTTGCATCGAGAGAGAAAAGGATTACCTATCATATCCAATTGTGCAGAGCCTCCGAAAAATGGTTAAAAAGGGGATTTATCGCATGATAAAATCAAAATGATTAGGACTCCCAAAAATTATGACATGGCATCCTAGTCATTAGTCGAGGGCCCAAGAAATGTGATCAGTTCACAATTGGTCCACTTGGTACCTTTTAGATGAAAATTTGTTAAATGTCTCTTTCTAAGAAAAATTGGTAACAAGAAAAGGTTCCTCGAATATTATTTTCTTTTGGGGGAAAATTGAGTGAAGGAAAATGTATAAATGCAATGAGAATACTCTTGCAAAGGGGTGGGGTTGAATTCTTAAGATAAAATTTGAGAAAGTTGTCTTCCGAGAGACCAAGCGGAGATAACTGTTATTTTCTTCGTGTTATATTTTCTATCTTGTGAAGTTGGTTGTAGATGTATAACCATTGATGAGCACCGATACTTCTCTATAAGCTTTCCCCTGCTGATGAATCTAAGTAATTTTGAAATTAATTTTTGTCTAATCTCTAACAATTTGTGTCTGCATTGTTTCAAAATGGCTCCAAATGTTTTCTTTTGTTCCTATTACAATCTTACACTAAAATATTTGTGAAATCACATAGGATCTTGTCCTTGTGATAGTTTAGTGGTATTTGCAATTTCATTTCAAGAAGAGCCTTCATCTTGTGATGAGATAAACAAATTTAAAAACAATTCACTGTCATTTTTTTATAAATATTTTCTGTAATTCTTTGGCTATATCATAGGTGTGATTGGTTAGAAATTTTGGTGTTTAATTGAGTCTTTCAATTCGAGACTTCATGTTAGACTCTTAAAGATTGTGTGAAAACACGCCGATGTGGGCCTCCATTGAAGCACACCTTCTTGTTGAAGGAATTTCTTAACTAACTAAAGCTTTTTGTTGTTGAGTTGTCCATTGTTGTGAAGTCCTCAAAGATTTGGTATAATAAAATTTATCCTACTTTATCTCCCACCAAAATCATTTAAAAACCATGAATCCATCTTGAACTACACCTATTTTCCCTGTATATCAACAAAGGAACAAAATCTACCTACTAAAATATGCAAAACAATAAGGATTTCTTAATGTCTTCAGTAACCTTAGCCTTGTGTTGAAAGTATCTCAATCTTTTAGAAGTGACAACTCTTAAGAGTTAAATTATGGAGTATTGACCATATTATCCCAAGGTTTTCTTCATAATATTTGTCCAAAAGAAGGATATCTACATCTCCTTCATCAAACAAAGGTTACACCGAGTGTCCTCTCACCCTAGTCGAAGAGGCACGACCTAAAGTAGTGAGGACACATCAAATCCTCTTGAAGGTGTTATACATCTCTCCACAAATCTGAGTGACAAAGGGCCGGTTATATCTCATCCTTGCTACAAAATGACACACACTATGATCTATCTTTCTCTAAGCTCCTTGTCAATTTTTGTTCTGCTTAGGTTGCAAAGGAGAACAAATTTGGATAAAAACATGTTCGAACAATGTTTCTCAATAAGAAGAAATTATACATGGCCTAGAGTGGGTGAGAAAGAAAATAATAGAGAATTTTCAATTTATGGTGATAGCTAGCTAGTTATACATCACGTAAGAGTTTCGAATGCTTGCAAAAATTCATTAATGAGGACTTACAAACATAGAGTTTGGGAAATGCTTGAATATATTATTTCATTCTATATTAAAATTGTTTCTAGAGATAGAAACAAGCATTTTGATATACTTGTAGCCATTGGATCTTAGTTTCATATACCTACAGATAACAAAAATGATAAATTACAACCTCATATAAAGTTCATACATAGGCCATCCATTCTAGATAAAAATCACATTAGCAAGTTTTTGATGATGATTCTCACATAGTCATATTTTTACAAGAAAATGTTAATATTTCTTCAAAAATAAAGGAAAACTTCAGAATAGTTACAATGATCAAATTATGCAGCATTAAAAAGACAATATTCGTAAAGTCCTTATATCTTTGGAGAGCATATTTAGAGATAATGATGAAATTAAGAAATAAAGGGATATTCTTGCTATAAGCACATATCAACATGAAAGTGTTACCATTATTTATGGTAAAAACCTCAATTTTGGCATGGTATGTTCAAAATTTAAAAAGGATGCACGCATTGAGTTATGTAGAGAACATTTTGATGTTTTTGCATGGAAATATAGTGATTTACGGGGTTTATCCCTAGTTATCTCAACACACCATCCAATTAGAAGATGATGAAAAAATCGTAAGACAAAAATAAAGGCCAATTAACCCAAAACTGGTACCAATGTGAGGAAAGAGATTTTAATATTTATTGAGTCCTCCATTATCTTCCACATCAATAATTCTAATTATGTATCTAACCTTGTACTAGTTAGTAAAAAAAATGATGAAATCAGATTATGTGTTGATTTTTGTGATTTAAACAAGGCTTCACTCAAGGATCACTATATTTTACCATCCATAAAGAAAATACTTTATTTGGTTGCTTTTGTTAAAGGTATTGTTTGATTGATGGGTATAGTGGTTACACCAAAATACTTGTCAAGGAAGAAAACCAGTTGAAAACAACATTCACAACTAAGTGGGGTACTTATGCATATAGAAAAATTTCATTTGGATTATATAATGAAGGTGTAACATTTGAGAGAGCTATGGACATGGCATTCCAATGTATTATTAACAAATTTTTCCTTGTTTAATTGGATGATATAATAGGTTTTTCAAAACATACAATTGATCACTTATCTCAGCTCAAAGAAGTGTTTGAAATATGCAGAGAATATCTTCGTGAGGGTAATCTTCTTGTTCATATAATTTCAAAATATGGAATGAGGATTGATCTGAAAAGAGCAAGTTCAATTCTTGCATTATCATTTCCCAAGCATATGAAAGTAGTGTAAAGTTTTCTTGCAATTTTTTTTTTTAATGAGGTACATTTCTAATTTTTCTTTTTATCAATTCCATTGACCAACATGTTGAAGAAAAATATGAATTTTACATGGAAAAATGAAGGTATGAACAATCTTTAATCCATCAAGAAAGCTATTTCTTTATCTCCTACACTCATAAATACCTATTTTACAAAAGGTTTCACTTTTATGGATATGCTAACATTGATACCATATCAATAATTTCAACACAACACAATAAAGATGGTTTAGAGAAGCCAATAACACTTTTCGGAAAATATATTAATGGAGTATCAAATATGGTATTATTTTGTTAAGAAGCATGTTATTTTTATTATTAGATCTCTCAATAATTTTAGACATTTTCATTTTAACAACATAATTCAATTAATGGTTTCTCGGTGAAGTATTAAAGAATTTATTTCAAACAAAGACATAAGTGAATAGAGAGTGTGTTAGAAAACAAGAGTTATGGAAAATGACATAAACAACAATATTACCAAGTTTATTATAGGAAAAGGATTATGTGAACACTTAGCACAAGACTTGAAAGAGAGAAAAGAATCTATATTATTATTGCAAAATGATCTGGAAGACCAAAACATCAACACCCTTAATGTTTTCTTTCGATGACAATGTACCTTAAGCATGATACATATCCACCAAATTTAAACATCTCAAAAATAAGATATTGCAGATTGCAATCAATTTTTTTCTTCTTGGTTAGTGGTTTTTATTCAAAAAATAAATTAACAAAGTGTATTGGGGATTTTTTTCAATGAAATCATGTTTAAAGGTTACTTGAATAGTTCCATGATGGACAAGGTGGAGGGAATTATTATGTAAAAACTAAAACTACTAAGATAATGAAAGGCGGTATTATTGGGCAAGCCTCTTCAAGGATTGTCATGCTTCGGTAAGAAGGTGTCAAAAGTGTGCATTTTTCATAGGTAAAGAGAGGTTTCCTTCCTTACCAATGCTAGCAATTTCAGTGGACCAACCCTTTGTTCAATGGGGTTTGGAATTTATATGCCTTTGAGATTGGGGCATAGATGGATTCTCACCAAAAATTATTAATTTACATGGTGGAATGGAGTGGTGCCATTGAAGGATGAAAATAAAACAAGTATTTTGGACTTTAATGAAAGACTACTAAGTAGGTTTGGTGTTCCTTCAACTATCATTTCAGATAATGCTAAAGCTATTATTGGTGGAAATATTTTTGAATGGTCTCATTATAAATTATATTTATGTCAATACTCCTTAAAATTATTATCCAAAAGGAAATAATCTTGTTGAATCAATTAACAAAAACATTTTGAGTATATTTAGACGGAAAATTGATGAAATTAAGATAACTTGGTAGAAATTTTTTTAAGGCAGACCTATGAGCTTATAGAATCACTCACAGAGGTCAATTTCTAATTGACTTTTCAATCTTATTTATGGTCTTGTTCACAATTTTTCCACTTATGCAAAAATGGGAAACTTGAAACGTTGTCATTACAGATGAAACGCATTGGTGAAGTATACCTAAGCTAAGGAAGTTTTAATGTTATTGGTTAGTGTTGAATTAATTAATGATTAAGTGAAATATGAAACAATGTGTGCTTTATTACAAAACCTAACAAATCACATAGTTGGTAATTTCATGATACCTTAAGCAAAAGAACACAAGGGCTCCCGAAGGAAATCTATGTTGTCTTGATGAAGACACTGAATTATAGAGTAGGTGAAGTGTTAAGTTTTGGGACAACAAACATAGGTATAGATTGTAGAAATCAGAGTTCATTACCGAATGTTACAAGTTCTCATTAATGTTATTTCCTTCATGTTTAAGACATTCAATTAAATAACTAATTTGTTTAGTTCATCATACAATCCATACAGAAAGCTGAAATGTAGAAAGAAATATACAACTCATTTACGAATTCAATGTTTTATTCATAAGGAATTTTCAAATGTTTCCCACACAAGCCGTGGGATGTAACTGAAAAGTAAAGTACAACTACTGAAATAAAAGGTACACATGCATGAAAGAGAAAGTAAAGGAGTATGAGTGAACCCATCATTGCCTTGGGGTTTCTTTCTTTGATTGAAACATCTTCATTTCTAGCTTCTTCTTCATCTCCATTGTAGAAGCCATTGTGCCTAAAAAGAAGAAAAGGATAACTATCAATTATGAGCTCAGGGATCAATTCATATTCCTAGACTATCCTAATTCATGCATATGAATCTCTAATAACAGGAGATATATTCTACTTGAAGATCAAACTACATACATGCTTTATTCACCCAGAAAGAAGAAAGAGAAAAGAAGAGAAGAACATGGACATAAGAGAGGCCAAAAAGCCTAAGTATTTTTCTAACTATTTTCCTAAGTGTGCAGGTACAGGTTGCAGCCGGAAGAAATAGACAAGTCATAAGTACATGCTGGAAAGAAGGAAGAATGTAACTCAAAATTTCAGTAACTGTTCGAAATGGAAGAAGTTACAGAAAAAGAGAGATTGGAAGATAGAAGCACATGTTTTAGCCTACAACTAAAGAAGAAGAATCAGATTTCAAGAAGATGAAGTTAACTAGAAAGAAAATATTACAACTGAAAAGGAATCAAAAGAAGATTCTCGAAAATTTTTGACAGGGCTTCGGTATGTAAAATGGACATTTATAACTCTTCATCATGTTGTTTTCAACTATCACTTGCTTTAAAAGGATTATGTAAATTAAATAAAGTGATACAGAAAATTAGAAAAGTGTTGCATGATTAGAAATGAACAATTATGATTTTTAAACTTTCAATTACAAAAGTAGCTTCAACAGAAGTGTTATTTTCTATATTCTAAATCAGTAAAATACAACTACTATGCTGGAAATTAAAGGAAAAAGAATTTTGAAAAAAAAATTCAAGGCTTCACCATGTAAAATCAACTTTTAAAATTTTCCAGCATGCTAGAAATACTACTATCAAGGAAATAAAAGGATCTAAGTAAAAGAAACAAGTTACAGTATTTCAACAAAGCATCTAAATCAAGGCTTATGCCTAAAAATGGTGTTACAACAAATTAAGAATTGTTTACAATTTCCAGAAAGCCACTTACAAGATTACAAAGGACCATTTCAGAATTTGAAATAAAGAAATACAAAAGAATACAAGTTCAAACTTTAATTTTACAGATTATCAAATTCAAAGATTTGTTTTGCATCTAAAGTAAAAATATTTTATACTGTCAAGAACAATAAGGGAAGCATGTAGAACATCATCACCTACTCTAGGAAAAGATCAAACTCAGAGTAGAAAGGATAAATTGTGCATCGATCATCATCTTCAGAATACAAAGTAAATACCCACACAAATGGCTCTCATATCCAAGTTAAACAAATTGCGAAAAGTCAAACAGTCAGATATCAAGTCTCAAAAGGAAAGGATACAAATATTTAGCAAGGTTCCAACCTAGAAAGGATTCGAGTCAAGACACTATATACTCAAAAAAGCATAGAGGAATGGTTGAGTAATCAGTGTAATATGAGATCCCAGATCTAGGTATTAGAGTCAAACAATACATATGTAGTTTCGAGCAAGATAACACTTTGTTTTTCTTCAAAAGAACTAATATATTATAGTCTCAGGATGATGACAGAACCAGTTTCTGAGTTTGGAGGAGTCATAAGGTACAAGAAATGTAATAAGTGAAGGAAACTATCAAAGTGAAACCATTGTTCTAGTTCTGAATGATAAGTAAAAGAAAATTTCATTATTAGAACAGAGCTCCAGAATAGAGGTAAATACTCAGAGAATAAGAAAACTACATTATGGACGATACAAGAAATTGAAGTGAATATAAATCCATCTATAGCTAGAATGAGCACAAAAAATTTTGAGCTCAAAAATACAAAGCTTCAGAAATTAGAATAATAGACAAAACTCACCAATTAACATCGAGCTATCAAGTCCTCAAAGAACCATCAAATCAACAAAAAATGATAACCCGGAAAGTTTCAACTCGAACAACCATGAACGAGCCACAAAAACCTAGTAAATATAGAGAGAGAATGGTTATTAACATTTCTCAAAGAACAAAGTGAAAATGACAAAACAACGATCAGTTACCATGTTCAGAGATCAAAACTTACCCTTCTCATCAAACAATGGTGGCCATAAGACCCTACAGAGAGCTCGAGTTAAGACAAGTGGCCCACAAACCTTCAAAAATATGAGCTTCACAAATATAAAAACAAAAAAAGTAGAGATCCGAACAACAAAGATACATATCCAATCAAGCTTGAGAGAACAAAATGCAAAGGGGTCGGGTTTCAAAGTTACCCATAATGGAAAAGTTCAGAGCTTCACAAAGCAACCAACAATGGTGTCTAAAAAAAAAAATTCCAGGATTCATTTGCATCACCAAAAACCAAATGAAGTGATCATTATGGGTCAAAGTCACCTTTTAGCATGCAAACTTGAGAGACAAGTCAACAGGACTTAACCATGGTTCAAGATCAATGACCAAAAATTAGAAGGACAAAGATCAAGGGCCAAGGATCGAGTTCTAAGATCAAAACAATTAACTACAATCAATCCCACTAACAAATTCAATGCACAGTTAGAAACCCTAACTGTGAGTCCAAAGATCGATGGCCTTAGATCTCAAAGTACACAGATCGGTGGTTTAAAATCATCACCAAATTTCAAAAAATACTCAACCTAAGTTAGGTTTCCACCGACAAAATGCATGAAGGGGTGAGTCACCATGGAGAAGGGGCTAGCCCACATCATTAGAATAAAACAAAATCATTCCAATGACTTTCAAAGTCTAACCATAGTGTATGCTCTCAATAATTCAAATGCCGACCAAATCATGCCATCAATGATCACCGAAAAGGTGAATTTTCAAACTATACACTATCAAATATGCAAAGGCTGCAAATATATACATGCATGTATTTATCAAAATGTGGTAAAGCTATATTATGGCATGTGTAATGTCAAAATGGTCACCCCTTTATATTTTCTAAGTCCACAAGGGTGGCCAAACCATGGTAAAGTGTAAATGTGGTCCCTACAGAGAAGGAGTTAGAGACAATTTGTAGTATGTCACTTTTGTGACCATTAGAAGCCAAAGGGATGTCAATATCAGAGCATGTGCACATGGGTAGGTGGTCCCCATGATGGATGTTTATATTTTGCAAATATTACAATTATTGTAATTATTTGTTCTTGCACAAGGGGTTATTTTTGCATGCTTCACAAGAGGTCAGAACAGAGAAGGAGACAAAGTTGCATGCTCATGAAGGAGACTTGCCTAGCAAGAAAAAACTTATTATTAACAAATTATTCACCCAGCCTTATTAAAAATAGAATAGTCAACTTCAGTTGACTGAGATGTAATCAAAGGCTATTAATGCCTCTTGTACTAGTTTGTATTATTTTATCCCTTTATTTATTATTAAATAAAGGATAAAAATAGGATGCATGGGTGAGTACAAGCCTTAGGATATTTTTAGGAAGGGTGGGTAAATTAATTTTGCTATATATTGTGTGCCTTTGCAAAGCACAAGGAGGATTTTTGGATATAGGAGTACTGAAGCAATTTTTTCCAGTTTTGCCTTCTGAGTGTGAAGTATTTTCTACCTTCCCAATCACTTGTAGTCTTGTGTATGTTTCTATTACTCTTGTGAATATAAATTCCCTAATTAATCATCTTACCCTTTCCAAATTTAGTAGTTTTTGCATGATATTAATGTGCATGTTTAGCTTAGCAGTATTGTTGTGATAATCTCCCTCAATACCTCCAAGTGTTTTTCCCTTTATATTCTGCAGAAGAACTATTGGTTCATGCATCAAGAATCCTTTCACATATCAATTGTGCATAGACTCAATCAAACCCCTTATATAAATTTGGTGTATCACCTTAATTTGAATTACTTTACAATCATTTTTTACCCTTAAAACCTAGATGCATTTTAGGATACATAAAAAGGAACCGACCATTATACCAGAGACTCACCTCAAAATAGTTATACCCACAGACCTGAGGTGTTTCCATTGTATCTACGAAAGAGAGAGATAAAATTCTACAAGATTAGAAAACTTGCAACCATCACTCTATAGGGTGCACATTCAAGAGATTATAGTTTTTGGCACACCCGGTTGGACCACGAATCAGATCTGAGTGTAAGTTATGACAGATCCATAACAAATTTATAGTAGTTACAAAGTCACCTTCGGGAACAAGTTGTAACAATTTATTCTAAAGATTTTGAGATCTTTTGGAAACTCCTTTAAGATGATATCAGACCAATATTGCAGCATGTTCCATGCCTAAAGTGACTACGAGATCATCGGTAAGAGGAATTCCTCCTGAGTTTTTTCTTTACCTTTGAATTCTTCTAGAAGGAGAAGAGTTGGTAATACTTTACCTTATAATAGACCTAGTTTTGACAACCCTCCTCTTGATATTCCTTCACCACGTATCAATTTCTCTATTAACATCCTATTTTTTCAAATGGCTATTCAAACTCCAAGGAATTTTATGACCTTTAATAATGGAAATCCATTAGTAATCCTAGTTTTCCATGACATCCCTAATGTTTCCATGAAAATTTTTCCATCATTCACGGGTGAAAATCAGGTTACACCTGCTAAACATATCAAATATTTTGCAGCCATATGTGTCGTCCATAATATTACTCATGAAGACATAGCTTTAAGACTTTTAGCTGCATCTTTTTAAGGGCAAGCCTTGCAATGGTATAAAACCTAGAAATTGGAAGCATAAGAACTTGGGATGAATAGGTGAAAAATCGCTTGAAACAGCTTCTAGGATAACTAAGATCATTTGTCTCTCATTGAACAACCGCTACTATTAAAATAGCCCCTCATGAGTACATGTCCAACTTCAAATCTATTTTAGGACTTGGGAAATAATCCCAAAGAAGTGTTAAGCCTCAAGCTAACCACACTTTTATTTATTACCTCGAGTTTTAAATAGTGATATTTCAAATATGATTCAATCTATGGGAGAAAATACTCTTTTGGATGCTTATGATATTTCTATAAAAGCTTAAAATAGCCTTATTGAAGCCAAAAAATTGGCAACAAGGCCTTTAATGCATTTTTAGTAGATTTAGCACCTATTCCTCAACCTATTACAATCATATAACCCGTTGTTGTAGCCATCCATCAGATGATGTATTTAAAGCTTTGAAGACTATGGGGAATAATTTAACTTCAATTGAAAACAAAATTACATTACCTAGCAGACCCTATCAGGCTCCTTATCAACAAAATCAATAGAATCAGCAAAACAAGCAGCCCTATCAATAGAATAGAAATTATAGGCAGCCTTACGAGGAAAGGCAATTTGACCCAAAGGATCCTAGTTCATCTAACACTTTAGTCCCAGTTAATATGGCTAAAAAAGTGTGGTGTCAACCTTGCAATCAACCTCATTTAGGTGCAAGTTACCGAAATGCTTTTCTGAATCTAAATCTTGTTGCATAACCTCAATCTGAAACATTTTTCATGCCTTAAATGGAGGGTGGGCAGCAAGAAACTCATGTTCAGAAATCACCTGAATAAAATTTAGTAAACTTCAATGAGGATGATTTCATTGCATTCACTACTAGGGCTCAAGGAAAAGATGTTGAAATTCAATTTAAACAACAAAATAAGCCTATCCTACCTACTTTCACTTATAAGACATCATCAATGAGTCCCAAATTCAACAAAAATCTTGTTGGTCCTAAAAAAAACAAGTGTTCTAGTTGATAAAGGCTATCAAAAACATCTACAGCCTGATCCAAGAAGACTATTTATACCTTAGATATCCAAGGTAGCTGAAGTAGAATCAATTTTTGCTAAAGCTTACTCTAAGATAGTTGAATCCGTCTCTAAAACTGTTGCTTCTTTTAACATTGTTGATATAATGAAAAATCATAACGTTAACATCTCAATGTGGTATGCTCTAAGTATTCCTCAACAATAAGATTTAATTTCTCATGAACTAGCTAAGCTACATATTTCTTCAAATACAACAGAAAAGGAAGTTCAGAAGGTAGACATGGTCCTTGGAATGTTTGAACAAGACCGCATTAAAGAAGTTAAGTGGATGGTTCAGAAAGTTTTGAATGCTCATGACATCAAGAAGCCACCACCATTTTATTTTTCATTGATTATAGGAGAACATTTAGTTTATAATTACATGGTGGATAGTGGCACAAGTAGCACATTTATGCCAAAATAAATTACAGAAAAATTGGGTCTGCAGTATGAGCCTACAGAAAAGAGTGTCTTACATCTTGATGTAAATGCAACCAATACAGTTGGTGTAATAAAAATTTAGAGGTGACGTTACATGCTTTCCCAAATGTTTCTATTCTACAAGATGTTACTATTGTAGATTTTCCCCCATACTTTACTTTATGCTTATCTAGAGACTTTACAACAAAAGGAGGTTATATTTCTTCAGATTGGTCTTTCTTATTTTTTACTACTCATTACGGCAAAAAATTTACTATCAATTCATAACCATTGGCCAAATTTCACATTGAGCCTCACTCTCCAAATGCGTTGGCTAATTATTGATCCTTAGATTAGTCTTACTTTGATGAGATAGCTCAGGTTTCAATATTAGATGGTGTTTCTAACATGTTTATGGATGAAAAAATAGTGGAAGAACATGCTCATGATCCTTTTAAGGAGGTTAAAGAACACATGTTTGGTGTGTATTGTATGCATGAATAAAATAAAATTCCCTTATTGTCCAAAATAGAAGATTAGTAGAATGGATTTGGAAGCTTCATTTTTATGGAGCTAAGAACAAGAAAGGACAAAGAGTAGGTTTGATGCTCACTTCCCCAAAAAATGAAACGTATTTCTCAGCTTTGAGTCTCTAATTTCCATGTACTTGTAATGTAGCTAAATACAAAGCATTAATTCATGGCTTACTTTGGGCCAGAAAGAGAGGTATCAACACATTACGAGTCTTTGGTGACTCTGAGTTGGTTATCAACCAAGTGAAGAACTTTAATGTTTATAAGAATCCATTAATGAAGTCTTACAAACATAGAGTTTTAGACTTAATGGAATATTTCAACACTATTAATATTTAGTCTATTCCTAGAATTGAAAACAAGCATGTAGACATACTTACAGGTTGGTGCTAGTTTCGAAGTGTTGAAATAGATAGAAAATAGTAAAATTCAGCCCCATATTAAACTAATTGTCAGGCCCTCTATACTTGATAATGATTTAAATTGGAAAGTTTTTGAAAATGATGATCAAATCTGTAGGTTTTTGCAACAAGAAGTTGAATTTTCTATAGTAAATCAGGATAAATTACAACATTTATATGGTGACCAGATTGTTCAACTAAAGACAAATAAATTACCTCAAGGTCTTGTCACATTTTAGGATATCTTCAACAATGATGATCAATTAAGAAATGTCAAAACTAAAATGTCAACATATGCTGATAATTATGAAGAGATCTTGGTTGATGAGGGGAAAAATCTATTTCTTGGAAAGGTATGTTCCTTAACTGAAAAATAGTCATTTATTGATCTTTACAAGGAATTTAAAGATGTTTTTGATTGGAAATATGAAGACCGAAAGGATTTGATCCCAGATTTAGCACAACATACAATCGAGTTGCAAACCAAATTCTAAACATGTTAAAAAAGAAATATAGGCCTTTAAATCCCAAAATAGAGCCTCTAATGAGGAAAGAATTATCTAAGTTTATTAAATCGGGTATTATCTTTCCGAGTTAATCATTCAAGTTGTGTAGTGAATCTTGTTCCAATTAGGAAGAAGAATGGTGAAATCGGACTATGTGGAGATTTCAAAGATCTTAATAAGGCTTCATTAAAATATCATTACCCACTCCTAAATATGGATCATATTTTAAGAAAATTTCTAGTGCGAGATGCATTATATTCTTGACGGTTATAGTGGATATAATCAAATTTTAGTCTAGGAAGAAGATAGACATAAACAACTTTTACCACTAAGTGGGGTACTTATCCTTACAAAAGGATGCCTTTTGGTCTTTCAAATGTCAATGCAATGTTTCAATGTGCAATGGACATGGATTTTTGGAGCTTGTTAAATAAATTCATCCTGGTTTATTTAGATGATATTATCATGTTATCAAAAAATCTATAAGATCACATAATACATCTAAGGCAAACCTTCAGCTTATGCAAATAGTTTGGGATATCTTTGAATCCACTTAAGTCTATCTTTTAAGTACATCAAGGTAAATTACTTGGTCATATTGTTTCCAAGAAAGGATTAGCAATTGATCCTTTCAGGATTGAAGCCATATCACAGCTATCATTACCTCATCATAAGAAGGCATTACAAAGTTTTCTAGGAAAAATCAACTTTGTTAGAGATTTGTTCCATATTTTGTAGCATTGGTTAAACCACTCATAGTTATGCTAAAGAAAGAGAAAACTTTCTCTTGGACAAGCAAAGGGAGAGAAGGTTTTAAAGCAATCAAAAATCTATCTCTTAGGCTCCTACTTGTTGTAAATCCAAATTTTGATAAAGATTTTACAATGTATGCACTTACAAGAGCTGAAACAATCTTAGTTATTCTAACTCAAGTTAAGGATGAGAATATTGAGTAGCCAATTGCTTTCTTTGGAAAGATTTTGCATGATTACGAAAAAAGGTACACATTTCTTGAAAAACAAGTACTTTCAGTAGTCAATGGACTAAAGAATTTTAAGTACATTCTTTCAAACAATAAAATTCATGTTCTTGTTTCTCACCCAAGTGTGAAAGCTTTCTTGTTAAATAAAGAATTAAATGAGAAAAGGGCAGGCTAGATAACGAAGGTTATGGAATATGATGTTGATATCTGGGTTGCTAAGATAGTTTGAGGGAAAGGTTTATGTGAACATCTAATTGCTGATATGGAAAAATAGCAAGCTGTAGAACCTGAAGATTCAAAACAACATGCTGAAATTGCATATCAGCAATCAAACACCATGGTCCAACCAGAAAATCAGCAACCTAAATTTCTCAAGAGATTCATGAATCAAGGTGGATGACTAATTTGGTTAATTACTTACAACATGGCACCTATCTGGAAGGTATGGACAAAAATAAACGAAGATATTTCAGGTTACAAGTTGTTCCCTATCTCTTTGTTGATAGTGTGTTGTTCAAAAGGGATATAAATGGAATCTTGTTGTGATGTGTTGACTATGATAAAATTTAGAA
This sequence comes from Taxus wallichiana var. yunnanensis, assembly GCA_018340775.1. Taxonomy (NCBI): domain Eukaryota; kingdom Viridiplantae; phylum Streptophyta; class Pinopsida; order Cupressales; family Taxaceae; genus Taxus; species Taxus wallichiana. The sequence goes on from CM031234.1 coordinate 670,432,839, forward strand.
ATTACTATCAGAATTCCACGAAGGACTTGTAGGAGGTCTCTTCTTAACACGTATCATATCCTTAAAAATTATTAAAGCTAGTTATTATTGGCCTAGCATATTCAAGGACTATTTTGAATGGATTAGAAAATGTAAGAAATGTGCTTTCTTTGTTAGAAAAGAATGTTTAGCTTTGCTGCCTTTATAGCCTATCTCAGTTGATCATCCTTTTATGTAGTGGGGTCTTCACTTTATTGGCATGATAAACCCACCTTCATCACAAGGACATAAGTGAATCTTAACTACTACAGATTATTTTACATGATGGATTGAAGCAATAGCCTTGAAGGATGCTAGTGAAGCTTTGATACTATCCTTTTATTAAGGTATAGTCTACATATTTGGTGTTTCGGAAACTATCATATTAGATAATGCTTTAGCATTTCTTGGTGCTAAGATAATAGATTGGGGTCAACCATGGAATTTACTTAAGTTCTTCATCTAATTATTATCCGTAAGGTAATGGCTTAGTTGAAAGTACTAACAAGAATATTTTAAGGATCATCAAAAGAACACTCAAAGATAATCAAAGATCTTGGCATCTGATGTTGAATTCAACACTTTAGGCGAGATAGGGTCACTCCTAAATGAATAGTTAGCAATTCACCATACAAACTTGTGTATGGAAAAGAAGCAAGAATGCCTATTTCAGTTGAGTTACCTACATTGGATTTGCTACATCAAATGGAGCTACTTGAGAATGAACCATTACAGGTTCATTATGCAAAGTTAATGGAATTACAAGAACTAAGAGATAAAGCTCATTTGAATATGGAAAAGAATTAGAAACAAATGAAGAAGACTTTTGACAAGAAATCCAAATTCAAAATCTTCAATGAAGAATATATTGTGTTAAAGTGGGATACTGATCATGTAAATCTAGGAAAACACAAAGTTTAATATAATCTAGAGTGGCCCTTACATGATTTCAGCTTGGAAAGAACACAATTCTTTTCAGCTTTCAAAGCTGAATGGAGAGGAACTTCCCATTCCTATGAATGGTATGTTTCTCAAACACTATTATTGAAAAATTTCACAGTGATTATTAGAGTAGGATTTCCCTTCAATAAGTGTAATCCCTGCAATTACATTGTTTTTAAATTCAATAACTGCATTCATGCATGTGATCTAGTTTACTAGATCATTTCCTAGTTTTAGATCGATTTTCGAAGGGTTAGAACTTTTAGAAAAGGAAAATTTTGGTTACATGTTTGGACTCCATGCCCAATGGACAAGAACAGGAACTGATCTATAAGCTAGCATGAAGTTTCCCCATATGATCGGTATAAATTTTGATAATTTTTACACTTGTGCAAAAATGGGCAACTCGAAACTTCATCGTTACAATGAAAGGCATTGGTGAAGTATACCTAAGCTAAGGAAGTTTTGATGTTATTGGTTACTACTAAATTAATTAATGATTAAGTGAAATTTGTAGCTATGTGTGCTATTACAAAACATAATAGATCACATAGTCTGTAATTTCATGATACCTTCAGCAAAAGAACACAAGGGCCCCGAAGGACAGTTGTGTTGTCTTGATGAAGACACCGAATTATAGAGTAGGTGAAGTGTTAAGTTTTGGGACAAAAACATAGGTACATATTACAGAAATAAGAGTTCATTATCGAATGTTATAGGTTCTCATTAATGTTCTTTCCTTCATATTTAAGACATTAAATTAAATAACTGAGTTGTTTGGTTCATCATACAATCCAAGAAGAAAGCTGAAATGCAGAAAGAAATATACAAATCATTTACATAATTCAATGTTTTATTCATAAGGATTTTCAAATGCTTCCCACACAAGTTGTGGGATGTAACTAAAAGTAAAGTACAACTACTGAAATAAAAGGTACACATGCATGAAAGAGAAAGTAAAGGAGTATGAGTGAATCCATCATTTCCTTGGGGGTTTCTTTCTTTGATTGAAACATCTCCATTTTCGATTCTTCTTCATCTCCATTTTAGAAGCCACTATGCCTGAAAAGAAGAAAATGATAACTATCAGTTACGAGCTCAGGATCAATTCATATTCCTAGACTATCCTAATTTGTGCATATGAATCTCTAATAACATGATATATATTCTACTTGAAGATAAAAGTACATACATGCTTTATTCACCCAGAAAGAAGAAAGAGAAAAGATGAGAAGAACATGGACATAAGAGAGGCAAAAAATATTAAGTATTTTCCTAAGTGTGTAGGTATAAGTTAAAGCTAATAAGAAAAAAAAGACTAGTCATAAGTACATGTTGGAAAGAAGGAATAATGTAACTCAAAATTTTAGTAATTGTTGTGAAATGGAAGAAGTTACAGAAAGAAGAGAGACTGGAAGATAGAAGCACATGTTTTAGCCTACAACTAAAGAAGAAGAATCAGATTTCAAGAAGCTGAAGTTAACTAGAAAGAAAAGATTACAGCTAAAAAGGAATGAAAAGAAGATTCTGGGAAAATTTTGACAGGGCTTCGCCATGTAAAATGGACATTTACAACTCTTCATCATGTTGTTTTCAACTATCACATGCTTTAAAAGGATTATGTAAATTAAGTAAAGTGATACAGAAAAGTAGAAAAGCATTGCATGATCAGAAATGAACAATTATGATGTTTCAGACTTTCAATTACCAAATCAGCTTCAACAGAAGTGTTATTTTCTATATTCTGAATCAGAAAAATACAACTACTATGCTGGAAATGGAAGGAAGAAAGAATTTTGAAAAAAAAAAATCAGCTTTGCCATGTAAAATCAACATTTTAAAATTTCCAGCATGCCAAAAATACTACTATCAAGGAAATAAAAGCATCTAAGTAAAAGAAACAAGTTACAGTATTTCAACAAAGCATCTGAATAAAGGCTTATGCCTGAAAATGGTGTTACAGCAGATGAAGAATTGTTTACAATTTCAAGAAAGCCACTTACAAGATTACAAAGGACCATTTTAGAATTTGAAATAAAGAAATACAAAAGAATGCAAGTTCAAACTTTCATTTTACAGATTATCAAATTCAGAGATTTGTTTTGCATCTAAAGTAAACAGTATTTTATACTATAAAGAACAATAAGGGAAACATGTAGAACATCATCACCTACTCCAGGAAAAGATCAAACTCAGAGTAGAAAGGATAAATTGTGCATCAGATCATCATCTTCAGAATAAAAAGTAAATACCCACACAAATGGCTCTCATATCCAAGTTAAAGAGTTGCAGAAAAGTCAAACAATTAGATATCAAGTCTCAAAAGGAAAGGATACAAATCTTTAGCAAGGTTCCAACCCAGAAAGGATTCGAGTCAAGACACTATATACTCAGAAAATCATAGAGGAATGGTTGAGTAATCAGTGTAATATGAGATCCCAGATCTAGGTATTAGAGTCAAACAATATAGATGTAGTTTCGAGCAAGGTAACACTTCGTTTTTCTTTAAAAGAACTAATATATTGCAGTCTCGGATGATGGCAGAACTAGTTTCTAAGTTTGGAGAAGTCATAAGGTACAAGAAATGTAATATGTGAAGGAAACTATCAAAGTGAAACCACTGTTCTAGTTCTGAATGATAAGTAAAAGAAAATTTCATTATTAGAACAAAGCTCTAGAATAGAGGTAAATACTTAGAGAATAAGAAAACTACTTTATGGATGATACAAGAAATTGAAGTGAATATAAAGCCATCTACAAATGAATGAGCACCCAAATAAATTTTGAGCTCAAAAATACAAAGCTTCAGAAATCAGAATAAGAGACATAACTCACAAATTAACATCGAGCTATCAAGTCCTCAGAGAACCATCAAATTCGGGCAAAAATGATAACCCAAAAGGTTTTGACTCGAATGACCATGGACGAGCCACAAAAACCTAGTAAATACAGAGAGAGAACGGTTATTAACATTTCTCGAAGAAAAAGTGAAAATGAAAAAACAATGATTAGTTACTATGTTCAGAGATCAAAACTTACCCTTCTCATCAAACAATGGTGGCCATAAGACCCTGCAGAGAGCTCGAGTTTAAACGGGTGGCCAAACAAACCTTCAAAAAAGCTGAGCTTTAGAGCTTCATTGATGGTGGCTAATAAAGAAACTAGAGACTTCAAAATATACAGAGCCAAACAACAAAGATACATATCTAATCAAGCTCGAGAACAAAATGCAAAGGGGTCGGGTTTCAAAGTTACCCATAATGGAAGAATTCAGAGCTTCACAAAGCAACCAACAATGGCATCAAAAAAAATTCCAAGGCTTCACCCGCATCACCAAAAAACAAAATGAAGTGATCATTATGGGTCAAGTCACCTTTTAGCATGCAAACTCGAGAGACGAGTCAACAGGACTCAACCATGGTTCAAGATCAATGACCACAAATCAGAAGGACAAAGATCAAGGGCCAAGGATTGAGCTCCAGGCTCAAAACAATTAACTACATTCAATCCCACTTGACCACATTCAATGCACAGTCAGAAACCCTAACCATGAGTCTAAATATCAATGGCCTTAGATCTCAAAGTACACAGATTGGTGGTTTAAAATCATCACCAAATTTCCAAAAAGACTCAACCCGAGTTAGGTTTCCACCGACAAAACACATGAAGGGGTGAGTCACCATGGAGAAGGGGGTAGCCCATGTCATCAGATTAAAATAAAATCATTGCTATGACTTTCAAAGTCTAACCATAGTGTATGCTCTCAATAATTCAAATGCCGACCAAATCATGCCATCAATGATCACCGAAAAGGTGAATTTTTAAACTATACACTATCAAATATGCAAAGGCCGCAAAGATATACATGCATGTATTTATCAAAAGGTGGTAAAGCTATATTATGGCATGTGTAATGTCAAAATGGTCACCCCTTTTATATTTTCTAAGTCCACAAGGGTGGCCAAACCATGGTAAAGTGCAAATGTGGTCCCTACAGAGAAGGAGTTAGAGATGATTTGCAGTATGTCACTTTTGTGACCATTAGAAGCCAAAGGGATGTCAATATCAGAGCATGTGCACATGGGTAGGTGGTCCCCATGATGGATGTTTATATTTTACAAATATTATAATTATTGTAATTATTTGTTCTTGCACAAGGGGTTATTTTTGCATTCTTCATAAGAGGTCAGATTAGAGAAGGACACCATTTTGAATGCTCATGAATGAGACTTGTCCAACAAGTAAAAACTTGTTTAGCATAGCAGCATTGTTGTGATAATCTCCCTCAATACCTCCAAGTGTTTTTCCCTTGATATTCTACGAGAAGAACCATTGGTTCATGCATCTAGAATCCTATCACATATCAATTGTACATAGACTCAGTCAAATCCCTCATACAAATTTGGTGTATCACCTTAGTTCTAATTACTTTACAGGAATTTTCTACCCTTAAAACGCAGAAGCAATTTAGGATACATCAACAAGGAATTTAAATTTATACTAGAGACTTACCTCGAAATAGGTTTTCCCACATATCTGAGGTCTTTCCATTATATCTACGAAAGGGAGAGATCAAATTCTGCAAGCTTAGAAAACTTGCAGACATCTCTTTATAGGGTGCACTTTCGAGAGATAATAGGTGTAGACACCAAATTTGTGTCTTACGACGCCCTGTGCCCCGCATCTCATTTCGCAACCTAGCCTCACCACCTAAACCCTACACAATTATTTATTAATTACCTTATAATTAATAAATCCACATTTTCAAACCTGCCACCTCATTTTGCCACCTCATCATGACCTACCCCTAATCCTAAACTAACCTAATTAAGACCTATAACTTGGTCTACATTCACACCCATGACTAATTACTCCTCACCCACACAAAAACCAACCTAATAATGACTTGACGAAGCCCACAACTAATTCCTCGGGAGAAAAGGAAGGAAGGTTGGCTATTTTACTAAAAATAGCCCACTTTGACTTAACCGACATCGGTTCCTACTCGACCGCCATCGGTTACGTAACCACCATTGGTTCCCTGTAAATGACCTCCCCAACCAAAAAAAAAGGATCTGGAAGTCATTGGAAGGATCCGAAAAATTCACTTGACAGAGCAGAGACAAGTGAAGGAAAGAGAAGAGTTTTGCAGGGAAGGACATCAAGCCCAAGACTGCAACTGAGTAACCAGAGCTCAGTGACACTCATCCAAGCATTGGGAGAGAAGATAGCTCATCTTGGATTGTCAGATCATCCTACCTGAGCCCTGCCTTCGTTATCACAGTCCTTGGACCTATATCTTCATCAGGAACTAGTAAGTAGTGTCTGGTACGTTCTTGCAATAACATTTCTTAGACTTCTGAATCACAGTAATTATAAGTCTACTCCCAGATCCACTACCCGGTAACACCCTACATCTAACTGTACCTCCTCTACCCTTACATTGCCCCAAGAACAGCCCCCCATATTCTCTGAGTCTTCTCCATCACCCCCATTACCTATCCCCAATCATTTACCAGCCTAATAAACACCATAGCCACCTTATAGCCAACCTTCACTAAAAGCCCCTAAATCACTGCCCCTACCGATATCGGTTATCAGGAACCAGTACCGGTGACAGTGACTGGCATCGGTCACTGTGATTCAAAACCAAGACTAGCCTTTTCTCTATTGTTTTAACAAGGTAATTAAATTGTAGTTTTGCAATAACTTCTTTGTTAGAATTTTTGTTAATTCATATTAACAGGGAATCCCGACCACCTTGAAAGGAAGTCCAATATTTCCTGGGCCTAAGGTAGTTCCCTCATTTATTGTCTAATTAGAATTTGGTGGTCTTGTATTCTTACTTGCAGGTAGTCCTTCCTAGACAAAAAGGAGTTCTTCACAATCGATCTGATCTCTCTCTACGGTACGCGCACACCCTCCAAACATTCAACAGGTATTCCTCCTAGCCCTAACCCTTATCTGTTTCTCAAGAGAATGAAAGGATAGAAGCAACTCTATTCTAGGAACTGAAACATCCTTTGTTAGAAACATTTTGGCACGCCCGGTGGGACCCATTTAGGGTTTCTTTCTTTCTTACTTGCTTTCATATAGGGAGCATACTTATAGTTTGTTTCTGCTAAATATTCACAAAATATTTTGTCATTTTGGTAAAAGAATTTGTCTTGCTTTCACATCTTTGCATTATTGAAATTCATCTCCTTTGCTTCATCGAATATCATTTTCAATTTGGGTTTAAAACATGTGCATCACATTCTTGCTTGTTGTTTTCAATTCTAGTGAACATAGATTAAGTAACAGGTTGTACACGTGGGGGTGATATCCACGGTATTGACAAGAAATTAATCTTACTTTCACTGCACAACACATACCAAATCACATCATAAATTAACACAACAGCTCAAACATCCCCCTTTTCCACGGTATTCCTCTGCCCGATTGAGGTAACCTTATAAGCCAAAACAAACTTGACATTTCCCCTAAGTCTTCTGTTTAGGATTGACATCATCTTGCATCTAAGGCATAAGCCCACAATAATTAAAACTAATCCTAGGGTTAGTCTCTTGATTTTCTTGTGCATCTTGCTTGTTTTTAGTTCTGTTTCTCTGTCCTACACTGTTTCAGTGATCACTTCAGAACAATTTGGTAGGTATTCTAAGCATTGTTAACCCCAAATCAGCAACTTCTTACAACTTCTTACACCAGTCCTATTATACCGACATCGGTTAACTTACCGACGCCGGCTCTGATCGACCGACATCGGTTACCTGACCGATATCGGTTACTTTCTTTCATAGTTCCCAAAACCAGCAACCTACCAATTCCAACATTTTGTTGCTGCTTCTGTTCCTGATAGATTGCATCCCTGTTGTGTACTCTTGTCCATGGTTGTTATCACTCGGAAACAAGCCGCAGCCATGGTTTCACATGCTTGTTCCGTGCCTTTGCCTGAATCACCCCCTTCACATTCTATAGGGAATCCTACGGACACCAGTGAGGTTCCCAAAATCCCTGTAGGAGATAAGGAATTTGTGAAATTTTTGGACGCTAATCCTAGCGCTGTACAGTACTATTTGTCTCATGCCCCTGACCGTACACTCGATAGCCAACTTCTCATGGGTATGCCTATTAGTATAACTACTCATTTATCTCCTTCTCCACCTAATAACTCTACCTTACCTTCTTCATCCTTAGCCCCGTCTCCCAACTCAGTGGCTTCAGAGGTTCTTACGGCACAGATTGGCATTCCTTTTGTTAATCTGGGGCCCCACGTATCAATAGCGCCAACTACTCCTACCTCGTCTCTCTCACAGACTGCTCCTTTCATAACTTGCTCTCTGCCACCTATCCACACAAGCTTTTCTTCTCAAGCTCCGCCCACCTTTTCATTTCCACACACGTATCCGGTGACTTCAACACCTTATATAGGACATCCCTATTCGGTCTCCTCAACATATTCGTCCTCAATACCTTATCAACATTTAGCCCCCCCATTGTCTAGTGGAGGCCCTTGGCCCAATCCTCCACCTTTTACAACAACCGCACCATCATCTCATCCAACCACTGATTTCATCAAACAAATGATGGACAAGATGCAAAATCTGGAGGCTTCTGTTTCAGGAAGCCGTAGCACCCTGACATACGAGCAAGTTTTTCAGGAGCCTATTCATCCTTCTATCCCCCTTCATTCATATCCTCCTCAATGGGAATTACCAAAATTCACTCGTTTTAATAGTAAGGAGGATCCTCAACAACACTTGCGATCATTTAGACATGCCTACTATCTGATTACTCATGATGATGCTTTACTACTCCACACCTTTCCCATGTCCTTATCAGGACCCGCCTTGGAGTGGTACAATGCTTTAACCCAGCACTCAATCTTCTCTTTTAACCAATTAGCCCAATCTTTCTTGGATCATTTCTCCATTAATATTGCTAAGAAAGTATCTATCACCGACCTCTATGCCGTCCGACAATTTGAAGATGAATCTATTACAGCAGATTTCATTAGACGATAAGCGGGGCCTCATTAACCAACTTGCTTATGCCTTGCCTCAGCCTGAACTCATCGAACTCTTTACGCGGGCCTGTGCTAAGCACATTTCTCCTACCCTCCAAATTCAAACTTTCCGCACCTTTGATGAGGCCTTTACTATGGCTCGAAACTAGAAATTTGAGCCTTAGAGGAAGAGAAATTGCGGTTGCACAACAAAAACCCTAATTTCCGAACCCAAGACTCCACCAACAAACCCAACACCACCAATTCTCACGCATCAACTGCTTCGAAATCAAAAGGAGTTGTACACGCGGTGATGGTCAAATCCCAAGCACCGTCTAATACTCCACCGAAAACCACCTATAAGTATAAAGCCGAGCCCATCAATTACACTCCCTTGGGAGAAACTTATGGTGCCATCTTGGAAAAATTTCTCAAAGCAGGAGCTATCACCTTGCCTCCTGTTAAACCTCATTCCGGGTTTGATTCCACCCACGCTATACCTTCTTGGTACAAAGAAAATGACTTCTGTAACTTCCATCGCATGAAGGGACACAGTCACGAAAACTGTAAGATGTTGAAAAACATAGTGCAGGAAATGGTTGATGTAGGGGATATAACCCTCGATAATCCTAATGCCCCTGCTAACCGAAATTTGAAAATATTCAATAAACCATTCCCAAACCACTCTTCTAACAGTAACATAAACCAAGATATCTTAGCCGAGGAGAGTGTTCATGAAATCCATGCAGTTTTCGATTCCCAACCAAAAGCCTCTATTGAGGAAATTCTGAATCAAGCCTCGTCACTAACGCAGGAATCCACACCCGCTTCACCACCATCAAGACAAGATGATAACCTTGCCATTCCTTTACCCATAAAGGAATTAACCACCCAGAGTTCCCTTCTCACAGATGAGCCTTCTTACACCACATCCTTGCAAGACTGTGAGCGGATGTTATCTAACTTATCTATTTCCCAAACATCTCCTTCTACCACTCTTGTTGTACAAGAGGAAGGCTCGCCACTTTTTTCGTCATCCTTAGATGAGAAACCCCTTGAAAATACATCACCAAATTCTTTAATCGTGATGGATCCTCTCGAACATGCCCTCCTACCTATTAGTTCTTCATTGCCTAAATCTTTTCAAATGACCGGTTGACCTCTTAACGCCCATTGATACAGTGCCTCATTTACCCCCTGTATCACACCCACAGTGGACCGGAATCACAACCCACCTTTCTTCCATACAAAAGTTCCTATTCACACGTGAGGATTGTCACCCCTCCGAAGATAGACGAGTCCTATGGGAACGTTTGAGTACACCATGCTCTACTCAGATGCAGATGACCGATCCAGACACCTCTACCATATACCCACGGTGTTTACAAAAACTCAAAATGCCTATGTCCTCACCTTCACCCCCTCATCTCTACCGAATACCTCATCCACCTCTATTAACCTAACCAAACCTCCCCTATGCTTGGGACTTCACCAATACCTAGCCTAACACACCCACCTAAACGGTTAGATTTATCCAAAAATAAAGCCGTCCATCCACCTAGGAGATAGACCCAATCTCCTCAAGTCCAATCTATGCCTCTGTCACAACTAAAACCCTCGCCGTCACACCTACCTTCTATATTGGGACCTCACCCCTCCACCTTGCCTCAATACATCGTACCTCCTGTGTTTTCTTTAAAACGACCTGCACCTTCTACATCCATATAGAGATCCTGTCCACCTATCAACCCTAAACAGACTCCATCATCAAAGGATTTGTTTGTTGTCACTCCTCTTTCTCCGTGGTTGTTTCCTGCTACCACATCATCTGTGGCCTCACCATCTAACTAGCTAAACATACCTTTTGCGCCGAAGAAGCCACGTTTAGTTAAATCTAATTATCAAAACCCCTTATCTAAAACACCATCCGTACGAACCAACCATACCCAAACATTACCAAAACCCACCCAATCAATAGCTTCATCTTCCTCTGACTTTGACCCGCTCAAAGGATCTTACGCTAAGATCCTGGATATGTTGGTGGAGAATGTGACCATTTCCCTACCCCCACTTAGACCTTATGATCCATCTAAACCTCGACCTATAGGTTATGATGAGTCTAAAATTTGCGCTTACCACCGCACACCAGGACATGATGTAGAGGGATGCAAAGCTTTGAAAGCCATACTTCGTCAGTCACCTCTCTCGGATAGAAAGGTTAAGAAAGAAAACTTATGAAGGGAGAAACCTTTAGCTTCAATCCCCTCTCCTATACCACCTATCCCCGCCTCACCAAGATCTATCATTATTACAACCCCACCTCTCGAAGACCATGACTTATCCCTACCGTCTTCCTCCTCTCGTGTTCACGAGATCAACATGATTAGTGTTGCTACTCGAGGGCAGAAAAACAATGGGAAAGCTAAAGAAAGCACACCTGTGGCCTCTCTTTCTCCGTCCACCATCCCGATCACACCACCACCTAAAGTGGTTATTCGTGGACCCGCCTACCCCATCTCTAATGGAGTTGCCCACCGAACCATGATCAAACAAAGGTTACCAATCACCTAAAAAAATGACACTTTATGATCTCATTCAGACCTCTGAATCTCATCGACAAGCTCTCATTGAAATCCTTCAAGGATAGAGGTCTTACCTAACGAAACCTTTCCGTTACCTCCATCTTAACACCCAACCATGTTGCTTCTCTCACCAAACAATCTATCACTTCCATCCTCGTACAAAGAAACCGCTCTTTGCATCAGTTTCTCCAAGATGAAATTGTTGACTTTGGTGCGTAAGATCTTGACCCCACTCTTTTCATATCAGTTTACGTCCGGGACATCTGCGTACGTCGTGTTATGATTGAAAAGGCACTAGCATAAACATCATCTCTTCTAAAGCCTTCCAACAAATGAATATCCCCTCTAGCTGCATGTGTGCCAACCCCACCATGCTGCGTTCATTCAATGATGCTATTACTTCTACCTTAGGCACTGTGATCCTTAACATTCATGTAGGGCCATGTACCTTACTCAAACTCTTCTATGTCCTTGAGGGTGAATTCCAATACAACATGTTGTTAGGCTGCCCTTGGATCCGGCTATGGGATGTGTTCCCTCCACCTTACATAGATGCATAAAATTTGAGTACGAGGGGAAGTCCTACACCGTAAAAGCTGACCCTCCCCCCTTCAAAACCTGCAATATGTTATATCACCCTAATGATGTGCTTGTACCAGTCAAGACACCCATTCATCTAACCCAACCATCCACTTCAACCACACCTCAACCATCCACCTCAACCACACCTACACCTTCAACCAATGAAACCACCGTCACAAATACCACTTCCTTTCCCACAGACAATATCCCAACCTCAGATCCCTTAGTAGATGTCTTTCAACACCTTATGCTGGGGGAGTATCACCTGTATAACGTTAGCACGTTCCATACCCCACAGGAGTACGGACAGTTACATGCGCATCCTACCTATGACCGTCGTGTGGGGGAAGTAATCTCCTACGGACCACCTAATTGCCGCACCAACCTAACGTATGGGGTGTTGATACATCCTCTGTCACCCCTGAACCTCCCCTTGGTGTGGTCCCCTTCCAATCTCATTTTCAATATCTAACTAATCGTCGTTTCACCTCACCTTCTGACCTTGTGTGCTTGGAAGGGCTTTGGTTTTGGTCTTTATGAACAAGGCCGACATACGATCATTCCCATTACTACACGCAAACACAAAGATCGTCGTGGTCTTGGATTCTCTGAACCACCTACACTGAAAACATCACATATCCGTTGTATCTAGGAAGGTGACGAAGTCACCCCTTCCGAACCATCATCACCCATTTTGCCATCGTCACCCATAGAGTCGATAGACCCTGAATCTATCCCTCCTAATTTTTTTTTTTCATAAATGCTATCTTCTTGGGTCCTCTCACTTATCAACGCAATAATGAAGACCCATCTTCTCTTCCCCTTCTGTATCTAGACATGATCGAAGAGGACTCACCTTCAATTAATGTTGTTGAGTGCCAGGATGACGACTCCATCCTCACTTACCTTGGTGCGGACGACTCTTATATTCAATGCACCTTGCCATCTGATACTCAAACCATGTTGAATGAGTTGACTATAGAAATCAACATCCACACAGAGGATGATCCTCACATTGTGAAGATCGGACAATCCCTTAACGCATCAGAACAAACGGCCTTCACTACCTTCCTCCATGCCCATAACCAAGCTTTCTGCTTGGTCCTACACTGACATGCCAGAATTGATCCTGACATTGTTGTCCATAACATTACCCTAAAACCTGATTCCAAACCAGTTAAACAGAAACTGAGAAAAATGCATCCACGCATTGCCCTCTTGGTCAAAGAAGAGCTTCAATGACTCCTTTCTGTTTCCTTCATCTTACCTATCGACTATCCTCAATGGATTTCTAACATCGCATACACACTAAAGCAACGGGGGACTTTGGATATGTACGGATTTCCGGGACCTTAACCTCGCTTGCCCAAAGGATGACTTCCCCCTACCAAGTATTGATCAACTTGTTGATCTCACTGCGGGCCATGAGATGCTTTCTCTCATGGATGGCTTCTCGGGATACAATCAAATTTTGGTAGCCCCGGCCGATCAACATAAAACTACCTTCATAACTCCTTGGGGAACCTTTTGTTATCGTGTCATGCCGTTTGGCCTTAAGAATGCTGGTGCAACCTATCAGCTGAGCTATGACTTACATTTTTCATGACATTATGCACACTATCCTTGAGGATTATGTCGATGATCTTCTTGGCAAATCTAAACATCGTAGTGAACATCTCGATGTTTTAACCATTATTTTCGATCGCCTGTTACAATATTGTGTTCGTCTTCAACCAAAGAAATGTGTCTTTGGTGTCCTTTCAGGAAAACTCCTTGGTTTTATTTTCTCTTTGCATGGCATCGAGGTCGATCCAGCTAAAGTCAAAGCTATCCTAGAAATTCCCCCACCTACTAACCTCAAACAATTGCATAGTTTGCAAGGTAAACTCCAATCTATCCGGCATTTCATCTCTCAACTCTCGATCGATGTCAACCTTTCCATCATCTCCTTAAAAAGGACATTTCCTTTCAATGGAGCGAAGAGTGCCACCAAGCCTTTGAGGCTCTTAAAGCCTATCTCTTGCAGCCACCTGTGCTTATCCCACCTCAGGACGATCACCCTTTCTACCTTTACCTTTCTACCACCGACCATGCTGTAGGAGCCATGCTCACACATCGTGACTCCGAGCATCGAGAACAATCCATTTATTACATAAGTCATACTCTCGTGGATTACGAGACTAGGTATACACATGTAGAAAAGTTGTGCCTAGCCCTATCATTCGTAGCCACCAAACTCCGACACTACCTCCTGAATCACAAAACTTTTGTCATCACCAATGCGACCCCATCCATTATATGTACACCAAACCACATCTAAACCAATGCATCGCCCGATGGCTTATGCTCCTCACCGACCTCGACCTTGAATTTGTACACCGTAAATCAATAAAGGACAAACTATTGTTGAACCAACTCAGCGAAGCCCCTTTACCCGGGAACAATTTACCAATTTTAATTTTCCCCAGACGAACTCATCGCCACTCTTTCACTCGGTGAGTGAGGAGTCGTATCCAATGACCCTCTTCGATGGATCCAAATGCCAGCGCGGCGGAGGAGCCGGTGTTGTTCTCATTCCTCTTGATGCTGAGCCTATGCCTCTTTCATTCTAGCTCGATTTCCCCTGCACTAATAATACAGTGGAATACGAGGCCCTTGTTTTGGGTCTCCAAGTTGCGTTACACTTAGGTGTCAAATCTATTAACATTTTTGGTGACTCCTAACTGGTAGTCAATCAAGTTATGGGCATCTACCAATGTAAAAATGAGGAACTTCAAAAGTACAAACATTATGTGGATTCACTTTTGACCTTATTTACTCATTATTCTATCCAAACCATTCCCCGCTCCACTAACAAATTTGTGGATACTATGGCTTGCTTAGCCTCAAATTCCTACCTCACCAACTGACTCTGACATATTCGTCTTGGTCCAACAACTCTTTGCCCCATCTTACTCAACCCCGGATGTTTGTATGATAAATAATGTGTCTGCTAATTCGCAGGATACCTGGTATCACCAATTTCACGACTACCTTACAACCTCTGTTCTCCCACCTGACCTTACTAGTAATGGAAAACGTGCTTTTCTTAAAAGTGTTTCTCATTATGTCGTCATGGGGGGACTCCTCTATAAACGTGGCTTTGATGGCATCCTCCTTCGATGTCTAACCGGCGCGGAGGTCACCTATACCATCCAACAAGTCCACGACGGTATTTGTGGTGGACATTTTAGTGGCCTTGCCATGGCCAAATGGATCCTTCGCCTAGGCTATTATTGGCCTACTCTTAATAACGACTGCTATGAATATGTTAAGCGTTGTGTTATGTGTCAACAACATGCCAACCTTCAACATACTCCTAGCCATCCGCTACAGGTCGCACGAGATCTTTGGCCTTTCTCACAATGGGGTTTAGACCTTATTGGTGAGATTCACCCACCCTCTTCGCAACGTCACCGTTGGATAATCACAGCAACCGAATATTACACTAAATGGGTGGAAGCCATTCCACTCATTTCAACCAAAAAAGAAAAAATCGTCGAATTCATTAACCATCACATTATCTGTCGTTTTGGCGTTCCTCATCACCTGATAATAGATAATGGAAAATATTTCAAAAATAAGTTGTTACAAGACCTTTGTGACAACTTTGGTATCAAACTTAGCTTCTCATCACCTTACTATCCACAAGAAAATGGTCAAGCCGAATCTTCTAATAAAACCCTAACCAAAATCCTCATGAAAGTTGTTAACGATTCTGGAAGCAATTAGCTTGATCACATCCCCTTTGCCCTTTGGGCTTATCAGACTAGCATTTGTACCTCCACTAATGCCACCCCATTTTCTTTGGTATATGGTACCGAGGCTGTCTTACCTCTCGAAATAAAAATACCCTCCCTAAGAATATCTCTTCAGGATATTCTCACCAATGATGATTTCCGCCAAGAGCGGTTAGCCCAATTGGAGCTTCTTGACAAGCGTCATCTTATAGCTCTTGACCACCTTCAAATCTATCAAAAGCGCATCAAGCGTGCTTATGATAAGCGACTTCATGAGTGTACCTTTAAGGTTGGTGATCTTGTCCTCAAAGAGAATCAACATGTAACCAAACTAGAAAAGAGCAAACGCGGCAAATTTGCTCCAAATTGGATTGGGCCTTACATTATCACTCACATCTATGGATCAGGCACTTATCGTTTAGCTTCGCTTAATGGTAAACCCGAGCCTGAACCCCTTAATGCCTTGCATCTTCGACTATTCTACTGTTGAATTTAGTGTTACATCACTTCTTATCTACCTTGCGCTCGTCCCTTGAGCTCATTTACCACCTCATACACTTTGTTTCATGCATCTCAAAATAAAATCAAGCTCACATGGTTTGGTCATAACCTCCCCTTAAAGATGCCTTCCCCTTTTTAGTCTAAGTCCATGACTTAAAAGTATCAAAATAACACGTTCTCAATTATACGCTTATGGGATATTCTTGAGTCAAACTTCCTACAAAACTAGATGCTTCATGCCAACCGGACATCTAGACCTCTAAGTTATACATAGACTGCTCCCTCGAAGGACAGCTATGTGCAAAGCCACATTTGCTATTTAAATAGATCAAGCTCCCCGAAGGACAACGCTATGCACAAAAATCGCATCTGCTACTATAAATAGATCGCTCCTTGAAGGACAAGCTATATAAAAGTCAGCCTCTATCAAGCTTCTCACATTGCTCAACTTCATGAAGACCTCAAGAACAAAAAATACATATCCCATGTAGACTTCCCGCATCGATCAATCTATATCCAGAAAAGTAAAAAGCAGTATTCCAAAGCACTTTTGAGTCATGGACTTGTCTATTTAGGTTTGGTTCTCTTTCATCAGAATAATCACCTTATAACAAGTTCTCTGCACCCCCGATATACCAGCCACCTCACCTCACCATTCGTCAAAACAACAAAACTCAAGGGACGTGATGTATATCCGATATATTGTGATTATACAACTCTTTTCACCTATCGACTTCTCGCCTATGCAAGGTACCTAGGGATTCAAGCTCATCCTACATTAATATGTGGTTTGTTTAGCTCTTCTCAACTACGGGACACTTTTGCCTCTTTTACTCGAATCTAGGATTATGTGTTGACCTTAATCAAGATACGGTTCCCTACTACTTGGGTAAGCTAACTTTCGCTTCACCTATACCTACACCAACATCGCCAATCCCTTACCAACACCAACAACGTTACCCTACCAATATCAATATTTTTACCAGCCAAAAAATTGCCCAACTATAACCAAGTTGCCTAAATTCACCTCTCCCTGGTCCTAAGGGAGAACTACTACATCGGTCTGAGGCCCCTCCTTGCTTTGTGTAATGGGCTATGTAGACAACACTTAGGAGACATGGGGTTCCAAGGTTAGCTCGACCATCCCCTACCATAACCTATCATGTGTGGTAAATATAAATATTTTTGTGTATTTCTATTTGATCACATTCATCTTTATCCTTTTTCAAAACAAAACATTCAAAACACAACCATTCTTATTATTATCATCACTCAAATCAACATACATATTTAGTTTTATTTAGATGTTAAACAAATACATCTTCTCTATCATCGACGCACCCTGTCGTTGGCATCCTTATTTATTCTTATACTCTCTATGAAATTCACTTAGACCCTTGCGCCTCCTCCCGAATCAGGTGGTGATCGTGATCATCGACGCCACTCACTTGGCCTCTCCATCCTCAAAGGTGCCACTGCTATTGGTTCCTCCCACTGATCCGCCAACATCTCCTGTAACATATGAATACGCCCTCTCGCGTGGCGGAATCTCACCTCTAGTCTCTCCACTCGTGACTCTGCAACCGCTAACAATCCCGTTGTCTCATTCACCCACGTTTGGAGCTGATGAACTAAACCCTGCTAGATGATCTCTCTCCACTGTAATCACAGCTATGTCAGGATGATCGGCCCTCTCACGTGAACCTCACAGCTCTGCTACCCACCATAATCTATAAGCCTCTGTCGCTCCTGCATCCATTACCCTGCAATCGGCTGCTATCTCTTCTGGTCCTTCTGGGAGTGTGGCCGGGAGGTGAGAATAATGCCTCGGCGTCGATCCTCATGTATGGTCTATAAGCCATGGGTATATCCTGAACAAATCCAAATTGTTGCCGCACGCGATCTAGAGGAATCCTCTCGTACTCACCTGGCCTGTGCCCCGTGATCCACCTCAATCGCTCTACACCCCTCATCTCCTCAGCTGGGTCCTCCACCAATCAAATTCTACCTCCTACTCACTGGGGTCTACCAATCACTCACTCCTCCACTCAACTACTGCCAACTCAGCGTACAAACTCAACAAAATCAATTTTAAATCCAGACAAGCCGTATTGGTTATCAAATTGACAATGTGACAATGACAGGCCGTATTTTTCTTTTTATAGGTTTTTTACCTATAACCGATATCGGTTATATTGTGCCCTAAAACACCGGTATCGGTCATCTAACCGATACCGGTCATAGCTAACCGATATCGGTTTAATCCCTCTTTTACCACAATTTCTGCCCTTATTCACCAATCTCCCTTTCTCACCACATCGTCTATACCCTCCTTTGCTAAATAGCCTTTTTTGACTTCATTGGCCCAATTCACGGCCGCAATCAACCAACCAGGCCCACCCAAAGCCACACCCAACCAATCGGCCCGACCCAAGGCCGCAACCAACCAATCAGGCCCGACCCAAGGCCGCAACCAACCAATCAGCCCGACCCAAGGCCGCAACCAACTACTTCGGCCCGACCCAAGGCCGCAACCAACCATTTGGCCCGACCCAAGGCCGCAACCAACCAATCAAGCCCGACCCAAGGCCGTAACCAACCATTTGGCCTGACCCAAGGCCGCAACCAACCAATCAGGCCTGACCCAAGGCCGTAACCAACCAATCGGCCCGACCCAAGGCCGCAACCAACTAATCAGGCCCGACCCAAGGCCGCAACCAACCAATCAGGCCCGACCCATGGCTCTCACTAATCAATCGGCCCGACCTAAGGCCACACCAATTAAATACCTCACCCAAAACCCACAACTTACAATTTTATCCACCCATTATGTAGCTTTTTGTTCAATCGAGCTCACCTGTTCGTGTTTTAGCATGATTAGGGTACTTGACTTGATCAGTCGACCAACTTTTCCTAGACCGAGACCGTGACGTTTATCTCAACCAAACCAACCATTTGGTACTGCCAAACATGCCTAAACGTTCCTATACCTTACCCATTATATCCCCTGGAGCTACTTCCTATGCCTTGGATACCAGGATTATATCACCCTTGTTTGGATAAACTATCGACCTTTGCCTATGAATTGCTTGTTTGCTCTTCAAATCATGTACCCTAGTCACACTACTGCATTTCAACGTGCATCTACTTCCTCAAACTTACCCCACCATCTTACCATCATTTCAACACCATTTACCCTTTATCAACCCTATCCCTGATTTCACGTTACCTCAATCTGTGATAGATTTGAGGGGGATTACCTATACCCTTAACAGGAGTAACCACTTCTTATTATTGTCAGTGCAGCTTTACAAGACAAGCTACACGACAACAAGGGGCTAATGTAGACACCAAATTTGTGTCTTACGACCCCCTATGCCCCGCATCTCATTTCACAACCTAGCCTCACCACCTAAACCTTGCACAATTATTTATTAATTACCTTATAATTAATAAATCCACATTTCAAACCTGCCACCTCATTTCGCCACCTCATCATGACCTAGCCCTAATCCTAAACTAACCTAATTAAGACCTATAACTTGGTCTACATCCACACCCATGACTAATTACTCCTCACCCACACCAAAATCAACCTAATAATGACTTGACCAAGCCCACAACTAATTCCTCGAGAGAAAAGGAGGGAAGGTTGGCTATTTTACTAAAAATAGCCCACTTTGACTTAACCAACATCGGTTCCTACTCGACCGCCATCGGTTACGTAACCGCCATCGGTTCCCTATAAATGACCTCCCCCAACCAAAAACAAAGGACCGGGAATTCATTGGAAAGATCGGGAATTCACTTGGCCAGAGCAGAGACAAGTGAAGGAAAGAGAAGAGTTTGTAGAGAAGGACATCAAGCCCAAGACTGCAACTGAGTAACCAGAGCCCAGTGACACTCATCCAAGCATTGGGAGAGAAGATAGCTCATCTTTGATTGTCAAATCATCCTACCTGAGCCCTGCCTTCATTATCACAGTCCTTGGACCTATATCTTCATCAGGAACTAGTAAGTAGTGTCTTGTACGTTCTTGCAATAACATTTCTTGGACTTCTAAATCACAGTAATTATAAGTCTACTCCCAGATCCACTACCCGGTAACATCCTACATCTAACTATCATTCCTCTACCCTTACATTGCCCCAAGAACAGCCCCCATATTCTCTGAGTCTTCTCCATCACCCCATTACCTATCCCCAATCATTTACCAGCCTAATAAACACCATAGCCACCTTATAGCCAACCTTCACTAAAAGCCCCTAAATCACTGCCCCTACCGATATCGGTTATCGAACTAGTACAGGTGATAATGGACCGGCATCGGTCACTGTGATTCAAAACCAAGACCAGCCTTTTCTCTATTGTTTTAACAAGGTAATTAAATTGTAATTTTGCAATAACTTCTTTGTTAGAATTTGTGTTAATTCATATTAGCAGGGGAACTGACCACCTTCGAAAGGAAGTCCAATATTTCCTGGGCCTAAGGCAGTTCCCTCATTTATTGTCTAATTAGAATCTGGTGGTCTTGTATTCTTACTTGCAGGTAGTCCTTCCTAGACAAAAAGGAGTTCTTCGCAATCGATCTGATCTCTCTCTATGGTACGCGCACACCCTCCAAACATTCAACAGGTATTCCTCCTAGCCCTAACCCTTATCTGTTTCTCAAGAGAATGAAAGGATAGAAGCAACTCTATTCTAGGAACTGAAACATCCTTTGTTAGAAACAACAGGTCTTCAAGAAAATATGTCTATTTCATTTGATTTTGAGCCTTTGATTTGATGCACTAAGTAGAATTGATGGAAAATAAACCAATGGAGTTGAGGTATTCTAATGTCAAAGAACTGGAAGATGTTAGAAATCAAGCAATGAGGTGCATGGATCTGAATCAAGCATAAGTTAAAAGGAAATTTGACAAGAAAGTGATAGAAAGAATTTTTAATGAAGTTGATTTCGTGTTGAAATGGGATGAGGATAGAGAAAATCCAACATCTCACAAATATTATGATTCGTTGTAGAGTGGAAATTACAAGATTATCAGTTGTAAGCCTCATAATGATTTCTAGCTTATAAGAATGGATGGAGAAGAGCTTATGATCCTAGTCAGTGGGATCTATTTGAAGAATTGGTGCTAAAAATATAAGTTGACATTATACATAATTTCCATGCTTTCCTCTAAGTTTTTTTATACACATCTTTCTACATTTTTTTCAATGGGTGGTTTTCATCCTAGTTTT
This sequence comes from Taxus wallichiana var. yunnanensis, assembly GCA_018340775.1. Lineage (NCBI taxonomy): Eukaryota > Viridiplantae > Streptophyta > Pinopsida > Cupressales > Taxaceae > Taxus > Taxus wallichiana. The sequence continues at coordinate 670,454,489 of CM031234.1, forward strand.
CTAGACTTGTAAGAGTTTATATTTCCTCCAATTATAGTTTGATACAAGTTTTGGTTGTTGTTTTCAGTTTTTGAGGAGGATTTGCCTTCTTTATTAGTTCTTTTTGGCCTTGGTCATTCTTGCTAAAGCTTAAATAAGTTTTTTATATTGTTTTCATGGCTGGAAAAGATCATATTCGAGGGTTATTTCTTATTAGGAGGAAATCACTTCACAAAGTCACCAAAGATTTTGACCGTGTTTTCTTATAATTATAAAGGTGTTAAAAAATCTGGCCACTTCAGATTTAACCAGATGAAGGAATATCATACAAGAAATCTTATCCTTGAAGTGTATTTTTAGGATCCAAATCCACACATATGACTCCATTTTAGGATGTCATCTTCACCAAGACCATGCATCAACCATGAAATACATTTTTGGGGCATGGTGGAGATAGTAATGACATCACACATTAGAAATTACATACTCAAACAACAAGTTAAGTTGCAGATTTGGGGTAGAAAAGGAAAGTACAATTGTATTAGATTTTAATTTTTGTGTTCTAGGTTATGAAATAAAGGTATGAATAGTTAATTTTAAATACTTATGATTAAATTAAGTTGTCTTCTTGTATTGAGTTGTATATGTTCACTTAATATTATGTAAATGAAAAGATATCAAAAGGAAATAATGGACAACTAATTACATAAGGAAAGTTCATACATTTGTAAGGAAAGTGTAAAAAGATCCCACATAAGCCGTGGGATATGAATGAAAAGAAAAAAATCATATCAATATAAAACTCAAAACGTAAGGGAGAAGGAACTCATCATTTCTGCGATACGGTTCACCTTCCAATTTGTTCTATATTACTCCGGGTATTTGCAGCTTCGTACCTAAAAGTGAATGATTAAACATGTTAGAGCTCATGGTTCCTTGATTCCTTATATCAACATCTTTACATGTATAAGTATTATATTAATATGAACTAGAAAATGAAAGAAACAAATTGCAAAATCAGATCAACATGCCTTCAAAGGAATAATACATATTTACAATGAGTCATGTTGGTACCCAAATTCATTCTCCCTCGGAAGCCGGGCAACATAACACAGTCAGCAAGAAGCATAGAGGAAAGGAGAGCATGTAATGTGTCGTTTTGTAGCCATGATGAAATGCAGCTTGCTCTTTGTCACTCATTCATGTGTAGAAATGGGAAGCATCTTAAAGAGGAGTTGATCTATCCTCACTATTTTAGGTTGTGCCTTTCAACCAAGGTAAGAGAACCTTTTGTAGCATGTTTTTATGGAGGAGATGGAGATGTCCTTCCTAATGAAGTTATTAAGGAGACATAGAAGAAAATATGATCAATGCAGCAAAACCTAACTCTCATGAGTTTTCACTCTAGGTAGTGGAGATATTCTCTAAGAAAGGTTCGGCTATTAAAGACATTTGGAATCCTGATTGTTTTTGCATGTTTTGGTAGTAAAAATTATGCATTTGTATACATACATGATAAACAACGGTAATATGGGTGTGATTAATTTTTTTTGAATGAATTTTTGTGGGAGGTGAAGGAGGACAAAGTTGATTATACCAAACCTTTGCAAACTTTTACAAAAATGGAAATCTCAATAGAATAATGCTTTCGAGTAGCTAGGGTGTTCCTTTAACTAGAATATGTCCTCCAATAGAGGCCCGGATCATCACTTTTCACACAAACTTCAAGGATCCAAAATGAAGGCTCAAATTGGGAAACTCAACTAAACATTATCAATCTCTATTTCATCACGCCTAAGATACCATAGAAGGATAACAAAAATCAAATAGTCATGCTAGGAGTCATAGTGATTTTAAATTTATTTATTTCAATATCAAATGAAGGCTCTTTTGATAAATGAAATTGCAAATGACACAAAACTATCATAAGGTTAAGATCTTGAGTGATTCACACATATTTTCAATGTAAGAATGCAACGGGAACAAGAAAAACTACTTATATACATTCGGAATGAAGAAAACACAAATTTTAGCCGAGAATAACACAAATTAACTCAAGTTTGTTTAAATTTATTAGCAGGGAAAATTTTCTCAAACAATCTCAAATCTTGTCAATGGTTGTACACTTGCAACCACCTCGACATGATCAAATGTAACACACAAGAGATAAATAGGCTTCTTTAGATAGTTTCTCATAAAAGATGGGCTCTATCAATCCTTTTTCTTAGGAAATAAGTTTTGACTCCTAATACTTTTACATTCACAAAATCCCAACCATTTGCATGATAAATTTGTGCCATTTATAACATTTACAACAAAGCCTTTTCCCCAAAAATCAAGACATTGAGTGTCAACAGAGTGCTTGACATGATCTTGATCGTGATTCCCAATCAGATCTACAAAAGTCGTGAGGTGCTCAGGGGAGAAGATCTCTTCTAAAATTTCTTACATTCAACTCCTTCCTCTAGAAAATCACTCTTCCTTCCATTTGCGAACAACATCCACCCCTAATCTATTAAATATGGTTCCTTGCACACTCAAAAGAAGAAAAATGGAAAATTAGATTAAGCCCAATAGTCGGAACATTTTAATGGTTAAAGTCATCTCCAGATCTCCCCCAAAACTATTAGATATAAAAATTAACTCTCCTCTCTGCTTCACGTGTAGGAAATACCAAGAAATCATGAAGACTCGCATTCCCAGAGTGTTTCAAAAAAAGGGGGAAAACAATATTTAGAATCATAGCTGCCATTGATCTTTACTTTGGATTTAAGTCATCCACATGGAAGATTCAATTTAAAATGGTCTTGGGGTTTTCCTTTTACTTTTTACAACCTTTTGAAAAAATGGGAAAAAATTACATTTTTCTCCGCACCTCTACACTCAAGAAATGAGCCTACATGTGTCCTAAGGTGGGTCCCAAATGAACCATGGCAAAATTCTACTATTTCACCTCATTTTTGGAAAGGGGAGAATTTTCAAAGTTTTTCCCATAGCTCTTCCCTTGAAAAATAGGGTTAAAACATGTCCCAATGACATCTCAATGGAAACATGCTTCCTTTTTCAATTTTAACTCCCTTTTCCCAAAAGGAAAATTTTCCAAATTTCCCCAAGAGTCTGCACCTCCGCCATTGACTGAGAAATATATTACCTTTCCTATATCGAGGCTTGTGGGCCATTTTGATGTTTTAATCTTTTGAATATCAAGGGAAAAAAATTCAAGTTACCCCTGATGATCCTTTGTCGACTTGAAACAAACTTTGACTGATCCTTTATTTTGCAGACCATTTTGAGATTTTAATCCTCTTGTTGACAAGAGGTAAAAACCCAAGTTACCTCTTATGATCCACTTCCCCACCATTTTGACTTTTCAACACCAACTTTGACCTCCTCCTTGTCGGGCTTATGGACCATTTTGATATTTTAATCCTTTTGATGTCAAGAGGTGAAAACCCAAGTTACCTCCGATGATCCACTTCCCTGCCCCTTTAACTTTTCAAACTACTACGTGTCACCATGGTGCACCTTGAGATGGTCCCCAAAAATTTATACCTTGAATGAGTGTAGGATCACCATGTGTCTCGGGTGCCTTTTAAGAAGTTTTGGAAAAAATCTAAGGAAGGAAGACCTCGCAGAGACCTCCACATGTAATTATGGCACAACTTCAAAAAATTTAAGGCTTCAAAAATTTATGGCTTGGGTGCACTTCCATTTTACAATTTTACTCTATTTTGTCAAAAGGGAAAAATATCCAACTTACCCCTGAATGCCCGCATCCCTCCATCATCTTTGCCATGTGTCCTCCTACGGGGTCAAGGTAAGACCTTTTTCCTACCACTTAAAAACTGCTTTAATCAAAGCGTGGTGGGGCCACGGGCGTGGTTCAAACTTTTGTACCAAAGTATCCAGAAAGATAAATTTCAAAAACAAACCTTTCTCACCCTTGTCTAATTGGAAGAAGCCACGTAAGCACCAAAAGAACCAATCAGATTTGAGCGGGGCTCCATGACCAAATTTACACTTTTTCCAAAAAAGCAAAAAGCGATAAGTTAAACCATTTTCCCGCCATCCCATGACCAACCAAAGGAATCCACGTAACCACTGAACACTGAGGAATAATTTTGATAGGAAAAAGACACCTGTCAGATTGTAAAAAATGCAAAACTCATCATTCACTCTTAGAACCAAATTTTTCACTAACAATGAAAATTTTTGAAACAAAACAAAGTGAATCATGGTTCCGAGCATGTTTCAACCATGGATTTGGATTTTCAAAGGCATACAAATAAAAATTTATCATTCTTGAGCTTCCATGGTTGAGGAAAAATGGAAAAGCCTATGGATTTTGAAGAAACTAGAGCAAAAATAGGGAAAACTCAAAAAAAAATTCAAGGAGGGATGTGGAAATGGATTACTGAAAAAAAATCGAGGCATTCAAAAGGAGGTAAAAGCTTTCAAAACATCCACATCAAGAAACAAAATGTTTCATAACACGCAGATAAGAGGTAAATTATAGAAAAAAATGTGAGAGGTTAAAATGAGCACCAACATCGGCTCCAACTTGGGGATGGGCACTCCTGCAAGTGCCACAAGAATAGGGGTGACCAAGTGCCAAAAATATCCATTAGGTGATAGAGTCATCTTACAAAGCATAAAACCAAACCATCTCCCAAAAATGAATAGAGAAACTAGCAAAAATAGGTCACCAAGGACAAGAATGGAAAAAAACATAGAAAATAGGAAACAAACAACATAATATACACTATACAAGATATTTTCACTTTGATTATGGGGAATCAATCCAAGAAATGCTTCAAATTCTTGCCATTAATAGGTAGTTTGAGAAATTCACCATCTAATTCCTTCAAAGAAGGTATGTTCACCAATTCTAATATCAATGGAGTAAGAGCCCATCTATAATGATTCAAACTTGCCATGCTTGCCCTTATCTTCATGCCTATGCCTATGCCATATTAAAAGCTAGCACAAGATCTCCCCCTCGAACATTAAAAGCTCAAATTCTTTAGCCCAGTGACCTTCTTATGGAATAACTTCTTCATCTTTTCTCTAAAAACCTTACATGCCTCAAGCTTGGGGGAAAAAATGATGCCCTCTTTTCTTCATAAAGCTCAACAATCTAGTTAATGTGACCATCATAAGGACTTACTTTTGATCCTCCCATTGTTGAATGAACCCATTTCGAGATATGAGGATAATTGCATATGTAGGGGTGAACAGGCCGTCCAGAGTTCCATACACCAACTCAAATGGACTCTTTCCATTGGCTCTTTTAATAAACAAGTGATTATATCTGCGCCCAAACAACAAACTTCAACTATTCACCCCACTTTCTCTTGTTCACGATTCCTCTACAAGGATCTTATGATAATATTCGAAAATTTTTATTACTAGACTCACCCTATCCATTTCCTTGGGGATTGTAATTAAAATCATATGTTAAGTTGATCCCATATTCTTTTGGTGGTTGGGAGTGCAATTAAGGGGCATGGTCATCATTTTTCTCCACCAAAGGTTTATCTCTAAGGCTCATGGCATTTCGGATTTTCATTTTTCCCTTCTCTTTCTCTTCTCATTTTTTCAATCTTGAGTGTTGGGCTCATTGTAAAAGGCACCCCAAACCTACTGATGATGTGGTTTAGCACAATAGATTCCATGACAATTTGGTGTGTTTCCTTCTTGGTTGTGATTTACTCTACACCTATTTAGTAAAGTAATCATTGTCTATGCTTGGAATATTGTTGTGAACCCACTTATGGCCCTCTTCTAGCACTTTACTTGAAAGGTTTGAGATCTCACCAATGAAGTCCATTCCCTCCTGGTTCCTTGCTTTTAATGGATCTTCCCTGCATTGATAAAATTTGTAATTGAAGGGATCTCAAGCGCAAGTCCCACAACTTGAAGCCTTCCATCTTCACACCGTGAGCTCAAGTATATGCACTTGTATAAACGTAGCACATGATCTACGTTGTATCTTCATGTTTTCTGAAAAGAGTTGGCCACTTCATTAAGCTCAACAATCAGCCCATCATAGGATCTTGTGTGTTCCATGTGGACTCTTTCTAGTGGCTCTTTTACTCTTATTCGAAAAAAAGCACATGTGCCCATATTCTTTGCACATTTCCACCAAAGGTTTATCTCTAAAGCTCATGCACAAACTCCTCCATGGAGAAAAATTTCAATTTTTTCTTCTTGGTCTTTCTTTTAGTAAAGTAATGCACATGAACCCAAGAGGTTCTACTCCCAATCCATTCCCCATTGGGTTCTTCCAAGCTAACCCATAATCAATAACTTGACTTATTTATGGGAAGCCAAGTTAAGGGCACTTTTTGGTTCTTAGTCAAATACTCAAGGCAGTTAAGATGTCTGAGATAGAAAATCATGTCCTTGTACCACTCATAATTCATTAGTTTCTCAAAGACATCTACCCTACCTTCTTCTACCTCATTTACCTCAATAGTTTGCAAGTTTCTCTCGTCATAATCCTAGCCAAGCCCAAACCTCTCACTATCTTCATGGTTTGGATATCCATTTCATATTCTTACAACTTGTTCACCCATCTACATCTTTTTCTTGAGAATTCCATCTCTAATAAGATGTCTTTCACCATGGTGTGGGGAACATAAGCAACAATCTCGAACTCAAAATGTAAGGCATGAAAACATTTGTTGCTTCTACTAAGGAAAATGCTTGTTTCTCCATAATAGTGTATTTCAACTCAGCCCCCTGGAAGACCTTACTAAAAAATGCAATTGGCCTTTCAGCCCTTCTCATCTCTTTCTCAATAGGACATATGCAATACTGTTCTCAGAAGCAAAAGAAAATAGTTAGAAAGGCTTATTATATTTTGGAGTTGCTAAAATAGGGGCATGATTTAATGCCTCCTTGATCCCATTGAAAGCTTGGATGGCATTCTTTTCCCATTTGATGACCTAGTCCTTCTTTAGCATGGAAGTGATTGGAATGGTCAACTCAACAAAGTTTGATATGAATCTTCTAATGAAGTTTATTTTCCAAAAGAAAGACTAAATTCCTTTCTTGGTTCTTGGAATTGGGACCTTGTTGATGGCCTCTACCCTATCTGGATCAATCATCACCACTTCTTGTGATAGAATGTGACCAAGAAACCATGCCTTCTAAACTCCAAAATGGCACTTCTTTGGATTGAGTGAGATGCCATATTCTTTATATCTTATTATCATATTTTCCAAGTAAAACAATTGATCACTCCTCTTCTGGAAAATACAATTACATCATCTTTATAAACTGCAATAAAATTATTGATGTAACCAACAAAAGCAACATCCATTACTCTTTACAAAGTTCCTCGACATTCATCACACCAAAGGGCATCTTAACATATACATAAGTACCCCAAGGAGTGGGAAAGGATTTTTCATCCATTTTTATTCCTTCACCACAACTTGGTTATAACCAAAGAAACCATCTAAGGTGGAAAGCAACTCAGAACTAGTCACTAACTGCATCATGTTTTCTATATTTGGTAAAGGATAATTATCCTTCATTGATGCTTTGTTTAGATTCCTGAAGTCCACACATAACCTAATATCACCATTCTTATTTCTTATTAGTACTATGTTTGCAACCCAAGAAGAATACCTTGTGGGTTGAATAATCCCTCCATCTCTTAGTTTCTTTAGTTCTTCTTGCATTTTGAGAGATAAGAGTGGATTGATTGGCCTCTGTTTCTTCCTGAATGGCTTTGCATTAGACTCCAAGGGAATCTCATGTTGAAATAGATCCTCTCTGTATGCTTTTAATTCAAAATAGGTCCAAGCCATGCAATCTTGGTATTTTTTCAACAATTGGATGTATGATTTCTTCTCCTCTTTGCTAAGATTTCTCCTAACCAAATTTTCCTTGGTTTTTCCTTCATACCAAGATCATGCTACTCAACATCCCTCAAGGATACCATGTATATACTAATAATGCCGTCATCATTATCAAAATTGGACTCAAGAGAAATAAGCCCTCTAGGAATGGTATTGGTTTTTAGTTGGATGATGTCTTTTCAAAAAGGTTTCTTTACCTTTTTCTACACACACAATTGACTCCCAATCAATATTTTGATTAGTAAAACTCTCCCTTGTTCTGCGAAATATTCTAATCTAATCATCATCATCAAATAATTACCGGTGTTTAATTTTATCGTTCTAGACGGTCTCTTGTCAATAACTCAACATCATATTCACAATATGGGGACATTGTACAATTGTCAAACCGAGATCCCAACACTGCAAGTTTTTCTACCAAGTCATTGAACTTCCTATCATGATGCACAATGTTGAATGAATCAAACATCTCAATGAAATCCCAAACTACATGCTTGTATTGTTTCATTTGTTGATTCTTTGTGGCATACAATTTTTCTGACTTGTTTTACAATTAATTCTGAGTCTTCTTTTACATTAATATCCTTGACACCATATTTCCAAGTAATTCTTAAACCTAACAATATTTTCTCATACTCATCTATGTTGTTAGTGCACTTGAAGTTGATTTTGAAGGAAAAAACATTTTTTTCCAAACGTGGAGAAAGCAGAACAACACCAACACCATTTCCAAATTTGGAGAATGCTCCATCAAAAATTAAATTCCAACGAGAGCCCACTTGTTTAAGACACCTTAATTATTCAATCGTGTTCTCCCTTCCATCAGCAAATCCTACAAAGTTATCATCATCAACATTTGTGTACAATACTTCATAGGATACATTGTTGGGATTTGTAATAAGGTGCAACATCTTCTTTTCCCCATACAACCTGACAAGGCTGCCCTCAACTGGGATAGTAGCATAAGACATATCCATTTGGATACTCCCATCAACACTTGCAGCCCATTTTCTAGACAATAGAATGCCCCACTTGGCTGGGTAGTCAATAATGACTACATCAAACTTTAAATTTTTACCTGGGTACCAAACCCTTCACACATCCCACTACCGGAACTTCTTTGGAATCCATGGAAGTTCACTTCCCATATGATTTTTTCACTTTAATATTCAGCTCATTCATGACTTCACAAGGCATGACATTGCATGATGCCCCTGAGTCAAACATACAGTTGTGCAACAATCTGTCCTTAATAATCAAAGTGGTAAAGAATGGGTCCAAATTCAACTAAGATTATAGTAAGGATGTCCCCAAATAGACCTCGGGTGGTTCACTTAGTTCCTCCAACATTTGTGTTGTCTCCAACTCTTCAATGATTGAAGGAGTCTCCACAATGTTTACATTTATACCTATGGCAATCTTGTCTTCTTTCAATCCCAAGTATTCAAATGCTCTCTTTTGGTTAAGGAATCCTAAGAAACTCAACAATTAGAATAAAGACTTTAACCTAACTTAAAACTTGGGAAATAACATATGGGAAATTCCTTGGCAAGGTAGTATTGGAAGGAAAGCTAACACACTCACTAGGTGGTACAAGATTTTTGATAACTTGGGCATGAGGAGGGGTATGATTTTTGTTTGGAACTGTAGGGTTTTTGCAGATGCATCTCTCTTAGGAGCCTCTTTAGGAGTTTTTGAAATTAAGGTAGCTTTTGGCTTGGCTTGAGTCCCTACCACTTTGATAACCTTACTTCTTGTGTTATATTCCTTCTCTTGAGAAATAACAACATTCATCAATAATTGTCTATCTTCCTCAGATGGGATTCCTCCATCATACTTATTTATCATTAAATCCCTTAAATATTCAAATTCATTATTGGGAAATTCAAAATCTTGTACAATATCTACTTCTAAAGTATGAGAGGGAGGAAAAATAGCTACCCTATGAATGCAGTCTCGAAAAAGTGGCACTAGTCCGGGCACTTATCACCTCGGTTGAAGTTGCCCCTTTTTGTGATCTCATGGACAACCCATCATGGAGACATCATCATAATTATCATCATCATCTTCTGCTTCTTCTTGTTGATCTTCTTCAGAAGGAGCATGGGGCATGAAACATATATCACACCAATCAATGACATATTTGTCTCCTACACAACAACAACTACTCGGAAGTCAAAGGATCAACCACCATTCTGTTATCCCTAGCTTGGGATTGTCTATTTCCAAATCAAATAGGTATGTTGCCTTAGTCATCGATCTTTGGTAAATTTTCAACCTGTCTTTTCCTTGTTTCTTGTGTTGACCTTATGAGCTCTGCCTAATTCCTTTCTCAGCCCGGGATACTTTGTAGGAAATTTCTTTGATAGCCCCTACCAAAGTCTTCCCAACTTCTTCCAAATCTACAACCTTTCTTGTTTAGGGATTTTCTAGGTTAACCTACTTTACACCCTCCCTTTTTGGAGGATTTCCAATTACCTTGATGTTATTCTCAATTTGTAGTGCCATGGTGAATGCTTTCCTCAAATTAGTAGGGTTTTTGTGCCTCAAGTAGTAAGAATCCTTTTGATAAAATGCATCTTAATATTTGATCCGCATGATTCATCACATGGCCTTATCCTAAAAGGAAATTTCCTCAAGGTCTTATTAAACGTGTGTTGAAATCATGTACTGAATCATTCGTATTCTTTTTGATGTTTTCTAATTCTGTTAAAATAAACCTAGGTTAAGTTCTATCACCATACTGCAATCTAAATACATTTCTCATCTCTATCCAAGAATCAATCCAATTATCTGGCAAAGCTTTATACTAATCCCTTGCATTATCTTCTATATTATGGATAAACAACTTGATATATACATCTTCATGTTCAATCTCAAAGTCTTCCATCATATTGATAAAAAGCTTCAGATTTTGATCACTAGTTATAGCGTTGTTTCCTTGAAACTTTGGTAGTATATTTCTTACATCTTGAGGAACTGCATTTAGATAACCAACCATCCCTACAAAATTTATAGGTCTAAAAGTATTTACAATAAATGGAGGTATGGGTGGGGTTAGGGCCATGTTGTTTTGAGGAGGTGACCCTGGAGGGGTGAAAATTGATAAGGGGCAGAGTGTCTTTGAAATATAGGTGTATAAATTTCAAAATGGATATCCCTAAGAGGCCTTCTTTCATGGAAATCCCTATCAACTTCTGAAAATATAGGGGAAGAATGAGAAGCAAACCTTTCAAAATCAAATGAAGTCCCCTCTCCAGTTGGAGAATTCAATTCCACAAAGAGGCTACCTGATTCAAAAGCACTTGTATTACAGTATTCAATAATAGGTCGATCACTTTCATCAATGGAGATCCCCTTTCTTGTTTGCTTGATTTCCCACAACTCTCCAAGATTTTCTTACTTTTGATTTTGCTTTTCCTAGCTCTGGAAATAATGACCTAGTAGGATCTCTAGCAAAGAAAGACCTTCTTCCTTCCATCTTTGCAAAGGTTAGTAACAAATCTCACTTGACAGAGGTTAAGACATTGATATTCATTAAGAATCAGATCAACAAGGATTCACCACTAAGGATTTCCACCTTAGTTGTGAAAATGCATTAAAATATGATCTGTCAAATGTTTTTCAACACTAGAAACTGGAAATGGAAAGACTCGACTTTCTTCACCCATATTTATAGATGAAAGCTAGTGCACTAGGTGTGAAAATTGAAATAATTACACACGGTTGTTGTATATAAGAAGTGTTTTACCGGTGCCTCGATGTGAACTCGTAACCACTATGTCCTCGGAAACGGTGCCACTCGGTGTTGGTACCCAAATTGATTCTCCCTCAGAATCTAAGCAACATCAGAGGTCTAACAGGAAGCTTAGAGGCAAGTAGAGCATGTAATGTGTCATTTTGTAGTCTGGGGATGAAATGCAACTTTCTCTTTGTCACTCAGATGTGGAGAAATGGGTAGCACCTTCAAGTGGATTTGATCTATCCTCACTATTTTAGGTTGTGCCTTTCAACCAAGGTAAGAGAACCCTTTTGTAGCCTATTTTTTATGGAGGAGATGGAGATGTCCTTCCTAATGAAGTTGTTAAGGAGACCTTGAAGAAAATATCATCAATGCAACAAAACCTAACTCGCATGAGTTGTCACTCTAGGTAGTGGAGATATTCTCTAAGCAAGGTTCAGGATACTAAAGACATTTGGAATCCTGATTGTTTCTGCATGTTTTGGTAGAAAAAATTATACATTTGTATACATACATGTCAAATAGGGGTAATATGGTTATGATTAATTGTTTTTGAATGAATTTTGGTGGGAGGTGAAGCAAGGATAAGTTGATTATACAAATATTTGAGAAATTTTTTAAAAATGGAAAGCTCGAATGGAAGAATTCTTTCAGAGTAGCTAGGGTGTTCCTTTAACTAAAATATGTGCTCCAATGGAGGCTCAAATTAGCATTTTTCACACAAAATTCAAGTATCCAAAATGAAGGCTCAAATTGGAAAACTCAACTGAACATTATCAATCTCTATTTATTCACACCTTAGATACCCTCAAAGGCTAACAAACAATCTTATAGTCATGATAGGAGTCATAGTGATTTTAATTTTTTTTATTTCACTTTCAAATGAAGGATATTCTAATAAATTAAATTGCAAATGCCACCAAACTATCACAAGGATAAGATATTTTGTGATTCACACAAATTTTCAATGTAATAATGCAACAGGAGCAAGAAAAACTTTCAATAACTTTTGTAGACATTAACTCAATTTTTGTTAAATTTATCTGCAAGAGGAAAGTTTCTTGAAAATATCAAAGATTTTCAATGGTTGTACACTCGCAACCACCTTGACATGATCAAATGTAACAAAAAGGAGATAAACAGGCTTCTTAAGATAGTTTCTCAGAAAATATAGGCTCTATCAAGCCTTTTTCTTAGAATTTAGTTTCGATTCCTAATACTTCTACATTCACAAACTCCCAACAATTTACACGATAAATTTATACCATTTATAACATTTACAATAGAAACTTTTCCCCTAAAAATACGAGACATTGAGTGTCACCAGGTCTTGCCATGATCTTGATTGCGATTCCCAAAATCAGATTTACAAATGTCATCAGTGCTCGGGGGTAGATCTCTTTGAAAATCTCGCACATTCAACTCCTTCCTCTAGTAAATCACTCTTCCTTCTATTCAGAAACCAATTCCACCCCTAATCAGTCAAATTTGGTTCCTTGTATGCTTGGGAGAAGAAAAATAGAAAATCAGATCGAGCCTGATAGTCATACCATATTAATGGTGAAATTCATCTCCATATCTCCCTCACAAAACTTAGATATCAAAATTAACTCTCTCTCGTCTTGGCATGTAGGAAATACCAAGAAATCATGAATACTCACACTCTCAAGAGCATTTCAAAAAATGGGGGAAATTAGGTACAAACTCACATCTACCATTGATCTTTACTTTGAATTTGAGCCATCCACATCAAAGATTCAATTTAAAATGGGCTCAGGGTTTTCCTTTGAATTTTTACAACCTTTTGAAAAAATGGAAAAAAATTCCATTTTTCTCCGCACCTCCGCCCTCGAGAAATGAGCTTGACACGTGTCCTAAGGTGGATCCCAAAGGAACCATGACCAAATTATGCTATTTCACTTCCTTTTTGGAAAAGGAAAAATTTCCAAGTTTTCCCATAGCTCTGCCCTTGAAAAATGGGCCTGACACATGTCCAAGTCAGGGTCTCAGTGGAAACATTCTTCATTTTTCACTTTTAACTCCCTTTTCCCAAAAGGAAAATTTTCCAAATTTCCTTCAAGAGTCCACACCTCTGCCATTGACTTGAGAAAGCTTTGACCTTTTCTCTGTTGGGCTTGTGATAAATTTTAATGTTTTAATCTTTTTAATATCAAGGGTAAAAAATACAAGTTACCCCCGATGGTCTGCTTCCCCGCCCCTTTTGACTTGAAACAAACTTTGATTGATCCTTTGTCAGCTTACAAGTCATTTGAGATTTTAATGCTTTTGATGACAAGAGGCAAAATCCCAAGTTGCCTCCAATGATACACTTCCCCAAAATTTTGAATTTTCAACGCCAACTTTGACCTCCTCCTTGTCAGGATTGTGGGCCATTTTGAGATTTTAATCCTTTTGATGATAAGAGGCAAAAACCCAAGTTACCTCCGATGGTCTGCTTCCCCACCCCTTTGAATTTTTAAACTGCTACGTGTCACCATGGCGCACCTTGAGATGGTCCCCAAAAATTGATACCTTGAATGAGCGCGGGCTCACCATGTGTCTCATGCCCCTTTTTAGAATTTTCTTAAAAACTCTAAGGAAAGAAGACCTGGTAGAGACCTCCACGTGTCATTATGGCGCAACTTCAAAAAAAAATTTAAGGCTTCAAAATGATTTGGTAGGGGTGCGCTTCCATTTTATAATTTTACTCCATTTTTCCAAAAGGGAAAAATGTCCAACTTACCCCTAAAGGCCCACATCATCCCATCAACTTTTCCACATGTCCTCCTACGGGGTCAAGGTAAGACATTTTCCCTGCCACTTAAAAATTGCTTTAATCAAATCCTGTCGGGTGTGGTTGGGTCCAAAATTTTGTGTCAAAATAGATAAAAATAGAAAGTAAAAACAAACATGTCGTGACCCATCCAATTGAAATAAGCCACGTAAGAACCAAAAGAACCAATCAGATTTGAGCGGAGCTATGGGACCAAATTTTCCCTTTTGCCAAAAAAGTAAAAGGTGATAACTTAAAGCATTTTTCCGTTGTTCCCTGACCAGCCAAAGGAATCCGTGTGACATTAAATGCTGAGGAATAATTTTTATAGGAAAAAGACACCCATCAGACCGTAAAAAAATGTAGAAATTCACCATTCATGCTCAGAACCCGATTTTTCGCTAAGGATGAATTTTTTTTGAAACAAAACCAAGTGAATTATGGTTTTGAGCATCTTTCGACCATGGATTTGTATTTTCAAAGGCATAAAAATATAAATTGATCATTTTTGAGCTTCCATGGTCAAAGAAAAATAGGAAAAACAACAAAGCCTATGGATTTTAAAGAAACTAGGGAAAAATAGGCAAACTTGGACACTTTTTCAAGGAGGGACATGACAATGGATTCTGTAAACAACTCGAGGCATTCAAAAGGAGGTAAAATATTTCAGAACATCACATCAAGAAACAAAATGTTTCATAACATGTAGATTAGAGGAAAATTAGGGAAAAAATGGTGAGAGATCAAAACGAGCACCAACAGAGTCATCAATTCTTAATCATCGGTACATTTCAATTATGTGTTCACAATGTGTAGCCATTTAAGAAATATGAAGTAGAGGTGTCATTATTATTTAAAGCAAGAACAAGTTGTAGCCATTAATCTCATGCTCATCAAATAAAAGAACATAATTACTATGGAGGATCACAAGAGGACCACCAAATCATAGCCATACATTTGCAAAATAACATAGCTCAACTAAGATGAAGATAAATACAAAATAAAATATAGATTTTTGATCTATGAAATGATGATATAGATGTTTAGAGGGAATTTTTTTCCAATATCATCCATTATTCAATAAAATATGACCAAAGTGGTGCTTTATGATGATTTCTAAGAGAGACAAATGCTCATATTTTAAAAACAAGCCATCCAAGTAACATAAAATGAATAGACTTTGCGTTTGCAAAGTACACATTCAAAACTTTCATATTCAGAGAGAAATTTTTATCCAATTTTAGTATCAAATTTCCAATCATGACGTTCTTTAGAAATATGTAATTCAGATTTGCAAGGGTGGATCGAGACATTTAAAAATCAAAAGGAAACTAAATATGCATCAAACTTCCAAATAAAGATGAGTGTAAACATGTCTCAAGGTATAGTACAAATCTTTAGGAAGAAGAGTATTCAAAAGACATTTGTAGGTATATAGAGCTAGGGATAAGTTATAGTTTTATCATCTAAATCTAAGGTTATGTTCTCATGATCCTACTACATGATCAAAAATTGCAATTGGTAGGATTATAATCAAACTGCAATGAAACATAATTGCTTCATATTTCCAAAACATAATAAATAACTATACAAATTATTAGTGTCAAGTATAAAATTTTCAAATTACAAAGTAATGAAGAATTTTTCAAATTTTGTATTGATACATACCTCAATACATATCTTCAAAACATAAAAAAAATATTCATAAATTAAACCTCAGATCTCAAATTTATCTTCAACAAGAGTGAGGGAAGTGTCGAACAACAAAGAAAAATCCTACCTATAAGGAGGTATGTCCAATAAAATTTTGTTAAATCTATGAACATGGTGTAATAATCTCTAAAGAAACACAAAAATCTTTGAAACAAAAAAATCAATGACCATCAAATTAGAGATAAGAAAGAGCTACCTATTTGCATGCATATATTTAAAGCTTGAAACAAACAATCAATCACTAAACATGACGATATTAGTTCTCTACCTCATGAAAGCTATCTATAAATGAACCTATTAAATATCTAGAAATCATTTATGATTTTATTGATATCTAAAAATATTAAGAATATAATATCATTAATGGCTTCTCACATTTACTTAAAGCTTTGAAAATATTAGCAAATAACAAGTAAATAGCTTAAATAAACTATGAAACAACTCTAAAATACTTAAGCATGACATAAATCATAAATGAGATGAGAGAGAGAGTTATTATGAAAAGGTGGGAGGGGTACCCATCTATTAATAGTTTTTGGATTGGAGACAAAGGTGGTTTTCATGCACGTGGGACTAAAAAGGAGTCTAAAAGGTGATTTTTAGAAAAGCACATTGGGAGGTGTGAACTGGATTTGAAAGGCTATGTAGTTATTTGGAAGGTGAGATATTTGTTTTAGAAATTCAATAAGAGGGTTAATTAACCTAAACGGGGTTAATTAAAGTAAAAAAAAAGCTTATTGAAGTTTGTTATTGAGGGATTAATAGATTTAGTGGGTTTAGAAGAGCTTAGAAAGGGTGATTTACTAGTGTAGTGTAGTAAATGAACATGAGTCTAGGATAATTAATATGATCTTTCTAATAAGATCATGTTGACCAAATTATAGGTGTCTACATTTTCCCCTCTTTGAGGTGATGTGTGCGATGTTACTTCAAAGAAAGTAGACAAGCATAAACAAGTAGAAAATTTCAAAGAGGTAGAAGAGTTAGAATAAAAATTAGTAGGATGAAGGATGCCCCCTCTAGTATTGATGGGTGATGTAGGAATGTGATCAATGATCGAAAATGAGGATAGAACAAAGAATAGTGATAAGAAATGGGTGATAGAAGAGAAAATTTAACAAAAAGGGAATTTGAGTTTTCCAAAAGGTATTGCTATATAAATAATTCTTATCCATCATGTTACTAATAATCTTCATCATCGGTCCTTATTAAAATATAAGCATATGATGAAAGTGTAAATTGCCATGAAAATCCAAGATATAAACAACTGCCCATTACTTAAAATGGCCAACTCCATGAAACATACATGAATGTAATGCAATACGAGAAGCAAAAAAATCACTTAATAGGGAAATAATTACAATCACACACACTCAAACCAACAACATTTAACGTTCCACAAATATTTTGTTATTGAACTAAAATCCCCAATGTTTTGAGAAATAAAAGGGTTGAAAATAATGTCCCAAGAAAGTTATATATACAAGGGAAAGGATAGAGACACTTAGGTCTGATGAAAATTATTGTGCATAACGAAAACATATCAGGTAACTCATGCCATAGAGTATCGATGAAGTAAGTAATTTATATTTTACAAATGATTATACAGTTAGGTATTTTGTGAGTCATTATTTCAATACACATAGAAATGTGAACAATATCTGGGATGAATGTCATGTGAAAG
This sequence comes from Taxus wallichiana var. yunnanensis, assembly GCA_018340775.1. NCBI lineage: Eukaryota > Viridiplantae > Streptophyta > Pinopsida > Cupressales > Taxaceae > Taxus > Taxus wallichiana. The sequence goes on from CM031234.1 coordinate 670,472,251, forward strand.
ACATTGATTTAAGCTACAAATGAGTTGATTACCAATTTTAATCCATTTTGAAAGTGTTTACGATTCTTTTAGATTTTTGGTTGATTTAATAATTTTTAAATTTGTGTTCATTCAAAAGAATTTAAGAGATGGAAGATCTCCTAGAAGTACGCAAAAATTCCCCAGCGTGAAGAGAAAGAGCTTTTGTTGTAATAAAATTCCATGATGCGAAGAAGAATGAGCCAAAAATAATTATCGAGATGGGTGAAATAGAATAAAAATAGAATAAAATGAGAGAAAGCATCACCTAGAATATTTTAAACTACCCCAGGGTGAAGAACTTACTACTAGGTAGCACTTGGTCCTCTAGCATAGAAAAACTAGTAAAAATAATTATTTTAAATATAAAATAATCATTTTAGTGAGCATAAGAAGTGTTCGAGTGATAACGATGGATAAAACATGCCCCAAGGGTATCATAGTAGGCTAATATACCCACCTTAGGGGGGGGTGGGTAAATTAAAAACGACTAGTTCATCTATAGCAGAGCTCTTGCAAATTTTCACCGCAAGTGAGTTTGAGAGCATTAGAGTGAGATGGTGATGGTACTGAGTAGGAGGAGATGTGTAGATCACATCCAAGAATACCTTTGGGATGTAGCAGATGGCCCTACATGAGTTCCCAATCCTTCCTTTTCCTTTTAGCACTTAATGTAAAATTTTAGCATTTTTAGGCTAGTTAAGGGGAAGATTTTACTTATGTGTGCATGAATGCATCAAAACCATAGTTATGCATAGGCGTACCTATCAAAATATGGGTACATGCACTTGTATCTATTGAAGGGGATGCGTATTCATCAGGATGGGAAAACGGGGACATGTACATGCACGCGCCGACTGACAGGTACATGTGCCAAACTGGAGGCGTATGAATTTTGTTAGGTAGGATAATTAGGTTAAAAACAGGTGTGGGAAAATACACTCCAAATGAAGGTGTCGGCATCAAAATAGAGGTGCACATGTGTTGGGTGTGTATGTGTTGAAATATGTGCGCATGCGTCAAGTAGGTGCGCATGTTCCAGGGGAAAGTATATAATTTAGCGTTGCAAATAATTAGCCATGTATAGATGAAAATAGACTAGTTTTTTGTAGAATAAAGTGAGAAATTTGTATGTTACATGAATAAAAGAAGAATTTTCTATAAAACTAGAGAGAAGGAGATTCAATATAACCCTAACACGTGTATCGGTTTTTGTGTACAATAGGATACTACCCGTCATTCACACCTAAGAGAGATATGGCCATCTGCTAGCGATAGAGCCAAAATTTGATGAGGGGGATAGGAAGATACAAGATATCATATTATATGTTACAAGGCTAGCTTAAGTGACCAATATGCCACAGATTACTCTAGATCATGGCCTTTTGACAAGCATAGCTGAGAGATGACACAACAAGAGTCAGTGTTTCTAGCTCCCTACCGGCACATCACTATTACACTAGAGGACATGTGGCTTATCATGCGGGTCCCTATGAAGGGTGAGATGAATAAGTATATGAGTCACCAACCTAATATTTATCACTTGTATTCTTGAGTTATTTAGTGTTCGAGAGATACCACACCATGGGATGATAGTCAAACTATCATGGTGCATAAAGGATCTTTAATGGCTTTCTTTGCGGCTAATAATTCCTTATGAGAAGAATGGTATTTTAGTTCAGAACCAGAAAAGGCTCCTGATGCAAATCTACATACCTTTTCTTGACCATCTTCTCCTTTTTCTTTTAGAACAGCTCCCCAAAATTCTTCACTGGCGTCGCATTCAATGATTTTAATGCCAGCTCCTGGAAGTGACATTGCTGGAAGCTGAAGGACTTGTCTTTTAATTCTTTGTACAAAATGAATCATTCATCCTTAGATCTGATCTTAAGGATTTCAAGAAAAGGTTGGATGGTGGTGATCCGGCTAATAAAACTGCCTTCAATAGACTCCAGAGATGGGGCCTATGGTTCGATAATTTTGAGTTCTCCGTGAACACATTTCGGGAAAAATAATGCACTTGCAGATTTTGCAAGTCGAGAACTCAACACACATAAAGCTGTGAATGTAACACAGGTGATACATGAATCCCATGGAACAGTATGGGACCACAGGCATGCTAAAGAGCAAATAGATGCATTGGTTAGATGTGACAACAGAATGTCTGATGAAGCTGAAACTCTTTTAACCTCCAGAGATTTGATCTCAACACAGAGTTTCGCCATGACTGAGCCAGAATGTAAGTTCTATGACCCAGACATTCCTGGCAGAGAATTCCACTCATCACAGGAACCAATTGTTAAATGCTGTCTCCATTGGCAATGGAGATCTATGTATGCTGTTGAACGACCTGATCACCTACCAGTCGAAGGGCTCAGACTCAGACAGCTGATACCTCGCAAGGACACTATTTGGCGATTCGAGTTCTCCAGATTATGGACTGAAGAACATCCCTTGCTCAACGACTTATGGAATCGTCCTCCCACTGGGAGACAGGAAGTATATTTCTTCCCATTTTAAGTATTTCTTATCAAAATATCTTCCTACAAAACTGTCTGACTCTCCTCTTGTTAATGTGCATCCGGATATAGCCAGAAATGTTCTTATTCAGTGTAAGATCCCATGGTTTGTTAAAGCACATTATTATGTAAAGATTAATCACAGAAATATGGTCGAAAGACCTAATGCAACTCTTTGGAGGAGAATACTTCTACATCACACCATGGTTGTCAGGCCTCCTGCTCCAGATCAGGATCTTAGGATCCTTGACCACTACATGTATCCTACCAGAGTACACCTGCGACCCAATATAGACGGCACTGCACACATGTCTCGGATATGGCTTGAACAACATGAAAGGAGACTTCCTGGTGCTCCACAACGACATGATAGCACATCATCCTCCAGCGATGATTCTGACCATGAGGGTCCCTCCGTCTCATTCAGCGACACTTAGTGCGCTCCGCACTACTTGCTATTGTGGCAGGCATGTTGCCACACTTGTCGGATAAGATTCTATCTTATCCTTTACTTTTGTTAGTGCGTCTGCTTTTGTTAACCGACAGGCATGTTGTCGGCCGTAGAGATTCGTTCTTATCTCTACCTTTGTCAGGGCGTGGTGGGCCCATGTTTTCAATAATGCTCCGTGAGTGGGCTGTACTCACGTAGTGGGAATCTTACCGGTTACCGCCATCTTAGGTTATCCGGTTCCCAGTCTTGTAGGTCTTCCCGGTGAAAAGCCATAGAAAGTCTATAAATAAGACTTTCTATCTCATTCACTACATCGGGTTTAGGCGGATCGAGATTTTAGGAGTTCAAGTTCTAGTATAGAAAGATTTGGAAGACATTGGAGCAAAGGCATAATCTTGAGTTCAGTCTTCAATATAGAGCAACATCTATATAATCTTTTGTGTAAGTTATCATGTTCAGTTCAGTACATGTTCTTGTAAAGGTTAATGGAAGTTTGAAGTTACTCAATATAGATCATTTTGATGAATTTGTTGATGTGTTTGATTCGATCTGACGTATTTGAAGTTGTTGTTATGATATTGGTAGATTTGTTCGGTGAAGATGCAGAGTTTGATATTCAGTTAATATTTGGTCAATATTAATATGGTTGATACTGTATATGTTGTGTTACAAGTTGAGTTGGAATATAAGTTGATGATCATTAATGATTTCAGTATATTTGAAGATTATTTTGAGTCTGAAGATGTTTTTGAGATCGTGCTTGGTTGTATAAAGGAAACATTTCTCCGTGGAGTTATGTTACTATCATTCACATATATGGTTGGTAGATAAGAGTGGCGATTATATGAAGTATAAGTATATTTGTAGCAAGTTTTGTATTTGGAATGGTATCGAGCCTATTTTGTATTTTTGTATTTGAAATGGTATCGAGAGCGAAGTTGTAGTTTATTTGATGGATTTTATCAATGTAGTTTTACTCCCTGACAAAATCAGAGCTTCATTTCCACTTGGCCTCATTTGAGTGACACACATATTGATAAATGCTTTGAGACATATTGTTGGGTTTAGTGCATACTGGTGCGAGTTATCTTTGGGATTTACATTTAATTTTATACTACCATCGGATGACGGAAGGACATACTAGGATACTTCAGATTTGGGTGTGGGACCATATTACTATTGGTCACCCTACAAGTGTACTGAGGGTTCGGGCTCTAGAGGATCCTTCTACTATGGGTTGGGTTCTAATTGGGGATGACGTGTGGCCACACATGAGAGATTAATACCTTTTCCTCCATGAGCTATATGATCTACAATATTTCATATTAGTATGGAGGCCATACAAACATTTTTAGTGGCCTCAACATGTCCTAGAGCTCAATAGAGCAACAAATGATTTGAACACTTCATGCTAGGTAGATGCAACTATATGCAAGAGTTTAAGAGGTTGGATTGGTGCAAGTGACTATTTGGTATCACATAGGATATACCTGGGCCAGACATATGGTATGCATGTAGGGAAAGAGAGTACTTTGATATGGGGCAAAAAATTAGAAGGGACGGAGCATTGATCAACTACTTATAGGTGGTACAAACAATGTGGGTACCTTTGAGACAGGTTAGAGATCCGAGGCGTACCTTAGAGTATGCTCCATGTTACCACACAGTGATGTCTCATAGATTGATGATTTTGAGAGAGGATTATAATGCAAGAGTAAGAGCATGCCCAGTGGGACTATCATCACCAATCCAAAGACTATGATAATTCTCCACCTGGGAACTCCTCGTGCTATGATTATTTACTAATGCACAACCTTTAGTTTGGTGGATGTAATCTGGAAACACAACAACAAACATAACACAAGAATACCATAGACTATGATACAAAGGAATGATGACAAATCTGAAATATAAGTGTAAATTATAATATCAACATGAAATTGTTACAATCTCACCCATGAGGTACTTCAAGTGTTACTTGACTTCACTTGCCTTCCAACAATAACTATGGGAGAAACTTCACAATGGATTCTTTAACACACCTTCTAAATGATGGCTTCCTTTACACACTTACTCATACAATATTTCTCACTACTTCTCTCTATGCTAAATGAGGGGGGTGGCCTCTTTATTTATAGGAATTCAGGCTTATCCACCCTATCTCTAAGATAGGATAGGAAATCTCTTCCGGCCAATCATATTCCATGCCTAAACTCTTGCCTTTACATGTAGGCTTATCTTCTAAGATAAGATAAACCTTATCATCTCACATGGGTTCCACCTTTTTAGACTTTTCCACAAATAAAATACACAAAATATTTATGACATCACTCTTTGTCCTTATTACAAATATAATATTTCTAATTCCTAATCATGTAGACCCTACTTCTCTACTTACCCCAACTTTGACATTTTAACATTACTAGACCACTTACAACAAATATTTACTTTTTACCACAACATTCCTATTATACTTTGAATGTTACCATACTCTACTTTATTGGTGGCACCGTACTGACGGCACTATTATCTTCTATCAGATGCCACTACTAATCATACTTAACAACATCCTATTCCTAATACATACATAATAAAATAGAAATTATGGAGGAAAATTTTAATGTCGACATTTTCCCCCTTCCTAGCTTCTACTCCGTCCTCGAGTAGACTATTCTGGTGCTTGGAAAATCTTTAACTTTTTGTGGTTGACCCATTTCGTAATGGGAGTGCCATCCAATTCCTCCAGTCGATATGTACCATTTTCATGCATAACTACTATTTTGTAGGGCCCCATCCATTTAGGAAGAAATTTTCTCTACCTTCTTTTTTTGTATCTGGAATCATATACTAGAACCAAGTCATTCACATGAAATGGAGACCAACGGATCTTTTGATCAAAGTATTCCTTCTACTTCATTTTCTTCTTATAGCTTGTATCCTTCACTATTTCCCTCATTTCCTCTAGAAAATGAAGATGCACCAACCTTTCTTTTATTGAATCACTTTCATCCATCCTTTCCTTTTTCATAACTCTCACAGTGGGAATATCAAACTCAATAGGAAGAACTGGATCAATGCCATAAGCCAACTGAAATGGGGAGTATCTTGTTGCTGACTTTGATGTTGCCTTATATGCCCACAATGCTACATGAATCCTTTTATCCCACTTATGTACTGCAAGGATGCATCTTTTGCTAGAATTTGACACAACACAAAAAAATTTTGTTCCTGTCCATTTGTGCTTGGCTTGTATGTTGTTTCCTTCATGTGCTTAATAGAAAACTTGTTGACTAGGGCTTCTACCACCTCATTAATGAAGTGGCTTCCTTGATCTGTTACAATTTCTAATGGGCAACCAAATCTGGTGACAATGCGTTCATATATGAACCTTGCCACTTCATCCATGGAAGTTGTTTTCAATGGCCTAGCTTCAACCCACTTGGTTAAATAATCATGGCAACTACAATATACTTATTTTGGCATGGGGTAGTTGGAAGTGGACCTACAATATCTATTCCCCACTTTTCAAAGGGACCAAGTGGAAGAATAGGGCATAATGGAGCTGATGAAGTCTTACGGTTACCATGTGTTTGACAAATATCACATGTCTTACAATAATTATAACAATCTCTAAAAAGAGTGGGCTAGTGATAACTTGCATCCAAGATCCTTCTTGTTGTAAGTTGTCCAGAGAAGTGTCCTCCACATGTACCATTATGGAATTCTTCTATCAGCTCCTTCCCTTGATCACGTCCAACTACCCTCTTATACTATCCATCAGGGCCTATTCAAATAATAATCCATGCAGAATAGAATATGGATGACTGGCTTGAGTAATCTTCCTCTTAGTCTTTGCATTGGCACCATCAGGAAACTTGAATTCATTCAGATAATTCCAAATATCTATGTATTCACTAGGGATTGTGTCAAGGGATAACAATGCTGCATCTGGGAAATCATCATCATCACAAGATGAACCTGAACCATCATAGGCTCGAGAGAGTGCATCTGCATTGACATGCTTCTTTCCTGGCCTATCTATAATATCAAATTCAAATTATTGTAGCAAAATTATCCATATTTTTATCCTCCCTATGGGTTAGGATTATTTACAATATATTTTAGAGCATGATGATCTATTACAACTATAAATTTTTGCCTAGCAAGTAATTTCTAAACTTCTTTATAACAAAAATGATAGCTAGAGCCTCTTTTTTAGTTACAATATAATTTACCTCAACACTGCTCATTTGTCTACTCCCAAAGTAAATTGGATGATCATTCCCATTTTCATCTTTTTGGCTCAGAGTACTTCCTAGTGTTGCATCTGAGGCATCAGTATACACAATGAATGGCTTGCTCCAATCTGGATTCTTTAAAATAGGTGAAGACACCAAAGCTTCCTTCAGTTGTTCAAAAGCTTCATGTGCCTTATTTCCTAGTTCATAAGTAACATCCTTCTTCAAGAACTGGGTTAGTGGTTGTGCAATCTTTGAGAAATTCTTGATGAACCTTCTATAGTAACCCACATGGCCTAAAAATGATCTCAACTTACTTCTATTAATAGGAAATGGTAACTCTTTGATTTTTGAAACTTTATCAGGATCAGTACCAATACCATCTCTGGATACAACATGCCCTAAAAAACACCTTTAGAACATCCAAAGACACACTTTGTAGGGTTTAGTGAGGCTTGTGCTTCATCTAACCTTTGAAATGATGTCTCCATTTGGTGCAGGTGGTCCATCTTGCTCCCATAGATGTAAAAATCATCCAGAAATACTCTGATGAAGTTCCCAATGTAGGGTTCAAACACCCTATTCATCAAATGTTGGAACGTTGCTGGAGCATTACATAACCCAAAAGGCATAACTCTATAAGAAAACATTCCCCAAGGAGTGGTGAATGTGGTCTTCAACTGATCTTTCTCCGCTATACGAACTTGGTTGTATCTGCTATATCCATCAGCAAAACTATAGCACTCCTGGCCAGCTACTTCGTCCAAGATCTGATCTAAGAATGGAAGAGGGTAATGATCCTTCTTTGTTGCCTTATTGAGCTTCCTATAATCAACACAAATTCGTAGCTTCCCATTCTTTTTTATTGAGATCATAATGGGAGAAACCCATTCTGAATTCTCCACAACAAATATGAATCTTACATCAAGCAACTTATCTATTTATTCTTTTACAATCTTGGAAAAATTAGGATTCATTCTATATGGCATTTGCTTTATGGGCTTAGCACCATCTACCAGCTCAATAGAATGTTCTACCCAACTTACTTGATGAAGTTACTTGTAATCAAAAGTGAATAGGTGTATGTACCTTCGAAAGAGCTTGGAGGTAGGATTCCTTCTCACTCTCCATCACAACATCACCAATATTTATTTGTTGGAGACGATCAACAATTTCTTCTTCAGATAATCTTATGGGTTCATGATCGGTGTGACTGGAAGGATATCCATGACGAAACATCAACCTCACTTTCTTCATCTTCTATGTCCACTTCACTGGTACTAGAGTAATCATAGGATGTCCAATCATCAATTTCATCACTTGAATCCACAAGTTCTACCTTATGATGCCAGGGATCATGTTTATCTTCACCCTCTCTCTACCATGTCCAAGTGTCATGAAGCCTTCATTCTAGTAGTTTCTTGCATGAACTCTCCTTAGCCATGGCCTTCCCAACAATATTGGGTACGCAACAATACCATTTTCATCACCTGAAAGTCTACCACACATACAACACCCATAACAAATATTGCCACATCTGAAACAACACCTTATGGTTTAGTTTTCCCTTATTTAATGACCTTAACATAAGTGTTGAGGGCGATCAATTTTAAACCCAACATATTCATTACAGACTCGGTCATTACATTAACTGCAGCACCTCCATCAACTAAGACATCATGAATTGAAATACCATTACATAATACCTCAGCTTGTGGAGCGTAGGGATCCACCTCTACCTCCAAAACATGGACCTCAACCTCCTTACTTTGTCGAGCATTGAGTCCACTTCACAACTCCCACCTCTTCTCAGAAGACATAGCCAAGTTGACCATATGTAATATTTGCAGGCCTTTTGGACAGATCTTCTAAGATGGAGTATGGTCCTTGTCCCTGTGAAATTAGAAAATCCTGCACACCCAACTTTCTTCTCCTATGTTTCTTACTAGTTTCTCCTTTCATCTTCTTAGGATCATTTCCATCTTGGTTATCTTTTTCTTTCTTTCTTTTTGTTACAAACACATCTACTTCATTATTTATGCTCCTATCTATTACATCAAAAGAATTCACATGTGATTTTCCTTTATCATTATCTCTTGTACTAGATGTAGAAGCTCTATCTAGACAATTATACTTATAATGACCCTTTTTATGACAACCATAACATACAACTTTAGTTATATTTCTTTTTGGACCTCTATCTCCTCCCTGAGAACTAAATTCCTTTCCTTGAAGAAGATTAATAGTTAACTAACCCATCTTCTTGAGCAGATCTTCATACTCAGTAGATGTACTATGGAAAATATTTGTGCTCACCGAGAGTGGTTATGGATTCTATACCAAAGGTGTTGTTGTAGGCTCTACCTTAGCAGAAATTTCTTTGGGCTCCTCTTCCATGCTTTCTTCTTTCCTTCTTGCAATCTCCTTTGCTTGTTCAATGGTAGTTGGGTGGTCATACTTCACTCGTTGTCTGATCTTTGGCTTCATCCCAAGAATGAAGTGCTTACAGAGGAGATTATCCATGCCATTCATCAACCCATCCGCTAATCCTTCCTTCCGGATCTGGGCATCGAGCTTCCTCCTTAGCTCTAGAACACAAGCATGATAATCCCTTATCTTCTCCTTCTCTCCTTGGGATAGCTTTGTGATATCGATCATGAGATCTGCATATTTCTGTTGTTCACCAAATTCTTCAAGAAAACTTTCAGTTAATAAATCCCATGAATTTTCACATTATCACCTAGTGTTTCAAACCACTAAGAGCTGAACCATCCAAAAAGGTAGGAAAAAATTCAGTCCATTGTTCCCTTCTTATGAGGCCATTACAAATGCAAGATCATTTAAACTCTTGAATGAAAGAGGAAGCATCTTCATTAGATTGGGCTGAAAAAATAGGAATCTTCCCCATTTTTAAAAGTAACCACAGTGAAATACCAATTCACAAGTACAATCAGTAAGACTTGTGTGCACAAATAATTGGACTCACTACAATAGAAAGTGACTTTACACCTTTCTACAGTAAAATAGGAATGACCACGGTAAAACTTGACTTACTGCGGTAAAAACTGACTTTACTAGTGGTAAACACTATTCACGGTAAAAGTGAAGTTACTGTGGTAAATACTATTCATGGTAAAAAGTAAAGTTACTGTGGTAAATACTATTCATGGTAAAAGTGACTTTACCATGGTAACTACTATGCACAGTAAAAACAAGGTTACCCTCCAAATGATTTCTAACTAAGGGGAATATTTCTCTAGAAAATCCACCAACGAGGAATGGTCCCTGGAAATGGAACCAAAATGTCATCACCAATCCAGCACTATGATAATTCTCCACCGGGAACTCCTCGTGCTATGATTATTTACTAATGCATAGTCTTTAGTTTAGTGGATGTAATCTAGAAACACAACAACAAACATAACACAAGAATACCATAGACTATGATACGAAGGAATGATGACAAATCTGAAATATAAGTGTAAATTATAATATCAACATGAAATTGTTACAATCTCACCCATGAGGTACTTCAAGTGTTACTGAATTCACTTGCCTTCCAACAATAACTATGGGAGAAACTTCACAATGGATTATTTAACACACCTTCTAAATGATGGCTTCCTTTACACACTTGCTCATACAATATTTCTCACTACTTCTCTCTATGCTAAATGAGGGGGGTGGCCTCTTTATTTATAGGAATTCAGGCTTATCCACCCTATCTCTAAGATAGGATAGGAAATCTCTTCCGACCAATCATATTCCATGCCTAAACTCTTGCCTTTACATGTAGGCTTATCTTCTAAGATAAGATAAACCATATCATCTCACATCGGTTCCACCTTTTTAGACTTTTCCACAAATAAAATACACAAAATATTTATGACATCACTCTTTGTCCTTATTACAAATATAATATTTCTAATTCGTAATCATGTAGACCCTACTTCTCTACTTACCCCAACTTTGACATTTTAACATTACCGGACCACTTACAAAAATATTTACTTTTTACCACAACATTCCTATTGTACTTTGATCTATTACTATACTCTACTTTATTGGTGGCACCATGGCACCATTATCTTATCGGCACCATTATCTTCTATCAGATGCCACTACTAATCATACTTAACAACATTGTATTCGTAATACATACATATTAAAATAGAAATTATGGAGGAAAAATTTAATGTCGACAGGACCTCTTAGCGGTGATGAGGGCAGATGTTATGGTGGTAATGATGATCATGACGATGATGACAGGTGATGATCCTTTTGATGTCCAAAATCATGATGGGGGTGGTGGATAGGGTCCTCTACTATAGCAGCCACACATATAGGGGCATAGGCTTAGAAAAGACAGGTGCCCTAGGATCTAGATATAGGTGGAGGTATATTCCCATTACATCACTTTCTTCAATAAAAAAGACCACCACCTCATGCTCCAGGTGGTGGTGATGATGGTCAACTATTTACACTTGATGGTAGCTACAGGTGGTGATAGCCATTCGATTACAAGTGGCCAATGAGAGAAAATAGACCAAGTCATAGTTACACGGCATGACAACAAAGAGATAAAGCTAGAGCCCAAGCCGCTAAGGGGCATGATGGTAGAGCATGGATGTCATAGAACAAGTAGCTAGAAGCATAGGGTTCTCATCTATTGATCCTTTTACATCGGGAATAGACACATGCATAGAGTGCAACCGTATAACGGAGTAGGCTCAAGAAAAGGTGTAGGGTTTTATCATTAGAAAATATTAGGCATAGGCCCAGTCTAGACCATTACTGCAAATAGAGATCGGGAGGCTACCATTGCAAGAAAGGGCCATGTTTATATGGGTACATTGACAGTGAACAAGTTGTTTTTTCAAAAGAATCCACTACTTTTTGGGACATAGATGATTCAGGATATCATGAAAGCGAGTGGCGAGGCCTCATATTATAAGGTCTCTATTATAGAGAAGTCATAGTATGGCGGTGAGTCGTATAATTTGATCAGCTAGAGGTGAGAATGAAAGGCTCAAGATCATGAAGGTTAGGGAAGTCGGTTAGATCATTACAATAGCCAGCACTGGACAGCAGGTGTTACACTGAGTCAACCCATCACAGCCACCACCATTTTTTCTTTCCGTCCATAGACCATGCACCCAGCGGGCGAGAGTCATGGACGACTCTCCCTTTGTATATATATATGCATGTATACTTTCCTCTTATGAAGGATGATTTTGGTCAATGTATGTATTGATGTATCATGTTTTGATTATGCCTATTTGATCAAGGCTCGGTTTTGATTCATGCCCTTTAGATGGCATATTTATATCGATAATGTGTATCCTATCTTAAGACAGACATTTATGCATGTATATATATCAACATTCGATGGTTTATATTTTTTCATGTTTTATATGCTCTTATGATGATGATTAATGTTTATAGATGTCTAAGTACATAATGATGATGTATGATTTCTTATTTCCTATGTATACTCATGCTAGATAGCGATGGTGTACCACATGTTTTTATATTGAATGATATATCCTTAAATGATATCATATGTTTTTGGAAACAAGATATTCTAGTTTTATGCTAGCATTTGGGATAATACTAGATGATAGTGGTGCGGGGTGAAAGATTTGTGATCATGCGTAACCCCCTTGGCCCCATTTATGATACGATATGTGATGATTAGGTAAGTATACATGTATGATGTAAAACTTAACATTTTTGTATATATGATGTATTAGATTATTTTATATGTGATGAATGATGACAAATGTTATAATAAACAAACGTGCAAAAATAAAAAAAAACACACAAGAAAAAGTCAATAAAACTAAACAATTATACACATACAAAAACACAAAACAAAATACAACTAGACATGAATTCATGCAAATGCTAACAATATATTAAATTGGTATCCAATCTATGTAAATAAAATGAATCCTAATAGATTCTAATAGGATAATATGAAAACATACCAATATCTTACAAGTATGAAAGTTAAAAATGAACTCAATGAAACACACAATTAAATCAAACAAGATCCAATCTAAGGTAAGAAAATAAACCATTATGTTAAATCATACAACATGAAAATATACTCACAATCAAAACTATACAAACCGACAACTAAAAGCAATTAAATCACTACCTTGTTTTTGGTGGGACATCATTGATATATTTTGTAATGTTTTGGGTTATCCTGAAAGATAAGTTTTCAAGGATACTATTCACATTATTTTCAAGGTTTCCTAAGACAATTTTATGAAGTTGGTGCAGCTTCGTTCCAAGGGGAATTTTCTGAATGTTTATATTTTTGTGTATCTTTTTCTGAATATTTTCGTATTTTCTAATGTCATGTTTCAAATTAATATACAAGAAAAAGAAACGCAGTTCCCAAGCATGATGTGGGAATATAAAAGTGTTTAGTGCCACACACATATGTATGAGAAAGTGGAATGTGAAGGTTACCCCAATGTTATATGGGAATATACAAAGACATATCCTTGATGTCGATACAATAACAAATAGTCTAGATCATGAATCTGCAAGATAGATTCGGTAGGGTTCCCAGGACCTAGAAATGGAGACTAACATTATCAAGTGGTGAGAGTTAGCAATCTCGATGTAAGAGTATCTTGTGACCAACAAATACTCCTTGAGTGCGAAACCGGTTTCACCCAAAGACCTCGCCCACTATGCCACAATTGCGTAGTTTTTACACGTGACGATATATTTTTTTCTTTATTGTTTTCTTGATTTTCTCATGTTTTGGTTGTTTATTCTTTGTTTTTATAATTTTAGTTCTTATCTGATATCTACACCATACTTAATCATATAATAACTTGATATGCATGGCATTCATTGGTTGTGGAAGTTCTTCACCATCCGAGTATGCTAGTTTATAAGCTTCTGATCCATATTTAGCAACCACCACATAAGGCCCTACCTAGTTAGCCTCAAACTTACCTTTCTTATATCTGTCCTCTCGACAATGTTCTTCTGATTTTATTTTAGAACTAGATCACCTATATCGAATTCACAATGGAGGATATGTTTTTATATCCTCTCGAACAATTTTCTGATAGACCTTGAGGTGATTAATCACTCTCATACAATTTTCATCCAACAACACTTTCTCTACTAGTCGAGTAAATCTATAGTCTTCATCCTTATCAAGATAGACTAGGAATCTCCACTTGCAAGGGTATGATGGATTCATTGAAATAGACTGGGAATATGGGGTTACACCAGTAGGAATGTGGATGGACGTTTGATAGGCTCGGAGGCGGGATGTATATGTAAGTGCAAATTGCATCCGAGTCTTACTTACCATTTTCTCGATGATCTAGAAAAGAATTTTATTAGTAGGCTCACTTACCCATTACCTTGGGGTAATATGCGGTAGACCCTTGAACCGAATATGGAATATTTGGCACATTATCATGACTATTTTATTCATGAAGGATTTACCATTATCGGTGAAAACGGCGAAGGGGATACCATAACCGTAAATGAGGAGATTCATGATGAATTATGAGATTTATGCACCATTGACATAAGTAAGAGACACAACCTCTACCCATTTAGGAAAATAATTGATGGCGGTAATAATGTGGGTATGGTCATATTTCAAAGAAGGATAGAGTTTCCCAATGATATCAACGACCCATTTAGAAAAAGGCCAAGGTGTTGTGATAGGCTGCAAAGCTTGTGTTGATGCATTTATCAAGTTTTCATACTTTTGGCATAGATCACATTTGTTTACAAAATTACAACACTCTTCTTCCATGGTGGGCCAATAATAACCTACACTTAAGATATTCTTGGCCAAGACCATACCACTAGTGTGGACTCCAAAAATACCTCTATTTACTTCCTTAATAGTGTGGACATGATTCATAAGATCCAAATAGTGAATAAGATTCTGTTGTATCCGTGATGATAAAGGGTGCCTCCTAGGAGGGTGTAATGGGCTATATGGTGGATAAGAGATTTCTTCTCAAAATGGGTAATGTCTAGTGGAAATGTTCCTTCTTATAGGTACTCAAATATAGGGTCATACAAAGGGGAATAGGGACCGACAATTTCAAATTCAAAACACAACTCTTGAATATCATATGCGGGTACTCATAAATTCTTTATAAAATAGACATTTTACTTTCCTAAGGTGAAATGTGTAATACTAGTCTGATAGTAGCCATGGAATCTTCTGATCTATTATACAACCTTGATTTTTTCTCAAAGATAATCTGTGTAAAATATTCATT
Organism: Taxus wallichiana var. yunnanensis; assembly: GCA_018340775.1. Classification (NCBI taxonomy): domain Eukaryota; kingdom Viridiplantae; phylum Streptophyta; class Pinopsida; order Cupressales; family Taxaceae; genus Taxus; species Taxus wallichiana. Next base: position 670,487,759 of record CM031234.1, read on the forward strand.
CAAGGTTTCGACATACATCTTGTATGGAATAAGCATCCCATCTTTAACCTTATACTCAACATTAACTTGTTTAATAATAAGTAAGGAATCCATGCATGACTCATAGTTGTATGATATTCCAAGTGATAGCCAACTTGAGGCCGAATTTTTTAGGAAATAAGGGATAAAATATACATAGTAATCCCTCATAGAATCGCAACAAAGAGAAACTAATATGCAAAAATTATTACAGATCTGAAATAAAAGTACATAATAATTAAATAACAACACAAAGAGATAATATTTAATGTTGTTCAGCCAATTTTTGCTATGTCCATAATGAATCACTTTCTTATATTTTATTAAAATCCACCACTCTTTCAATATAATACCCAGATCTATTTGGAGCTATGCTTAAAAACTCTCTACGAAATTCATACCCAAATTCGGAACACGTATCTGCAATGTTTTATCCACCTTACCATATGCACAAACCACATCGGTAGAAAAATGCTTAAGTTGTTTTGCAAAATCATGGTTATTAAAACCATGGGTCAAAACCATCCCATAAACCTTTGGGTCAAAAATTCCACCCGTATGAGAAGAGCACGTTTTTTACGATGCCCCATAAAATTTATTGAGGGTTACACCCTCGGACCTTGGAAGGACAATCTGTGGAAAGTGTATACTAGTCTTATTTTATAGTCTTTAAAATTTTCACACATGAAAATAGACTCCACAACCTAACAATAATGAATTCCTCATATTATGTAATGTTATTAGTGCATGGGAATCCCAAATAGAATTTTCTTGGAATAACCTCACCTATTGGAGTGAGGAGCACTAATCTTGTTCCTTATATGTGGAAGTTGAATTATCCATCATAATGGGCCTTCCACTCTACATACTCCATCAACATACATCATGGATGCATCTCACGATGCGAGACACAAAGGTTTCATCCCTAGTAAAGAGTTTCATTGGCCCATCAACCAATACATGTTCTTTTAATGATTTTTTTTATAAACTCAATATAAAATTCACTTAGGATAATGATCCAATTATCCATTCGTCCTATAAGGCCAGGTTTGGATAAAAGGTATTTGATAAGGTCAATTATGGATATTATCTTGGTATTTTCTTAAGGAGATAGTGCAGATAATTTTTGAAAGGTCGAGACAATGCTAGGAAAGCCTTTTCAATATGTGGGTAATTCAATTCATAGGTAATTTAGGTATGACTAAGATAATAAACTTCCCTTTCTCTATGGCCTAGGTCATATTGGGCAAGCAATTGCACCAATAAAAACTAGGTAGCATAAATGTATAATAGAAGAGGTTCACTCGGGTAGAGTGACATGAGTACAAAGGCGGGTTGACAAGGTACTATGTAAGTAGTGCAAATTCCTTTTGAAAGTCTGGTCCCCGGTTGAACGTAACTTCCTTCTTGAGGATATGTGTGAATGGGTAGAAATTATCCATAAGCTTTGAAATAAAATGATGGATTGCTTGAATTTTCCTTGAAAAAATCTTAGTTGTTTGATATTTATAGGTGGAGGCATTTATGTCATAGTTGTAACCTATGTAGGTGTATTTCTATTCCTCTCTCGTGAAATAATGAAATCTAGGAGCTTTCTGAAAAAACATCAAAGACACATTTCTTAGGGTTTAAAAATACCATGTAATATCGGAGACACTAAAAATATGTCTCACTAATTCGGGTGTTCTCTTATACTTTTGGATTTTACTAATATATCATCGACGTAACCCTCCATGATGTCATTCATCCCGTCATGGAAGATGACAGTCATTGCGACAGTGATAGGTGGCCCCGAGAATAATTGAGCGCAAAAGGGATGAGATTTTAATATAATGTCCCCCAAGTGATGAAATTTTCCTTGTGCTGATCTTCCTCTCGCATTTCTGATTTGGTTATAACTTGAAAACTCATCCATTAAGGATAACATTTCATAAAAAAATAATGAAATCGACAATCATATCAATATTATGAAATGGGAAGTCATATTTTGAAAAATCTTTATTGATGTAGTAGATGTCGGTCACAGATCCTTATGCCAACCAAATTCTTCTAAACTAGGACTATCTTTGGATATCCAATCTGAATAGTTAATGGGTTTAATTAAATCAACAACTAATAAATTTTCAATTTATTCTTTGACATGTAGTGGAATTTTGGGGCGAATATTTCTCAATTTTTTCTTGATGGGTTTAGCATCTAGTACATAACGAGGTTGTGCATGACTAATTCTGGGTCCAAACCAAGAAAATCTATGTATGACCATGCAAATATATCTGAATTTTATCTTAACAGCTCCATAAAAACCTTCTGTTCTTTAACGAGAGTGAAGCTCCCAAATTTAGCATTTTAGGTCCCTCCTCTAAGCCAATGTTTACACTGATCATTTCTTCAACCAGCATTTTAGAAGCATCCTCCATCCATGTAGGATCATGAGGAATTGTAATATTAACCTCCTTAGGTGGCTCATCATCATATTTTAATGGATACACCATATCTTTTATAGGGTCTTCATTTTGTTTATCTACTAGTGCCTAAAAAAATTCACTATGAGACGTGTGTTTATTATTTCAACAAGGCATCTCTCAAGCATTCTTACTCTTACTTATGACCTTACTATTCAAATGTCAACACATCTCCTCCTCTTCTCCAAAGTAAACATAGGCATCTAGTTGAATTAGAAATCCTTTCTTCTCGATCCCCATCGAATAAAATCCACGACTCCCATGAAATCTATGAATGCCTCATCATTATCAAAGAAATTTATTGGTACGTGAAATTGTTGATCGCAAGCTACAAGTTTAGGATATATAATAGTTACTATAAAATTGGTTTGAGAATTAGATCTGGATAAGGTAAAAGTATCTTAATCATGGAATAGGCTACTTTGGAGGAAAGATGCTCATAAAGGCTACATTTGGAATATACATCACTATTCAAATGAGATGAGTCATCATCTGGTTTTGAAGATTTGGCATCAATCTCAAAGGGTTGATCATCATGAGGTATTATTCCAAGACCATGTCTATTAGATTTGAAACAAGGGATAGGGATGGGTTATAATTTTCCTTGTGTATTGATACCACATCGAAACCCATTGTAAGCCATGATGTACATCATATGATGGCCTTTGAAATAATGTAGGGCATGATGGCACGAAGCCATGGTACACTCACATACCGACTAGTGGGATATTCTAACATATTTTCCTCAGAAAGGAGACCACTAGGGATGAACTTCTCTAGTGGTTTAGGGAATTTATCCTGAGTTATTTTTAATTGAAAGTAGGGTTTACCACATGTCCTGGGCAACACTGATAGATCTGATATTAATAAGTCATGTTGAAGAGTGAATTGCTCACCTAGGCCATACTTTTCTGACAGTTCCTACCATGATGTGAAAGGGGTTGACTAACAAATAAAATTATTTTTTACAAGGAGTGAGTGAATTTGGATCCACATGTTCCTTGATAGCTTATGTTTTGAAGGAGATAACAATATCTCTAAAAGGGCATTCATAAGTCTGCACAAGAAAAAGCGTGTAATTATCTACAAGTGCGTGAATGGTTATAGATCACTCGAATGGTGACTATCTATCTTTAATGGCACATTTTCATACACCGATTGAAAGTTGAAGGAATGGCATTCATGGCATGGATCCATGGGCACCCAAATAGCATGTTTTATATAATATCCATGTAAAGGACATGAAACATTATATCATGAATATTTGGCCATACTTCTATCGGTACTACTATAGTATCTACTAACTCATGCTCCTCATTAATATAAAATTTGATTGTAATAATTTTTTCCCCTAGATCCATTTTCTTAGTGACCTACTTTCTTAACTAGTTTCAAAGTACAAATAATTAAACTATCCACCATCCACAACTACTCTCTTGATCTTACCATGGGTAATAACCACTTCTAAGTATATGGGTAAGTTGTGCTTTCGGTCTTTACACAGATCAGTAGCACAATCAAATTTGATATGATCATTGGATCCAATGTGTGCAAAAATGGTTTTAAGGTGTATGGTATCTACATCTATGGAGACTCTCGAACTCTACTGTGTGTTTTATACAATATGTATATATGAGCGGATAGATTTTGAGGAGATCTAAAAGTGATATCCTAGTAGGTGTCTTCTATAGCTATTCTATTAGGTTATACCGACCTTTATAAGGGATAGGTAGAGGATTGGGTATGATCAAATGAGTGCATTGTGTTCCTCCTGCAAAAATCTCTTCTAAGATCCTAAAAGTATTAACCTATTCATCGATGAAAGGATACATCATATGAGGGAGTTAAAAGGACTATCATTAGTTTGATAAACATAAGTAGAAGTCCTATAGTCATTGGAAGTTTTTTTGTGATTAGAATTCCTATTCTTCTTATCTCGCATGGTTAGGAAAGGGCTCTTTGAAGATACTGATTTTCTCATTAGGAACTTGTCCCGATTCGGTGGGGAATCTATGACAATTTTTCCTTCTTCGATAAGGTGTTGTATATAATGCCATAGTCTCAAGCACCTATCTATTTTATGTCCCTTAACACGATAGAAATCATAGTGCTCATGATCTTTGAACCAACCGGGTTTTAGAGTATCCTTGAGATATGAAACTATCACGGTTTGGTACTTGCACCATGTTTACCATACCTAACTATTTAAGTATGGAAGATAATGATTCCTTTAGAGGAATAAACACACGTTTGGTTGGTGTCTTTAGGTGAGGTCCTTGTGAGAGCTTTAAAAGTGGACCAGGATATATAAATTTTGGACACTTTTGAGTCCATAATTCTATCACAAATGACATGCTTGTTTTTGTTCACAAATTTTAGTTTATCTAAGGGTTTTGCTTCATCTTTCTCCTTGATAACCGGTTTAAGTGTGACCTTTGTGATGAGGGATTTTTCTATTTAACTACCTTCCTCTATTAATTCTTTGAAGTTAGAGTTGTAGTGCATTTTCAAATGAAAGGCTATCTCTGGGTTTAGGTTAGGAACGAATATGCTTACTAGTTTTTTTTTCTAAAGCCATATGGGAAATGGCTTACCAACCCATTCCATCATTGTAAGAAACCTACAAAGGTCTCATTGGGATTTTATTTTACGTTACAAAGGTCATTCATTGTGATATACTTATCCATGTTGAAGGAATAATGTCACAATAATTTTTTCGCTATTGTGGGAGATATTGTAATATAACCCTTGGGTATACTAAATAACCATTCTAATGCTAATGTGTGTATGCTGCGAGGGAAGAGTTGTATTAAGAAACTATCGATGTACATGATCTTTTGATAAGCCATATAAAAGTCCTTGATGTGATCACGATGATCACCTTTTCTTTTATATTTATCGAACTTAGGAATGGATCTCGAAGTTAGGGTAAGATAGGATCCTTAAAATTTATTTTAGAAGGGTTGTTGTAACATGTCCTTATCGAAGGGGTAAGGACATAGTTCTTCATATAGTTACTTCCTACTATGTCTTATGTTTCCTTCATGTAGCGTAGTAAGCGTGCCCTTCATTTATTGTAATTCTTGTTGAATTATTTGTTCTTTGGTACGTGATATTAGGCTATTTACCTCAGCCACTTTAAAAAATATGTCATCATATGGATCAAAGTGGAACTCACTAGATTTGGTTTTGAGTTTGAATTTATGCACGTTTACTTGAAGATACTAAGTTTTTAATTTTTGACTTAGTTTCAATATTTGCTTTTGAAGGATATCTTCTTCAACTAAAGGATTGTCTTCCTCGTCAAACTTAGGAGGTGGTGAGGCTTTGTGCTTATGCTCAATCTTTACTTTACATGAAGCCTTGTAATAAGGCCACCGCAAATCACCAATTGGCTTTGATGGGTCTCCTTTAATGGTGTTGTGATGTTGTCCGAAAGTAGAAGCATACCCTATATCAAAGGGGTTATCCATGTCTAAGAGGGATTTTCATTCTTCTATTTTATGATTAATGATCTTAGTCTCCACTTTGTGTTCTTGTGGAAGCTTAGCCCCTAATTCTAAGATTCTTGTGAGCAATTGATATCTTTTATAATAAAGGTGCTCGTCAAATCAACCTAGGTTTAACTTATGTTGTTCTTTAGAAGAATCATATTCTTCTACATTATGATCAATCAACGAGCTTTGTGTCTTTGACCTATGAAAAGAGACTTTCTAAGTTATTTTTGGTAAATGGGTAGGATTCAAAAGTATTTTCTTCTAAGTCATTCTCATTTGATTTGGATGCCATTTTCATGGTTCTAGGAATTTATTACTCAAAATTATACTAGGTTTTGCCTAATTGTCGTCAAAGGCATATTGAACCTAGGGGTATGTTGTGTAATTCATTTGATGGTTAAAATATCCTATTTTTTTTTATATATGTGATGTTATGCAATTGTTTTAAATAACACTCTTATGAACATTCAAATCAAACACTTACTCAAACTATCGTTTATCTAAACTACACCCTAAAAATTAATTCCAACGAAGGGTTAGAAGAAGATATTGATAATACCAATAAGGCCTAAAGTGATATTGGTGCGATCCCTCCATGAGATATACTAAGAGTAGTTTAAATGTCGATGAAACCTAATTTTTCTGAAAAATGGAAGTTGCGAATGTGTATAGTATAATATAACTATCTTGATAATTAATTGAGAAAGCGGGGTGTTAGTATCAAGATGATGTTATCATGGTATATACAAGGCACTATCGACACTCTCAAAAGACTCATATGATGATGGAACTACAACTAAGTATGAGTATAACAATAAATTCTTATTTGTGCGAGCAACATAACCATATAATAACGGGATTGATACTAATTTTTAACAAGAATAGAAAACATGATGCAAGAACTAAAATTGTAGGGCTAGAATGCGAGAAAAAAAACAACATAAGGAGAAATAATGATGAACTGAAATCGTATCAATGGAGATGATCTTGGAATCAAGATCAAAGGACTACCAAAGACACAAAAGCATACTTGTGCACTTTAGATGTTTAATAACCCATTCGTAAACATGGATGGGCATAAACAAATAAAAATGTGGTTAATATTGTTTTTGATAAGAGTCACGGGTACGCTTCCTTCTCACTCCAAATGGTTAGCAAGAATGGAAAGCTATAGATCGAAAAATCAAAATAAACTAAGCCCCACTTGGGTAGAACTTCACCTCATCTGAAGGTGAGAAAGAAACCAAACTAAGTGACACATCATTTAATTTCATCATGAAAGATTCTTAGATCTAACTCACATAGATTCTTTTCCTTTTTTGAGAAATAAGGTTCGGACTCAAAGTAAGTCGTAACTTCATGATGGCTTGATGCGATGTGGACTAACAAAGTGGTATTTAAGATAGAATGGCTTTCTCAATAGTATCACTCAACTAGGTGTCAACAATTTTTCTAAATGCGAGCATACTTTACCAAAAATTCACACCGATTGATTTAGGAGTATCTTGGCTTTACTTTACCCCTTTCTAAAAAAATAAGAAACTAGTGCGTTCAATTATATCATCGTAGGTTCACGATATAGACAACTTTGACTCTAACTTGTAGTGTAAAATATAGTCAAGTGGGTAAGTAGAGCGCTTCTTGTTTCATCCATGAGGTTACTCATTAGTGGATTAATTTAGGGTTCCTAGAACCACCCCCATTTTGGCAGCTTAAGGCACTATGCTATGATGGACGCTGGAAGAAGAAGATATATTGCTATTGCTATTTCAAAAGATACAAAACACGCCTTTATATAGGCCAGCTGAGGAGCGCCGTGAGGGAAGACAGTTATACAACTGTCTACTAACAAATATTAAAACAAAATGTATTAACTTGCTAACATTCCCCCCCTTAATACATTGCTCTTACAAATGTACCCCCTAAACAAATCAAACTTCACCTTGCCGAGAGGCTTGGTGAGAATATCTGCAACCTGAGAATCAGTAGGGCAGTACTGGAGCTGAATTTGGTGGTTCAAGACCTGTTCACGAATGTAGTGACATTCGACCTCAATATGCTTTGTTCGTTCATGGAAAATAGGATTCTTCACAAGCTTCAACACACCTTGATTGTCGCAGTGAATGATGGGAGGTTTCTCTTCAGGAATCCCTATATCTGCAAGAATGCGACGTAACCAAATTGCTTCACACATAGCTCCTCGTGCAACACGGTATTCAGCCTCAGTGGATGAGAGAGCAACAACAGTTTGCTTCTTGCTGATCCACGAGATAGGTCCAGACCCGAGATGAAAAACATATCCTGAAGTGGATTTCCTGTCATCAACGGATCCTGCATAGTCCGAGTCTGTATATCCCTATAAGAAGAACTGAGTGTTCTTCTGATACTCCAGACCAAAGTCAACTGTACCTCGGACATATCTCAACACATGCTTTGCTGCTATCCAATGACATTTCTTCGGCTCCTGCATAAATCTGGAGAGATAGCTCACCGCAAAGCAAAGATCTGGTCTGGTATAAGTCAAGTAAATGAGACTCCCCACAAGCTGCCTGTAGTGAGTGCCATCTACCTGTGGTGAATCCTGGAATCTAGATAGTTGCAAACCTTTTTCCATAGGTGTGGACATTGGTTTACAATCTGACATCCCATACTTTTCCAGGAGTGTCTTGGCATATTTCATCTGGGAGACGAAGATATGATTCTTCTTCTGCCATATCTCTAAGCCAAGACAATAGTGAAGTAGCCCCAAATCACCATGTCGAAGGATTTCTTCAGATCATTCTTTACATCATCTACAAGATTGTCAGAACTTCCTGTGATCACAAGATCATCTACGTACAAAACCAAAATGACAATCTCTGTTCCTACCTTCTTAATATACAAATTTGTATCTGAGGGGCTACGAGTGAATCCATGCTGCAATAGGTGATCATCAATTTTTATATACCATGCCCTAGGTGCTTGTTTAAGTCCATAAAGAGACTTTATCAGACGACATACCTTGTGTGGTTGATGCTCGTCTACAAACCCTTCAGGTTGGGCCATGTACACTTCTTCTTGCAGATCACCATTTAGAAAAGCACTCTTGACATCCATCTGCTGAAGTTTCCATCCATTTTGTGCTGCCAGTGCACATACAACTCTGATGGTTTTGATCTTCGCAGTGGGTGCAAAGGTCTCGTCATAGTCAATTCCTTCTTGCTGAGCATAACCCTTTGCAACAAGTCGTGCTTTGTGTTTGTCGATTGAACCATCTACCTTATATTTTGTTTTGAAAATCCATTTGCAGCCAATGGATTTCTTACCTGGAGGCAGATCGACAAGTTCCCACGTCCGATTCTGAATCAGGGAATCATATTCAGCATCCATAGCTTGTTTCCACTGTGGTTGGTCTAATGCCTCACGAATAGTGTCAGGTTCGGTGCTCTCAACAACTGAACTCATGAGTGCAAAATTTACCTCATGTCTAGCTTGACTTCGTGTTCTAACTCCCGTAGAAGTACCAGGAAGTGAGTTCAGGTGTGCATCCCTGATAGTACTCTGGACCCATTTCGGACGTTGGCGCTGCTGATGTGAAGATGTGTTTTCCAGTGTGCCAAGATCAACGAACAAATCTCCACTCAGCTCTTCTTCTCTCTGAGAAGAATCATCTTGCTCATCATCTGGATGTGTGAGCAATCTATGTGACGAGGTCGGTACTGGATCTCCATTGTGTGGCAAGGAGTCAAAGGACGACTCATCACATACCACATCTCGACTCTCGTAGATCTTCTTCGTCTCAGGATCCATGAGACGATATGCCTTTGAGGTAGTACTATACCCCAAGAAAAGACATGGCAGTGTCTTTGGATCGATCTTCTTCCTTCTTTTATCTGGAACATGCATATATGCAGTACAACCAAAAACTCTTAAATGATGAATAGAAGGTTTACGACCAGTCCATACCTCTTCCGGTGTCTTGTTCTGCAAGATCTTCGTGGGTGCCCGGTTGAGTAAATACACTGCTGTCTGGACTGCTTCTGCCCAAAACTGATCCTCCAACTTGGCGGTCGAGAGCATACAATGAGCCATCTCCATGACAGTCCTGTTGTGGCGCTCGGAAATCCCGTTCTGTTGGGGCGTATAGGGAGCAGTCAAATGTTGTTGAATGCCATGCTGCTTCAGGTATGCTAAGAACTTCTTTGACACAAATTCCCCCCCTCGATCTGAGTGGAGGAGAAGAAGAGGCTTCCCAGACTGCCTGGTGGCTTGCTGGTAGAAGGTTTGGAAATTTGCAAGTGCCTCACTCTTCTTCCGAAGGAAATATACCCACATTTTCCGTGAGTAATCATCAATGATGAGCTGAAAGTACACAAAACCTTGAAAGCTAGCTGGCAGGGGTCCGCACAGATCGGTGTGAACGACCTGAAGATGCTCTGTAGAATGATAAGAGCTCTGTTTGAATGGACCTCTATGTTGTTTGCCCGCAAGACATCCTGAGCAAACAGGTAAGGAATGGGAGAGTGGAGGAAGCCCTCTTACCATTTCCTTCGCACTGAGTTGATGCAGAGCCCCGGCAGAAAGATGACCATATCTAAAGTGCCAAAGTGCAGTGGACTCTGCCGTTGATGCAGAGAGAGCAACGCTAGATGAAGTGACCGCATCCAGTGCAAATAGACGGCCCTTCAGAAATGCTTGAGCAAGGACTGACTCTCCCTGGGAAATGATGCAGGACTTGACCCCTTTTTCAACAAAGAATTCAACCTGCATTCTATGGTTAAGAAGTTGACTTACAGACAAAAGATTTGAAGTCAAACCTGGAACATAGAGCACCTTTGTCAGTGTACATCTTCGTGTTCCAAGAGGAATGATGACATCACCAATCCCTGCTGCAATATACTCTTGATTGTCTGCAATGGTGATCCGATCTCCAGTGGGCCGGTCACTCAGAGTATGGAACAACTTCTTGTTGCCAGTCATGTGTTTGCTGGCACCTGAATCAATCAACCAGACATCTTCTGACGGCTGCGAAGTCTGTGAGACTAGAACAATGTCAGAATGAGTTGTATCTGGTACCTCTTCATCTGAGGTGGCTTCTTGCTGAGCAGCAATGTGGCCCTTCTGCCTCTGATTACGAGCATGCCATCGGGATTTCTTGGAATATCCTCGGCCAGAAGTGCTCTCTTCGCCGAAAATTTCCATACTTACGACCGTTGTAATAACAGTTCGCAGTCGTGTGCGTATCCGTGGAGCAAATGTGGCACCATCGATCCGCCTTGTGATTATGCTACTTCTGGGGTGGCCGCTGTGGTGGCCGCTGTGAAGATGGCTGCTGAGCATGCTGCTTCTGATTTTGGGCTGATTGCCCTTTCCGAGGCTTATGTTTTTGCCTCGTGATGAGAGCCTTATCTTCGAAGGCTTCTTGTACATTTTGCATGGCTTCTTCCTGCTGGAGATAATTCACCAGGGTTGCAAAACTCACCTCCTGTTGAGTAATTGTCAACGTGGTGATCAGTGTCCGAAACCGTGACGGAAGAGCTCGCAGGGTGAGCGGGACAAGCAACTTGTCGTCCACTGGTTCTCCAAGTGCAGAGAGTTCTGCACGTAACTCAGCTACACGCCGCAAGAAGGCTTCTACTGATTCGCCTTCATGCATACTCATCGTATGAAGCTTTGTCTGAAGTTGCAACTTTGTCGTCAGATTCTTAGCTTCGTAGATGGTACACAATGTGCTCCAAGCCTGAGAAGAAGCAGTTGCTTCTCGAATGTATGGCTGCACCTCATCAGAAAGACTGAGGGTGATGAGCATGAGTGCTTTCGCATCAGCCTTTTCATATTTTTCCAACAGATCATCGTCTGCAGGAGGGGCGTCTTTGCCAGAGACAATCCCCCAAAGGTCTTCGAATTGAAGAATCGTCCGCATTTTGGTTTTCCATGCGGCGAAATTTGGCCCTTTCAAGAGTTGGGCATCTGATAGCAATATTTTTGGAGCAGACATTTTTGCAAAAACTCAAAAATGTATCTTTATTTATTTATTTATTTTTCAAAATGGCTACAATGCTTACTGAAGGAATCTGTCCCGAAGATGGGCTCTATAGGCTCGTGCAGTGAGACGCCGACGCTCCTGTGGGCGTTCTATTTCACGTTCGTCATCTGCATCATAACCACGTTCAAGTTCTGCACGAATCCGCCGTGCTTGACATCGAACGTCGAACCAGAAGTATTCCAACAGTCCTTGGCGCACAATCTCGTCAAAGAGAATGTTACCAGTGTTGTGTAGCTCGTTGACCAAGGCAAAGAATAGCCCAGTGGTGTCCTCGTTGTCATTCAATGCCCAAATATTTGGTGCATTGCTTGCAGTGCTTTGTGCATCGGAAAACTGAGACATACACCTCCTTTCGTGAGTAGAGGACGGACAGTTGCTCCAGCAATGAGTCTCCTCTCCTGAATCTCCACGTACAGCCAACAAAGAAGGCGCACCAGATGATAGGCGAGGGACAGGCTCAGTCTTCTTCTCCTCAGCAAAAGAAATGGCAACAGTCCAGGCTCAGTCTCTCTTCCTTCACGCACGGACAGTAGAGAAATGGCGGACTCCTTCATGCACGCACAGCAGAGAAATGGTTGCTGAGTCTCCTCTCCTCCTCACGCGCGCACAGCTCTTCCTCTCTTCCTTCACGCTCCTTCAGACGGGACAGGCTCCTTCAGACGGGACAGGCAGTCTCCACGCCTCCTCACGCACATGAAAACGGGACAGGAAGATTGGCTCTCCTCCTCACGCCTCACGCACAGCAAAAAACGCAGGTTCCTCGCCTCCTTCTTCACGCACCAACGTACAGCGCACGCAGCAAAGAAACTTCTCCAAAACGCGGGACTGTCGCACCAGGTCTGCTCTTCTTTCACGCGCGCACCAGCAGTCTGCTCTCTTCCTCTCTCGCACAACCACGCTCTGATACCAATGATGGACGCTGGAAGAAGAAGATATATTGCTATTGCTATTTCAAAAGATACAAAACACGCCTTTATATAGGCCAGCTGAGGAGCGCCGTGAGGGAAGACAGTTATACAACTGTCTACTAACAAATATTAAAACAAAATGTATTAACTCGCTAACATGCTAAAGGGGTTATGTTCCAGCTTGAGCGGATAGGACGTACCCTTTTCATAAACCTGCAATATAGTGTGATATGGAGTTGTGTGTTTTTATCTTGCTTAACTTAATGTTGTTTAAATAGAACACCGTTTGGCAACCCGCATGAAAAAACATATTATAAGGTTTCTTTATTTTGCAACTCCTTTCTTTGAAAAGTGTTAGGCCCTATACATACAGAGTTAGTAATTTTGCACCCCAAATAATGATATAAAAAGAGAGTTTGTGTGTTGCTTTTGATTCCTAAGATCACCGAAAGGCACAAAGAAAGAGCATACACAATGCAAAAACTTCACTAAAACAAGCCTTATGGAAAATAATTTAAGCATTTTTGTAAAACATATAGTTTGTTTTAACCAATTTTGAAAGATTAATCCAATTAGAAAGTGTAATTAAGTGTTTTTTGCAAGTGAAAAAGGTTTTAAAAGTTTTTTTGTCTCCAAGATTACCTATAAGATTCGAGGATAGAGCATACATACTTCGCAAAACCTCTTTCTAGCTAATAAAATAAACCTACATACTTTACCTATAGACTATGTTAGTTAAATAACCCAAAAGAAACCTACAATCACTTGTTAGAGCCTGCAAACAACCGAAAAAGTCAAGAAAATTGATCTTACAACTCAAAGAGAAAAATTAATTTTTAAGTAAGACACCTACGCATGTAGAATTACGCATGTGCATCCCAGCCAATGGATATGTGCCCGTGCCAATGGGGACGTGTGACAAAAGATTATTACAATAGGTTCCAATACCTATACGGTCCTAAAGACATGTACGCAAAGGTTTCAATGGAGATGCCTGTAGTTCGATGGATATGCGTGGAAGTCAAAATGAAAATCAACACAGTATGCCAAAATACACTAGTGCGTCTACTGCGATGGGTACACCCGATAGTCAACAACGATGCCTATAGTTTGACAGGTACATGGCCCTTTTTAAATGCCCTGTCAGTGAAAAATATGACCACATAGGTGCGTGGCTAGTTCGACAAGTGCGCTAGGGTTTTGATGGAGATGTTCCCCTCTAGAACACATACACATACCCCTTGAAAAACCTTAAAAGGTCATGGAAATTAAAATTCTCAACAATCAAACAAGTTAGTTGTTAGTAAAAGAAACCTATTTCCAATTTAAACTCACAAAATATGCATGAACAAGGATGATTTAGCTTACTTAAAAAATGAAATCAAGTAAATAACAAGTTGTTTCTCCTAGAAAGCATGAAAGTGAACTTAAAAATCTTGGAAAAGGCTCCTAGAGGACAATGGAGTATGTCCCACCGAGCGTGCCAAATGTGTGTAATGAATTTTTTTAAGGCTATGAACAAGGGGTAAGAATCTCTAAAGAAACCCAAAATTATTTCAAACAAACAACTCAATGACCCTCGATTATTGATAAGCAAGAGCTACCTATTTTCATGCATATATATATATCTTGAAACAAAAATCAATCTCTAAACATGATTATATTAGTTCTCTACTCCACGAAAGCTATCTATAAATGGACCTATTAAAGCTCTAGCAATCCATTATATGTTTATTGATGTCTCAAAAGCTTAAGAATGGAAGCTCGCCATTAATGGCTTCTCCCACTTACTTAAAGTTTTGAAAAGATTAGCCAATAACAAGTAAATAACACAAATAAACTATGAAATCACTCTAAAAAGACTTAAGCATGACCTAAATTAGAAATGAGATGAGAAAGAGATTTCTTGTGAAAAGGTTGGAGGGGTACCCTTCTATTTATAGTTTTTAGTTTGGAGACAAGGTTGTTTTGGATGTATGCGTGACTAAAAGGAGTCAAAAAAGTGATTTTCAGAAAAGCACATTGGGAGGTGTAAATTGGATTTGGAAGGCTAAGTAGTTATTTGGAAGGTGAGATATTTGTTTTAGAAGTCAAATTATCTTTTAGAAATTCAATAAGAGGGTCAATTAACCTAAACAAGGTTAATTATAGGGAAACCAAGATTATAGAAGTTGGTTAGAGAGGGATTAGTAGCTTTATGGGGTTTAGAAGGGGTTAGAAAGGGTGATTTACTAGTGTACTGTAGTAAATGAACATGAGACTATGATAGTTAGTATGATCTTAGTAGTAATATCGGGAGACCAAATTATAGGTGTCTAGAGGAGGTTTAAAAACTAAGCTATGTAGGAGAATGAGCTTAAGTTCCAAGTAGAGTACCGAGTTAAATGCAACACTTCCCGATTAAGCTAAAGGCTAACGTCGAGCTCGTGGAGGTCTAAAACTTATAGACTAAGTTGAAACTGCAAACACACCAAGCTCCAAAAACGCAATGAGGAAATCAAACAGGAAGATGCACAAACATTCACAGAGCTAAAGGTCTACTATGAGTCAAGTATATGTGTAGTGAGCGAAGGACGGAGTCATAACACCGAATTGTGATTTGAACAAGTAAATAAGAGTACGAAAAGTTGAGATAATGTTAATCGAGCTCGAATGAACACGGGAAGGACAAAACCTTAATGGCCGAGTTGTTCATTAGATAGGATAGGTTAAAAATAGTGAAGGGTCAGTTCTACAAAGATTCAACAAGCCATGTTATAGTAATGGACGAGTTAAAGATTAAACTAGTGAGCTAGGTAATACAACCAAATAGAGGTACTCGGGCCGAATAAGAGAAAGCATAGAGTAAAGTGAGTTAAAATCTCGAGAGAGCTATGTAAAAAAATGTAGAGAGCCAAGTTGAGGCTTGTATAACGAGTTGTGCATGGAATGCCGAGTTGGGTAGACTAAATGGTAGGTTAACAAATGAAACCCACTCACAAAAAAAAAAAAAAACCCGTGGTCGAGCCGAAGACCTAAACCTAGCTCACGGTTCAAGCACCAAGTTTGGGGTTTGAAAAGAAAGTGTTGAGCCGAGTTTCATAGTGGCGAGCCTTTGCAATGAATAGAGGTGAGCTAAGCAAAAAGAAGAGCTCCATCCAAATGTCCAACGCACGATCTGGGCATAAAGCAATAAAGACAACAATCCCCATGAGCTACAAGAAGCTAAGCAAGAAAATGCCAAGCTCGTGCAATAAATGGAGACAGAATACGAGATGATACAGTTAAAGAATTCTCGAGCTACAGAAAAAATCAAACCCAGATCCATAAAAGAACAAGCCAACAAAACCCATCGAGTTTAAAGATAATAATGGGAAAGGGAGCAAGATTTCACTACGAATCGAGAAAGGAAAACCATACAAGTTGATACTAGGCAATGACATAGCCATATTTGACATTGCAGGGCAGAGCATGCTTGAGCTTCATGAGCCATGACAACAAGGGGTTAATGACGTGCGAGCTCTGAGCGAGCAAAATTTCAAAAAAGAGATCATACCTTAAAGCCCAAAGACACATTAAAACAACTCGAATGCAGTATAATGACGGCCACATAAAGTAACAAATGCATAACATTGAAAGCAAAAAAGGCTATACCCATACAAAATGAAAAACCAAACTCCATACCCTTGTTCATAGCGACCATGACTTGAAAACCAGAGCTTCAATAGTGAATAATGTCGGCCCAAAATTTTGCCATAGTCTCCCCCTCGCCACAAAATTTTACAGAAAGCAAAAAGAGAAATGAAATATTTTTAGGGTTCGTGCCCTAGTTGTTTACACAAACAAGGTAATTTTAATGTGATTAAACTAACTTTGGTTAAAACCGTTAGCTTCAAAAATCCCGATTCATGTTTGGTTTAATGCTCACATAGGTAGGTATACTTTGCAAAGTTTCAATAATTATATTTTTCGTAATATGGGGTGGGGTTAGAATAAAAAAGTTGATAATTGTGCATGGTAAAAAGAAAACCAAGCCGGGCAATGATCAAGTTGATGCATTTTCCTTATCAAAGGCAAAACATATCATGACTTGCATGCCAAGCAAAAATAATTGAGACAAATTATCTTAATTTCTCCAAGGCGACCATCTAGTTACCTTATTAATTTTAAAAGAGAGTTCAAAACAAAGTTGATTGAGTGAAACATGGATGAAAATAGACCATGCAGGTCCCTTTTTTAACCGTGCAACTAATTATAGCTTCGTTATTACTAACAAAATTGTATTTTTTTGTAAAATGGAAGTCTAATTGTATATGTGTGTGTATTACTAGCTAATATTGGATTTGTCTCCAATTACCCTAGTAGTGAAAATCATGTGAGTGTTATTTTTAGATCATGTGGAGTTGACTCCTTCGGGATTTTTTTCTATATGTACATTGCTGATGTAAGAAAGAGTGGGGATTATTCATTTTGTATACATGTGCTATGTAGAATTATGTACTAGTGCACCAAATTGAATGAAAATTTGTGAAGTGTGTTACAACTAGTTGTGGTATATTTTAGTAAATAGTATCTTTCCTTTTCATGACCTCGTAATTTCCAAGAACCTTCACTAATATTTTTGTAAACTTTGCAATTCACTTAACTATATGTTAGTTACTTTTTGTGAGTGTAAGAGAACATTAAATAAAAATTGAAGTGAATTTTATCGGTATTTTAAAATTCAACCCAATGTGGTTTGTACGATAATAGGTCCAAAACTATTGGCATATTACCCATTTTACATGCTTTTGTTGAGTTTGTATTTATTTCTTCCCCTTTAACCCTGTCAGAGAGTTAGTTTAGGTGATCTATCCTAAGGAATCGACCCACTCTGGAGGTTCTCCTTAACCCGAGTCACCGAAAACTCGAGGATTTCCAATTATATCAATCAAAGTGAGGATTAGCTTGCACTTCCTCATTGAGGGTTTACTTGATGATAAAAATTCAAAGATTACATGAGTGAGATAGTGAACTATTGAGATATTAATATTGTGCTATTAATATGATATTTGTGTGTGAAAAATAAAACAATGTTATATTATTAATAGAAGTTATCAAAAAATCATTATTAATAATATATGTTGAAATATATTAGTTGTCGGTTTGTTAACTAAACAACTCATGTAGCTATTTAGAGTTGTGTGAGATATTGTTGGCTTTGGAAGTGTTTATAGGGTAGATAGTTGATTATATTTTGGGATTGAAGATTGAAGTTGAATCCTTTTATTAAGGATATCATTCTCCTATATATTACAATCTCACTCACTATGTAATATCTCTAGAAATATTTAATAAATTACAAGAGTGTTTCGATATATTTGTATTCTTCAAATTTATCTCCTTTCTCTTATTGCTTTGCTTAATTATTTTATATAATTATTGTTATTTTTATTAGATAATCTATCAATTTTATTTAAGAAAATAGATGTGGAAGGGTTATAGGAGGATATTACATGAAAGATGAGATCAATAGTTAGATTTGGAATATAGCCAAAGTGAAAAAAATTGATCACTAAAAGTAGAATTTCTAGACTTCACAACATCATATGTATTAATATGGTGTGAGGGAATAGGTTTATCCTAGGAGTGACCATGGAAGTGGAAAATTCCATGTTTAAATACTTGAATGGTTTAGGTTGAGTGGTAATAGTATGCTCATAACTATTAATGATAATATTCACACAACAATGGACATTAGAAGGAACATATTTCTTAAGCATGGATCCAAGATCAATCAAGGAGAATATTTTAATACAATGGGGAATCCATGACATAAAAGAGTGTGCAAATAGTGTGGGGACCTACTTGCAACTCTAAAGTGATAGTAATAATGCATGCATGAGCATTAGTATCATATATAGGGATGATAGTAGTAAAATTTTAAATTACACTATGACGAATGTATAGTTGGGAAAGTAATAATAAAGTACAAATATTCATGTTGGAGACATTAACGATAATTACACAATTAATTTAGAAATCCTAAATGTGTTCCATGATAAGAAGTGGAGGATATTCAGCTGAATCATTAAGAGAAATATCCTCATCGAAAAATGTGATATATTTGATCATATACTTGAAATAATACATGAGATTGGTAAAATATACTTGAGGGTCATCACTTTTAAGTTGAATATAGAAAAGGATAACCTCTAAGGTATGATGGAAATTATGATATTGAATCAATAGATGAGAGATATATATTTTATCTAGGGTATTAATTAATTTCTCCTTGATATTATAGGTTTTACATGGATCAATAGGTGGAGAAAGTGGTGTACTAAGATGATGAATAGAGGAACATATAACTTGAAAGATAACCTATTGCAATAAGTAGTGGTGACATTGACATATGGTGTTGAAGAAGTATATGTCTAATGAGTTTGATATTGCTTCATAAAAGGGATATAATTTAACGCCTACTAAAACAACCCACTTGAGACCCAAGAACAACCTAGGATTAATTAGGAAAATTATGGAATAATTTTTTTATTAAAAGAATCTACAACAGGGTTACAAGACAACAGTTGTCACTAACAGGTTCGAAACAATTCTAATCCACTAGAACATACTTTTCTTTTATAAAAAATTATTAGAGGTCATAAGGTTCAAAATGTCAGGTTAGAATATTCAATTAGGTTCACAGGGTAATTCCTCACCATACCCACTCTCTAACAGATTAAAGGTTCAACTTTATTTTTTCAAACTTAACAACTTCAAAATTTCCCTAAATCATTCCCATTAGATAGGAAATTTCCTCACCTTTCTATTTATATAAAGAAGTCATCGTCACTCCTCATATTTTTTGAGTTATGGGCCGGTGAACCTTGGGGTGAAAATTTGCCCCAAGGGTGGGCCAACGGGCCTAGGGGTGAAAATTTGCCCCAACGGCGGGTCAGCGGGCTGGTGGGAGACCTTTGGAAATTTTCCAATGTAGGGAAAAAAACAACTTTGTGCCCACGCACTGCGGGTCCGCAAGTCCACTAGGGACACGTGGCGCCTCCCAAGTTAGCATGGGGAGAGCGGGGTGGCGGAGACATTTTGAAAAATCTTCCCGCGTGGGGAAAATCCAACTTTGCACCCGTGCTCCCGCGAGTCTGCAAGGGACATGTGGCATCTCCTAAGCCAATGCGGGGAAGGTAGCATAGTGGGGAGAAAATTAATTTAACACCCCAAAGGGCTAAGAGGGTAGCATTCACCCGCGCCTCCGCCGACACCTCGCAATGCCATGTGGTGGCTCCTGATTGGTTGTGGGACATCGTGAAGCGGGAATACTTGGAAAATTTTCCCAAAGTTTTCCAAAAATGAAAAAAGGAACCCATTCCTCTGCCAATGCCGCGTGAAGCCGGTGGTATCACCCGATTGGTTGCGCCCAAAGGTGGAGTGGTGGAGAAAATTTGGAAAAATTTCCCAAAATTTTTCGGGAGCGCTAAGCTTAAAAGGGTTCCGCCCGTCTGCCAAAACCTTGTGGTGCCATGTGGCAGCCTTTGATTGGCTATGGGTTGGTCGGGAAAATTAGGAAAAAATTTCCAAATTATTTTTGAAGTTCTAATGGAAAAATTGGGGCCCGAGGGCCCACTAAGGAAATTTTTCCCAATTTTTTTTTGGCGCCAAGTGAAGGAAAAACGTTAGGAGCCCATAAATTTTGATCGAGGGCTCGATTTTGGAAAAATAAGGACTTTCTGTAATCTCTCTACATCCTCTTTACATAGGGATCATTAATTTTAGATTTTGATAAATTTTAAGGGGTCAATTTCAAGAAAACGACCTGCAGGCTTTTACATTGCAAACTGATAAATTTTAACTTGTTACATTTGTTCAATTTGTTCTTGTCCTCTCTTAGAATGTCAAATACACATGGAAAAATTTTTGTAGGTGTATTTGAGAGAGATTTCAGATTTAATTTTTCTCGATTGATTTGAAATTTGAACATTTACATTTCTTGACAAAAAAATGATTGCAAAACGGTTTGAACTCGATTTTGCTAAGTTTTCTAAGAAATTCCTTAAGTGTTTTTGTCCAATTGGATTAGTTTAGGGCTTACTACTTCAATTTAATCATTTAATTTTTATTTCCTTGTTGTAGGTTTGAACTGTGCATTTTGGATAAAGTATTTTCCAGTTTTGAAAATGCAAAATAGAGATCAAATTTTAAAGGATCTATTTGCCACTTTCATCTTCCAAGTATTAGAATTCGTTCCAATTCAAATCTAATACGTTTATTTGATTCAAATCAAACTATTCAAAACCCAAATGCAATTCTGATTTCCAATTTTACACATTTCAAAAGACAAAGTTCTGTATTTTTCTCACATGCATTTCTTCCTTTCAAACAAAGATTTCAAATACATTTCAAAACAGATTTCAAACAATAGTAACTTCTTTTGTAAAGGAAGAAAAACATATATATTAAGTTGGAATGATTTCTTTCACAACTTCTTCATTTAAAATGATCAAATACAACTAACAAAGATAAATATTTCTTTTCTTTCATTAAAAAAATGAGAACAAAGGGCATCACTTTCAATTTCTTTCCAAATAGAATACAGATTATAACTCTTTTACATTTCAAATTTCTAGTTTCATTTTCAATACAAAGTATCTTTCCATTATAATGAATACACAAATCATCCACCTCAAGTGGGAAAGGGGCTACAATAAGATTTTATTTCACAAGGGACTATCAAACTATCTTTGTCTCACTCCCGAACAACAATATGCATATTTTTTATTCTTCCAATTTTATCACAAAAAGAGGAGGGGAAAGGAAATGCTCTCCACCCAACCAAGACATCCAATGACAAAGAGAACCCATCCTTGTTCATTGGCCTTCGAGCGCCACCCACAATGCAATAAAAGATGTGATCCAACTCATGGAAACAATAGGCTTCCACAAACACACAAGTAGCACTTTCCCAATAAAAACACAATCCAAAATAGAATGTATTTTACAGCTACATTAAAAGATGAAAAAAATACCGAGGCTTCAACAAGCAAGCTAAAGGAGCAAGAAACTATGGAGGATGATGCTTATGCCTCCCAAAGGGAAATGGGTATGACCACTGAGAACAAACCGCCGTAATATATATATATATATATATATATATATATATATATCATTTCAAATCCTTTACATGCCCTTATGCCTCTCTCAAGTACTCCTTATTCCTCGCATTTCCTTATGCCTCCCCAACCTCTTATGGAAGTGCATAATGAATAAAGAAATGCAAGCTATTTCTTTATAAGGTGGAACCTAAATCCAAACTCCCTCCACCCTTATACCTACCTAAAACACACTTGTTTCTCTAAAAATAACCCCATAGTCTTATCCTACACCATTCCTAGGCCATCTACCCAACAACCCGCAAACATGCCAAAACATTCACAAATTAACATTTACATTTATAAAAGTAGAGCATTTCAAGAACCAAGCTCTTGCCTCTCCATGATGGATTTGTTTCAAGTTCCAAAACAAAAAGCTTAACCCAATGCAAATAAACAAAAACATCCAAGCACAAGCATGCAACAATCTTTAAAAAAATTTCAAAGCAAGAGCTCCCAAAATAGTAAAAGAATTCACCCAAGAATGAAGTCTCCAAAGTGAAGCAACCCCAAAACAAGGCAAGCCATTCAAATTTTATAGAAGAGGGAAGGGAAGAGGATGAGGCAGATCCACGTAGGATGCCATATCACACATCTTCAACCCCAACCCAAAAGTCAACTTCATTCTCCAAATCATAATAAATAGGTGGGTGAATAATATGATAGTTTACTTACACACTCAAATCCAACCCACACCCCAAAGGACTGAAATTAAATTATGTAAGAAAAGTGCAATTAAAACCTACAATTTTCCTTCTCAAAAGCATTATAAAAGTATAATCTCAACTCTCCAACCGTAGGTATGGTTGGTAATTAAATTTAAGAGGTATGGGACAAGTTTAACTTGTCCCACAAGCCTCTAAAATCAGCCTCCAATGAAAATTCGAATTTCCCGTAAGGTGAAGTGTTTCACACTCAAAAATTAACTTACACATCACTTACACATCTCTTAAAACACTTTAATTCAAGGCCAACAAATCTATTAATTAGTTTCTTCTGTCATATTTGATTTTATTTATTTTAACAATATAATTACTCACAATATTTATACAACATTTAATAATTAATGAAAGGGGTAAAAGTACCACCAAATAAAGACATGCGAAACATAAACAAAGCAAACAAAATAAAATAAATACATAAAACCCCTTTGTCACAATTAAAGGTGATCCCTTCCATGGGAATTCCTAGCACACACAAACATGCACAAATAAATACTAGTTTCCATGATGACCTTGTTGAATTCATCTAGAATTGCAATGTGGTTGGTCTCCAATCCCCGATGTTTGTTATGATATTTTTAACCCGTTAAAAAAAAACCTCCTTTGGCCTCATGGCCATATTAGAACATCCAAAACAAAGCAAATATAATTACCAAAATCATCTAGATATATGAATCAAAACAACATCAAAGAAATCTAGCAATATCATTTACAATTTTACTCAATAATTATATCATCATCAAATAATTTCCATTTCTAGGTCTACTCACAAAATCCAAATATCACAATTCCACACAACATCCATAATATAACCATGTCAATTAGTATACCATCATCAATATCCAAAATTCCTCTAATAATCATCATACATCATAACTCGAATCAAGACAACAATAATCCAACATCTATATCTATCATCATACTCTAATAATGTCCATACTCATGTCTATAATATAATCAACAAAGATATCATGATTAGTATCAAAAGGTGTAAAAGGGAAGTGGGCACTACACTTCCTCCCCTTAGACTCCACTTCCTCCTAGAAGTCACCGGAACAAATGCTGAAAATGAACTCGTAGCAAAGTAGCATCCTCCCATGTAGTTGCAGTCTCATCATATATGTCCCATTGCACCCAAACCTGATCAACCTATCAGCCTCAAAGGCCAAATGTCCTACGATCTAGTATACGAATGGGCTCCACCATCATCATCCGCCCCGATCCTATACCCGTAATGATGTCCAATATAACACATGAGAAGGATCTGCAACATATCTCCTAAGAACTTAAACATGAAATAAATCATGTATGCGAGACAAGCTAGGTGGCAATGCTAGATGGTAGACCAAAGGAAAATACGCTCCAAGATCTCAAAAGGACCCATGAATCTTGGAGATAACTTAAAACCTTTTCCATAACGGATAGGGCTCTTATGTGGCCTCGACATGAATGAACACCTTCATGCCCACATCAAAAATATTGTCAGTCCTATGCTTCTCTGCATAATTTTTCTACCTATCTTGTGCCTCCCATAGTCTCTCGTCCGATCAAAACCAACTACTACTCCATGTCCTGCAACAAATTTGGTCCAAGAGAAACCTTGTTCTCTAACTTATACCAACTAAGAGGTATCCTACACTCTCTTCCATACAAATCCTAAAAAGGAGCCATGCCTATAGAACTTTGAAAACTATTATTGTAGGCAAAATCCACCAAGTACAAGTACTCCTCCCATCTAGAATGTTGATCCATCACATACATCATGAGTATGTCCTTTAAAATATAATTCACTTGCTCAGTCTTTCCATCTATCTCAGGGTGATATTTTGTACTGAAATTGATCTTTGTCCCGAGGGTATGATGTATGGTAGTCCAAAAAGAGGAAGTGTGCAAAGGGTCATGGTCACTTATGATCTTCTACGGAATCACGTGTAACCTCACAATCTCATCCAAGTATACCCATGTCACTACACTAGTAGTATAGGTGGTCTTCACCAGAGAAAAGTGAGCCACTTTTTCAATTTGTCAATCATGACAATGATGGTGTCATGGTGATATCTTGACATCGGTAGTCCAACAATGAAGTCAATGGAAATGGTGTCCCATTTCAAATCCGATATAGCATGAGGAAATAGAAGGCCACTAGATGATGATGCTCACCTTTACTTTCTTGCACTCTAAACAATGTGACATGTACTAGGCCATGTCTCTACGAATTCCTCTCCTTGATACAACTATCTTCACCTCGAGATGGGATAAATAGGGTGCATGATGTGCCTCTGCCAAGATGTCCTCCCGTAAGCCTCCATCTCTGGAAACATAAATCTAGCCTCTGCTCCCGAGAAGACCATCTGTCTATATAAAAATCCATCAAACTTCCCATCGATTGGTCTTTGAGACTGGATCTCTACTCGAATTGCAATGTAGAAGCTGTCAAGAGAAAGCTGTTGAAGAATCCTACTCCACAAATCCGTGCTCACTCAAGTGGCCATAGCCACATGTCTCCATCTGCTAAGAGCATCTTCCACCACATTCCCCTCTCCCTTCACATGCTCTATCTCCATATCATACTCACAAAGAAATCCATCCAATACCACTGACCAGCATTGAGATTGGGCTATGTGAAGAGGTAGTGAAGACTCAAGTGATCTGTCCAGAGTGTGAATCTCCAATCAAGTAGAAAGTTCCTCCATCAAAACAAAGCGTGCACAACTGCCGCAAGCTCAAGATCATGAGTTGGATAGTTAAGCTTGTAATATTTCAGCTTGCAAGACTCAAAAGTCACTACTCTTCCCTTCGCATCAACATACCTCCAAGCCCTACTAAAGAAGCATCCTTGAAAACAAAAATCTCACCCCGTGGATCCATCAATGGAAGAATGGGTCTTGTAGTGAGACATTCCTTTAGTGTACAAGTCCCGCTCACACTGCAACAAAAAAACTTCTTCCCTTTCCTCTCGAAGGGAAGTGATGGGATGTGCAATCCATGAGAAGTCTTGAACCAATCTCCGGTAGAACTGCTAATCCCATAAAGTTGCGCACCTTAGTCCACAAAGTGAGTGGGTACTGCCAATCCATAATAGCTCTAATCTTGGAAGGGTTGATGATGATACCTTTCCTAGAGATGATATGACCCAAATACTACACCTCCTTTTGAAAGAATGCACTCTTCTCCAAGTTCCCATGAAGCTCCTACTCACAAAGACACTAAAGAACCTGGTGAAGGTGCCCTCATGCTCCTCATGTGTATGTGTGTAAATCAAAATGTCATCAAGGAATATGAGCATGATGTAATCTAAGAAGGTGCTAAATACCCCATTTATAAAACTCATAAACACTACGGGGCATTCCTCAAACCAAAAGGTACCACTTTGTGAATTCATAGTGGCCATATCTCATACTGAAGGTGTTCTTATGAATGTATACCTCCGAAATCCTCAATTGATGGTAACTTTGACTTAAGGTCTATCTTAGAGAAAATTTTGGCCCCCTTCATTTTATCAAACAAATCATCAATATGAGGGAGGGGATAACACTTATTGATCGTTACCTTATTCAAATGTGACAATTAATACACAACCGCAAGGATCCATTCTTCTTATTTACAAAGATCACGGAGGTGCACCCCAAGGGGATACACTAGGCGAGATAAGGCCTTTCTCCGTAAGGCTCTCAAGCTGCAACTTGAGCTCACATAGGTCTGGTGTGGTCATCCGATAAGATGCTCATGAGATAGGCTCTGCTCCCGAAACTAGGTCTATATGAAATTAAATCTCACGTGGGAGTGGTAACCCCGTATCTCCCCTAGAAAGACATCTGCAAACTCTTTCAAAATGGGGTGATCATCTAGTGATGGTCCACTAGACCCATCCTCTGATTTGTCACTTGATTGTAATAGCAAAAACTGAAAATCCCATCACACACACCGATTAAGTTGTATAGCAGAGATGGTGAAAATAGAAACGGGTCTCTTGACCGTTGAAATCACCAAATCAACTCCCGAATCATCTACACAAGATATAATATTGTGGTAATAGTCCATTCTCGCCTTGTGTGTAGACAACCAATTCATACCCAAGATGACTCCATATGAGCCTAAAGGAAGGATACGAAGATCCGAGGTAGTGGTGAAAAGTCCCAAATCTACCACACACTCCTTAACTAAGGAGTCTATAGAGATCCCCGGCTCTAGAATCCATCTCAACATACCATCTATGACCCTACCTAATCGCCACCACCGCATCACTCTACTAAAAATGGTGCAATAAAAGAATCGAAGAACCATAATCAAACAAAATGGAGGTAGGATTGCCACCAATGTTACCTGTAGTCTCAACAAATATACTCGATGCTCTTCATAGAGGTTCTTGAATGCTTCATACATACTATAAATGCACCCCATATCACCAACAAAAGAGGCTCTAGATTTGTGTCATACCTTTGTTATTAGGGTTCTATGGGTAGTCTCTCCAAAAATGTCTAGTAACACCACAACCAAAATAACCACCTGATCCTCTCCCCTGTGTAGTAGGTCCAGTCCGGGCCGGTACTATGGAGGTCTGTGGTGTGGATCCTAATTATTTGGTCATGGGTCTACTAGGGTCTCGCCGGTGAGCTCTCTGGGAACCCTATGTCTTGATGGGACCCCTAGGAGGAGGCCCCATACTCTAACCTCTCTATCCATCAAATCTTTGTGGAGGTCTATAACGTGGGGGACTGCTACCACTTTTGTTTTGGTCTAAAATATGATCGTGCTAAACCCTGTCCACCATGAGGAAGAGGTACTGACCCCCTCGATCTGTTGTCCTACATTTGTTGTATGTGGCTCCAGACTTGGTCTCTAGCCTGTTGGGTCTTTCCCCAAGTCTCCTCTACTATATAGGCCTTCTTGACGGCCTCAAATAATTTATGTGGAAAATGTATCCATGTTGCTCCTTTAATGTCTAGGTTCAGCCCCCGATGAACCTGGATCTCGCTGTTGCTCATCTTACATGTAACCAACATACTGGAGTAGATCTAGAAATCTACTCTCATACTCAACCACTGTAAGAGATGCCTGGCGAGGTCATGGAACTCATCTATCCGCTGCTGTATGAACCTTCATGATAAATATCTACTCCTGAAATGCTACTCAAAGAGCTCCTGTGTAACCATCTTAGAATCAAGATAGATCTTCTCTCCTCTCTCTCCTCGCCACAAGACACCAACTCCATCTTTCAAGAGATGGATCACAACACAAGCTTCACGTGTTGCTAGAACAAGGATAGAGCTTGAAGCATCCGCTCAAGAACACCAACCCGGCCTGCTCCTCAAATCCACCTATGTCACCAAAATAATGTGATGGACGAAGCTTCAAGATCTCCCTGATGTGATCTATAGCTCGGTTTGATGGCCTCTAGGCATTTCTATATGCTCATCCCTAAGCCTAGGGCTCAAATATTTCTTTCTATGACCCGAAACTTCATTACCTTGTTCCCTCTATGGTGACTCAGCTCTAGATGACTCTGCATGGGAGTTCTCTTCTCCATGCTCCTTGCTAGGTCGAGGAGATACCTGACCCTCAATCGAAGGGACTCTATCATGTCCGGCCGCATATCCTCCTACTGATCCTCTACATAGAATGGCATTAACATCCTGAAGAGTCTATAAAATCTGGGTAGGATGGTTGTTACAAAGATGATCTACTCAGGTGTTAAGTATTGGTCTTTTGAAAATACCCTCATCCCATTTTTTCCTCCCGCATGACCAAGGTGAGAGTTACTTCATCTTTCTAAGTTTTATTCGGTTTCCATGTTTACTGAAATATGTAATTTCTAAACTAAGTTGTTTTTTAGATTTAAAAGTGTGCTAGGTTTAAGGCTCATGTCTCAAGTTTTCTAGTGTGCCCAATGGCCCAAGATTTTTAACCACTTCTTTGATACCAAGCATAACGCCCGCTAAAACAACCCACTTGAAACCAAAGAACAACCTAAGATTAATTAGTAAAATTATGGAATAATGTTTTTTTACTAAAAGAATCTACAACAAGGTTACAAGACAATAGTTTTCATTAACATGTTCCAAATAAATTCTAATCCACTAGAACATACTTTTATTTTATTAACAATTATTAGAGGTCATAAGGTCCAAAATTTAAGGTTAGAAGATTCAATTAGGTTCAGAGGGTAATTCCTCACCATACCCACTCTCTAACAGGCTTAAAGGTTCAACTTGATTTTTCTCAAACATTAAACACCTTCAAAATTTCCCTAAATCATTCCCATTGGATAGGAAACTTTCTCACCTTTCCATTGATATAAATAACTCCTCCCAAATAGTCATATTTTTTGAGTTATGGGCAGGGGGACCTTGAGGTGAAAATTTTCCCAAGGGCGAGCAGCCTACAAGCCCGGGGTGAAAATTTTCCCCAAGGGTGGGTCAGCAAGCTGTAGAGAGACATTTGGAATTTTTCCCGTGTGGGAAACAAAAAAACCACTTTGCACCTATGCACCCGCAGATACGTAAGTCCACTACGGACACGTGGTGGCTCCCAAGTCGGCGTGGGGAGAGTGGGGTAGCAGGAGATATTTTGAAAATATTCTGGGTGGGGTGAAAGCCAACTTTGCACCCGCACTCCCGCAAGTCCACAAGGGACACATGGTGTCTCCTAAGCCAATGCGGGGAAGGTGGGATGGCAAGGAGAAAATTAGTTTAACGCCTCGAAGGGCTAAGAGGGTAGTATTCACCCGCACCTCTGCGCACCACTCGCAATGCTTGGAAAATTTTCTGAAAGTTTTCCAAAATTTTCTAAAAGTTTTCAAAATGTAAAAAAAGGAAAAAGGGCACCCTCTCCTTTGTCGATGCCTCGTGACGCCACATGGCATCACACCGATTGGTTACTTGCCGACAGGCGGTGGGGAAAATTTGGGAAATTTTCCCAAAATGTTTTAGTGCTAACATTAAAAAGGGTTGGCAAGAAAAATTAGGAAAATTTTCCAAAATTTTTTTTGAAGTTCTAAGGAAAAATTCGGGCCCGCCAAGGAAAATTTTCCCAATTTTTTTATGCCAAGTGAAGGAAAAATTTCAGAAGGCCATAAATTTTGATAGAGGGTTTGGTTTTGTAAAATGAGGACTTTCTAGAAATATCTTGATGTCCTCTTTACACGTGGATCATTAACTTTAGATTTTGATAAATTTTAAGGGGTCAATTTAAAGAAAATGACGTGCAGGCTTTTACAGTGTAAACTAGTAAATTTTAACTTGTTCAATTTGTTCTTGTCCCTCTCTCAACATGTTAAATAGACATGGAAAATTGTTGTTAGGTGTATTTGAGAGATATTTCAATATTTAATTTTTCTCGATTGATTTGTAATTTGAACATTTACATTTCTTGACAATGGACGACCGCAAAAATGGTTTGAGCTCGATTTCGCTCAGGTTTTCTAAGAAATTCCTTAATTGTTTTTATCCAATTGGATTCGTTTAGGGCTTACTATTTAGATTTAATCATTTCATTTGTTATTTTCTTGTTGCTAGTTCGAAGTGTGAATTTTGGATAAATTATTTTCCAGCTTTGAAAATGTAAAACAAAGATCAAATTTTAAAGGATCTATTTTCCATTTTCATCTTCCAAGTAATAAAATCAGTTCCAATTCAAATCAAACTATTCAAAACCGAATGCAAATTTTGATTTCATATTTTACACATTTCAAAAGACAAATTTCTATATTTTTCTCACATGCATTTCTTTAGTTCAAACCAATATCTCCAAAACATTTCAAAATAGATTTCAAACAATAGTAACTTATTTTGTAAAGGTAGAACAACATATATATTAAGTTGGACTGATTTCTTTCACAAATTATTCATTTGCAATGATCAAATATAACTTAAAAAGATATAATCTTTCTTTTCTTTCATTCAAAACCGAGAATAGAGGGCATCATTTTCACATTCTTTCCAAATAGAATATAGAGTATAACTCTTTTACATTTCAAATTTCCACTTTCATTATCGATAAAAAGTATCTTTCGATTATAATGAATACATAGATCATCCACCTCAAGTGGGAAAGGGGATACAATAAGATTTCATTTCACAAGGGAATTTCAAACTATCTTTATCTCAGCTCCAGAACAACAACATGCATATTTCTCATTCTTCCAATTTGATCACAAAAAGAGCAGGGGGAAGGCAACGCTCTCCACCCAACCAAGACATCTAATGAAAAGGATAAGCCATCCTTCTTCATTGGCCCTCGAACCCCACCCACAATGTAATAAAAGATATGATCTAACTCATGGTAACAACATGATTCCACAAACACACAAACAACACTTTCTCGATAAAAACATAGTAAAAAGAGAAAGTAGTTTACAACTACATTAAAACATGACAAAAATTACCGAGGATTCACAAGCAAGTGAAGGAGCAAGAAACTATGGGGGATGTTGCTTATGCCTCCCAAAGGTAAATGGGCATCACCACCTAAGAACAAACCACCAAATATATATATATATATATATATATATATATATATATATATATATATATATATATATCATTTTGAATCCCTTACATGCCCTTATGCCTCCCCCAAGTACCATTTATTCCTTGCATTTCTTTATGCCTCCCCAACCTCTTATGAACCCCATAACGAGTAAAGAAATGAAAGCTATTTCTTTAAAAGGTGGAACCCAAATCCAAACTTCTTCCACCCTCATACCTCCCTAAAACACACTTGTACATCCCACAAATAACCCCATAGTCTTCTCCTACACCATTCCTAGGCCATCTACTCAACAGCCCACAAACATGCCAAAACATTCACAAATTAGCGTTTACATTTAAAAAAGAAGAGCATTTCAAGATCCAAGCTCTTACCTCTCTATGACGGAGTTGTTCCAAGTTCCAAAGCAACAAGCTTGACCCAATGTAAGCAATCCAAAATAGCCAAGCACAAGCATTCAATAATCTTCCAAAAATTCTTCAAGTAAGAGTTCCCAAACAAGAGAAGAATTCACCGAAGAATGAAGTATTCAAAGTGAAACAACCCCAAAAGAAGGCAAGCCATTCAAATTTTATAAAAGAGGGAAGTGAAGAGGATGAGGCAGATCCACGTAGGAACCCATATCACACATCTTCAACCCCAACCCAAAAGTCAACTTCATTCTCCAAATCATAATAAATAGGTGGGTGAATAATATAGAAATTTACTTACACACTCAAATCCAACCCACACCCCAAAGGACTGAAATTAAATTATGTAAGAAAAGTGCAATTAAAACCTACAATTTGCCTTCTCAAAAGCATTATAAAATTTTAATCTCAACTCTCCAACCATAGGTATGGTTGGTAATTAAATTTAAGAGGTATGGAACAAGTTGAACTTGTCCCACAAGCCTCCAAAATTAGCCTCTAAGGACAATTCGAATTTTCAAGAAGGTGGAGTGTTTCACACTCAAAAGTTAACTTACACATCACTTACACATATCTTACAACACTTTAATTCAAGGCCAACAAATCTATTAATTAATTTCTTGTGTCATATTTGATTTTATTTATTTTAACAATATAATTACTCACAATATTTACACACCATTTAATAATTAATAAAGGGGGTAAAAGCACCACCAAAAACACATGCAAACATAAACAAAGGGACCAAAATAAAATAAATACATAAAACCCATTGGTCACAATTAAATTTGATCCCCCATGAGAATCCCTAACACACACAAAAACTACTATTTGTTATGGTGATTTTGTTGAATTCATCTAGAATTCCAATGTGGTTAGTCTCCAATCCCCGATGTTTGTTGTAATATTTTTAACTTGCAAAACAAAATATCTCCTTCACCCAATGGCCATATCGAACATCCAAAATAATACAAATATAATTACCAAAATCAAATAGGTATATGAATCACAACAACATCAAAGAAATCTAGCAATATCATTTACAATTTTACTCAATAATTATATTGTCATCTAATAATTTCTATTTCTAGGTCTATTCACAATATCCAAATATCACAAGTCTACACAACATCCATAATATAACCATGTCAAACAGTATGCTATCATCAATATCCAAAATTCCTCTTATAATCATCATGCATCATAACCGAATCAAGCCAACAATAATCCATGATCAACATCTATCATCATACAATAATAGGGTCCATACACATGGCTATCATATAATCAGCAAAGATCATGATTAGTATCAAAAGGTGTCAAAGGGAAGTGGGCACTACATATACTCATATTTGATGGTATACATGGAATAGACACAAATAGGGATAAAGGAAAAATAATTAGCCATGATCTTAAAAGAAGAAAAAATGAAATTTAATTAGGTTACGTACATTGTTGGGTTCACAAAATGATTTACTAAAATTAAATCCAAGTTAAGGACACTAATTATAAGATAGATAAAATAGTAAAAATAAAGGATCAAGAAAAGGAAATACAAGAAGGACTGATAGATAGAGTTTCTAGGATTACTCATCTTGTATTCGTAGGTGTAAATCGATCTTGACCGGATACTGATTTGAAAGGAGAGTTTTTCAGTATTGTAATAGTATGTGTCTCTCGAATTATTTGTCCTTTTTATGAGATTTAATTATACATGTATATATATATATATATGATTCATTTCCTTGAGTTTTGTCATTAACATTTGAAATATTGACCAATAGAGATAAAATAAGACAAGGAAGTAACATTCACAATACTATAAAAAGGGTAGAGAGGAAAAAGTATCTTAGAGGGTAATTTAACACCCATGCACTCTTGTTCCTAATGGGAAGTTCTGCACATGGTGATTGAAAGTTAAGACAGGTAAATCAGCGATGATTAGGATGTTGATGGATATGAAAAAATATAAGTCAATCAATTAGAAATCGAAAAAAATAAAGATGAAATCGATAAAAATTTTTTTAAAGAAAATTAAAAGTGTGTTATTAAGTATTTATATTGCTTATGAATCATGCATATAAATGAAGTATTAAAAAGCTAGAGGTATAGAGTAAGCTTGTGATATATCGACTACAATAATGAAAATATCAAAATATCTAATTATCCACTTCTTATCATAATAATACTATATATTATTTTTATGTGCATGATGTTTATAAATTTATATGACCATAATGTTCTCATGTGATGACATAATAGATGTTATCATTGGTAATATTACTACTTCAAAAAATTCATCACTAGTTAGTACATTTGATGATACCGATATGGATAAACAATTATTTTAATGTAGTTTTCATTTTAAATTTCAATTATCATCATATTTTAATGTAGTTTGTTTCTAATTACTTTTTCAAATTTTAAGACGTAAAATATATATTTCAATATCATTATGTACAAACCTTAAAAATATACTATATTTCAACATCAAGAAATATTAGTTTATTAAACTACACAATAATTAATTTAAAATCTTTCATGTCATTGGCATTTTATTAATTAATTATAGGGTATTTTATAATTAATGCCTGAAGAAATCAATTTTAGACTTTTGTGTGAATTTTACAAGTAATGTCTTTTTTAGTGTAATATGAAATTTTGAATGTCATTGTGCTTTTAAATATTAGATGAATCAGAATATCATGGTGCCTTTGAATATTAGATAGATCTATATAAAGTTCATTCATGATTTGTATTTACTACATTTTGGAAATAATTATCTAAAATTGGTATGCCATTTACACAAGAAGCTACTGGACATTTGTCCAACTCGTAATCTAGCGTTGCATGTGCCTTTTTCGATACCAGAGCTAGGATTTTTGAATGGGATATTTCCTTTGAAACTATCCTAAAGACGCTCAAATTTGGACGTCACCGTGTTTTTGAAAAGGCTTTTAAAGCAACATAACGAGGGTGCCCCTAATGTATGTTAAACTTGTCCATTTTGGGACGATGTATTTTTTTAGAAGTCTCAAATTAATTGTTTGATGTTTTTGTAGCAAAATCATGTCCAATTTGTGTAGAATTGTTTTGTATGTTGACTTCTAATATTTAAAAAATTGATATTATATGATTCTTGTCTATTACATGCACGTGAAATTTTTAGTTATATAAATAATTAAAAAATTCTTGAAAATACATTATAGGTATGGCTCGACCAAGATTAAATTTTGAAAATGAAGAAGAAAGAAGATCTTATCAAAGAGAATATCAAAGACAATATCGCATAAGAAGACAACAAGAATTGACAGATGCACAACGAGAAGAACAAAGGAAACATCAAAATGATAATGATAGACAAAGACTTGTAACACAGAGAAATGAATTAATAAATGAAGAATTAGGAAGAGTAAATTTTGAAAATGAAGAAGAAAGAAGAGGATATCAAAGAGAATATCAAAGACAATATCGCATAAGAAGACAACAAGAAATGACAGAGGTACAACAAGAGGAACAAAGAAAAATCAAAATGATAATGATGGACAAACATTTGTAGAACAAAGGAATGAATTAACAAATGAAGAAGAGAGAAGAGAATATCAAGAGAATATCAAAGACAATATCGTAGAAGAAGACAACAAGAAATGACAGATGCACAACGAGAGGAACAAAGGAAACATCGAAATGATGACGATAGACAAAGATTTGTAGAATGGAGGAATGAATTGACAAATGATGCATTAGATGCAGAAAGACAACAACATGCAGATAAGATGATAACAATTCATGCGTGCTCATCTCAAGATGACTCACATGTATCAAGAACAAATATACAAAGACATATTCATTCAGATCAGTTTCCAGAAGAAGAAAGAATTTAAAGACAAGAACTTCATCAGTGAAGCATCTCAAAGGCACTATCATAGATTGGTTGGTAATGATGAATTCAATTTTGGGGGAGGAAATTCAACATTGGTGGATCACGTGCTCCAAACACCTAAAAACTTGGGCCAAGATATAATGGATGTTGATGTTACAGATAATGTAGATAATAATGGTGTGCAGGAGGAGACAACATTACAACAAACACGAGAAATGAGAAGAAGAAGAATGCAGAATAATCATTTACAGAAGCATCAACAAATGAACCTAGAAGAAGAAGAAGAATGCAAAACTTACATATTGAGATAGAAAAAATATATTTGATCCCAATGGAATGGTTGGGAGAGATTTGAATACCGTCCAAATGATTTTTTGACATGGTCTTGATAACCTTGCTTCACCGATCATGTGTTATATTTTTCAAGAATGCTACCTTGGAATAAAAGTTTGTTCGAACACCAAGGACCCATGTGTACTAGATGCCGAAAAGAGAAAGGTCATCATCGATTTTCAGCATCAAACAATATGGATCCCGTTGCACAACCACCATAACTTGCAAACTTAACTCAAGTTGAGGAAATGTTGATAGCCCATGTCAACCCAATCTTGCAAGTGACACATGCGACAGAGGTCAATATAAATATAAAGGTCACACAATAAGTTTTCCTCAAGAAGTAAAAGAAATCGCTAATCTTTTACCGTATAGATTAAATATTTTCCGATGATTATTGTTCGGAGGAGAAATCAACGTGGAACAAATTACAACTTTACAGTCAATAGAGAGCGAGTTTACAATGTGCTGAAATATAAAATAGAACATGATAAGTTCTATTCAGATGTTCAGATCGATGAAAATGCTTTGAATGAACTTCCACCTCATTCTGATGAAAATGTATTTGAGGAGTTGAACTCAGTGCATATGGAGTTTGATTCTGACACAAATGAAGTTGTATTTGTAGGTCCGACCATAGAGACAGATGAAGGAAACATAATTACCCATACAACATCAATGGCGTCTAAACCACCTAATGCTCCAAGGGAGATGGAATTAATCCATGCATGGGTGAATAACCCTCACACACACTCGGAGCGCTAATTGATTAGTCGTGATAGGAGCATCTCCTATCAATGAGTATGTGATAGTAGGATTACTTGATATGGCATTCCCTACTTTGTTTCCCGATGGAAAATGTGACTGGCTAGAACCACGGTTAAGACGAGTACGTCTCCATGAATTTGTAAAACATTTATTTCGATATAGGGATCACCGATTTGGCTGACATCCCCGATTCAGGTATTACATGATGAACATGATCATGAGACATCGTGCACAAAACTCGTTTACAATGTTTGTTAAGAAAAACCTCCAAGATATGCCAATCACCATTAATGAGTTACGTGAGCATATGCAAAATGTTCCCCATTCCAATCTGGTTGATCATTTGATGCGGTTCGGAACATCTTTAAGGGGTACGAGGTCTTATTGACAAAATGTCATGGTGAATTGACAGACATGTTGCATCAAATCGATCACCTACCATTTTTTTCACATTAAGTGCAATTGATATGTATTGGCCCGATCTACATGCATTAATGCCTGGAACGTCGCCGGATAATCCACGGGAAGCACAAAATTGGCGAAGGAAAATATCATTGAATATCCACATATAGTAGCACATTATATGCACTTGCGACATACACTTTTCCGAAAGGAGATATTACAAAAAGGAATGAAAGTTAAAGATTATTGGTCTAGATATGAATGGCAACATAGAGGTTCTCTACATGTGCATGGATTCATATGGTTAGAAGGTGTGCCGAATATGGACAACCTTGATTGGAATGATGATTTTCAACGTGGAAATGCTGAAAAATACTTCCATTCTATTGTCCATGCATGGAATCCTCGGGAGGACCCACACCAACGAAACATACAGGTAATTTATCAATTCTCATCGAGTTTGTGATTTATATAGAATTTTACGTTCTCAAAATATATTGCATATTCTTATGTTCTATGTTACAGGTCTACCAAAATTTTATGCAGCATCCATGTCTTCGAAATACAAGACAACTGACACAAGTCGATATGGGATGTGACTACGAAGAGATTCTCAACAGTGTAGAATGACATACAATGTGTAGAGAGGGTGCCTGCCTACGTAAGAAAAGGGGGAAAATGGTTTGTAGGTAATGTTCAAAATTTTGAATAATTAAATTGAAATAAAAACACATATGTGGAAGAACTAATAATTGATTATTACATTTTGCAGGTATAATGCACCATGGCCATTGAATCTCAACGGATCAAAGTTATATCAAGACTCAGAGATGGGAGATAAAAAGTTTGAACTTATGAGAAATGATGATAGAGTAAATACACATAATCACTACATATTACAATTGTGGAGAGCAAATGTAGATTGGCAACCTGTTCTTTCCAAGCATGTCGTAGTCAAGTACATTGCAAAGTATGCAGCAAAAGTGGAGAAAAGCTCTGAAACTTATCATCAAATGTTGATGCGGATTGCAAACATAGAAAACCCAGATGAAATGGCAGTGGCAGCATACAGAGACTTCTAACCGAAACAATTGTTGAAAGAGACATTGGTGCACAAGAAACATGTCACATGTTGTTGGAGCTCCCTTTGGTAGAGAGCAGTAGAGTATTTGTCAATTTGAATGTTGCCCGTGAGGTGTTCAAAAAAGTAACAACTGATGGAGATGATCATGAAGAACATGCAATAAGTTTCATTGATGGGTACAAGAATAGGCCTTTTTCCATGGAAAGTGTGTCTCTTATTAATGCCGCTAGATCTTGGACATATAATCCAAGGAGAAAACGAGATAAAAGTGGGAGGTCAGGAGTTTGGCAGCTATTGTGAGAGTGTTCCCAAGGTTTTCCTGTGTCCCTTCACAGGAATCTCATAAATGGGTTGATTTTTGTTGGTCAGAGTTGTTGCTTTACAAGCCGTTTCGGGATATAGAGAGAGATATCGACTTGATTCTGATTCAATAAGTTCAAACTGGAATCATTCTATTATAATCCATGGCATGTGGAAAGGAGGATTGCAGTAGAAGACGTTGAAAATAACAGTGATTCTGAAGAGGAAATTAATCAACATGTTCAACAAAATACAATAGAACATGATTGGGAAATCATGTGTAGGCTTCATCGTGGTCAAATTTTGCAAGTGACAGAAATAGATATGTTGGGAAGGAGAGATATTGATAGACAAGCACCATGGAATGATGAATATCGAGGTGAAGAATACACAAGTAAAGCAATAAAATTCATAAGCAACATGAAAGAAAATGGGTTGGTTATAGACGATGAATTAGCCCCAAATTTCAATTACGACACCTTGGGTGCTAAACAAAAACAAGAACTTGATATAATAATGACACATTATAATCAACGTCGAAATAACATTCCATTACTCATGATAGTTCAAGGAATAGCAGAACAGGAAAATCCTATTTGATTGGTACAATTCGTCAGCACTTTTTGATGCATCATTCCTAGAATGTTCTCCTCTTCTATTGCTTACACCAACAGGAGTTGTAACTTTTAATATTGGTGCCTCGATGATCCATTCACAACTTTGAATCCCTATTACAGATTTTGCATAATTGGAAGGATCGAGACTTGCAACATTCCAACAAGAGATCTACCACATAAAATATGTATTGATTGATGAAATGAGCTTCATTGGACAAA
This sequence comes from Taxus wallichiana var. yunnanensis, assembly GCA_018340775.1. Lineage (NCBI taxonomy): Eukaryota > Viridiplantae > Streptophyta > Pinopsida > Cupressales > Taxaceae > Taxus > Taxus wallichiana. The sequence continues at coordinate 670,527,016 of CM031234.1, forward strand.
GTTTGCTAGAAAACGTGGACTCCCGACTTCATCAAGCATTCCCTGAAAGAGCAGACATGAGTTTTGGTGGTGTTTCTATGGTTCTCGTAGGAGATTTGGGGCAACTTCCTCCTGTTACCGATAAACCTCCATATGATAGTAATAGACGTGCAAAGCTATTATGGGAAGCATTCGAATAGTTGTTACATTGGATAAGGTATTTAGGCAAGGAGGAGAAGATGAAGACCAAAAACGTTTTTGACAACTTCTGGAAAATCTCAGAGATGCGAATCCAACACTGGATGATTGGATGTTGTTAATGAGTAGAACAAGTCCTGCATTAGACAAAAATAGCAATGAAGAATTCTATAATAATATTCACTTGATGGCGACAAAGATTAACGTGAATAACCACAACAAAAAAATTGCATTCACTGAAAAGACCTGTCGCACGTAGCATTGCAACTAGAACATGTACCGCCAACACACTGGCAGGAGGTCTGAATGACGAACTTGATTTAGAATTATTAATTTCTAATGATGCAAGGGTTATGCTAACATCCAATCTTTGGATAGAAGCAGGTCTTGTAAATGGAGCTTTGGGATATATTCGAAGCATAGTATATGCACCTGGTAGTGGTCCACCGAACCCGCCAACATATGTAATGGTTGAATTTGATAGTTACTTCGGAATATCATTTGAAGATAGAACTCCACGTACCATCCCAATTACACCAATACAGAGGGGACGCACACACCAATTACCCTTACGGTTGGCATGGGCATTGACGATACATAAATCACAAGGTTTGACTCTTTCCAAGGCTACAATTGATATTGAAGAAAGAGAAACAATGGGGTTAACATTTGTGGCTATATCTCGAGTGAAGTCATTACAGAGTCTAAAAATATCTCCGCCATTTTCATATGAGCGTTATGCAAAGATGAAGAACGGAAAACTACTTTCAAAACGGAAGGTTGAGGAAAAAAGACTTATGTCCTTGGAATGTAAATAATGTACCATGTGTAACACACATTGCATTCTATGAATTTGTCATTACATGTGACGTACATTACACATTTCAATTCATATGAAAAAGATTGTATTTTTTTAACTTGATAATACGGTTACTAATAAAATCCATAAGAACTTTGTGTATTATAGACCTTCCTTTTTTTGCTCATACTCATTCTCTTAAGAGATATGGTTCCTCCTTTAAATGCATTTATGATGTTCCTTGTAAGATATTTGATTTTATTCATGCACGAACAAAATTCCCCCTTATTTTCCATACTTTATTTTAGGTATTATTTTCTGCAATTCCAACGGTTGCTACTAGCATACCTATATTTATATAAATATATGTAATATATGCCGAGAGGTATATATTACATATATTTATATATTATATAAATATATAGGTGCCTTGTGAACTTCACCTCTCGGCATATTTTACATACATACAAAACATAAATCAAAACATGACATGTAAAATATGCCGAGAGGTGAAGTTCACAAGGCACCTATATATTTATATAATATATAAATATATGTAATATATACCTCTCAGCATATATTACATATATTTATATAAATATAGGTATGCTAGTACTACTTCAAAAATTCATCATTAGTTAATACATTTGATGATACCGATATGGATAAACAATTATTTTAATGTAGTTTTCATTTTAAATTTCAATTATCATCATATTTTAATGTAGTTTGTTTCTAATTACTTTTTCAAATTTTAAGACATAAAAATATATATTTCAATATCATTCTGTACAAACTTTAAAAATATACTATATTTCAACATCAAGAAATATTAGTTTATTAAACTACACAATAATTAATTTAAAATCTTTCATATCATTTTCTTTCACATTATACAATCTTACACAATAATTAATTTAAAATCTTTCATATCATTTTCTTTCACATTATACAATCTTTTCCCTTGTCCATATAGTTTTCTCAAAATAATTTCTCTATTCTTGGATGACATGTATGGTCCTACCTTTTCTCATATTTTAACTTTGACATTAATTTCAATATATTTAATGTGTTGTTAAAGCCTAATACGGTTGGAATTAAAATAACAATTCACCTAAGGAAATCTATGTTAGAAATCAAATATTACTTTCATACTTGGTAATCTTACATGATACGATTGCAAATATCATCATAAAATAACTTGGAACTTTACTAAATCCTCCTAAATCGGTTCCAATCGGTCACATAATTTAATGAAGTCACTAATATTGGTATGAAGCACTCAACCATGAAAAAAAATTATACATTCCCCATTCCAAGTTGTAAAGGTCGGAGATAAATGTCTTAGTAAAATCAATTTTACTACAAGCATTATCAAAGGTCAATAAAGGAACGAAGGGTTTAGTCAAATAGCTAAAAACACACTACATCACACTAGTAACATGAAATGTACATTTTTACTCTATATATGGAGTAATGTATTAGCTTTAAGATACATGAGTGAGCTCATGGTGGGTTAATGTATATCAAACCCATACATTCACATGTGCTTAGGAGAATTATAACATGATGTTTGATCTCACTCGAAAATATTTAGTACAAAAAAATTGCGTACATTAGCAGGAGTTAACCATAGAGATAGTGAAGCCAAGAAACAGACATGATTTCTCATTTTTTATCAAAGTATTTGATGGAATGGATTGTAGGTATGTACAATATACAATTTATTATAAGTGATTATATTTATTGTTGAGGTTGTTGAAACTGTTTAAACAAATGTGAAATATAGAGGACCATAATTAGAGGTAAGCAAAGAACACAATAAGTTTTATAATTTGACTACAAAAGGTTCCAATATCCTACATCTTTAGTAAGGACGGTAAAAATCTAGGGAAATACTGTATAGTATATTTACAGTCATACAATAGTTTAGGTTCCATTGAAAGTATATCTTTCAAAACATGTATACATGTTAACAAGAAGATGAGTTCAATCAAATTCAAAATTATTTACTACATTAGGGATCGTAATACATTCCTAACAACAGTGGACAATCCCAGAAAAGGGATATTCGCATTCATTTATAGTATTCTCATATTCTATTGACATTGTAAAATTTACATCAAAACATTTTAAAAATTAATTATATAATATTAGTAACATGTAACTTTTGTCAAAGCATTTTACAAGGGTTATCAGAACTTAATTTCTTTTCGTCTTCACTGCTCACAAATAGTTACAAGGAAGGGAATCGCTGGCATGGTACTCCTTTTCCTATATATTTTTCTCGAATTTATACTCTTATTCTCAACTATAAAAAGCATAGTGCGGGATTTTTATATCGATTCCTTTTCAATATGTGGTTTTTTTATAGAACCATACTGAGTAATTAAAATAGTTAGAAAAAAGACCTTGATCTAATCTAAAATTGTGTGAGCTATAGGGTTAGGGAAGAAACACACAATTATTTTCTTTGTAGGATTTCCGTCCTCTGGTATTGAAAATGTTTAAGAGAGGGTATCATGGATCATATATTTTTTTTGATCCAGTATATTCTCTATTAATAGGTTTCTTCATTTAATGTATCTCTTTTGATGTTGTGTTACATGCTCTAAACACACTAGTTTCACGTCGTGTATAATTGCGGAATTATCACATAAATTTATTGGCACATACATGACACAAATATGATGCATATTTTCATCCAGCTTTCACAAAACTTTTTCTAATTTTTAATGTGTGCCCCTAAAGTTTTTAATTAAGCCCAATAAGTTATCATTTTCACTAGAGCCATCATTTTAACTCTAGAGAAGAAGGAAAACAAGATGAGAAGAACTTTTTTTTAAACAACATAAACAAAAGTAAGCTACTTCTTTAATTTGATTTTGAATTTTTATTATTTATTAATAAGTGATATCAAGTTAAAGTAAGGTTTTCATCTTTTTCAATGTCAATAACATAAATTACAAAATTATTATTGCATTGGACCACATATTCTTAATTCATGTTTCCATGAAAATAAATTTATCAAATCTATTCTAATATACCATGTACCGCAGATTTAGATTTTTAAATAGCTCATGCTTTATGTATGTGAAAAAATAATTTATACACATCTACCTAATTATGCCAAGAGGCATCTTCATTTATATATATATATTGAGTTGAAGAGTCTGATGTCGTGCTGTGTAAATAATTATTATGCCGAGAGGCATCTTGATCCTCGTTGCAATTTACTTTTCTGAGCTGGCGGATGGGTGACATATCATGTCACTTCTTAAATGTCTGTAATCTCCTGGGTGGCGTGTGACAGTGGGAGGAGCCCCGTTTTCCTTGCCATGATCTCTTTCTGATCCTCTATTCAATGCGCATGGGTCTGACATGATGGTGAGATGAAGCTACAAGCCAGTGTAGCAGGCGTGTATGAGACGTCTCCTTCCGTTCCTCCTGGGCGCGTCCTTTTCTGTCTTCCCCGGCCGCGTGAACAAGGAGGATTGTTTAGTTTGCCCACGGTTTTCTTTCGGTCTGGCCGCGTGGGTTTGATATGGCGGTTTTAGATGAAGCTTCAGTCGCAGGCGCATTACCTCAACTTTCTCTGGGTGCCACGAGGTGTGTTCGAGTCGGGAAACCACAACAAACGACCTGCACAGTAAGTAGCCAGGCGGCAGGTGTGTTTCGATGTAGTGGAAGCCGTTTTGGGCGCTTCCAGCAAGCGGGTTGTCCATCTATGTTGTTATCTGTTCAGTACCAGATGCATCCTCAGATTTGGGATTCTCCTTCAAGGCGGATCTGTTCTTTATCAGAATATTCACGAAGCACAAACCGCCTTGGCCGTTTCACATTTTCCACTCTGCCCGTAGATGAGTATCTACCTCCTTGTGTCCGATTCTGGTGACTTCGGTCACACTTTGGCTCGTTCCTGTTGGCCTATCAAGCTTGGCTGTATTCAGGCCGTTTTTGGAGCGTTTCCAACAGGCAGACTGTCCAGATATGTTGTTATCTGTTTTATTTCGACTGCATCCTCAATTCGGGATTTCTCCTTCAAGATATTTTCATCAAAATCGATTAAGTGACAGTTTGAGTGTTACCAGGAGACCCGATGAAATTTATTACAGAGATCCTCTACTGAGATCTTGCTTGTTCCATGATGTTACTCATGGAAGAGGATCTCATCGAGGTGGATTTGTTTCATATCGGAATAATCTTGAAGCACAGTTTGCTTGCAAGAGAGCTTGTAGGAGGTCGATGAAGGATAGAGGAATTAAAAAAAAAAAAAAAAAGAAGCTTGGTGTAGTTAGTTTAAAGCCAATAAAATGGCGCATGCTTTTTGTATTGGTGACAGATCACACCCACAGGCACAGAAGATCTATGCAATGTTGAAGAAAATGTCTTGGGAGATGAAGGTAGCAGGATATTCCTCAGATCCAGAGCTTGCACTGAGTCGTTTCTCCAAAACCGATTCGTGACAGTGAGGGTGTTACCAACAGGCCTGATGAAATTTATTTACAAAGAGTCTCTATTGAGATCTTACTTGTTGTAGGATGTAACTCATGGAAGAGAATCTGATAGGGGCGGATCTGTTTCATATCAGAGTATTCGTGAAGCACAATTTGCCTTGCAACTATATGAGCATCTTCTACGAGTCACTATGTTGGCAGGCATAAAGGGTGCTGATGGAATTATCACACTTTCAAGCTACAGCTGAAATGTTTGCACCGAGAGTTTGATGCTGTCCTCAGATCTGATGAAGGAAAAGGTTTATTTATCATTATGGTAGATGCCTTCAGAGCCAGGAGTGTGATGTAATCAGTATATTTTGTGTCCAAGCTTCAAATCATGGGGTTGGCCTTGTAGATGTTATTCGCCGCATGAATGTGGCACTGGCACGAGCTCGCAAAGCAGCTGCATTGAAGCAATCTAGTGACTGGTCAGCCTTAATTGAGGATGCTAAGTCTAGGGACTGTTTTATGGATATGGAGTCTGTACCAAGAGATTGTTTTTGGTTTTAAAGCCATCTTCTTTTGCTTTGTCTCAAACTAGGGCTGCTCCTAATATGAGAGCACCAAGGTTAGGAGGTCCAAATTAGAAACAATCAGATGCATATGGAGATGGTGGAGGTGTTTGGATGTATGACGAAGGATTAAGTTCAATTGCCAAAATGGGGCCTACAGGAGTTCTAGGGCTGATCTTGGAGCGGTGTTGGGAGAATGATGGCAAGCATTTTAGACCACCCACCCTGGCTGTGAACTCCTACCTGTGCCAACATGAAGATGTTCGATGTTTGGGCGCCCAACGAGCTTGAAGAAATGGATTTAGGCTTCGGTTGCTGTTGCAGGCCCCGTCCATCTTGTTATCGACTGCGGGAGCTTAATCAGGCACGATATTCTCTATACCATTAATTCTTATGCTGTTATTTAATTGAATCACTAAATAACCCTACTCTTCATATTAATGTCTCGTGTGATGGTATACTGTTTGGTTTCCACTTTCCTGGCTAGTTTGTACTTGTTTTGGCGTTAGAAATGATTGCGTTGGTTGAAGCCCTTATATTGTTTTCTGGGTTTTAATAAATATTATTTGGGTGAACTTTGTTCTTAAGACTAATAAAACAAAAGAGGCGGGGGTCTTGTAATGAAAATTCTCGAGTTTTAGGTGTTGGTCTCACGATTTGAATGATTTATCAAACATTGTTGTTGGACTCAACCTTACAGTTCCTGTTTTGTTCTTATTCTTGTTTCGGTTCGAGATCTTTAGTTCTGGGTTATGCCGAGTATTTGCGAATTAGGGATTGAGTACTGCAAGTGCATTGTGTATAGGTGAATGATGCTTTTCCTGTCTCTATTCTTTTCTTTTAGTTGTTTTAGTTTCTAGTAACCCTTCCCGGTTGGCTTGGTGTGTGCTTAGCTTGATTGATTATCGAATTGAGCCAAGTTGATATTACTCTCAACTAGGTTAGTTGCTTTTGTTATTTTGTTTGAATCGCCCAAAGAAATACTTTTATTCTTCGAGTGTCATGTTTGATTTTCATAATTGATATCAATTCATGTTCACCGTTTGGAGATTGTTGTCTTTGGAACCACCTTCTCTTCCTTGGTGATTGTTGTATGTTTTGAGGAATGTAGCTGAACCTATGGAATGTTTTCTTTTGACGATACTCACATTTCTTTTGGATAGCTTAAAATGTTAGAGGAAATACTCTTTCTTACCTTGATTTTGTTTCACACATGTTGGAGGATACGAGAGCTACTTGATCATTAGTGAGGAAGTTTTCAAATCTTAAAATTGGGATGTTGGTTTTATGCGTAAGTAATTACTCTACATTTTGCTCCGTAAAGATGCTTAAATTTCATTCTCCTGTGACTTAGAGTTTGGTGTGTTTGGAAACTCATTGGTTGACTGGTTTTTGTGATGATCGTTGTGATACGACCTCCTTGCTGTCATTGTAGTAGAATGGTTATGTGTTGACCAAAAAGGTTAAAGTTGACTTGTTGTTGACGATAGATCCTTTGGAAGCTATGTATCCTGTGTTGTGTTCTTGTGAATGATTGAGTAACCCTCCTGTAAGATTTATAATGGTTATGTTTGGTCTTGTCAAAGTTTGTCCTTTTTCTTAAGACATTCTCTTGATTAGAAGAAAGTTTAATAGAAGGATTGTTAGAATAGGACGTGGCCCATACGGGGTCATTTGTGCGTCTCATCCCTTTTCTTTCCAATTTATTTATTCTGTGCTGACATAAAATTAACTGTTATAGGCACATCATCTTAATATTAATAAGTCATGTTGGTTTAGATGTTCTCATGTCGATTGATTGTTTGGAATCTTCCAATGACATAGTGAGTCCTTGGCTTGGTGAACTAACTTAAACAAATAGGGACATATCACGTTTGAAATTAATTCTCTTCTTGTAATTGTTTTTGTTTCAAATGTTATCTTGTTAAAATGACGGTCATTATTGTGATATGAGTGAAATTCACTATGATGTTTATTAACTCTCCCAATGAGAAAATGATAATTAAATAGAGTTGTGTCATCCCTTTTATTCGGACATTTTATGCTATTGACAACTCTTTAATTGCTCTTGTTTAGACTCTTAGATTATTTTTCATAATCAACGGTGTTTTTCTCCTTCCTTGAAACAGTTAGATAACAACATATTGTCTTAATGTTATAGCTTTTATCGTGCTCAGTTCTTGCGAACTGACATGTGCTAACAAATGTGCAGGAGGATTTCCTGAGTAGAAAGAAAAAAAAAAAGAGAGAGAAAAAGAAACACGTGTAGAAAGTGGATTCCATCCTTCTTAGGAACTGCTGTTGTACGAATGTTTTTCTTTTGCTTTACAGCATTGGTATGGAAATTGTGGAGACTATCTAGAAGGCATTGTGTTATAATTTTGTATTGTTCTCATGTAGGTTGTTGTTATCGTTTGAAAGTCAATTTGAGAAATATTATCGTCAATAAGATTAAATGAACTTGTTTTGACATGCGTATCCTTTGTTGAATTTTCACTTTTCAGAATATGATTTATCCTTGAATTGTCAAACCTAATTCTAATTATCCAAACTTGAATCATCTTGCATTGCTCTAGTTACCTTGGTCTTGTGTCGTTTGGTAGAGGACTATGTTTTTGAACCTAGCAAAAAGAAAACAAGAGAAACAAATATACCTTGTGATCCCGCGTAAACTAATCAACAATCTCTTATTGTGGTAAATCCTCAGAACGGTCTTAAGGTGAAATCAATGATTGAATTCTTGGAAGATAATAAGATTATAATAAATAGAAGGAACTTGCCTAAGAAACTCTTCGATCCGTCTACCCGTTGAAAATGTAAACAAGATACTTATTTCTATCTCTTCAAGTGAAGCCCAAGTGAAACCTTTAATTTTTCTGATTAGACTCTTGACCCCAATGAAATCTTATTAATAACTAATAAGATCTTAATGATGAATCCAAGAGTTAGACGGTCATGTACTGGAATAAAATAAAATAAAATAAAATTGACCGCTTGAAAAGGTAAAACATATATGTTCAAAAGCACAAATAATAAAAACAGATTGATAAAGTTAAGAGCCTTGAGAAATTAACTGCCTCCTCACAAATGAATAAGTTAATCAAGTAAATGAAGTAACCTCTTGCTATTCTATAATTGGTTTACACTGTATTTTAACATTATCAAGGTAGGGGAAAATTCTTCAAAGGAGACATGACTTTCAGATTCTCCTATCGTGATTCCTCTCGCGAAAAGTAAAGAATGTAAAAACACTTACAAACTAAAACAGAATCTAAAGAAACCTTCGTGGGAAAACCTTGTTGTAAAATTGCATACTTTAGAGGAACCATTGTGTCCTAATTGTGTGCCTCATGTTTATCTGTAACCAATGTGGGTCCGTGTTGTGGAAAGCAGGTCTTTAGTTGATTGTATTCCCTAGAGAACTTGTGTAGTGTCGTATTATCTTCAAGTAAGTCAAAAAAAAAAAAATTATCCTGTATTCCACTGTGTTGTCCTTGTGTTGGTAATTTTGGTGTGTTACACTTTGGTATCAGAGCGTAGGTTCATGCTCTCGAACCTATGGGCCGGATTGGTGTTGTATGGTGATGTTGCATGGTGGTGGTGGTGTTACATGATGATACTTATGATGATGATGATGTTGCATGATGATGATTTATATTGGAAGAGTAATGTGCTTTAAGATGATGATTATTGTCGTAATTGTGATATTGTGAACGCACGTGATGTGTATGTCACTCAGTGCGTATTTGTCATCATGTTGATGTGTTGGGGATGAGAGTATTCTCTCTCCTTCTTGTGGATTCTAGGAAGAATTCACGTGTAAATTATTGTTTGTGATGTGTGAAAAGAATTCTAATGTGGATGACGTAGTGTTGGAGCATTGTGGCATATTGTGATATGTGGGTGTATCAATGTGTTGTATGACTAGTTGATGTTAAAAGAAATGAGTTGTATCATGATGTTTTTACCATGTTCTGAAGAAACGTGTGTACCACCTTGTTATGTTGCAATGTATGTTATGTTGTGATGTACTATGTTCATCGTATATATGAGTTGTGTAATATGTAATGCTTCATGTTGTGATTTTGGGTCATACGGTGAGTGTATGAACCCTATCGTATTGTGATTGCACTTTGGGTGCAGAATGTGGTAAAGTGATGTATTGCGCCCTGTGAATGTATGATTGTGATCTACCCTGTATACCTACCATACGTGAGACGTTATGGTAGCTATGTGTGTACCACCATGGTGTTAGTAATGTAGTTACATGTTATGTTGTGAGCCTTACACTAACCGACCCTGAGGGAGATCGGTAGAAGTGTATGTTGAGAGTGAGGAATGGTGTACCATGGGTCAATAACTCGAGTCAAAACTCGGTTTAGTAGATTACATGTGACTCTTTCCTCTCTCCCTATGTGGTTGTATGTATGCAACCCTAGTGTATCTATGACTATGTTTAGCCTTGTCGAAGGGTGGCGGGATTGATATATATATTTTACGAGCTGAGGCTCGATGTTCCGAGTGCCAGCAACTCGTTGAGTACCCCTTTGGTGGCTAGATAAGGCCACACAGTTATCGTAATGTGACATTATTATAAGTTGATTTTATTCGTAAATTGAGCTTTTACTTTTTTTTGCAAGAACCAGCATCTTTTCTTGATTGCAATGCTTTACAATTTTGGGCATTTCCGTGGTTTGTGGCACTAACATGGGGATTTGATACTAACTTTGGCCATTTGGTCATTTATTTTAGCTTGATTTGGGGTCTTCTTTTAAATTTGGAATTTTTACCGCCTTGCCCAAGGCTTGTACTTTGCCACTTGGCACTTTGACTGGATTGTTGTGCTGGTTCTAATGTCGTGATGTGTGGAATAGGGTCATGGGATGCACCATGGAATGGTTGGACCTATGGACCCGCTTCGTTGTATGGGGGTACGCCCCAAGGGGTACATATGACTAGCGGGTTATTGAGAACTACGCGTTATTATGTCACTTGGGTTAGGAGTGTCCAAACTCGATGTGCCTTGGGCACAGAGAGACAACCGGCCTCCTTGAGGGAGGCATAAGAGTTTGAGGGAGGCATAAGAGACTTGAGGGAGGCATAAGAGTTTGAGGGAGGCATAAGAGACTTGAGGGAGGCATAAGAGTTTGAGGGAGGCATAAGAGACTTGAGGGAGGCATAAGAGTTTGAGGGAGGCTTATGATATTTGTCTGTATGGTTGATGTTTCAGGATATATGTTGAGTTGATGTTTGGTAGTGGTCTTTTGATATGTTGTCGAGTTATTGTGATGTTGTGGACATGTCATTGATTCCCTTGTGGACACTATGTACCTGTAGCATGGTTTGTTGTTATGTGAGTCTTTCATTGATGCAAATTGAGGAAATGTCTGGTGGATTGTAGTACTCTTCTGTTTGAGTATTTGGTATGTCAGTCATTGATGTGTGATGAGTACCTATGTTATGGGAAGTGTGCCTATTCTTTTCCGTAATTGTGTAACCTTTTGTGGTGTAATACAATCTTGAAGTATATACTTGTGTGCTTGTGAATCTGTAGTGTCTTGTGAACCTGATAGGGCGTTGTGGTAGCAGTTCATGTTGGGCACCCACAATAAAGAATGAACAAAAAAAAAAAAAACTCTTTAATGATGAAATTTTAAAAACAATTAAACTAAGAATAATGCTTATGGAAAGAGACTAATGAAATGATGAACAAGAAAGAACTGCCAATCTTCACAGAACATTAAAAGTTAAAATTTCTACCAAATGTTCCTAAGGCTACCTTGTGACCCTGCTTTAACTAACTAAAATTTAAAACCATAAAGTGTACTTCTCCCTTGCATGTTGTTGGTTACGTGCTTTTTCTTTTCCTCTGTGTTATGTCGCATCGAGGACGATGCTTTCTTAAGGGGAGGAGAATGTAGTGCCTCGTTGCAATTTACTTTTCTGAGCTGGCGGATGGGTGACATATCATGTCACTTCTTAAATGTCTGTAATCTCCTGGGTGGCGTGTGACAGTGGGAGGAGCCCCGTTTTCCTTGCCATGATCTCTTTCTGATCCTCTATTCAATGCGCATGGGTCTGACATGATGGTGAGATGAAGCTACAAGCCAGTGTAGCAGGCGTGTATGAGACGTCTCCTTCCGTTCCTCCTGGGCGCGTCCTTTTCTGTCTTCCCCGGCCGCGTGAACAAGGAGGATTGTTTAGTTTGCCCACGGTTTTCTTTCGGTCTGGCCGCGTGGGTTTGATATGGCGGTTTTAGATGAAGCTTCAGTCGCAGGCGCATTACCTCAACTTTCTCTGGGTGCCACGAGGTGTGTTCAAGTCGGGAAACCACAACAAACGACTCCGCACAAGTAGCCAAAGCGCAGTGTGTTTCGATGTAGTGGAAGCCGCTTTTGGCGCTTCCAAAGAAGCGGGTTGTCCATCTATGTTGTATCTGTCAGCACTGTATGCATCCTCAGATTTGGGATTCTCCTTCAAGGCGGATCTGTTCTTTATCAGAATATTCACGAAGCACAAACCGCCTTGGCCGTTTCACATTTTCCACTCTACCCGTAGATGAGTATCTACCTCCTTGTGTCCGATTCTCGTGACTTCTGGTCACACTTTGGCTGCCTCTGTTGGCCTATCAAGCTTGGCTGTATTCAGCCGTTTTGGAGCGTTTCCAACAGCAGAAGTCATCCCCGATATATGTTGTTATCTGCTTTATTTCGACTACATCCTCAATTCGGGATTTCTCCTTCAAGATATTTTCATCAAAATCGATTAAGTGACAGCTTGAGTGTTACTGTGAGACCCGATGAAATTTATTACGAGATCCTCTACTGAGATTCTTGCTTGTTCCATGATGTTACTCATGGAAGAGGATCTCATCGAGGTGGATTTGTTTCATATCGGAATAATCTTGAAGCACGCTTTTGCTTGCAAGAGAGCTTGTAGGAGGTCGATGAAGGATAGAGGAATTAAAAAAAAAAAAGCTTGGTGTAGTTAGTTTAAAGCCAATAAAATGGCGCATGCTTTTGTATTGGTGATGAGATCACACCCACAGTACGTAAGATCTATGCAATGTTGAAGAAAATGTCTTGGGAGATGAAGGTAGCAGGATATTCCTCAGATCCAGAGCTTGCACTGAGTCGTTTCTCCAAAACCGATTCGTGACAGTGAGGGTGTTACCAACAGGCCTGATGAAATTTATTTACAAAGAGTCTCTATTGAGATCTTACTTGTTGTAGGATGTAACTCATGGAAGAGAATCTGATAGGGGCGGATCTGTTTCATATCAGAGTATTCATGAAGCACAATTTGCCTTGCAACTATATGAGCATCTTCTACGAGTCACTATGTTGGCAGGCATAAAGGGTGCTGATGGAATTATCACACTTTCAAGCTACAGCTGAAATGTTTGCACCGAGAGTTTGATGTTGTCCTCAGATCTGATGAAGGAAAAGGTTTATTTATCATTATGGTAGATGCCTTCAGAGCCAGGAGTGTGATGTAATCAGTATATTTTGTGTCCAAGCTTCAAATCATGGGGTTGGCCTTGTAGATGTTATTCGCCGCATGAATGTGGCACTGGCACGAGCTCGCAAAGCAGCTGCATTGAAGCAATCTAGTGACTGGTCAGCCTTAATTGAGGATGCTAAGTCTAGGGACTGTTTTATGGATATGGAGTCTGATACCAAGAGATTGTTTTTGGTTTTAAAGCCATCTTCTTTTGCTTTGTCTCAAACTAGGGCTGCTCCTAATATGAGAGCACCAAGGTTAGGAGGTCCAAATTAGAAACAATCAGATGCATATGGAGATGGTGGAGGTGTTTGGATGTATGACGAAGGATTAAGTTCAATTGCCAAAATGGGGCCTACAGAGTTCTAGGGCTGATCTTGGAGCGGTGTTGGGAGAATGATGGCAAGCATTTTAGACCACCCACCCTGTCTGTGAACTCCTACCTGTGCCAACATGAAGATGTTCGATGTTTGGGCGCCCAACGAGCTTGAAGAAATGGATTTAGGCTTCGGTTGCTGCTGCAGCCCCGTCCATCTTGTTATCGATTGTGGGAGCTTAATCAGGCACGATATTCTCTATACCATTAATTCTTATGCTGTTATTTAATTGAATCACTAAATAACCCTACTCTTCATATTAATGTCTCGTGTGATGGTATAACTTGTTTGGTTTCCACTTTCCCGCTAGTTTGTACTTGTTTTGGCGTTAGAAATGATCATTTGGTCAAGCCCTTATATTGTTTTCTGGGTTTTAATAAATATTATTTGGGTGAACTTTGTTCTTAAGACTAATAAAACAAAAGAGGCGGGGGTCTTGTAATGAAAATTCTCGAGTTTTAGGTGTTGGTCTCACGATTTGAATGATTTATCAAACATTGTTGTTGGACTCAACCTTTATAGTCCTCGTTTGTTCTTATTCTTGTTTCGCCTCGAGATCTTTAGTTCGGGTTATGCCGGGTATTTGCAAATTAGGGATTGAGTACTCGCAAGTGCATCGTGTATAGGTGAATGATGCTTTTCCTGTCTCTATTCTTTTCTTTTAGTTGTTTTAGTTTCTAGTAACCCTTCCCGTTGGCTTGGTGTGTGCTTAGCTTGATTGATTTTATCGAATTGAGCCAAGTTGATATTACTTTCAACTAGGTTAGTTGCTTTTGTTATTTTGTTTTGAATCGCCCAAAGAAATACTTTTATTCTTCGAGTGTCATGTTTGATTTTCATAATTGATATCAATTCATGTTCACCGTTTGGAGATTGTTGTCTTTGGAACCACCTTCTCTTCCTTGGTGACTGTTGTATGTTTTGAGGAATGTAGCTGAACCTATGGAATGTTTTCTTTTGACGATACTCACATTTCTTTTGGATAGCTTAAAATGTTAGAGGAAATACTCTTTCTTACCTTGATTTTGTTTCACACATGTTGGAGGATACGAGAGCTACTTGATCATTAGTGAGGAAGTTTTCAAATCTTAAAATTGGGATGTTGGTTTTATGCGTAAGTAATTACTCTACATTTTGCTCCGTAAAGATGCTTAAATTTCATTCTCCCGTGACTTAGAGTTTGGTGTGTTTGGAAACTCATTGGTTGACGTTTTTGTGATGATCGTTGTGATACGACCTCCTTGCTGTCATTGTAGTAGAATGGTTATGTGTTGACCAAAAAGGTTAAAGTTGACTTGTTGTTGACGATTTATAGATCCTTTGGAAGCTATGTATCCTGTGTTGTGTTCTTGTGAATGATTGAGTAACCCTCCTGTAAGATTTATAATGGTTATGTTTGGTCTTGTCAAAGTTTGTCCTTTTTCTTAAGACATTCTCTTGATTAGAAGAAAGTTTAATAGAAGGATTGTTAGAATAGGACGTGGCCCATACGGGGTCATTTGTGCGTCTCATCCCTTTTCTTTCCAATTTATTTATTCTGTGCTGACATAAAATTAACTGTTATAGGCACATCATCTTAATATTAATAAGTCATGTTGGTTTAGATGTTCTCATGTCGATTGATTGTTTGGGATCTTCCAATGACATAGTGAGTCCTTGGCTTGGTGAACTAACTTAAACAAATAGGGACATATCACGTTTGAAATTAATTCTCTTCTTGTAATTGTTTTTGTTTCGAAATGTTATCTTGTTAAAATGACGGTCATTATTGTGATATGAGTGAAATTCACTATGATGTTTATTAACTGCTCCAATGAGAAAATGATAATTAAATAGAGTTGTGTCGTCCCCTTTTATTCAGACATTTTATGCTATTGGACAACTCTTTAATTGCTCTTGTTTAGACTCTTAGATTATTTTTCATAATCAACGGTGTTTTTCTTCTTCCTTGAAACAGTTAGATAACAACATATTGTCTTAATGTTATAGCTTTTATCGTGCTCAGTTCTTGCGAACTGACATGTGCTAACAAATGTGCAGGAGGATTTCCTGAGTAGAAAAGAAAAAAAAAAAGAGAGAGAAAAAGAAACACGTGTAGAAAGTGGATTCCATCCTTCTTAGGAACTGTTGTTGTACGAATGTTTTTCTTTTGCTTTACATCATTGGTATGGAAATTGTGGAGACTATCTAGAAGGCATTGTGTTATAATTTTGTATTGTTCTCATGGAGGTTGTTGTTATCGTTTGAAAGTCAATTTGAGAAATATTATCGTCAATAAGATTAAATGAACTTGTTTGACATGCGTATCCTTTGTTGAATTTTCACTTTTCAGAATATGATTTATCCTTGAATTGTCAAACCTAATTCTAATTATCCAAACTTGAATCATCTTGCATTGCTCTAGTTACCTTGGTCTTGTGTCGTTTGGTAGAGGACTATGTTTTTGAACCTAGCAAAAAGAAAACAAGAGAAACAAATATACCTTGTGATCCCGCGTAAACTAATCAACAATCTCTTATTGTGGTAAACCCTCAGAACGGCCTTAAGGTGAAATCAATGATTGAATTCTTGGAAGATAATAAGATTATAATAAATAGAAGGAACTTGCCTAAGAAACTCTTCGATCTGTCTTACCCGTTGAAAATGTAAACAGTATACTTATTTCTATCTCTTCAAGTGAAGCCCAAGTGAAACCTTTAATTTTTCTGATTAGACTCTTGACCCCAATGAAATCTTATTAATAACTAATAAGATCTTAATGATGAATCCAAGAGTTAGACGGTCATGTACTGGAATAAAATAAAATAAAATAAAATTGACCGCTTGAAAAGGTAAAACATATATGTTCAAAAGCACAGCGTCGAAAACAGATTGATAAAGTTAAGAGCCTTGAGAAATTAACTGCCTCCTCACAAATGAATAAGTTAATCAAGTAAATGAAGTAACCTCTTGCTATTCTATAATTGGTTTACACTGTATTTTAACATTATCAAGGTAGGGGAAAATTCTTCAAAGGAGACATGACTTTCAGATTCTCCTATCGTGATTCCTCTGCGAAAAGTAAAGAATGTAAAAACACTTACAGCTAAAACAGGAATCTAAAGAAACCTTCTGTGGGAAAACCTTGTTGTAAAATTGCATACTTTAGAGGAACCATTGTGTCCTAATTGTGTGCCTCATGTTTATCTGTAACCAATGTGGGTCCGTGTTGTGGAAAGCAGGTCTTTAGTTGATTGTATTCCCTAGAGAACTTGTGTAGTGTCGTATTATCTTCAAGTAAGTCAAAAAGGAAAATAAGGGGGAATTTTGTTCGTGCATGAATAAAATCAAATATCTTACAAGGAACATCATAAATGCATTTAAAGGAGGAACCATATCTCTTAAGAGAATGAGTATGAGCAAAAAAGGAAGGTCTATAATACACAAAGTTCTTATGGATTTTATTAGTAACCGTATTATCAAGTTAAAAAAATACAATCATTTTTCATATGAATTGAAATGTGTAATGTACATCACATGTAATGACAAATTCATAGAATGAAATGTGTGTTACACATGGTACATTATTTACATTCCAAGGACATAAGTCTTTTTTCCTCAACCTTCCGTTTCGAAAGTAGTTTTCCGTTCTTCATCTTTGCATAACGCTCATATGAAAATGGCGGAGATATTTTTAGACTCTGTAATGACTTCACTCGAGATATAGCCACAAATGTTAACCCCATTGTTTCTCTTTCTTCAATATCAACTATAGCCTTGGAAAGAGTCAAACCTTGTGATTTATGTATCGTCAATGCCCATGCCAACCGTAAGGGTAATTGGTGTGTGTGTCCCCTCTATATTGGTGTAATTGGGATGGTACGTGGAGTTCTATCTTCAAATTATATTCCAAAGTAACTATCAAATTCAACCATTACATATGTTGGCGGGTTTGGTGGACCACTACCAGGTGCATATACTATGCTTCGAATATATCCCAAAGCTCCATTTACAAGACCTGCTTCTATCCAAAGATTGGATGTTAGCATAACCCTACATCATTAGAAATTAATAATTCTAAATCAAGTTCGTCATTCAAACCTCCTACCAGTGTGTTGGCGGTACATGTTCTAGTTGCAATGCTACGTGCGACAGTCTTTCCAGTGAATGAAATTTTTTTGTGGTTATTCACGTTAATCTTTGTCACCATCAAGTGAATATTATTATAGAATTCTTCATTGCTATTTTTGTCTAATGCAGACTTGTTCTACTCATTAACAACATCCAATCATCCAGTGTTGGATTCGCATCTCTGAGATTTTCCAGAAGTTGTCGAAAATGTTTTTGGTCTTCATCTTCTCCTCCTTGCCTAAATACCTTATCCAATGTAACAACTATTCTGAATGCTTCCCATAACAGCTTTGCACGTCTATTACTATCATATGGAGGTTTATCGGTAACAGGAGGAAGTTGCCCCAAATCTCCTACCAGAACCATAGAAACACCACCAAAACTCATGTCTGCTCTTTCAGGGAATGCTTGACGAAGTCGGAGTCCACGTTTTCTAGCAAACTTTGTCCAATGAAGCTCATTTCATCAATCAATACATATTTTATGTGGCAGATCTCTTGTTGGAATGTTGCAAGTCTCGATCCTTCCAATTCTGCAAAATCTGTAATAGGGATTCAAAGTTGTGAATGGATCGTCGAGGCACCAATATTAAAAGTTGCAACTCCTGTTGGTGCAAGCAATAGAAGAGGAGAACATTCTGGGAATGATGCATCAAAAATGCTCGACGAATTGCACCAATCAAATAGGATTTTCCTGTTCTTGCTTGTTCCTTGAACTATCATGAGCAATGGAATGTTATTTCGACATTGATTATAATGTGTCATTATTATATCAAGTGCTTGTTTTTGTTTAGCACCCAAGGTGTCGTAATTGAAATTTGGGGCTAATTCATCGTCTATAACCAACCCATTTTCTTTCATGTTGCTTATGAATTTTATTGCTTTACTTGTGTATTCTTCACCTCAATATTCATCATTCCATGGTGCTTGTCTGTCAATATCTCTCCTTCCCAACATATCTATTTTTGTCACTTGCAAAATTTTACCACGATGAAGCCTACACATGATTTCCCAATCATGTTCTATTGTATTCTGTTGAACATGTTGATTAATTTCCTCTTCAGAATCACTGTTATTTTCAATGTCTTCTACTGCAATCCTCCTTTCCACATGCCATGGATTATAATAGAACGATTCCCAGTTTGAACTTATTGAATCAGAATCAAGTCCGATATCTCTCTCTATATCCCGAAATGGCTTGTAAAGCAACAACTCTGACCAACAAAAATCAACCCATTTATGAGATTCCCACGAAGGGACACAGGAAAACCTTGGGAACACTCTCACAATAGCTGCCAAACTCCTAACCTCCCACTTGTTATCTCGTTTTCTCCTTGGATTATATGTCCAAGATCTAGCGGCATTAATAAGAGACACACTTTCCATGGAAAAAGGCCTATTCTTGTACCCGTCAATGAAACTTATTACATGTTCTTCATGATCATCTCCATCAGTTGTTAATTTTTTGAACACCTCACAGGCAACATTCAAATTGAAAAATACTCTACTGCTCTCTACCAAAGGGAGCTCCAACAACATGTGACATGTTTCTTGTGCACCAATGTCTCTTTCAACAATTGTTTCAGTTAGAAGTCTCCTGTATGCTTGCCACTGCCATTTCATCCGGGTTTTCTATGTTTGCAATCCGCATCAACATTTGATGATAAGTTTCAGAGCTTTTCTCCGCTTTCGCTGCATACTTTGCAATGTACTTGACTATGGCATGCTTGGAAAGAACAGGTTGCCAATCTACATTTGCTCTCCACAATTGTAATATGTAGCGATTATGTGTATTTACCCTATCATCATTTCTCACAGGTTCAAACTTTTTATCTCCCATCTCTGAGTCTTGATATAACTTTGATCCGTTGAGATTCAATGGCCATGGTGCATTATACCTGCAAAATGTAATAATCAATTATTAGTTCTTCCACATATGTGTTTTTATTTCAATTTAATTATTCCAAATTTTGAACATTACCTACAAACCATTTTCCCCCTTTTCTTACGTAGGCAGGCACCCTCTCTACACATTGTATGTCATTCTACACTGTTGAGAATCTCTTCGTAGTCACGTCCCATATCGACTTGTGTCAGTTGTCTTGTATTTCAAAGACATGGATGCTGCATAAAATTTTGGTAGACCTGTAACATAGAACATAAGAATATGCAATATATTTTGAGAACGTAAGAATTCTATATAAATCACAAACTCGATGAGAATTGATAAATTACCTGTATGTTTCGTGGTGCGGGTCCTCCCGAGGATTCCATGCATGGACAATAGAATGGAAGTATTTTTCAGCATTTCCACGTTGAAAATCATCATTCCAATCAAGGTTGTCCATATTCAGCGCACCTTCTAACCATATGAATCCATGCACATGCGGAGAACCTCTATGTTGCCATTCATATCTAGACCAATAATCTTTAACTTTCATTCCTTTTTGTAATATCTCCTTTCGGAAAAGTGTATGTCGCAGGTGCATATAATGTGCCACTATATGTGGATATTCAATGACATTTTTCCTTCACCAATTTTGTGCTTCCCATGGATTATCCGCGTTCCAGGCATTAATGCATGTAGATCGGGCCAATACATATCAGCTGCGCTTAATGTGAAAAAAATGGTAGGTGATCCGATTTGATGCAACATGTCCGTCAATTCACCACGACATTTTTCCCAATAAGACCTCGTACCCTTAAAGATGTTCTGAACCGCATCAAACGATCAGCCAGATTGGAATGGGGAACATTTTGCATATGCTCACGTAACTCATTAATGGTGATTGGCATATCTTGGAGGCTTTTCTTAACAAACACTGTAGATGAGTTTTGTGCACGATGTCTCATGATCATGTTCATCATGTAATACCTGAATCGGGGATGTCGGCCAAATCGGTGATCCCTATATCGAAATAAATGTTTTACAAATTCATGGAGACATACTCGTCTTAACCGTGGTTCTAGCCAGTCACATTTTCCATCGGGAAACAAAGTAGGGAATGCCATATCAAGTAATCCTACTGTCACATACTCATTGATAGGAGATGATCCTATCCCTGGCCAATCAATTAGCGCTCCAGGGTCTCGTGAGGGTTATTCACCCATGCATGGATTAATTCCATCTCCCTTGGGGCATTAGGTGGTTTAGACGCCATTGATGTTGTATGAGTAATTATGTTTCCTTCATCTGTCTCTATGGTCGGACCTACAAATACAACTTCATTTGCATGTCAGAATCAAACTCCATATGCACTGAGTTCAACTCCTCAAATACATTTTCATCAGAATGAGGTGGAAGTTCATTCAAAGCATTTTCATCGATCTGAACATCTGAATAGAACTTATCATGTTCTATTTTATATTTCAGCGCATTGTAAACTCACTCTCTATTGACTGTAAAGTTGTAATTTGTTCCACGTTGATCTCTCCTCCGAACAATAATCATCGGAAAATCTTTCAATCTATGTGGCAAAAGATTAGCGATTTCTTTTACTTCTTGAGGAAAACTTATCATGTGACCTTTATATTTATATTGACCTCCTGTCGCATGTGTCACTTGCAAGATTGGGTTGACACGGGCTATCAACATTTCCTCAACTTGAGTTAAGTTTGCAAGTTCTGGTGGTTGTGCCCCGGGATCCATATTGTTTGATGCTGAAAATCGATGATGACCTTTCTCTTGTCGGCATCTAGTACACATGGGTCCTTCAGGTGTTCGAGAAACTTTTATTCCAAGGTAGCATTCTTGACAAATATAACACATGATCGGTGAAGCAAGGTTATCAAGACCACGTCGAAAAATCATTTGGATGGTATTCAAATCTCTCCCAACCATTCCATTGGGATCAAATATATTTTGTTCTATCTCAATATGTGAGTTTTGCATTCTTCTTCTTCTTCTAGGTTCATTTGTTGATGCTTCCTGTAAATTATTATTCTGCATTCTTCTTCTTCTCGTTTCTCATGTTTGTTGTAATGTTGTCTCCTCCTGCACACCATTATTATCTACATTATCTGTAACATCGACATCCATTATATCTTGGCCCAAGTTTTCAGGTGTTTGGAGCACGCGATCCACCGATGTTGAATTTCCTCCCCCAAAATTGAATTCATCATTACCAACCAATCTATGATAGTGCCTTTGAGATGCTTCGCGATGAAGTTCTTGTCTTCGAATTCTTTCTTCTTCTGGCAACTGATCTGAATGAATATGTCTTTGTATATTTGTTCTTGATACATGTGAGTCATCTTGAGATGAGCGCACATGAATTGTTATCATCTTATCTGCATGTTGTTGTCTTTCTACATCTAATGCATCATTTGTCAATTCATTCCTCCGTTCTACAAATCTTTGTCTATCGTCATCATTTCGATGTTTCCTTTGTTCCTCTCATTGTGCATCTGTCATTTCTTGTTGTCTTCTTCTACGATATTGTCTTTGATATTCTCTTCGATATTCTCTTCTCTCTTCTTCATTTGTTAATTCATTCCTCTGTTCTACAAATGTTTGTCCATCATTATCATTTTGATTTTTTCTTTGTTCCTCTCATTGTACCTCTGTCATTTCTTGTTGTCTTCTTATGTGATATTGTCTTTGATATCCTCTTCTTTCTTCTTCATTTTCAAAATTTACTCTTCCTAATTCTTCATTTATTAATTCATTTCTCTGTGTTACAAGTCTTTGTCTATCATTATCATTTTGATGTTTCCTTTGTTCTTCTCATTGTGCATCATCATCACATTTTGTTGTCTTCTTATGCGATATTGTCTTTGATATTCTCTTTGATAAGATCTTCTTTCTTCTTCATTTTCAAAATTTAATCTTGGTCGAGCCATACCTATAATGTATTTTCAAGAATTTTTTAATTATTTATATAACTAAAAATTTCACGTGCATGTAATAGACAAGAATCATATAATATCAATTTTTTAAATATTAGAAGTCAACATACAAAACAATTCTACACAAATTGGACATGATTTTGCTACAAAAACATCAAACAATTAATTTCGAGACTTCTAAAAAAATACATCGTCCCAAAATGGACAAGTTTAACATACATTAGGGGCACCCTCATTACGTTGCTTTAAAAGCCTTTTCAAAAACACAGGCTGACGTCCAAATTTGAACGTGCTAGGATAGTTTCAAAGGGAAATATCCCATTCAAAAATCCTAGCTCCTGGTATCGAAAAAGGCACATGCAACGCTAGATTCCGAGTTGGACAAATGTCCGTAGCTTCTTGTGTAAATGGTATACCAATTTTAGATAATTATTTCCAAAATGTAGTAAATACAAATCATGAATGAACTATATATAGATCTATCTAATATTCAAAGGCACCATGATATTCCGATTCATCTAATATTTAAAAGCACAATGACATTCAAAATTTCATATTACACTAAAAAAGACATTACTTGTAAAATTCACACAAAAGTCTAAAATTGAATTCTTCCGCATTAATTATAAAATACCCTATCATTAATTAATAAAATGCCATACCCTTTACTGTGTAAAAAGAGATCAATTAATAAAATAAATAAAAGATATTAATTAATATAGTTTTTGGTTTGTTGTAATATTTGTGAGCATGTTCATGTTTATTTTTTTACATAAATTGACATTTCTATTTTGAATGTACTATATTATGCACATGTATATTATTTTCTTATTGTTGTCTAATGTGTATAAGTGAATGTAGTGTAATATGTTTTGTGTAATATGTATTGATAAAAGTGATCAAATTTATAGTGTAATACCCTTTATTGTGTAATACCCATTTCACTTTATCATTGATTTACTGTGTAATACCCTTTACTTTGAAATACCCATTTCACCATATCATTAATTAATAAAATACCATACCCTTTAGTGTGATCATTGATTTACTGTGTAATACCCTTTACTTTGAAATACTCATTTCACCGTATCATTAATTAATAAAATACCATACCCTTTACTGTGTAAAAAGAGATCAATTAATAAAAGAAATAAAAGAAATTAAATTTACGGAAGAAAAAATCAATAAACCATTTACTGTGTCCAAAAATTTATACCTCACAATT
Organism: Taxus wallichiana var. yunnanensis; assembly: GCA_018340775.1. Classification (NCBI taxonomy): domain Eukaryota; kingdom Viridiplantae; phylum Streptophyta; class Pinopsida; order Cupressales; family Taxaceae; genus Taxus; species Taxus wallichiana. The sequence goes on from CM031234.1 coordinate 670,551,065, forward strand.
CTTGAATAGAAACCAAATAAGTCTTTTCCACAATTCCTTGTGATTTGAAAAATGCACAATGTTATCCCTGAACAATCCATATAAATATAAGAATAAAATAATCAATGTGGAAACATCATTTTAAGAAATCAATTAATAAAGGAAATAAAATAAATTAAATTTACCAAAGCAATCAATAAACCTTTTACTGTGTCCAAAAATTTATACCTCAAAATTTTTGAATAGAAAGCAAATAAGTCTGTTCCAACAATTCCTTATGGTTTCAAAAGTGCACAATGTTATCCCTGAACAATCCATATAAACTAAAATAATCAATGTGAAACCATATAAACTAAAATAATCAATGTGAAAACATCCTTTTATTAAGAAAATTCAAACCAATGCACATACCAGTTAAAGAAAATGTAGGCATATTGTTAAATAAGGTGAAAATAGGGTTACTTACCTTTACCAGAGTCTCTGCAAAAGAGAGAAGAAAAGTAAGGGAAGCACATGCCTAAAATGTTTGGGTGCGAACAGTTTTGTAACTGTTCTTATAATATTTTTTTAATTAAAAAGTGAACTTATATGTATAATAAATTTATTCAATTAATTTTATTCATATGTATTTTAATAAAAGAAATCAAATTTACGGTGTAATACCCTTATCATTAATTAATAAAATATGGTGTAATACCCTTATCTACAATTGAATTTATTGTGTAATACCTTTAATACCTATTTCACCCTATCATTAATTAATAAAAGAAATTAAATTTACCAAAACAATGAATTAATAGGTGAAATTAAATTTACCATGTAATACCCATTAATTTCACCTTATCATTAATTAATAAAATACAATTGAATTTACTGTGTAATACCCTTTACTTTGAAATCTCATTTCACCATTTTATTAATTAATTAAATACCATACCCTTTACTAACCAAAGAGATCAATTAATAAAAGAAATTAAATTGAAATCTCATTTCACCATTTTATTAATTAATTAAATACCATACCCTTTACTAACCAAAGAGATCAATTAATAAAAGAAATTAAATTTAGGGAAGCAATCAATAAAGGATTTTTTTATTACCATGTAATACCCATTTCACCTTATCATTAATTAATAAAATACAATTAAATTTACTATGTAATACCCTTTACTTTGAAATCCATTTCGCCATTTTATTAATTAAATATTACCATGTATCATTATCAATAAAAGAAATTAAATTTACCCATTCACTTAGCACATTTATTTGGGTTTTTATTTACACATTTTTTTATTTACACAAATAAATTTTCATGGGCACAACATCAAACTCCTCAGGACATTTCAACTCAATATATTAAATGAAGATTCTCACAAATAAATTGTTTAAACATGTAAAACAAACTTTAGTAATTTAATTCGTTAATTTAAAAATTATATAGTGGAAAATTTAAAATATTATATTTATAAAGGCCCTCACTTTTAAATAATTACATAAGAATATTATATAGGAAAAGCTAAAATATTATATTTATAATGGACCTCACTTTTAAATAAATAATATACCTTTACTATAATATAATAAATTATAATAGAATATCGCTTTTAAATAATTACATTAAAAAATTATATATAAAAAAAATTTAAATATTATATTTATAGGGGCCTCACTTTTAAATAAATAATATATATAATAATATATATAATATAAAAATCACTTTTAAATAAATAACAAAAATTATATAAGGAAAAACCAAAATAGTTAAAATTGTACATTTATAAAGCCTCACTTCTAAAAATTTATATAATAGATATTATTATTTTAATTTATAATATACATTAAAATTTATACTATATATTATCTTTAATATTATATAAGATTTTTAATTTAATATTTTTAAGTAAATAAAATTAATAATTACAATATAAATTAAAACGTATATTATATATTATCATTTATATTATCTATGGTTTATAATTTAATAAAAGTAAATTAAATAAAATTAATATTGCATAATTGTCATCAAGGATGTGATGATGGCATAGGAGAATGACCATGATCAAGAAGATGGTAATCATAATGATCATAATAATGGTCAAGATGATTAAATCCATCATGACAATGATGAAAATGACTAGATTACAATGAAATGACAACCACGCCAAAGACGATGACGATCATTATGATATTTATGAGGAAAACAATGACAATGACCATGATTAAGATGAAAATAACCATAATGATAAGGATGACATTTATGATAGATATTAGTATTAGTATTAATATAATAATAATAATATATTTATAATATAACATAATAAACTATATAATATAACATTACTTTTAAATAATTACATAAAAACCTAAAATAATATATTTATAGGGGCCTCACTTTAAAAATTATATAACAAATATTATAATTTAAATTTATAATATATATTAAAATTTATTTTATATATTGACATTTATATTATATATATATGATTTCTAATTTAATATTATTAAATAAATAAACTTAATGTTATATATTAATAATTAAAATAATAAATTAAAATTGGTCAAGATGATTAAATCCATCATGACAATGATGAAAATGACTAAGATTACGATGAAATGACAACCACGTCAAGACGATGACAATGATTATGACGAGTGATGAGTCGAATTGCAGGAACTTGACAAGGTCATAACTTGAGTTCCGAAATGTCCGCTTTGAGTCCGTTTTCATTTTGAAACCACGTGTTTCAATGAGACGAACGCAACGGCAACCTGCCCTACCATTTGGGGAAAGTTTTTGACATGTTTTTCGGCCCTAAATCCAAGCCATCTTGAGGCCAAAAATAGGATTTAAGTTATAGTTCTATTTTTTACTATTTTTAGCATTAGTTAAATTTAGTCTATTAATTGCTTTATGAGTTAGAAATTTGGAAATTCCTCTAATTTAGGGATGTAGAAGATGCATGGAAATTTCTGTGCCCGTAGGAATAAGCATGCAAACTTACTAAGAATAAAGAAAGTTAGTAGAAATTGCTAAAAATAGTAATTTCCGCCACCTAGAGTAGATTTAGTCGAGAAGCTAGAGTTTACTTGGAAACTCGAGTTGGGAGTTGTTTTCCTATTTAGAAAACAATGTAATTCATTATTTTATAACAAAGAAGGAGATCTATTTTCTTTTGGAGTTCATAATATTTTAAAGGATATCCGGTTTGTTCTTAATTTAATTACATTAATGAGGATGAGGAGAACAATGATAATGACCATGATTAAGATGAACATAACTATAATGATAAGGATGACGTTTATGATACATATTACTATTACTCTTAATATAATATTAATAATATAATTATAATGTAATATAATAATTTATATAATATAATATTACTTTTAAATAATTACATAAAAACCTAAAATAGTATATTTATAGGGGCCTCACTTTTAAAAATTATATAATAAATATTATAATTTAAATTTACAATATATATTAAAATTTATATTATATATTGACATTTATATTATATATATGATATCTATTTTAATAATATTAAATAAATAAAATTAATGCTATATATTAATAATTAAAATATTAAATTAAAATTTATATTATATATTATCATTTATATTATATATGGTTTATAATTTAATAATAGTAAATTAAATTTAATTAATACTACATATAATTGATATCAAGGATGTGATGATGATAGAGGAGAATGACCATGACCATGATCGAAGGTGGTGATCATAATGATGATGATAGTGGTCAAGAAGCTTATATCAATCATGAAAATGTCAAAAAGACTAAGGTTATGATGAAATGACAACAACAACGAAGATGGTGGTGATCATTATGACAAGGATTATCATGAAAATGTGGAAAAAGACTAAGATTATGATGAAATGACAACCACATCAAAGATAGTGATGATCATTATGATAAGGATGAGGTGAACAATGACAATGACCATAGTTAAGATAAGGATAACCACGATGTTAAGGATGGCATTTATGATGTCTATTACTATTACTATTAATATAATAATAATAATATAGTGTTAATAATAAGAGTTTTTTATTTTTATAAATCATAATAATAATATCAATTTTAGTAGTAAGATTAATATTGATGATAATGATGATGATGATGATGACGATGGCGATGACAACGACAATGATGGCGGTGGTAGTGATAGTGGTGATAATAATGACGAGGATGATGATGATGATAATAACGATGAGAATGATGATGACAATGATTATATCAATCGTAAAAAATTATGACAATGACTATGATAACGATAAAAACAAAAACAACACCAAAGATGATGATGACAAGGACAATGATGATGGTGGAAATGATAGTGGTGATAATAATGATGGGGATGATGATGATGAAAATGAAGATGACAATGTTGATGAAAATGAATATATTGATCATAAAAATGATGACAATGAAACATAAACACTAAAGATGATGATGATTGTGATAATGATCACGATTAAGATGACGATAACGACGATATTACTAATAATATTAATAAAATTATAACAATAATGTTTTATTAATAATAATAATAATTATGATGATGATGAAAATGATGATGATGACGATGACAATGATGGTGGTGGTAGTGATAATGGAAATAATAATGATGAGGATGATAATGAGGAAAACGAAGATGATAATGATAGTGAAAATGATTCTATCGATCGTGAAAATGATGACAATGATTATTATTATGATGAAAAAGACAACACCAAGACGATTACGATGATGACATTAATGGTGGTGGTAGCGATAGTGGTGATAATAATGATGAGGATGATGATGATGACAACTAAGATGAAAATGATTGTATCAATCATGAAAATGATGATGATGTCGATGAAAACAAAAATAACACTGAAGACAATGATGATTGTGACAATCACAACAACGATGATGATGATTGTGTTAATGATAGTGAGTAGGGATGATCTTGATGATGAAAAAGACAACGATGATGACATTGAAAAAATGATAAGACAATGATTATGATGATGATGAAAAAGACAACACCAAATATGATGATGATTGTGATGATGACAACAATTAAGATGATATTAATAATATTGTTAATAAAATTGTGATGACGATGATGAAAATATTGACAATTATGATGATGATCAAAATGACAACATCAAAGACAATGAAGATGGTGAAAATGATGGCGATTAAGATGATATCACCATGATATTATCGTCATGATTATCATCGCGATATAATCATCGTTAGATAAAGATCATGATTATCATCTTCACATTCATGCTCATTTTCATCTGCCATCATCATCCTTATTGGCACCATAATTATTGTGCATATTTAGGGTTTAAGGTTTACATATTGTGGAATAGTTTTCATCTTTTTCATTTTCATCACTATCATACCACGTCATTTTCATCATTATTCTCAGAATCATTATCGCCACCATTAACATCTTCACCATCATCATCATCGTAAGTATTAATATTATTAGTATTAATATGTGAATTTGTAAATAAATTTAATATTGCAATCATCATCATATCGTGATCTTGATTATCATGATAATGGTCATTGTCATTTGTCATTATTATTATTGTGACCATCATTATCATACATGTTTAGGTATTGATTTCCCCATCATCATAGTCATCATCATGATTATCATCGTTAGATCATGATTGTGATTGTCATCTTCACATTCATGGTCATTTTCATCTTCCATCATCATCATTATCATCACCATTGTTATAGTGCAAATTTAGGATTTAAGGTTTAGACATTGTGACATATTTGTCATCTTTTCATCGTCACCGCTATCATTGTCATCGTTGTCATCATTATCACCACCATCAACATCTTTGCCATCATCATCGCCGTGAATAGTTTTTTAATTATTATGTGAATATGGATATTATTATGTTAATTTGTAAATAAATTAAATATTACAATCATCATCATATCGTTATCATGAGGTAAATAAGTTAGGTTGTTTTATGAATAATGCAACTTCATGCTGTTACTAATAGATGCCTATATTATATAAATATATAGGTGCCTTGTGAATTTCACCTCTCGCATATTTTACATACACAAAACATAAACCAAAACATGATATGTAAAATATGTCGAGAGGTGAAATTCACTAGGCACCTATATATCTATATAATATATAAATATATATAATATATACCTCTTGGCATATATTACATATATTTATATAATATAGGTATGCTAGTAATTAACACTTATTATATTTTGCAAACAAAAAAATCCATTATATTTCGGTAGATGTCTATACCCTATAACTTCAAAAACATATTGCTGTAGAGGCTTTAGGTATGCGACAAAGGTTATTGATCGCCTTACTCCAATAAAATGTATTTTCTTAAAAATTTTGAAGGCATTTTTATTAACACCACTTTCTTCAGATTTTTACTCATTTCAATATATAAGACTACATTTCATAGAGATGTTATTTTGAATATTTTGTGTGAAAATGAGTGTTCCATCATGATTTTATGGATTTCATTATACGTATCATTAATATATTGTAGTATGTAATATCACATCGTAAGACCCCAATTTTTACATATTTTAATTCTATTGTGTATGACTATACTATTTCCACACACGTCTACCATAGAATCTACATTACAATGTGAATGAGGGTTATAGCATCTTATATACAAATATATTTAATTCGATGATTGCATACGTGATGGCTATGTAAATGTGTTTTATTGGTTTCTTAGAGAAGGGATTACACCCAACCCAATGCCATTCTCTCACAATGAAAAACCATGAACAAATTGTTATAATATTAATGCATCCAAATAAAATTACAAATTAACAGTTTCATTAACCATGATTAACAACACACCACATATCAATCACTGAGATTTAATTAAAATGTATCTTGAGAACTAAAAGTAATTATTTCTTTTTCTAATTTTTTATTCTAAACATGATTCTCCAAAGAAAGGTTTAAAATCCATACCCATTCATGATCTATTACAATATCTAGAAGCTCACTCAAATACAATATGGTCGATTGATAAAAATAATCAAACCACAAAAATAATAGAAATTTGAACCTTAGAAATCCTAATTGTACTAATTTTAATAATTAACTTTATTTTATATCCGATTATCTTAAATGTAAATATGAAAATTTGTAACCTAGAAATTTTATTAATATAGTATTATAAAATTTTTATCTACAAAACAACTACAATAAATATAATCTGACAAAAATCATCTTCACAATATTCTCTAATGGATTTCCATACCATATGGTACAGATTCCATTTTATCAAAATATTTGAATTTTTGAAAAATGTTATGCAATCATATTTTAAATCTTCAAGTGCAGATTCCTAAGATTTTGAAAGGTATTTGAATGCACTTGATTTTTCCATAAACTAAACGCACTTGATTTTTTCATAAATTAAAACTATTGTATTCCATGAGTAAAAAGTTATCAGTAGGAATTTTTTTGAAGATCTTTACTACATTTTTATGATTCCAATGTTTTCATGCACTTATATACAGGAAATTATAAATGTAACAAACAAAAATTGTATTCCAATAATGCTATGATAAATGTGTATGTGGGATTCTAATGTTTTCATTATTAAGTTCTTGTGTGATATTTATATAGAACAAAGTATAAATATTTGCAGCAAAAAAATGACCCTTAAGTGGCACAAAACTAACAGTGATTTAACACAACAATAATTTTTGGTCACATCATTTTTTTATCACTTTTTCATTACAACATTCTATGTTAAATCATCTACAAAAACATGCCAAAGACTTCCCTAGAAGGTGAATTTATGACCCAAAATGAGTCAAAAGATGGCACTATTTGCACATTGGGTAGTAGTGGGTTGATCCTCACTACTCGAAACAAATAGGTGTATTATTTATATGTATAGATTTATTTTCCTTTATTTTACGAAATTTCAAAGTGTTAAAAATAAAACTTATTTATACATTGAATTAAATTTAACTTTCTATTATAGACATTACACAATGTAGACTTTGATTTAGAATTCATTATATTTCACCGCATAAAAATCAGAAGTTAACTATTGATAATAGATAAATTTTGTGTTCACAATATAATTTATTTTTCCTTTATGTTTGAAATTTCCTACTACACATAATTGGGAGAAATATAGACACTAAATCTTTTAATCTTATCTTTTGGAAATAAATATTTTTATATGCAGCCATTAAGAAAATCCCTCACATTCTAAGTTCAAACATTCCATATCTCACACTATTTCCTATATTGGTCATCTCCAAAATCAAAACTATTATTTTTTGTAGAAATAGTAATTATGTAGAGAAATAAATCTTCATCATGCATCATTTTATAACTTTCTCTTTTAACATCACATGATTTTATCCAAAGTTTTAGAGTTTGATTGGGATAATTTTTATGTCCTATAATTGAAAGGATATATACATGTCAATATTACTTTAGTACTATCTCGACACTCTTCATCTACTATTAAAAATATGACTCTAAAAGAACTTAAGGCTCTTTAAGTTCTTTGTAGATGATTTCTCTAATATAGACTTAAAGAAATCAACTATTTAAAGAATTAATGTTAATTTATTTTCAAGAATCAGAAGGTCCTCGAGGAATTTCCTTGTAAATATAAAATCACTCCAAGAATTTTGAAAATTCCTTAAGCTATAAAACATATTTTTCACACATATGAAGAACATTTCATCACATGGTTACCCTCACCTCTCACCATAAATATCCTTTTACAATTTTAATTCCATGTTATTCTACCTCTAATGGAATTCTTGTAGGCCTATACATCGGTAAAACCTTATAGATTTAAGGTGATACAAGTATGATGGTTTTACTACCCCTTAATACCATTCATGAATACCATACAAAGAATATACTAACAAACCTATGTAAGTGTCACGACTTAAAATATATGTTAGAAACCAATTTATCTTCACATGTAAATAATAAAAACAATGACAGAGATTATAATCCTTTGCACAATAACCATGTCAAAGTGACCAAATATTGAATATCTAAAATAAGAGAAGAAAACAACACTTAATATGACCATAAATTATTATAAATTATACACCGCACTTATTATGGTCCACTATGTTAAGGACCCCATCTATACATTTCTTCATGTCATATCATAAAACATATACCTACCCTAGACAGAATCCTAAGAATCACATGCACAACTTGCAATGTACATGTGGCCTTCCTAATATATCCTCTATACGTCTACCTAAATGTGTTGGATATAAACTCTAAGTGGCTCAAAGATATGAGTATAAAATTTATATCAAGATATATTTGTACCATCTATATAATTCCTCCAAAACCATGGTCATGTAACTATAGTACAAACATTGGTAACCATACCACATCTAGTGATCTCCACAATCATATCCTCCATGGAATATCATAAATATACACCAATAAGTACCCATTAAATATCCATCTAGAGTAATAAAAATAAATAAACTCAAATTACTCTTAATAAAAAAGGTAATATACTTAAAAATACATTTGCTACCTTGGCTTAATTTCAAAGCCCACAGATAAAAAAATCATCACTTATCAATTGTGTCTACTACCATGGAATAATGATATTAGATAGAATACATTACTTCACTTCATTAATGATAACAACCCCCATTAGTAATTTATTGATTAACATTGACTATGGTTTTGCAAAAACCCAATTGCATAAGACCACTATACAATAATTTTCACATGGTTTATTTATTTTATCTCACTAGTACATGGGCTTATTAAGAAGTAAATGTAAAAATAATATAATGAATTCATCCGAAAAAATGTTATTAAACACATGTAAATATAGACCTAATCTATATTTAAAATATCTTTTTGGGGAAATTTTCACTATCCAATTTTTCACTTTTACTCATGGCTTTCCCTTCTAAATTTAATAGAAAAATGCGGAATTCACAAAACCACATTCTCCATTAACGTCCTTGTCTTCCCCTCACACTCGTAACCATCATTATTCAAATATATCCAATTAGATATCCTCTTAGTTTAAAATTACTTAATCTCTATTTAAACAGCTTATAAATTAGTTCTTACATTTACTATTTATAGAAACTAGTATACCATATTTTGATGTGATACCTTCAAATATTAACACCTTCAAATATTATAAATGACCAACACAAATAAATTCCTCAAACTATCGAACGATCAAATTGGTGAGATGATCTATTTAACAAATTGAACATATGACTATTTAATTTCACTCAAAAAAGTATTATTCAAGTCAACACTCAGATACACATCATGTCAATAACCCATAACTAGGCGATTTATGTATTATTTAACTAATTATTTTCTAGGGTTAATTTTTGAGTCTTACTTCTTCATTTTTCCAATCATCTAATGTGCCCACCCATAGAAATCTAAGAGACCCCGATACATAAGTATGAGATAGGTATATTTCATTTGGTGCTAATTACTATTTATTTACATAACTTTTTTAATTTTTTTAATTATTGGTAAATGGTTTTTTGAAAGGGACCATACCCTAACAAAAAGAAGCTTAAAAAATGAGATTTACAATTAAACATTTTTGGTTTTTTAGAAGTGGGGACCACACCCCAGATAAAAAGGGCATAAAAGCAAAATATAATAGTTAAGAACTAAAGCCCTGAGCATCTACTTGTTGACCAAAATAAGCTCACACTTATTTTTGATCAACTAACACCATTTTTCCCCTTTGGTGCTTCAATCTTAATTTTTGTATATTTTAAGCACTTAGGGTCCCCTAAAAGCATTTCCATTAGATAGGAAATTTCTTCCCTTTCCATAAATATAAAGAAGTCCTTATAACTCCTCATATTTTGTAAATGGCAGTCGGGTGGCCCTTGGAAAGATTTTTTTCCAAAAGTGGATCGGCGGGAGATATTTTTGTATTTTCACTTTTTGAAAAAGGCATAAGTTAACATGTTGGCTAGTGGGCCTCAAGATGATTTCTTTTGCTAAGAAGGTCTCATGGGGCCATAGAGGAAATTTTTCCCAAGAGTAAATTTGGGCCAAGGCAGTCCTGGGACATTTTGGAACTTTTGCACTTTTCACACAATGGCGCGGTTTATAAGTGCGGCCCTCATGAGCCGCAAAGATTTTTTTGCTAAGAGAAAATTTGTGAAGGTTTGAGACGCGGCTTGAGGAATTCTCTTTTCCATATGTAAAGTTGCGAATTCAAAGGTGGAATCCCCACATGTCACCTTTCAGCAATTCTAAAAGGTGATACAAAATGAAGACCTCAAACAAGGTCGACTCTCCACATGTCCATGGCCTAAGGAAGTGGTAAAGCAATTTATTGAAAATGTTCAACCATTGGTGGAAGCCTCCACATGTTCAAGGTCAAATGTAATACCTTCCCCAAACATAAGGGATTTACACAAAAAATGAAGAAAACAAAGTAGAGCCGCAGGAGGAGCCACGTGTCTACTTGGCGCAACTTCAAAGGTATAATAAAAAGTGGGTTCCTAAATGAGCACCAACCTTCCAGGAGTAGGCTTGAATCAACTAAAGTTTAAAGGATTGAGAGGAGGCCTCCATGTGCCACATTGACACAACTTCAAAGGTAGAATCAAAATGGCATGTCCCAAAAGGGCTGGTTTGCCACGTGTCTAGATCCCAAAAAGGTAGAACCATCCATTAAATCGTGGAAGGCACTACATGTCATCTTGCGCAACTTCAAAGATCAACTTCAAAGGTAGGTCCCAAAAAGTGCAAGCCCTCCACGTGTCTAGGGTCAGACATAGTTTCTCCGCTAGTCAAGGGTGGGGACTTAGCCAAAACACAAAGAAACAGAGTAGGCCACGGGCAAGACCAAGTGTCCAACAGTACAACTTCAAGAGTGAAAAAAGGGGCAGGAAATCTTAAGATGCATAGGGATCCATACAGATCTCAAGGGGTAGACTCTAAATATAAAGTAGTTTGGAAAAGATTTGGTGAATCATAAAACCCACCAAGAATTTTTAATGCTTGATCTAAAATATTGTGAAATCCCACGTTGAGTGCCCAACCCCGATCTTCGAATACTTCACTACGGCTAGAGTAAATACAGCCGCCATTCTTGAGGATTTAATGCTTCTCACCTACCTCCGTAAGGAGGTATTTCTTTCCCAATAATAAATGACAATAGGGGCATTAATTATGTCATGAGACTCATTAATTTCACAAGTGGATTCAATGCATCTTTAGGGTGGTTGAACAGAGTCCAGATTTCTTCTACCTCTTTCTCTCATTCTTCCTATATATTGTAAGGAGGTGCATTTTTCAAAAGGTTGGACATTTCTACTCTGCACCCTCCCTTCTTCCCTTATCTGCAAGTGATTTTGTGGAGTTTCAAGCCTTCCATTCAAACTGTAATGCAAGTTTGTGCCTCTTGGCCATTATAATGCACTATATCAACTTTTGGAGCGATAATGCATGTCTGTGGATGATTTTCAACCCTCTCTTGCATTCATTGTCTCCTTTCTGATCTCTCATTACAGTCCTGGTTATTTGTGCATGGTGATAGTATTACATTTTTATGGTTTGTGTTTATAGCAAAGCAGGTGTTTCAACATTCCTTTGGTGAATCACCCTTGTTAGTTTAGGTTTTTATTTTCTTACATCTCCTTAACTCTGTATCCTTGGAAAATTAGAATAGAATTTAGGATAAACCCTCTACAATATGAATGTGTGCACCTGAATAGAGGAATAGGAGCCGACCTTCATCCTAAGAGCTCTTTTGATTCACAAAGTCCTACACTTTGAGAGAGGCTCCATGTTATTTAATCACATTGTGAGTCTTGACCCATTGATTTGAAAACTCCAGTGGGTGCTATGATTCTCGTATCCATGGGTTTTGCATGCACGGTGGGACAAGTCTTCATTTTATTGCAGCATGATTGATGCATACTTGTTGTCAATCCCCATCTTGTAATAATTTCTAAAATTGCACATCTGACGACTCCAAAAAAGGGAAGAATCCACTGATTTCAGTAGTCTAAGCCTAGCAAATTCATGAAAAGAATCCATAAAAGGTCATGAAATAGAGAAGAGGGGCTGTATTTTTATCTACATTTTTCCCAGTATAGAGTATGGAGGGGAAGAAGAGCTCAAAGGTCTCCATCTCCACCAAACAGGCATCATTAACACCTCCGCCCAATAGGCCATTCATTCAATTGAGTAGAATCCTTTGACCAATCGTAATGACGTAACCCAACCCCTAGGTTAACTTCACCGGCATCATCCCACTTTCTCTTAATGCTCAAAATCCAGCCTCCCAGCCATGCAGATTGAAGAATATTCCATACTTCACTGGAGATAACAAGACAACTCCGATTGACCACATCCATGACATTGCAAATGTTTGTGCAATCCACGAAATAACTGAAATGACAAATGTTGTTAAGTTATTGTCATCCTCCTTTAAATGTAATCCTTGCAATGGTTTAGGAGTCTAACCACAAGGTCTATCCAAAATTGGGATCATTTGTGCACATCTCTTCATAACCAATTTGGAGAAAAGGGGGACAATCTATCCTTGTTAGAAAAACTGACAACCATCAAGAGAGATCCTAATGAGCAACTGAACGACTTCAACTTCAGATTTTAGAAGATGTGGGATAGGATTTTGGTGGCCGTGAGAGCAACAACTGAATTTTCTTTTCTATACTTCCTTAAAGCTTTAAATTTTGATATTTCCATAATGATTCAATCAATGGGAGGTATAACTATACCCGCAGCCTATAATATTGCTATTAGAGCTTAAAACTACTTGATTCAAGTTGGTAAGATATCACCTAGGACACCTATGTGTTTATATCTAGAACAAGGAGCTCCTACAACTAACAAAATGCTAGAGTTGAATCCCATTCCAGCCCCTAGGAATCAAAGCAATAATGAGGCTTCTACTTCTTCAAGCACCTCAAAAGAGCTACAAGAGGTTATGAAGTAACTACAAAACCTAGGAAATGAGCTAGTGATTATCAAGAGACAAAGCAAGTTCAAATTTCTAGGCCATATCAACCTCCAAATCAAGATCAAGTTAGACCCCTATATAGTTAAAATAGAACACTATCTCAGCTCGAAATCAAAAAAATCTAAGGACAACTTCAAGCTCGCTAGACCGTTCGACCATATGATCCAAACTTGGCTTCAACATCGAGGGCCTTGTTCCAACACAAAACAACATGGCTCAAAAATATGACTGGTGTTTCCCATGCAATCAACCGCATGATTTTTCAATGTGTTTTAATGGTGCTTGAATCGATTTGATGGTTCAAACCATCTATGTAGAACAAGAACCAAGACAAGAAGGAAATAAGCATCAGGAATCAACTCAACAAGAAGTACCTCTGAATGAGACCACACTTTTCAATTACTAAGATGAATATTTTTGTGGTGTGAACCAAGCCCCTTCTCAAAGTGTAGCATCCAACACAAGGTCCAAGAAAAGGAATATCGAGAGGGACATTCATAAAATTCAAATGATCCATAACCCTCTATCACTCAACAAGGTTTCAACAATCAAAATGATTCCATTAATATGCAAGGTCAGCCAAACCACATTGTAGACTCGTTGTCCACTCAAAATTCCCCTGCTCTTAAGAAAGTGAAAATTTAAAATTTTGAGTTTAAGTGTTTTCTCTGTTGTACTGATAATGTGAAATGCCAAAGAAATTGAGAAATCTACGTTTTTGGGTCATTTTGTGTGTTTTTCGGCCTGCCGACATTTTTGTCCCGCGTGTCCCAAGTTCAATTGGGCCCTCTATTCCCGATTGGCCGGTTCACCCGAAGTCTGTTCTTTTTGGGCCCATCGGAACTTTTTGTCCCAAATGTCCCAAGTTCGCCCGAACCAATTGTTCCATTTTCGTCCGATTCGGCCGAGCCGCGTACTTCACGTATTTTTGTCCCGCGTGTTCCAAGAGCATTTGTGCGTCTTTTCCCACTTCACCCGAATCGGCCGAGCCGCGTACTTCACGCTTTCACGTCCCACATGTCCCAAATGTCCCAAGTTCACCCGGACCAATTGTTCCATTTTCGTCCGATTCGGCCGAGCCGCGTACTTCGCGTACTTTTGTCCCACGTGTTCCAAGAGCATTTGTGCGTCTTTTCCCCGCTTCGCCCGAATCGGCCGAGCCACGTACTTCGCGCTTTCACATCCCACATGTCCCAAATGAACCAAGTGCCATTCGTGCTAATTTTTCCCGCTCTACCCGAATATCTTGCTTATTCAATTTGGTAGGTATGTATTAAATGCGCATTCATTGCCTTTCTCTCTCCTAAACAGCTATATAACGAGCAACCCCTATGCGTTTTACACACTGCTTTCTTGCTATCCTTTGCTCGAACCTTTGCAATCTAAATTCCTACGCGCGTATCCATTTTCCTCTACATTCCTTCCCAAGTCTAGCTTGTAGATTTGCCCTCCGAATTACTACCAACATGAAGGAGATCTGCTCTCTTCAATCTGCTATTGAAGAAGCAAATAAAGAATATCATACTCATGTCGAGTTTGATAAGGAAATGGAGAAGTGCCTCAGATTTTGGACCCAGTCTACAGCCAACACGTCAGCTCCCACATGGCGTAGACATAGCCGAGGCATCAAGAGATTCAGTAGCGGATTTTGAAGTCAATGGGTCCCTCCCAGTCATAAGCACCTGTCTTCTTCTCCTTATTCCTCTCTTCTCTTCCAATTCTTTTTCTCGGATTTATTGTAATAAGTTGAGGTATTGTGATTGGCAATCCTTAACTAATCTTTAGTTAAAAGAAGTAGTTATTGAGAGTAACTCAATTGTAGAACTATATAATGGCCCATCCTCGCCATTTTGGAGGAAGAACTTGGCTTATTTTTTGAAAGTGTAAATAAATCATAAAGAAATCAATACTTAAGGGCTTTTCATTCTTCATCTATCTCGATCTCTTTTAGCCCCGAGATTTTCATTTAATCTTGTTAAGATCATTTGTCTATATTATATTAAGATGCTTTGTATTCTTACGCAGATGTTATTGATAGAACTTTGTGTCTTTCAAATTTCATCTTATTAGTATGATACAAATGATCTTGTTTCAATTCACCGTACCTTCGCATGCATAAAGAATTACTCTATCATCTATAATTCTAAATGGTGCCTTTCTCGCTCATTCTCAATTTCTCATTCCTCACTCCTTTTGTAATTGATGATCCTTATATAAAACACTTTCAAATATCCAAGTTCCACAAGAAAATCATGTTTTGTATATGTGTAAATAGGTTCGTTTCAATAAGGGAACCTCTCCCATTAAAGAGGAGGGACTTCTTGTCCCCCGATCCGTGCTCTTCGTGAAGTCCTGTTTGACGACTAACAGCTTTTTGGCGACTCCGCTAGGGAAATCATATTCCACCTCGTAATTATTGATCATCCTTTGATCCGCGACTCCGCTTTACTCGAGGGAGAAGGGCCCTCGGTATCAAGATTCTCGCCAGCTTTTCGAGCACCAAGGTTTTCCTTTCCTTCAACAAGAAATAGAAAGACTCGCTCAACAAGTACTCCTCCTATCCAAGATAGAATCCCTACGGGTGGTATTCCTTCGAGTCAATCAGTCCCCAATCTTCGAGCTTTGATTCTTGCTAGTGTCATAGCAGCCTCCTCTTCAAGCCATTTTTCCAAGAATGGTGGTACCACCGCCCTGGGTCATCGTGTCGGTCCCCTTGCCCTTCCTCACCTTTACATGAGTTACCTGCAGAGGTAATCGGAAGAACTTCCCTAAATTCAAAGGAGATGGTAAAGTACATCCCGATGAACACATCGCAGCCTTCATAGTTACATGCGGAGTTCGGCAAGCTTGAACATGAAGATGTCTTCGTAAGACTTTTCATTGAGACTTTACAAGATAATGTTGCTGATTGGTTCTATCACCTTCCGGCCGGTGCTATCACCAAATGGGATACAATGAGAACGGGTTTGAAAACCGGTTCAAGCCGATAAGACGTGCATGCTTTAGCCCAAATCTTTCAAATAAAGAAAGATTCACAAGAACCCATGAGAGAATTTGTGGCCCGATTCAACAGGTTGATTAACAAAATTCCACCAAATACTCAACCTGTAGATCAAATTCAAAAATGTTTTTTCCTAAATGCTCAATTACCTGAAGTTAGCTATACACTAAGAAGGGCTAATCTCACAACATCAGTCAAGATCAAACTCTCAAGTTAGTGTCGAAGATGATTTAATCATGTCAGGGAAGTTGAGGAGAGACCCTTCTAAATCTAAATCTGCTTCTTCCTCCTCTTCCACCCCTGGACCTAATACTGATCCATTGGTACAAAAACTTGCAAATGATCTCATTGCCATTAAGAAACAATCGCTCAAAGATGCTCCCTAGGCAGACGCGTTTCAAGGAGGAATTTTCAGCCCAGAAATCATTTGCCTGCTGCTCAAACAAGGCTAGCGCTTGAAGGACCTCCTATTAAAGTTCCCGTCAATGCAACCTGTGAAGTTGAGGAACCTGAAGATGAAGAGGTTAATGAAGATTGTGAGGAATTTGTTGAAGAGGTTGATGATGAAGTAGATGAACTTGAGGGATCTCGAGTTAATTTCTTCACCACTGAGGGCATTGATGATGAGGATGATTATGATGAAATATTAGTAGACATGAATAGCGAATCATACGTTGTCATGACTCAAGAGCAGACAAATCAGAGGGAGAAAGTGATGCAGCCCACCAAGAAATCTAAAGAACAGCTTGACAACTATCCCCGTAATTACAAAAAGAGGATCTCCTATCCCCGTTTCATCTACACCAAAGGTGAGTCCTTTCAATTCTGCTACTAAAGTTATTTTTGTTTCTCCTAAAGTTGATAAACCTAAGATTTCAAATGATAATAGCCCGTCCACTTCTGGTCTTTCGATATTATTGATCACCTAAAAAGACTAAGGTTCAAATCTCGTCTTGAATATTATGAAACCCATCCTAAGGCCTTTTCTAAAATGATTCACTTTGTCAATTCCCATTCTAAAACTACCTCTAAAGGCCTTTTACCCACTCCTTCTTCTACACCACAACCTAACTGCAGCCACCGCCACCTCACCCAATGACAAAATCAAACCATTCTATGTGACACTTCTTATAGCTGGCCATAGGCTCAGCAATTGTGTCATAGACTCAGGAGCATCAGATAATGTGATGCCTGCTAAAGTAGCTCATGCCTTAGGCTTGACTCTCACACACACTTATGGATCTTGTTACTCTATGGAGAGTAAGGAAGTGCCCTTAGTCGGAAGAATTAAAGATGCACAAGTGGCTTTTGCTGCTTTGCCTGAGAAGAAAGTTTTGGCTACCATCTTAGTAGCAGATATTCCTCCTTCATACGGGATGTTGCTAAGCAGAATTTCTGTAAGGATGTAGGTGGAGAAATTCAAATGGATTGGTCACATTCACTGCACTGCAATGGGCAAATGAAGAAGTTGCTGCCTGAGAAGCAATCTGAGTATATTGTACAAAAAACAGATGATCCCAAAGCACAAATACTCTATGAGGATATGGGGCATGGCAACTACATGATTATGTCTCCTGAAGAAATCCAACTCCCCAAAGTGTCACCTAAAGATCCTAATGGTGTTTGGATTTTAGAGTTTGATGGAAGTTGTTCCTCGCCTAGTTCGAGTGGTGTCGTACTAGTGTCACCCGAGGAAGCCTTCATCCTTTCTCATTCAAGTTGTAATTTGAAAATACCAATAATACAACAGAGTATGAGGCTCTCATTCTTGACTACAGTGGCAAAAGAACAAGGTGTGAAGAATCTTCTAGCTCATGGGGATGTGGAATTGATTGTAAAGCAAGCTAGAAACCTCTTCCGGGTAAAAATGGAAGGTTGAAACATTACAGAATTAGGTGTGGGATTCCATTGAATTTCTTGATGCTTTCTCCATCAAGCAATACCTAGGAGAAGAATTCCATGGCTGATTCATTAGCGCTGGGTCACCGCTATACCTCATCCTGACTTTTCCCAAGATAAGTTCACCATTGAGATGATCCATCGACCTAGTGTACCTGATAATACAAATAACTGGCAAGTTTTCAATAATGATCAACATTTTCTTTCTTTCTTAGAACTCAAAGATAATTTTGAACAACTATACTTTGAAGGAAGTGATAAATTACCTCGTGAAAGTGTGCCCTTTGACAAAGCAGCCACTCAAGGAGAAGAAACAGATCAGGATGGATGTATCAAACTCAAGGGAAACAAGATCCCTAAAGGATTGGTAAGTTTAGAGGAACTGTTTGATAAACACGATAGGTATGTAAAGTCTAGAGCTTCTACTGGACCTCAACAATCAACTGAATATGACAAAATTAATATTGGGAGTTCTATCGACCTAAGTTCGTGAACATTGGAAAATGTTGCACATGATGCCAGATGAGAGGAAGAAAACAATTGATCTCGTTAAAGAGGTATAAGGATGTTCTTTCCTACTCTTATGAAGATTTAAAATCTTTCCAACCAAAAGAGATGCAGCATTTTATTCCTCTCAAACCTTGAATTAAGCCTTTTAAACAAAATCAGAGGCAATACAATCCCAAAATAGCTGACACCATTTTTCAAGAAATACGATAGTTGTTGAAAGCCAAAATCATTTTTCCTATCCATCATTCAACATGGATTGCCAATATTGTACCGTTAGAAAGAAAAATGGTGAGATTTGTATTTATGTTGACTTCGTGAATCAATCAAAGCTTCCTTGAAAGATAATTACCCTTTACCTATGATGGATCAGGTCTTACAAGCAGTAAGAGGATCTGAAATGTTATCTATGCTTGATGGATTCTCAAGATATAATCAGTAGAAGTTAATATTGTAGATCAACACAAAACAACTTTCACTACCCTCGGGGTACCTTTGCTTACAAAAGAATGCCTTTTGGGCTCATTAATGCTCGGTGCCACTTTTGAGAGAGCTATGGATCTGGCCTTTGGAAGTTTGAAAGGGAAGTGTATTGTTGTATACCTTGATGACTTGACTGTGTATTCTAAAACAAGGGCAGATCATTTTCAGCACCTGGAGACAGTTCTGCTAAGATGTAGAGAACATGGGATCTCTTTGAATCCTAAAAAATCCATCTTTTATGTCACAGAGGGGAAATTATTAGGGCACATCGTCTCCAAAGATGGTATTAAAATTGATCCTGAGCGAGTTCAAGTTATTCAGAGCAAATTCCTCTCCTAACTAGCAAAAAGGGCGTGCACTCTTTCTTTGGTAAGATCAATTTTTTGAGAAGATTCATCCCTGATTTTGCAGAACTAACTCTGAATATCTCCCAAATGATGAAAGGAAAACAAACGTTTGGTTGGTCTTCTGAAGGGAAAGAATCCTTTGAAGATATTAAAAGAGTCATTGCTAAAACTCCTGTTTTAGCATGTCCAGATTTTAGTAAAGATTTTATTATCTATTGCTATGCCACAGATAACACCTTGGCTACGGTTTTGACTCAGGAAGATTCTAATGAGCATGAACTCCCAATTGCATTTATGAGCTATATTCTAAAAGATCATGAGTTAAAATATACCATGATGGAAAAACATGCTTTTGCAGTGGTTAAAGCTGTTAAGCAGTTTCATTTTTACATTCTTAACTCTCACTCCATGGTGTTGGTACCAGATACAACTGTTAAGTCAATTCTTACACAGCAGGAATTTGGATCCAAGAGAGGGAACTGGGTGGCTAAGGTTCAAGAATATGATATTGACATCAAACCAACCAAGCTCGTCCGTGGAAAAGGCCTTTGTGAACTCATCGCTGAAGGAGCTAGACATGAGTTACTGGAGGATAAAATTGGTCTTCCTACAGTTCTGTTTCTTAGCTCAGTTGACGAATGGTATGCTGATATCACCCATTTTCTCACCTATGGAGAATGCCCCTCTCATTTGACTGCCAAAGAAAAGAGGACTGTTAAACTAAGGTCAGTGCAATATGTGTTGTGGGAAAACGCCTTGTTTAAACGTGGGTTAGATGGAAGGTTTTTGAAATGTGTGGACAAGGATCAACAGAAAAAGCTACTCTCAGCTTTTCATGATTAAGCATGCGGAGGGCATTACTCATCAACCATCACTGCTCATAAGATACTTTGTGGAGGATATTACTGGCCTACCTTATTTAGAGATGCATCCAAGTGGGTTGATAAATGTGAAGCTTGTTATACTTTCGTGGGTAGACCCAAATTGGCCTCTTTGCCTCTTAAGCCAGTTGTAATTGAAGAACCTTTTCAACAAAGGGGGTTTGGACTTCATTGGAACAGCTTAATCCTCTTCTAGTGCTGGTCATACTCATGTATTAACTGCTACAGATTATTTCACAAAATGGGTAGAAGCCATTCCAGTAAAGAGTACTACTTCTGAAGTGGTGTGCAGTTTCATCAAAGAAAACATCTTGGTAAGGTATGGTGTACCAAACAAGATTGTGACAGTAATGCTTCAATTTTTCTTCAACTCGAGATGATTGATTTTTGTTATGGATATGGCATCTCTCTGGCTCACTCTTCAGATTACTATCCTCGAGGAAATGGACAAGCAGAATCCACTAATAAAAATTTGGTGACCATAATAAGGAAATTAGTCAATGAGTCTCAACGAAACTGGCACAAGAAACTCTATGATGCTCTTTGGGTAGACAGATCACACCTAAGAGAGCCATTGGAATGTCTCCTTTTCAAGTGGTATATGGAGTAGAAGCTCAATTGCCAGTAACAGTGGAGCTGCCAGCCTTGCATCTAATGAAGGCCATTGAAGATACCAGTTTCAATGATGCTTTGGATAAGAGAATAATGTACCTTCACAAATTGAATGAGGATAGATTGGAAGTTGCTGATAAGATATCTACTCATCAACAAAAAGTTAAGGTCCTGTTTGATAAGAAAGCCAGGTTCAGAGATTTCCAAGTTGGAGACACTGTTTTGTTGTGGGATAAAAGGCATGAACCTCGTGGCAGCCATGGCAAGTTTGATTCCCTTTGGCTCGGACCTTTCAAGATCAGGCACTTTGCTGGTAAGAATTCTTTTTACCTTGATTATATGGATGGTTCTGTCATCACCAATCTGCACTATGATAATTCTTCACCAGAACTCCTCGTGCTATGATTATTTACTAATGCACAGCCATTAGTTTGGTGGATATAATCTGAAACACAACAACAAACATAACACAAGAATACCATCGACTATGATAAGACGGAATGATGAAAAATCTGAAATATCAAAGTAAATTATGATATTAACATGAAATTGTTACAATCTCACCCATGAGGTACTTCAAGTGTTATTGAATTCACTTTCCTTTCACCAAGACTATGGGAGAAACTTTACAATTACACCTCTTAATGGCTTCTTCAACACACCTTTAAACTAATGGCTTCCTTCGCACACTTCCTACAATATTTCTCACTA
This sequence comes from Taxus wallichiana var. yunnanensis, assembly GCA_018340775.1. Lineage (NCBI taxonomy): Eukaryota > Viridiplantae > Streptophyta > Pinopsida > Cupressales > Taxaceae > Taxus > Taxus wallichiana. Next base: position 670,573,543 of record CM031234.1, read on the forward strand.
CTTCCTTTAATGCTAAATGAGGGGGTGACCTCTCTATTTATAGAACTTCCAGCTTATCCATCTTATCTCTAAGATAGGATAAGAAATCCACTCACGAATCATATTCCATACCTTAACTCTTATCTCGTACATGTAAGCTTATCTTTTAAGATAAAATAAACCTTATCATTTTACGTGGGTTCCACATTTTTAGACTTTTTACAAATAAAATACACAAAATATTTATGACCTCACTCCTTGTCCTTATTACCAATATAATATTTCTAATTCCTAATCATGTAGACCCTACTTCTCTAATTACCCAAACTTTGACATTTTAACATTACCGGACCACTTACGACAAATATTTACTTTTTACAACATTCATATTGTACTTTGATTATTACCGTACTCTACATTATCGGCGGCACTGCATCGATGGTGTCGTTATCTTCTATCAGACGCTACTACTAATTATACTTAACAACATCCTATTCCTAATACATACATTAATGAAATAGAAATTACGGAGGAAAATTTTAGTGTCGACAGTTCTTCTCTCCCACTTCCTTATAGTGGGCGGTACCGGAAATTGTTCAAGTCATAGGTGATTAGGGAGTCCTTTGTATATTCTGTGATGCGTTTTGTTTTTCTTTCCCTTTGTTTTGGTGTGTTTTCCTCTCGTATTGGTTTGATTCGATGACTCCGTTGCCCAATGGATAAGGTACTGGTCTACTTCCCCGAGTTTGTCTAAGTTTTTACCTTGTCCCATTCCTTGAATTTATGCCAAGTCATCCCTAAAAGGAGCCAGCTATTGTCCACTCAAAATTTCCCTGCTCTTAAGAAAGTGAAAATTTAAAATTTTGAGTTTAAGTGTTTTCTCTGTTGTACTGATAATGTGAAATGCTAAAGAAATTGAGAAATCTACGTTTTTGGGTCATTTTGTGTGTTTTTCGGGCTGCTCGGACATTTTCGTCTCGTGTGTCCCAAGTTCAATTGAGCCCTCTATTCCCCGATCGGCCGGTTCACCCGAAGTCTGTTCTTTTCGCGCCCATCAGAACTTTTTGTCCCAAATGTCCCAAGTTCACCTAGACCAATTGTTCCATTTTCATCCGATTCGGCCGAGCCACGTGCCTTCGTATTTTTATCCTCGCATGTTCCAAGAGCATTTGTGCGTCTTTTCCCACTTCACCCGAATCACCGAGCTGTACTTCATGCTTTCGCGTCCCACATGTCCCAAATGTCCCAAGTTCACCCCAACCAATTGTTCCATTTTCGTCCGATTCGCCGAGCCGCGTACTTCACGTACTTTTGTCCCGCGTGTTCCAAGAGCATTTGTGCATCTTTTCCCCACTTTGCCCAAATCGCCAAGCCACGTGACTTCACGATTTCATCCCCACATGTCCCAAATGAACCAAGTGCCATTCGTGCTAATTTTTCCCGCTCTACCCGAATATCTTGCTTATTCAATTTGGTAGGTATGTATTAAATGTGCATTCATTGCCTTTCTCTCTCCTAAACGGCTATATAACAAGTGAACCCCCTATGCGTTTTACACACTGCTTTCTTGCTATCTTTTGCTCGAACCTTTGCAATCTAAATTCTTATACGTGTATCCATTTTCCTCTGCAATTCCTTCCCAAGTCTAGCTTGCAGCTTCGCCCTCCGAATTACTACCAACATGAAGGAGATCTCGCTCTCTTCAATCTGCTATTAAAGAAGCAAATAAAGACTATCATACTCATGTCATTTTGATAAGGAAATGGAGAAGTGCATCAGATTTTGGACCCAGTCTACAGCCAACACGTCAGTCCCACGTGGCAGAGACATAGCCGAGGCATTGAAGAGATTCAGGTAGCGGATTTTGAAGTCAGTGGGTCCCTCCCAGTCATAAGCACCTATCTTCTTCTCCTTATTCCTCTCTTCTCTTCCAATTCTTTTCTCAGATTTATTGTAATAAGTTGAGGTATTGCGATTGGCAATCCTTAACTAATATTTAGTTAAAAGAAGTAGTTACCGAGAGTAACTGAATTGTAAACTATATAATGGCCTCTCCTCACCATTTTGGAGGAAGAACTTGGCTTATTTTCTGAAAGTGTAAATAAATCATAAAGAAATCAATACATAAGGGCTTTTCATTCTTCGTCTATCTGATCTCTTTTATCCCTAAGCTTTTCATTTAATCTTGTTAAGATCATTTGTCTATATTATATTAAGAAGCTTTGTATTCTTGCAGATGTTATTGATAGAACTTTGTGTCTTTCAAATTTCATCTTATTAGTATGATACAAATGATCTTGTTTCAATTCACTGTACCTTCACATGCATAAAGAATTACTCTGTCATCTATAATTCTAAATGGCACCTTTCTGCTCATTCTCATTTTCTCATTCCTCGACTCCTTTTGTAATTGATGATCCTTAAAGAAAACACTTTCAGTAAATATCTAAGTTCCACAAGAAAATCATGTTTTGTATATGTGTAAATAGGTTCGTTTCGAATAAGGGAACCTCTCCCATTAAAGAGGAGGGACTTCTTGTCCTCCGACTATTGCTCTTCATGAAGTCCTATTTGACGACCAACAAGACCAACTCAAGTGCCATTTGAATAACCCATGTGCAAGAAAAGAATATGCAAGGTAATGGGAAGCATAGAGATAGTTCATCTCCATTAAAAATCATTGAGAAAATGAAGAAAATGAATGTAAACATCTCAATGTGGGAGTCATTAGCTATCCCATGACAAAGAGACCTATTGCAAGCTGCTATGGAAAACTAGTCAAGATCAAGTCATCCACCCAATCAATAAGACAAGGTACTTACCAATGCAGCTCGAAAGGAGCATCAGATCAAGGAGGCCATCAAGGTAAAAATTTGAAGCCCCCTCCATTCTATATCTCATTGATCATAGGAGATAAGTTGATACATAATTGCATGATTGATTTGGGAGCAAGTAGCTCTGTGATGCCAAGAAAATAGCAGATCATTTGGGTCTAAAGTATGAGCAAGTGCTAAAAGGAGTAGTGAAACTAGATGGAACAATAGTAGGAATGGTTGGGGTCATTAAGGGGTTAATCCTCACATTACATGCATGTCCAAATGTCACAGTCTTGCAAGATGTGTCTGTCATTGACCTCCCACCACTCTTTGCACTATGTTTATCAAGGGATTTCATGGACAAAATTGGTGGGTACCTATCTACGGATTGGTCACACATTCTTTTCAGGACAAGGTATGGAGCCAAAGCAACCATCAGGTCTGAGCCCATTGCAAACTTTCACATAAAGCCTCATGTACCAAGTCCGATTAATGCAAATTGTTCAACGCATTTGATCAAGAAGATTACCCAAGCACCTATGAGGTAGATACCAAGGTCGGAAGTATTCCAGACTTGACTCTCGATGAATGGGAAAACAAAAGGCATGCTTTTGACCCTTACAAAGAAATGGAAGAATCTGAGCTAGGAGTCTATTGTTTGCATGAAGAGAATCAACCTCTTCCTAGCATCACCAAGCTAGACCACAAGGATGATAATGAAGTATGACAACTATTCTTCGATGGATCAAGGAGTAGACAAGGTGTAAGAGGAGGGGCTATGCTCATTTTACCACAAGGTATGAAATACTAGTCAACATTCCATTTCCAGTTTGCTTATTCAAATAATACAACTAAATATGAAGCCTCAATTCATGGATTGCATTGGGGAAGAAAACGGGCATTAAAAATTTACAAGTATTTGGTGATAGTGAGCTAATTGTGAATCAAGTCAGAGGAAAAAATTCTGCAAAGAATGACCTACTCAAGAGTTACAAGAACAAGGTATGGGACCTAATTGAAGACTTTGAAGTTTTCAACATTGTGTCCATACCTAGGAAAAAGAATGAAGCTACAGATAGGCTTGTAACAGATTTGGAGCAACATTTGATGTGGTTCACAGTATCAAAAGAGGAAAAACATAACAAACTATCCTTGTGATTGTAAGGTCAGTAACTCTAGAAAATAACGCAAGTTCGAAGGTGTTTGAAAATGATGAACATATCGTAAATTTCCTACAATAAGAGGCTGAATTCTTAGATAGGAATCAAGATAAATTATAGCACCTTTACGGGGATCAAGTAGTGCAGCTATGGACCAACAAGCTTCCTAGAGGTTTGGTGACATTGAGTCAATATTCAATCCTAATGACCAGTTTCGTAAAGAGAAAGAAAACATTAAGGTCAAGGGAGATGATTCAAAACCTATTTTTGTTGGGGAAGGAAAGACACTCCAAATTGGTAAGGTGACCACTGAGTAAGAGAGATATGAATTCATACAACTTTTCCAAGAATTTCCAGATTTTTTACCTAGAGTTATGAAGACCTGCGAGGATTCAATCCAAATTTGGCACAACATACAATAGAATTGGATCCAGAGGCTAAGCCCATCAGGTAGAAACAAAGACCAGTCAACCCACACATTGAGCCTCTAATGAAGAAAGAGCTGAACAAATTGATAGAGGAAAGCATTATATTCCCAATCAAGCATTCAAGCTAGGTTGTAAACTTGGTACCAGTCAGGAAGAAGAATGGAGAAATTAAGTTGTGCATGGACTTTCGAGACTTGAAAACAACATCTCTCAAAGACCTCTACCCACTCCCTTCAATGGAACAAATATTATAGGTAGTATCTAGCTCAGAAATATTTTCACCCTGGATGGATACTCAGGGTATAATAAGATAATGGTGAAAGAATATGACCAGTTAAAGATGACTTTCACCAATAAGTGTGGCACCTATGCCTACAAGAAGATGCCTTTTGGATTGTCTAATGTTGGGTTCACCTTCCAGAGGGTGATGGACATGTAATTTAAGGGGTTGATCAATAAAATAGTACTGATATATCTTGACGATATCACTATGTTCTCCAAAAATGTAGTGGATCACCTTTTCCATCTAAGACAGTATTTCAAAGATGTAGGAGATTTGGGGTATCATAGATTCCCAAAAATGCACTTTCTTGGCTCACAAAGGAAAGCACCTAGGCCATATTATGTCAAAGGAAGGATTGAAAATCGACCCAAAAAGAGTTGAAGAAATTCGAGCATTTCCCTTGCCAAGTCATAAGAAGGCTCTTCAGAGTTTTCTAGGAAGAATCAATTTTGTCCGTAGGTTTGTGCCAAATTTTGCTGCTCTTGTGAAGCCAATAACATTGATGTTGAAGAAGAGCATGGAATTTAGGTGGACAACTAAGGGAAAGGAAAGTTTTGAAGCCATCAAAGAAGCCATATCCCAAGATCCAACTCTCATCAATCTATACTTCTCCAAGGACTTCATGCTTTATGCCTTTGGTGGTGGGGACACAATTTCTACAATCCTAGTGCAAAAAAACAAAGGGGATCTGAACAACTAGTTTCCTTCTTCAGTCAAGGCTTGGAGGACTATGAATTGAGGTACTCCTTCATCAAGAAGCATGTCCTTGCAGTGATCAGGAGCTTAAAGAAGTTTAAACACCTAGTCTCAAACAATAGGATCCAACTGTTAGTTTCTTATGCGGGAGTCAGGGACTTCCTTTTGAACAAGGATGTGAATGAGAAATGTGCAAGATGGATCACTCATGTCATGGAGTATGAAATTGAAATTAAGGTCACTAAGCTGGTCCGTGGAAAGGGTCTACGTGAATAGGTAGGCTCGAGTAAACAAGTTGATGCAAATGATGAAAAGGAGGTTTTCTTGGTACTACAAGATGGTCAAGAACAAGCAAATGATAATTTGTCTATTCCTTATTGGAATCGAATATGATGTAATGTTATCACCGAATCACAAAGCAGCCCTATGTTTATACAAGTGCATAGACTTGAACTCACGGTGTGATTGGATAACATGGGTACTATCTCTAAGTTGTGGGACTTGCTACTTGAGATAGACCTCCAGAGAAAGTTGGTTCTTGCTCCTAAACTACCTGCCACAATCTACTCTAATGCAGGGGAAACTAATTATTCTAATATAAATTTCTAAGGGACCAGGGAGAGAGAATGCATAAAATAAAAGCCTACACTAAAGTGGTGATACACCAGAAAAGGAGGGTGTGAGAGTAGTCTCCAAATGTGTGAAATACAAAAACAAAGTACACACTAGAAGAGGTGATGAAAGTTCTCCATAATCTAGCAAAATGCATTCACAACAATATTCCAAGCATACACAATGATAATGGATCCCTACAATAACATAATAATAGACACAATATTCTTGTAGAAAGATTTAAGGGGCAAGAAGAATGCAAGAAAACACAGCAGGGGAAGATATATCCACAAACTGATATTTTATTGCTTCATGATATGCACAGTTCAATCTATTACAGGATAAGGGCCTGGATCACCATGTAAGGAGTCCACTACAAGGGCCTGTAGCACATTGGCTTCACAAAGAAATTTTGACAGAGCTTTGCTATCTGAAAACTTCCCCCTTTTATAATGAGCCCAACACTCCAATTTATAGAAAAATGAGAAGGGAAAGAGAAGGGAAAATGGAAATCCCGAAATCTGTCCTTCAACCACTTGTAAGAGGCATTAAATGGAGTAAAATGATTATATATTACTTGCAAAAGGCTCCCCATACTGTCCCAGGTGCTGCAGTAGAGAAAGAATGATGACCATGCCTCTTAATTGTACTCCCAACCACCAAATGAAACACTATTATGAACCCAGCCATGTTTTCTAAAAAATATCAACCAATTTCTCATCAAATCTAGAATTTCTTTATTTTTTTACGTTGGGCTCAAGCCATGATTCCAACGGTTCCAATTTTGTGTGATTTTGTTGATAAATGTAAAAGTTATGGCCTTCTCGAGTGCGGGCAGCTATTTTAGTCCAGCAGGCATTTTTCGTCATTTGACGGAATGAGCATTAACTGACTGGAGCCTAATATGTTTCTCTTAATTAAATATATCTACCCTTATTAAAAATCGAAGCTCGGAGTCAAAAGTTATGGCCGTTTGTAGTTTCACGGGTCAAACGTTGACTTTTCTTCTTTGCCTTCGGCCACTTCGCTTTCCGCGTCCCATACATACTTTGTCCTAATCGTCCCGGAAAAAAAATCTCCGCTTCTGGCTGATTCAGATTCCTTGTCCCTCTTTTGCTGCCTTTTCACCTTTTCAACCAGTTTGCGTCCCACGCGTACCTTTGGCCCGGATGTCCCAAACTCAAGCTTTGGATGAAAGACTTCGCTTCGTCCACTCGGCGATTCACGTCCTCCACATACTTTTGTCCCAACTGTCCCAAACCGTGCGATAACAAAACTTGGCAAATTTTCCCACTTTCAGCCGGTTCGCCTTTTCGCGTCCCGCGCGTCCTTTCGTCCCAACTGCTCGTGGACTGCCTGGTGGCTTTTCGGCCGATTCGCGCCCCGATGTTCCAACTGTCCCAACTGCTGCGCAGACTAGGACTTAGCCGATTTTCTTCATTTTTTCGGCACCAAGCTTGGCTTTTGCAATTTTTTCACATTTTTAAAACTTGCTGGGTTTTCTTCTTGGACAAGAGAGTTAGAAAGAAGCCGAGGGGACCCCAGAAACATGATTTTTGCCTTAAATCAATCTATTTGCTTGGGACTAAAGAATTTGATGCATGTTATCAAAATTACCTTGAGGGGTGAATTTTGGATAACATGTACTTCCTATAAATAGGCCTATGCCATCCAAAACCGAGAAAACCAAAAGGAGATACTTCAGATTACAAGCCATTCCATATGTTCTTGCTGATTGTGTTTTGTTAAAAGGGACATGAATAGTATTCTACTTGAGATGCATCATAATAGGTCAAATCAAGAAAGTGTTACTAGAGTTTCACAATGAAGAAGCCGGGGTCATTTTTCTCATGAGTAATAGCTCTCAAAAAAATGAAGGTAGGATATTATTGTCCCACGGTGTTCTATGACTGTACACTTGGATCAAGAAGTGTAAAAAGTTGTGCATTTTTCACAAGGAAAGATTGGCAGCACTTCCATTGCACCCAATTTCAGTTGACCAACCATTCATGTAATGGGGATTGGACTTTATTGGGGTCATCAATCTAAACTTGAGCCAAGGCCACAAGTGGATCCTCACAGCAACATGCTATTTCACCAAGTGGACCGAGGTGTTAGTACTCAAATAAGTAAACGTTTCTAGCATACTAGACTTTTATGAAGGGATAGTGACTAGGTTTCAAGTACTGCCACTATCATATCAGACAATTCCTTAGCATTCCTAGGCTCCAAGATCACATAATGGGTTGTTAATAATGGGATCTACTTGAGCACCTCTTTGAATTATTACCCACAAGGTAATGGGCAGGTAGAGTCCATGAACAAGAATTTGCTAAGAATCATCAGAAGGACTCTAGATGAAAATCAAAGGATATGGCATACAAAGCTAAAATCAGCATTATGGTCTGACAGGATCACACCAAAGAGATCTATAGGTAATTCCCCTTACAAGATGGTCTATGGGAAGGAGGCAATGTTGCCTATATCATTAGAGATTCCCGCATTGGAACTCATGAAACAATTGGAATTATCTGAGTTTGAACCAATGGAGGCTAGGTATGCAGAGCTGATAGAATTGGAAGAAATCAGAGAACATTCAGTTCAAATGATAGAAAAGGATCAAGCCTTAGTCAAAATTTTGTTTGATAAGAATGTAAGAGCGAGGAACTTTAAGGAAGGGTACCTAGTCTTAAAGTGGGATGCAGATCAGGAAAAGCTAGGAGGTGTTCTAAATACGATGTTATTTGAAGTGGCTCTGACATGGTCACATGATGTAAGATTAGTAATGCATTCCAATTTTTCACCTTGGATGGAGAGGAGCTTCCTATTCAAGCTAATGGGATCTATCTTAATAATTTTTACTGAAAGGAAAAGGTTAGACCGTTGTAAATATTAGCCTAGGTTTTTAATTCCTCTAAGTGCGTATACACATTGTCTTGTTGTAGTTTAGGTTTCAATTTCCCTAAGTTCCTTTTGCACAGATTCTGTTTCTCCCATGTTGTATCATTGTGTAGTTCAGTGTGCCTCTAGTCCATTTCTAGAGTAGGTGAAAGCCCCAGGTCAATACAATTTTCTACTCTCAGAACCTCATTTTCAAGATTTTCTTATGAAAATTGAGAATGCAAATAGCGGGGCAAGCTCAGGGTCACTGGTTGCAAGAAGTTGGCTCAAGGAAATGGAATAGGATCAGTACTAGGCTATCAATTCATGACTCTACGCTGAATGGGTACGCTCAAGGCAACTAAACGCCTCACCAAGTAGGAAGGTGATCCCCATGAGTCATTAAATTGTTGACCAAAATAAACTCACACTTATTTTTAGTCAACTAACACCATTATTTGCCTTTGGTGCTTCAATCTAATTTTTTGGATATTATAAGCACTTAAGGTCCTCTTGAACTAATTTCCATTAGATAGGAAATTTCTTCCCCTTTCCATAAAATATTAAGAAGTCCTTTTAACTCCTCATATTTTGTAAATTGCATGCTTTGGAGGGACTTGGAAGGATTTTTTTCCAAAACCAGTGGCGGGCACTGGGAATACTTTTCACCAATGGAAAGATTATGAACCGACGGGTGACAGGAGATATTTTTGAATTTTTGCAATTTTTTCCAAAGGAAAAAGTTAAAATGCATTCTAGGGGCTCGGGGATGATTTCTTTTACTAAGCGGGTCTCAATGGGGCCGCGAGAGAGAAATTTTGTCGAAGTGTAAATTTGGGTAGGTAGGTCTGCAAGACATTTTGAAACTTTTGGACTTTTCACACAATGGCGCAATTTTTAGAGATAGAGAAAGGGAGCATGTATGAATCGGGTAAAGTTTAAAGGAGTGAGTGGAGGCCTACACGTTCCTTGTTGGCACAAATTCAAATGTAGAATAAAAAGGAAAGGTCCTAAATGAGTGCTAGCTCACCACGTGTCCAGAGCCTAAAAACGCAGAACCGACCATTGAAAAGTCTAAACAGTGAAGAAATCGTAAAAGGTACTACGTGTCATCTTGGCACAACTTCAAAGATCAAATCCAGAGATAGGTCCAAAAAAATTGCAATCCCTCCACATGTCTAGGGTTAGGCATAGTTTGCTTCACAATCGATCGGGGTGGGGACTTATCCAAAATACAAAGAAATAGAGCAAGCCATGAGTAAGACCAATTATCTAACCAAACGAACTTCAAGAGTGAAAAAAAATGACAGTGAAATATTAAGACGTGCAGAGATCCATGTAGATCTCAAGGGGTAGACTCCAAATCCAAATCAGTTTAGAAAAGATTTGGCGAATCATAAATCCCGTCAAGATTTTTTAATTCTTTGATTTGAACAAATTGTGAAAGGCCGCATTGAGCATGCAACCTTGATCTTGAGATGACTTTTACTACGACTAAAGTAAATACAGGCCACCATTGTTGATGTTGTCATGCTTCTCACCCACCACCGTAAGGAGGTATTTCTTTCCCAACAAGAAATGGTAATAGGGGCATGAATTGTGTCATGAGACCCATTAATTTCATAAGTGGATTCAATGCATCTTTGGGGTGGTTGAACAAGAGTCTGGATTTCTTCTACCTCTTTCTCTCATTCTTCCTATATATTGTAAGGAGGTGCATTTTTCAAAAGGTTGGACATTTCTTCTCTACACCCTCCCTTCTTCCCTTATCTACAAGTGAATTTGTGGAGTTTCAATCCTTCCATTCAAATTATAATGCAAGTTTGTGCCTCTTGGCCATTGTAATTCATTGTATCAACTTTTGGAGTTACAATGCATGTATGTGGATAATTTTCAACCCTCTCTTGTGTTCATTGTCTCCTTTCTGATCTCTCATTGCAGTCCTGGTTATTTGTGCATGGTGATAGTATTGCATTTTTATGGTTTGTGTTTATAGCAAAGAAGGTGTTTCAACATTCCTTTGGTGCATCACCCTTGTTAGTTTAGGTTTTTATTTTCTTACATCTCCTTAACTATGTCTCCTTATCAAATTAGAAATAGGATTTAGGATAAACCCTCTACACTATGAATGTATGAACCTAAATAGAGGAATAGGAGCCAACCTTCATCCAGAGATATCTCTCGATTTGTAGATTCCCACACTAAGAGATGCTCCATGTTATGCAATCACATTGTGATCCTTGACCCATCGAGTTTTAGACTCCAGTGGTGCTATGATTCTAGATCAACACTACCTAAAAGAAGCCAGAAAAGAACAACACTTGCACCAACACTTCAAATCAAAACCGCACAAAACCAACAAAAATATAAATTAAATAAAAAATAGATATTTTCAAAGAATCATTGCTTATTAAAAATGATGGTGTGTTTTAGTATAACGTATCATTTCTTTCTCCTTTCCACCACCTTCCAATCATTCTTATCTTCTTCCACAAATACCAAAATAAAAACTTCAAGATTATTGATAGGAATGTGACCCCGAATGAGCAACAGAAAAATATCGATCGCATATTCAGCTTTGACCTCTTTCTTAGTGGAATCATATGCTATCCTAGAATATTTGAGAGGATTAGAAGGTGGGTTTTGTGGGTCCTTTTGTAGATGGTTTGGGAATTCTTCATTATTAGGGGGAGTGTCTTCCCTTGATTGTGCTTCCTCAACTGGATCTGAATAGGGATCAACCATTAGATGTTTGGAAATAGAGCCCTTTAACCATACTGGTTTTTCACATCACTTGCATTTAGTGTTCTCAAAACATCTGAAAGATGTCCCATTAGAAGGCATCACTTTGAAATCAAGGCTAAACCCTCGTAATCAATAATCTACAACCAATTTTTGTCACCACTATTTAAGTTAATTTCTACTGGAAGGTCTTTAGAGGTTTTAAGATCTACCATGGTTCTAGCATAAGTTGTATGAATTTGCTAAGAGGTTTTATCATTTTATTTTTCAAACAATCCTAAAATATCGCCTAAAGCGAGTTAGGCATAAGGTTTTCAAAAGTTGTAATTGGAGTCATGGTAGGAAAAAATAAATAGGATAGGCATCAATATATACTTTTAAAGGATCAAACTAGGGATACTAAGGATTGAACATAAGCCCATGGTCACCCCAAACCCATTAGTGGTCATAAATAAAATCCCTTTCTTCAGGGTTTCAAATATAATATTAAAACAACCTTTAACACAATGATAAAGCTCAATCTTAACCTTAATATTTACCCTCCATCATTGAGAAAAAAGTCATAGAGCTGAGATAGCTTAGGTCAGAAATTTTTAAATCTATTGATGACACCAAGCTAGGAGAGTTTTGCATCCTCTTTGAGAACCTTTTGTAGAATATCCTCATCTATCTTCAACACCATAGTATTCTATAATGGTTTTAAAATCTTTCATACATTTATGGTGCCATCCTTTGTCTATTTGGAAATAATAGAATCAAAGGACCCAACATATCCTCCAATCTCAAAACCATTTACGTCTCCCTGAACAAGGGATGCGTGGGTATCGTGATGCCTAATAATAGTCCCGTGGCTGTCAAATCCATTTTTTCTTTAACTTGGATCAAAGTGTTGTCACATCAAATATTTGGGACCTATAGAAATTGGGGAAAATTCCATCCTTTTTACTACAAGAACCCTTTCCAACAACCTCTAATTTCTGTCATCAATTTGGTCTCCTTCTTCCTAAGTAGGTGTAGAGGAAATACCATAATGATTAGGGATATGAGATTAGGATATTAGAGAAGTGTCATTCCCAAAATTATTTAATAGTAACATACCCAACAACTTTGATTATTTTTTTACCTTTAAATGTTCGTTCATTTTCACTTTTAGGTGTTTTATATATCTTTTTGTGAATACCATCTAATGTTTCACTATTATGAAATGTGTTGATCATTAGTTGCATGCATAATAATACACCTCATATAAATAGGGGATGTTGATGCATTTTTAAAATGAGATTTTTCCTCAATGTTCATTTTATGATAGAGGTATTTTTAAAATCAGTCATGTGGGATGGAATACAACAATATATATATATATATATATATATATATATATATATATATATATATATATACCCTTACCTTGTCTCTTCCTTTTATTAACACATTACATTCATTATGTCTATTTTTCTAATTATGTCTACTTTATTTTTTTATTGAACACTATTATCCCTATTTTTGGAAACCCTAAATGCTAGTAATTTCCTTGATTTATTTTATACCTTCCACCTTGCATGTTTTTCAACCCTTTTTCCTTATCGTCTCACAACACCGACACTATCTTCTATGGTCAACGATGTTGGGTTTTGTTTTTACATATAATATTAAATGAACCATATGGGATAACGTTTTGTAGATATACTCCTTTTGTTTTATCATTTATTTAAACAATTAACAATTAATGAAGAATTCAAAAATGTACCACTTGATATTACTCATATAAATTTTTATTCTTTTAGCCCTTCCTTTTGACTTAAGTATTTAGAGATTGAATTTTTACTAATTCACTCACAATAGTGAGTTAGGACTAGAGTATTAATTGTCACCCTTACCCATTCACTGTCAATAGATATTACCTTATGTTTTTATTGTCTCTCGATAAGGATTATGGATCACTAGTCACACATATGGTATAGGTAAGTATTTCTAACACTTCTTAGTATTTTATATTGCACTTTTATATTTATTGTTGGTGGTAAATTTATATAGAAAATGTAAAAGGTATGTTTTTTTTGATAGATTGTATTATACTACTATAATATGCCCCTTATCTATATCTATCCCTCAATATATATCAATTTTGAAACATATTAGGATCCTTTTCTTTATTTTATGTATAGTTCTTTTTAAAATATATTTTTAGGGTTATGATCATGATCCTCTAGAATTATGAGACTAGAGCTCATTAAGAACATTTGATATCTACATTATCTATCCGACCTATATTTGATCAATACATATGAGAACAATAATGCATCAATATTGTGTCCATTAGAATTGAGTTTACAAATATATTTCTTCTTAAATGAATTGTGCTCCATATAAAATATTCTATAACATTTTTCGCCATATATTAATTAATATATGTGTTTAATTATTAATATAGTTACAAAGTTTGTTCTTCTTATTTTTGAGCTTATGTATTTCTTGTGGGTATTTTCGTATTTATTGATCACTCATGATTGCCAAACAAATGGTTACACAACTTCAATGAATAGTGAAATTTGAGTTAATAATATTATAATGTAGTGTCTACCCCTCTCTCGCATCATTACATTTACCGACTCATTTCATTTACTAGATTGTTTGTATTGGTTTATTACTATTTAGATTATATGTTGTTTCATTATGGATTATTGACATTGATATAATACTATTTAAGCATTATATGGTTTTTTGACATCGGTGGGGTTCGAGCCACATTGTGTAAGTAAACTGTTGTGATACATATTGCTAGTTTCTTGTACCCACACTATTATGGATACTAATAGGATGCAAATCGATGGATTTTACTAGATATATGAGGGATGAATGGTTAATCTATTTAATATTGTCACCATTAATTAGGATTATTCTGTTTTGGATGTTATCATGGTATAACTTGGATTAATTCTATGTTCGATTGACTATTGAAACATAGACAATATTTTTTATAGTTATCTCATTTGGATGTTGGTTGCTTCTAGATTTGGATTGGAAATCATGAGTGAAATAATTATAAGTTGTTGTATAGTTAAAAATATCCTTGATTGATTTAGATATCATTATATTGGATTATTTCTATAATTTATTATTTATCAAGAAGGTATGTGTAATGTGTGTATTGAGTGTGCAGATTACATGTCACACAAGAGAACATGGGTTTTAGAGTTACATCTCAAGGTGCACAAGAGACCGATGACTGGGTCGAGTCCTTTAGCCATGCATGATGCTTGTGTAGCATTATTTGTAAGTGGGGTATTCTTGTTTAGGGAAAATTGTTGATTCCTAATGTATCTATATTGATTTTTATTTGTTTAAGCCATGTGATAAGCTAGTATAGGGACATAATGGTCCCTATATGCACAAGTAGTGTTTTATGTTAATTAAGCTTGTTGTTAGTAGTTTGGGATCACCTAATCATCATTTTGGTGGGACCCATCACCCCTTTCTTTGAGCCACTTTACCCAATCTCGAATTTGGGCTAAATGTCGTATTTGTAAGGGCCTCTATTCACATTGCAGTTCTCTCCTACATTGAAATGACCTTGTTGGACCCTACCTATGGGTAGGGGGTCTCTTTAAAGGCTAAATGGGGTTTTCCTCTCATATTACCACTCTCTTCTCACTTTCTTGTTAGTGTGGTTGATTTTTGTGATTTCTTAATAGTTGAAGTAAGTTGTTTTATTTTTGTTTTGGGAAATTTGGGAGACTAATACCTTAAAGGTGTTTTTGTTTTATGTCTATTGGAAGATTGGAATATTTTTTTGAGAATGATATGGGTGACACATGTCACCATATAATTTTTCATGATTGGTTTTTTATTCTTATTTATATACCTCCTCATGGAGAGGGGTGTGAACTTTTTCTTCTCATTTTTACTTTGAGAGTTGGAGAAAGCTTGGAGCTAGGAGCTTGGAGCTTGAAGTGCATGGATTTTTATTGAAGTTGGATAGATTTATTTTTGAGGTAGGCCTTCATACCTCTTGTTTTGGTTTGTATGGTATAATGTGTAAAATAAAAATGGTTGTTTGAATATTATATTCTTTCTTGTTTTTATTAGTGTCTTCGTAAATCTTGTTTTCTTGCATTTTCTCCATCCATCGTATTTGAGGTGGATTTTGGAATTATAAGGGAAGAGGGAGGAATTTTCTGTCTTACACCACATGGATTGATGGACAAGCCATGATGGTTTTTTTACTATTTCCACCCTTCCGATTATTTGATGTGCAAGATGATTTTTCATATGGTTTGAACCTCATCTTTAATCCTTGTGAAGTGTTGGAGAGAAAATTTGTTGTGTGGACAAACTTGTGGATTTCTTACCAACGCTCTGGGAATCTAAGTCCCTCTACTTAACCGGTGTAACTTCCGTATGTGCATGCGTGTGAAAAGGTGGATTTCTATGGTGGCCTTTCGACCAAGGATCCAACAGGGGCACTCCACTGACCCTGCGAAAAAGCTAGCAATCTCTTGCTAGGGAAGTCTTCGTCTATAGAGCAGGAAAGGGGAGTGAGAAAAGAGGTAAGAGAACTAATGTTGTAAGTAGAAAATTAGATTCCTTCATGCACTAGTTAGAAACTTCAACACATGCATTCATGAGAAGAAACAACCCTACAAATAGCAACAAGACCAAATAGAATTTTATGAACACAAAGTATCATGAAACCCCTTAGTCAAAGAAAGCTAGAAAATCCTTCTTCTTGTATTGATTGCTTAGACAAAAGTTGTACATAGTGGAGAAATGGAAGAAATTGAGAAGGGGGGGAATAGAAGAAAATGGCTATCTCCTTTGTTCTCTCAAGGTGCAATATGCTCTTGAGTTTACAAGATCAATCGCCAAGCCTTTGAAATGGGAATGGCTTTATAATTTATAGAATAGAATATGACTCTTCATCTTCCTCATGACCTTTCGAATACCTTAATATGACTTAAGATTGTTCATATTCCACTATAACTATTTAAGTCCCTTTTATAATAGCAATGCGACTTAATTTATATTATGTTTCTAAAGTCACTTTTAAGTGACTTGAAGGTATATCGAAAACTACCAACCCCAACGAAGAATTAGAAAATTTGAAAGTGAGAGAAAGTTGGAGGGAAGGGAGAGAGAAAGAGAGAGAGAAGAAGAAGAGGATATGTCTCCCGGTGAAGTCCGTTGATCCTTGTTGATTGAAAGGTTTGAATGTAGTGAAAATCTGTATCTTCGAACTCCTTTTACACTATGAAACTCCTCCAAATTAGCTCCCGAATGCTCAACTTGTTGAATGAACTAAGGTGAATCTCGAATTCCCTATGAAAAATGGCTAGAATGCTCCCAAAAAATGATGTCCCCCTGAATGATTAGCCTTGTACATCCCATTGTGCCAAAACTTCTCTTTGAGTGTAACTTACTATTTTTAGTAAGTGTGAAAAAAGTAACTCCCTCGATCCTTAGGCCGAGTGTTGTGACCTTGATTCCCCATTCTCACCGCATTCCTCACTTCTTTAGATAAAATTTCTATTTTTAACAGGTGCTCGAGGGGCCACTTACTATTTTTAGTAAGTGCCAAAATTTTCTGTTATGGTGAATTCTCAGCTATAGTGCACCTCTGATATCTTCATCTCCTTTGCAGGTTCTTCTGTTAATGACTTTCCCAAAATAGTAGTTGTTATGTAGTAGACCTGTTATTTTTAGAAAGTTGGCCTCTGGGAGTTGGATTGACATGGAACATAGTTTTTTGATATGGATTTTTTCCCAATATCATCCCATTGAAATTTCGGGCCCACATGCTTAATAATCTAAGATATTTTAAAGTTTTAATTATAAGACCTCAGCGGTTCTTCGGTACGGCAACCATTAATGGACCTCAAAATTATAGGTTTGGTTTTCTCCTCCATTTTTGAAGAAAATTATATTTTTGATGTTGGTTTTTTCTTCTGGTACTACACGTGCAATCTTACTTCGATCCGCAACCGGTTTGACAGAAATCCCACTTCTTTCTTCGTTGAGACGGAAAGGATATTTCTTCGTTGTGGATGCTCTGTCACACATTGGGGGAGTTTGAAGGTGTATTCTTGATGGCCTTAGGTGGGTTAATGAGTAGAAAAATATATCTTGTTGTTTCATGAATCTGTTTGGGATATTTCTTCAACTTCTCATTTCATGGCTATGGAGTTTTCTCTGTTTTCTCCTTTTGTGCTCCGTGCTTCTCCTTATGTGTTTGATGAGGATTCCTTCTAAGACCTACACATCACTATGGGGAATGTGTTTCAGTTCTTGGGTTTATCAGGTCTGAGCATTTGTAATGGCGGAGTGATGGAAGAATGTTGCAGAGGAAGTATGGAGGAATGAAGTGCACATATAACTGTTAGAAGTTAGAAGCGGGAAAAAGTGACACTTGGAAAAATTTCAAAAAGATATGCATAGGTAGGGCTTGGGCACATTTTTCCATGCTTGATGTCCCTGACCTCAGGGATGTGAGGGACATCAATTTCCACAATGAGCAAGATGGTGACACGTGGCACTAGATCCAACGACAGGGAATGAAGGAGGAAAAAGTTGATTTAAAGCACTAGGAGCTGAAAGGAGGTCACATGGGTGTCCAAATGACTCCCTATGGGGGATGGGAACATTTTTCAAGGTATTATGTCCCCCACCTCATGTGCATAAGGGACATCAAATTCCACAGTGGTCAATAGCATGACATGTGGCGCCCGATCTCGACAAGAGGGAACGGATGCTCCAAAACTACACTTGGGGGCTAAAACTCGGTCATGTGGGTGTCCAAATGACTCCTAATAGGGATTGGGCACATTTTTAAAGGTCTGATGTCCCCCACCTCAGGTGTATAAGGGACATAAAATTACACGGTGGTCCTGGAGCTGACACGTGGCGACCGATCCGACGGCAGGGAATGCATGCTCCAAATAAGCACTTGAGGGCTGAACTACCAGGTCTGGAGGTCATATGAGGGTCCCAAGGGTCACATGAGGGCTGGAAACATTTTCCAAGGGTTGATGTACCTAACCTCAGGGATGTCAGGGACATGAAATCCCACCAGGCTCCTAGTGTTGACATGTGTCCTCTCGAAAAAATGACTAAGTCCTGAACTGCCTTTGAGAGGGTAACTTGGAATGCAGATAACTTGAGCTCCTGGTGGAATTTCTTGGTGAAATTTTATATGATCCTGACTGGAAATGAAATTTTAAATCCAATTATGGTGGTTTAATGTCTTAATTCGTCCATATTATCCCTAAAAATCAGATTTTTTATCTGGTACTCCACTTGTGCCTGAGAGAAACTGCCTGTCAATCATATGCGCCAAGGTGTTGTGAAAAATATTATTTTACCATCATGTAGGTATTAGAATCCTATTTCCGATGATTGTTTTTTTACTTCTAAATCCATCTAGAGCTCCCAAAATCTTCTTCTGAAGCTCAACAGCTATTTTAGGCCTGTGTACCGCCTAGGCTTGTGAACCTTGTTTTTTACTCAGACTACTCCAAGTCTTGCAGAACTTCTCCAAACCTTCCAAAATAATTTCCATGATGTTCCAAGGTATTTGATTTACCTCCATGTTGATTTTTATATTCCATTTCACTCCATGGGGATTCAACTGGGAAGGCCAGTGATAGCCCTTCCCTATACTACCATAAGAAAGCGTCTTTTTAGAAATACCTAAAATCACCTAGGTGGAATGAGTGAAATTTTGACATCAAATAGGGGTGATAAAAGTGATGGATTTGACTTGGGGTGCCTAGGAATGAAATTTTTCCATATGGGTATAGTTGTTGTGCTTGGAAACTTCCAATTTCCCTGTTGCACATTTTCACAACAACATGGCTCTAGCTTGGGGACATGACATGGACTGAGTGCAGCGAAGACATGACATGGGAATCTAGAATCTCAATATTAGACCATATAGTTCATTGACTAGTGCCTTATCCATTGGGCCCTGCGGAGTCATGTACAACTTCTAGAAAGGAAGATTACACACACACACAAAACAAAGGAAAGAAAACACACGACACACAACAGAAGGGAAACACATGCAATAGAAAGGGAAAAAAACCTATCAATCACCTATGGTATAAGGTGGGGGACAACCCACTTTCACTGAAGTACTTTTCATTTCTCAAAAGTTACCCCTGAAGAGGCAACACCGAATGATGATGTTCTACGAAGCCGTTGATAGGTTCCAGAAAGTAGCCTCCTTTCCTTAATTGTTTATGGAAGCCAGGTGCTTCCATGATTGTCCTTTTACTTTATAGGAGTGAGTCCATGTGAGCTTCTTGATGCTTTGGTCCTTGCTTGGAAATTCCACTACCTTCATGTTCTTTGAAGTCAGTCTCATAGTGCTAGTTGCCTTCCATGTTTATCCATATAGCTGATTTTCCATTGAGGATCTCATCACTGCCCTAGGGATGCTTTTTATTCAAAATACTTGAACATTCTTGATTCTTTTCTTTCCCAGGCCTATGCTCATTGACATCTTCTCCATGAGAAACATTTGATTCATCCTTTTCCTTCACTCCACTGTGAGGTGCTTGAGTACTGACGGAAGGATTAGATGTGAACTCATACTTGTCTTGTATGTCCATGACACTAATGAAGAGATCAAGAATCATCTTGGGATCTTCTACAACTTCTACTGCATCTAAGATTTCTTGCATAGAGTAATGCTTCATCATTTCTTGTAGTCCCTCTTTGTACGCCTTTGAAGAATCTTTATCTTGTAACTCAAAGAAACTATCTGGAGGGATTACCTCATCATCTCGAGAATCGCTGCACTCTACTCGATCCTTCATCAAAAGGAGCTTCATATTTACTGGTCTTGAAACTCTTTTCTTCAATTTCTTCATCATAGAAAGTGTCATCTTCAAATGGAAAAGAAAATATCTCTATTTCGTTATTGCATCCATCAATCATTAGCTCAAGAGCAGCATCATATTTTTCATCTTGCCTTATCTCAATATGGCCAACAATCGCATTCGTTAAGGATTCTAAATCAGATTCACAATTGTCTTGCAAATTTGTGGTTTGCATCAAGAGCTCAAGGATGAGCTCAGGATCTTCAGTTTCTTCTGCAGCTCTAAGCATTTCCTGTATAAACATTTCTTTCAAACCTTTCATGGGATCATCACAAGATGATTTTTTCTCTCCATAGATGGCTTGATTGAGATCATCTTCATCTCCAAATGGGAATGAGAATAACTCCTCATCTTGTAAAATCATATAAACTAATTTTTCTTCTTTAAAATAATCAATAACCATCTCCTCTTCCTCGTGGTCTACATCATCTAGTGATTTGGGGTTGTCCTCTTGTAACTCGAATCTCCTCAATGCTTCTTCAAAATCCAAATATCTTTGGGAAGGCATGTCTGGGCCTATCAAGATGGGGATATCCTCTTCTTCCTTGGTTTCCACAAAGTGATTCATCTGCTCTGCTACCTTGATACAAGATGTTAGCTTTTAGGCTTCGTAATTTCGTAATGTGCACCTCATCTTCTTCTCGAGAAGTAATTTCTTCATGTCTCCCTTCACTTGTATGGTTGCAAAAGACCAATTCATCTAAATTTTCCCTCCCAACTCTAGGAAGAAATTTCTACTCGAAACATTCGAAACAAGGTTGGGATGTCTACTACCAAAATCATCACCAAACTTTCTTGTCTAGAAATTTGGTGAGAGCCATCTGTGCATCTTTAACCTTCCCTACCAAAGAGACCTTTAAGAGTAACAAAATCCACTAGGTGAAGTCATTACAATTTTAAGAGCCTTGGTAACCATCAAAGGCATCGCGTTGTTTGAGGCACTAGAATCTATTATGCAAATTGTTCATTACATATTCTCCAACAATAAGGGAGACATAGAAAGGTTCAACTTTATCTCTTTGATGCACTCCGAGAAAGCATGTTCTATGAGGGAGGTGTAGGTGAGTTTGGTAGCATGCCTTTGGAATGATGAGCTACATCATTGGGTCTTAGAATACCACTCTGATATATCAAAGCGAACCTCTCGAATTGTTCAGGATGAGTCCACAAATATTTGGTTTTGGTAATCTGCACTTTGGCTTTGTTTGCATATTCTATGAAGTCAAAGGGAGCAAATGTGGACAATAGGGGTGAAGGCAAGATACTTTTGGATTTAGGAAAGATTTGGAAGAAGAAGTATATTTTTGGGAAATGGAGGGTATTTTTAAAGGTACACTAGGAGCTGATTTAGATTCATACTTGGAAGAGACATCAGAAGACTTACTTGGGATTGCGAGAGCTTTCTTACTTGCTACGAGATCAGGCTCCAAAAATGCAGACTTCATGGAAGATGGAAGTGTAGATCCTTGACTGATTATTTTGTTTTACGGAGTTGCCACAGGAGGATCATCAAACTTCTTTTCTTTTGCAGTAGTGGAGGGAGATTCTCTTTTCTCAGACTAAGAATGAGTGAATACCGTGCATGAGAAATTGGGTGCATCTTCTTTATATTCTTCATAACCTCTATAATACTCACAAAATCTGATTTGTGTATCATTCTCAAACTCATCACTTTCTTGGAAATCACCACCTTCACTTTCTTGTTCAAACTCTCCTTCACTTTCTTGAAATCTACAATTTACGTTCATGGGTGGGGCCTCTAAGGTGAGCCTTTGGGGTGCTCCCACAATCTGATTTCTATTGCTTCTTTGAGAAGAAACTCATTCAAATAATTCCCTCTTCAAAGAGGCCATTTCATTCACCAAATTTTGCAGCGATGGATTAGTTCTCTCATCTTCAGGATGTTGGGCCTTGCCCTTTGATGGATTCTTGATCTTTCTAGAGAGGATGAGATTGTCATCCAATTCAATGGCCCTCCTTTGTGCTTCTACAATGTTCCTTGGTTGAAATCTTCATAGGAGAAATCCTACCTCTAGTGATTGAGATTTTATGAAGAATCTTTTGATATTGTTCTGAGAGGGTGAATCTTCTTCCGGTATCCTATGAAGCAACTATTCGAAACGAGCCACAAAGTCTCTCATCGTTTCACTTTCTCCTTTCCTTATTTGAGCCAACTGCACCAAGAGGTCTAGACAATATTCAGTTGATGTAAATATTTCCTCGAAGCCAGCCTTGATGTCATCCCAACCAGTGATGGATCGGGAAGGTAGGAGGTAGATCCATTCTACTACTTTTTCTTGGAGGGACTCTACAAACAATCTTACAGCAACATCTTCATGCTAGACACCAAGAATTCCACATGATGTCATGAAAGCAGCAACGTGTTCTTCAGAGTTGTTGTGAGTTGTCACCTTTGAACTTTAGAAAGTTCTTATGGGAATCCATTGGTAGATTGTGAAGAGGGGGTCAAGAGCAAGCGGGCCTGCATTCCTTCCCCATGGAACAATGGGTTGAGGTCTTTCTTATTCGTTTGCCACTATTTCTTCTACTTCTATTTCATCTCTTGCTTCTTCAAATTCTTCTTCTTCCACGAACTCGATGTTTAATGATGGTTGAAAAATTTGATAATTTGAAGGAGTTTGGATAGGATTTCTAGGAGAACTACTTGAAGTGCCGATGGAGAGGAGGCTTGATAGAAGAAGTATGTATTATCTCTAATTCATTCTTGCTAATTTTTCAAAGCTTGAAAATTGGAATCGAAACACCTCTCGACTTCGCTCAACTCCGGTGTATCTTCTTTCAGTCATCTTTTGAAAACTTCTACAAATGAACACGAAAGGGCACTATGGAATGTGAAAATTTGTGTGCATAAATCAGCAGTCTATCTTTTGGCAATGGACTTTCATGAACTTATTTTTTTATTTTTTCAATATTTGATTTTTTTTTGAATTTTTGGGACCTTGTGGTTGTATATTGGGTGCAGATCTTTGCTAAACCCGCCTACGGTGGGTGCCAAAATCATTGGAGAGAAAATTTGTTCTGTGGACCAACTTTTGCATTTCTTTCCAACACTGGGGGAATCTAAGTCCCTCTACTTAACCGGTGTAACTTACGTATGTGCATGCACGTGAAAAGGTGGATTTCTATGGTGGCCTTTCGACCGAGGATCCAACAGGGGAACTCCACTAACCCTGCGGCAAAGCTAGCAATCTCTTGCTAGGGAAGTCTTCATCTGTAGAGCGGGAAAGGGGAGTGAGAAAAGAGGTAAGAGAACTAATGCTGCAGGTAGAAAATTAGATTCCTTCATGCACTAGTTAGAAACTTCAACACATGCATTCATGAGAAGAAACAACCCTACAAATAGCAACAAGACCAAATAGAATTTGATGAACACAAAGTATCATGAAACCCCTTAGTCAAAGAAATCTAGAAACTCCTTCTTCTTGTATTGATTGCTTAGACAAAAGTTGTACATAGTGGAGAAATGGAAGAAATTGAGAAGGGGGAATAGAAGAAAATGGCTATCTCCTTTGTTCTCTCAAGGTGCAATATACTCTTGAGTTTACAAGATCAATCACCAACCCTTTGAAATGGGAATGGCTTTACAATTTATAGAATAGAATATGACTCTTCATCTTCCTCATGACATTTTGAATACCTTAATATGACTTAAGATTGTTCATATTCCACTATAACTATTTAAATCCCTTTAATAATAAAGAATGCAATGCGACTTAATTTACATCATGTTTCTAAAGTCACTTTTAAGTGACTTAAAGGTATATAAAAAGTGCAAACCCCAACGAAGAATTAAAAAATTTTAAAGTGAGAGAAAGTTGGGGGGAAGTGGAGAGAGAAAGAGAGAGAGAAGAAGAAGAGGATATGTCTCCATGTGAAGTCCGTTGATCCTCGTTGATGGAAAGGTCCAAATACAAAGTGAAACTCGAATCTTTGAACTCCTTACACACTTTGTGAAACTCCTCCAAATTAGCTCCCGAATGCTCACCCTATTGAATGAACTAAGGTGGATCTCGAATTCCCTATGAAAATTGTTAGAATGCTCTGAAAAATGACATCCCCCTGAATGATTAGCCTTGTACATCCCATTGTGCCAAAACTTCTCTTTGAGTGTAACTTACTATTTTTAGTAAGTATGAAAAAGGTAACTCCCTCGATCCTTAGGCGAGTGTTGTGACCTTGATTTCCCATTCTCCTGCATTCCTCACTTCTTTAGATCAAATTTCTATTTTTAGCGGAGTGCTCGAGGGCCCACTTACTATTTTTAGTAAGTGCCAAAATTTCCATTCGGTGAATTCTCAGCTATATTGCACCTCGATATCTTCAACTCCTTTGTAGGTTCTTCATTAATGACTTTCCCAAAATAGTAGTTGCTATGTAGTAGACCTGTTATTTTTAGAAAGTTGGCCTCTGGGAGTTGGATTGAAATGGAACATAGTTTTTTGATATGGGTTTTTTCCAAATATCATCCCATTGAAATTTCGTGCCCGCCACTTAATAATCGAGGATATTTTAAAGTTTTTAATTTTCAGACACAGCGATTAAGGCTTCCGGGGTACGAAAACCATAAATGAAACTCAAAATAGTAGGTCTGATTTTCTCCTCCGTTTGTGAATAAAATTATATTTTTGATGTGGGATTTTTGTTCGGTGCTACACGTGCAATCTTACTTCGATCCGCAACCAGTTTGACGGAAATCCCACTTCTTTCTACGTTGAGCCGGAAGGAGATTTCTTCGTTGTGGATGCTCTGTAACACATTGACGGAGTTTGAAGGTGTCTTCTTGATGGCCTTGGGTAGAGGAATGAGTAGAAAAGTATATCTTGTTGTTTCATGCATCTGTTTGGGATATTTCTTTAAATTCTCATTTCATGGCTATGGAGTTTTCTCTGTTTTCTCCTTCAATGCGCCGTGCTTCTCCTTATGTGTTTGATTAGGATTCCTTCGAGACATGCACATCACTATGGGGAATGTGTTTCATTTCTTAGGTTGAGCAGTGTCCGAGCATATGCAATGGCGAAGTGATGGAAGAATGTTGCAGAGGAGGTATGAAGGAATGAAGTGCACATATATCATTAGAAGTCGGAAGCAAGAAAAAGTGGCGCTTGGAAAATTTCAAAAAGATATGCACAGTAGGGCTTAGGCGCATTTTTCCATGCTTGATGTCCTTGACCTCAAGGACGTGAGGGAAATACATTTTCACAATGAGAAAGATGAAGACACATGGCACTATATCCAACAACAGGGGAATGAAGGAGGAAAAAGCTGATTTAAAGAACTCGGGAGCGTAAAGGAGGTCACATGGAAGTCCAAATGACTCTAATGTAGCCAAATTCTAACCAAACATGATTCAATGTAAATAATATGAACTCCAAAGAAAATAGATCTCCTTATTATTTATTGAATAATGAATTATAATGTATCCTAAATAGTAAAAAAACTCCCAACTTGAGTTTCCAAGTAAACTCTAACTAACTCTGACTAAATCTACTCTAGGTGGTGAAAACTACTATTTTTAGCAGTTTACTAGAACCTGCTATTCTTAGTAAGTTCTCATGCTTATTCATATGGGCATAGAGATGACCACGCATATTCTACATCCCTAAATTAGAGGAACTGCCAACATTCTAACTCATAATGTAATTATTAGACTAAAATTAACTAATGCCCAAAGATAGGAAAAACATGAACTATAACTTAATCCTAATTTTTTGGCCTCAAGATGGCGAATTTAGGGCACCAAAACGTGTCAAAAACTTTCCCTAATTGGTAGTGCAAGTTTCCTCTGTGTTCGCCTCATCAAAACATGTGGTTTCAAAAAAAAAAGGGACCCAAACGGACACCTGGAGCTCAGGTTATGACCTTGTCAAGTTCTTGCTAATTCTTGCGCATCATTCTCCCCGCTTGAAAAAAACGCAGCTCCCCACGAGTTGTCTTCTTCAAACCTGCTTCCAATTATCTCGCATCCAATTTCCTAATATCCCACTCTATGACCCAAGTATTGTCCTCTTGTTCCAGTCCTTTCCAATGTACCAAATATTTGTTGTATTTCCCATGTCACATGTCCATTGTTTTCTTATCTAGAATCTAATCCACTTCTTCTTTCTTCTTCACTAGAACTTGCTGCCTCGAATCTACTACTTCATCAAGAACATCCCCTTCTGCACCATCCCCATGAAAAGAATACAAATATGAAACATTAAACACTAGAGAAATATCAAAATTTCCTGGAAATTCTACCTCATAAGCATTATCATTTATTTTTTTCACAATTTTATAGGGACCAATCTTCTTGTACTTCAGCTTGTTATAGGTTCCTTTTGGAAACCTTTCCTTCCATAGATATACCATAACTAACTCACCAACTATAAATACCTTTCTCCTTCTGTGCACATCTGCTATTTCCTTATACTTATCATTACTATTTTGCAGCTTCTTTTGCACTTCTTCCTGCAATTCTTATATATGTTCGGCAAATGCTTCGCATTATCACCGACTCTGCCATCAACTAGTAATCGTACCAAATCTAACACACCATTTCGATTACTCCCATACACAATTGAAAATGGATACTTTCCTATGGATCTATTTATGGAACTATTAAATGCAAACTCGGCTTGTGGTAATGCTAAGTTCCATTGTTTAGGCTTTTCCCCAATGATGCACCTTAATAGGTTTGCCAAACTCGATTTACCACTTCTATTTTCCCATCACTAAGGATGATAGGCAATGCTTTGTGCTGAATTGTAATTGAGTTCCCAATTTCTTCCATAAATTCTACCGTATGACTTAATAACCTTGTGTCCCTATATGAAGTAATGGTTTTTGGAACACCATGCAAAAAAAAACTTCTCTAAAAAACAAATTTGCTACACCTATCGCATCACTTGTTTTCTTGCAGGAAATAAAATGAACCATCTTAGAAAATCTATCAACAACCACAAAAATTGAGTCATTACCTCATTGTGTTTTTGGTAATCCCAAAACAAAATCCATACTCAGATCTGTCCACAACCCTTTAGGAACAATGTAACAACGGCATATACAACCCTATATTCTGTGCATGGCCTTTCGAGACTTGACAAATTCAACACCTCTCCACATATCTTACCACATCTCTTTTCAGCTTTGGCCAATAGTATTTCTCTGCTACCAAGGCTATCATCTTATCTTTACCAAAATTCCCAGCCAATCCTCCACTATGAAACTCTTTTACTATGTTCTCTCTCATAGACCCAACAGAATACATAGTTGGCATCCCTTGAATAGATAGCCATCCTGTAAAATGTATTCATCTAGAACATCTCCTGCATTTTCTGACAATGGACAAGTTAACCTTTCAACAATATCCTTGAAATCAATATCAAAATAATACAAACCCTTTATTGCTTCAAAACCCACCACCTCATTTTCCATAGTGGTAAACAAAGTCACACGCCTACTCAATGCATCTCAGAACTTGATTTTGTTTTCCTGATTTATGTTTTAGACAAAAAGTATAACCCTATAAAAATGATACCCACTTTGCATGCCTACTATTCAACTTCTTTTGTGTATTCACATACTTCAGGGCTATGTGGTCTGTAAATAACACAAACTCCTTAGGCACTAAGTAATGCCTCCAATGCCTTAATTCTTGTACAATTGCATAAAATTCCACATCATAAGTAGAGTAGTTCTTTCTTACCTCATTCAGTTTCTCACTAAAGAAAGCTATTGGCTTTCCACCTTGACTTAGAAAAACACCAATACCCACATGCGAGGCATCACAATCAACCTCAAACACTTTATCAAAATCTGGTAGTGCCAAAATAGGTGCCTATGTCACCTTCTTCTTCAAGAACTGAAAATTATCCTCAACTGCCTTTGTCCACAAAAACTCCCTTCCTTTTGTGCAATCTGTTATAGGTGCTACAATACTACTAAATTTTTTAATAAACTTTCTGTAAAATGTTGCTAGACCATGAAATCTTCTTACCTCTATTATACTCCATGGAGTAGGCCATTCAATAATTGCCTTTATCTTTTCTGAGTCCATATGTACCCCATCTGCTGAAATAATAAAGCCCAAGAATACCAAACTCTCTTGCATAAATGTGCACTTCTTCATATTTGCATATAGTTTCTCTTTCCTTAACACTTCGAATATCACCCTTAGATGCCTCAAATGTTCTTCCTTAGTTTTACTAAAGATCAAGATATCATCAAAATAAACCACAACAAACTTACCATTATACTCCCATGCACATGGTGTTCATCGAGTCTCATAATAGTACTAGGTGCATTGGATAACCCGAATGGCATCACCAACCACTCATATAATCCATTTCCTATCTTGAATGCTGGTTTTCACTCATCTCCTTCTCTAATATGAATTTGATGGTAACCACTTCGAAGATCAATCTTGGTGAAATACCTAGATCCAACAAGCACATCCATCATATCATCAAGGCAAGGTATTGGGAACCTATAATTGATTGTAATTTTATTGATTTCTCTGCTATCAGTGCACATTATCCATGTTCCATCCTTCTTTGGTGTTAATAAAGTTGGGGTTGCACACGGACTCATGCTCTCCCTCATGACACCCTTTCTCACGAGCTCTATCACTTGCCTATTCAACTCAACATGTAATGTTGGGCTCATCCTATAAGCCACTTGATTTGGGAGTGAAGACCCTAGAATCAAATCAATATGGTGTTGAATATCTCTTTGCGGTGGTAATCCATGTGGTATCTCATCGGATAACATCAGAAAATTCTTTTATTAATTCTGTTGTTTCTACTTGGTATTTGTGCACTTGCAGGTTCATCCTTGTTGGTGACTAGTGCATAAAAAAACCTGGTTGCCTTTGCATCCTTCACAAATTCCTTTGCAGAAAGCATATTTTCAGCCTTCCCCTCTTCCTTGAGAGGTAGTAAAACTATTTTTGTGCCATCCTTCCAGAAAGTATAAGTATTCTTCCCCATCATGAATAACTTTCCTATCAAATTGCCATCCCTTCCTAGCAGCATATGACATGCATTCATAGGAATAACATCACACCAAATCTCATCCTTGTAACTTTTCCCAATAGAAAAACTTATTAAACATCTCTTATCAATAGTAACTTCATTATCCTTTTTAAACCATGCAATACAGTAAGGGTTAGGATTCTTCTCACAATGCAGACCCAATTTCTCAACCATCTCATTTGAAACCATGTTCTCACAACTACCACCATCAATAATAACATTACATACCTTTCCTCCTAAAGTGCATCTTGTTCTGAAAATATTTGTACGCAGCCATGCATCCCCCTTGATATCCTTTCTTGGAGAAATCATCGTCCTCTTGATCATCAAATTTTCTCCAACATCTGGTGGAATTTCTAGGTCCTGTTCATCTTCTACTTGTTCAACTTCAACAAGATTTACTCTTGGTGCATCTCCTTGTCTCTTGTCATGTGTATAAGAATGTGGGCATTCAAAATCCCGATGCCCCTCTTCACCACATCTATAACAAACAAATGGTCTTCGTGGAGCCTCCCATCCTCTATCGCCAGCGTATCCTCTACCCCTAGAAAATCCTCTACCTCTTTGTTGATTTTGGAAATCTTGTCTCATATCTTCTTGCTTGTCCAATCCACGAGATGATTCTCCCCTACCTTAGTTGAAACCATCTCATCCTCGAAAGGAAGATGAGGCCCCCTTATTCATTCCAGGTGATCTCCTAAAACTTTGACGATTTTGTTTTTCCTCGGCCTTTAAGGCTAATTGATAGGCATCCTCCATGCTCTTAATCCTATGCATACTTATCTCATCTTGAATAGAAAATTTTAATCCATTTACATACCTTGCAGCCATTTGTTCCTTAGTTTCTTCATGCTCTATGCAAATTGACAATGTGTAAAACTCATCTCGTGTATTCTTGCACTTTTTGTACGTTCTGTCTGAGATTTTAAAACCTCCTGTAAAGGGTTTGTGCATAATCCATAAGGAAAAATTTATCCTTCTACTTCTTCTCCATCTTACTCCACGTCCTAATTCTTTCTTTACCGTTTCTTGACATCTCTTTCTGTAGGTGATCCCACCATAACATAGCATCACCTTTCAATTTTGTGCATGCAAATTTTACCTTCTTTTCTTTTGAAATTGCCTTCCACTCAAAAAAATTTCCCATGCTAGTCAACCAGATCAATCAGCTCCTCTGGTTTTAGACTAACACCATACTCTAAAACATCAAATCTTATCCCATCATTCTTCCCTTCTAATGTGTGAAGCATCCTTTCTTCAAAAGCTAATGGTGGCGCTTGTGTTTCCTCCTCTTCACAAACTTCTTCTTCATCTGTGTCATCTCCACCTTGATTTCCTCTTTGGGTTATCATTGCAGCAAGCGCAACAACTTACCTCTGTAGATCTTGCATATTTATATTCATCTAGGCAATACCACCTCCTCTTCCTCTTCCTGCCATTTTTTTAATAAAAGACTCGAACCTTGCTCTAATACCAGATAATGTAGCCAAATTCTAACCAAACATGATTTACTGCAAATAATATGAACTCCAAAGAAAATAGATCTCCTTATTCATTATTGAATAATGAATTACAATGTTTCCTAAATAGGAAAACAACTCCCAACTCAAGTTGCCAAGAAAACTCTAACTAACTCTGACTAAATCTACTCTAGGTGGTGAAAATTACTATTTTTAGCAGTTTACCAAAACCTGCTATTCTTAGTAAGTTAGCATGCTTATTCATATGGGCATAGAAATTTCCATGCATCTTATACATCACTAAATTAGAGTAATTTCCAACTTTCTAACTCAAAATGCAATTATTAGACTAAAATTAACTAATGCCCAAAATAGGAAAAACCCGAACTATAACTTAAATCCTAATTTTCGGCCTCAAGATGGCGGATTTAGGGCCCAAAAACGTGTCAAAAACTTGCCCCAAATGGTAGGGAAAGTTTCCAGTGTGTTCATCTCATTGAAACATGTGGTTTAAAAAAAAATTGGACTCAAATGGACACCCGGAGCTCAAGTTATGACCTTGTCAAGTTCCTGCTAATTTTGGCGCATCATCCTCCCCTTCTTGAAAAAACGCAGCTCCTGCAAGTTTTCTTCTTGAAACTACTTCAAATTATCTACATCCAACTTATTAATCTCCCACTCTATGACCCAAGCATTGTCCTCTTGTTCCAGTCCTTTCCAATGTACCAAATATTTGTTGTATTTCCGATGTCACGTTTCCATTATTTTCTTATCTAGAATCTAATCCACTTCTTCTGTCTTGTTCACCAAAACTTGTTGCCTCCAATCTACTACTTCATCAAGAACATCCCCTTCGCACCATCCCCATGAAAAGAATACAAATCTGAAACATTAAAAACGGAGAAATATCAAAATTCCTGCAAATTCTACCTCATAAGCATTATCATTTATTTTTTTCACAATTTTGCGGGGACCAACCTTCTTGTACTTCAGCTTGTTATAGGTTCTTATTGGAAACCTTTCCTTCCATAGATATACCATAACTAACTCGGAAACTATAAATACCTTTCACCTTCTATGCACATCTGCTATTTCCTTATACTTATCATTACTATTTTGTAGCTTCTTTTACACTTCTTCCTGCAATTGTTGTATATGTTCGGCAAATGCTTCTGCATCATCACTGACTCTGCCATCAACTGGTAGTTGTACCAAATCTAACACCCCATTTGGATTACTCCCATACACAATTGAAAATGGAGACTTTCCTATGGATCTATTTATGGAACTATTATATGCAAACTCAGCTTGTGGTAATGCTAAGTCCCATTGTTTTGGCTTTTCCCCAATGATGCACCTTAATAGGTTTCCCAAAATCTGATTTACCACCTCTATTTTCCCATCAATCTAAGGATGATAGGCACTGCTGAATTGTAATTGAGTTCCCAATTTCTTCCATAAATTCTGCCAGAAGTGACTTAAGAACCTTGTGTCCCTATCTGAAGTAATGGTTTTTGGAACACCATGCAAACAAACAACTTCTCTAAAAAAAAATCTACTATGCCTGTCGCATCACTTGTTTTCTTATAGGCAATAAAATGAACCATCTTAGAAAATCTATCAACAACCACAAAAATTGATTTAATAACTTGTTGTGTTTTTGGAAATCCCAAAACAAAATCCATACTCAGATCTGTCCACGACCCTTTAGGAATAGGCAACGGCATATACAACCATGTATTATGTGCATGGCCTTTTGAGACTTGACAAATTCGACACCTCTCCACATATCTTACCACATCTCTTTTCAGCTTTGGCCAATAGTATTTCTCTGCTACCAAGGCTATCATCTTATCTTTACCAAAATGCCCAACCAATCCTCCACTATGCAACTCTTTTACTATGTTCTCTCTCATAAACCAAACTGGAATACATAGTTGACATCCCTTGAATAGATAGCCATAGTGTAAAATGTATTCATCCTAAACATCTCCTGCATTATTTGATAATGGAAAATTTAACCTTTCAACAATATCCTTGAAATCAATATCGAAGAATACAAAACCTTTATTGCTTCAAAACACGAAACATGTGGTTTCAATAAAAGGGACCCAAACAGACACTCGGAGCTCAAGTTATGACCTTCTCAAGTTCCTACTATTTCTCATGCATCGGACTCCCAATGGGGTCTGGGAACATTTTTCAAGGTATGATGTCCCCCACCTCATGTGCATAAGGGACATCCAATTCCACGGTGGTCAAGAACATGACACGTGGTGCCCGATCCGACAACAAGGAATGGATGCTCGAAAACTACACAGGGGGTTGAAACTCGGTCACGTGGGTGTCCAAATGACTCTCCATATGGGCTGGGGACATTTTTCAAGGTATGATGTCCCCCACCTCAGGTGCATAAGGGACATCAAATTCCATAGTTGTCCTAGACCTAACATGTGGCGACCTATCCGACGACAGGGAATGCATGCTCCAAATAAGCACCTGAGGGTTGAATTTCCAGGTTTGGAGGTCATATGAGGGTCCCAAGAGTCACATGAAGGCTGGGAAAATTTTCCAAGGGTTGATGTACCTAACCTCAAGGAATTTAGGGACATGAAATTCCGCCAGGCTTTTGGTGCTGACACGTGTCCTCTCGAAAAAATGACTAAGTCCTGAACTGCCTTTAGAGGGTAACTTGGAATGCAAATAACTTGAACTCCTAGTGGA
Organism: Taxus wallichiana var. yunnanensis; assembly: GCA_018340775.1. Classification (NCBI taxonomy): domain Eukaryota; kingdom Viridiplantae; phylum Streptophyta; class Pinopsida; order Cupressales; family Taxaceae; genus Taxus; species Taxus wallichiana. Next base: position 670,607,231 of record CM031234.1, read on the forward strand.
ATTTATTGGTGAAATTGTATATGATCATGACTGGAAATGGAAATTTAAATCCAATTATGGTTGTTTAATGTCTTTATTCAGCCATATGATCCTTGAAAAATCATATTTTTGATCTGGTACTCCACTTGTGCTTGAGAGAAACTGCCTATCAATCATATGCGCCAAGGTGTTGTGAAAAATATTATTTTACCATCATGTAGGTATTAGAATCCTCTTTTCGATGATTTTTTTTACTTCTAAATCCATCTGGAGCTCCTGAAATCTTCTTCTGAAGCTCAACAATTGTTTTAGGCATGTGTACCGCCTAGGCTTGTGAACCTTGTTTTTTACTCAGACTGCTCCAAGTCTTGCAGAACTTCCCCAGACCTTCCAAAATCATTTCCATGATGTTCCAAGGTATTTAATTTTCCTCCATGTTGATTTTTCTCTTCCGTTTCACTCCAGGGGGGATCCGATCCTGGGAAGGCTAGCGATAGCCCTTCCCTATACTGCTATGAGATAGTGTCTTTTTAGAACTCCCTAAAATCACCTAGGTGGAATGAGTGCACTTTACTGAATCAGCTAGGGGACAAATTTGACATCAAATAGGGGTTATCAAACTGATGGATTTGATTTGGGGTACCTAGGAATGAAAATTTTTCCATAGGGGTATATATTTCGTGCTTGGAAACTTCCAATTTCCCTGTTGCACATTTTCACGACAACATGAAGGAAGCCATCTCATTGTTGAAAATGGTTTGAAAATCATTACTTGGAGTAGGCTTGGAGTTTCAGATGGAGTTATAAGGCGGGATGTCTGATGATTATGAATATTATTTTAGTATTCTTAGGGTTGGTTCAAAATATGGATTTTTATAGGCTCCTTGCCACTCTTACCCTTAGAGGAAAACATCGATTTCTCCTCTTGTGATTTTTTTTTTTAAATTTTGTGTGTGTGTTGTCACCCTATGTGTCCTCTTACTTGTGCAATCTTGAGGCATGAATTCTCTCTCACATGGTATTGGATGGAGGCTAGAATTTCTTCCATTTGGTGCAGATGATATATGATGATGCCATTTTGTTGGGTGGAAAACTGGGCATGTTTCTCTTTGCATTAGAGACTTTGATATGGATTAAAAGCTTGGAAGAATTATTTGGAGCATGGAAGATAAAGTTTACCATTTGGCATTTTGTTCCCCATATTTGGGATGCTTTTGCTCTTACATTTTAAGTATGATTTTGTAATAGTTTTTAATATTTGTTATGCCTTCTGCTATCTTGAGAAGAATATTGAAATCTTGTATATTGTAATATTGTGTCATTTTATCCCCTCTTCTCGGAAGAAGGATTGGGATATTGAAATATATTTTTCACATTTTTGGTAAACTTATATCCTTGCATTTACTTTTATATTGCATTTTTGTTCGCTTAAAGATTGAAATATATTTGTATCTTGAAAAGGAAAGAATGAAGAAATGTTGTTGGGATTGGAAATATATGTAAAATTTGTATTATCATTTGGGAATTGAAAATAAATAAATGCTTCAAGCTAATAGTGTATTTTATCTTTGCAATTAAATTTGGGCTTGTAAGGAGAAGACTTGCATCTTTATGAAGATGTATATTTAAGAGAAAACATTTCTTCATTTGTATAAATTGTTGGAAAGGAAAGGAAAAGTATTGATAGATAAGTTATTTGCTTTGAGAGATAGAATGAAGATATTTTAAATGTGTTGGAAAAGGATTTATTTTAATTTTGGTTATGATTGTTTGTTAGAAAATTAAATGTCATCATTATCCTCACTTGTCAAAAAAATATGAATAGAAAGTTTATTCTTAATGTATGCTAAGGTTATTAGTTTTGGTTATAGAGTTAGCATTAGTGTAATAAAAAAATAATAAAAGTTAGATTATTATTTCTGGTATTTTGGCAAACAATATTTTTATATTATGTTGTTTCGTTTATATAAACAAAAAAAAAAAAAACTATATCTTGTTGGTTGTTAGAGTTACGAGATAAAGTTAAATCTAACTTATTAATTTTATTATATATATAATTTTTGTTATTATGTTAGATTTATGGGTTCATTAAAAAAATAATATTATGTATATGTATATATATATATACACACACACACACACACACATTATAGGAATGTAATAATGAATAAACAAAAGAACAAAAGAAAAAAATAAAAAAATAAAAAAAAGCAAATACATATTATGGAATTTATTTGTGCTTTGTGAAGAGGGAAGTAAATAAAAATACTATAAAAAATAGAAAAGAGAGGGGGAACCGTATGCGCGCCTACCCATTCCTCGCCCTCAATTCCCTAAATCATACCACACCACAGAGATCTGAACCACCTTGTTAGGTGTGGCCACATCACCATCGTAACCCATGTGTGGTAAATTTAGCGGCGAACTTTGGATTCCACCCTACCATTATTGGTTTTCCGCTATATATATATATATATATATATATATATATATATATATATAGTGTGTGTGTGTGTGATTGTGTGTGTGTGTATGTATATATATATATATATATAGAATAAGAATCTTAGCTCTTCCTTAAACCAAGTGAAAAATTGGATAAATGTCTTCAAGAGGGTTTTTAAAAATATATATATAAATACATAAGGAAATTATTGAAACCCTAGCAAAAATATAATATACCAATAAAAAGAAGAGGGATTTCTTCCCTCCTTGGAAAAACCAAAACAAAAATGAGATGGAGTTGGGTTGCCTTCATAATCCTCCCTCCTTCATCCTTTGAAAAATGGAGGCCACAAAAGAAAAATAAAAGATAAAAGGAAATCATAAGGATGGATTAGATTTCCTAGAAATACCTAAAATCTAGGTTCAAGATCAAAACAATCTAATGGCTCATATTTAACCCTCCTAACTTTTAAAATTGTGGGAATAGATGTTTTTATTGGGTGTTGGGGTAATTTAATCAAATGGGAACCTAGGGGATTTTATTAGAGGACATGATGGACATATAATAACAATGTGGCTTTTTAGAAATTGTTTTAATACATAAATAGGTAGTATAAAATTATTTTTTTATAATGGTTCATAGGGAGTGCTAAATTATTAAAATGGAACTTATAAAAATATTTAAGTAAATATGCATTTAGAACGAGCTAGTTAGGTAGCCAAATGGGCCTTTACGAATTTAAATTTAATATGTAAAAAGAGGTTATTTAACCTAAGAGTAAATATCGAAAAAAAAAAAAAAGTGTTAAACAAATGTTGGTGTTAAATATATATATTTTTGATTGATAAGGTGGGTTGAAGGGACTCATTCCCTATTTACAAAATGCAAGAAAAACCTCAAGTAATCAAGATGACATCCCAACTAGGTCACACTGACATACTAAAAGAAACTATATTTTATTCTATAGCCTACTACTAGGACATGCTAACATTTTAATTATCTACATCAATAGAAATTTTGAGACCCTCTACAAACCGTCCCCCGATCCAACCCAAGCTCCAAATAAGACTCCACATCAGCAGCATTCTCTTTCACCTAGCCCCTTCAAAGATACTCGAAGGTTTCCCTAGTAGAGACATGTAGCTCCATCCACCACTTGACACCACCTCTAAAGGAAGACTCGAGGGATTTCATGTTTGGGATTTTAATACGAGCCCAACCAGCGTTCTTGTCCATTGCAAAAACCACCAAATTCTTAGCAAACTCCAATAACACCTTGAATCGCTTCTCCAACTCAAAGAAAGACACAACATTATAACCAAAATAAATTGAAGATGCTTCATTTGTCGGCCAAGACACAAGATTGAAATTGGCAACCCCGAGGATAAATTCCTACAAAAAGAGGGCTAAAAGCGGTGAGTGGTGAGATTTAGCACCTCCTCTTTCAAGGGAAGAAGGACTAGAAAATTCTCGACGAAGATAGATGCAATGTTGCTATTAATCATTTGCCACCCTTACACCTTTGAGAAAATCGAACCCTAGGATCAATTTAGCTACCTCAAAATCATTAACAAAGGTGATACGAATAATTATTTTCAACCTCGTAGTCGAGAGACCTTATTTAGGAAATCCATCTCCCATATATTTCACAAAGAAAGAAATCCTGTAGCTTTGAGAAGGATCCATTGCAGAATCCAAATGAAAATGGGAAAATGCGTACTACACAACCGCCCTTAATTAGAATCCCAAACCCTTGCACATAGAAGATATTTTTTTCATTTCCATTACAAGGAGAATCCTTCGAGACAATCATATCAAGGCCCTCCCACACAGAGCAATTAAATTCCACCTTCTCCCAATGATTTTTCTCGATCCCTTTATTAGCCAGCCAATCGGCACATTGATTACCCTCCCTATACACATGCCTGATACTCCAATTATTGAATTTGGATAATTGCCATAATATTTTTGAATACCCAAATCAAGCTTCCACGATAAGGCTCTTTTTTTAATTATGGCATTGATAATGACCAAGGAATCACCTTCAATTTCCAGGTTCTCAATTTTAAGAGAGGCAGCTAAGAGAAGACCCTTACTAAGAGCTTGTAGCTTAGTAGAATTACACGTGCCATCTTTGAGCTTATAGGAAGCTTCACTCAAACACCTTACTCAACGAGTTACAAACCAAGAAACCAACACCAAGCCCCGGGATTACGTCTAGAAGCCTCCATCAAAATTTAGCTTAATGAAGCCAAGGGGATGAGGAGACCATTTGTTATTCCTTCTAGATAAGGAAGAAGGCGGAGAATATTTCAAAGCACCATCCCTAGGTTTGATAATCTTAGGCCAACTCTTTTCTAACACCCTGTCTTGTGAAGTAAAAGGACAAGATCTAGACCAATTTGAGGACACAGCTTCAAAGATAGCTCCTTCCAGCCTAAAGAGGACCAATTCCACTGAGCTACTTTCCTCCCTAAAGATTCTTTTATTCCTTTCCCACCAGATGTGCCAAAGGAGAAGCATAAGGCTACAAAGCCAAATGGAAGAAAGAGCACCTAAGTGGAATTTAACAGCCGAGCCAATATTGCTTCAGGGAGGGAATTTGGTTGAACCCAAGGGAGGTTGAGTTTGGCACACAACCAATTCTAACATTTCACTAAAAGGGGTAGTGCAATAACAGATGATCCCTATCTTCCTCTTTCTTTTCACACAAAATACATATAGTGGGACCTTAAAACCCAAATATTTTCCTCCTTACCTGAGTAATAATTTTGTCTTAGAAATCCATCCAGGAAAAAAGACCCACCTTCAGAGGGAAATAGGGATCCCAACAGTCCTTCCAAATTCTACTCTAAGTAGCAACCTTTGAATGTAGTAGAATATAACCAAAATGGGGGGAGTAAGAACTCAAGGAAGTAGCAATCCGAGAAAATTTCATCTGGATTGTTAGATAATAGTAATTGTCTCTCCCGAGATCACACCAAATTCTTCTTACTTTCATCTAAAAAACCAAACTGATCCATGTTTTTCCATTGAAGCATAGAGGGAAGACGATCAACCATCATTTCATAGTTAGAAATAAAAAGACCCCATTCTTATAGTAACATTACGTTAATCCCTTAAAATTATGGTATATCACAAAGAGCCAACAAACCATTCCAAGGATCATCCCAAAAAAGGGATTTTTCACTGTTCCCCAATCTCCATTTAGCATTATACAAAAACAAATATCTACAATCAAGCATAGAATTCCAAATATGGTATCCTATAGGTGAATTCACAATACAGAGGATAGATTCTTGAAGAGGGGATCCCAAGTATTTCCTCTCAAAACCCGACCGAGATGACTACTGGGATTGAAAATCTAGTTCCAAATGAACTTGGCACCTAGTGATGAATTTTGTAAACCATGATTAAGAATCCCAACACCACCTATTTTTTTGGGTGTAGCAGAGTATCCCAAATGATCAATGGAAATTTTTAATCTCCAAAGAGTCCTTGCCAAAGAAACTTTCTCATAATAACCTTTAACTTCTCCAAAACACCTTTGGGAATTTTGAGAATAGATAGAAAATACATGGGAGAAGCACAGAGAACCGATTTAATGAGAATCAGTCTCCCAACGAAGGGAGAGCCATCTTCCTTTCCACGAGTTTAGCTTAGCCTCCAAAGAGGAGAGAAAATCCTTCCACACAGAAGCCTTACCATAACCTTTAAACAAGGGGATACCAAGATATTTGACAGGTAAGCAAACCCTTTTGAATATAAAGATATTCGGAATAGGAGCTTCGAGTCATGGGGAAGACATTGATGAAGAAGATGGAGGATTTAAGAAGAGTAACTTCTTTCTTGGCTGCTTTCGAGTATCCATCCAATGTAGCTTTTAGTTCCTTAGCTTCACAAATACTAGCCTTACCAAACAAAAAGGTATCATCTGTGAATTGTTGGTGGGAAAGAGGAGAAACTCCATCAAATTTTCAATCCGTTAAGTTTACCTTCCAACATATTTTTCCTAATAGACCTTCTAAGAGATTCAGCAACCAAGATATAGAGAAAGGAGGATAGAGATCCCCTTTTCTAATGCCTCTCTTACTTACAAAGAAACCCTCAACACTCCCATTTATCAAAATAGAGAAAGAAGGGCCAGAAATACAACTGAAGATCTAGTCACACAACATCTTGGAGAAGCCAAAATTTTGAAGGGTTCTAATGAGAAAACTCAAGTTAATATTATCATAAGCCTTGCTGATATCCAACTTCAAGAGAATACCTAGAGCATTTTTAGAAGATATAGAGTGACTCATCTCTTGGGATAGAATTACTCCCTCTAAAAATTACCTACCGTGCATAAAACCCATTTGTTCTTGTGAGATAAGAGGATCCAAAACTGCTTTCAATCGAAGAGCAATGACCTTGGAAATAATTTTATATGAAGTATTGCAAAGGGAGACTGGCCTAAAATCCATAAAGTAGGAGGGTTTAAGCATTTTTTGGAAGAGGAAAATAAAGGTAATATTCAGAATTTCAAGAATAGAATGAGATCTCCTTGAGTCCTCCACTGCTTCCCAAACATCATAACAAACAATTTCTAAAAATTTCTAAAAAAAAAAAAGGGGAACCATCTTAAAAAAATCCAAAATTTTCTAAGACTTGTGTTATGGTTTTGGTGTGTCAAAATGGGGCATTACATATAAATCGTTTATAATTTTAATATAAATATATTTATACTATTTTAATAATTTAATGTTCAATAGATCATTTAAAAATGAAATAAAAACTACAAATATAAATATGGATAACCTCCATAGGTAACACCTTAGGAAAATGATTGGCTATTGATCCGAAGACAAAGGATTTTGAGAACACTACTTTTTCCCAAATTTTAATGGATATGGACACAACTTTAGATTTTCTAGCCACTATTGAACTAAGGGTGGAAGATAGGATGTGGACACAAAAATTGCACTACGAAGGATTTCCATTAAGGTATCGTACATATTTATGTCTTGGTCATCTTACTTAAGATTTTCCTAGGGAGAGTAAAGTTGTTAAAGGTAGAATTTATTGGTGGTATAAATCTAATCCTAGCCACCGGTTGTTAAGAAGGTGAAAAATTGGGATTCGGATGTTGAGATAGACTCGGGTAAGGAAGAAGTGTAAAAACATATCTCTATTAATAAAATACATTGAAATATAAATAAACTTGAATTAAGTTCAAGTATTTCCATTTTATATATAATAGATTTAAAATTGATTAAAAATAATAATGTGTCCCATATAACACAAATATAATAATTGTTATAAGTGTTAAATTAAACTAAATATCATCATTCCAAAAACATATTAAATATAATTTGAGTCTAAGCTCTCAAGATCGTGTGCACACACCACACACACACACAAACTACTATTAGTAAATAAGGGATAAAATATGTGGAGTAATCCCTCACGAATCGCAACAATAGAAACTAATATGCGTAAAATATTACAGATCTCAAATAAAAGTGCGAATAAAATAACACAACACAAAGAGATAGTATTTAATGTGGTTCACCCAATTTGGGCTATGTCCACCAAGAATCACTTTTTCCAATTTTATTACAAGCCACCGCTCTCTAAATACAAGACTCATATCTGTTTGGAGCTATACACAACAAACTCTACAAAATTCACACCCGAATTCAAAGCACATCTACAATGTTTTCATTATATATACCATATGCACAAACCATACAAATAAACAACTACTTAAGTAGATTTACAAAACCATGGGTATCAAAACCATGGGCAAAAACTTTCCCATAAACCTATGGGTCAAAAAAACCGTCGATATGAGAAAATAACATTTCTGATATATCGGGCACATTTTAAGGCCCAATCTATTTTCTTCGGGGCTGCGCCTCTAAACCCCAAAATGAGACAACCGTGGAAAGTGTACAAGACTCTTAATGTATAGTCTTCAACACTTTCTCTTATGATAACATGCTCCACAACCTAACAATATCCCACTTGAGACTATTTTTCCTCCGAGCAAGCTTCTTAACCCTTCACTAGTTTCTGTGAATACCAACCAAAGGTGAACACAACTTCAGCTTTTCCCTTGTGACCACCGTGTTCTCATGTTGTGTGTAAGATTCTCACTGGTATGAATCTTGTCTAGCTTCAAATTCTCTTCCTTCAAATTTTTCCCAATGAAATGGTGCCCTAACTATATATGCTTCATCCTATAGTGGAAAGCAGATTGCTTAGCTAGGTGTATAACAATTTGACTATCACTATGCAAATTTTCTTCCTCCTTATTATGCCCCAACTCCTCAAGTAATTTATATAACCAAATCATTTCCTTGCTTGCCTCTATGGAAGCAACATACTCATCCTCCGTGGTTGACAAAGCCACCAAATTCTATAGTCATGAAATCCAACTTCTTTGTTGTCCCACCTACAATGTAAACATAGCCTGTTATGCTCCTCTTCATTGTCTACATCTCCAACCATATCATAATCTACATAACCACACAAAGTGGTGTTTGATCCACTCAGTAGTGCAAAAATTGTCCCCATGGTCCCTCTCAAATACTTGAATGATCAACTTTACTACCTCACAATGATCTCTACCTCGGATCACTCATAAATCTACTCACCGCTCCCACTACATAGGCAATATAAGGCCTGGTGCAAACCATGGCATATATCAAACTACCAATCGCTGATGAGTAAGGCACCTTGGACATCATGTTTCTCTCCTACTCTACCTTGGAACATTGATCTTTTGATAACTTGAAATGGCCTACCAAAGGAGTCCCAACTAGTTTAGCATCCTACATATTAAACCTCTGCAAGACCTTATTAATGTAATATTCCTAAGATAAAGTCAGCTTTCATTCCTTCCTATCCCGAGATATCCTCATACCAAGGATTTGTTATGCTGCCCCCAAATCCTTCATAGCAAAGGATTCACTTAGCTACTTCTTGAGTACTTTTATTTCCTGCATGTTTTTACCTGGAACCAACATGTCATCCACATACAAACAAAGGATAATAAAACTGCCATTCTCAAATTTATTTGTATACACGTAAAGGTCGAATGAAATCTAATATAACCTTGATCCATCATGAAGCTATCAAATTTATTATACCATTGACGTGGATCTTGTTTCAAGCCATACCGACTCTTCTTCGGTTTGTACACCATTTCCTCTTTACCTTTGACCTCATAGCCATCTAGTTGTTACATATATAGTTCCTCCTCTAAATCACCATGGAGAAATGTGGTCTTTACATCAAGTTTCTCTAAGTGCAAGTCTTCTCCGCAACTATTCCAAGAATAGTTCTAATAGAATTCATTTTTACTACGGGAGAAAAAAATCTCATTAAAATTTATACCTTTTATCTATGTAAACCCCTTGACCACAAGATGGGCCTTGTATCTTTTCATTCCTCCTTCTTGCTCTTTTAATCAACACCCACTTGTTCTCAGTAATGCTCTTTTACCTTCTAGGTAGTTTCACCAAATCCCATGTCTAGTTCTCCATGAGAGCCTTATGCTCCTCATCCATGGCTTGCTCCCACTTCTTCCCGGCATCTACCTGCATTTCTTCATCAAAGATCTCTCGGCTCTCCACTATCATTGAGTAATAAATAATAAAGAGAAGGAGAAAATATTCAGGTTCTCTTCTTACCCTAGAAGCACTCCTCAATATAGGATTTTGGGGTTCCCGCCGAGGAGGTTCCTAAAATGATTCATGTGTCACTTTCCCATCTGGAAGATCTTCTACTCGCTTTGTATATATTCTTTCTTGGATTCTTCCTTGTTTTCCCGCAACCGCTGCTCATACATGATTTTCTCATTAAAGACTACATCCCTAGATCGAATTATTTATTTTCCTTAATACTCCAAAATTTATATCCAAAGTCATCACCACCATAACTAATGAAATTACATTTTTCTAATTTAGCCTCTAGTTTGGTCCTATCCTACTTGTCTATATGGAAAAAAACCTCACATACAAAGACTCTAAGAAATGAATAATCAACTTTCTTACCATACCAATCCTCCTCGAGTATGCCTTCATCCAAGGCACTTGAGGGTCCTCTATTTATTAAGTACACAATTTGTGCTCACCACTTCTACCCAAAAAAAGAGAGCATACCCGCATGTAACCTCATGTTCCTAGCATGTTATGTTATTGTTTTTTCATCCTTTCTAACACCCTACTGCTTATGCGGATTTACTTAAACCATAGTTTTCCTATAGATTCCATTCTTAGAACAATAATCATCAAATTCATTGCTGCAATACTCCCATCCATTATCTTACCCGATACATTCTAGCTTAAGATTTGTTTCATTCTCTAACAAGGCTTTCCATTTAACAAAAGTGTCAAATAAATTAGATTTGTTTCTAATACAATAAACCCAAACTTTCCTTATTGCATCATCACTAAAAGTAACATAATAACTTGAACCCCTAAGAGATGATACCTTACTCATCCTCTAAACATTAGAATGCACCAACTCTAACTTATTCTCTTTCTTTGTAGGTTCGACCTTGAGAAACCTTACTTGCTTCTATTTCCCATATATGCAGTCCCTAAAAAGCTCCAAACCTATTTCTCGTATATCCCGTAAAATCCTTCTTTATGATCTCCATGCCCTTATGGCTCATATGACCTAGCTTATAGTGCCACAATGTTTTATCTACTTTTGAAGCCACAAGATTAGAAACATTAGTGCTATAAGTGGTTAAATACAAGGTTCCAACCTTCTTACCTCTTGCCACAACAAGAGTACCCTTGGTAACCTTCCAAGAGTCCGCTATAAATATCACAAGATACAACCATAACTTCCCAACTACCCTGTTGATATAAAATTTCATCATAATGTATGCACATGTCGACATCCTTCAATAGCCAAGTATTCCCATTCTGTATATTAACCTAAATAGAACCTTTTCCAACTATGTTGCAAAGGCTCATCATCAACAAGAAAAACATGCCCAAAATCTCCTTAAACATAATCAACAAAATAATGCCTATGTGGAGTAGCATGGAAAGAAGCCCCGAATCTAAAACCCAAGATTTAGTAATATTATGCAAAGAAAGAATCAAAGTATCCCGACATACATATTACTCATTACCACATTTTCCTCCTTTTTTTCTTCCCGTTGTTTCTTCTTGTCCCGAAGCTCCCAACAAATCCTTCTTTGCATGCCAAGACTATCCACAGATGCAACATATTATCTTACTTTTGGATTTTGACCTTGCCCGATCCTTTGATTTTCCATGGCTTCCTCTATTCTTCTATCTCCCTCTAGTTTCCAATGTCAAAGCATTCCATGAAGAAGACTATTCACCGGAGGTTTTTCTTCGCATTTCCTAGCTTGGAATCGGCCTAAAACGTCCTCAAACTTCAACTTTGAGTTAGCTAGAACCGAGTTTCTTACCACCATTACCAGGGTATTCCAACTCTCAGGTAAAGAGCACAAAACTAATAAAGTCCTAACTTCTTCATCAAATTCTATTGTAGAATCAAGATACAATATTTACAACCGTATTAAAATCATTTAGATAATTTGATACTAAACCATTCTCACACATCTTCATATTAAACAAATTTTTCATTAAAAATATCTTATTCTAGAGGCAGAGGGTTTTTCATACTACTTACCTAATGCATCCATCAGTTCTTTTTTCACCTTTTCCTTTGAAACATTAAATAATACTGAAGATGCAAGACATAGCTAGATTGTCTCAAGTGCCTTGCTATCTAGAAAATCCCATTCCCTATCTCATCACGCTCGAGGGTTTGTTCACCTTCTCGATAACGAAATATAGAGATCTTTCGATAAAGGTAATATTCCATCTCGCATCTTCCATCATCTCGCCATGGCTCCCACTCAAGATAAAACTTTCCCTACGATTCAACACTTTAGTAAATCAAACCAGATCTCGATAGCAATTGTTATGAAATAAGGGATAAAATATGTGGAATAATCCCTCACATAATTGCAACAATAGAAACTAATATGCAAAAAATATTATAGACCTCAAATAAAAGTGTAGAATAAAATAACACAACACAAAGAGATAGTATTTAACGTGGTTCACCTAATTTTGGCTACGTCCACCAAGAATCACTTTCTTAGATTTTATTACAAGCCATCGCTCTCTCAATAAAATAGCTAGATCTGTTAGAGCTATGCTCAACAAACTCTCTGAAATTCACACCCGAATTCAAAGCACATCTACAATATTTTCATTATATCTACCATATCCACAAAACCATATAAATAGACACTTTCTTAAGAAGTTTTACAAAACAATGGGTATCAAAACCATGGGTCAAAAAACCTACCCATATGAGAAAATCTTGTTTCTGATATATCGGGCATGTTTTAAGGCCCAAAAAAAAATATCGGGGATGCACCCAACCTCGACGAGACAACGGTGGAAAGTGTACAATACTCTTAGTGTACAATCTTCAACACTTTCTCATATGAAAAAGGCTCCACAACCTAACTACTACATCATTTATATATCACATAAGTAATAACTAATATTATGTTAAATAATGTTATCTATAATATGTTTTAAGACTCAACATATTATATAAGAAAAAAAAAAAAAAATGCTTAGTAATTTGTTGTTTGATAGAAAGTATTTTTGAATTTTCTGATACAAAATTACCTTAGAATTAAATGTGATGTACCAATACATTGATAATAAAATAGATAAAATTTTAGAATCTCGTAACTTTATTATATAAATAAAAATATAATTTTTAAAGTAAAATAGTTTATATTATAAGAATATACAAAGTGGGAACATATAGATAGAAAAGTTGTATAAAAATATGATTGCAATTAATAATGCATGTGGATCGGAATTTTATTTTTGAGGAGAGGCTTACGTGTCAATTTTTAAAATGAATAATGTGAAAAGTATATATATGACTTATATAACACAAAAGTTACAAACCTTCAACCTTTAAGTTATGTCTAAAAAAGTGTCATCTTTCAAACATTCTTCTTCATTTGATGTATATTAATTATATTAAAGTAATGTGGAACATGGAATGTTGATAGAAATGGTGATGGAAGGGTTCAACATAGAAGCGGAAAATCCCACCTTCATGCATATAAAGTCCATCAACTGTAGGATATTTTATAAAAATAACAAGTGAAATATAAAATTATCTACAAAAAGTTATATATTATTTTTTTAATCTTTAAATCAAATAATATTTTTAAGACACTTAAAATATGCAATAAAAAATCAGGATTCTTAAAAATTGAAATTGTTAGAAACAATGTTTTGATTGTTGATATGGATTTTCCTTGTCTATGTACCTATTGTGATCAATAACATCTATAAATATACCTCAGTAATTTATTAAAAACATATTTTATAAATCCTTCTTTCAATTTTTATATCAAGCATTATTGCTTGAAGAGCTCATTTAGATCAGTTTCCTTCCTAGGGAAGCAATGGGTCTCAATGGTTTTTGGTTTGACCTTTGATACAAGTAGGAATTTCTGACTACTTAAGTGATTTCTCTCCACTATATTTAGGTGCCCCACTAAAAATATTCTTTACTCTTTTAAAATACCTATTTGTATGGATATTAGTGAACCAACATGTAGAATTTCCATGTTTACAATTCCCAAAAATATAATAAGGATGAATATTCTAAAAACTAGCATTTGCATGACCTTTTCTAGCTCGATCAATAGAAATTATTTGCTGAATACATAATCTTCCATATGCATGAATATGATGTTCACAGATTGTTTTGAGAAGAATTTTCTAGATGCATGATTAGTTTAATCAATGTGGGACCAATTATCGATGGGGAAAACATTTCTTTTTCGTCTTATTTAATATTGGGAGGTTCTTTAATTCCTTTTCGATTTACTCATAGTCCATGTCCATTATAACCCTTTTACTTTTAAAAATTCAAACCAATACTTTTAATTTGTTTTTCAGAACTACTAATCACATATGGAGAATTATCAGATTGATCAATAAAAATAAACATATTATGCACTTGTATGTTTCAATACATACATGTATAACTCTTTTCGTCTTTCATTTCATCTATTTTCAATTCCTGTTGCAATATTTCTAGGTAATTTTTAATTTCATTACAAAGTGAATAATTTATTTAACTTCATTATACAAATTATGTATAACTTTGTTGTAATTTTCCTCTACTTAGAGAAATCCGTCATAAATGGGGATTTTAAAAAGGGAAATGTTTTTATGCATATTCATAATTTGATCATCCTCGTTCTTTTATTTGTCTACACTGGCTAGTTCTCATCCATAAATAATTTATTTGTGCTCACTCTATGTTTATAGAAGTGTACCCACATCTTCAGATTATTCTTGTTATAATTTTTGAATCTATATTTTCCCTCCATTTTTAAAACCTACAAAACATTGAAAATTTCATTTTCCTTCATTTCATCCACTCATTTGTATTATTTTTGAAATTTGAAGGAAAATATAACAAAAATTTATTTAATATGTTATGAAAATAAATTGATAATAAAATTACATACTTTCTAGAGTAAATAAAGTGTAGTTCCATTCTATAAATAAAACTATAATTGCAAAATAAAATAACAATATTAATATCTATAGAAAAGTTGGATAAATATATAGGAGATATGTATGCCAAACATGTTTAACACTCGAATAGAAAAATTGTATAATAGATATTATTACATAGAAATTCTATCCCATGAAGATGCATATAAATATGAAAACTGAATATGTAGGATATATTCTTCAAAACTTAAAAACCAACAAAATTCAATTTATATCTAAATAGAATTCAACTTTTAAAAACAAGTTATTTATAGTGAATCAATGTGGAAGATGGAAGGTTTCTACGAATAGTAAATGAAGGGATTAAATTAATATTGGAAGGTCATTGTTTTTATAAATGATTTCCATGTAACATCATGGAGAATTTGAATGGGAAACGATGGAAAAATGAAAGAAATAATTTTCTATCATAAAACTATTTGAATCCTATAAATTCTTTCAAGTCCCTTAAAATATTAAAATTACCAAAATCTATAAAAATTTGCTAAAACAATAATTTAGGACTTCTTAATTATATAAATTTTAAAAATAATGTTTTGGTTGCTAATATGGATTATTTTTTCTCTTAATACCCTTTTAGATTATTGATTCATAAACCTAAGTCTCAATAATTTCTAAAAATAGATTGTTTATAAAATATTCTTGGAATGTTGACATGAGTCAATGTTACTACATGAACTCATTTAGATTATGGATAACATCTTGTCTAATATATAGTTAAATTTAAGTAAGATGTATTTAATATGATATATATATATATATATATATATATAAAATATATATCTAAAAAAAAATATTTATATTATCAATAAAAATTAAATTAAATATATGAAGATAAAAATTAATATCATACATGCCAAAATAAAAATATATATTCTTATCTACATACACATGATATATAATTAGTATATTAGTATAATTTAAACCATACTTTTATGCTCAAAAGAACACAAAATAATTATTAGACTATATAACATCCCTTAAACTCTTATAAGTATATTAAATTATTATATTATACATTTCGTAAGAAAAGGATCCAAACAATTGCAAAATTATTTTTTGATTATAGGTAAAAGAGGGTTAAGGGGTCCCTTCCCCGTACATAATCAAATCCCACTTGATGAGAAATTTTCATAACACTGCATATACCATTGGGTAAAAGATAAATAGATACTAAATTTGAAATAAAAACAAATTTTAGACTAACAACAAAATATCAACATACATAAAAAGGATATATAACAACAAATAAAAAGAGCTAACACTCAAGTGACCCTTAATGATTTAGGAGTATCATTATTTTCTATATCTTCCTAGAGGGTATTGCATTATTTATCTAAATAGTGTATGGAGGCACCAAGATTTTAAGTATCTCGCCTCGCTTAATCCCCATTTCCTTTTCTTTGAGGAATCCTTGTTATCGATTTTTCAATATGTATTTATGACTTGAGCTATCAAATGAACATGCTTAATGGTGGACTTAATGTGTAAGATGCTCCAATTAGTCATATGTTTAAGTAGATCTTAAATCGGTCCACTTAATGGTGGACTCAATATGCATCTGTCTTGTAACATTTCCATACTAGCATTGTTCATGATTAAGGCCATGCTCTCAATATTCTCTTGTATTTTATGCTAGTTTTTAAGTATGAATTGAATCATTATTTTCTTGAGATTAGTGTTAGTTTTGAGAAGCTCTAAGATCTCATGTTCCTTGACCTTCGAATAATTTCCAAACTATATTCTTTACTTTGAAAACGATAATGGTCTATTTGATTATTAAGGCATATCCCT
The DNA here is from genome assembly GCA_018340775.1 of Taxus wallichiana var. yunnanensis. NCBI lineage: Eukaryota > Viridiplantae > Streptophyta > Pinopsida > Cupressales > Taxaceae > Taxus > Taxus wallichiana. The sequence goes on from CM031234.1 coordinate 670,624,061, forward strand.
ACAAAATAATAATATTAATATTAACTGATTTATAAATAAATAAATAATAGATTATATAATTAAAAATTATTATTTATTTCACAATTTTTTATTATATGGTAATATGAAATATTTAAAGTGGGTTTGGGCATTCAATCACATTATATTGACAATATTATTTTTCCTCAAAATTTTGTAACCTACACATTAATTATAATTAATTAACGAAAATGCCAAAACATTCAAATATTCATAATCTCAAGCACATAATATTGTGTTTAACATTTTAAAAATATATATTATAAGTATTTAGATTATGCAAAAAAATAAAAAATGTTAACATGAATATCGTACACCATACTATCATAAATTATATAAGGAAAAATAATATGTTTATATACCGAAATATATATTGAAGGATAAGACAAGTGGAATAAAAGAGCATTCACACAACTAAAATTATAACATAGCTTTTCTGAAAAAATGATGGTACGCCCAACATGCATGCACATGAAACTTTAATATAAAAAATTTATTATATTTGAAGAAAATATTGTATTAAAGTATTTATTGTAAATATAATAAAAGTTTTTGTAAGGGAAAATCATGTTAAAACATATTTCTGAAAAGGAAAGAAAGAAATAAATAGATTAATAAATATGTGCGTAAATTATATCTTTTAATGAACAACAAAGACAATTAGAATTAAAGTGTTGTCAAAAATTATTAATGTAAGTTGGTTTTGTATATATATATATATATATATATATATATATATATATATATATATATTGATTGGTAAATATTTGAGATTAAAGGATTCTAAAAATGTTTTACAATAAAAAAATGGTAAACAATGGAGGATCACATGTTGTTAAACTGTCATAATTTTTCAAGACGACAAATAAACTAACTAACACAACAACTAATCCCTACATAGGAGTATATATTTATATTTGATGGAGTAGGGTCCTTTTTCATAAAGACTTTTTGTAATTTTTCATAACCATCCACTCCTTGTCCACATAAGGATTCATTTTTTCAAGAATGATCGTGAGAGAAACTTCATATTTTTTTATAATCTTAGATCCCTTCATAATATTTTTGGGTTGTATGTTCTCTACCTCAACCTGATGAGGAAGACAAGGTATTTCTTCTTGTAACGCTATACCCTTTTCTTCCAAATTTCTATCTAAATCTTCTAACTTTGAATCCTCTTCCTCGGATATGTCATATTTTATTATAGATTCCATATTAACCATAAGGTTCTCATGTTGTGATTCCTTCCACTGACAATATTTATTTTTTCATTTTCCTAAAAGTGCACTAAATAGACCGTTGTCCCATTTCATGACATCTATGAATAGAGAATGCCAAAATCTTCTAGTCAATGTTTTGGGCCCATATTTGATAGCCCATATTTTATCAATCACTTTAAATTGGATTTTTGCATGTAGATTTGCATAAGCATCGATATTGACAAGAATTTTTCCATAAAACTTATGAGAGAATGAAAGAGTTTAGTTTGTACATATTAATAGTGTGTTATGTTTCTTGTTTCATTGAGCTGTGAAGTTATCTTTCTAGTTTACATATTAAGAAATCAAACCATTGTAAGGATATTCGATTAGAAAAATCATTAAAATTTATATTGGATAGCATAAGTCAAGTTATGGAAGTAAGGAGAAGTAATCTTACTTGAGCCCTATATTATGTTATTCACATGTATAAAAATTATTACTTTTGGAAAAGTAAAAAGAAAGGTAGTTTGTATTTTGAAAATTTTGTGGAAAATGGGTTCAATAAGAATCCATATTTGAAATATGCATAGGTCGTGACATTGGTAGAAAGGGATGTATTATAAATAAGTTTAAAAAAATATGAAAACTCATTGTTTATATTTCAGCATACAATGGATGAGTTAATATTTACTAGGGTTGCAACAAGAACTATGTATAAAATATGCTTAGTATAGATTAAAAGCTATATGTAATGATTCTAACAATTTACAAATATCAAAACTAATATATACACTAAAATTATATAATTCAACTTTTTCACACTACTAATATTCACATTACTTATTTGCTCAATCAAGTGCACATTATCGATTCGATATGGTATATATCTAGGTATATTTTTTATCTTAATTTATTATACACACTCATTTATTGATAATTAATAGGAATTGAATGCATAAAAATATAAAATCCACTTGTCAAATTCCAAACTTCAAACTTAAAATTACCCCTCCAGGTCAAAAATATAAAATAGGGTAAGGAACATTCATAGGGTCCTGAACATAGATTATGGTAAATTATACTTTCACAATTTAGTCCTGAAATTTAAGTTACACATTATTATTTCAGTCATTTAATCCTCCTAAGTTAGCCTTTGTAACGTAAATTACCTTCGCAAGCATATATAAGTGAAAATTCCACATTTAGAAAATTTTAAATCTTATAGAATCTTATTTCAAAACCTAGGACTAAAGTCACCTAGAGCTTCCTACACTCAAAAATACAACCGCACATTCATTAGGGAAGCACCACGTAAAATAATGAATCTTCCGAATAGGTGTAGGGGACTACGTCCAATATTTTATAGCAATCAAATTCACTCACTCAAGTAGATTGGACATAGGGCATAGAAATTTTTAGTGGCAAATATTCCCGAATACACGAATATTATGGTTTTTAAAATTTTAAATTGGTGAATTTTTAGGGTAGGGATTAGGACCGGGTGGCCTTAATTTTCTAGTTACAACTTTATTTTAGAATTCAATTCTCCATAACCGTGAAATTGAAATTTGTGATATAAAACTTTATATTGTTGGTGGGAAACATTTTTTTATGCTACGGGTGATAATACAATATATATTGTTAGTCAATTTAAGATAAAGCATGGTACCGACCCACAACATATTTTTTACTACTCGTTGATTGCATAAAAAATACTATTGACCAATAGTATGGGAATTTTTTTCTTGTGCCATAATTAGGAGGACATATTTCTCATTGAGAATAGAATTTTAACTACTAACATCAAAAAAATTCAAAAATAAATTCCATCTAAAATTAATGAAATCTATTATTTTTGACAAACAATTACTTATTTTGAATTTATTTATTTTTGTGACAAATTTTGTGAGGAAATATTTCTCATGGAACTGGTCATTTTAAATTTTATGGTTAAAAAAGGGTATTTTAAAAAATTACATATGATTTTGGCTTACATTGTATATTATTAGTTGACATCATATATTGTTAGTAAAAATTAGCACTAGCCAACACCATTATTAAATGATTCACAATTCATGTAAAAGTGTTTTTTCAAAATTTTCCAAATAATTTTTATAGTTTTTTTAAGGTATCTTAAAATTTTCCCGTCGAGATAGAAACAAAAGTAAATATTTCTTAAAGGAAGGATATAAAACAGATTCTACTACAAGTATATGTCGCATGCTAGGTAAATCAAAATATGTAGTTTGAGTCCACTTTCAAGCGAGCCCAATGTTTTTTGTGCACGAGGGTGCCTAAAAAAAATAAATAAATTATTTTATAGGACTTCTTATCAATAATTAAGGTTTTAAATATTTAGAAGAGAACTAAGTGTTCCTCATGTGTGATTGATGGTAATTGAAATATATTGATGAAAAGATTCGCATACAAGAGACCAACCCAAAAAGTTTAATGTCATATATTTTGAGTAGTGTCAAGACCTTAAAAAGAGTTAAAGAATGGATAAACATTTATGAATATAATATATGGTCTTGCACATGATAATTTTCAAATCAAAGTTACAAATTTTAAGCAATTTTTGGTATATATTATTATCAATCCAAAGAGCACCGATTTGAAGAATTGCAAGCAATCCTTCTTTTCAATTGATATAATGGGATCTTCTCATAGTGTGGGTTACTCAATATTCAAAAGAACCTCCTGAGATATGGTTCCCTAGATCAATCACCTAAACTAGTTTTTTCTTAGGCATAAAAGAGATACAAAAGTTAAAATCATATAAAGCATGTACAAGTACATGATACACAAATTATTTTGGAGACCTATCACTACAAAAGACACACTATTTTTCTCTTTAAGACCTGAAAACTATCACTTGATTTGGTATTTTTATTGAAAATCGCACTCACAAAAGGAATTTACAAGATATTAACTTATGATAGGAGGGAAGATTTGAGGTCTCTTCCACTTCCTAACTAGTCAATAATGTAAACCTTCACTAAACATGGCATGTAATAGCTTCAAAAATCTTAATGAAGGTGATAAAATTCATAAACATGCAAGAAAAAAATATATTCAATTACTCACATTAATGAACCTATATATCACATTTCAAATCATCTTTAAAATGTAGGAAATTAGTATTTTGTTTCCTCAAATAGGCGATGAAGTGTAAACATTGACATAACCTTGCATGCCAAAATCATAAGCCCCCAAAAATGATTCAAAATTATGGGTATATATAGAAGACAAAAGGTAAAATAAATATGAAGATAAGTGGATCTGGAACTTCTCAACACGTTAGTTCACTTTTATTCATTCCTAGCATATCTCTTTCAAGCTAGGGTTTCAAACTCATAATTAGTGGTTTACCTTATTAACATTCGTTCATAAAATCTTGACAATAAAATGACCTCATTATTTTTGTGAAAAATTATTGAATCAATTTAGAAACATACCTAAAATTGACATGGTCCTATCTGCAAAAACACAATTCATGTCCAGCATTAGAATATCAAATTCGAGCTAGAAATGCACTAGTTTTTCACCCTTTCTCACCAAAACTGACATATATTTCAAAAATAACATCCTAATAACATGAAATATTTCTAAAATAACCATGACACATCATAATAACATATTAAATCATCATAATGTAATCACCATATATCAAACTCTCCAGCAGTGATACTTACATAGCTACCCCTTAGGGTTTGACACTTTAGAAGTTAAGATCAACTGAAAGAATTTTAGAACACATCATGAAATCATTTAAAATGATCCAAAAATACCCATTATACCATGATACACCTAAAAACATACATTCATGATCTCATATAGCTCCAAAGTTTTTCCTCATATCCCATATCACTAATACTTGCTCCAAATGAGCACACAAACATAACTAATAACGTGTATCTACACCATGCACCTGATTTGAGAGATCAAGCACCCTAAAAACCTGATATCCATCATGCAAATATGATTCTCAAGAAACCAAGGAGTTCAAACCATCATGCATCATCATCTAGGCACCTAAATGTGCTTGCAAAAGAAAATAATCCTCACTAAATATCAAGTATCATCATGTACACATCTAAACCTTCATGGAAATATAATAAACTACATCATATGACCCTAAACCATCATCCACTTTTCCATTAATGGTGTTTTACATTAATGACAACACCTAAAGTACCACATGTAAATAATCTCTCTCTTTTCATTGATGGAAAACCACCTGATCTTCTCCCCTTTTTACATTAATGAGATGCATATTATTCACCTTCCGAACTTTATAAAAGCTTACTTTTGTTGGATACATCAACCAAATATCTCAACCTATCCCAAACCTTTAAATTTACATCAAAATATGAGTTTGCCTTCTTTTTCAAGCATCTAATCACAATGCTTCCCCGGTCCAAACATATAAAACATCCGATCATGTCAATAAATCATTATCTTACCTTATTTAGATCCAATACATCATATTCCAACTTTTAGGAATGCGAAATGTGCATTTTTCTCCTAAACCATGTTTTAGCTTTGATGAGAGCACTATACTAGACTTGTAATTGTACCATACTCTTCATGAGCATGCCAAAAATCTCATCTATGATCATGCAAATCCATATTATGTCCTTTATTAAGAATACACCATATTTTCTAAGAAATATATTATCTTTACAATGCACTTTCTTTCTCTTCATAGCATACTTAAGAATAAGAACCTTAAATGGTCTTCTCGGTGCATTTAGGACCGATTTTGATGATCTCCCAAGCTTCATAAAACATATGACCCAAAAACCATCACTCCATATCGAATTAAGATTATTTTATATATCTTAAAAACACAAATATGAGAAACTTAAATTTCAATCATGGCTAGAGATCATCTAAGACAATTTTACTCATCCTACAAAACTTTCTCGATTCTACACCAAAATAGGTTAAATAATGTTTTTATGAACCAAATTCAACCAAATATTCACTTAACCCACTACATCATACCTTTTATGCTTTGATATCTCTCATATAATATTATGGAATCATCCATTTAGGATCCCCTAACTTTAATAGTAGCATATTTCCTTCATCCACATGAGCAATATTGGAGATCACTTTGTATACACCGATTTTAAGACAACATATCGACAACCTTATCAAGGGTCAAGAAGAATTTATACCTTAATTGCTTCTCATTCAAAATACAGAGTACTTGAACTTAGATAATTATACCACTTTAACAATATATTCAACACAAAATTATGCATAAGAATATACGCATACCATGTCCTTCACCAAGCATTCCATCTTGTGTATGGAGTTATAAAAAATACAAATAAGACTTAACAGGTATAATAAAATCCTCCTTATAACATAAAGAGTCATGATTCCTTACTTAAAAAATTTATCAACTCCTTTGATCTTAAACATGTTACAAACATTTTGTAAATGATCTTTCATTCCTATAGAACCACAACACCGACTACATGCACAACCTTTTCATCCAATTTCCGATAATATTCCACTATGAATTCAACTCATGAAAAAATTAAATCATTGGAACAATCATCCTTTATCTTAAAATATAAAATCAATTTTATTATACATAGGACCACTCATTGAGAAGATCATATAACTCAACAAGCTACGCACAATCCCGAGTTAGTTTACACAAACGAAATGAAAGTCTTAGAGACTCCAAGAGAGTATAAGGAGTAAACCATCAATTATATTATCTTTTAAAAAATAAATAACCATTCATGATAGTTCAAACACTCTTGTACATACCCCAATATTACTTTTAGAACTACTTTAATCATATTATTGCAACTTTTTATTATTAGAAGCATACACTCGGCCTAAAAATTTTGTCACCACTCAAATATCCATAAACACCCTTACATAGACTGAGATAATATCCTTGAGTAGAGAAGATGATCTATATTGTTCTCATGAGATGGATTTCTCCCCTCAATTTTAACATACTTTATCGACCTTATTTTCATATTCAATTCACATGATCTTCCTATTTTTACTTGGAGGAGCTCTTAATCAAGTTCAAGATAACTTCACACCTTTATAATTTTTCCATACATCTTACATGCTTACTTCAATAAATAAAACCCACATTGGACCCTTGATCCATATCAAAAAACATGATTCTGCAAACATTTAAATTCATCATGAAGAACATACCTTGTAAAACCTCCAAATATTTTTAATACAAATGTTCCACACAACGCATTCATCATACCTATAATTTTCATAATTTTTATAGTACATATCCCTTTAGTCATTATACAGACCCTAAATCAACTTAATACAACTTTATTGAGACCCTTATAACTTGACCATATTGATTCATGACTCTAATATATATCTTCACAATCTAGACATATAGAAACAAAGACTTTGGAGATATGACCATACTTAGAGAAAATTTGTCAACCCAAACATGAGGACATATATGGTCCATAATTAATTTAGTGGGACCTTCAAGAATTATAGCACACTGACATTTCTTGATCCATAAAAGTAATGTCATGATAGAGAAAGTATAATATTTGAGACACAAATCAATGATCCAAGATGAAGGTCAAGATACATTCATTTGGCATGATAGAGTTCACATGATCTCAACACTTTGACATACGCATGATTCAATCATCGTAAAATTTATACTTCAAGCATAGAAAGGATCATTAATTCCTTTACATTAGTTCCCCATATCATCAATTCCTTATAAGCTTTGTGTGTCATATTCATCTTCTTTATTACACTATCAACAAGCTTATTCACAATCAACTACCCCTTATAACATTGAGAAACATACAAAAAAATTAGTGTAGAGATTTACCTTATGAAACATCACTTGTTTCAAATATTAATTTTCCCATATTATCTCCTTAAGAATTCTTGAACCATGTCCTTAAAAAAAAAAATTTGATTTCGCAAGATACTCATCTTAGAAATAGGTGTTTTGAAACCTAAACTCGTTAGAAAATACCATGAATGTACACACTCTTAATTCCTAATGCAACTTGAAAAATTATCTCTCCTTGTAATGATGATATTTAAAAATCTAGCCCAAAATTCCATTCATATCACTCTAAGTTCACAAAGTGAGTACCAAGTCAAGATAGAGAAGTTGCCATAGAGCATAATATTGCACTTATTACCTCAAAAACAATTATTGACACTCTCCTTGATACTAATAACACATGTAAGAAAATTTTAAATAAATGAAGGAAAAATACTACCATTGACACCCCCTGAATTCATCTTGAGTTAGTATTTTAAGAATACTGTATGAGTTCATTACCTTAAAATTGATCGACCGAGACAAAAATTTGATGACACCAATTTTTCTTCAATCACATTCTCGAGAACCATTTACATCCTTTGGATACTCTTACCACTTGAGCTAATGAATTTACAAAATAATAGTAATAATTGGACATATTATAGTGATAAAAACACACTTCCTAAGGAGTATGAACTTTTAGGACCACTTAGAGTCTTTAACGTGCTATTGAGCCACATCCATAGCTTCATCTACATCATGTACACAAGGGAAAAATTTTCACTAGTCTTTAAAACTCATGATTATTCTTGATTCTTAATCACAACACCCCTGAATTTCTACAACTAGATGGTTGAAACTCTTAGTGTGATTGCATAACATAGAGGTTTTTCCAAAGCGTGGGACTTAGCGATTGGCAAATCTATTTGGATGAAGGTTGGTTCCAATTCCTCTATTGTGATGCATAAATTCAAATTGTAGAGGATGTACTCTAAAATATACTCTAACTTGCTAAGGAGACATGGTTAAGAAGATTATAAGAAATTAAATCTAAACTAACTAAGGTGATGCACCAAAGGAATTATAAACACCTAGTTTGTAATTAAACACAAAACATAATAAATGTAATACAACAACCATGCATAAATAACCAGGATTACAATGATAGATTGGGAACATGCAATGAAAATAAGAAACGGTTGAAGATCATCCACAAAATTTTATTATTGCTCCAAAGATTGGATACAGTGCATTACAATGGCCAAGAGGAAAGATATAATTTTACAATTTATATGGGAGGTTTGAACTCCAAAAATTCACTTACAGACAAGAGAAGAAGGGAGGGTGAAAAGTTAAATTTTCCAACACTAGAAAAATGCCCCTCCAAATAATATATATCAAGAATGAGAGAAAGCGGGAGAGATGAATTTGAATACTTTCTCCAACAACCCTAAAATGCATTGAATTCACCTACAATGATGATGGGTGCCACTATAAATCCCATGCCTCCATGTACTATGCCTTATTTGGAAAGAAATGAAGCCCATACCTGAAAGATGGTTTAAAACCCACAAGCAAAGATCACGAGGGACGAAGTGCACATCAACAAACGTATGAACGAAAGTGTGAAGAGATCTCGGGAGGAGCGATCATCAACCGAATGTGCATGAAAAGATTTGAAACATGAGCGTAACTCCGGTTAAGCCATAAAACTCTCCTCTATCTCATAGATCAAATGGGGTGTACATATAGGAGGTCTTGAGTAACCCCAATGCTGCGATCATAACACTCGAGTAGAGATGGGGAGTTACATTTCTAGAATAGAAGTGTAACTCCCAATTATGCATATGATGCCTTGATGTACGACACACCGACTCACTAACATGTAATGTAATCTCATAATGACCCCTAAATGACACATGGTCCTACAATCTCACCTAAATGAGATGACTCACCTAATGATGTGGAAAATAACATACACTCAAACCCCCCTTCAAAGTAACTTAGGATGAGGCGGCAAGTTAGAAATGAGAAATGGGTCCTGACACAAAGCCTGCTGAGGTACCCATGTACAAGAAAAAGATCCCAAGTAGTGAAGGAAAACCCAGTGGGAAAAACATCCACCACAAGAGAACAAAACACTCTCTAATCTAAGAAATATGCCAAATATGGGTCCTAGATCTAGACGAGCCTGAAAAGGTACCCATTTACAAAGAGCTAATCTCTTGGAAAGAAGAAGAATAGAGAAGAAGAGGGAAACCAGAGGAATGTAGAAGATTCCATGGATGGATCTGAACTCTGCATCTCTAGGAGGTCTCCCAAAAGAAGGTTGATGACGAGATCCTCTGCCTCTTGACAGAAGAAGAACCATCCATACCGAACAATGTGCTTGCCCTAAGGAAGGACAAAAATGACGTGCTGAAAGTCCTCCCACTCCGTAAAGGAAACCTAAGGTAGTAGCACAAATAAATTTGATTCTGGTCCTATAGGTCTCGCAAATGAGTGTAGCGAGAATCAAGGTAATGCCATATGTGTAGAACTATCAGAGTGTAAAATAGGAGCACCCATAGAAAGGATGTCCAAGTGATGTGAAGGGAACAAAACATCCTCCACAAAAAAATGGATCCATAGGCCGGGTGGATCAATGAATTTCTTTGGAAATGTGGAAGTGACATGATTCCGAAAGGGGCACTCCCAATAATAGAGATGATGAACTCCTTTGAAACACTGTAGATGGATGAGGGACCTATAGTACATCACAAGTTTATTCTCACAAAAGACAACTAAGGTCGAAGATACTCGTCCCAATGAGGGGGCTTAGAAAATAGAAGAGTGATATCGAGATAGGTATGAGTCATATAATGAAGGTAGAGGAGTGAAGTAGGCCTCGCACACTACAAGTGGAAAGGAGGCTAGTGTAATCATGGTATGAGACCGAGAAGGAGATCGCTCAATATCTCGATGAGATGTGGGAAGTGTCAACACTCTTTGGAATAATGAGAGAAAGAGGAGAAGAGTCCTCTGTAGTACTCTCGACATCAGAACTAGATGCACAATCCTCATCTTCAAAAGTAGAACCAAGCGAGCTTGTGTCAGTGGAACAGTCATCACATGAAGAAATAGAGGAGATAATTGAATCAACAGCAGCAACAATGGTGGCAATATGTGAAGGGTCTCCATAGAGGGATTGAAGAATGCTCCAGGACATAGTGAGGTGGATCTTAGTCTCGCCACGTGAAACCAATAAGAAGGAGAGACATGCATCATCATGTGACCAGAGATATGGTCACAAGTGTCAAGGAAGTCCTCTAGATGACGATGATCAATGGGTGCAGGAACTGGCCCAAGCAAGAAGGGTAAAATACCCTCGTGGGTGAAGTAACATTCCATGGAAGCATGCCAAGATGAATAGTTCCCTCTCTCGGTGAGAAGTGGCGGAGGTTGTAAGGAAATCTTACGATGCTCAAGTATAGAAAGAGCACTCTCCATGATGAAAAATGCAAGAGGCACAAAAGTAAGACGTCGGACTTAGCCGATAATGCATCTCGTGTGTAAAATCCCAAGAGTACAATCAACCCCCCAAAATGCGGCACTTTATAAAGTAGTGCATTTACAAAAATGATAATCCCATCATGTAGAATGTGAAAAAACATGCAAATTTTACTAAAGAAGTGCTCAAATCTAATCAACGTGTCAAAAGTTATAGCAAAAATCAATTCCCACAACTAATGAGAAAATGCTAATAAACACTGCAAACGCATTAAAAAAGTGCCCGAAATGGGTGTAAAGGGTGTCATGTGGGTACCGTTGAAATAACATCAAATTTTAGGCTTATTTTGTTTTAATTGTGAGGGGGGATTAGCCTCTTGCCAACCCCTAACCTCGCCCTCCATCTTTGACGCTCATAGGAAGGGCATTAAATACAAGCAAAATAGGCCTAAAAATTATTACAATGCCATGAATAATGTTTTAATCCTTAAAACATTAAAAACATGTTTTTTTAACCTCTAAACAAGTTCTAAAAGGTATGTGTGGGGGCCCACATTGGGAGATCACCCTGCTGTCAAGGACCACATGAAGCTGGACCAAGATGTGAGTGCAAATCCACATGAAGACAGATCTGCAAGCAAGAAAAGTAACCATTGAAGTTGCAGTGAAACCGCAAGTGAGTAGGAGAGCCCACGTGTGAAGGTGCTGCAAGTAAGTTGAACATCTAGAACAGAGAAGGGCCACATGTTGTACATGGTAGTTGTAACCGTAAAATAGATGCCCGAGTCGATGGAAGGTTTGCTAAATGGTAACGGCCCTAGCTGGAGAGAGGAGAAGCCATGTTTGGAGAGTGTTGTAGGTCGATTTAGGAGGCCACATGCATAGGAGCAGCTGGAGTTGGAGCATGGGAGAAAAAAATTCTGCTGATTTTGGAAATGTTGAACCAAGGTTGAGCAGCAAGGAGCCCGAGGTATGAGTCACATAGAAGGTTCTCTAACACGATGCACCAAGGCTGGAATAGAACTAGGGAAATGACAAGCATGAGAGGTCAAGGATGAGCCAGAGAACCAAGAGCACACAACACCAAGGATGAGCAAGAAATCCAATGTGGAAGTTGGTTGTGCAAGGCAGGAGGAACGGTGCAGGTTAGCAAAGGTCAAGTCGATCTCAAACATGAGTCAACCGTGAGTAGTATCTTGAGTCGATCACGGTAGGTATGAGTTCAATGCAAGCATTGCCATGTAAAAGTAAAACCAAACTTAACTGCCAACCAAACAACAACCACTACAAACCTAGAAAAATTCTAAAACCAAAGATTTTAAGGTCGACCGCAACCTTAGAAATCCAATACACCTCTAGAGCACGCATGTAACCATGGAGAATCAAGCAACAAAGTCACTAAACTTGAAAATCATCATAAACTCCAATAGAGACAAAATCCACGAACAACCTGAATGGAGGTATAAAAATGCCCGAAATCAATGCAATAAACACACAAACGGAATATCCATTACGACACATGCAACGAAATATGAATATCATCCCGAAAGCTAGAAAACACACGAACAATTTTGAGGAGTGCATGGATCCACAAGATCCACCCGATATAATGAAAGAGGGTTTAAAACCCACAAACGAGGATCATGAGGGACGATGTGCACATCAACAGACGTGTGAATAAGCAACGTAAAGATATGTCGGGAGGAGTGAGCATAAACTAAATGTGCATGCAAAGATTTGAAACACAATCGAACTTGGTTAATCCATAAAAATCTCCTCTATCTCATAGATCAAATGGGCTATACATATAGGAGGTGCTTGAGTAACCCCAATGCTGCAATCATAAAACTCAGTAGTAGGGGGAGTTACATTCCCAAAATAGAAGTGTAACTCCCAATGACGCATATGACGACCGATGTACTTGATGCACCGATGCGTAAGAGAATATCATAATAACCCCTAAATGACACATGGACCTATGATCTCACCTAAGTGATATGACTCACCTAATGATGTGGAAAATAACACACACCAGCAATACCTTCATTATTCCGTATGTAAGAACCTTGAAAATCCTGTAAAATAGTGGACTATATTTCTTCATTTTTAATAACTTAGTCTCACTTAAATTAGAGGAGATTATAAGATTTCCAAAAAGTCCTTTCTTGTGCAAATAGGATCTCCCACCAAAAGGTATGTCCATGTGAAGGTTGGGGTGTCATTCTCGCAAAATGGCGTGTTCTTGATCTTCCTTTTTAGAGTCCAAAATGCATGTAACCTTTGAAATAAAAATGTAGACTTTCAGACATTTTGGTTTTGGAATTCAAGTTATTCTTCATCCTCTTGGGCGAGCAAAAATCTGAAACTGAAAGTCCAAAATTTCAAAAATTTGTAACTTTTCTCTTTTTGGACTCACGACAGCTTTTATCCTTCAAATTACCTCGAGAGTTCTGAAACTACAAAACCTGAAAATGCCACTGCGTTGACCCTAAAACCAAGTTTGAATTTTTTAAATGTGAAACCTTTTGGGTTTCAAACTTTTGGGATTTCAGACATTTTTGGTCACTTTTCCTATTTTTTCACCGAAGACTCTGAAACTCCAAATTTCACATCTCTCAAACTCAAACTCCAAAACCAAAAAGTTTGAAATTTTAGACTTTCATAATTTCAGATTTCAGGATTTTTGCTTGCCATTTTCCAACTAGCCATTCTCTTTCTCCAAAACCCTGAAACCCAAACTATGAAATTTCAAAATTTTAGAGTTTTGGATTTAAGTTACTTTCCTCATTTTGAATTTTTCAAAAAAATTCCCACCTTGTCTCTGAAATGCTAAAAATGTGAAGTTTGAAATCTTCAAGCCTTTCTCCATTCTTCCACTTGAGCTCTGATCTCCTTCAATGTTCCCTTGGCCATTCATTTGTCAACCTTGCATTTCCATTGTCGAGCTTGCCTACGACCTGATTTTGGAATTGAAATGTGAGCTCGCATGACTGAACCAACCTCTCCATTTTCTCCTATGCATAGTTTCGTTTGATAAAAATTTTCCAAAGGGGAAAAATTGGATAAAAATTATTTCATGATAATTTGTAGGACTCAAAATAATTATCATGTTCTTCATAGACCACGACGCTTTCAATTTTTCTAACCTTAGACTCGGAGACAATAATAACACACTTCATGAGTTCTAAACCACTTACATAAGTCATGTATCTTGAAATTGAGACTCATCAAGATACACAACTATCTTTGACTAACCGCACTCCATGAAATTTTTTTTTGGAAATTTTGTCTCACAATACATACAATAGTTTATGGGACAACATTCCCTCCTATTATGGGAGAGGTTTCATTATTCACCAAAAAAATGGAAACTATACCTATTTATAAATATACAATATAAAAACCTCTAGATGAGAATTTAGGTGTAAATAACATTTACATATTCAATTATTTTCAATACAAAAGATGAGAAAAGGTGTGAGAATTTCAGAAAAATAAAAAATAGTTTTATGAGCAAGACCGGTAAGAGGGGACTTCTAGTTCAACGTTTCACCTATCAAGAACACAAGTGTTATCCTTGGTCATACAATATTACTCACTATTGTAAAAGAAAAGAAGTGAAGAAGGAATAGCTTTTGGGTGTAGAGACTACATAATTAAACAATACTTATGCATGCATGAATATTTAAGAACACATGAATCAAGATACCATAAAATTAATCAAATATAGATACAAAAGATACAAGATTCTTCTCACTAAAGTAATATGGATTGAATAGATTTTCTACAATTCTAATATATCAGATTCACATATATAAATTAAAGAATCATAAGTAGAAATAATACATCTAAGAGAGGTATATTCTTCTTCTTCGTATTGATCAAAAAAATTGTATCATTAAATTCATAATACCAAAATCCAACCACCCCTTTACAATGAGAGAAAATCCTTATATAGGCATAGGGGTGGTTGTAACCAATTTTCTCTAGTTCCATAATCTTTTAATTAAGTGTTGTCACTTAATTAAATAAAATACATTTAGTCAGATCTATTTACAATTTCATATTTTTCAAATTAGTGAATCTAACTATGAAATAGATCGACTAGAAAGAAAAGCCTAAGAACTATATGTAGGAACACTTCTGGATGGCCCAAATGAAGTCTTTAATTTGAGTGTTTGATTTTTGAACATAAATAAACATCCAAAATTTTCCATGCCCTTGGATAATGCATTGTTTTCCATATCATTCAGCTAGCTTCCCATTTCATATTCCATCTCTTTTAAATGCATCCATTATGTACAAAACTTTTGTTGACTTCTATGACCACATTGTGTAGTTCAGTGATTTCCTCCATATCCTCCTTAGTCACAGGTCATTAGACATGAAGGTAATTTCTTTGATCAATGTTCTGAATTTTATGTTGACTTCATCTACAAAATTTCTCTCTATTAACTTATATTTAAACATGTGATGGTTGAGAGCTTGCAAGTTAACTATAATTTCTTAGTTGAATGCCTCTCCATTCTATGTCATTATTTTAAGATAAGTGTTTTCTTCCACGAGGACCTTGATCTTCCATTCTACTTAAAATACCTACTTTTTAGATAGATTACATTTAGAATCATCAAATAATTTATGGTCAAGGAAATTTTTCTCATCTATGGCATTCATAATTATGAGATCCTCGATCCATTCCGACATAATTTAAGCTCCTTCTCGATCTAGTGATCATTGTGTCAAACTCATTTTATGCCAATGATATATTGTCGATACCTTGTATACTTCCTCTATGAAATTCAAACCAAATAACAACATTCCTTCAACTATTATTTCAATATATTTTCCATAAGTAACATTCTTATAGATATATTTGATAGCTTGAACCTCTTCATCGACATGATAATGGGAGGATACATTGAAGTTAGAGGAGAAGAATCACACACTTTCTCACTAGTAAGAAGATATTTGATGAAACAAGAAAGATTTTTACTTATTATTAATGATGATATTACATTTGTTTATCTTTTTCCACCCTTTCTATCACCTTTGAGATGGTATCTTTCAAGTGTTGAACTTTTCCTTCAAGAGTAGATTCACCCAATGGATTCTTGTTAACTCTAAGTCAGAAAATATCAAATGATTTTCATATTTATTCACTCTTGGTTTTCCTAACTTTATATATTTTTTTCCTTTTTAACAAGATACCAATCTAGAGGTTTTTTTAGCCTTCTCGGTATGAGGAGCAGGAGTGGTGCCAAGGAGGGTAGCTACAATATCAAATCCTAAGACAATGACTTGAGAGGATGTCTTCCTCTTCCTATTGTCAATCATGGGTTGGACCCATGTGAAGGAGTCATTGCAAGGTGGAACAGAGAGTTTAATAAATAAAAGTGTATTCAAACAACCAATATTTTGAGTGAAATATACCTCCAGATTGGGTGTTCTAGTGTTTGAAGAAGACACTTTCTTTTTTTTCCATTTCAGCTTAGGAATGCTCAATGCCCCTATATCTAGATCTACAACTTGCAATTGATTATCTTTATATTCTTTATTTTTAGTGCTCCCACCCTCATAATTACTTTCCTCATGTTCCTCTATCTCTTTTTCCTCTTCCTTTAAAATATAAATTATCTATTCAACTCTCTATACTTTATATATTTCTTCCGGGAGAGAGAATAATTTACTTCTCTTTTAACTACCTCCTCTATTTTATCATTCCTCTCAATTTTATACTTCTTGGATTATACTTTTGTTGAAGATTCTACATCTGAAGGAGAAGGATTTGATTGGTCTTGTGCTTGTGGCAATCAAGCAATGATCTCTTTCTCGTGATGTTAAGGCTCCTTGTGAAGAGGGTTGAACTATACCTTTCTTAAATGGTCTCATTTTTATATCAAAATAGATTTTTGTTCTTACCAAGAATAGATTTATGATTTCCCCAAGATCATCCTTCTCTTTTTGAAACCAGTTGATGGTAAGAAGAGTAGTGTGTTGAATGGTTTGGATAAATTTGAGAGAATATTGGTATGCATCATCATCTTGAAAGTATTTTGACACTTTGTAAATCTTGAAATCCCTAATATATTGTAGATAAACCAAGACAAAGTAATTTATTCTCACCTCATACTCATCTAAACAGTCCTCCCAATAATATTCTAGGGTAGGAAAATGATAATAGCTCATTCTAAGGTGATTAGAGATGAAACCTTTAATATCAAAACATGACCTTTTGTGAAAAGTATAAAAATTGAATGTAGAAATGGTTCTTTCTACATTTTGGGCATCTAATGTTGTCCTACAAGTATAATTCCCCAAAGTGATTGGGAATTTAATACCTATAATATTATTATGTTTATATGTCTTGTGATGCGTGTCGATTTATTGCAGACCTCCACTAAGACCAACTTATCATTACAATACATGTGGAGTCTATTGGGTGCACCTTCAAATCTAGCTAATTTGATGTATGAGAATCTTCTGAATTGAATAAATAAACTGCCATATGTTGAGATTAGTTTTTAGCCTCAGTAGACACCCACTCATGTATATTTCCCTCTATGAGTCCGATAATATACATTTTTAAGGAATCATTAAATCCTCTGATGTTAATCTTGTTGTTTTCAAAGGTTAGTCGAGGGTAAAATTCATAGGCTACTTCATTATTTTTATCATCCATTGGAGAAATACCTAAACAAACCCTGTAGGTTGCAATTGTGTACATGAGATAAGAGGTCATGCAGAAGGATTTATCCTATTGCACATTGACTAGTTGTTCACTGAAGTTTTCATAGATTATATCCACCTAATTTAGGTTTTTCCTTCCTTGAGAGATGATATTTATGTATGCACACATCCATTACTGAAATTAAGTTATAGTAGGAAGACCCATCAATCTAGACAACAAAGTGATAATGTTAGACAACTCCTCCTTGATTTATGACCTATACACAACCTTAGGTAACTTTTAAGTTTTTATTTTCTATGTTTTAAGCCATGACTTGGCTATCATTTCTCTATACCTCTCCTTATCTTGTGCAAAAGACCTCGAGCCTTTACTTTAGTCAAAATATTGACATCTTCAACAAAGGGGATTTTGAAAGCAACATTTATGCAATTGACATCAAATTTAGCAATTACATGACCTCGAAGATCCCTAATTTCCTAAGTATTTGGGTCAAGCAATTACATGTACTAAGAGTTGAAAACGATCTGCATGAGCAAGACGACTATATTTAATTCATTGGGCCATGGGGGTGGAATTTTCTATAGAAATATGAGCATAAAAATTATTGAGATCAATATATTGACCATCATTCTCCCAAATATTAGGTACATATGTTATGAGGAATAAAATTTTCTCATAACCTTTGTAATGGAACTTCATGGTAGAAATCTAGGGACACAAAAATTCAGGAGGAGAGGAATTCAACAATGGATTTTAGGAAGACTAGACAATAGTTAATAAAGTATCAATTTGATACCATAATACCTATGGAAGTCTCATAATTGACTTATCTTAACCATAGATAAAATGTTATTTCTCTCGGGATCACGACATAACTTCAATTTTTTAATTTGAGTGGAAAATACTCCAATTATGTCTAGAAACAGGATCTATGGCATGGGAACGGAAAATTCATAGTGCTCAATTGAAAAAATGGTAAAAATTAGGTACTTTACCCCTTCTTATACTTTTTTGTTCAAAACATAATTGGTAAAATGCATTAATGAGAATACATCAGGTGTGATTTAGAAAATGAGATAACTTATGGAAACATTTTTACCTTTTTCTTATGAAACGTGGTTATGTCGGAGATGCAAGGAACAAAGGGCCCGTCAAAATAAGGGACATAAGGGTAATACATCTCTGAACTCTCCAAAATGTGAAGGGATGCTTTATTGGGTGGGTGAAGTGGGCTTGCAAAGAAAATGAGGCTTGAAGTAACATGGTTTGTTGGTTCCTCAATTACCCAAAACTCCGCAATACAGAGGAACCAAGGAAAGTAAAGAAAAATTGGGTCTACGGAGAACACAAGTCCATTGGGAAAATAGGGGTCGTGGGTCACAAAATTCCTCATCTCCACAAATCAAAGGAACACTTTGAAAATTTTTAGGGAAAATATTTGTGGATAAAAGGTAGGTGCAGGGAATTTAAGGGTGTAGAGAATTCTTTTTTATGAAAAGTTACAAAAATACGTGAGATTCCTTTGATACAAAGGACACGTGCAAGGCTTGCAGAAGAAAAAGGAGTTCAAGAAACAATGCAAATGGAAGAATTCCTTAAAGAACACCAAAACATGCAATACAATGACTCAATAAAGTGGGGTAAATTTAGGAATGTCGAGAATAGAGGGTCTGATGGAACAAGTTCCACTTGTTCCTCTTGGACCTGAAATTGTCACAAAACAAAGGACATAACCACAAACAACCAAGATACTAAAAAATTGCTAAGTGTTAAGATTTTTTCCATCCTCAAGACTTTACAGAGGAAAAAAACACTCGAGGTGTCACTTAACAAAAATCCAAAAAAATCACAAAAATTTCACACATATTTAGGGTAAATGACAATAGCTTGGATCTTTCGAGGAATGAATTGACTCGAGACACATTTGAAACAAATATAGAGAAAAGGAACACAAAATATCTTGTTTGGAAGACAATCCCTCTAGCGATTGGGAAATTTTTATAAAATAAAACAATACAGAACACACAAGAGCACAAGGCCCAACACAAACCAAAATCAAAGAGTGTAAAAGAATATTTATAGGAATATACAAAGGACTTCTTATTCACTTCATGATTCAAACAATTTTAAATATTGAAAACCATATGGAAATGGAAGTGAAGTCCCATCCATATAGCTCAAATAATATGAATTTTCACTGGTAAAATGTCTAATTTTGAAAGGACTAAGCCAGAGTGAATCAAAATTACCATGACTTCCTCATGTCTCCCACCCATTTTCCTAGAGTAGGAGAATATCTCCAACCTAGAAGTCTCTTGGATTGGATCTCTTTCCAAAAAAAAGGTTCACCATCTGCTAGTGTGCAATGATTCTTCCAACCACTTGCAATCTCTCTTCATCCAATTTATGCAGGTACATCACCATTTTCTCCATGGAACCGATGTACCCATCATATTCAATAGTTTTCACCAAATGTAGTGTAGGTAACTCAAATTTTACTAGTACCTAATATTTTTTCACATACAACAATTAGAATGGAGACATCGCAATATCTCTCGTTGGTATTATCGTATTTCCTCAAAGAGCATATTAAATATTTTTATACCAGCTTCTCTATGACTCGACTAGTCAATTTCTTATATATTGTCACCAAATTCTTGTTAGTTGAATTAGATTGTTTGTTACCTTGTGAATAGTAGTCGAAGAATGTGAAAGGGAGATTCCATATCCATAACAAAAATCAATTAACTCATGTGAATAAAAATATGTGGCATTATTTGTGACAATTTAATTTGGAACTCCAAATCTGACCAATATGTTATCCTTGATGAAATCATATACTACCATAGAAGTGGTCATTTTAACTAGAATTTCTTCCATCATCTTTGTGAAATAATCAGCGGCTGCATAAAAATGCATGTTTCCCACACTTGAAGTACTATTGAGGGTTCCTATGAAATATTTCCCCCATTGCTAAAAGGTCTCTTACATCACCACTAGTTTGAGAGGAAATGTGGGATACTTGGGTCTACCCAAATAATTTTAGCATGCTTCACACTTTGTCACCCATTTTACTGCATATTTGAAAAGTTTTTGTGAATAACACCCTACCGTAAGGATTTTATGAGTTGTCACCAAGGAAGAAAAGTGACCTCCACATGCATGATCATGTAAATCCTTAAACAATATTTTATTCTACTCATTTACACATCTGAAAAATATTCCATAAATCCCTCTATTGATAATTTTTTTCACTTGTGTAAAAATGGGAAACTCAAAAATTTGTTTACGATGGATAACATTGGTGAAGTAAACCTAAGCTAGGGGAGATTCTTTCAGTCAATGTTGTTTATACTAAACTAATTAATGATTACATGAAATCTATAGCTATGTGCGTTGTTACAAAACATAACAGATCACATAGTCTATAATTTCATGACTATCTTTAGTAAAAGAACACAAAGCACCAAGCGATAGATGTGTTGCCTTGATGAAGACATCGAATTGTAGAATAGGTGAAGTGTTAATTCTTGGAACAAGAATAATAATTGAAGATTGAGTAATCGAGTTCATTACTTGATGTTACAGGTAGTCTTTAATGATCTTTCCTTCATGATTAAGACATTCAATTATATTATTGGGTTGTTTAATTCATCATACAATCCATATAGAAAGCTAAAATGTAGAAAGAAATACACAACTCAATTTTAGAATTCAATGTTTTATTCATAATGAATTTCAAATGTTCCCACACAAGCCATGGGATGTAACTAAAAAGTAAAGTATAGCTACTAAAGAAAAAGGTACATATGCATAAAAGAGAAAATATAGGATTACGAATGAACCCATCATTGCCTTCGGGGTTTTTTCTTTGGTTGAGGCATCTCCATCTCTAGCTTTTTTCCCCTTTCATCTTCATTACTGAAAGCATTGTACCTAAAAGAAGAAAAGAGAGAGACTATCATTTACAAACTCAGGGTTAATCCATATTTCTATAGTATCCTATTTTGTGCATATGGATCTTTTAACAATAGGAGATATAAAGAAGGAGAGAAGAAAATAAAAACCATGGACATAAGAGAGGACAAAAACACTTAATATTTTCTTACTGTTTTCTTAAGTGTGTAGGTAAAGGTTGCAGTGTCAGAACTACCATTATTGCGAAGTTCAATAAATTTTATCATATGGTACATGAAGTAGATAAGTCATAAGAACATACTGGTAAGAAGGAAGAATGCAACTCAAATTTTAGAAGCTATTCTATAAATAGAAGAATTTATTGTATGGATCAGAAGAAAGACTTGCAAATAAAAGGTACATGTTTCAGAATACAACTTGAAGATGAAGATGAAGAATCAAAATTTAAAACATTGAAGTTAACTAAAAGATAAGATTACAACTGAAACAGAATGAGAAAGAGATCTAGAGAAAATTTTGACAGGGCTTCACCATGTAAAATGGACATTTTACATCTTTCCATCATGTTATTTCAAACTAATACATGCTTTAAAAAGTTGTATATAAATCAAATAATAATGCAGAAAACAGATAATGCATTGTATGGTCAAAGATAATAGTCATCCGATTTCAGTTTTCAACAAGCCATAATTCGATAGATTAAGGGTACAGTTACAGGCTCAAAGAAAAGAAGTATTACAACCTAATCAAATACATCTGAGAAAAGAAAGGACCAAGTTTACATTTCCAAGTAGTCTATTCCAAAATTTCATTAAGGAATATTCAATAATGCTCAAGTAATGATCCGACATCAACTCGAAATAGAATGTATGACAACAACATAAATAAATCAAGATGCTACATTATTACTAAAGAATACAAGTGCATCATTAAAATTTTAAATCCTAAGGAAAAATCTATGCATAGTCATGAATGTATATGAGTACATAAAGTATTACAGAGTGCTACATATTTTAAGATGAGTGTAAGTATTATGACACATTTTCAGGACCAACTATCAAAGGGATAACCGCCAAACAATAAAATTTTGTAACATGCACTTATCTAGAAAGGGGGATAATGAAATGCAATATAAAATACAACTGAAGAAACAAATGCTTTGAAGTCCTAACAATACAATAAAATAATTAAACTATTATAGCTTTTAGATGGAAAGGAGGGTTAATCAAAAGAAGGTCGTGTCTTGTAGTAGATGGAGTAGTCAAAATGGAGTTACTAGCCATCCTTTACATTGGGATGTATATTCAGTCTCTATCAAGAGTAGCTAAGGGAAAACAACAACAAATCTATAGGAGTGTCAAAAGTGCCATTCTTGCACATGTTTACATCTATTCGAAAAAAGTTTTTTCATAATAATGAAGTGAAAGGTGATTTAGATTTCCTAAATAATATTGAAAGCAAAATTCAAATTTTAATACGAGAGGTTCGATACAAATCTTCATAGAAAATATCAAAGCACAATTTACCTTTCCAAGGAATTTGTGAAGAATTCATAATGATATTTCAATGTTTAGATGAACATAACCTTTGGAGAGTTGCATTATATAGTCACATGACTTTGAAAGGTATAGTAAATAGAATCAAGCAAGCCCAAAACATCATCAATGGCTTTGATTCAGACATTTAAAGGGTAAACGCCAAGTCAACAGAAAAGATAGCTTTAAATTCAAAATAAACTACAATTGATATGAATCTGCTTTGAACCAAGAAAATCAGAGCTTAACAATGACAAATTCTACATATCATAATCTACTGGCATAGTCAAAACATCATGAAATAAAGGAAATATTGTTTTATATTTCTACAATGACGGTTGTGATGTGTACCAACTTGGATAAGTGTCATTCTAAGAGAAAAATTGTTTTCAAAAAAATCCTTGTGAGGAAATTTACATATCTAAAGCAATGAAAAGCATATTCAATATCAAACAACAGAGAGGTGATAAGATACTAGGAGGTCATTAACAAAATAATGCAGAGAAAAATAAATGCACTACAAGCTCCATATGCCTCTTTCATGGTGGCCAAAGAATAATAATTACAAAGATAACACAAACCTAGAAAGCTTTTCCATAGTATTATGGAATCATGAAAAACACTACGAGCAAGATAATTCAAGCTCGAATGATCTCAATAAATGGTGTCCATATTCAAGTGAACAAAAATTAGGCCCGCAAAGATATACAGATAAACCATCAAGGAAAAGTTCAGATCCAGGGATATCGAAGTGAGATAAGAATACCCAAGTCAAAATCCTCTGATGATATTATATTTTTGGATTGTTAAAACAAAATATTCAATAAAAATATGAGTAGATTCAAAGTATTAACAGATATTTACAGAGTAACCTAGATGGAAATCATAAGGACTCAGATCTATTGTTATTTCAAGAAAAGAAAAGAAAAATATGGAATACCCAGAATGGATACACACATAGCTACAAATACCCAAAACACAACAAAGGATTATATGGGAAATAAGCACCTCCATAGACGAAAGAAACCAAAGATTCAAATTGTTGCAAGCTCAAGACATATTCCATGAAAAGAAGCATAAATAAACAATAGGCTCGGAATTTTGCAGTTACTCACCAATATTCGCAAAACAACGGATCCTTGGAGGAAGCCACAAAGATTTCATTTTGATGGCCTTGTGTAGGGAGAGACCAAATTTCCTCCACAACGATGACCTTATCCATGCATGCTCATTATCGAGCTAAATATCAAGCTCAAAATGCACAATGAGTTTAGAAAACCCCATCTACGAATAAACAAAATATCAAAACAGAGAAATTCATACCCACCGATCAAATGAATTAGAACTAAAAGCTCAAGATCAATAATGGCATCCACATTTTCCAAGAGTAAACAACAAATTTTAGTATATAACTCCATTGAAGTCAAAACGGCCATAGAAATAAAAAAATTTGAGCCCAAGACTCTAAAAGTAGCTATAATCTCTTATTCAAGCTCAAAAGAAAGGAAATGGTGGAGAGTTACAATTATCTGAAGTTGCAGAGTTTAGAAGAACAACCTTAGAGTAAAACAAGTTTAAAAGCTTTAAAAATGGTGGCCTAACAAAAATTTGCCAAGGCTTCACTCACGAATTGAAAAATCAAAAAGTAAAAAGGAATAGGGTTCAAGTTGATTTAACTCACCCAACCCAACCTCATGCAGATCTAAGTCAACTAGATTTAAAGATTGATAATTAAGAATTATAGATACGTAATCCATAAATGCCAAGTGTTAACCACAGTTCACCTACCGGAAACCATACCCAATGACATCAACGGTGTGAGATCATCAAGGACATAGAGTCAATGATAAAAAATCTAGATAGAGTTCGATGCAACTCAGAGTTAGTGATCAACAATGTAGACACAAATAATAATACCAAAATAAATGATCGAGGATCAATTCAAAATAAATGTAAACCATGAGGGTTACGATGTCAATTTACCATCTTAATTGTAGGGTCAAAACCCTAATCATGGATTAGAGCATCAATGATAGAAATGCAAAGTAGTACCATAATCAATGGTTTACATTACAAACCACCTTAAAACCACAATTAGAACAAGTCCCAATGTGGATAGTATCACAAAACCCTAACCAGTGGTCGTGGTTCAAAATGGCACAGATAATCGATTGAAGGGTTAGACCATCGTGAAGGGGGCCAACCCAAATTATTTTTAAATCATTGCTTTGACCTTTTTAAGGTCTATGATATATGTGTGGTCAAATATGCAAAGGGGTCTAAATCATCAAATTATGATTATGGCTTATAAAATAGTTTATCTCCACTAATCAAAGATGGCCAACAATGATTACAATATAATGATGATCCCTAAAGGGGCCGAGACCAAACATATACAATGGAACCGAAAACATTGTCAAGTATCATAAGTATATGCTAATGATAGGTAAGTGGTGAAATA
This sequence comes from Taxus wallichiana var. yunnanensis, assembly GCA_018340775.1. Classification (NCBI taxonomy): domain Eukaryota; kingdom Viridiplantae; phylum Streptophyta; class Pinopsida; order Cupressales; family Taxaceae; genus Taxus; species Taxus wallichiana. The sequence goes on from CM031234.1 coordinate 670,650,180, forward strand.
TAACCAAAGGATATTTACCTTAACATTTACAAAAGATACCTCGTACCCTTAAGTAGTCAACTACAAAGGTGGTCCCCACTAGTGGATGGTTTGAAAAATGACTCAGAATGCAATTATCCATGTGATCACAAGGTGGCAAAAGGGATCATGTTACCATACTAGAGGACAAAGGGAATGTCAACATCAAAGCCTAAGCTTAAAGGTGGTCCCCATCAAGATGGATACTTGGGTGAGTTATTTTTGCAAAATATTGTAAATAATGGATTATCTTTACTCACACATAGAGATCAACTTTTGCATGTGCATCCAAGGGGACAAGTGGATCAGAATTTCAGATGTCACATCAACAGCAAGAAGACAAATTTGCATGCACCTAAAAGGAGACTTTCTCATCAAGCAAGGTTTATTTTTAGCATTATTCACCCATGCTTTTTCTTAAAAATAGGACAATCAAATGCAGTTTGAATGTGATGTAATCAAAGGATATTAATGCCTCTTTGTATTAGTTTTCTTTATTTTATTCCTTTATTTATTAATAAAAATAGAATGCATGGGCGAGTCCAACCTTAGTCTATTTTTAGTAGGGGTGAGTGAATTGATTTTTCTATATATTGTGTGCCTTAACAAAGCACAAGGAGAGGAATTTTAGACATAGGTGTGCTGAAGAAGTTTCTAATTGTTTTTCCCTTTGAATGTGAAGTATTTTCTACCTTTCCAATTAATTGTAGTCTTGTGTATACTCCCATTTATCTTGTGAATGTGAATTCCCTGATTAATTATCTTACCCTATTGTAAATTTAGTAATTTCTGCATAATCTTAATGTGTATGTTTAGCTTAGCAAGATATTTTTGATATTTTCCCTCAATACCTCCAAGTTTTTACCTTTAATATTCTGCAAAAAATGTTGGCTTGTGCATCAAGAAACCATTCCCATATAAATTATGCATGTACTCACCAAAGACCTCATACAATTTTGTTGTATCACCTCGTTTTAATTTCATTTTACAACCATCTTTTACCCTTAAACCCCGAAAAATAGTTTAGGATACATCAATAAGGAACCATCCTTGATACCGAGAGACTTAGCTCAAAATAGGTATACCCACGACGTGAGATGTTTCCATTATATCTACAAAAGGAGAGATAAATTTTTCAAGCCTAGAACACTTGCAGTCATCTTTATACAGGATCCACTTTCAAGAGAATTTTTTTTTTTGATATGCCCGATGGGACAATGAATCAGATTTGCATACAAGTTACAAAAGATTTACAACAGCAAAAGTTACTTTCGGGATAGCAAGATACAACAATTTATTCAAAATTTTAAAATCTATTTGGCAACTCAGTAAACTGATTTCGAGACTAGTATTGCAACATGTTCCATTCCTAAAGTGACCACAAGATCATCGGTAAGAGGAATTCCTTATGAGTTTAATCCTTTACATTTGAATTCTGCAAGAAGGAGAAGAGTTGGTAATATTTTAGCTTATAATAGACATAGATTTGGCAACCCTCCTCCCAATCTTCCTTCATCACGCGTCAATATTTTCGTTCAAATCCTATTTTTTCAAATGGCTATTCAACCACCTACGAATTTTGTGACCTTTACTAATGGCAGCCCATTAGTAATCCCAGTTTATCATGACATCCCTAATGCTGCCATGAAATTTTTTCCATCATTCACTGGTGAAAATCAGGTTACACCTACAGAGCACATTAAAGATGTTGCATCCTTATGTGCATTTCATAATATCACTCATGAAGATGTAGCTTTGAGACTTTTAGTTTCATTCCTTAAAGGACAAGACTTACAATGGTATAAAAATTTAGAGATTGGATGCATAAGAACTTGGGATGATTTTTGTGGTAAGTTGGTGAAACAATTTCTAGATAATTCAGATCATTTATCTCTCATAGAAGAGATTTCTACCATTAGAAGAGATCCCAATACATTTATGTCTAGTTTCAATATCCATTTTTCTAGAACAAGGGAAAGAATTCCAGCAAGTGTCTAGCCTCAAGATGATCATGTTTATCTTTATTATCTTAGAGCATTAAGCAATGATATTTCAACTATGATTCAGTTTATGGGAGGAAAGACTCTCCCAATAGCCTATGATATCACCATTCGACATAAAAATAGTGTTATTCAACCCAACAAGTTAGCTCCAAGGCCTCCAATGCCTTTTTCCGATTTATCTCCTATCTCATACCTATCACAATTATGAAACCCATTTTGTACCCCCATAAAATGACATTTCTAAGGGTTTGCTGAATATGGGGAACAAGATGACTTCAATTGAGAATAGGCTTGCATTACCTAGCAGACCTTATCAGGCTCCTTATCAGCAAAACCAACAAAATAGGCAGCCTTACCAGTAGAATCAAAATTATAGGCAACATTATCAAAAAAGGTAGTTTTACCCAAAGGCTCCTATTTCATCTAACACTTTAGTTCTAGTTAATATGGTTATATGAGAGTGGTGTCAAACTTATAATCAACCTCATTCAGCCGTTGGTTGCCCAAATGCTTTTCTAACATAATTCTTGTTGCACAACCTCAATCAGAGACATTGTTCATGCCTCAAATGGAGTGTGGGTAGAAAGATACTCAGGTTCAGAAGGCACTTGAGTAGAACTTAGTTAGTTTTAGTGATGATGATTTCATTATAGTTAATACTAGGGGTCAAGAAAAGGTCAGTAGAAAGTAAAAAAGGAAAATAGGTCAGTTTTGCCCACTATCACATATCAAACAAAGAACTACAGCCCAAAACCAACTAACAATATTGATGTTCCTAAAAAAAAGTGTGTCAACTAGTAATGAGTAGAAAAAACATCTACAAATCTGATCCAGAAGGTTATTTATACCTCGATATCAAAAACATATGAAGCGAATCATTTTTCGCCAAAGCCTATGCTAAAACAAGAGAATCTGCCTCTAAAATCATGTTTTCTTTTAACATTGTTGATGTAATGAAAATTCATAATGTTAACATCTCAATGTGGGACTCTCTAAGTATTCCAAAGACAACAGATTTTCTTTCTCATGAGCTTGCTAAGTTGTAGATTTATTCTAAAAGAACAGAAAAGGAAATCCAAAAGTAGACATGGTCCTTGGAACAATGGAACAAGACCGCATCAAAGAGGTTAAATGGATGGTTCAAAAAGTCTTAAATTCTCATGACATCAAGAAGCCACCACCATTTTATTTATCACTAATTATTGGAGAACATCTTGTTCATAATTGTATGGTAGACAACGGTGCAAGTAGCACAGTTATGCCAAAAGTAATTGTAGAAAAATTAGGCTTGCAGTATGAACCTACAAAAAAGAGTGTTTTATAGCTTGATGGAACTACAACTAATACAGTAGGTGTCATCATAAATCTAGAGGTAACATTACATGCTTTCCCAAATGTTTCTATTCTACAAGATATTACTATTATGGATTTACCTCCTTACTTTGCTATATGTTTATCAAGATATTTCACAAAGAAAAATAGGAGGTTATCTCTCTTCAGATTGGTCTTTCTTATTTTTCACTACACATTATGGAACCAAATTTACTATCAATTTAGAACCGTTGGCCATATTTCACATTGAGCCTCACGCTTCTAATGAATTAGCTAATTATACTAGCCTTAGACCAGTCTGATTTTGATAATACAACTCATGTTTCAACATTGGATGGTGTTTCTAACCTATTTATGGATGAAAAGACACATGAAGAACATTCTCATGATCCTTTCAAAGAAGTTGAAGAACATCTGTTTGGTGTGTATTGCTTGCATGAAGAAAACACATCAATTCCCTTACTATCCAAAACAAAAATGCAGCAGAAGGGATTTGGAAGCTTCATTTTGATGGAGCTAAGAACAAGAAAGGACAAGGAGTAGGTTTGATGCTCACTTCCCCAAAAACAAAAGGTATTTTTCATCTTTGAGTCTCCAATTTTCATGCACTTGTAATATAGCTGAATATGAAGCGTTAATTCATGGCTTACTCTAGGACAGAAAGAGATGTATTTACATCATACAGATTTTTGGTCATTATAAGTTATTTATTAATCATGTAATAAACTTAAATGTTTATAAGAATCCATTAATGATGTCTTACAGACATAGAGTTTCATATTTAATGGAATATTTTGAAGCTATTAATATCCAATCTATTCCTAGAATAGAAAATAAGCATGCAGATAGACTTGTAGCAATTGGTGCTAGTTTTGAAGTGTTGGAACAAATTAAAAATAACGAGATTTAGCCTCATATAAAGCTGATTGTCAGGCCTTCTATACCTGATAATGATTTGAATTGGCAAGTTTTTGAAAATGATGAGAAAATCTATAGGTTTTTTCAGCAAGAAGCTAAATTTTCTGTGGTAAATCAAGATAAATTACAACACTTATATGGTGACCAGATTGTTTAGTTAAAAACAAATAAACTACCTCAAGGCCTAATCACATTAGGAGACATCTTCAGCGCTAATGACCAGTTAAGGAAAGACAAAACTAATATGTCAACACATGATGATAATTGTGAAGAGATCATAGTTGATGAAGGTAAAAATTTATTTCTCGTAAAGCTATGCTCTAGGGCTGAAAAGAATTTAAAGATGTTTTCGCTTGGAAATACCAAGACCTAAATTACAATTTAGCATAGCTTACTACTTGAATTACAGCCAAATTCTAAGCCGCTTAGGCAAAAATACGTACATGTAAATCCCATAATAGAACCTCTAATGAGGAAAGAGTTATCTAAGTTGATCGAATTATGTATTATCTTTCAAGTTAACCATTCAAGTGGGTATCCAATCTTGTTCCTATTAGTAAAAATAATGGAGAAATTAGATTATGTGTGGATTTCAGATATCTTGATAAAGCATCATGAAAAGATCATTACCCACTTCCAAATATGGATCGATTTTAAGAACAGCTTCTAGTTTGGATAGACTATCTCTTCTAGATGGTTATAGTGGATATAATAAGATTCTAATCTAAGAATAATATTGGTACAAAACAACTTTTACCACCAAGTGGGGTACATACGCTTACAAAAGAACGCCTTTTGCCTTTCAAATGCTAATTCAACGTTTCAACATGCAATGGACATGGCTTTTCTTAGTTTGTTAAATAAATGCATCCTTGTTTATTTAGATTATGTTACTGTATTTTCAAAAAATTCATATGAGCATCTAATACATCTAAGGTAGAATTTTTAGTTATGCAAACAGTTTGGAATATCATTAAATCCTAAAAATTCTATCTTTTCGGTACATCAAGGTAAATTACTTGGACATATTGTTTCTAAGAAAGGTTTAGAAATTGATCCTTTTAGAATCAAATCCATATCATAGCTATCATTTCCTCATCATAAGAAGGCATTACAGAGTTTTCTTGGGAAATATCAACTTTGTTAGAATATTTGTTCTAGATTTTGCAGCATTGGTTAAACCATTGACATTTATGTTAAAGAAAGAGAATACGTTTTCTATGACCATCAAAGGGAGATAAGGGTTTAAAGCAATTAACGCAGCCATCTCTCAAGTTCCTACTCTTGCAAATCAAAATTTCAATAAAGATTTTACAATGTAGGAACTTACAGATCTAAAACAATCTCATCCATATTAATTCAATTTAATGATGAAAACATTGAACAACCAATTGATTTATTTGGAAAAAGCTTGTCCGACTATGAAATAAGGTACACTATTGTTCAAAAACAAGTACTTTCAGTAGTCGAGGAATAAATAATTTAAGTACATGCTTTCAAACAACAAATATCATGTTCTTGTTAAATAAATAATTGAATGAGAAATGAGTAGGTCGGATAATGAAGGTCATGGGTTATTATGTTGATATTCATGTTGCAAAGACAGCTTCAAGGTAAAGGATTATGTTAACATATAATTGCTGATATGGAAAAATAACAAGTTGTGGAACCAGAAAATATAAAACAACATGCTGAAATTACATATCAGCAATCGACATCATGGTGCAGCCAGAAAATGAGAAACCCGAACTTGTTCAAGAAATTCAGAATCAAGATGGATGATTGATTTAGGTAACTATGTACAGCATGACATCTATCCCAAATGTATGGATAAGAATAAATGAAGGTATTTAAGATTAAAAGTTGTAACATATGTTTTTATTGATGGTGTGTTGTTCAAAAAGATATAAATGGAATCTTTCTGCGATGTGTTGACTATGATAAAATTCAACAATTATTAAGAGAGAAACTAAAATAATTGTCTCAAGGCCTTGTTTCTTGGAAAACCCTATCAACTTCTGAAAATATATGGCAACAATGAGAAGAAAACTTTTCAAAATCAAATGAAGGCCCCTCTCTAGTTGGATAATTTAGTTCCACAAAGAGGCTACCTGATTCAAAAGCACTTGAATGGTAGTCTTAAATGATAGGCTGATCGCTTTCATCAATGGAGATCCCTTTTCTTGTCTGCTGATCTCCAACAACTCTCTAAGATTTTCTTCCTTCTAACTTTGTCTTTCTTAGATCTTGAAATAATGTCCTAGCAAGATCCCTAGCAAAGAAATATTTTGTTCCTTGAACTAGCTTTGTAAAGGTTAGTAACAAATATCACTTAACAAAGGTTAAGATATTGGTATTCATTAAGAATCCAATCAATAGGGAGTCATCACTAAGGATTTCCACCTTAGTTTTTCAAATGCATTAAAATACGATATGTCAATTGTATATCAATACTAGAAACTAGAAATGGGATGATCTAAATTTTATTTACCCAAATTTATCAATGAAAGCTAGTGCACTTAGGTGTGGAAACCGAAAGAATTATACACATTATTTATAACTTTAAATACTTCTTATAGGCCCGAACACAAGATGATGTTTGATAAAATGTATTAGCACTTAGATCATATAAGAAGTGTTTCCTGTGGTCTTAATATGACTTGCAATCACAATGTCCCCTGAAACGGTGGCAATCGGGTGTTAGTAGCAAAATTAATTCTCCCTCGTGAAGTGAGCAGATCATAGGTTTGGTAGGAATCTTAGAAAAAGCAGAGCATGTAATGTGTCATTTTTATCTAAGGATGAAATGCAACTTTCTCTTTGTCACTCGATGTGGAGAAATGGGCAGCACCCTCAAGAAGATTTGACCTATCCTCATTACTTTAAGGTTGTGCCTTTTAACCAGACATGAGAGGACCCTTTTTGTATCCTGTTGTTTGTGGATGAGATGGAGATATCCTTCTTTGTGAAGTTATAAGAAGAACTTGATGAAAATATGATCAATGCAACAAAACCTAACTCTCACGAGTTATCACTATAGATAATGGAGATATTTTCTAAGAACGGTTCAGTCACTAAAGACAATGAAAACCTTATTTTTATGCATGTTTTGGTAGTAAAGATTATGCATTTGTATACACACATGACAAACAGGGGTAGTATGGGTATGATTGGCTATTTTTAAATGAATATTCGGTGTGAGGTGAAGTAGGATAAAGTTGAATATATCGGACCCTTGATAATTTTAACAAAAATTGAGATCTTTGAAACAACATAATACTTTGGGATAGTTAGGATGTTCCTTTAACTAGAATATGTGTTATAATGGAGGCCTAGATAAACACTTTCACACAAACATCAAGGATCCAAAATGAAGGCTCAAAGTAGAAAAATTAGCTAAACATTATCAACCTATGTTTCATCACACCTAAGATACCTTCAAAGGATGACAAACAATCTTATAGTCATGCTAGGAGTCACAATGATTTTAAATTTGTTTATTTCATTATCAAATGAAATTACAAATGCCACAAAACTATCACAAGGATAAGATCTTGTGTGATTCACAAATATTTCAATGTAAGATTACAATGGGAACAAGAAAACTACTTGTGTACATTTTGGAATGAAAAAAACACAAATTTTGCCAAAAATAAGACAAGTTAACTCAATTTTGATTAAATTTATCAAGTAGGGGAAAGTTTATCAAACAATTGTTGATGGTGAATCACAAAGACTTCTGAATGTATGCAACTCGATGGGTTGATACTCTTAGTGTGATTGCATAACATGGATCTTTTCCCAAGTGTGGGACCTTGCGAATCGGGAAAAGCTCTCTGGATGAAGGCCGGTTCCTATTCCTCTGTTCAGATGCACACATAAAAATGTAGAGGGTTTACTCAAAAACCTAATCTAACTTGCCAAGGAGACAGGGGTAAGAAGATGCATAAAAACAAACCTAAACTAACAAAGGTGATGCACCGAGGAATGAAGAACACCTGTCTTGCCAATAAACACAAACCATAAAAATGTAATGCAAGATCATGTACGAGATAACCAAATTTGTAGTAAAATATCGGAGGATGTAAATGAACACTGAGAGGGTTGAGAATCATCCACAAACATGTATTATTTTCTCCAAAGACTGATACAATACACTACAAAATGCCAAGAGGCAAAGTTGCATTACAATTTTGAATGGGAGGTTTTAATTCCACAAATTCACCTACCAAAGAGAAGAAGGGAGGGAAAAACAAGAATTTCCAACTTTTAGAAAGAATCCCCTCCTTACAATTTATAGGAAGAATGAGAGAGGGAAGAGAGAGGAAATCCAAATCTACCCCAACCACTTCCAGTGTTGTATTTAATTCATCTCATTATGGCGGTAGGTGAGAACCCCAAAAATGGAAAACTATATTTTACATTTTTAAAGAACTTGTTCTCACCCAATTAAAGATATCTGAAAAGTCCAACCTTGTAAGCTTTCCGAAAAGTCCAAGATTGCGTGAATCCGATCTCCCCGTGAAAGTTTAAGGCCATTTGAATATTCCCCAAGTCAGGGTCTATTTCTAGTCGGGTTCGGGGTTCTCCTTTGCATTTGCATCGGGTTTGGAGGGTACCTCAACATGTTTTCACCCCATGCATTCTAGACTCCAAAACCTGATTTTCCTAGGTAGTGTTTCGAGTTCTCGAAATTCCAAGCATCCGGAAATGCCTTTCCATTTTCATGCTTCATGTCTCATGTTTCCCAAACCTGAAACCCTAAATCCTTTGTGTCATGTTTTTGGACCTCTCAGACATATTTCCTTTGTGTCAAGTTTTTAACCTCTCCATCATATTTCCTTTGTGTCGTTTTTGGACCTCTCTGACATATTTCCTTTGTGTCAAGTTTTGGACCTCTCCGACATATTTCCTTTGTGTCGGGTTTTTGGACCTCTCCAACATATTTCCTTTGTGTTGGGTTTTTGGACCTCTCCAACATATTTCCTTTGTGTCGTTTTTGAACCTCTCTGACATATTTCCTTTGTGTCATTGTCTATATTTACCCAGGGGGTAGATATACATAACAACAATCGTAGAGATTTTCAAAGGATGTACACTCACAACCACCTTGACATGATCAAATTTAACACAAAGGAGATAAACAGGGTTCTTCGGCTAATTTCTCGTAAAGATGGGTTCTATCAAGTTTCTCTGTTAGAAAAATTAGTCCCGATCTCTAACACTCCAAAATTCTGACCTCCAACCCTTTTTATGGAAAAATAATGCCTATTTATAACATTTTACAACAGATCCTTTCCCCCAAAAATTGAAACATTTAATTCACCGGTCTTGCCATGATTCCAATCGTGATTCCTAGAATCGATCTATAAAAGTTGTCGTACTCAAGGGGTGGATCTCTTAGAATATCTCCCACATTTAACTCCTTTTTCTTGTAAATCACTTTTCCTCTACTTTCCAACCACTTCCGTACCTAATCTTTCAAATCTAGTTCTTTGCGTGCTCGGGAAGAAAAAATGGAAGATCGAATCAAGCCTAGAGGTCAAATCTCATCTTAATAGAAAATATGTCCATAGATCTTCCTCACCAAACATAGATATAAAATTAACTCCCTTCCTTATTTGGCGTGCAAGAAATATCGAGAAATCATGAAGACTCGCATATCTAGGAGCTTTGGAGTGAAAATGCCGTAAAAATTAGATACAAATGCATTTTAAAACGGACCTGCGGGTTCCCTTTTTTCTTTAACAACTTTTGAAAAAATGTAATTTTTTCACATTTTACTCAACATCTCTGCCCTTGAAAGATGAGCCTGACACGTGTCCTAAGGTGGGTCCCAAAGGAACAATAGCCAACTTCGATATTTCACCTTATTTTTGGAAAAAGGATAATTTTCCAAGTTTTCCCCATAGCTCCGCCCTTGAAAAAGGCCCCGACACGTGTTCCATTGTGGGTCCCAAAGGTGGAACCATGCTTCCTTTTTAACTTTAAACTCCTTTTTCCACAAAAGGAAAATTTTCCAATTTTCCTCCGAAGGTCGGCACCTCCATCATTGACTGGAGCAAGCTTTGACCTTTCTCCATTATACCCATGGGTCATTTTGATGATTTCAGTCTTTTGAATATTAAGGGGGAAAATATCCAAGTTTCCTAGATGGCCCGCCTCCCATCCTCATATAATTTTCAAATCCAACCTTGACTTCCTTATTGTCAGGCTTGTGGGCCATTTTGAGATTTTAATCCTTTTGATGACAAGAGGCAAAAAATCCACGTTTCCTCCAATGGTCCGCTTCCCCACCCCTTTGACTTTTCCAGACCGCCACGTGTCATAATGGCATATCTCGAAATGGTCCCCAAAATTTGAGACCTTGAATGAGCGCAGGCTCGCCACATGTCTTGGGCCCTTTAAGAAGTTGCTGAAAATTTTAAGGAAAGAAGACCTGTAGTGGAGACCTCCACATGTCATTATGGCACAACTTCAAAAACCTTAAGGCTTCAAAATGATTTGGCAGGGGTGCACTTCCATTTTAGAATTTTACTCCATTTTAACAAAAGGGAAAACCATCCAACTTGCCTCTAAATACCTACATCACCGCCTTTAACTTTGCCATGTGTCCTCCTCGGGGTGAAAGTAAGACTTTTCCCCGCCGCTTAAATTTTACTTTTATCAAAGCTTGAGAAGGCCATAGGGCGGGTTCAAAATTTCTTCCAAAGTAGCCAAAAAGAAAAAGTTGAAAAAACAAACCCCCATCCAATTAGGAGAAGCCATATAAGTACCAAAAGAACCAATCGAATTGAGTGGAGCTATAGGACCAAATATGCCTTTTTCCAAAAAAAGTAAAAAGTGATATAAGTTAAAGCATTTGTCCACCGCCCTAACCAACCAAAAGAATCCACGTGACCGCCGAATACTGAGGAATAATTTTTATAGGAAGAAGATGCTCACGAACCGTAAAAACACGTAAATTCACCATTCATGCCCAGAACCTAATTTTTCACTAAGGATGAAGATTTTTGAAACAAAACGAAGTGAATCATGGTTCTCGAGCATCTTTCGACCATGGATTTGGATTTTCAAAGGCATAAAAATATAAATTAATCATTCTCGAGCTTCCATGGTCGGGGAAAAATAGGAAAAATGGCAGAGCCCACGGATTTTGAAGAAATTAGGGCAAAAATAGGGTAAACTCGGAGACTCCTTCAAAAGGGGCATGACAATGGATTCTGTAAACAATTCGAGGCATTTAAATGGAGGTAAAAGCTTCAAAACACCCACATCTAGAGCCAAAAATATTCATAACACGTAGATTAGATGAAAATCGGGAAATGGTGTGAGATCAATACGAACACCAACATGTTGTTCAAAAAAGATATAAATGGAATCTTTCTACGATGTGTTGAATATGATAAAATTCAGATAATTAGTATTGGAATTTCATGAAGGATCCATAGGAGGTCATTTTTCAGCATGTACCACAACCTTAAAAATTATGAAAGCTAGTTACTATTGGCCCAATATATTCAAGGACTATTTTGAATGGATTAGAAAGTGTAAGAAATGTGCTTTCTTTATTGGAAAAGAACGTTTAGCTTCATTGCCCTTGCAACATGTTTCACTTGATCATCCTTTTATGCAATGGGGTCTTTATTTTAATACCATGATAAACCCACCTTCATCACAAAGACACAAATGAAGTTTTCCTGCTATAGATTACTTTACACGTTGGAATGAAGCAATAGCCTTGAAAGATGCTATTGAAACTTCAATACTATCCTTTTATGAAGGTATAGTTTGTAGATTTGGTGTTCCAACAACTATCATTTCAGATAATGCTTTAGCACTTGTTGGTATGAAGGTAAAAATTCAGATGTCAACCACATAATTTATTTAAATTTTTCATCTAATTATTTCCCATAAGGTAATGGGTTAGCTGAAAGTACTAACAAAAATCTTATAGCAATCATCAAAAGAACACTCAAAGATAACCAGAGATCTTGGCATCTAATTTTGAATTCAGCACTTTGGGTTGACAGAGGGAGTCCTAAAAAGCACTTGGCAATTCACCATACAAGATTCTTTACGAAAGAGAAGCTAGAATGCCTACTTCAGTTGAGTTACCCAAATTAGATTTCCTACATTAAATGGATCTACTTGAGAATGAACCATTGCAAGTTTGTTATGCAGAATTAATGGAATTACAAGATCTAAGAGATCAAGCTCATGTAAACTTGGAAAATAATTAGAAATAGACGAAGAATACTTTCAATAAGAAAACCAAATTCAAAATATTTAATGAAGGAGACATTGTGTTAAAGTGGGATGTTGATCGTGCAAAGCCAGAAGACACACAAATTTTGATATAATCAAGTGGTCTTTACATGATTTCAGCTTGCAAAGAACACAATGATTTTAAGCTTTTGAGGCTAAATGGAGAGGAACTTCCCATTCCTATGAATGGTATGTTTCTTAAATATTGTTATTGAAAATCCTACAATGTCTGTTTAGAGTAAGATTTCCCTTCAATAAGTGTAGTTCCTGCACATTGCAATGTTTTTCAATTCAATAAGTGCATTCGTGCATGTGATCTGGTTTACTAGATCCTTTCCCAGTTTTAGTTCATTTTGGAAGGGTTGGACCTTCAGAAGGAAGATTTTAGTTACATGCTTTATACTCCATGCCCAATGGAGAAGAGAAAGGCACTAGTTTACAAGCTAGTAGAAAGCTTTCCCGTAGGATCGCTAGAAATGTTGACAATTTTTGCACTTGTACAAAAATGGACAACTCGAAACTTCATTATGATGGATAACATTGGTGAAGTAGACCTAAGCTAGGGGATATTATTTTGGTCAATATTGTTTCTGCTAAACTAATTAATGATTACATGAAATCGGCAACTGTGTGTACTTACAAAATGTGAATAGCTCACATAGTCTATAATTTCATGACTATCTTCAACAAAAGAACACAAAGCCCCGAAGGATAGATGTGTTTCCTCGATGAAGACATCAAATTGTAGAATAGGTGAAGTGTTAAGTCTTGGAACAACAATCATAATTGCAAATTGCAGCAATTAGAGTTCATTATTGGATGTTACAGGTATTCTTTAATGATCTTTCCTTCATGATTAAAACATTCAATTATATTATTGGGTTGTTTAATTCATCATACAATCTATATAGAAAAATGAAATGCAGAAAGAAATACACAACTCAATTTTTGAATTCAATGTTTTATTCATAACGAATTTCAAATGTTCCCACACAAGTCGTGGGATGTAACTCGAAAGTAAAGTACAACTATCTTTGAAGAAAGAGGTACATATGCGAAAAGAGAAAATAGAGTAGTATGAATGAACCCATCATTGCCTTATGGTTTTCTTCATCGATTTAGACATATCCATCTCCAGCTTTGTTCCCCTTTCATCTTCATTGCTGAAAGCATTGTACCTAAAAAGTAGAAAAGATAAAGAATATCATTTATGAGCTCACGGTTAATCCATATTCCTATACTATCCTATTTCGTGTATATGGATCTCTTAACAACATGAGATATAAATTACATAAAGATCAAACAACATACATGATTTAGTCACTTAGAAAGAAGGAGAGAAGAAAAGAAAAACCATGGACATAAGAGAGGCCAAAAATCCTAAATATTTTCTAACTATTTTCTTAAGTGTGTATGTACACGGAGTTGCCGTGTCAAGTTTCATTCTTGCAAAGTTCAATAACTTCTATCCTATGGTACATAAATCGATAAGTCATAAGTACATACTTGGTATGAAGGAAGAATGCAACTATAAGATCGTGAGCTATTTTAGAAATAGAATAAGTTACAAAGACATATCGGAAGAAAGACTTGCAAATAAAAGGTATATGTTTCAAAATACAACTTGAATATGAAGTAGAAGAATCCAAATTTAAAAGGTTGAAGTTAACCAAAAGATAAGATTATAGCTGAAATAGAATGAGAAAAATATCTGTGAAAATTTTGATGGGGCTTCGCCATGTAAAATGGACATTTTACATATTTTCTTCATGCTATTTCAAACTAATACATGCTTTAAAAAGATGTTTATACATCGATAATAATGCGAAAAATAGATAATGCATTATATGGTCAAATATAACAATCATTTGATTTCAAATTTCAACAACAAGCCATAATTCAATAGATGAAGGATACAGTTACCATCTCAAAGGAAAGATGTATTACAACCTAATCAAATACATCTGAGAAAAGAAAGGACCAATTTTACATTTCCAGGTAGTCTATTCCAAAATTTCATCAAGGAAGATTTAGTAATGCTCAAGTAATGATCCGACATCAACTCAGAAATAGAATGTATGACAAGTAAATAAATAAATCAAGATACTACATTATTACTATAGAATACAAGTGCATCATTGCAAGTTTAAATTGTAGTAAAAAATCTATGCACAAATCATGATTGTACATGAGTACACAAATTATTGTAGAGTGTCGCATGTTTTAAGAAGACTATAGCTATTATGACACATTTTCAAGACCAACTATCAAAGGGAGCACCGCCCAACAATATACAATTTTGTAACATGCACTTATTTAGAATGTGGGATAATGAAATGCAACATAAAATACAAATTAGGTAACAGATGCCTTTCAAGTCCTAACAATACAGTCAAATAATTACACTATTATAGCTTTCAGATGGAAAGGAGGGTTGTTAATCAAAAGAAGGTCATGTCTTGTAGAAGATGGAGCAGTCAAAATGGAGTTACAAGCCATCCTTGACATTGGTATGTATATTTAGTCTCTATCAAGCGAAGCAAAGGGAAAACAACAAAAATCATGCCCAATTTCAACGTGAAACAAACTTGCAGGAAGCCACTAAAACCTATAGTAAGATAGTAATTCATCATGCATGAAATAGATATATGATGGTTATTATACAAAGACAAATCTACAGGAGTGTCATAAGTGCCATTCTTGCACAGGTTTACATCTATTCAGGAGAAAAGGTGTTTTTCATAATAATGAAGTGAAAGGTGATTCAGATTTCCTAAAGAATATTACAAAAAAATTCAAATTTGAATACAAAGGTTTAGATACAGATCTTGGTCTTAAATATCAAAGAACAATATCACCTTCCAACGAATTTATGAAGAATTCATAATGATATTTAAGTGTTTACCTGAACATAACCTTTGGAGAGTTGCATTATATAGTCACATGACTTTTAAAGGTATAGTAAATAGAGTCAAGCAAGCCCAAAATATCATCAATGACTCAGATTCAGATATTTAAAGGGTAAACGCCAAGTCAACATAAAATAAAGCTTTAAATTCAAAATAAGCTACAATCGACATGAATTTTCTTGAAAAAAGAAAATTAGAGCTCAACAACGACAAATTCTACATATCATAATCTGTCGGCATAGTCAAAATGTCATGATATAAAGGAAATGCAATGTTATCTTTATACAATGATGGTCATGTTGTGTACCGACTTGGATAAGTATCATTCTGAGAGAAAACCTTTTTTCAAAAAAAACATTGTGAGGAAATTTGCATATCTAAAGCAAGGAAAAGCATATTCAATATCAAATGGCACATGTGCTAAGCTACCAGTGGATGTTGGATTTAAATATTATAGAGCATAAATAAATGAACTACAAGCTCTATATACCTCATTATGATGACCAAAGAAGAATAATTATAGAGATAACACAGACCCAAAAATATTTTCCATAGTAATATGAAATCACAAAAACACTATGAGAAAGAGAATTCGAGCTCAAATGATCTAACTAAATGGCATCCATATTCAAGTGAACAAAAACTCAAGCCCGCAAAGATATATAGATAAACCATCAAGGAAAATTTCAGATCTAGGGATATCAAAATGAGATAAGAATACCCAAGTAAAAATCCTCTGATGATATTGTAGTTTTAGATTATAAAAACAAAGCATTGAATTAAAATAAGAGCAGATCTGAAATATTAACAGATATTTACAGAGTAACCCAAATGGAAATCATAACAACTCAGATCTATCTTCATTTCAAGAAAAGCAAAGCAAAGTATGGAATACCTAGAATGGATACACACATAGTTATAAATACCCAAAACACATAAAAGGATTATATGGTGAATAAGCACCTCTAAAGAAAAA
Organism: Taxus wallichiana var. yunnanensis; assembly: GCA_018340775.1. Classification (NCBI taxonomy): domain Eukaryota; kingdom Viridiplantae; phylum Streptophyta; class Pinopsida; order Cupressales; family Taxaceae; genus Taxus; species Taxus wallichiana. Next base: position 670,666,604 of record CM031234.1, read on the forward strand.
AAACTAAGGATACAAATTGTTGCAGGATCAAGACATATTCCATGAAAAGAAGCTTAAATAAACAATAGGTTCGAGACTTTTGCAGATTACTCACCAATATTTGCAAAACAGTAGATCTTTGAAAGAAACCACATAGATTTCATTTTGATGTCCTTGTGTAGGGAGAGACAAAATTTCATCCACAACAATGGCCTTATCCCTGAATGCTCATTATCGAGCTAAATATCAAGCTCAGAATGCATAACTGAGTTCAGAAAACCCCATCTGTAGAATAACCGAAAGCTCGAAATAGAGAAATCCATACCCATATGAGAAAATGAATCAGAAACTAAAAGCTCAAGATCAATCATGGCATCCACATTTTCCAAGCACGAACACTAGATTTCAGGCATAGAACTCCATCGAAGTCAAAACGGCCACAAAAATAACAAAGTTTTGAGCTCAGTAATGCTAAAAGTAGCTATAATCTCATATTCGAGCTCAAAAGAAAGAAAATGGTGGAGAGTTACAATTATTTGAAGTTGTAGAGTTCAGAAGAATGATCTTCTCAGAGGAAAACAAGCTCAAACACATCAAAAATGGTGGCCTAAAACAAATTTTCCAGGGCTTTGCCCTCGAATTGAAAAATGAAAAGTAAACAATGAATAGGGTTCAAGTTGATTTAACTCACCCAACCCAACCTCCTGCATATCTAACTCAACCATATTTTAAAATCAATGGCTTAGAATTATAGATACCAATGATGCCAAGTGTTAAACACGGTTCATCTATCGGCAACCATAGCCAAGGCATCGACGGTGCGAGATCATCAAGGACATAAAATCAACGATCAAAAATCCGAGAAAATTTTGATGCAACTAAGAGGTAGTGATCAATGATGGACATAAAGCACAATACCGAAGTCAAAGATCTTGGATCAATTCAAAATCAATGTAAACCACCAAGGTTATGATGTCAAGTACTATCTTAATTACGGTGGTCGAAACCCTAATAAAGCATAATAGAGCATCAATGGTAGAAACGAAGTAAGTACCAAAATCAATGGTTTACATTATAAACCACCATACAACCATAGTTAGAACAAGTACCAACATGGCAAGCATCACAAAACCCTAACCAGGGTCAGGTTCAAAATGCCACCAAAATCAATTGAAGGGTCAGACCATCGTGAAAGGGGCCAGCCCCAATTATTTTTAAATCATTTCTTTGACCTTTTTAAGGTCTGTGATATATGTGTGGTAAAATATGCAAAGGGGTCTAAATCATCAAACTATGATTATGGCTTATACCATAGTCTATGTCCCAAATAATCAAAGGTGGCCGACAAAAATTACAATACAATGATGATCCCAAAAGGGGCCAAGACCAAACATATACAATGGAACCCAAAACATTGTCAAGTATCATAAGTATATGCTAATTATAGGTAAGTGGTGAAATATAACTAAAGGATATTTACCTTAACATTTACAAAAGATACCTCATACCCTTAAGTAGTCATCTCGTGAAAGATGGTCCCCACTAGTGGATGGTTTAAAAAATGACTCGAATGTAATTATCCATGTGAGCACAAGGTGGAAAAAAGGGATCATGTTACCATACTATAGGAGAAAGGGAATTTCAACATCAGATATCGAGCTTAATGGCGGTCCTTATCAAGAAGGATACTTAGATGAGTTATTTTTGCAAAATATTGTAAATAATGGATTATCTTTACTTGACACACGAGATCAACGTTTGCATGTGCATCCAAGGGGACAAGTGGATCAGAATTTCATATGTCACATCAACAAGAAGAAGACAAATTTACATGCACCTAGAAGGAGACTTGCTCATCAAGGAAGGTTTATTTTTGCATTATTCACCCATGTATTTTCTTAAAATAGGATAGTCAACTGCAATTTGACTTTGATGTAATCGAAGGCTATTCATGCCTCTTTGTATTAGTTTTCTTTAATAAAAAAGGATAAAACTAGAATGCATGTAGGCAAGTAAAACCTTAGTCTATTTTTAGGAAGGGTGAGTGAATTAATATTGCTATATATTGTGTGCCTTAGCAAAGCACAAGGAGAGGAATTTTAGATACATGAGTGCTGAAATAGTTTCTACTAGTTTTTCCCTTTAAATGTGAAGTATTTTCTGCCTTTCCAATTATTTGTAGTCTTGTGTATGTTCCCATTTATCTTGTGAATGTGAATTCCTTGATTAATCATCTTACCCTATTTCAAATTCAGTAATTTATGGATAATATTAATGTGTATTTTTAGCTTAGTATTATTGTTGTGATATTTTCCTCAATACCTCCAAGTTTATTCCTTTAATATTGTACAAAAAAATTGGCTTGTGCATCAAGAATCCATTCCCATATAAATTATGGATGTACTCGAATCAAATACCTCATATAAGTTTGTTGTATCACCTCGCTTTTAATTTCATTTCAGAGTCATCTTTTATCCTTAAACCCCAGAAAATTAGTTTAGGATACATCAATAAGGAACCGGCCTTAATACATCAATATGTTTCCATTGTATCTACGAAAGAGAGACATAAATTTTGCAATCCTAGAAAACCTGCAACTATCTCTCGTAAAGGGTGCACTTTTTAGAGATAACACCATGTTGGTACCCAAATTGATTCTCCCTCAAAAGCTGAGTAGCATCATAGGTTTGGTAGGAAGCTTAGAGACAAGAAGAGCATGTAGTGTGTCATTTTGTAGCCGGGGATGAAATGCAACTTGCTCTTTGTCACTTAGATGTGGAGAAATGGGTAGCACCCTCAAGAGGATTTGACCTATCCTCACTACTTTATGGTTATGCCTTTCAACCAGGGTGAGAGGACCCTTTTTTATCCTATTATTTGTGGAGGAGATGGAGATATCCTTCCTTATAAAGTTATTAAGAAGACCTTGAAGAAAATATGATCAATGCAACAAAACCTAACTCTCACGAGTTGTCACTCTAGATAATGGAGATATTTTATAAGTAATATTCAAGACACTAAAGACAATGAAAACCTATTTGTTTCTACATGTTTTGGTAATAAATATTATGCATTTGTATACACACATGACAAATAGGGGTAGTATGGGTATGATTGGTTGTTTTTAAATTAATTTTTGGTTGGAGGTGAAGCAGGATAAAGTTGATTATACCAGACCCTTGAGAATTTATATATAAATGGAGAGCTTTGAAACAACAAAATTCTTTGGGATAGCTAGGATGTTCCTTTAGCCAGAATATGTGCTTCAATGGAGGACCAGATCAAAATTTTCACACAAATTTCAAGGATCCAAAATGAATGCTCAAATTGGAAAACTTAACTAAACATTATCAACCTCTGTTTCATCATGCCTAAGATACTCTCAAAGGATAACAAAAATCTTATAGTCATACCAAGAGTTAGAGTGATTTTAAATTTGTTTATTTCATTATCAAATAAAATATCTTCTAATAAATGAAATTGCAAATGCCACCAAAGTATCACAACAATAAGATCTTGTGTGATTCACAAATTTTTCAATGAAAGACTCGCAATGGGAACAATAAAACTACTTGCAAACATTCGTGATTGAAGGAAACACAAATTTTTCCCAAAAATAACACAAGTTAACTCAAGTTTGATTAAATCTATCAAGGGAAAGTTTCTTGAACAATCTCGGAGATTGCAAATGGCTATACACTCGTAATCACCTTGACAAGATCAAATTTAACACAAAGTAGATAAATAGGTTTCTTCAGAGGATTTCTCAAAAGGATGGGTTTTTATCAAGTTTCTCTTTTAGAAAAATTATTCCCAATATCTAACACTCCAACATTCCAACCTCCAACCCTTTTTACAGAGAAATCATGCCTATTTATAACATTTTACAATAGAGCCTTTTCCAGCCAAATAATATAAACATTGAATGCACTAGTTCTCGCCATAATTCTGATTGCATTTCCTAGAATCGATCTCGTAAAATTTGTTAGGTGCTCAAGGGGTGGATCTCTTCGAATATCTCCCGCATTCAAATCCTTCCTCTGGTAGATCACTTTTCCCTCTACTTACCAACCGCTTCCATCCCTAATCTATCAAATCTTGTTCTTTACGTGCTTGGGAAGAAAAAATGGAAGATTAGATCGAGCCCAGAGATTAGATCTCATATTAATGGAAAAATATGTCTCCAGATCTTCCTTACCAAACTTAGATATCAAATTAACTCCCCTTCCTATTCGACGTGCAAGAAATATCAAGAAATCATTAAGATTCGCATCTCCAAAATCTCTGGAGTGAAAATGGTGGAAAAATCGAGATACATGTTCACAACTACCATTGATTTTTATTTTGAATTTGAACCATCAATGTGGGAAATCCATTTTAAAATGGGCCTGTATGCGTCCCTTTTACCTTTTACAACTTTTAGAAAAATGTAAAATTTTCACATTTTTCTCTGCATCTCTACCCTTGAAAATTGAGCTTGACACATGTCCCAAGGTGGGTCCTAAAGGAACTACGGCCAAATTATGATATTTCACCTCTTTTTGAAATAGAGAAAATTTCACAATTTTCCCCATAGCTCCGCCATTGAAATAAGGACCTAACACATTTCCCATTGTGGTTCCCAATGGAACCACACTTCTTTTTGACTTTTAACTCATTTTTCAACAAAAGTAAATTTTTCTAATTTTCTCCAATAGTTCACACCTCCACCATTGACTCAAGCAATTTTTGAGATTTCTCCATCGGGTCCACAGTCATTTTGATGATTTCAATCTTTTGAATACTAAGAGGCAAAAAATCCAAGTTTCCCCTGATGTCCCACCTCCGCACCTCTTGATATTTTCAAAGCCAACCTTGACCTCCTTCTTATCAAGCTTGCGGGCCATTTTGAGATTTTAATCCTTTTGATGAAAAGAGGAAAAAATCCAAGTTACCTCCGATGGTCCACTTCCCCACCGCTTTGAATTTTCAAATATCCACGTGTCACAATGGCACATCTTGACATGGTCCCAAAAATTCTCGGGCCCTTTAATGAGAGCGGGCTCGCCATGTGTGTCGGGCCCTTTAATAAGTTGGTGAAAATTATAAGGAAAGAAGACCCAACGAAGACCTCCATGTGTCATTATAGCGCATCTTCAAAAAACCTTAAGGCTTCAAAATAATTTTGTGGGGGCATGTTTCCATTTTAGAATTTTACTCCATTTTCCCAAAAGGTAAAAACATCCAACTTTCTTCCGAAGGCCCCCATATCTCCACCTTTAACTTTTGCACGTGTCCTCCTACGGGGTCAAAGTAAGATTTTAACCCTACCACTTAAATTTTACTTAATTAAATCCTGGTGGGGCTGCGGGGTGGGTTTAAACTTTCTACCAAAGTAGAAAAGAAGAACAAGTTTAAAAACAAACCTTTCGCACCACATTCAATTAGGAGAAGCCACATAAGTACCAAAAGAACCAATCGAATCGAGCGAGAGCTACGGGACCAAATTTTTGTTTATGCCAAAAGCCAAAAGTGATAATCTAAAGCACTTCACTATCATCCCATGACCAACAAGAGGAAGCCACATGACCGCTGAATGTTGATGTATAATTTTGACAGAAAAAGACACCCGCCGATCGTTAAAAATAGAAAAAATCACCATTCATGCCTAGAACCTGATTTTTTGCTAAGGATTAAAATTTTTGAAACAAAACCTAGTGAATCATGGTTTTGAGCATCTTTTGACCATGGATTTCTATTTTCAAAGGCATATAAATATAAATTGATCATTCTCGAGCTTCCATGGTCAAGAAAAATTAGGATAAATGACATAGCCCATGGATTTTTAAGAAATTAGGGCAAAATGGTGTGAGAACAAGACGAGAATCAACATACCCTCTATTAAACAATGAATTATCCCAGAGAACATACTATATAGATTTCATCTTAATAAAACTTCTTTCTTTGGAACTTAAATGTGCCGAGAATTCTCCATAAGTAAGGAAATGATAAATATAAGCATACCACTCATCGTTTGAACTAAGAAATAGAACAGCTTGGAATACTAGTAGCTTCTTCTCTAGATAACTCACTTTTTTTGACCACTAACAAGGAATTAACAAAGGCCTTTACCTCAAACAATCTTATTTGGCTTGATATGAAGGTTATACTTCTCGAATTTTGCTACCTAGTTGCCTCATTTTGATATGAACTCCTGTTGTGTGAGGATCTATTTTACTATTGTATCCGGCTAACAAAAATAGTCAAATGAGAATTCAGGATGTAAAATTGGAAGTTCTTCAATACTTTTACTATGATAAAATCATGTTTTTTCATTTTGGTTTATTTCCATTCATGAGCTTTCAAGACATAGCTCATGAAGGCTATGGGTATTTCACATCCTCCAATTATTTTTCACTAGGATTGTTGCCAAGGTGTGCTCAGGGAGCATAACATTATAGTGAATAATCTTTATGAGAATAGGATTATTTGCAATAGATTTTTTGATGTTTTCAAATGTGTTCTTTCCCTCAATAATGCAACAAAAAAAATTTCTCTTTCATCATTTGGTTTATAATCTTGGTGAGTTCTAAAAAATCAGGGATAAATTTTTTTACGAAGTTTATTTTTCCAAATAAGGAATGTACATCTTTCTTCTTTGTCTCAAGAGGAATCTTCTGAATTTCTTGAACCCATTCTTGATCAATCTTGATTCCATCCGTAGAAATGATATGCCCAAGAAACTTAACCTTTGTGACACCAAGAATGGATTTCTTTTGATTCAAAGAAATTCCATGATCCCTACACTTCTAAAGTACATATTTCAAGTGTTGAATGTGATCTTCACTTTTCTTGGAGAAAATAGTCAAATCGTTAAGAGAGATTAATATAAATTTTCTTTTTAAATCATTAAAATCCAAATCAATTTCCCAATAGAAAGTGGCACCTGCATTGATGAGACTAAATGACATTCTTCTATAGGTAAATGTTCCCCAAGGATTTGTGAATGTCATCTTTTTTTGGTCTTAAAAATCTACCTTAATTTGATTGTAGCTCGAAAGTCCATCCATTATGAACAATATTTCTTAACCAAAGAAAACATGCTTAATTTGGTCCATCATAGGGAGGGGTAATTATCTTTAAGAGAAGCATGGTTTAAATTTCTGAATTCTACATAGATCCATATTTTACAACTTTTCTTTCTCACAGAACAATATTATTTACCCAAGTTGAGTGATGAATGGGAAAGATTACTCTAGCATGAATTTTTTTTTGAATTTCCTAATATATCGTGCATACATTCTTTGGATTATATTGTCTTTGTTTTTGGTGAAATGTTTTGATTCTCGCTTCAAGGAACATAGTGATGCATATCCCTTGGTTTAAATATGTTCAAATCATCATAAAAGTAAGCTAGGACATCTTTATTTTCCTTAAATAATTCAATCATTTTCTTCCTTTCTTTTTCATAACAAAATTTGTCAAAATGAAAAAATTTGGGCTCCTCTTTTCTCGCTATGTTGATCTTTTCATGTTCACCTTATTGATTTAAATCTTGTGATACCTTCCATTTGATATACATGTTGTTATTCTTACAAAGTTCGTATAAACTCAACATACCCTTAAGTATCTTATTTCCTTTTAGCTTTATGCATCCATCTTTATCAAATTTTTCTTCAACTCCTTCTTCGGACACAAACTTTAAAACTTACTCATGATAACCAAATTCACTCCATTGAAATATAATTAGGTGTTAGTCATCATCATTAAAACCTGCCAATTATTTTCATTTTCCACGACAATGGGTTTATATATCATCTTAATTGTGATTTTTCTTGGTAAAAATATGGGTGAGGAATAAGAAAGGAACCCAAAACTTCTATGGTTTTTTATCTAGTGTTATTTTATATTGGAATAAATTTGATAGAAACCTCATCCAATAACTTGATAGAATTCCATACTAGATTCCTATAGTACTTCAAAATTTGATTATTTACTTGGAAATATCCTTTGACTTTCTTGAAAATAAGTTCAACATAACATCAAGCAAAGAGATTCTTGATTTCTATTTCTATTGTTACCACTAGGCCAAGAAGAAGGGCCTCATACTTAGTGGTATTATTTGTGTTATCAAATTGGAGCTTATAATAAAATGGGTGGAGCTTACCTTTAGGAAAAATCAAAACAACTCGTGCTCGAGAACTAGTCATGGAAGGGCTTCCATCAAATTAAATAATTCAAACACCATTGATATCATCCATAACACCTTGAATGACAACATATTTGTTATTACCAATGTCTCCGTAAAGGATTTGGGCCTTAGGATCATCTATCTTTTGGACGATATATGTAACTTGTCTCTACAATAACAACTTCTTGATCTACCCATTGAGTGGAATTAGAGCATGAGACCATTCCTTCTAAATATCTCCACCAAATTCTTTACAAAAATACCTACTTAAAATCATACCATAAGATGGTTGAATATTTGTGATAACAATTTTGGTGTTAACTCTTTTATCTAGAAAATAAGAAAAATTCACTTGAGCATATTTAATTCTCCCAATGAGAGGAACCTCCTTAGTCTCCATTTAATAGCATGAGCCAAATGTTTAGGTCCAAATTTGGAAAAGGGCATGGGAAACATTGGCAGGCATTACATTATCTGATGTCCCTAAGTCAATAACACAATTACTGAGTTTATAGCCAGCTATGAGGAGTGTAACATAAATGGGCTCATTTTTCACAGACATGCAAGGTACAGAGGCCATTAAATTTTTTTGAGGAAGGGGAGATGGGAGTAGGAAAAATTCCTTTAGAATTTATGGGTGACTTACTAGGCTTAGAATGGACAAACTTGACCACTAGGTCAAAGGATTGAGGATGGATTTGGTAAAATTCAGCCTTAGAAACTTGTATCTTGGTCTTTTTAATATGATCAATGATGTCAAAATACTCTAAGGTGGATGGGTATTTTTTGGTTTACATGTTATAACTCTTGTATTTTTCGGATTTTGAAGCTAAGGGTGCTTTTGACATGCGGGTGGAAGAAGTATTTTCTTTAGGAAAAGAAGAGGAAGTAGAGGAAAAATATATAAATGAGTACTTACTTTCTTCAGAGCAACGGTACGAATGGGAGTTCCTTTTCTTGTAGCCATTGGGATGGTGACTAAAATTTATTTAGATTTATCTTTATTCGAAGGTTACATTACCTCCTCCTTCTTATTCAACTATTCTCTTGTCATGACAACATAGGACTCATTATTCATGTCTACAACTATTTCATCATAATCATCATCTTCATCATCAATTCCTTCATTGGTACACAATATGATATGGGATTCATGTACATCTTCTTTGAACTCTTCAGGTTATTCTATATCTTCTACATCTGCTTCATCTTTGTGATCCTAGACTTCTAATAGGAGGAGCTTCTATTGTCGGGCTTAGGTCAAGGGCGGGAGGAATAAGATTTCAAGGATGAAAATTATTCCTTCTCGTAATTTCCTTGTAAGGTACATTTTGAGCTAGCTTATTTTTAATGGCAATCAAATCATTAGCCTTCTTTTGAACCAATTGTTTGGAATTAGTTGTTCCAAAAGTATAGGCTTTAGATTTGGGCATATACTTTCTTAATTTTATTAACATTATCAAGTCATATACTATACTTATGGCCAATCATTTATCAACATCTAGATCATAAATATTTGCTCTCCTTATTACATAGCTTACTTACGAAAACAAGGCATTCAAGAAGAAACACTTGTGAATTTGGTCAACAAGGCGAGTAGCTACTAGAATTTTATTTACCAATTTTTTGAACCTCGTAAAAAACTCACACATAGGCTCATATGGTTCCTTATTTATTTGGGAGAGTTATGATGGAGGAGCATGTACATCTTCAATAGGATTGAACTGATTCTCTAATTCAACTTTCATAGTATATGTCCTAGTAATAACACCAACTCGGAGATGATAGAACTAGTCCGTAACACTCTCCCGTAACATCCGAACAAATATCCTAACAAAGACATCCTCATGCTAAACTCCAAGCACTCCATAAGTAGAAACAAAAGTTTAAATATACTCATCTTGATGCACCTTTCCATGACCTTTAAATTTAGGGGAAAAATTATATTTCCCTTTGGTAAATCATGCAATGGTTATGGGAGAGCTAAATTCCCATCCCATTAGCACCAAGGTAAAGGTACAACAACCATTCTAGGAAAAAAGTTTGTAATGAGACTGTAACTCCTTTTAAAACAAAAACTTGAGTGATAGTTTTCACTTGTGGTTGGGTGTCGATGTCTACTTAAATAGATAAACCATCTTTATCTTTTTAGTAGTACTTGTAGTATTTTTACCTCTATCTCTTCCTTTTGGAGTTAACTAAATTTTTGTTGTTCTAGTAACTGAAAAATCAAGATCATCATGTCCACGGGTCTTCTTCCTCATGGATATCAACTCTCCGCCACCGTGTTATGACTAGTGGTTTACTTGAAGATTTATTTAGTGAGTAGAAAATTATGTGCCCCATGTTAGGCACTAGAAACTGCTATTTGGAATAAAATTCTCACAATATGAGAAAAACTTTAGGGGACAACAATCCCTCCTCTTATGGGATATGCTCCCTTAATCACCAAACAAATGGAAAATATACTTATTTACAAATATATAATCTAAAAATAATGAGATGAGGATTTGGGTGTAAATAATATTTCCATATTCAATTATTTTTAGTAAAGAAGATGAGAAAAGGTGTGATAATTTTAGATGAAGAAAAACTATTTTTATGAGAAAGAGTGGTAAGAGGGGACACAAAGTTGAACCTTTTACCTCTCAAGAACACAAGTGTTTTCCTTAGTCATAAAATATTACTCACTACTATAAAATAAAAGGAATGAAGAAGGAAACGCGTTTAGGTGTATAGATTGCACAATGAGACCTTGATTCGCATGAATAAATCTTTAAGAAAACATGAATTAATATACCGAAAATCAATCAAACATAGATACAAAAGATACAAAAATTTTCTCACTAAAGAAATATGGATTGAACACACGCTTTTGAAATTCGAATATATTAGATTCACATATAAAATGAAATGATTAAAAAAAAAAAAAAATAATGGATCTAAGAGAGGTAGCTTCTTCTTTTTTATTGATCATAAATTTTGTATCCTTACATTCCAAATACAAAAATCCAACCACCCCTTTAGAATGAGATAAAAGCCTTATATAGGCATAGCGGTGGTTGTAACTAGTTTTATCTAGTTCCATAATATTTTATTTAAGTCTTTCCACTTAATCAAATGAAATGCATTTAGTCATCTTTATTTATAATTTCATATTTTTCAAAATACGATGCTAACTTTGAAATACATTCACCAAAAAGAAAGGCCTAGGAAATTGAAGTAGGAGCACTTTTGGAAGGCACACACAAGTATTTACTCTAGGTATTTTATTTCGAACTTGACTAAAGCTCCAACAATTTCCATGCCCTTGGTTATTGTAGTATTTGCAATAGCGTTCGGGAAGCTACCCGGTTCCAATTCAATCTCTTTTCCAATGCATCTATTCTCGTAGAAAAATATTAGTAGCTTCTATGTCAACATTGTGTAGTTTAGTGATTTCCTTCATCTTATCTTTGGTCATAGTCTCAACCTTGAAGAGATATTCTTTGATAAATGTTTTTAATTTTGTCTTGACTTCATCCATAGAATGTCTTTCTGTTGAGTTATCTTTGAACATGTGACACCTGAGAGCTTGCAAGTCTACTAGAATTTTTGATTTGAAGGCCTCTCCCTTTTGTGTCATGCTTTTAAGCTCAGTGATTTCTTCCTCAAGGTTCTTGATCTTCCATTCTACTCCAAATACCCATTTTCTAGAAATATTACTTTTATAATCATCAAGAATGTTGTCAAAATAACTTTGTGCCAAGGATATATTGTCATATACCTTATATGCTTCCTCTATGAAATTAAAACCAAATAACAACGTTGCTTCCACCATTGCTTTCAATATATTTTCCATAAGTAGCATGCTTATGGTTATATTTGATAGCTTCAACCTCTTCATCAGAAAAGATAGTGGGAGGAGGAATTGAAGTAAGCGAAGCATGTTCAAAAAATTTATCACTTGCATTAAGAGATATGATGAAACTAGAAAGATTTTTTTACTGGTTATTCAATTTTCTCTTGAAATAATTTACCTTGTTCCACCCTTTCTATCATCTTAGAGATTGTATCTTTCAAGTTTTGAACTTATCCTTCAGGAGTAGATTCACCCAATGGGAATCTTATTAACTCTAGGTCTGCAATGGTCAAATCCTTCTCATCTTTCTCCACTCTTGGTTTTTCTATCTCCAAATATTGTTATCCTTTTAAATGAGATAAAAATATAGAGGAAGTTTTGGCCTTCTTGGTATGACGAGTAGGAGTGGTGCCAAGGATAGCAGCTACAACATCGAATCCTAGGAAAATGATCTACAAGGATGTATTCCTCTTGTTATTATTAATCATGGGCTGGACCCATGTGAAATATTCATTTAAAGGTGGAGGAGAGAGTAGACACAACATTAGTGTATTACAAGAACCAGATTTTTAATAGAAGATACCTCAAGAGTGGGTGTTCTAGTTCTTGAAGAATACACTTCCTTTATTGGCATTTTTATCTTGGGAATTCTCAATCCCCTAAACTTGGCTCTGCAACTTCAAATTTATTTTATTCATCTTCTTCCTTTTCAAAGTGCTCCTACTTACATAGTTACTTTCCTCCAGTTCCTCTCTCTCTTTTCCCTCTTCCTCTAAAACATCAATTATCTATTCATCTCTATGGAATTTCTCTATTGCTTGGGGAGAGAGAGTGTTTTCCTTATTTTTCAACTATCTCCTCTATTTTCTCAATCTTCTTAATTTTATCATTCTTAGAGTAAACTTTGGTTACATATTCCAAAGGAAAAGAGAAGGAGTGTATTGGGATTGTGCTTAAGACTGAAACAACAATCTCTTTCAAAGTGATGTTGAGGCTCCTTATGAAGAGGGTTGAACTATACCTTCCTTGTATGCTCTCATTTTCCTGTCAAACCAAACTTTTGTTCTTACCAAGATTGGATTTATGATTTCCCCAAGATCATCCTTCTATTTTTGAAATAAGTTGATGGTTTCAATAAATTTTAGAGAATATAGGTCTTCATTATCATCTAGAAAGTCTTATGGCACTTTGAAAATATTGATATCACTAATATATTGCAGAGAAATTTGTCCAAATTACATTATTCTCAATTCATACTCATCTAAAAAGTTCTCCTAATAATCTTCTGCAAAAAGGAAAATGGTTATAGCTCATTCTAAGGTGATTATAAATGAAACCTTTAATATCATAACATGACATTTTGTGAAAAAATTAAAATTGAATGCAAAAATGGTTCTTTCTACATTTTGGGCATCTAATGTTTTCCTACAAGTATAATTACCCAAAGTAATTGGAATTGAATACATGTAATCTTCTTGTCTCTACAGGTCCTGTGCAACATGTCCAATTTCCTACAGACCTCCACTAAGACAAACTTATCATTACAAGACATGGGGAGTCTATCGGGTAAAGTTTCAGATCCAACTAATTTGATAAATGAGAATCTTATTAATTGAATAAATAAACTACCATATGTTTAGATTAGTTTTTAGCCTCATTACACACCCTTTCAAGTGTATTTCCATCTAAGATTATGAAAATATACATTGTTACGGAATCATTAAATATTTTGAAGTATATCTTATTATTTTCAAAGGTCATTTGAGTGTAAATTTCATATTTTGTTTGATTCCTTTTATCATCCACTGGAAAAATACCTAACCAAACCTTGTATGTTGCAATTTTGTACATGATATAAGTGGTCATGTAGAAATATTTTTGTTGTTGCACATTAACCAATTATTCACAAAGGTTTTCAAAATTATCTCCCTAAATTAAGTATTTTCCATCCTTCACAGATGATATTTATGTACACACATGTCTAGTACTGAAATTCATTAGATGTAGGAAGACTCACCAACTGGACAAAAAATTGATAATGTTAGATGACTCCTCCTTTAAAAATGACCTATACATGATCTTAAGAAACTTTGAATCTCTTATTTTCTGAGTTTTAATCCATGAACTTGGTATCATTGTTCTATACCTCTCCTTCTCTTGTTCAAAAATACCTTGATATAGTACTTTAGTAAAAATTTTGGCATCTTCAACAATGGAAATTTTAAAAGCAACATTTATGCATGCAGACATCAAATTTGGAAGTTAATTGACCATGGGGATCAGTAATTTCCTTTGTATACGGGTCAAAGAAAAAGTGACATGCTAGGACAATGTTTTCCCATTTTAATGAGAGGGTAAAACCCCTACATGAGAAATAACACTATATTTAATGCATTGGGCCATGGGGGTGGGAGTTATTGTACAAATATGAGCCCAAATCTCATTAAGATCAATGTATCGAAAATCGGTGTTCCCAATATTAAGTATAAATGTCTTAGGGGATGAAATGCCTTAAGGAGGATAGGAATTCAATGATGGATTTTAGGAATACCATATGGTAGGGCATAAAGGATCAATTCAAAACCACAATACTCATATAAGGATTACAATTGACTTAACTTAGCCACAAGAATACTGACGTTTCTCTCAGGATCACAAGAAAGCATAAATTTTTTAGTTTGAGTGGAAACTAATCAAGTTATGGCTAAAAACTGGCTGAAAGGCATGGGAGCAGCAAATGCACAGATTATCAATTTAAAACAATGGTCAAAATGAGGTCCTTTACCCTTTCTTTTACTTTTTCACTTAAAATAGACTTGGTTAAATGCATTAATTAGGATTCCTAAGTGTGATGGTGAAAACGAGATAACTTTTGTAACAATTTTATCCTTTTTCTTTTGAACTACAGATATGTTGGATATTTGGGGAACAAAGGGTTAGTGGGAACAAGGGATGTTAGATTCATACATCTCCAAACCCTCTGCAATGTGAAGGGAGGATTTATTGTCTAGGTGAAGCGAGCTTGTAGAGAACATGAGGCTGAAAGGAACATGGTCCATTAGTTCCTAAATTACTCAAAAACTTTGCAATACAAAGGAACAAAGGGAAGTGTGGAAATATTGAGTGTATTGAAAACCCAAGTCCCTTAAGAACACAAGGTTCGTGGGGTCACTAAAATTCCTCGTCTCCACAAATCAAAACAACACTTACAAAATTTTTATGAAAAGCAATTTACAAATGAAAGGAAAGTGTAGAGAATGTAAGGATGCAGAGAAGAAAAGTTTGAATGAAACAAGGTTAGAAGTACCAAAATACCCGAGATTCCCACGGAAAAAATGATGCTTGCAAGGCTAGTAGAAGGAAAATGAGTGCGAGAAAAACAAAGTGTAGGGAACAGAAATGCGGATGGAACATTTCCTAAAAAAAAGAAAAACCCGCAATACATTGACCCAAAAAATGTGGAAAATTATGGAATGTGGAGAACACAGGGCCAAAGGGAACAAGTTCCACTTATTCCTTGGGCACCCGCGATTTCTGCAAAGTAAAGGACTTGATCCTAAAAAACAAGAAATACACAACAATGGATAAGTGCTAATATTTTTTCCATCCTCAAGACCTGAAAAACACAAACAAAACATTCAAAGGGGTCACTTAACAAAAATTTTAAAAATTAAACATGTTTTCTAGGTAAGTGACAGCAACAATACAAACACAAACTATAATAACTAAGACAAGAACATCGAATGACCATAGTACTAAGAGTTTGACTTTTCATACACAATGACTATCTATTTTAATCATGAGAATATACTTAAGGACACTAAAAAGACATGCTTTGTGATCATGGAGGAGTTACACAAACCTAGCTAGACAATTCCCCTCGAGTTGAATACTTCATTATCAGTAATACACCTTCAATAAACATAGTGAAGGTATATGATCACCAAGAACACCTAAAAAATGGTATTGAAGAGGTACCAATCCCCTTATGTACTTTAACAACTCCTTTTCTTTTCTTATTTGAGCTATATATCATAAATTTCCTTCTACCATTACCATTTGTTATTGAAGTATAAAATTTCCCTTTTGTTCCCAATTACTTCTTAAACAATTTTCATTTGTTCTATACCTTAGAATACACTCTCCTTTTACACTAGGACCTTAAAATCTCATGATTTTACTTGAGATACCTTGATGGAAATTCCTTATGCAACATGGTCAAATTTCATACGATTGTAGCATACTTTCGTATTTTATTTCTTGTAAGCATCAATATTTCTAGATGGATGAAAAAGAAATTCCTAACAACATATCGTTTTCTATTTTAATTTTAGAATATAATATTTTTAGCAAACTCACTTATATTGTCTTCCAATGAACGAGGATCTCTAGGATTATATATCTTAATGAAAATCCACTTACTTTTTATTGGATCAAAACTCATATATTATTCCATCACAATCCTTGGCTCTATGAGCATACTCACAACATGAATGACATTTACCATGGAAAATCCCTACACCATTCCTAGGATACCTTTTCTTCCGATCTTTAGCTCTATGACCAAAACCATAACATGAGAAACAAAAACCATTGAATGCCTAATAGGCTTGGCCTTCTTACTCTCCTTGGTGTATGTCACCTTATTTTATTCCTTGGTACTGGTTCATGATCTTCCTTTCTTGAAACCATTTCCTCTTTCTTCAATTCATTTTCTTTGACATCATCATTTAATCCCAAGCCATCCCTATGACCTATTGATATTTATTGGCTAACAATATTATCTAGGTCATTTGAAATTTTCTCAAACCTTTTAAGTTTTCTTGAAACTAGATCAAACATTAAATGTAAATACTTCATGCCTATTTTATACTTTATTCACTCATCAACCTTATATTTGAGTCTATCACTAAGGAGAACAACCCATGATTTTAGCTAAGTACATTCTTCCTCTTTAAAATTTATAGTTTTAGAAAACTCCACCATTTGTGACTCAAAAATATGAATAGCATCACTATACTCATGAGCATATTCCTTTGATTCAAGGCTAGTTACAACATTCTTTAACTGTTCCTCTTGAGTTTTGTGATCTCATAATTTTCTTTACTCTCATTCTACAAATTTCCTTCTAGAATCTAAATATGGTTTTCATGGATTCTCATAATTTCATTAATCTATTGTGTGAGCTTTTGGTTCTCATCTCTAGCATGAGAATGTTCCCTTTTTACTACTTCCCAAGGTGACTCATCATAATCTTAATTTAAATCAATAAATCCTTCTCCAAATTAACAAGATATAATTCCTAAGGAGAATACACTTTAGGAAGTAGAAAAACATGAATATTTGAAGTAGAACAACATGAATCTTTCGATTTCTTCCCTTTTTGAGAATTCTTCTTCTTAGCACCCATTTGTGCTTCAAAATATCTTCTTCAAGATGTTAAGATTCTCCAAAAGGACCTGATCTGATACTAAATGTTAGAAGCACAATGGATTGAGAGGAGGGTGAATTAGTCCATACAATAATTTCAATTCATATTTCATATTTTATTATTCAAAACTCGAAGCATTCAACCATCCATTAACGTGTGTATATAACAAATAATCACATGTGCAAGAACCATCAACAAGATAATCAACACAAGATATAAGTGGGAAACCCTCAAGGGGATAAAACCCACTGAAAAAAAATCTTATATTCATATGTTTCAATATTTAGTGAGGCACCAACACCACAAGGAGTACTAACCCCTAGTTTAGTAGAGCTACAATCCTACAAGAGGGCAATAAAACTGTAATTTTGTGAAGCACCAACTCCACAAGGATGTTATACGCCCCAAAAATAATCAAACACCCACTAAACAACTTGATATTGTTTTGATCTCTCATTTTTTTGCAAAAATTCATGGAGACTAAGTATTCATCTCACACTTTTTCAAACCCTCACTCAAACCTAAGGTCTCCAATCCAATCTCTCACATACAATAGCTTTCTTCACTATTCAATCCTAAAACACATCCACACATGCTTTATAGTCTTATTTTACATGTCACACACCTGATATAATGTCAATTCATTCTCACAAACCTTCAAAAACTTCACCTAGGTTTCACTTCTTGCACACACACTACTAGCTTGCAAAAGTACCCAAAACAATGCTTTTATAAGCTCCTCTTCATTTAAAATTCAAACTCAAACCTTTTCCCTCCTTTTTCATGACCCATGCATCATAAAAACATCCAAATTTTGAAATATAACAGTCAAAAGTTACCTAAGTAGGTCATCCTGGATAAAACAATAATTTCATGCTCCAAAAATGGCTCAAAACCCCATGGGCACAAAGATAAAAATGCCCTAACATAAAAACCATACTTATTCAAGACTCGTAAGTATTTTAACATGCTTATAAAAAATTTACCATTTGTAAATGGTCACAATGTATCTCAACCAATATAATTATTTCATTTACTGAGCCCATTACTCTTTGTTCCTCTCAAAACTGATGTTTCCTACGCACTTCAGGACCCTGAAAACCTCATTATGACACAAAATCAATACAAATCAAACAAAAAATGTCATGCGACTACTAAATGGAAATTCCAAAACCCGTATAACACTTCTAATAAGGTTAGAATCCATGAAACATTGTCCTTTTCAAACCACAATCACTTTTGTCTTCATCAAATAAACCTTCCCAAAAAGTTGTTTTGAATGATCAACTGATAAAAACATTTATAAGAACACTAAAGACAAATAAATTGATTCATTGGATGAAAAATTAATTCCTATTCACATTACAGGTGATATAAAACATCACCTAATCCATCTCATACTTCAAACATCTCAAAATTTCAAGTATATCATCTCTGTCTGCACTAGAAAAAAGGTTCTTGTCAAAATATTGATCTGCAAACCACATAAAATATGATAATCATGAGACATAATTTATATTATTGGAAAAATATTTAAATCATATTTCCAACACAACTTGATTCATCTACAAAATCTACATGTAGCTCTAGTTATGCTCACTTTACTAGAATCTTTGCGCATTCTATGGCCTCAAAAGTGCATTAACAATTCAACTTGAATGGACCTGATTTGATCATGTACCTACATTAACATATCCTGAAATCTCTTTTGACATATAGATAAACTCACATACATTCCACAATATCAATTTAGCATGCTACTCCTTCGTACAACCATGTCCAAACACTCTCTTCTTTAGAAATGACCTATTTGACTAGGGGCCAATCATCAAAATGACCAATAACATACATTTGTAGAAATTAGAATGAGTCCTTTACATGTTATAATAATCACCTATGCACTAAAAAAAAAAAATGGGTACTTAAAAGGAGCTTCTTCCATACCACTTTAAAGCTAGGGTTTCAAACCCATAATTAGTTAGTTACCTTCTTAAGATTTGTTCATAAAAACATAAATATTAAATGACCTAATTATGTATTTGAAACCTTCTAGACTCAACATAGAAACATCCACTAAATCCAAAAGGACCCATTCAAACTACACAATTTAGGGTGAGCATCGGAGATCAAATTCAAGCTTGAAATGCATTAGTTCTTTACCCTTTTTCACCAAAAATGAAATATATTGAAATATTCAAATCCTAGAAACTTGAATTTTTCTAAAATTACCATGAAATGTCAAACTAAGATATCCAATCGTTATAATTCTATAACCATAACTCAAACTCTCAAGAAACATAGACTGTAGAAGTAAGATTCAATTGAAAGAATTCTATAACTCATCATTAAATCATGTAAAATTACCCAAACATACCTGTTATACCATGATAAACCTAAAAAAATGCATTCATGAGCTCATATATCACCAAATCACATCCCCATACACCCTACCACTCCCAACCTGCTCCAAATGAGCACCTTAAACATAGCCTATCACATTTATTTGCGTCATGAACCTAATGTTAGTGCCCAAGAACTTTTTTAGCTTGATATAAATTATGCCAACATACTTCTCAAGCAAGCAAGATCCTCAAACCATCATGCAACATCACCTAGGCACCTCAATAGGATGACAAGAGAAAGAAATCCTCACTTTATCTCTTGTATGATCATGTAGAAATCTGAACCATCAAGGAAACATCATACATAAAATCATCTTACCCTAATCCATCACATAATTTTTCATTAATGATAACACCTATAGGATCACCTGTAAATTATCTCGCCCTTTTTCATTGATTGAAAACCACCTGAAATTCTACCCATTTTTACATTAATGAAAAAGGAATTCCTATGATATCATATTATTCACCTTCCTTGGCTTCATAACATATTTTTTTTGGGTAAAAATTCAACCTAAGGTATCAACCTAGCTCAAAACATTGAAAATTTCCTCAAAGTATGATTTTTCCATCTTTTTCCAAAGATCTAATCACCATGATCCCCTTGGTTCAAGCATCTATAACATCCGATCATGTCAAGTAAATCATAAAGAAAGAATTATCTTACCGTATTTATAGCCAAGACATTATATTTCAACTTCTAGGAATGCATAAATGATAATTTTTCTCCTCAACCATGTTTTAGCTTTTAGTAAGCATTATACCGATCTGTACATACATGTACCATATTCTTCATGATCATGCCAACAATGTAATATATTATCATATAAATCCATATTACTTCATTTCTTGAGAATATACCATGTTTTCTAGGCAAGATATTATCTTTACAATGTACTTTATTTCTCTTCATACCATACTTAAGACTAGGATCATTAAACAGTCGTCTCACTACATTTAGGACCAATTTTGATTATCTCCCAAAATTCATACAACACATGACCCAATAAACCATCACTCCCCTATACTTAATACCATTATATCTATATAAAAAGCACAAATTTGAGACACTTACCTTGGCATCATGGATAGAGATCATATGAGACAATTTTTCGAGTCCTAAACAGCTTTCCTGTTCTTGACAATCCAAACTAGGTGAAATAATGCTTTTATGAACCCAAAAAAAAATCTTGGCTTACCCAGCTACTTCATACCTTTCATGTCTTGACATCACTCATATAATATAGTAGAGTCACCCATTTAGCCCCCCCAGATGCAATAAGAGCATATGAACTTCATCCACCTTAACAACATTGGAGATCACTTTATACATTGATTTTGAGACAATATATCAAAAAACCTTATCAAGGGTCAAGAAGATGTAAACCTTGATGCCTTTTCATTTCAAAGACATAATAATTGTACTAGTATCACTTTACCACTTTAATAGTAGGGTCAACACACTATTATGCATAAGAATATACTCATACCCTATCCTTCACATGAAGCATTCCATCTTGTGTATGGACTAATAAAAAAGTCAAATAAGACTTACTGGGACTAGGAAAATCCTCCTTAAAACACGGGGACTCATGATTCCTTACTTCAAGCATTGATCAAATCTGTTGTTATTGGAAAAAATTAAAAACATGTTGCAAATGACCTTTCATTCCTATAAAATCTCAACATTGATCGTGGTACAACCTTTTCATGCAATTTTATGATAACCTTCCACTGTGACTTCCACTTATGAATAAAATAAATCTTTAGAACCATCCTCATTTATCTTAGAACACAAAATAAGGTTTATTATATATATTCCTAGTCATTAAGAATATCGTAGAACTTAACAAGTTACATCAACCCCGAGTTAGTTCACACAAACACAATCACACTCTTTGGACTCGGAGAGAGTATATAGAGTAAACCATCAATTATCTTATCTTGTAAAACATAAATCAACATTCATGATATTTAACACACCCTTGTAGATGCCTCACTAATACATTTAAAACCACTTTAATCATATTATTTCAAATTTTCATTATTATAAGCATACACTCAAATTTCTTTCGGTCACCACTCAAATATTTCAAAACCACCTTACAAAGAATGAGATAATAATTTTTACTAGAGATGATGATCTATATTTATTATGAGATGGATTTATCCCCTGGTTTTAACATAATTTCTCGACCTTATTTTCATATACAAGTCAAATGCTCTACCTCTTTGTACTGTACAAGCTCATTTTGTACTTTTCCACTTTCATAGAAGATCTTAATCCACTTCAAGATAACTTGACACATTCAAAGTTTTTCCTTTCATATTACATGCTTACTTAAATAACTCGGACCCACTTTGTACGCCTTATCCATAGCACACAACTTAATTCTGTAAATTTCTAAATTCAGCATGAAGAACATGCCTTGTGACACCTCTGTAGCTTCTTGATACAAATATTCCTCATAGCCCGTTCATCATACTTGTAAGTTGAATAATTTTCTTAATACATGGTCATTCATTCATGATAAAGACCGTAAATCAAATTAAGACACCTCGGTGTGGTCTTTTCTCACTTTAACATACTTGATTCATGTATCCAATACACATCTTCATAGTCTAGACACACTGTAATCACAGAATTTGGAGATATGACCATACTTAGAGAAAATATCTTAACCTAGATGTGAGGACATATGAGGTCCATATTAAATTTATTGGGATCTTTAAGAATTATAGTACACTGACATTACTTGATCCATAATAGTGATATCATGACATAGGCAATGTGATATTTGAGACATAAATTCATGATCCAACATGAAGCTCAAGATATATTCAATTGGCATGAAATAGTTCACAAGACCTCAACAGTATGACATAGGCATGATTCAATCATCATAGAATTTATACTTTAGGAATATAAAGGATCATTGATTCCCTTACATTAATTCACAATATCATCCATTCCTTATAGATTTTGTGTGTCATCTTCATATTCTTTATTAAACTTTCAATAAGTTAATTCACAATCAAGTAGCCCTTAAAACACTAAGAAACATACATAGCTTTGGGTGTAGATACTTAATTGATAAAACATCACTTTTTTAAAATACCCTTTTTCCCATATTATATCCTTGAGAAGTCTCGAACCATGTCCTTGAATTTGTTTTTCGAGATTGCAGTATATTCATCTTAGAATTAGGTCTTTTGACACCTAAACTGTCAACTCACCAACTATCAGAAAATCCCATGAATGTACACATTATTAAGACTTAAAGAAACTTGAATCCTTTAACTCTCCTTGTCATGATGATATGTACAAAAGTATATCCCTAAATTACATCATTTAGACTCGAAAAATTAGATTCCATTCATACCACTTTGAGTTCGAGTGAGTACCCATTCATAGTGGAAAAGTGGCAAAAAGTACAATATTACACTTATTACCTTGAAAATGGTCATTCACATTCTATTTAATACTCATGAAGCTTTGAGAACCTTTTCAATAAATGAAGGACAAAGAGTGCCAATGACACACATGAATTCATCTTGAGTTAGTCTTGTTTAATTTTTCATGAACACTTTGTACATGTCACTACCTTGATTGACTGAATAAGACATATATTTGATGAAACAAGATCATCTTCAACAAATTTTTGAGAATGAATTACATCCTTTAGAGACTCTTACCACATGACTTAAAGACTTTACACACCAATAATCATGATTCGACATATTATAGTGAAAAAAACACACTTCCTAAGGAGAATGAACTTTTTAGGATCATTTAGAGTCTTCAAATTTCTACTAAGCCACATCCATAGCTTCATTTCAATAATGGACACAAGGTCAAATTTGAAACTATTATTTACAACTCATGATGCCTTCATGATATTTCATAGGACTTAGTATAGTTATTATTTTCTTCACAGACCATAATTCCTTTTAATATTGCTAACCTTAGACTCAAAGATAATAAGAACATACTTCTTATTTTCTAAACCAACTACCTACATTATGTATCATGACAATGAGACTCATGAACATGAAAAACCATGTCATACAAATGAAACACCATGAAAATACAAACACAGACCATAATAACACAAACAAGAACATCCAATTACCACAATACTAAGGATTTGAATTTTCAGACACAATGAGTACCAATTTTCATCATGAGAACATAATTAAGGACACTAAAATACATATGTTCTGATCACGGAGGATTCACACACAACTACCTAGATAACTACCCCTCGGTTGAATGCTTCATTAGCACTATTTCACCTTCACTAAGCATAGTGAAGGTATATGATCACGGAAAAGACCTAAAACAAGGGCTTGAAAAGGTCCCAATCCCCTTAGGTACATGAACAAATCCTTCTCATTTCTGATCTAAGATTTTTATCACACCTTTCCTTCCACCATTACCATCTTTTATTGAAGTATGAAGATCTTGTTTTGTTTCCCATTTCTTATTTGGACAATTTTCATGTATTCTAGGCCTTAGAAGACCCCTTCCTTCTATACTAGGAACTTGAAAACTCTTTTTTTGACATCATACACCTTAATGGAAATTCTTAGCAACACAAAAAACTTTGTTAAAATAGAAGATTACTCTTTTGTTATTCCTCTTTAAACCACCAATATGTCTAGGTGGATCGAAAAAGTAAGTACTACTAAGATGTCCTTGTTTATTACAATTATAGCATACATTATTCTTAGCAAATTCATGTCTATTGTCATCCCATGGCTGAGTATCTCTAGGATCATATCTCTTAATGAACATATTTAATTAGAGTATGTATTTACCTTATCTCATGTTCACCTAGGTACTTTAGTTACATTTATTGTATTTATCCTCACACACTTATGTGTGTGGATATTTATTTTATATTATTTAGATATTGGGGGATATTATTTAGTTCCTAAGTATAGTTATTTCCTTGATCTATGGTATTGACTAGATCCTTGATGTCTAGTTATCTCCTAAATATATGGTCTTGACTAGTTCTTTATTGACTAATTCTTTCCTTGATTTGTGGGGTTGATCTACAACCTTGATTGGCTCTTAGATTGTGTTTCCTTTCCTATATAAGCAAGACCCATTATCATTGTATTTCATTGAGTTCCATAATAATATATGATATTTCTACTCATTTTTTTACAAAGGTTTATGTAAAGTTAATCTAACGAATTGATTTCCTCGTATTGATCGTGATGTCTCATTAGCATTTGTGTTCTTGGCTTGGTATGATATGGTCATCGTTCCTTCTATGGTATCGAGTAGGCTATTGGTTTTGAAATTTGTTTGTAAGTTTTGTTTTACAAACATTTTTTTTTATATATTCATATATTCGGTATTTGTCCATATTTTTTTATGTGTACATTTTTAAATATAAAACAGAGGTTTCTATTGAATCCAAAAGGTGGAAAAACCCTAAGATTGACTGTAAAATCGACCATTTCTAGAGGAAGTCATTTTTTTGTATTTTTGTTGTTGCAGAGAAACACATTGGTTCACCTCGGGATTCATACCAGCTAGGAAGGAAACCCAGAAAACCATTTTCTAGGTTGCGTTGGGTTGTTCGAGATCCACTCTACGTATTTTTTCTTCTGTGATGCATCATTTTCTGAAGACGTGCAACAGACTATTTCAAGTAGGAAGTGTTGGTACCCAAATTTAATCTCCTTCAAAGGCTGAGCAGCATCATGGATTTGACAGGACACTCAGAGGTAGATAGATAATCATGTATGTCATTTTGTAGCTAGGGAAGCAATCTATCTGACTTGTTAGCACTCAGGTTTTGAAAGGAGTGGGTAGCACCTTAAAAGGATGTGATATGATCCTAACTATTTTAGGTTGTGCCTTTCAACCAAGGTAAGAGAACCTATTTTGTAACCTTTGTTATTGAAGAACAATGATAAATCCTTCTTTTGTAATTTTATAGAGAAGACCTTGGGAAAATATGATCAACACACTAGATCTGATTCTCACGAGTTGTCACTTCCTAGATCATGGAGATATTTTCACAACAAGGCAAAGGTTACTAAAGACATTTGAGACCCTGATTGTTTTTACATGTTTTCGTAATAGAGATTATGCATTTGTGTGAACACAAGAAAAACAAGCGTAGTATATGTAGGATTGGTTGTTTTTGAATGAATTTTTTGTGGGAGGTGGGGCAAGCGAAACTTGATTCACCAGATCCTTGAGGAAACTTACAAAATGGAAGGTTAAACCAACAGAATGCCACAAAATAGCTATAATGTTTCTTTAACTAGAATATGTTCTTCAATGAAGGCCCATATTAGCACTCTTTCACATAATCTTTGAGATTTTATCATGAAGGCTCGAGTTAGAAAATCCAACAAAGCATCAAGATCTAAGTCAAATCATGCCTAAGGTACACCCAGAGGATTATAGACAATATCTATCAATAGATGAAAGAAAAGTGATTTTAAATCGTTTATTCCAATCCCAAATGAAATATCTTCTGAGAAATGAAATTACAGATGCCACTAAACTGTCACAAGGATTGAGGCCTATGTGATTGAATCAAATTTGATACAAGATTGCAACAGAAACAAGAAAAACTACTTACATACATTCAGAAATAAAACCAACACATTTTTCTTAAGACAACACAGAAAAACTTGAATTTGATTAAGTCTATTAGCAGGGGAAAGTTTCTAGAATAGTCTCAGATCTTGTCAATGGCTATACACTTGCAACCACCTTGACACAATAAAACTTAATACAAAAAGAGATAACCTAGTTTCTCAGATGGATTCTCAAAAGACAAGCTTTGTCAAATTTTCCTCTTGGGAATTTTCTTCAACCTCTAACACTCCAACCTCTAACCTCCAACCACCAAGAATTTGTACAAAAAAATTTGTGCCATTTATTAAATTTACAATAGAGCCCTTTCTTCCCAAAAGACAAAAACATTTAATGCACCATTTCTCGCCATGATCTTGATTGTGATTCTCACAATCAGATCTGTAAACGTCACCAGGTGCTCGAGGGCGCAGATCTCATCAAATATCTCCCGCATTCAACTCTTTCCTCTAGAAGGTCACTCTTTCTTCAATTTACATCCACTTTCACCCCTAATCTATCAAGTATGGATCCTTGCGTCCTTGTGAGAAGAAAAATGGAAAATCGAATCGAGCACAATAGTTGGACCATTTTAATGGTGAAAGATGTTTTCCAGATCTTCCCACCAAACTCAGATATCAACATTAACTCCCTCTCCTGCTTGGCATGTAGGAAATACAAAGAAATCATGAAGACTCACACTTCTAGGCATGTTTTAGTAAAATGGGGGGAAAATAAGATTTATACTCTCAGATGTCATTGATCTTTACTTTGAATTTGGGTCATCCACGTGGAAGATTCAAACTTAAAAATAGACCCGGGGGCTTCCTTTGACTTTTTACAACTTTTTGGAAAAATGGAAAAAAATCCATTTTCTCCACACCTCCACCCTCGAGAAATGATCCTGACACGTGTCCTAAGGTGGGCCTGTTAGTCAGATTCACAAAGCTCCCGGATGTTGATCAGATTTCTAGTTTGATCATACTAGCATCCAAAGTGTGATTGCACAACACAGAATCCTTTCTCCAAGTGTGGGACTTGCAAAATGAGAAAGGAATCTCCAGAGAAGGCTGGTTCCTATTCCTAAACTACCTGCCACAAGCTATTCCAGTGCAGGCAAGCTAATCTAATCCTAATCTAACCATGCCAAGGAGACAGAGAGAGAGAGAGAGAGAGAAAAGGGAAAAATAGAGCCTACACTAAAATGGTGATACACTAGAGAAGAAAAATGTTGAACATCTATCAAAACTGCCATGGAACAAGGAGAGGTGAGCAATGGGAAGGATGGATAGATGCATCATGGGCCCAAGGATAGATTTCACATAGAAAATGTCCCAAAACTCCATGAACACAGCTCCAAACCTGTAATGAGTATTAAAACATGCACAAATACTTTAAATGAAGAGAGGCAAGATGTAATACAAGCAAAGAACGAGCAAGGATGGACAGATGCATCACGAAACACATTTTTGTTGCTTGAAAAGTTTGCATGAGAACATCATTTTAATGGTAAAAGGAAGAAACACCATTACAGGAATAGGGAGGAGGTTCAAACACCATTTTGAACCCTAGAGAAGAAAAGAAGGGAGGGCAGAGCCGAAAAGATGAACCACACTTTGAAAATGAGCCAAATCTGGCTTTTTACAATGCACGGGTCGAGCCCAGGAGAGAGAAAACATGAAAAAACATGGGAACCATTCCTCATTGAATGCAGATATATTAAAATAGCATGGGCATCCTTACAGACCCATGCCCTGACATTTTTGGCCGTGCTGGAGAAGAATGTGACCCATTTCGCATTAAAACTGGTTGTTGAAACGTCAGTTCTAGCCATTACCACGCGCCAGAGATGTTTCTTAATTTTCTCTCTCAAAACTGAACCAAAATGAAAGATTGACCTTGGAATCGTAGAGAATTTCACCAGCTTTCCATTGATATAAAGAACATGAAAATCTGAGCTCTAGATCGAAAGATATGGTGATTTGAAGATTTAGGGCAAAAAAAGGCCAAAATGAATCGGCGGGAAAATATTTGAATTTTTTCCACACTCTGCCACTTGGATGACACGTGTCGGGCTCTGACTCATCTGCGGGCTCATCCTTTGAAAATTTCTTTCAGGCCCTTCCTTTTTTTTACCGCTTGGACACATGGCACTATTTTATTGGCTTGGGCCTGAGGGGCGCACTTTGTCCTTCGAAAATTTAGTATTTTTCACTTTGGGAAAATTTTCCCATTTCTCCCCACGCTCCGCCACTTCGAGTGCCACATGGCACGATTTCATTGGACACGGGCCCTTCCTGACCATTTCCCTTTTGTTTTTGCCTTTGGAAAAAATTTCAAAATTTTCCTGTCGGGCCGATGAGGTGAAGACACGTTGCGAGATTTGATTCGTCGGTGGCTCCTTCACTTTTCACGTCCCACGCGTCCCTCGCGTACTTTTGGCTTTCCGCTGTCCCAAACTATCTCGGATGAAAGTCTCATGTTTTATCCGAATTGGCTGGTTCGCGTCCTCCACGTGCTTTTGGCCTGGATGTCTCGAATTGTCTAGGAAAAATATCCCCGAACCGCCCGAAATGGACCGACTTGCGCCAAACCAGCCGATCCGCATCCCGTGCGTACTTTTGGCCCGGATGTCCCAGACCACGTGAAACAAGACTTAGGCAATTTTTTCCCTCTTTCGGCCAATTCGGATTTTCACGTCCCACGCATCCCGACGTCCCAACTATCCCGCAAACCGCCTGGACTAGGACTTAGCCGATTTTCTTCATTTTTCGTCCTCAAGTTTGGTACGATGAACCTCAGTTCAACCCGAACCCTTCAGACCCGAAATGCCTCAAAACAATCAATCCTACAACCTTATTTTTGCATTTCTTCCATTTTCTCAACTTTGTTGGATTTCTTCTTGGGTGGGGAGTTAGAAAAGGTCGAGGGGACCTCGAAAAACATGATTTTGGGCCTTGAATCACTCTACTTGCTCGAGACTAAAGAATTTGAAGCATGTTATCAAAATTACCCAGGGGGGTGAATTTTGGATAACAATTTGGTGACTCAGCGGGGTCATCTGCCTGGTGGATGAAGTTACCAGTTTCCTGAAGCATCCATTGGGCATGGAGTCATGAGTTGTAGCTTGCAAACTGATCTGAACTTTGAAAACCTCCTCTCTGAGCCACTTGGAAACCCACTGAAATGGACCGTGCAAGAGCAAAACTAGCACCACAAAAACTATGTACAAAACTGAAAATCATACATGCTCCAAATGGAACATGCAGAGTGTGCACAAGCACTTCTTTTGCTAAAAGCAAACCTACCTACTCTACTCTAACTGGAAGCAAAGGCAAGCTAAACAAACCCTGCAACTGGTTGTGCAAAATAGCTTCCTTTCTTCAAAATTGGCAACCATGCAACTGATTTGGCATTGAACATGGCTGATTGGATGAATGGAAAATCAACAAGAAGCTGGTCTTCCACCCAAATCATCAAGGTATCAGCTGAAGGAAAATTCAATACCTCTTTTAGTTGCTCTGCATTTGGATTGAAGAGGTATGACAACTGATCCTTGGTACTTTGTAGCTCACCCTCATGCTCAGAAGCAAGCATGACTGGTTGTGACTTCTCCTTTGGCTCCAATAAAGCCAAATACCTGATTGGGCAAGGTATGGTCCATTTGATATGCCCATAGCTCTGATTTTCAACTCCAAAAATGGAGTCTTCTTGTAGACCTTCTTGAATGGATGGTGTGGAAGCAATGGTAGAATCTTTGTGCCCTTTCTCTTCCTCCAATGAAGGACATGAAAGATTAAAATCTTCCAATCTTGGTTCCAAAGAGCTGCTATAAGATGCAGGCTGCTGCAAATGAATGTTCTCCTTCATGACAGCAAACTCAAGTGTTTGGAATGTGGATGATGAAAGAGAGAATGGTGGAAACTCAACCGGCTCTTCTCCATCAAAACAATCCTCCAAATCTGACAGATAAACTGCCTCATGGCTGTCCTGCTGCAAATGCTCCACTTCCTCCATGGTGTCTTCTTGATCTGTAACTTGACCACCATGGTTTCTTTCACCCTCCAACATTGAGTTTGAGAGATCAAACTCCTCTTCAGTACTAGAACTTGAGAGAGGTGAAGTAGAAAGAAGAACTGAAGGTTCTCCTATAGCCTGCTTTGTGCTCAAAGCCCTTGGATCTACAATTTTCTCCTCCACAACTAGAATGTGCTCCTCTTCTTTTGGATCTGGAGCAGCTTCTCCTTTCTCTACTACTTGAAGACAATCTTGCTCTTGATAGAACTCTTCCTCTAGCACAAAGTTTTTCAAGTCAAACTCTTCAATCTGCTGCTCTAGAGGACAAGTTGGGACTGCAAGATCTTCTTCTGAGCTTTCTTCCTTTATGGCTGATTGTGCAACTTGAATTGAATCAGCATTCCCTTCAAATAGAGTGCCAACATGGACACTAATTTCTGAGAAAACTGACTACTGATCTGCTTCTTCTTTTTTCTCTTCTTCTGCTGCCAAAAAATCAGTATTAACCACCATTTGTTCAACCTTAGCCTCTTATGTAGGTTTAACCATCAAGGGGATCTTTGTCATCCCAAATTTGGCAGCCCAAACCCTCAAGTTGTCTATCATTTCTTTTCTGTTGGGCTCCTCTTCTTGCTGTCCTTCATGGCCAATTTTTGCAATTTCTTCTTCCCCACATGGAATTGGGAATGCAAGAGGAGGGATGGGTTGTAACTCAATTGATTTGGAAATTTTTTGTGGTGGTAGAGGAGGTAAAACCTCTTGTTTCTTTTGGGGAGAGCATATTTCTTTTAGCTCTTGTGGAGGGGATGACTGTTTGGAAGGAAAAAGGAAAGAAGAATTGAGGTGTGGTGGAAGACTGAGAGGTGGAGACATGGGATCAACATTTGGGACAGCAGATGGGGAGTTTAGAATTTGCAATTCCAAATGAGATGATGCTCATGCTTGAGTAATGGGAAGAGAAAACCAGATGATAGTTTAGAACTTACCCATTGACAAGGTTGTTCAACAACAAGTGTATAGGCCTCTATTTCTTGTCCATCCATTGTGCAAGTTGGGGCAGCATCTTCATCATGAAGTCCAGCTTCTCCTTAGGGCTGAAGTGTCTTGGAAAAGGACCTCCCCATAGACAAGGAGTCCTACAACCAATTCAAAGCTCTCATTTGAGTCATTGCTCGGGACCGCACCATCTTTACCTCCATCTTTTGGATTTTCTCCAACATGAGACAAAGCATCTTGCATCGATTGTCTTCATTATATGCATACTCTTGCTCTTGAAAGCTCCATAGCCAAACTGATTTTGGCGTTGTTGCTCATATGGGTATGCATGCTGATTTTGAATTTGTTCAAAATGCTGATTTGGAGGATTTAAAAAACATGTTGGAGGTGGGAAACATTGCTGCTGTTGTTGAAAATGTGAATTCCATGATGGAAATGAAGTCATGATTGCACAACTTCATGGAATGGAAAAGAATGAAAGAGATGGAAAGAAATATGGATGGGAATGGATGAAAAACAGTGTCTCAAACTTTAAATGGGTTACCGATCGATGGAGTCACCGGATGTGTTTGCAAGTGCCTCTAAAGGCTGAAATCTTCACAGGAACACACCAACCTGCAAAAGATGAAGTGGAAGACCTCTAAGGTCCCACCGGCGTGCCAACTGTTAGTGCAGAATCACAGCACCCCTAGATGTTGATCAGATTTCTAGTTTGATCATACTAGCATCTAGTGTGATTGCACAACATGGAATCCTTTCTCCAAGTGTGGGACTTGCAAAATGAGAAAGGAATCTCCAGAGAAGGCTGGTTCCTATTCCTAAACTACCTGCCACAAGCTATTCCAGTGCAGGCAAGCTAATCTAATCCTAATCTAACCATGCCAAGGAGACAAAGAGAGAGAGAAAAGGGAAAAATAGAGCCTACACTAAAACAATGATACACCAGAGAAGGAAAATGTTGAACATCTATCAAAACTGCCATGGAACAAGGAGAGGTGAGCAATGGGAAGGATGGACAGATGCATCACAGGCCCAAGGATAGATTTCACACAGAAAATGTCCCAAAACTCCATGAACACAGCTCCAAACCTGTAATGAGTATTAAAACATGCACAAATACTTTCAATGAAGAGAGGCAAGAAGAAAGACAAGCAAAGAACGAGCAAGGATGGACAGATGCATCACGAAACACATTTTTGTTGCTTCAGAAGTTTACATGGAACATCATTTTAATGGTAAAAGGAAAAATGCCATTACAGAATAGGGGAGGAGGTTTGAACTCCATTTTCAACCCTGGAGAAAAGAAGGGAGGGCAGAGCTGAAAAGATGAACCACACCTTTTGAAAATGAGCCAAATCTGGCTTTTTACAATGCATGGGTCGAGCCTAGGAGAGAGAAAATGTGAAAAACATGGGAGCCATTCCTCATTGAATGCAGATGCATTAAAATAGCATGGGCATCCTTACAGACCCATGCCCTGACATTTTTGGCCGTGCTGGAGAAGAATGTGACCCATTTCACATTAAAACTGGTTGTTGAAACATCGCCCGCCATTACACGCGCCAGAAATGTTTCTTGATTTTCTCTCTCTAAACTAAACCAAAATGCAAGATTGACTCTATAATCGTGTAGATAATTTCACCAGCTTTCCATTGATATAAAGAACGTGAAAATCCGAGCTCTAGATCGAAATATATGGCGATTTTAAGATTTAGGGCAAAAAGAGGCCAAAACGAATCGACGGAAAATAGTTGAATTTTTTTCCACGCTCGCCACTTGGATGACACGTGTCGCTCCGATTCATCCACGGGCTCATCCTTTGAAAATTTCTTTTGGGCCCTTCCTTTTTTCTTGCCACTTGGACACGTGGCACTATTTTATTGGCTCGGCCTCGAGGGCGCACTTTGTCCTTCAAAATTTAGTATTTTTCACTTTGACAAAATTTTCCCATTTCTCCCCGTGCTCCGCCACTTCGAGTGCCACATGGCACGATTTCATTGGACGCGGGCCCTTCCCACCATTTCCTTTTGTTTTCCCTTGGGAAAATTTTTCAAAATTTTCCCTCCGGTCGATGAGGTGAAGACACGTGGCGAGATTTGATTCGTTGGCGGCTCTTTCACTTTTCGCGTCCCTCACGTACTTTTGGCCCAAATTGCCCAAACTGTCTCTTGGATGAAAGTCTCTGCTTCGGCCGAATCGGCTGGTTCGCGTCCTTCGCATACTTTTGGCCCGGATGTCCCAAACTGTCTGGGACAAATATCCCCGAACCGCCTGAAATGGACCGACTTTGCGCCAACTAGCCGATCCACGTCTCGCACGTACTTTTGGCCCTGGATGTCCTGCACCACGTGAAACAAGACTTAGGAAATTTTTTCCTCTTTCAGCCAATTCAGCTTTTCGCGTCCCACGCGTCTCGACGTCCCAACTGTCCCGCAGACCGCCTGGACTAGGACTTAGCCGATTTTCTTCATTTTTTCGGCCTCAAGTTTGGTAAGACGAACCTCGCTTCAACCCATACCCTTCTGCACTCCAAAATGCCTCAAAACAGTCCCGCAACCTTATTTTTAGATTTCTTCCATTTTCTCAACCTCTTGGGATTTCTTCTTGGATGGGGAGTTAGAAAAGGCCGAGGGACCTCGAAAACATGATTTTGGGCCTTGAATCACTCCACTTGCTTCGGATCAAGAATTTGAAGCATGTTATCAAAATTACTACTGGGGGTGAATTTTGGATAACAGCCCCTGATGGAACCACAAAAAATTTTTCCATTTTACTAACTTTTTGGAAAAGGGAAAATTTTCTAAGTTTTCCCCATAGCTTCGCCCTTCCTTGGTTAACCAAAGAAAAATATTGACTATTTCCTACCGGGTCTGCTGGCCATTTTGATGTTTTACTCCTTTTCTCCCAAAAGGAAATTTTTGCAAATTTCCTTGTGATTCTGCACCTCCATCATTGGTCGGAGAAAGATTTGACTCTTCCTTTATCGAGCTTGTGGGACATTTTGAGATTTTAATCCTTACGAGGCAAAAAATCCAAATTTCCCCTGATGGTCCACCTCCCCACCCCTTTGAATTTTCAAACCACCACGTGTCACCATGGCGCACCTTGAGACGGTCCCAAAAATTTGATACCTTGAATGAGCACAGGCTCACCACGTGTTTTGTTTCTGAATTTTTTTCCTGAATGCTTGAAGCTCAGTGAAAGGGACCATGTGTCATGCTTCGAGGTAGTCTCCTTTGGCCGTTGAAAATTCTAAGAAAAATGAAAATTAAGTGGAGGCCTCCACGTGTCATCCCGACACTTCTTTAAAATACAACTCAAGGGCTAGTCCCCAAACATGCAAGGTTCCTCGACATTCCCATGGAACAATTTTCAAAATGGTGCCCAAAGTGGAGACCCCGAATGAGCGCGAGCTTGCCACGTGTCTTGTTCCACCAAACTATACCAACTACATAAAAAAATTCTAAGTCCGGGTGAAGCAGCTGAAAACCTCCACGTGTCCTCCCAGTGACTACTCCAAGGCCAAACCAAAAAGTAGACCTTCAAATGAGTGTCGTTCCTCCACTTGGACACACTTTAAGGTGAGGTGATTCATAGAAATTTTAAAGTACCCAACCCAGCCGCATCCAACCAAAAGGTGCCACGTCCCCTGTCGATGCAAGGATGTCAATTTGACCGGAAGAAACACCCGTCAAATCGTAAAATACAAAAAACAATCATTCGAGCCCAAAAATGAAAATTTCTCCAAGGACAGAGAATTTGGAAATGTTACAAGGGTCAAATGTGTTTCTCATAGAGGTAAATCCATTCATTTCTCTTCAAGTATTTAGGGAAAATATTACAAGGAAGAAAAATCCCAACCGTGGAGAATAGAAAACATGGGGGAATCCAAGTTTTTTGATAAATAGAGAACGGGAAACCAAATTGTAGACCTTTTCCAGAGGAACAAAGAAACAAGGAGAAAACTATGGACCCGTAAGTGACCTACGATCCAGGAACAAATTAAAATGGCAACAAAGATTAACCAGGCACAACACGGGGAAAAAGAAAGTGATAGAGTCTACAAATTGATAGATTTTTAAAGGTAAATTGGTGCAAGACTACTTTGAGCACCAACAAGAAGTTTATTTCCTTTTTTGGAATGTTCCATGGGCTGTTGTACATGGTTTTCTATTTTAGACGGTGAAGGTCATTTTTGACACAGTCCAAAAATTTCAGTTTTTACTAGATGAAGAAATTGGATGTGACTTTCTCAAAACTAGCAGCTCACCCTAGAATAGTAAGTGGTGCATACAAATGCCATTAAAATATTTATCCCTTGGTCATATGGTATGGTGGTATGAGGGCTTAAATATTGTGATTCCTACTAGTAGGTGCTTAACTCCATCCTCTTTTCATTTCATTTGAGTGGTGAAGATAAGAGCACTTTATTTTGTTTTAGTAGTAGATAAAATAAATAGTAGAGCATAAACTTGTAAAGTGTGTACATTTTGAACAAGTAACTCGGAATTGAGTGCTGAAGTTATTTTTTTTCATGATATTTCCATTCAAATATATATTTATAGAATCACATTATAATTATAAATTTGCATATCATCACATGCACTCATTATAAAGTGCCAAAATACGAAGGGGCTCTTGTTTCATTGTTTAGGGATCTTGTTGCATTGCTTTTGGTGATTTTTTTAGGATGGTGTTTTTATCTACTTCTAAATTAGATAATGTTGAGCCATTATCAACACATAATTACCGCACATGAAAACCAAGAATAGAAAAATTAATTAAGAAGAAAGGATTATGGGCTTTAACCTCTTTAGAACTACTAGTGTTCACAAGAGAATATAAGAAATTTGGGTACTGCTTCAAATTTGATCAATGTATGGGTTTGATATAAGTAACATTCGTTACTTTCATTTGGAAAAATGTGACTCTCCTTTAAACGTGTGAGAGAAATTAGAGGATTTAATTGGTAAGGTGAATCATATGAGAGCCCTGCAACTTGAAATTGAGATCACCTCTCTTATTCCTAAATATTTTCCAACAATTATAGACTATCTTACAAAGCTCAAGAATTTTTGACACAATTGAAGGGAAGTGGAAGATATGATAAAGATGAAAATTTTGTTTACTTGATTCTATCCAAGTTGAGAGGACCATTTCAAATATTTTCTTCTACCTTTTTCTCTAGTATGGATGCCTTAGGTGACACATTCCAAATTCCTGACTTAGAAATATTTTTTGAAAGACTTACTAAGGAAGAATCTAAATTGTCTCACCTTGAGTCCTCCACCTCTCAAAAGGCATTAGTTGCATCTAATCCTAAGAGCAAGGGAAAACAAAAAGTAAAACAAAATCCACCCCTTCTCCATCTCCAAGTTAAACACAAAGAAAACAAATCGAAACACAAGGATTATTGTAAATCCAAGAATAATTCTATCCTTTCATGCTCTTTTTATGGGAGTAGTGGTCATGAAGAAAATAGTTGTTATAAGAGAATGTAAGCCTTAGAAGATGCACTTAAGAAACAAAAATTTCTATCTCCACTCCACCTCCTTATAATCATGATGGAAAAGCACTTAATGTTGTTGGGAGATCTCAGTCACCACTTGCAGATAGTTAGGTTATAGATTTTAGTGCATCTCATCCAATGACTTCTTCTAAGGAGTCTTTTGTTTTTCTAGGTTTGAGTTCTACTTCCAAAATTGACGTTGGATATTTTTCCTTTCTTTTTTTAAGGGAAAATGTGATATACACCTTAATGATAACAATATCCAAGATGCACTGTATGATCCTAACATTACCACAAATTTTCTTTTCATGTATCAAATTAGTCATTCTAGTCAAGGAAAAATAGCTACTTTTACACCACATGCGAAAAAAGCAAGAACTTTGTTGGAGCCTCATTCACTTATTACTCAAGATATTGTTGATCATAATTCCATAAATTTATCACTTAGAGGGTTTTGATGACACTTTGTCTATAGGGATAGGATTGGTTTCTCATGCAGATTTAGAGATAAATCTTTAGCATGAAATATTTTGACATCTCAATTACAGATATTTGAAGGAGTTAAGCACTCATGGTATGAAATACGGTCTTTCTCAAGTTTATTGTCTCGAGGGAGTTTTCTTTGGCTATGCATTAGGAAACAACACCAAGATCCATTTCCTAAAAATTTTCCAAGAGAGTTTCTTCACCACATGAGCTTGTGTATAGTCAATTGATTGTTTTTCCTACCCCATACGTTTCAATGGAGCTAAGTATGCACTTACCTTTGTTGATCATTTCTTGAGGTGTACTTGGGTTTATTTTCTAAAGTAAAAAAGTGATGTTTTTTTCACACTTTAAAGTATTCAAGGCTTTGGTCGAGAAACTATAATGTATTTACATAAAGAACCTTAGTCGATAATTGACAGAATACTTCATAAATGAGTTTTATAATTTTTGGCAACTCAAGGCATTATTCACCAGCATTTTGTTCCTCAAACTCCACAACAAAATGGCTTAGCATAACAAAAGAATAGAACTTTGAAGTAAATGGCTAAATATATGATGCATTCTAGAGATTTACCTCTTATCTACTAGGTAGAAGTAATTAATCATACTAACTACATTTAGAATTCCACACCACATAGATCACTTGAGCATTTGAATCTAAGAGGAAGATTGGTCCAACACTAAGCTAGATGTCTCACTTTTTCAAGTCTTTAAGACCCATGTTTAGGAATTTATGCCAAAGAAAAAAAGGAAAGCTTTGGATAAGAGAATAAAACCCTTGATCTTTGTAGGGTATTATGAGGACATGAGATCTTATCAAATTTTAGATCCTGATACTCATGAAAAAAAAATTTGAACACATTTTAAATTTGATGAGAGCTTCACTACTAATGATTCTTCATCTTCTTCCATGCATCCTTTCTCTTCATCATCTCATATTGAGGATCCTTTATTTGAGGAAGTTGATGAGGAAGCTATAGATGTTGTTGAGTATCCTATTCCCATTGATGACTAAGTGGGATCATACTATAGTTTTTGAGGCAACACCTTTCATAAACAATATTCCGCCCACTAGGCATTATCACACACATTCTTCATGTTCTAGACTTTTTTGTCAGGTAGTTTCTAAGGATCCATGGTACTTTTCAAAGTCTCATGGGATACAGGATTAGGATGATGCGATGATAATTGATTATTCTTATTTGATGAAGAATCATTATTGGGATTTGTTATCTCTTCCTAAAGGAAGAAATATGGTTAGGTGTAAGTGGGTATACCGAACCAAATATGGAGCTGATGGGTCCACTAAAATCATGAGGCTTGTCTTGTTGCAAAGTGTTTTCACAAGTTGAAGGTATTGATTACTCTGAGACTTTTGCACCCATTGCAAGATGGAATATGTATTCCTTGTACTTATTATTATTGCATCACAGGGGTGGCATGCATACCATATTAACATGAAGAGTGCCTTCTTACATGAAGATTTACAAGAGAAAATATTCATTGAGCAACGTGTTGGATTTGTTTAGGATTCTTCTCTTGTTTGTAGGTTCTAAAGGTCTCTTTATGGTCTCAAACAAGCCCCTTGAGCTTGTTATGAGAAGATGGATTATTTTATTCTATCTACTTGTTTTTTTCATTGCCACTTCAATCATATAGTTTATGTCTAGCATGTTGGTTAGGATATTGTGATACTTATCTTGTATGTTGATTATTTGTTACTTACTAACAACTCTTCTTCCCACATTCAGATTATTCAGAGGGCTCTTTCTACATAGTTTAACATGATAGATCTTGAGTTATTACATTATTTCTTTGGTTTGCACATTTCTCAGATAGATTCAAGGATTCATTTGATTCAGAAAAAGTACACCCATGATCTTCTTCAGATTCTTTGATATAGATGATTGTACTCCAACTCCATATCCTTTTTAGTCTGGGGTTACTCTTACTTCCAAATGTACCACACTACTTTATGATCCTACATTATATAGGCAATTATTTGGGAGTCTCATGTACTCAACCAATACTCACCCTGATATTTCATTCGCAGTGAGGGCTTGTATCTCGGTTTTCAAATTCTCCTCATAATATTCACTAACAAGATACTAAAAGGATTTTATGCTATTTACAAGGAACTACCTAGTTTTTCCCACACTACACTAGGGGTTCTACTTAGTTGGTTGGGTTTATAAATTCAAATTAGGAAGATTCTATTGGTGATAGGCATTCCACTTCTATCTATATTTTTTTCTTAGTTCTTCTCTAGTTGCTTGTGTGTATAAAAATAAATAGGCTATTGCACTTTTGACTTTCGAGGAAGAGTACAAGAAAATAGTTACAACGAGTCAATGAGATTCATTTGCTTTGATAGTTATTTAAAGAGTTTTTTTCCCACACGATTCAATGAGTGTACTTTGGTGTGACAACCAAAGTGCAATTCACATTTCTCACAACCCAGATTGAGCACCAAAGAGAATAAACATATTGACATATACATCCACTTTATTGGTCAGTGCATTCAAGATGGATTTCTTTTCTTTGAGTAAATTCTGACTCAGTAGTAGGTTGCAGACATCTTTATGAGCCATTTTCCATCACCTCATTATCTTGAGTTTCATCAAATCATTGGGGTTTTTGAAGTCTTTCTTGGGATTGTTCATGAGAAAATATTCCTTCTTCTTCTTATTTCTCTTTCCTTATATCAAGATTCTTTCCTTCTTTTGGTTTGAGATATCCTCATGGATATATTTTACATGAGTTTCTCATCGTGGCCTAGTTTTCGGAATCATACTATGTACATGCCACTTATATTTTGGCCCCTATATTAACTTGAGGGGGTTGTTATAGTAGGTGTTTACCTTATCTCATGTTCACCTAGGTACTTAATTTACCTTTATTATATTTATCCTCACCCACTTATGTTTGTGGATATTTATTTTATCTTATTCAAATATTAGGGGGATATCATCTAGTTGTTATGTATAGTTATTTCCTTAATCTATGGTATTAAATAGTTATTACCTTTATCTATGGTATTTACTAGATCCTTTATGTCTAGTTATCTCTTAAATCTATGCTCTTGACTAGCTCTTTGGTGACTAGTTCTTTCCTTGATTTATAGCTTGATCTGATTTTTTTGCAAAGGTTTATGAAAATTTAGTCTAGCGAATTTCTTTCATCTTATTGATTGTAGTGTTTGATTAGCATATATGTTCTTTTCTTGATACGATCTAGTTATCATTCATTTTATATTATTACTTTTTCTTGGATCAAATGCTCTTATATTTGTATCCACAATCCTTTTCTCTATGACCATACTCAAAACTTGAATGACATTTACCATGGAAGATTCTTACACCATTCCTAAGAGACCTTTTCTTGTAATATTTATCTCTATGACCAAAATCATTACATGAGAACCAATAACCTTTGAATGATCTTTCATACCTCGATGGCTTAGATTTCCTAATAGGATTTGTCTTCTCATTTTCCTTTGTGTATGTCACCATATTTTATTCCTTACTATCTGGTTCACCATATTGATTTCTTGAAATTATGTCCTTTTCTTCAATTCCTTTTCCTTAAGATCCTCATTGAATCCCAAATCATACTTATCACTTGTTGATCTTTGTTGGCTAAGAATATTATATAGTTAATTTATATTTTTCTCAAATATTTTTAGTTTTATTTAAAATAGATCAAGTCTTGAATGAAAATAATTCATGCCTATTTCATACTTTATGTACTCATCCTCCTTAGATTAGATTCTATCATTAAGTAGATAAACATATGATTTTAGTTGAGTATATTATTCCTCTTTGACCTTTATATTTTTAGACAGTTCCTCCATTTGTGACTCCAAAATCTGAATAACAGTACTATGCAAATGAGAATCTTCCTTA
This sequence comes from Taxus wallichiana var. yunnanensis, assembly GCA_018340775.1. Taxonomy (NCBI): domain Eukaryota; kingdom Viridiplantae; phylum Streptophyta; class Pinopsida; order Cupressales; family Taxaceae; genus Taxus; species Taxus wallichiana. Next base: position 670,707,953 of record CM031234.1, read on the forward strand.
GATCCAAGGGTGCATACAACTCTCTCTAACTTATCCTGTAGATGTTTTGTGATCTCATCATGTCCCGTACCCTCATTATTCAACTTGTCTTCTAAGATCTTAATATGGTTTTAATGGTTTCTCATCATTTTATCAATATGTTATGTGATCTTTTGGTTTTCATCTCTAGCATGAGAAATTTATCTTTTTACTACTTCCTAAGGTGAATCTTCATAATATGAATCGTAATCAAAAAATCCTTTTCCAAATTAATAAGTTACAACTCGTAAGGGAAAATAAACTTTAGGAAAAATTTATAAGAAATTTTTACCTTCACATGAAGCAGAACAACAATAATCTTTAGAGTTCTTCCCTTTCTAATAATTCTTCTTCTTAATACCCATTTGTGCTTGAGAAGATCTCCTTCAAGATGTTAAGCTTCTCCAAAAGAACTGATCTCGATACCCATTGTTAGAAGAAAAATGTAATGAGAGGGGGTGAATTAGTACTATTATCACCAATCATAGCACCCATGGTTTGCAAAAGTGTGTTGCTTTAGCTCACAAAGTGTGACTAGATAACATTGGTACAATCTCCAGTTTTGGGACTTGCTACTTGAGATATACCTCCAGAGACAGTTGGTTCTTGATCCTAAAATACCTACCCACAGTCTACTCTAATGTAGGCAAAAATATTTTGGCCTAATATAACTTTCTAATGGACTAAGGAGAGAGAGTGATGAAAAAAATCCTACACTAAAGCGGTGATACCCCGAAGAGGAGGTTGTGAGAACAATTTTCCAATGTGTGAAAAGTAGAAGAAAAATGCATACTAGAAGGGGTGATAATAGTTATCCATAGTCTAACAAATGCATTCACAACAATATTTCATACATACACAATGATAATGAATCCCTGCAAGATCATAAGATAGACACAATATATTTGCATGAGGTTGAAGAGGCAAGAAGAATGCAAACAAACACAATAGGGGAAGAGGCATCCACAAACTCATATTTATTACTTCATTGATATGCATAGTTCAATCTATTAAAAATAAGGGCATTTATCTCCATGCAAGGAGTCCACTACAAAGGCTTGTAGCACATTGGCTTCACACAAAAAATTGACAAAGTTTTGCTACTCAAAACTATCTTTTTGTACAATGATCCCAAAACTCCAATTTATAGAATTCTTAGAGGAGAGAGAGAGAGAGAGAGAGAGAGATTAAAATCCCTAAATTTTTCCACCTTCCATGGGAAATATGTCATAAATGGGTTGAAATTATGGCATGTTTCTTGCAAAAGGCCACCCATACTATCGTATATCTTGCATAAGTGAGAAAAGTATGTCCCATGCTTCGTTGAATGCATCCCAACTACCCATTAAAACATTGTTCTAAAACTAGCCACATTTTCATAAAAATCTCCATCAATTCCTCATCAAATTATAATTTTTTGATTTATGTGCATTGGTCTCGGAACCACGATTCCAACGGTATAATTTTTGTATTTTCATTGTGAATTTCAAAAGATATGGAATTCTGAGTGTAAGAAGTTGTTTTGGGTCTGCCAGGATTTGATGTCATTTAATGAGACTAATCATTTAATTTATCGAGCTAGAAATATTTTTGGAAATGTCATTTAAATTCTCCTAGTTCATCTAACGCTTTAGTCCTAGTTAATATGGCTACATAAGAATGGTGTCAACTTGTAATCAACCTCATACAACTTCAAATTGTTCAATGTGTTTCTAAATATAAGCTTTGTTGCATAACCTCAACTTGAGACATTTTCATGCCTCAAATGGAGGGTGGGAAGCAAGAAACTCATGTTTAGAAAGCACTTGAATAGAACTTGGTCAATTTTATTGAAGATGATTTTACTGCAGTTACTACTAGGGCCCAAGAAATGACTCAAGAAAGACAAAAGTTTCAAAACACACCTATTATACCCACAGTCATGGATAAAACAACTATAGGAGAAAAATTAGCTAATAGTTCTATTGTTCCTCGAAAAAATAGCGTGTTTTAGCTATGGTAAAGAAAAAAATAATAGTCACAACCCGATCCAAGAAGATTGTTTATCCCTCAAATATCAAATGTAGCTGAAGTAGAGTCAGTTTTCACCAAATCCTATGCTAAGATAATAGAATATGTTTCCAAAAATGTTGCTTCTTTTAACATTGTTGATGTAATGAAAAATATAATGTTAATATCTCAATGTGAGATGATCTAAGTATTCTAGGACATCAGGAGCTACTTTCTCATGAACTTGCTAAGCTACAGATTTCTTAAAAATCAACAAAAAAGGAAGTTCAGAAAGCGGACATGGTCCTTGGAAGAATGGAACAAGACCACATTAAATAATTTATATGGAGGGTTCAAAAGGTCTTAAACATTCATGATATAAAGAATCCACCACCATTTTATATATATTTGATTATTGGTGACCATTTAGTTCATAATTGCATAGTTGATAGTGGTGTAAGTAGCACAATTATGCCAAAAGCAATTGCAGAAAAGTTGGGCCACCAGTATGAGCTTACTCAGAAAAGCATGTTACAGCTAGATGGGACAAAAACTAATATAGTTGGTGTTATCAAAAACTTGGAAGTGATTTTACATGTTTATCCTAACGTTACAATTCTACAAGATGTGATTGTTGTAGATTTGCCTCCTTATTTTTCCTTATGCTTATCACAATATTTTACAAAAAAAATAGGAGGTTATCTTTCTTTAGATTGGTCATTTTTTTCTTTACTACACGATATGGAACTAAGGTTACCATAAATTCAAATCCTCTTGCTATATGGAGCCTCATGCTTCAAATGTCACAGCAAATTATTCAATTCTATATCAGTCTGATTTTGATGTTACATCTCATGTTTCTGCACTTGATGGTGTTTCTAATCTATTCATGGATGAAAAGACTCAATAATAAAATCCCTATGAACCTTTTAAGGAAGTGGAAGAAGATTTTTTGGTGTTTATTTCTTGCATGAAGAAAATGCACCAATTCCCTTATTTTCCAAAATATAAGAAGCAATAAAAGGGTTATGGAAGCTTCACTTCGATGGAGCCAAAAATAAGAAAGGAAAAGGTTTGCATGTTTAATGCTTACTTCCCCTTCAAATGAAAGGTAATTTTTAGCTTTAAGTTTGCAGTTTACTTTTACTTGTACTTGTAATGTAGCTGAATACGAAGCGTTAATTCATGGCTTGCAATGGGATAGAAAGAGAGGTATCAACACTTTACAAGTTTTCGAGATTCAAAATTAGTTATTAATCAAGTAAAAAACTTTAATGTGTGTAAGAATTCATTTTTGAAGTCTTACAAACATAGAGTTTTAGACTTAATGGATGATTTTGATGCTATTAACATTCAATTTGTCCCAAGATCTAAAAAAGTATCCGAGATAGACTTGCAGCAGTTGGTACTAGCTTTGAGATACTAGAACATATTAAAAACAACAAGGTAAAACCACATATTAAATTAATTATCTGGCCTTCAATGCCTGATAATGGAGAAAATTGGGAGGTTTTCAAGACGATAAATATATTTGTAGATTTCTACGACAAGAGCCTGAATTTTCTATGATAAATCAAGAAAAACTACAACACTTTTATGGTGATCAAATTGTTTAGTTAAAAAAAATAGGTTGCCTCAAGGATTGGTCACTCTAGAAGACATTTTTAGTTTTGATGATCAGTTAAGAAAAGAAAAGGCAATATTTCAACTCATGCAAATATCTATGAAGAAATCTTGGTGGATGATGACAAGAAGCTACTTATTCGAAAGGTATGTTCTTTAGCTGAAAAATAGTTATTTATCAAATTATGTAAAAATTCAGATTTTTTTCCCGAAGTACCAATATTTGAGAGGATTTTATCTAATTTTAGCTCAAATATGATATAATTACAATCAAATTCCAAACTAGTTAGGTAGAAACAAAGGCTAGTAAATCCAAAAATCGAGTCATTAACGAGAAAAGAGTTATCTAATATAATCAAATCATTAATTATTTTTCTAATTAATCATTCAATTTGGGTAGCTTATCTTATTCTTGTTCGAAAAAAGAATGGAGAAATCAGATTATGTGTGGATTTTAGAGATCTTAATAAGGCTTCATTGAAAGATCATTATCCACTACCTAACATGGATCAGATTTTGAGAACAGTTTTTGGTTCTATAGACTATCTCTTTTAGACATGGTTATAGTGGATACAATCATATTCTAGTCGAGAAGAAGATAGATACAAAACAACTTTTACCACCAAGTGTGGTACTTATGCTTACAAAAGGATGCATTGTGTCCTTTCAAACACTAGTGCAATGTTTCAACGTGCAATGGACATGAATTTTCATACCTTACTAAATAAATGCATATTGGTTTATTTTGATGATGTTACCATATTTTCAAAAAAATTAGATGAACATCTAATACATTTAAGGTAGACTTTTCAGTTATGCAAATAGTTTGGAATATCATTGAATCCTAAAAAGTCTATCTTTTCAGTACATCAAGGTAAATTTCTTGGTCATATTGTTTCAAAACAAGGTTTACCAATTGAACCTTTAAGAATTGAAGCCATATCACAGCTATCATTTCCTCATCACAACAAGGCATTGTAGATTTTTATTAGAAAAATGAACTTTGCTAGAAGATTTGTTCCAGATTTTGCAGCATTGGTTAAATCATTGACATCTTGTCAAGAAAGAGAAAATTTCTCTTAGACAAGAGAAGGAGAGAAGGGTTTGAAGCCATTAAAATAACCATTTCTCAAGATCCTACTCTTGCAAATGCTAATTTTGATAAATATTTTTAATGTATGAACTTGGAGGACTTGAAACAATTTCAGCCATATTAACTCAGGTTAATGATTAAAATATTGAGTAGCCAATTGCTTTTGTTGAACAAATTTTGCATGATCACGAAATGAGGTACACTTTTATTTAAAACAAGTACTTTCAGAGTCGAGCACTAAATAATTTTAAGTACATGCTTTCAAAAAATAAGATACATATTCTTGTTTCTCATCCAAGTGTGAAAGCTTTCTTTTTAAATAAAGAATTGAATGATAAGAGAGTAGGCTAGATAACGAAGGTTATGGAATATGATGTTGATATCCATGTTGCAAAAATAGTTCAAGGTAAAGGTTTGTGTGAGCATCTAATTTCTTATATGGAAAAATACTAGGTATGCAGAACTAGAAAATCCAGAACAACATGTTGAAGTTATGTATCAATAATCAAATAGCATGGTGCAACTAGAAAATCAACAAGCTGATCTTATTCGAGAAGTTCAGAAATCAAGATGGATGATTGATTTTGTTAACTATCTACAACATGGCACTTATCAGGAAGGTATGGACAAGAAAAAACAAAGATATTTCAAGTTATAAGTTGTACCTTATGTTTTCATTGATGGAGTGTTATTTAAAAGAAATATAAATGAAATCTTGTTGCGATGTGTTGATTATGATAGAATTCAACAATTATTATCTGAATTCCACAAATGATCTACAGGAGGTCATTTTCAGCACGTACTACATCCTTAAAAATTATGAAATTTGGTTACTATTGGCCCAACATATTTAAATATTGTTTCGAATGGATCGGAAGTGTAAGAAATGTGCTTTCTTTGTTGGAAAGGAACTTTTAGCTTCGCTTCCCCTACAGCCTATTTCATTGGATCAACCACTCATGCAGTGGGGTCTAGATTTTATTGGCATGATAAACCCATCTTCGTCACAAGGACACAAGTGGATCTTGACTACTACAAATTATTTTACATGTTGTCTTCAAGCAATATCTTTGAAATAGGCTAATGAGACTTTGATACTATCTTTTTATGAAGGTATAGTTTGCAGATTTGGTGTTCCAGTAAATATCATTTTAGGTCATGCTTTAGTGTTTCTTAGAGAAAGTTTAAAAGATTGGGCTATTAAGCATGGAATTTATTTAAATACATCATCTAATTATTAACCACAAGGTAACGGGTTAGCTAAAAGTACTAATAAGAATCTTTTAAGGATCATCAGAAGAACACTTAAAGATAACTAAGAGCTTGGCATCTAATGTTTAATTCAACTCTTTGGGGTGACAGAGTAACTCCTAAAATATCAATTGGAAATTCATTATACAAGCTTGTTTATGGAAGAGAGGTAAGAATTCCCATCTCACTTGAGTTTTCTAATTTAGATTTGTTACATTAGATGGAGCTACTCGAGAATAAACCATTGTAGGTTTGTTATGTAGAATTAATTGAATTACAAGAGCTAAGAGATCAAGCTTAAATGAAATGGAAAAGAATAAAAAATAAATTAAGAAAACTTTTGATAAGAAGGCTAAGTTCAGAGTCTTCAATGAAGGATACATTTTGTTGAAATGGGATGTTAATCGTGCAAATCCAGGAAACCACACAAAATTTGACACACTTTGGAGTGGTCCTTATATGATTTCAACTTGCAAGGAACATAATGCTTTTCTATCTTTCAAGGTTGAATGGAGAGGAACTTCCCATTAGTGTGAATGGTATATTTCTCAAACACTGTTATTGAAAATCCTACAGTTTCTATTTAGAGTAGGATTTCCCTTTCAATAAGTGTAGTTCCTTCACATTGCATGTTTTTTTCAATTTCAATAAATTTCATTCATGCATGTGGTGTGGTTTCAATATCCTTTCCAATTTTAGTTTGTTTTGGAAGGTTTGGACCTCAAAATGGAATATCTTGATTATATACTTGAACTCCATGCCCAATATAGAAAGAGTAGGGCATTGTCTATAAGCTAGCAGACATCTTTCCCCACAGGATCGCCATAAATGTTGACAATTTTTACACTCGTGAAAAAATGGGAAACTTGAAACTTTGTTATGATGGATGGCATTGGTGAAGTGAACCTAAACTAGGAGATTCTTTCAGTTTAATATTTGTTCCGTTGATTAATTAATGACTACATGTAATTTATAACTATGTGTGTTGTTACAAAATGTAACAATCAAATAGTCTGTAATTTCATGTTTGTCTTCAAAAAAAATAACACAAAGGCCTCAAAGGATAGATGTGTTATCTTGATGAAGACAAAAAATACAGAATAGATGAAGTGTTAAGTTTTGGAATAACAACCAAAGTTGTAGATTACAGCAATCAAAGTTCATTACTAAGGTTACATGTATTTTAAAGTTCTTTCCTTCATGATTAAATACATTCAATTATTTTATTGAGTTGTTTAATTCATTATACAATCCATATACAAGCTACACAACTCAGTTTCAGAATTCAATGTTTTATTCATAAGGAATTTCAAATGTTTCCCACAAACCATGGGATGTGACTCAAGTAAACATCATAACTACTAAAATAGAAGGTGCATGTGCATGAAAATAAAATCAAAAGAATATGAAGGAACCCATCATTTCCTTGTTTCTTTTGTCTCCATCGCTCACCTTCCATCTCCATCTTTACTCCATCTTCATCCTTGTTATTCAACACTACATTGTACCTAAAAAAAAAAAAGAAAAAATACTATCAGTCATGAGCTCAAGATTAAATCATGTTCTTATATTGTCTATCTTCATGGAAAATGAATCTCCTGATATCAGGAGGTATGATTATAGAAAATATAAATGCATAGAAGACAAGAAACAATATTTTACATAACTACATATGATTCTTATAATCATTTCAGAGAGAAAAGATAAAGAGAAAATTATGGAACATAAGAGAGGCCAAAAAGCCTAATGTTTTCTAACTAGTTTATCTAAATGTGCAGGTATATGTAAGAAGAAGGAAATAAACATTAACTATTGTGTTTACATATAAAAAAAGTACATTTATTTTAATATAGGCTAAAGGCTGAATATACAAAGATGTACTTGTACTAATCCATAAAATAAATGCAAGTTTAGTGCTACAAATTCTAACAAATAGAATGAGATGAAATTATCAGTTGAAACAAAATGGAAAAAGAAATCTAAGAAAATTTTGACAAGGCTTCGCCATGTAAAATGGACATTTTACATCTTTCCATCATGTTATTTCACAACTAATACATGCTTGAAAGTCAGTGACAAAAGATAAACTACTGTATTGATCAAATAGTAATTTAAATAAGGAGAAGTATTGTAGAAATTCAACTCATATTGAACAAAGAATAATGTAGCATGTTCATATTTATAAGAGCAAAAAGGAGAGTTACAACTATTTTCAATTTGTAGAACTTATTAAGTAATGCTACATAAGAGTTACAAAATATTCATATTTCACTATTCATTACAGGAACTTACTATTCATTTCAGGCCAAATTAAGGAAATATGCCATGTATTACAGAAAATTTTCCAATTAATAATGGTGGTAGTGTCTTCTTCATATAAATTTGATCAAGTAAAAAAATAATTCATAAGCAGAATGTATTTTTAAAATGCATGACAAATGAAACAGATGATCAAGTACAATGAAATCAAAGGGACAGTTGCTTTTAGAGGACCACTATACATGCTAAAGTATGTTGATATACAGATTTATATAGATGGGTCAAAGTAACAAAAGGCATAAGGTTACTGGAAGGACCAGAATGATCTCAGATATCACACTGGATGTGAATAAATAACACAAGTATAGAAATAAATAAAAGATGCTATAATCAAAGATCTAGGTGCTAGGAAAGTAAGACATTAGGTAAAACCTTCAAGGCTACAAGACTAAACTAAAGGCTCATTCATGACAGTTCATAATGATCAAGAGACAAAAAAGGTATAAGAAGTCTTTCAAAGAGATTGCCCAAATTTGAATAGATAAAAGATACACTGAGGATGCAACCACTATAAAATAAAATTGCATAGATGAACTTGTAATTAAGTTATATATGTTGCTTGTCTACTCAAAATTAAAGTTCCAATGAACAAAATAGATAATTCATCAGAGTTCCAACAATTTTCAACAAGCTTCTAGAGGTCTTTGTTGCATATAATAAGCATTAATGACAAGATGTGCATCACTTAAGTGCACTCAAATTATAGAAAAAGTTCAGATTGGAAGAACAAGTGTTTCAAAGATCAATACGAAGTATGCATATTTCACAATACTAGTTTTAGATTTTTTATTCAAGGATCCTAATACAGATAAAAGCAAGTTTTCTACAGGTATCACTAACATAATCATTGTTGAACATGGTTGTTTCACTAATAAATGATGAAGTATAGTATTTGAAACATTTTACCAATGGAGCTACAAAAGAGAGGAAGTGAACCAGTTTAGAAAGACAAGCTTTTCAAATGAATTTAATACACTTCCCTAAGAAGATAATACAAGATTTATGGAGATCAAAGTACAGAGCTTAAAATTCCAACTACCATGCAAATTTTACACATATATAATCTCAAGAAGTGATTTCATTTAAATGATCTTGAGAATGCACCATAGTTATAGAAATGCAAACCCAATTTGGGTATGAATGTTATTTTAAGTAACTATCTTAAGAGTAGTTGAGGAGACAAAGCACAAAAAGATAGCTCAAAGGACCTCATTAAACCTCAAGGTATCGACGAGTAAAAATTTCTAAGAGATATTTCAAATATCTGTATTAATTTCTCATCAAAATCCAGAATAGAGCATGAAAGTGAGAACATCATATCAAGTTAAAGTTGCAGCAGTTAATAGAAGTTCCACTATGTAAACTCATCAACAAGTTATCATGAAACAAACCAATACAAAAGAAACAATTCATTGTCTTTCTTACAAGTAGAAAAGAATACATCTACAAGAGCTCAAGCAATGGTAATTAAGGATGAAATTCATTAACTAAGTGGTAGAAGTTGAGACAGAAAAGTACAGAGCTTCTAGAGTTACCTAGCTTCAGTGTCAAGCAATGGAAGATGTCACCTATAGTTCAACTGAAGAAGCAATATCACTTCTTGAAGTCATGAAACCGATATATTCACAAACAATATATATCAAAGTTTTCAAATAGTGAGATCTATAGATCTTGGAGGTTACATCAACATATTCAAGCTCAGAAATAGTACAATACAAGTCTAAATCTCTTCAAGTGTGCAATAGAACAACTGAAATAGAGTAATAAAATCCTTCACAATCAATTTCTAGGCATCAAATAAAATCTACAATCAGTGAGCAAGAAATATCTCAAAAGTACAAACCAAGAAGGAAGATACAACTAAAACCGAGCTCTAGTGATCAACAATGGTGACAAACAATACAATAAAATCCAAAAAAGTGAGGTTCATAAATTAACGTTTGTAAAACCATTAAAGGCCAAACAGAGCTCAATGCATAGATTTATAGCAGTCATTTTTATGAGAGGTTGCAAACTCACAGAAAATGCAGAGTTAAAGACTCAAGGACTTATCAATTTTTTAGTTAAACCAAATGAAACCCTCAAGGCAAAGTTCCAAATTTGGTGATATAAAAGTTAGATAAGAATACCCCGATCAAAATCCTCTAAAAATCTTGTACTTTTGATCAAAATATTAATACCCATTTTGGGTTATTAAAAACAAATAATTTTCAAGCTCAGAAGCAAGTCGAGAGTACAAAAGTAGCGAGTAAATAGATAAATTAATCCCCATCGTTGAAAACTTCAACAAATTTAGTATCAATAAATGGAAATCATATATTAACTTATCCAACAAAGTAAACAACTACTAACAGAACGTCAAGCTCAAAGGGTCTCAATAATGGCGTTCACATTCAAAAGGTAGAGTGCTCGAAATAGAGAATATTGTCAAGAGAATAAAGAATGAAACCCTTGTTCAATCCATGAGTAAAACAAAGCTTAAATTACTAGAGGGATGGTGAAACGATGTTCTCAACTCTGCAATAGTGAGAATTTTAGGTGAGCAAGTTATCTAATATATCTCACAAAAGAGAAAAAAACCCACATCGAGCTCTCCTTCAAAAAACCCAAAAGCATTCAGTAAAATCAGGCTCAAAAATCATCAACGAAGGTTTGGTAAATTTCATCCTTCCACAAAATCCTTAACAAACCAACCTTCAAGCACAAGGAGAAATGATCAATAAAACTAGAATGCACCAATGATGGTTTTAAAAACCTTTTGTAGAGAAGTATCAAAGCAAGGACCATCTCTGAAAGCTACGAAAGTATTTAGAATGATCCTAAGATCTTCACCAATAGCAGTCACCTCTATCAAAGAATGCCTACGAGATCATTTTAAACAAAAATACTGATATTCAGAGTCTATAAAATGGATTTTTAGAAGAAAAACAAGATCAAGCACATGACAATGGCGGTGAGCTAAAAATTTCCATGGATTTTCCGTTCAAGATGAGAAAAAAAGAATGCCAAAGTGATAAGTTTAATGAGCTTTTACCCAATCTAACTCATCCTAAGTTTGATCAAATAGTGGAGATCAATCATGTACCACAATCAATGATCAAGAATCAATCACCAAATTCAATGTAACCACAGTTGGCATAGCCCATTAGAAGGTTATCAATCAATGATCCAGATTAAAAGGGTACAAAGATCGATGGTAGGGATGAATTCCCAACTTCTATGCAAACCACCATGGTTACAATTTCACTAACCATATTAATTGCAAGGTCAAACCCTAATCACAGATCAAAAGATAAATGAGCAAAGATGAAGTAAAAACCAGAATCAATGGCCAACGTTTGATTTAACTTATCAATGCAAACCCAAAGGTACAATGTAACTCAACCCAAATTAGTCCAATTTCCACCAAAAATCAAAATAAGGGTTGAGTCATTGTGGAGAGGGGACCAGCCCCATAAAAATCCAAATTATTACACTTGACCTTACTAAGGTCTGAAACCATATGATGTCGATTAGTCAAAAGGTAGGTAATAATTATTGATCAAAAACCCGAAAGCTATAGCATTTGTAATGATTTTTAATCAGAAGGGGCCAAATCATTTCCATCAACTATGTAAAAGGTCAAACATCATTATACATTTAATGATATATAAAAAGGAGGGTCTTAAAACATTATGACCATGAGCATCAAAAGGGGGCCTTTTCAAAACATGATTTTTTTATCAAGTGTATGGACCAAGTCAAGCTAAGGTCCTTATTACCTTAGAAAAATCAAATAACCTTAGTAGCTTCGAAGGAGAAAAGTAAGTACATGTGGGATAGGAAATAAAACAAAGTGTCTCTACACCATGGCATGATGGTCCCCACATTTGAAATAAAGTATGACATGATAACAAGAGACAAAGAAAATCATGCAATACAGAGGTCAACATCATAGTACAAGGAGCCCTTTTAGAGTCCTATTACCTTATTTTCCACAAAATAAGAGTATTTTTTATGCACATGCCTATAGGTGGTCCCCACAGTGAAGATGATTTATTTTACTAAGTGTTGAGAAATCAAAGGCATTATTTTTACACAAAGATATTATTTTTCATGTGCATCCAAGGGGTAGAACTAAAGAATGTCAAATTTATCACTACAAAATGGGTCAAGTTGCAGATGTGACATTATCAGCTAGTAGATAGAAATTGCATGTATTAAAGAAGACTTCCTCATCAAGCAAAACTTATTATTAGCCAAATTATTCGTCTAACTTTATTAAAAATAGAACAGTCAAATCCAATTTGACTGAGTTGTATTTTTGTAATCAAGGCTATTAATGCCCTATTATATTAGGATGTTTATTTTTATTCCTTTATGTATTCATGATAAAGGATAAAAATAGGATGCATGGGTGAGTACAATTTTAGTCTATTTTTAGGAAGGGTGGAATGAATAATTTTTCTATATATTGTGTGCATTGGCAAAGCACATAGGAGAGGAGTTTTTGGACACAGGGCTACTGAAGCATATTTTTTCCAGTTTTTCCTTTTGAATGAGAATTGATTTTTGTTTTCCAATTATTTGCAGCTTTGTGTATACTTTATTATTTCTTTTGGATGTCAAAATTACGTGATTGATCATCATACCTTGCTACAAATTTAGTAAATTCTACATAATACTAGTGTGCATGATTATCTTAATAGTATTTTTGTGAATCTTTCCCTCAATACATCAAGTTTTTTACCTTAATACTATGCTAAAATCTATTGGTTTGTGCATCCATAATCCAGACTCAAATTTTTGTTCATGTACTCACTCAAATCCCTCAAGAATTTTGGTGTATCACCCCAGTTTTCAATTCATTGACAATCATCATTTTACCCTCAAAACCCAAAATATTAGTTTAGGATACATCAAGAAGGAACCGACCTTGATACTAGAGACTTCCCTCAATAATAGGTATACCCACAGACCTGAGGTGTTTCCATTATATCTACAAAAGAGAGAGATCCAGAGATAACACCATATCTCTACAGGGTGCAGTCATCTCTATACACGGTGCCCTTTCTAAAGATAATGCCATCTTGAGTGGGGCCTACTCATCACAATGACATATAACCATACCTTTGTGGAAATATTAAGGATTCCTCTACATATTTAAATCATCAACCATACACTAGGAAGCATGATTTTTCACTTAGGAAGAGTTTCTTGTATATCACTTTCAAATTAGGGTTTCTAACCCATAATTAGTTTTTACCTACTTAGGATTCATTCGTAAAACCCGATGATGAAATGACCTAATTATTTTAAAAAAACATTATAGACTCAATTTATAAACATCCATGAAATCCACAAGGTCCCATTTAAAGTACACAATTTATGGTGAGCATCATAGGATAAAATTTGAGGTGGAAATGCACTAGTTTTTAATCATTTGTCACCAAAACTAGCATATATTGCAAAATTTATATCCTATAAACCTGAATTTTTTTCTCAAAGCACCATGAAACATCAAAATAAAATCTAAAATCATAATAATTTCATCACCATACCTAAAAATCTCTAGACACTAAGACTTGCATAGCTACCCCTTAGGGTTTCACACTGTAGAAGCTAGGGTCAACTAAAAGAATGTTATAACTCATCATGAAATCACTAAAAATTACTCAAGAATACTCGGTATACCATGATACACCTGAAAAAATTCATTCATGAGCTCATATATCTCTAAAGCTCATCCTCATGCACCTTAGAACTCATACCTGTTCCCAAATGAGCACTTGAAACATAGTCAATCACCTATATCTTCCCCATGCACCTAATGTGAGTGCCCAAACACTCTCCAAATCTTCTATCCATCATGCAAAAATTCTTCTAGAGCAACCAAGAATATCAAACCATCATGGACATCACCTAGGCACCTGAATGGTCTTGCAAGAGCAAGCAATCCTCACCGAATCTCTTATATCATCATGTACCCATCTGAACCATCATCAAAACATCATCTTACCCTAACCCATCATCCAATTTGTCATCACTGTGGTTTTGAATCAATTGAAACACCTATTGGACCACATGGCAATAAGCTTTAATACTAGTTTCAAGAAGCTTAAGGGCATAAATATCCTTACTATTTAGTATTGTTCAATTTTATTTATGACTTTAAGCATTTATTTAACTTATAATCATTTTTATGGAATATGGATAGAGTTTGGTGGAATCTTTCCTCATTTTTGTTGTATGTCCTTATTTGTAAAATTTGTTCTATATCCATCTCCATTAGTCTTATAAATGGGGTTATTGAAGGTAGAAAAGTAGAAAAGGACTTTTGGGTGGAATTTCTTCAATTATTACACTTAAAGGGTAAGGTATCAAATTTAAATAATAACTTCAATGTGTATGGTCTTGTTTCTTAAGGGCTTTATTTGTACCTCTTTCTTATTTTCTTTCTTACATATCTTTTTGTTTGGTTACATGTAACTAACACTATAATTCCTCCTCGAAAAAATTTAGTATTCATCATGCCAATCCTTCAATGAATTTTATTTAAAAATCTCCATGATAAATCAAAGTGTAATAAAAAAGGTTTATTCATTTCCTCTTTACATATTATCACTTTACATATATTCAAATGTAAATATTTTTGTGTTACATGTTTTATCTAAGTTATGGTCATTTATCTATCATGGATATTTACTAGAGTCTATGTTGCAGTTTAATCATGGAATATTATAAAATCAATCACAATATTGAAAATTCAAAACATACTTTCAAGAAAAGGATGAGTGTGTTTACACACTCAGGTAATATTTCCTTTAAGCATGTAATTTTAAAATAATACTTAAAGGGGGGGAAATATAGGTACTCAAATTTTGTAATTTTTAATTTTAAATCATTTATTTGGCTACGCATTTTTGATATGATAAATATGACTTCTTCATATCTAATTAGCACTTTCTTAACACCATTTTTAATTTTGTTTATCCTTACACTCTTACATGTTCACACATTTTGAGAATACAACACATAAAATCAATAGAAAAACATCAATTTATCTCATTGCAAAAACTTCATTTAACATAGTTTCTTATCCATTTCATGGTTGTATAGTTTGTTCAGAAATTTATATCAAGTCCTTACTAATTCATATGATCTTAGACCAAGATGTCTTGCAACTACACTTTCAAATCAATACATTTCATTTGGTCTTATACTTCATATGGGTCATCCTTTCTTACATTAATCATCTATGGAACCCTATGTAACAAAGTCAACACTACCTCATTTTTTTAACATGAAACTCCTATTAAAATGCACTAGAGCACATAATTCATAAACTTGTAAAAGACATCCAAATATCCCAAAATATCACATAAATCGCATCTAAAGTCATTATTGCAACACACGAAGGTTCAAATTATCAAAATTGGTCAAGATAACCATATATGTATTCCATAAGTACACAAACATCATCTCTTCAATTATTTTAGTAAGATACAATTAAAAACAACCATGTTAAAGAAAATGATAAATATGATTGATCTATCTAGATATCACATACTAGGTCAAGAATGACATTTGCTTCTAGGCCTCTTAAGACTTGTGATAATGGCAGGGTTGCATGAGGGTTCTCACAACACTTTTTATGATTTTTTTGGTAGGATTCTTCATTCATGGATATTACTTGAGAAGATAATCAATTCATTCGGAGAGGCTTGTTACATGTGTGACAACTAGGGTATCACATCGATAAGAAAAACATGGAAGGTGAACACAAAAAAATTAACGATTTAATTCAAAGAAATTCCAAGAATACATGGTTTGGTATGACATGTGGTATGATCATAATAGTTTGGTATGACACAAACCAAGGTCGATTCACAGTCACATTTTTACTTGAGAAGGTCATTAAGTTATAGATCACCAACTTATAAGAAGTGTACAATATCAAATCTCTCTAAAGGTCATCAGTAATCAGATAAGTGCCTCTATACATATTTTTTTACTTTCAATTATGTGTTAGGTTCATCAGTATATGATGTATTATTTCTATTTGATCTAAGTTACAGATATTAGTTATTATTTCTATTGTAAAATCTATTTAATATATATAATCAACTCTAATTTGTTATAAAACCTGATAAAATTGACACAAAATTTAATTAAAGGTAAACATCATGATTTTCAAGGAAGAAAACTTATTGTTATTACAAATTCATTTTGGGAAAGAGGCACGTAGTGAAGAAGTTGGAGAGGCCATCATTTTTCTTGGAAAAAATATCAATCTTCTTATGTAAATGAGTTTTGAGGTTGATAGAGCATAAAATTTTGTTCTAGAAAGAAAGTTTTATCCTCTAGATAAATCACATGAAGAGGTGGTGGTGAAGCATATAGATTAGAAATAAAGGGGGGGATGGAAGAGGTATCATGTATGGTGTGAGAGAGAAGAAACAAAGTTTTGGAATGGGGTGGTATATCTTGTTTAGGAGTAGTGGTAGATGATATTTATTTATATGTAACTATAGGATTATAAGAGGATGGAGGGGTTTGAGTGGTGCCACATGAGACATTTATCTTATTCATTACCATGGTATAACCTTCAAATGAAGTCCATATTGGTTTTATCATGTGTGTATGGTGTAAGGAATCCATTAAATGGAATTCCCTAATCATATGTTATGAGTCCCGACACAAAACTCTTGAATTTGAGAGGTTATTGTAAAGTGTGTATTAAGTAAACTTATTATTCTCATTTCTTATATCAAAAGTTTCCTAAATTTTTTTTTAATGTAGATGCATTTTTAGGTTTTCATGTGTAGATTATGGGTAGATGAAATTCCCTATGGCCTTAATAAGTCATGTTATCCAAAATTCACCCTCAAGGTAATTTTGATAACACAATCAAATTCTTTAGTTCCATGAAAATATATTGATTCAAGGCAAAAATCGTGTTTAAGGGGTCCCTCGGCTTCTTTCTAACTCTCTTTCCAAGAGAAAACGCTGCTTTGGACCCAAAACAGCTGCCCTTTTCGAAGGCCATAACTTTTGCATTTCTCAACGAAATCGCACAAAATTGGTACCGTTGAAATCATGGCTCTGAGCCTGACACACAACAATCAAGAAATTCTAGATTTTATTAGAGATTGATCGAGATTTTTAACAAAACGTGGCCGGGTTCATAACAGTGTTTTATTTGGTGGTTGGGAGTGCAATTAAGAGGCATGGTCATCATTCTTTCTCTGCTGCAGCACTTGGGACAGTATGGGAGCCTTTTTCAAGTAATATATAATCATTTTACTCTATGTAATGCCTCTTCAAGTGGTTGAAGGATAGATTTTGGGATTTCCATTTTCCCTTCTCTTTTCCTTCTCATTTTTCTATAAATTGGAGTGTTGGGCTCATTGTAAAGAGGAGGTAGTTTTGTAGCAAAGCTCTACCAAAATTGCTTTGTGAAGCCAATGTGTTGCAGGCCCTTGTTGTGGACTCCTTGCATGGTGATCCAGGCCCTTATCTTGTAATAGATTGAACTGTGCATACCAGGAAGCAATAAAATACAAGTTTGTGGATGTATCTTCCCCTGCTTGTGTTTTCTTGCATTCTTCTTGCCCCTTTAACCTTATTTACAAGAATATTGTGTCTATTATTATGTTCTTGTAGGGATTCATTATCATTATGTATGCTTGGAATATTGTTGTGAATGCATTTTGCTAGATTATGGAGAACTGTCATCACCTCTTCTAGTGTGCACTTTGCCTCTGTATTTCACACATTTGAAGACTACTCTCACACCCTCCTTTTATGCTATATCACCGCTTTAGTGTAGGATTTCATTTTATGCATTCTCTCTCTCTGGTCCCTTGAAAATTTAGATTAGGATAGTTAGTTTCCCTGCATTAGAGTAGATTGTGGCAAGTTTAGGAATTTTCAAAAACCAAAGCTTTCTCTCGGAGGTCTATCTCAAGTATGAAGTCCCACAACTTGGAGATAGTACCCATGTTATCTAATCACATTCTCGTGAGTTCAAGTATATGCACTTGTATAAACACAGGGTGCTGTGATTCGTGATAACAAGTCACTCAATAAATCAAATAATGTGAAGAGCCATACTAGATAACTCAACCTAAACTAGGATTTCTAGTTTATCATACTCATACACTTAGAGGTATATATTCCATTGAGGGAGAACAATTAGATTATTGATAATAAAATATGTGTTAGGATATAAAATGACATTAATGTCTTCTTTTTTCAAAAGAAAGCATAAAAAACCTTTGTTAGATCATTAAACCCCTCAAGATTGACACCATCAGATTGTTATTCGTCATGGATCCATTTTTAAAGATAGCTCTCTTATGGGTTTTGACAAAAAAAAAACAAACAATGTTAAAATGTTCAATTCAAAGGCCTAATCAATCATGTTATAATAAATTGAGAAGACATTAGGAGAAGGGTTTTTAATCAAAATTGTACCTTGTAGAAAACCTTCAAGAAAAATTTCCTTTCCTTATTTGGCTCAATTTTTCCCATAGTTTAATTGGTGATACCTACATAAAATGATACAAGAGCCATATATTTATACATTAATATAGGATTTAATTCACCAAAAGAGTAGAAATAATGAATGTATTAACATAACAAATGTGCATAGTAATCAAAGTTCTTCCTAGGTCGAATGAGTAATCAATATTGTAAGATTAGGGTTATAAATAATATACAATAATGAAATCACACACGTATTTAGCAAACATATTCAAATTATGTTTATTTATTATATTAAAATTATATAATTTATTTTTGGTATCATAGAAAAATATATTTAGATGGGTAAATTTATAAACTAAATAATCTCCCTATTATTGGTTCAAATGTAACAACTTGTAAAAATTAATCGATCTAATACAAAGAATCCATGAAATAGCTACACCTGAGATGATGTGGAATTTATAGCTTATCTAATATAAATAAGCAACAATTACATTATATAATTGTACAAATCAATAAGAGACAATGTTGTAGAATGAAGATAATAACATAAACACAAAATAAGAGCAAAAATATAATAAACACACTATATTATTGATTGAATAATATGGAGCAATTACATGATGAGAGAGCTTACAATATATATAGCCTTTCCATTTCCTATAAACAAGGAGATGAGGCTTACCAATATTATCCCACTAATCTCTCCTAGAGAATCTCTCCTATGATCACTCACCACTATTCTCTCATATATCCCACCAATATCTCCACACACATTGATCTTAGATAATCTACATGAGTTGTTTATTCAACAAACTCACAACTAATACAATATCCTATATTATTAATAATGAGTTGTTTTATGACTCATATTAATAATATTACAATCTTTTATTTTTCTCACACTAATATATAATATATATTTGCACACACACAAATATATAAATATCTAATGTTCACAATATCTAATATTCCTAACATTCACTCCCCTATTGTTAACATTCGATATTTCCACACATACACTCCCCTAATGTGAAAACAATGTAGAGAAAAACATTCACACGTCTTCTCTACTTTTCATTTTGCAACCTCTGCATGCTCATGATCTTGGTACACTTCGAACCTCTGTTCAGCAAATACGAACCCAATGTTCGACAATAACGGACCTCTCTGTCCTCCAGTACGAGCCCCCGCTCATGAACCTCTGTTCATCCTCTTCAAGAAAAAACATGATGCTACTTTTTCTTGTGCTTTTATCTTTCTACTATCACATATTTACATCAGGAGTTTATAAAAGGAAATACAACTCGAAGAATGTGACATCTGTTCTTATTACAAACAATAATCAAACACACAACTGAAATACTTGGCCACCAAATCAATACATTTTCTTTATTTCGGCCTCGTCGATGGTGACAGACGAGAGGTCGCCGATTGCCCTCCTGCCTCCGTTGCCTCCAGCCTCCATCGCGATGATGTTAACTCAACTGAATTTATCTTTGAGGCTCATTTTACAATTCTATTAGGTGTCGGTTTCAACCGATAATGCACCCTTCCAATAATAATGAGCTTTATATTTATCCAAAATAATAAAGCATATCAGATTTTAATTGCTAGAAATCAGTCACTATTTTTTTTTTTTTTTTTTTTTGCAGATAATTAGAAACCGTCTGAATTGTTTCCACGATTTTTCGTAAAATACGAAATGGGTTTCTGTAATTTTTTGACAGAAGTTTTAAATAATACAAAGTAACAACCCCAAAAAATTTCAGAAAATTTTCGAATCTGGGTTTTTGAGAAAAACGTGAATTACCAGTCGTTTTTTTTTCAGATCAGAATTCCGAAAATGGCAATGAAAGCTTCAAAACTCTCATATCTGCATCTTAGAGGCTGCGGTTTTGTCCTGCAATGAATCTCATAAATTTCCCTAGCCTGCTCTGATACCAGATGATGTGAAATTGATAGCTTATCTATTATAAATAAGCAACAATTACATTATATAATTGCACAAATCAATAAGAGACAATGTTGCAGAATGAAGATAATAACATAAGCACAAAATAAGAGCAAAAATATAATAAACACACTATATTATTGATTGAATAATATGGAGCAATTACATGATGAGAGAGCTTACAATATATAGCCTTTCCATTTCCTATAAACAAGGAGATGAGGCTTACCAATATTATCCCACTAATCTCTCCTAGAGAATCTCTCCTATGATCACTCACCACTATTCTCTCATATATCCCACCAATATCTCCACACACAATAATCTACATGAGTTGTTTATTCAACAAACTCACAACTAATACAATATCCTATATTATTAATAATGAGTTGTTTTATGACTCATATTAATAATATTACAATCTTTTATTTTTCTCACACTAATATATAATATATATTTGCACACACACAAATATATAAATATCTAATGTTCACAATATCTAATATTCCTAACAACAGACAATCAATTGAAATCAACAACTCTATATTATATTTTTATTATTTTCACTATTTCAATACACTCCATTATATAGGAGATGTATAATAACAATTCTCACAACAAACTTTGTCTTCATATACAACTATACACCCATATGGTTTCAACCTCATCACAATATAATAATAAAACAACACTAATTGTTTTATTATTCTAACTTACTAACTTACCACATACTAACCACATTTTACATTTACATAGTAAATGTACTTTCACTAATTTAACATAATAATAAATACACATGTAATTATTATTCACCCATACAAATGGAGCACTAAGATATATTTCCTAACAACTCTTAATAATTTAAGTGAATTGAGTTTACTGAATTCCAAATTGATCTTGCAAACTTATGGGATTTGTAAACTCAACATTTTTGTGTTCTCTACGTGAAATCCAATTGAGTCTAGATGTATTACTTATGATTGATCAGGTTATTTAATTGGAGTTGGTGTTTTTAACTATCCCATTACAACTTGTAATGTAGAAAAAAAATCTCTTCTTCTAGGATTTAATATGATTTTATCTTGTATCATCTAGCATATATTTATAGAGAGGGTGAATTAGTTATTTTCAATAATTTAATTACTTCCCACTAGAACTAATAATCACCTCATTGTGTCATCATTCTCCCATTCCTTCCACTCGTGCCTCCTTTTTGATATGTCCCTTTATCCTCCATTACACCTAGTTTCACCTCAGTCTTATTTTCCTCCATCAACTCCCTCTCACCATAGATGACCACTTTCTTCAAAATTTGACATATCTAGTATGATGTGTGAGATGTATTTTCCTCTACTCTTTTTATTTGAGGTTGCATAGAATTTTTATTTCCTAGTCAAGCATTGTGATCAACACCAATAAAGTTGAGTCTACTCTAGATTATATTTGTATGTCTTCCCATCCTAGGGTGGACTTTGAGATAATGTTAGTGTTCATCAATAATATCCTTAATTTTTCTAAGAAACTTGTGGCCCAATGTATTGCCTACATATTTGTTCATCCTTCTTGCCATCTCAACTTGGAAAGAGAATTACCTCAAAATTGGCTTGTTTCTCTTGGATCCTTAGGTATTGGATCTTCCTATTCTTTTGTTGATGTTAGGACCTTTAATCCACTTGAATAAATTTTCAAAACTATCAAGTTTTAGAAATAAGTTTTACCATCACTATTCAAACTCTTGGTTATGAAGGGTCTCTATTAGGTATCTCATTTCCAAAATTAGATTTGGAATATCCTCATTCTAACATTCTCTCAAAGGTGGTTTCTACGAGTTTTCTCTCTATAAATAAACACAACTTATATCTATAGGTTTCTTAATTGTAGAGATTGATTTGCATGTTAAAATGCTTATGTTACTAGCTAGTTTCTATTGTAACGCCCCTCTAAAAACTCCCACTCGAGACCAAAGAACAACCTAAGTTTAGTTAGAAAAATTATAGAATAATTTATTTTTTAAAAGTTATTCACAACAATATTTTTAGAGTCCATTAAAACAATTATCAAATCACCTTAAAAACACTAAGAGAGTGAAAGTTATCCTTCCAACACGATTAAATTTTCCTTAGGTGATAATCTAACCATTTAAAATTAGATTATCACTAATCCAATAGTTCTTAATTAAACTCACGGGGGTAAGAAGAGACAAAACAATTAAATAACCTAGGTATTTAATTCTATAAGGTTTTAATAATTAACAAGGTCTAATTGTAACGGGGAGAATACACATTTAAACTAACAAGGTAAATTCTCACTTACCCACTCCGAGAACTCTCTTAAAAGATTCAACTTGATTTTTCTCATATTTAATGCACTCAAAACTTCCTGAAAACATTCTCAACTGATAGGAAATTTCTTCACCTTTTTAGTGATATAAATAACTCCCTCTAACTCTTCATAATTCTCAAGTTATGGGCCGGCGGGCCTTGGGGTGAAAATTTTCCCCAAGAGCGGGCTGCCGCAGCTTGGGAGGAAAATTTTCCCTAACATGGGCCTACGGGCTTTGGAGAGAAATTTTTCCCAAAGATTTTAGGGTGGTGGGCTTGGGGAGAAAACATAGCGCTTCACCCCTTTGGGAAAAAAGTGCCAATGACGCTCGCATGCCCGTGAGTCCATGGTGGGACCTCATACCCTAAGAAGGAATGTTTGCTCGAGTCCACTAAGGGACACATGTCTAAATTTTAACCAGGGAAGGAAGGTGGGTCACCTTGGACACCAAGAAGAATTTTTGAGTTTTATAATAACAGGGAAAAAAATCAAATTTACCCGCTCCTCCCCCGATGCTTAGAGATGCCACGTGTCGGCCAAACCATTGGCTACGGTGTGGTGGGGCAGTAGAAAACTTAGGAAAAAATTAACTTTTGAAGTAGAAAGACAAAAGGGTTAAAAGCACTATGCTCTTTCACCAACACCTAAGGAAGCCAAGTGGCAGTCCCTCATTAGCTACGGGTGGTGGGCCAGTGGGAGAATTAGGAAATTTTGCCAAATTTAAAAAAAAAGTTAAGTTTGTTAGCGTGAGTCACATGCGCACTCGAAATACCTTTTCCAACTATGGGTGGCAGTACGGGGATGTGGATAAAGATAGGATTTTTTTCCAAAATTAGAAAATGGTTAATTTATTGGTTGCAGGCCCGCACGCCTCTAAAAATGCTTCCAAAACCGAAGGGTGGTGCGGCGGGGATGCAGGGAAAATTTTCCAAATTTTCCTTTTTCAAAACTTAGATTATTTTTAGGTAAAACAAAAGCTTTTCGGGTTAGCGGAGCGGCGAGGGACATAATGCCTTTAGCACTTTTAGGAAAAAACACAAAAGGGAAATATTTTTCCCCTAGGTCCACCCAAGAATAATTTATTAATTAATTTTGGCAGTTAGATCTTTTTTATTTCTTTTTTTTTAAAGCCAAAATGAAGTAAAACTTCATAAGGCCATAAATTTTGATTAGGTATTCGGTTTTTGGAAAAGGAGGAATTTTTCAAAGCTCTTGAATTTTCTCTTGTGAAAACAATATTCAGGATTTTAAAATGAAAATTGGTAACATTTTACTTATAAACATTTATTCAAATGAACCTCCTTCCTTTCTCAAAATGCCTAGAAAACATGGAGGATTGATCTTAGAGGAATTTAGGATGGATTGCAAGGTATATTTTGTTTGATTGATTAACAATTCAAAATTTGCAACTTTTGAAAGTAAAACGACTGCAATTTTGCCTTTGCTTGATTTGAAAGGTTCTTTAAAAATTTCTTAAGTGTTTTAGTTTGTTTGGGGTCATTTTGATCATGTAACCTTAATTCAATCATTTTATTTCATTTTCTAAGGTAGCATGGTCAATATGTGCATTTTTAATAAAACATTTACCAATTTGAAAACATCTAATAACGATCCAATTCGAATAGATTTGTTTACATTTACCAACTTCAACTATGAATTCATTCCAAAACACTCTAACATATTAAGTTGATTCAAGAAAGGTATTCAAATGCCAAATTACAACTTTTAGTTTTCAAAACATTCATTTCTAAAGAACAGAGCATTATGACATTTCTTCATATGTATTCACTTTTCATCTTTGCAGAAAGATTTCAAAATACATTCAACAATCAAATTTTAATACCTAATAATGCCATTTGAGAAAATTAATACAATCTTTTATTGATTCAAAAGGATATCTTTACAACTTATTTCTTCCATTCCTCGAATACAACATATAGAATACAAT
This sequence comes from Taxus wallichiana var. yunnanensis, assembly GCA_018340775.1. Taxonomy (NCBI): domain Eukaryota; kingdom Viridiplantae; phylum Streptophyta; class Pinopsida; order Cupressales; family Taxaceae; genus Taxus; species Taxus wallichiana. The sequence goes on from CM031234.1 coordinate 670,732,940, forward strand.
CTCTTTCACATTCTTTCAAAATTAAAAAATCAGAGTATATCTCTTTCACATTTCGAATTACAACTTTCATAGTCAATACAAAACATCTTTCCATCACAATAATTTACAAGGTCATCCACTTCAAGTGGGAAAAGGTTACAATAAGGAATAATCTCAACAATGACTATCAAATCTGTCTTTTTCCTTTCCTCCAGAGTTCAACAACATGAATATCCTCCATTTTCTTTATTTCAATTTGATCACACCATATTATGTATTCAACATGGGGAAAGACAATGCTCTCCACCCAATAAAGACATCCAATGACAAGGGAAGCCTCCTCTTCATTGGGATCCCGAGCCCCAACCACAAAGCAGTAAAAAATGTGTTTCAACTCATCTCAACAATAGGATTCCACAACACACTTGTAAATTTCATATCTAAAACACAGTCCAAAACCAAACTGCAGTTTGCAACCACAGAATAAAGACAACAAACAACACTCATGCTTCATCATGCAAGCCAAAGGAGCAAGAAACTATGGAGGATGTTGTTCATGCCTCTATGAAGGGGAAATGGGTATCACCACCTAAGAACAAACCACCAAAATATATCATGTCAAAACCTTGAATTTCCCTTATGCCTCCCCCAAGTACCCCTTATTCCTCCCATTTACTTATGCCTCCCCAACCTCTTATGGCACCCCATAACAAGTAAATAAATGCAAGCTATTTCTTTCTAAGGTGGAACCCAAATCCCAATTCCCTCCACACTTATACCTCCCCAAAGCACTTATGCCTCCCACAAGAATACCCCATAGTCTTCTCCCACACCATCCCTAGGCAGTCTACCCAACCAACCAACAAGCAATAACAAACATACAACCATTTACATATTCATAAAAAGGAAAGAAGAGCATTTTCAAGAGCCAAGCTCTTACCTCTCCATGATGGAGTTTGTTCCAAGGTTCAAACACAACAAGCTTTCCAATGCAAAATAGTCCAAGATCAACAATCTACAAGCATGCAACAATCTCCAACTTTCTCCCAATTTGCAAGAGCTCCAAAACCAAAAGCAAGTCGCCAAAAATGAAGTGATAAAAGTGAAGCAACCCAAAAACAAGCCAAGGAATTTGAATATATAGAAGAGGGAAGAGAAGAGGATGAGGTGGATCCAAGTGGGATGCCACATCACACATCCTCAACTCCAACTCATAAGTCAACTTCAATCTCCAAGGCACAATAAATAAGTAGGTGAATAAATGACAGTTTTACTTACACACTTAAATCAAGCCCACACCCCATAAGGACTTAAATCAAAAACATGTAAGAAAATTACAATTAAAACATTCAACTTGACTTACAAAAATGCATAATGAAGGCTAAATTTAAACTCCCCAACCATAGCTAAGGTTGGTATGCAAATTTAAGAGGTATGGGACAAGTTTAACTTGTCCCACAAGCCTCCAAAATCAGCCTCCAAGGAAAAAATCGAATTCCAAAGAAGATGAAGTGTTTCATACTCCAACTTTACGTACACATCTCTTGCACATACTTACACATTATTTACACATATCTTACAACATTTAATACAAGAGAAAACAACTCCAACAATTACTTTCTTATGTCCCAATTTGATTAATTAATTTTAACAATATGATTACTCACATTATTTACCACAATTTAATTCAATAATGAAAAGGGAAAGTATATCACTTATAAAACACATACAACATTAACAAAGGACCAAATAAATAAATACACATAACCCTTGGTCATATTTAAAGGTGATCCCCCCATGGGAATCCCTAACAACAATCAAACACACACACACACACACACACACACACACACACACACACACACACACACACGAATAATACAAGTTGTCATGGTGACCTTATTGAATTCATCTAGAATTCTAATATGGTTGGTCTCCAATCCCCTGATGTTTGTTGTGATATTTTAACTTGCAAAACACAATACCTCCTTCGGCCTCATGGCCGCATTAAATCATTCAAAATAAATATACATTAAAATTCCAAAATCATCCATACATATAAATCACAACATCATCAAGGCAAACAACAATATCATTTGCAATCTCATCAACAACTATATGATCATCACATTTAATTCAATTTTCTAGGTCTACTCAACATATCAAAATATCACATGTCCGAACAACATCCATAAATATAAGCATGTCAACAACATGTCAATATCCATATAAATGTCTTTAATAATCCACATGCATCATATATGAATCAGAGTCAACAATAATCCATAATCTGACATCTAACACCATACTAATTCAAAACTATAGTAATGTCTATAATATAGTCAGCAGATCACGATCAATATGAAAAGTGTCGAAGGGAAGTGATCACTACAGATATGCCCACTTCACCTTAGTGGAGGTTTTGTAGTGGCGGCGAATCATGCATATGTTCGTGTCATTGCTAGTAGAAGTGTGGCATGTTCTATTCAGGTTCCATAGCCTTCGCACTGTCCTTGGCCTTATTTGGTTTCTAGTTGGCGGACATTTTTTAGATTGTTCTTAAGTCCTTACTTTTATGATAATATTCAAAATCTATCATAAAGATAGTTTTATAAATGTAAATAAAATTGGTAAAATGTTTACCATTTTCTATTTATTTTTGTTGATACTGTCCTTGGTAGGGGTTTCAATCTTTGATCAAGCCCCTTTTCCAAGATTTTGTAATCAGACTTTCAGTGTAAAATCTATTGAATGTTTGAATATAAACATAAAAAATGACCCAAAAAATAAAAAATAAACACTAACATAATACGTAGATATTTAATATCCGCTATATCGTGCTTTTGTTACTCAGGAGGATCAAATTTGATTCTTGATTGATTTCACAGGTGTCAAATGAGTCTTATACTAATAATGTATTTCTATCCCAAAGGTTTGTAGTAATTGCTCTACGGACGTCAAAAACAAGAAAAGTGGTACATGAAAATAGAGGTTAAAAACTCGAAGACTATATACAAAATCAGTGGTTGGTATACTATTTGGCTGAAAGTACTTGTTTTTATTTTGTAGAATTGAAATGGAAGAAAAGAATAATAATAACGTCAAACAAAATACAAAATCTAAAGTTGGCGAACTGTTTGGTCTAGTGATGTGAAATGAGTATTAAGATTAAGATTGAAAGAAAATTCAATATATCATTTGATTTTGTCCTCAGAATTTGTCGTCAGCGTAAATCTATCCATCGCACGTCATTTTCATTTACATTGTTTTTCTTCAAACATTTAAATAAAATCTTTGTCAATCTTGATTTTTCTTATCCGGTCAAGGAAAACAAAATCTTGTCAGATTTTTCCAGAATGCATTTAATGAATTTCGCTGTGTATATTGTTCATAAAAACATAATACTAAATGATTTTATATTAAGTTTGGTACGCAGTGAAGCATACGTTTTCCTACTGCTTATATAGTCAAATATACAGTTGATATGAAAGTATAATCTTCACCTTTGAACGTTACGCTGCTTAAATTGTGCTTAAACTGTAAGTCAATTCAAATCCCTCGCTATTCTACGCAAAGATCGCCTAAGATCTGCAATATCGTTTCTCCCAACTTCTCCAGAATTTCCTCTTTTGTAGTTTTCTCAGTTCACCTAATCACTGGCTCACAAATATACTGCAATATCAACTCTGCCACCTTCTCCTGAATTTCCTCTTTTGTATGTTTCATAGTTCACCTAACCCTGGGCTCACAAATATTTTGGAATGTCCACTCTGCCACCTTCTCCACAATTTCGGGTAAATAGTTCGCAACAACCTTTACATGCTCTAATTTGTACGCACATGTCCTAAAATTCGTGTAAAAATCTTCATTGTTTGATCGAGTCACTTTAAAATCTTATACCATAGTTAAAGTGTCATCAATGAATACTTATACACAAAACCTTCCTACATGTTTGTTCCGAAAGTGTTTAAAGTAGAATCTCAGTTAAACAAAAATATCATTTCAATTTGCAAAGAAATAAAATTTAACTTTCATGGATTTTGTTATGCCCCTTATGTTAAAACAATGGATTGACAACCAGTGGCAACACCACATTGCTAAGGTAAAGGTGGTCCAAAACATAATAAACTGCTTCTTCTTCTTCCATTTATAAACCTTGGACATTGGAAAGCATTACTAACTGTTGTCCATGGTTAATTTGGAAAACCCTAGTTGTGTTTTTCCCTTCCTACAATGAATATCAAGTTACAGAGAAAGATAAGCCCAAAATACTCATTTTGTTGGAATTTAGAGGCATTCCAACATCTCTCTAGAGTTTAATTGAGAATTATATCCAAACCATACGTTTCTTTATTTGACATGAATAACCTAAGTTCTATGTTACTTTCCCAAAACAGAGGATTTATGAGGAAATTGTTACAAAACTAAAGGAAACCATTGATATTTAGGTAGGAGAAAATCACATTCCATAGAAGGTTCTCTATATCAACATTCATATGATGAAATTAGTGTTCTCATGGTTAATTTATTGTATGTTAAATACAATGTAAATGTGTGTGAGTTGTTAGATTTAGCAACCCACACAAATAAGTTGTTACATTATTGTTTTATAAACAATAATGTTTATTATATGGTTTTTTACGCTAGTTGAGTTGTTCAAACAATTTCTCATAATTATGAGTTTTTATATGATTGGTTATAGCCAATTCCTATACTTTGGGAAAATGAATCTTTACGCCCACATTTTTACACACAAATACAACAATAAAAATACCAGGATAATTCTTTTTTGACTTACATTGCTTACTACACAAAACCACAAGGGCTCCAAGTAAAGAAAACTCAACAACGCATAAGCCACTTACATAAGTCATCGACTCACATAGACACATGACAACACCATACATATCTCCATGCCACACTTTCCCCAATGAACGAATGCTAGCAATAACCCAACCAAAAGAAAAGGGACTCAAGGATTGGCAACCCCACAACACATCATTACCATGATTACATCTTTGCTACGATTAATCTTCCAATAACATTATTATGTAAGTATAATTTTCTTTTTTTTTTACCTACAGATTCATAAGTTCATTCCACATTCAACTTACAGTTTGACCATTTAAGTTTGCTCTTTATCCCTTATGACAATCTTCATAACTTAAATTATTATTTTCCATATTTCAAATTGCATACAAAGTTCCTAATTCTCTCATTCTTATGCTAAAGGTTTGTTTCTTAAAATATGTTTAGTTGACATTTAATTTTACCCTCATTATGCAAGGGGACCAACCATAAGTTTTCGAGGGAAAAAAATAATACTATTCCAAGAAGGTGAAGGTTAAAGTTTCCCTTTCCTATAAACTTACTTACATTAGAAGCACAATTGTTCTCGTACTATGGTTGTTTTAGTTCCAAATTTAGTTTGATTCAATTAAGCATTTACATGACATAATTTTATTTTATTTTATTTTTAGTGGACTCTATATTGGCTCGAATGCCTAGTCCCACCAAGAACAATTTGTATCCATTCTTAACAAAAAGTCAAAGCTTAAATCAACCATAAGGACTTCACGTGATAATTTTTTCCTAAACCATTATCACATATAATTTTTTTCCTCATTTCATTGACATTGTTTCTTAGGTCTCTTTTTGGTGTCACTTTATAACATGAAGAGTTATGAAATTACTAGTCTAACATCTTGAAGAAGTATATCTTTTGTTTTCTCAAAGTTTACTCTAACCAAGGAAATTCATATTCTTTTTAACATAAGGAAATGTCTAATTGAGTTATAAGGATTCCAAGAGTGACATTATTCCTAACCTCAAATATCATTTTACTCTTATATGATTTACTCTTACATTGCACTATGGTCTCATTATTAGCGTTGTTTTATCACATTTGTAAACAAAATAACACATACTTTTCACTAATGGATTCACTACTACAAGGAGTGTAACCTAGCATGAGACAACTCAATTCTTTTCTCTTATACAATGTAGTGTTACGCATGCTACAACCAAGACATCCACTTGTGTAATTTAATCCCACCATGAGATCAATCATAGGAATATCATAGGAAAACTACCTATGTTTGGTTTTGGGCCACTCACTAGGGTACAAAAGGGCAACTGGACACATGGGGTAACGAGACCCCCCTTTTTTTTCAACACTTCTCTTAAGTCAACTTATTTTAATACAATAGCATTTTCTAAGGGTTATGTACAATTTCCGCCCGCAAGGAATTCATTCGATGACAAGAAAAATTCTAGATCTACTTTGTAAGACTTGGTACTCCACTAGGATACTAAGGGAGTAATATCTCTACTTACACAATAAATGGTAAGGTTACACCGCATAGTCGTTACTTCAAACAAGGACTCTTAAGGTGACTCCCAAGGCGGTCTTCATCACTCAACACGGTGTCGGACCTAAAGAGAAGACATTCTCCTTACCCCACGCATGGTTACTAAACTAGAAGGAAACCACATACTCTAGATAAATATGGACCATGTCGTTCCTAAAGGATGGGTTCATGAAAATTATGCTAAACATACAAATTATGACGTTAAACTCAAACTAGAGGTATTATTTACCCAAACGAAGAGGCTCCATCAAATACAAGGTTTAAGTTCATTTTGTGGTTTCAAATTTTTCTACGCTTAGAAGGATCACACATGAAGAAAAATTATGTATGAATATTATACTAGGGTTGACTGTTGTGGTTAGATTCCTTTATTACATTTTCAAGGTAAGAAACACAACACCAATTATTTAATCATCTATTGCACACTAGAAATGCACTATAAGATATTAAATTCAAATTCATTTAGCATATATATATATATATATATATATATATATATATATATATATAATTCATTTTTTTACTATACATAATTATGAATCAAAATTACACCTATGATTAAATGCACATTTCCCAAGGTATCCCTAAAACTAGCATCTCATACATATTAGCAAATTTTAAATATAAATTTTATGTAACATGGGACTACATTATTCATATATTCATTTTACAATGACCTATATAAATTATAATAATAAATAATGAATTACACATCACCTTTTCACCATCTTTCTTGCATCCTACAAAACCACGTGAACATGAAATCAATGATAAAATGGTGGCATGGTATCCACCCAATTCTAACATAATTAATGTCTTTAGTTTTCCAATTTACATATAATAGTAATTATAATTTTCATTTGAAAGAAAAGCTTTAGAAACATGTATTCATTTCATTTCATTTCACTTCATTTCATAACCAAGGAGAGGGAAGGAGAAAGGAAAGAGAGAAACATTATTTTTCCAAAAGTTCTTTTTCACATAAAAATTCACATGATAGGGTTTCAAATAGTTATTTACAAGTGTCCACATGTTTCCATTGTCGTTTGGTAACCCGACGGGGGTCCTAAAACTTTCTTTTTATATTCTCCTCCTAGTTGCAAAAACGTTCAATTTAGGGATGGAAGCTAAGAAAGTGCATTCAAAAAACTATCTTCTACTAAGTAAATTCATGACGAGAGAAATCCTACATGTCCACATATATACCAAGAGTTCACAGGAACTTAAGGAATTCAGAACTCATGAATGGTTTATGATTGGCTATTACTTTTCCCAAGGCCATTGGTCGTACCTAGCGTAGTTGCAAATAATCAAAATCTTGAGGGATCAGAAACCACATCCAAAAATAATGTTTGATGGATGGGTGACTAATGAGAAATTTCCTAAAAGTTCCCTTATATATGGATAATTCATCATATTCGATGGAACTAAGAACTAACGAATGGGTTTCAAATGGCGACGGGTTTTCTGGAGCCACCAATCATAGTTGGTATTGTTTGACTTAGTCAAACTGTGATCGAAGGCCTACAAAACCTCTTTTCTAAACTAACTAGGAATGTGCTTTTTCTAAACCAAAGGTTTTAAGAAATTGTCTAGTAAAAATACTAAAGTTTTGCGAAGGTAGATAAGAATTTTTTTCTCAGTGTTCAAATGGCGAGCCAAAATCAAACCCAACTTTTCACTTTTAACAACTTCCTATAGCTGTAAAATGGTGTAACAGGGCTCTTAAAAGGGCGTAAAAAATATAGTAGATAGTAAATTGAGGTTGATCCAAGGATTGAAGTGAATCCTCATTTAACAAGGTACACGTTGGATACTTGACATCACCTTTCCAAAGCTATGAAGGTTGGTTTGCAAGTCTCTGAAAATCATGATTTATCTATTTTAACAAGAGAGCGGTCAACATATTTATAGGGTGCTCAACTTAAACTTGTCAATAAGAAAGGGGTACTGTAGAAATATGGTTTAGTTAGGAAATTTGTTAGATCAACTCAAAATGAGGGTTTGAGTTTATATTTATCTACCAAGGAATATTTTAATTGCACAATCTACTGTATGATGTCTTTTATTTTGAAAACTAGTTTATTTAAAACTATTAATTCTATGATAATGCTACATTTAAAATTATATTTTATTGCAAAAGAACAACTAAAGAACAAAAATTATGAAAGATAGAGAGAGATGAACCATGCTTGGAAATAATAATGTATGCACTCTATGGTGGATTCAAGCACATTCCAGAAGGCGTTGAATGTCTTTTAGCATTTCGTCAAACTGATTGTGTGCATTCGGAAACTCCTCTATTTGAATTTAGTATGCATTTATATATATTACCAACATTTTTACCAAGGTATAGCCAATTGCTACAACTAAGAAACCCATTTTCTGTTATGTTTTGATGGGTACATATGCATTTCAAAGCTTTCCTCTTGGAAAAAACTAGGAAATATTGTTAGAGATTTAGGATATTTGTTTTGCATTTGCCATTTTGTTGAAGTTACCGAAACATTTTAACACCACCATACACTCCTATCTATATACCATGCACTATTTCTTCACAAAGTCCCATATTTACCACCTAGTTTACTTTGTCAGTCAAAGAGATACCCCTGTGTGCATATCGAAATGGCATGTCTCCCTGACGTATCCTCCTTGGCTTTGTTTCTGTTGTTTCAGACATACGATTTGACCATTTGTAAATGAAAAAAATACTTATTCCTTTGGACATCCTTCTTCTATGCTAATTTCACCATTTAGGAGATCTCTAATTGCATACAAACCTTTACACATATGTGGAAAACATCCACAAAAATAAACTTCTACACATTCTTTTCAATGTAGCATGAAATAAATCACTTATCACCAAATTTATAAATATTTTCAGTCAACTCAAAAATTATAACTTCTCATATAATGACCACTTTTGCACAAATATCCACTATAAATGTCCCTTTCCCAAGATTAACATTGCTCACAGTTGGCCACATTGTTATTTCTCAAACAATACATACTATTAATCCATCTAAAACTCCTTTTTCCATAAAATTTGTATTTTCTATCTTGACTTAAGTGGTCCTCTTATATATTTTAACAAAGATCTCCAGAACATAATACCTTCTATAGCTGCTGAAATTGATCAATACACATTGACATTGGTATAGATCTCGCGTCCCGAGATCCGTTCATTATAACTTTTAAATCAAATTTCTTGAAATTTTCTAATCCTTTTCAACAAACCCATTTTACACATATCCAACAGTTAATGATGTCCATGCACCATGTTTTTTTAAATAATCATTAAGTGAAACAATTCATTTTCCTCGCGAAGGCTCCACATTTCCATATGCATCTTCCAAATCATTAATGAACTACAACATTTGGAAAATATTCTCCATTATTTATGCATAGATTCGTGTCCATACCTTTTTCTAGAGCTAACATTTTGGCATAGGCTGGGAGTATGTAGAAAATGTGAACCGATCAAGTTAGAGTAATGTTTGTTGATTGAGAACTAGTTTGAATGTCTCTGAGGAACTAGGTTGGAGTACTATTTATTGCATTCATCTAACGCTTGTAACCTTCTAAAAACCACTAAATTTACAAATTTTCCATTGGTTTGTGTGATCTAAGCTCCTGGACCTCAAATTTAATCAAACCCTTTTTTTCAGGGAAATGATAGGTCTGCCTTGTTATTATGGGTGCCCATGTGCCTTTACATGGGGGTCACCTACCACACTCACCCACTTGCCACCTACATACGTACCTTTATTTATTTATTTTATATTATATCCTTTTTTTTTGGGCATTACATTTCCCTCCCCTTATAAGAGCATCATCCTCGATGCAACATAACGCCAAGGTAGAAAAAGTAATAAGCAATGAAGGAAGCTAATGATGACAAGTTCCATCTAGGGATAAGATCTTTGTCATTAGAACATGACCACAATGAGGTCAATAAAGTTTAAAATTCTTAAACTTTTAATATTTTGTGAAGATTGGCAGTTCTCTTTTATTCTATCAATTAGTTAGTCTTTTCCTTTACTTTATTCCTTATTCTCAAGCTCTTAATATTTCATTGTTTCAAGATTTCACTTTATTTATTTTCATGGGTGCCCAATAGTAATTGGCCTCAAGATGTCACACAAAACTTAACACAACACAAACAACCCATGATAAACCTTGCTACTTACTTTCACAACTGTATCACATCACAAGAACTCAACCAAACCATGGAAGGTACATACACAATCCACACAACATAGTACTTATTGCACATGCCCCCGACACAATAGTACTTGTAACATAAGCAGACTACAACAACATGGAATTCCTAACATGTACACATATGAAGGTTTCACAAAACTCCAGACCATTTTTATAGCTACATAGTGTCAAGATGGAAAAAATATTACAACACATAGCCCAGACTCACAAATCCACACATATTCACTATACCAACTCCACACATCACAAGACATCACAAAAAATCTCCATATATCTCGCAAAGCATCACTAAACAAATACATATACCTCCCAAGAATCACATAACAACTCCATATACCTCCCAAAGCATCAATCACACCCACACAAATCTTTTATGCCTCCCTCAAGTCTCTTATGCCTCCCTCAAGTCTCTTATGCCTCCCTCAATTCTCTTATGTCTCCCTCAAGTCTCTTATGCCTCCCTCAGTTCTCTTATGTCTACCTCAAGTGTCTTATTCCTCCCTCAAGAAAATAAAATAAAGATAATTTTTCATTTTTGTCTCCCCAAAAGAGGTCGGTTACCCTATGGCCATAAGCGCATAGAGTCCAAATAATTCTAACCCAAGTGACATAATAACTTGTTGTTCAACAACCCACTAGTTATCTGGAACTCTTTATGGCATACCCCTATACAATGAAACATGTCCATAGGTCCCACCACTCCATGGTGAATCCCATGACCCTATTCTTACACATTATGACATTAGAACCAACATAACAATCCATTTCAAATGCCAAGTGGCAAAAATCTCTAACCTTGGGCTAGGCTATAAAAATTTTAAACTTGATACACAAATTTAAGACTAAAAGAAAATGGCTAATTAGCCATAGTTAGTGAAAAATCTGCATGTTAGTGCAACAACCAAATAAATTCCCAAAATATAAGAACATTTCAATCAAGAAAATTGTTGGTTCTTGCAAGAAAAGAAAAGAAATGTTCAATTTACGAATAAAATACATATATAGGAATAACACATTACAATAACTATGTGGTCTTATACGACCAACAACGGGGTACTCAACGCATTTTTGGCACTCGAAACATCAAGCCTCAACTCATAAAATATCATATCAATAATACAACTATCATCATCTCTATCTGAATCATCCCGCCACCACTTCAACAAGGCTCAACATAGTCAAAATCACATAGGTTGAATCCATACAATAACCATATCAGAGAGAAAAATGAGTACAAGTCATCATCAACTAAGCCTAAGGTGTCCGTGAAACACAATATGCATGACACCTGTTGAGCAATTTCCACACATACCAAATGAAAAAAAAGTGGGTTTTCAGCCCATGTAAGGCTCCACTTCCTATCTCGTACTCGGATCGAGTGATTGGTCAACAGCACATATTTCCTCACTCCAAACATACACATTTTAATGATTTCCCTTAGGTTCGGTTAGTGTAGGGTTCAGAACATAACATATAACTACATCACTAACACAATGGTGATTCACACACATTAACAATAGCGTGTTACACATGGTATACATACATGGTATAACACAATCATTACTTTCACAAGTTATGATACATCACATTACCACATTATGCACCCAAAGTGCAATCAATGTACACTAGGGATCATACACTCACCATATGCCCTAAATCACGAAATGAACCATCACATATTACATGAATTAAACGTATGAGGAATACAATGTCTAACCTTAAAACATATAGTCATTTGAAATAAAACAATGTGATGCACACCACTCATCATAATACGGTGATGACATCATGATACAATTTGATTCACCATATACCATTTTTTTTTAAAAAATTATGCAACACATGAACACACCTTCATATCACATAACGCAAAATGCTCCAGCACTCTGCAATCAAAAATAACATTCCTTTTCACACACAATAAGGTGGTACATCACATGTGGAATCTTCATAGAATCCATGAAAAGGAGAGAGAATACTCTCATCACAAGCACATAAACATGATAAAAAATATGCACTAAGTGACATACACAACATGTGCGTTCCCAATATCACAATTACGACATAGTTCACATCACGCTTATATCACATTACTCTTCCAATCTCTACCACCACCATGAAAAAACCACCACAACTCCAATCTGCCCCAGAGGTTCAAGAGCATGAACCTATGCTTTGATACTAAGTGTAATGCCCACATTTTTACACACACAAATACAACAATAAAAATACCAAGATAATGTTTTTTTGACTTACATTTTTCAGTACACCACGCCACAAGGGCTCCATGTAAATAAAAATCAACAACACATACACCACTTACATAAGTCATCGACTCACATAGACACATGACAATACCATATACATGTCCATGCCACACTTTCCCCAATGAACCAATGAAAGGAATAACCCAACACTAAGAAAAAGGACTCAAGGATTGGCAACCCCACAACACATCATTACCATGATTACATCTTCGTTACGATTAATCTTCCAATAACATTATTATGTAAGTATAATTTTCTCTCTATTTTTTTCCACCTACACATTCATAAGTTCATTTCACATTCAACTTATAGTTCGACCATTTAATTTTTATCTTTATCCCTTCTAACAATCTTCATAACTTAAATTATTATTTTCCATATTTCAAATTACGTACAAATTTCCTAATTCTCTCATTCTTATGCTAAAGGTTTGTTTCTTAAAATATGTTTAGTTGACGTTTAATTTTACCCTCATTATGCAAGGGGACCAACCATAAGTTTTCGAGGAAAAATAATAATACTATTCCAAGAAGGTGAAGGTTAAAGTTTCCCTTTCCTATAAAATTACTTACATTAGAAGCACAATTGTTCTCATACTATGGTTGTTTTAGTTATAAATTTAGTTTGATTCAATTAAGCATTTACATGACATAATTTTGTTTTATTTTATTTTTAGTGGTCTCTATATTGGCTCGAATGCCTAGTCCCACCAAGAACAATTTGTTTCCGTTCTTAACAAAAAGTCAAATCTTAAATCAACCATAAGGAAATCAAATGATAATTTTTTCCTAAACCATTATCACATATACTTTTTTTCTTCATTTCATTGACATTGTTTCTTAGGTCTCTTTTTGGCAAAACTTTATAACATGAAGAGTTACGAAAGTACTAGTCTAACATCTTGAAGAAGTATATCTTTTGTTTTCTCAAAGTTTTTCTGACCAAGGAAATTCATATTCTTTTTAACATAAGGAAATGTCTAATTGAGTTATAAGGATTCCAAGAGTGACATTATTCCTAACCTCAAATATCATTTTACTCTTATATTATTTACTCTTACATTGCACTATGGTCTCATTATTAGCGTCATTTTATCACATTTGTAAACAAAATAACACATAAGTTTAAATAAAGGATTCACTACTACAAGGAGTGTAACCTAGCATGAGACAACTCGATTCCTTTCTCTTATACACTATAGTGTTATGCATGTTGCAACCAAGACATCCACTTGTGTAATTTAATCACACCATGAGATCAATCATAGGAATATCATAGGAAAACTACCTATGTTTTGTTTTGGACCACTCACTATAGTATAAAAGGGCAACTGACACATGGGGTAATGAGACCCCCTTTTTGTTTCAACATTTCTCTAAAGTCAAATTATTTTAATACAATAGCATTCTTTAAGCGTTCTGTACAATTTCTTCCCACAAGGAACTCATTCGATGACAAGAAAAATTATAGAACTACTTTGTAATGCTTTATACTCCACTAGGATAGTAAGGGAGTAATAGCTATACTTACACAATAAATGGTAAGGGTACACCACATAGTCGTTACTTTGAACAAGGAATCTTAAGGTGAATCCCAAGGCGGTCTTCATCACTCAACACGGTGTTGGACCTGAAGAGAAGACATTCTCCTTACCCCACACATGGTTACCAAACTAGATGGAAACCACATACTCTGGATAAATTTGGACCATGTTGTTCCTAAATGATGGGTTCACGAAAATGACACTAAACATATAGATTATGATGCTAAACTCAAACTAGGTGTATTATTTACCTAAACTAGGAGGTTCCATCGAATACAAGGTTTAAGTTCATTCTCATGCGGTTTCAAATTCTTCTACGCTTACAAGGATCACACGTGAAGACAAATTATGTATGAATATTACACTAGGGTTGATTGTTGTGGTTAGATTCCTTTATTACATTTTCAAGGTAATAAACACAACACCAATTATTTAATCATCTATTGCACACTACAAACACACTACAAGATATTAAATTCAAATTCATTTAGAGCATTTCCCAAGGTATCCCTAAAACTAACATCTCATACATATTAGAAAATTTCAAATATAACTTTTATGTAACATGGGACTACATTACTCATATATTCATTTTACAATGACCTATTTAAATTACAATAATAAATAATGAATTACACATCGGCTTTTCACCATATTTCTTGTATCTACAAAACTACGTGAACATGAAATCGGTGATAAAACGTTGGCATGGCATCCACCCAATTCTAAAATAATTAATGTATTTAGTTTTCCAATTTACATATAATAAAAAATATAATTTTCATTTGAAAGAAAAGTTTTAGAAACATGTATTCATTTCATTTCATTTCACTTCATTTCGTAACCAAGGAGAGAGAAAGAGAAAGGAAAGAGAGAAACATTATTTTTCCAAAAGTTCATTTTTACACAAAATCTCACATGATAGGGTTTCAAACATTTATTTACAAGTGTCCACATGTTTCCAAAGTCATTTGGTAACCCGACGAGGGTCCTAAAACTTTCTTTTTATGTTCTCCTGCTAGTTGCAAAAACATTCAATTTAGGGTTGGAGGCCAAAAAAGGGTGCTCAAAAAATATCTTGTGATAAGTAAATTCATGATGAGAGAAATCCTACGTTTCCACATATATACCAAGAGTTCACAGGAACTCACGGAATTAATAACCCATGAATGGTTTACGATTGGCGTTTAGTTTTCCGAGGCCATTAGTCATAACTAGCCTAGTTGTAAACAATCAAAAGCTCAAGGGATCATAAACCACATCCAAAAATAATGTTCAATGGATGGGTGAGAAATGAGAAATTTCTAAGAAGTTCCCTTATATATGGATAATTCATCAGAGCCGATGGAACTGAGAACTGACAAACGGGTTTCAAATGGCGACGGGTTTTCTGGAGCCACCGGTCGTAATTGGTATAGTTTGACCTAGTCAAACTATGATCGGAGGCCTACAAAACCTCTTTTCCAAACAAATCAAGAATGTGATTTTTCAGCACCAAAAGTTTCAGGCAATTGTCTAGTAAAAATACTAGAGGTTTGTAAAGGCAGATAAGCATTTTGTTGCTCAACGTTCAAATGGCAAGCCGAAATGAAACCCAACTTTTCACTTTTAATAGCTTCCTACAGCTATAAAATGGTGTAACAGGGCTCCTAGAAAGGCATCAAAAATATCATAGATGGTAAATTGAGGTTGATCCAAGGATTGAAGTGACTCCTCACATAACAAGGTACACGTAGGAAACTTGACATCTCCTTTCCAGAGTTATGAAGGTTGGTTTGCAAGTCTCTAAAAATCATGATTTATCTATTTTAACAAGAGAGTGGTCAACATATTTATAGGGTGCTCAACTTCAACTTGTCAATAAGAAAGGGGTACTGTAGCAATCTTGAATAGTCAGAAAGTTTGTTAGATCATCTCAAAATTAGGGTTTTAGTTTATACTTGTCTACTAAGAAATATTTTAATTACGCGAACTAGGGTATGACGTCTTTTGTTTTGAAAACTTGTTTAAAACTATTAATTCTATAATAATGCTACATTTAAAAATTATTTCGATGTAAAAGAGCAACTAAAGAACAAAAATTATGAAAGATAGGGAGAGATGAACCATGCCTAGAAATACTAACGTCTGCAGTCTATCATGGGTCAAGCACATTCCGAAGGTGTTGAATGTCTTTTAACATTTCCTCAAACCAATTGTGTGCATTCGAAAACTCTTCTTTTTAAATTTTGTATTCATTTATATCCTTTACCAACACTTCTAACAAGGTATAGACAACTACTACAACTAAGAAACCCACTATTTGTTATGCTTTGATGTGTACATACCCATTTCAGAGCTTTCCTCTTGGTAGAAACTAGGAAATGTTGCTATAGATTTAGGATCTTTGTTTTGCATTTTCCACTTCCAATTGATTGAAGTCCTGAAACATTTTAATGCCTCCGTAAACTCCTATCTACATACCATGCACTATTTATTCACGCAGTCCCATATTTACCACCTGGTTTACTTTTTTAGTCAGAGAGATACCCGTGTGTGCATATCGAAATGGCGTGTCTCCCTGAGGCATCCTCCTTGTCTTTTTTTTTTTGTTTCAGGCATACGATTTGACCATTTGTAATTGGAAAAGATACTTATTCCTTTGTACATCCTTCTTCTATGTTAATTTCACCAGTTAGGAGATCTCTAATTACATACAAACCTTTACACGTCCATGGAAAACATCCAAAAAAATAAACGTCTGCACATTCTTTTCAGTGTAGCATGAAACAGATCGCTTGTCACCAAATTTATAAATATATTTAATCAACTCAAAAATTATAAATTCTCATATAATGACTACTTTTACACAAATATCCACTATTAATGTCACCTTCCCAGGAATAACAGTTCTCACAGTTGCCCATGTTGTTATTTCTCGAACTGTACATACTATTAATCCATCTGAAACTCATTTTTCCATAAAGTTTGTATTTGTTATCTTGACTTCAGTGGTCCTCTTAGATATTTTCACATCTTCTCCAGAAAAAAATACCTTCTGTAACTATTGGCAATGGATCATTACACATTGACATTGGTACAGTATCTGCACATCCTCGAGATCTATTCATTTTAAATTTTAAATCGATTGTCTTGAATGTTTCTAATCCTTTTCAACAAACCCATTTTGTGCATATCCAATAGTTAATGATGTCCATGAACCACATTTTTAAAAAATATTCATTATGTGAAACAGTTCATTTTCCCCTTGCGCAAGGTTCCACATTTGCATATGCATCTGCCAGAGCATGAGAAACTACAACATCTAGCAAAATTACTCCATTCTTTATGCATAGATTGGTGTCCATACCCTGTTCTGGAGCTAAAATTTTGGCGCAGGCTAGGAGTATGTAGAAAATGTGAACTAATCAGGTTGGAGACCCATTTGTTTGTATTGAGAACTAGTGTGAATGTCTCGAGGAAACTATGTCCCCCTCTACATTTAGCCAACACTGTAACCTTCCAAACACAACTAAATTTTTAATGTTTCCATGGGTTTGTGCGTGGTCTAAGCTCCTATATCTCAAATTTAATCAAACTCTTTTTGTTTCTCAAGGAAATGAAAGATCTTCCTTGTTATTATGGGTTCCCATGTGCCTTCACGTTGGGAGGGGTCACCTACCACACTCACCCACTTTCCCACGTGCCTATGCACCTTTATTTATTTATTTATTTTTATTATATCCTTTTTTTTCTGGGCATTACAGAACATCCTATATATATAATCATGTCCAAAGAAAGTTATCCCACATTTTCAATTAGTAGAATATATATAGAAGCATTAGTTTTCATTTGGTACTAGAGCAAGAGAAGGTGTCCAAAGTCATGGTTGTCTCTGGTAATGTGAGATTAAATTATATATTACATAAATTATATCAATTGAAGAAATACAAAAGAAACTTTTTTCAATAAATAATCATTAAAATGAACATAGCATAAGTTTCAGATTGAGGTGATTATTTTTATCTGGAAAAGTAATAAAATGAAGAAAAAAATTTTAGTTTTCATTACTTTCATATACACACTGAAGAATGGTGAAATAATTTTTTAATTCACGTGAATAATTTTTTCAAAAAGATCATATACAAGAAAAAGTGTGAGTTAATAATTATATCATGGATACATTTTTTGTTTTATTGATATTGAAAATAAAATATATTCTAAATTATAACGAAAAGTTGAAATTAATTGAAAATTTTAAAGTTAGATATTTTCATACATGGCATATACAGATGCAACTAACCTTGATTGAAAATTATCTATGGGATGTT
This sequence comes from Taxus wallichiana var. yunnanensis, assembly GCA_018340775.1. NCBI lineage: Eukaryota > Viridiplantae > Streptophyta > Pinopsida > Cupressales > Taxaceae > Taxus > Taxus wallichiana. The sequence goes on from CM031234.1 coordinate 670,751,634, forward strand.
GTCAAACCAAATGTGTTAACACCAATGAATGTAACTGATCTCACAAAGTGGACTATGAGGGATAAAAAAGCCTTGGGAAATATTTGTATTTTTTTATAAAAATCATGTTTGGACCATGTGGAATTCTCACAAATAAATAAAGAGATTTAGACTCTTTAAATAAATTGTTCAGATCTAAAGAAGAAAGACAAGATACATCATTGAACTAGTTATTGTATGGGTCAAAGATGGAGGAAGATGGACAAATAGTAGAACGTATAATTTTATTTCCATTCCATTCTAAATTAGTTAGCAGGTATTAAAGAAAAGTAAAATATGATGATGCCAAAGCAATACTTCTAAATATCCTTCCCAAGAGAGTTTCTATTATGGTATTTACTTTAAGTAAGATGAACATTATCTTACATGATTTATCTCCACTTTACTCCATGAGGGAAAGAAAATTGAAAGGTTTGAACTATAAGAGGTATTATATGTCCAAAACAAGGATAGTAAATTTTCAAAAAAGGGCAAGTAAAACTCAAATCTTGTTACTCCAAAAGAAAAAAATCAAATGTTACTAATGTAAAGAAAAATGACATTTAATTACAAAATGTAAGAAGAGGGCACAAGATCTTTTGGATGATAAACTAGATCAAAACGCCTACTTAGCTTAATAAACTAATAGTGAATAATTATTCAAATGATGAAGAAGTATCTTTCCCTATTGTTGAATATATTTTGTATTATATAAATTCAATTGAAATTGAACAACACACTGGTAATGGAGGAAGGAGGAAGATTAACGCCTCTCGTTGGTCACCAATGATGGGGCTATATTTAGCTGTGGTGAAATATTTATTTTCACTTGTTTGTTTCTGAATAAGAACATAAGTTTTTTCCTTCTCACATGAGTGTTATTCAATTATTTTTCTTTGATATATTTTGATATAATGTTGTGGAAGGTTTGAGAGTATTAAAATTGTGTACGAGGGAAGATGATTATAGAGATCCTATGAATACAAATATCCTTTTGAGTATTGTAATTAATTAGAATAAGGTTAGTTGGTGAATACGCTCAGATAGAAGTGAAAGCGAGATAAATTCTCATATATGGAGATCATGTGTAGCAAGATCTAGACAACAATATCTAGACAATTGTATGTAGACCTAAAAGTATTTGATGACATGTGATTATGTTTTCATTGGTTCTTACCCCATTTTCACACTAGGGGAATGATAGGAAATTAGTGTTCTCATGGTTATTTTACCATATGGTAAATAATAAGCATCATAACTACAATGTAAATGTGTGTGACAAATTTTCTAGGTTGTATTGCACCAACATTTGTATATGCTTTAAATATCTCTTTGAGTATTATTTCATGGTGTTTATACTCTATGTATTGGGTATTGTGAACCGTATTTGATTTCAAAAACCATATTCTTTGGTTTTCCAACCTTTATGGTTCCAAGTATGTTTTGGAATGCACATCGGTATGGAGATGGTCTTCATGCTTGCTCCTTTTTTAAAAGGTTAATTGTGTGGATATCAAAATAGTTGAAGAAACGAGGACAAAGAAGGTCATCTTCAAATGAATTAGTGTGTCATTGAAAGGTATGTCTTATTTTATATGTGTAAAATCTTTGTATTTTTATCATAATCGACAACGATAATATTCTTCTTCATTGTAGTTTGCCTGCACCAATTTAAGAAAAGGATAACAAATGCCCATTAATAGATTAGATCATGTGTTATTGGCCTAAGAAGATAATTTTTTAAATATTCTCTTACAATAAGCGCCTCCCTATTTCTTTCATTAATGGAGTTACCTTGTTTATTTTATTTTTCTAATTTTTGTCTTATTTTCTCTAAGTAGGATGCCAATTGAATTGAGCAGGTTTGATATTCAAGTGCTTAGAAATAATAATTTACTAGACATTATAAGTTCCTTTATCCATCATTATTATGTCTCCTGCTATAGATGGCATGGTTTATTGATGTATCCAAGATCTTAGAAGACCAAATATTGGCTTGTGAGATTCTTCTTAGTATGAATAATTTAAAGGAAGATACCATGTAGTTTGAAAATGACAAATATATTTGTATTGAGAATATTCCAAGTGAATTTTATCAAACCCTTTAGTACATGGTTGTGTATGATCACTACAAATTTTATCTATAATCCATACAATCTAACACTTTTGAAAATCTTATCAAAAAGATAAATATCAAGACATTCCTAGGGTAGGAGATCCCAAGCTTATTAATAACTTCATATGTATTACTTTACTGAATGTATCCTATAATTTCATTTCAAAATCTCTTTGACTTAGACTAAGGGATATTCTTCTTATAATTTTCGTAAGATAACATACTCGCTTAAATTCAACATATATACATTATTTATAATTTACGTATAGTTAAAGAAGGTATGCAATCAGATATGCTATCTAATTAAAAACACTTCTCTCAAAATGGATATAAAAATTATTATCATATGATTGAATGTCCCTTTATCATACACATGCTACAAGGCTTAGGATTTGGCCCCATATTTATTCACAATTTCACTATGACATTTGAGAATATTTAACCTTTTATGACCTTTAATGGAATTAATCCCATGAATTTGAGATTTTTAGATAAATTTTTCATGACAACCTTCTTGATCCTTCTTTATATGTGGTAGTTGCTAAATTTTTTGAATATCTCGAAAGAAAATGTTTATTCAAGGGTATTTTTAAAGGTAAATCCTATCCTCACAATAACCAATCAATAATTAATGGACACTTTGTTGATGATTTTTTCTAATATTATTGTAGGAGTACTAATTTTTCTATAATAAAATGTAATGCTTTGCAATATTTTCTTTAGCTTCTATCTCTTCTATTTAATGGATTAAAACAAGTGAAATAGATAACCCATATCGCCTCCCTAGTTTAGAACGATAATTTCAAATGACATTGGATCCAAATAGGATTCAATTTAAGATTCTTCATATCCTCTTCAACTTTAAAGCTTCTCTAGCTGATATTTTTCCTATGTCGGTGAGAGGGTGGAGAAAAATATTAAAATCTAGATATCTAAGCCCCTCTATCTATAATAAAATATCAATATATGATCTAAATTTTTGTTGCTACACAAAATTTAGTATTCCTCTTGTTTAACACCTTCCAAATCTATCTATAGTAAACTTTAAAAATTATTGAGCCGATTAATATGTGCCATTTTGTACGAAAGAATTGGATTTCATAGATTTTATTGCGACATGTATTATATACCTAAAGAAGGTAGGGGGCTAGAGATTATTGATGTCAAACTCCATGTCATGTCCTAAGTTCCAATTGGATTTTAAAATATTTGGAGGAGTATGAAGCATGAAAATTTCTACTCCTCAAATGTATTTTAGAGGGAAACCCATTCGAACATTATCATGTTACTCTAAGATTATACCCTTAATTTATTATGACACATATGGACTTCAAAATTAGAGGTAATTTCATTTCTAAAATTATTTTCTATGGGGAGACACTCCATGTTTTGTGGGTTGGGAATGATTTCAAAAATTGTCTCTCATCAACTCTCATTCCATTTGTGGGTCATCAATATTTCGAATAAAGAATGTTTTTAAGGGATGATAACTAGTCTCAATTTCCTTTTACTTTTCAATTATTGTATTGAAAATTGTACTAACTATTATTATAAGAAAACAAAAAATTGGATCCAATATTGGAAAATTTTCATTGAAAAACTTATACTCAATAATGTTAATTCCATTTAAATAATTCATTTTGAAAATTCATTTTTGTAGGATCACCTTCACAAAATTGGTTTTTTTTCTCAAGGTAATTTTTGTATTATAGGAATTGGTAAGTTCCATACCTTTCTTGTGGTACACACAAAAGATTGGTTAATTATTATGGAAGAAGATATATCCATGGATTCAATAAACTACTAATGAAACATTTATTCTTCACAACATGTATGGGTGAGGTGGTTTGAAAGAATTTGGATAATTCCCACAGATCATAAGAAGACCCACATTATCTAGTTTATATTTCAAAATGGAATCCCATTTGGGGAATTAATTTACCTTATAGGTGTTTCCAATAATGTTATCATAGAATGTAACCAACCTAAGAATATTAAAAAATTATTCAATTTTTCCTCTTTCCCAATCTATCTGGAAATAGATATATTCCATGTTCAACACTTTCTTCTAGATTTATCTTCTTATAAAATGGTCTTAATATGAAAATCATCCACAATACATATAAATTCCAACTAATTTTGTAAGTTTACATAGATTACATTGTTTCTCAAATATGGAAAGATAGAAATAATCCTCTTTTAGATTAATGAAAATGAATAATGTTCTTTCTATATTTAATAAAGTTTTTTTCATTGTAAATATGTTCCATTATATCTAGGTTTAGGAAAATAAATTTTCTTATAAATGGAACATATGCAAAATCTCATAATTGACCATTCATAAAATGTGTCATGTATATTCAATGGGTAACCATTATAATAATTGCATTGATGTTTACCGCTTATTGTTATGTTTGCATTCTTCACCATAGCCAATCAAATAGATGACACCAAAGTTATGGCCATTGTTCTCATCCATCCTATCATTTTTAAGGAGGTGGTTGAAGTAGTAGATTTGAACACTTACGGGGTATCATACATGGTAGTGGTGATTCTAGTTTTGCATATAATAACACATGGTATGGTCCTTTCAATAAATTCCATCACTTCTCCTTGAATTCCTCTTTGAGAAGGGAAGAGAAATATTATATTCATAATGGAAGTGAAGATATATCTGATCCAAAATGTCTAAATTTGGTAGGTAAGGTGTAAAACTAGATATCCATCTATTAAATATTCTAAGTTTATAATATTATTTATTTATTATGATTTTAATGCTTCAAATTACTTTATCTATTAAACATATTTTCAGGCGTATGTTGGATTGATAAGTTATTTTGAAAAAGAAGGTAAAAGGATTTGAAAATTATTTTTGTTTTCTAAAACATTATTTCTTCTAAATTTTAAGTTGACATTCAAATACCTTATCTTTTGATTATGATGAAGTTTTCCATTTTAATTCAAAGGGAAATCCTTGTTGAGGACTAAATGTGCATTTATTTTATACATGTTTCGTTACTTAGAATACAATTTTTTTATATACAATGCTAATGGTTTATATATTTCAAAGAATGTAGGACCTCCATAAGTGATGAGTGCCAGTGATTTCAATTCTCTAAATCCTAAGCCAACACGAAGATCTATGTTTAAATGTATCAATATTTAGTTTAATGAGAATGATTAAAACATGTGCTTGATATCCATTAAGCATTCCGCCAATCCTTTTTAAAATGAGGATCAAAGTTTTATAAGAATTATTGACAAACGTTCCCACCAACCATAAAAAATACATCACAATAGAGCTCCCAACTCCTAAAGTTTATTATAGTTTTAGTGAACATATGTCACTCATTCCAATAAGATGCACACATGAGTCTAAGAATAGAATTTTACCATACATAGTAATACTAATGTTCACCATTTTCCATTCTCAATATTCTACATGATCAAAGGGAAATCTAATCCATGCATCACAAATCCATTGATGCTAATTTTACCAACAATCCTCACCAACTTTAAATGATCAGTAAGAGATGGGGTTTCTCATAAAATAAGAACAAGGATAGAGCATTTAATCATATAGAAATGTCACTAAATTCATACGTCAATATTTTTTTGAAAGATAATAAATGATTCTTTTGAATTTAGTGTTAATAACATATGCTAATTCACTCTTAATAGTGATGGCTCCCAATTTTATCCCTAACCCTAATATCTATTGTGATGGCAGATTTTTGTAGCTCTAGAGGTGGGGGTGATCTTTTATAGCTTCCTACTACATGATATTGATCTCAATCAACTATAGATCGACTTGATTTGGAAGAGGTATCGATGGGGAGTGCTCGGGGAAACATTGCTACGCCCTTGGAAGCTCTGCGGTGCTCAAATCCTAACCCTAATCTTAAGAGTGATGGAGAAAAAATTGTTGTTGCAATGGAATAAATGTGTGAACAATGTGAGGATGGTTTGTAAGATGGTTTTTTAGCCTCTAGCAGTTTCCATGGTGTAGTTCAAACTTTCCCTAAACTGTGAAGTGGTTTCATATGGGGTGAGTCAGAGACAAAGTTTACTGGATTTGTGGCTGCGGATCTGGGAAGTTTCAAGGTTAGGAGTAGTGATGGTGATAGGGTAGTCACTGGAAAAAAATTCACCATGTCGATTGAGGCTTCTAACAGGGAAATGATGGACCTGTGTTGGGTCGTAATGGGGTTGTCTCCTTCCTTTCTGTTGTACAAATTTTCATCACACCAAAATCTCAAACTGATGGTGGAGAGGAAACTTATTGTGTTAACCAACTACTACCCCAAGACATCCTCGCAGGATAGAAATGGATGAAACCATGTGAGCTTTGGGCCCACCACGTATTAACCTAATTAGGCCTAATGACATTAGGAGGTAATGAGACTGGGATTTCTCGAGAGGTCACCCATCCCAATACTTTTACCGATCGGGCGTGCTTAACTTCCTAGCTCGATACCATGTACAATTTTTACATCACACCAAAACCTCAAACTAATGGTCGAGACCGATCTCATCATGTTAGCTAGTTGCTACACTAATAGTTTTTTCCAAGTATGGAGTTTTCCCCCCTCTAAACCCATGGCCTATGGTAAAATGATGCATATTCTTTCCTTTGGGGTGGAGGTTTGAGAATAATTTGAGTTCTACCATAACACGGGTTTGATTTTAGGTTCAATGGTTTCTTCCCTAGCCTTCATGTTTTACACAACTTGATTTCTAGTAATGGTGTCCCCTTATTAAAGCTAAAGTCACTATATATTTCTTCTTCTCATGGAATTTTGATATCACGGTTTGATAATTCCTTAGATAAGGAGGTTATTTTAGGGAAATTTTTGGCATACCAGTTACATCTTATTTTCAAGAAGCCCTGGTTCCCTCACTTTAATCTATTAACTAAAACATTTAATATCAAACCTATGTAGATAAGGCTACACTACTTTCCTTTGCACTTGTGGAGTGATGTTTGCTTTAAGGCTATGGGTTATGCTTTGGGAAAAGTTGTAGTTATAGATCCCAATACTCGTATCTTATCACCATACCACATAAGCCAAGATTTTGGAGGCCATATATATTTTATTGATGTTTCAGTTATCATGGATCTTAAAGTCAAGGATACAATATGGACACAAAACTTGGATTATGAAGGTTTTCCTTTTAGATGTAGAACTTGTTTTTCTCTAGGACATCTAAATTTTTATCATCCCATCATAAATAAATAGATAAAGGGACAACTATCATGGTGGAAGGATTTTAATTCGGATAATTTAGTGGTATCTGCTCTTAAGGATAGTGATAGAGAAGATGATTCATTTAGTCTTAGGGATAGTGACGAAGAGAAGAAGGGTGAGATTATTTCCTCTCCCTCTAGATCAGTTATTGATTCAAAGGAGCATGCGGGGAAAGGGGAGGCTTCTTTATAGTGCCCCCTAGATCTATGTAGAGCCATAATCCTAAAAACAAGGAGGTTCTTTAAATCTATCTACCTGTCCATCCGGATTAGAACGTGGATCCTAATGGGCGATGGATGGAAGGTAGTGAACAAATAGAAGAAAGGAAAAACTAGAAATTCTCCTCTCAAGATGAGCCTTAGATCTCACAAGAGGAAAGACCATGGTAGTTAGAGTAGGCCCTTGTGTAGATGTTCAAGCTATTTTGATTGGCCTTCTTTGTGGAGCCCTTTCTCCTTTTGGGTTTTCCTACGTCTTGTTTATTTTGGGTTGTTTGGATGTTTCACCTTTGGCCTATGAGGTGTTGATCCTTGATGTCTCACTTTTCTACTTTGATGATCTATCTTTCCATTGTACAGGTTCGCGATCCCTTCAAAATATTCTTTATTGACTTATCTAAAAATAACTAAATGAATGAAATTTGATTGCAAAATGAAAACATAAAAAAAAATGACATAGTGAATTACAATTTGTTTTAGTATAATATCTTCATGTAAATGAGTTTGAGTCATTTTTTATTTTATTTATAGAGACCTATTTGTTAAGTTCCATTAACACAAGGATTAATAAAAAAGGTATTATGAAAATAAGTATGTAATCATGAATTTTTTTATTAAACCCAAGAAGGATGACTCTACTTCAACTCAAGTCCGAGGAGCATAGTGATACTTGGTAAGCTAAATCTCCTACATCTAGAATAAGTAATTAAAAAAAAAATGAATTAATTATTGCGATAAGGTCTATGGAGGAAAATATCTATCATAATATGACAAGATATATTTTAAATACATTAAGTATATTAGGGAGTCTTATATTCAAAACATATTTTAAGATATGAGGATTTCCCAAATGAAACTTATTAAGATATGTGATCATTGAACATGCACTCTAAAATATTGGAAAATTGTTTCTATTGACTCTTAATCATTTCCCTTGCAATAGGAGACAAAATTAATTATATTTACAATATGGATGTTCCTTCTTTGTCTTATTATTAAGATAATATAAAGGATTGGATGTACTAAAAGGATATAATTCAATAATTTAAAATATTACATAACTCACAAAATAACAAAGACAAATCTTTGTCCTACCTATTACATTGTTTAGGTAAGGGGTATAAATGATTATTTTTTCACTATATAGAAGATATGGAGATGATAAGTATAACCATATCAATCACGCACAGTGCACTTATTGGTTATGATTCTTTACGATAAGAAGACTAATCTTTTAGTGCTTCTAGAGTTCATCTTCAAAATATCTTAGGATCAAGTTGCAGCTAGAGGAAATTTAAAATTTTATCTTACTTCATGGCCTTTTTTCTTTCCAAGAATCTACTACCCCATGTTCCAATCATATTCCCACATCCACTTCCTTAGTTCATGTGGTATTCTCGATGTTATAAAACCCTAATAATGGCCCAATAATATAAAATATTTGTGAATAAATTTATCTAATTGTTTACTACACGATTGATGGAGTACGGAGACATAAAATTATCCTTGAATTACAATATTCTATGAAAATTATTAGGACATATTGTTATTATAGGATGTTTACCCTCATTAGAACTGGAGTAAACTAAAATGATTCATTAAAAATGCAAGATCCAAAAATATAGGTTATATTTGAAGTGGCTCCACTTGATATGAGAATGTAATTGTGAGACGTTGCAATTCATTTTCACAAATTTAATACTGACACTACTATATTGATCTTTTCACGGATACATATGCTTAATGATCATTTGGTAGTAATTTTGTGTATAAAATTGGACACTCGGGAAGAGAAATTATACAGTTCATGACTCTAAGTTATATATATCCTCATTCATATGACCATTATACTAATAAAGAGGACTATTATACCCGTAAACTAATCCACTATGGATGGCGTAGTGGGTGAACTCAATGTTGTAGGGTTTCTAAAAGTCCCATTAAAATTTCACGTTAAAATACTTATGGGATCCCTTTATATAGTACATAAGTATTTAAAGATGAGTATATTAAGTATTTTCCTCACCCCGTTCTCTAACAATAAGAATAACATGAGAGGATTTAGCCTATATTAATATCGAAAAATGGTTAGGTGTATGATAAGACATCATATCCATAATTTTCAATACCTCTAATCATGATACCATCAATTCAAGGATATAAATTCCCTACTTAAAGAGGTAATTCCATGAAATAAGAGGTTTATATTATCTTAACTAGTCCAAGCATAACAAGATCCTCTCCTATGGATCAAGTGAAAACTCATGGGATCATGGATTTTACACTTCCTATGGTTATTTCTATAAAAACTACCCATATTACGATAAATTATAGTAGTTATCCTAATGTTTTTTCTTGATTTTTCCCCTTCTCCCACCTTTTCTCCATTTTTCCCCATACCACCTCCTTCTTCTCTCATTTCAACTTAACCAAGATTTCCTCTACAAATTATCATACTACTTCACCTTACAAATATCTCTTATATCACCAAATATCATCTCAACATCCATCATCAAAATTCACCAAGAATTATTCTACAACAACCCATCTCTTTTATAGAGATGGTGACATAAAAGGGAATAACATAGATATGGATTTTTCACTATCATTGACTCCCCAATCTAGGCCCTTTATTCCTTTCATCCCTTATTATAAATCCCTCAATTTCCACTACAAGTTTGTATGTGTCATCACATTTCAATTCCAATGAATAAACTTATTTTCACTCCTCATATGGGTCAAGCCTTCATGTGATTTTTCACATTTATTCAAGATTCTTCTACCATTGTTCCTATGGTATATTAATATATCTTTTCTATCGTCAATACGTTTACTACTAGAGAGACTTTAGATGGATCCAAAGAAAAAGATGAGTTATCCAAAACCATTAGAAACAATAAAATACGGTTTATATATATATATATATATATATCAAACACTTGCATATTATCCTCAAGATGTCTCCTTATATTATAATATAAATATTAAAAGTTACAAAAAGTAATTACTATAAAAGTGATACATAAGGACAAGAAATATTTATCGGAATAAATGAGGATGTTATGGGCATTTCAAAGAAATGAAAAATCAACTTATCTCTAGCTAATCACCCTTTGAATATTATTTTAAGATTCCATTACGATGACCAAAATAATAAGGAAGAAAGCAAGAGAAGAAGTTAGTTCAAAAATAATTCAAATTTCTACAACTCCAACTCTTCAAAGGATGTGTGTTTATCCATATGAGAGTTATTTTTAATTTTTGAGACATATCTTCATCCAAGAATACACTAGGAATTATTAAAGGAGAGCTAGAACCTTTAAAAGGTAGATTATTTACATGAAGACAAAGATAGAGGTTGTTTGTGAATTTTCAAGAATAATTTGTTACCAATTGACCAATCATCATCCTACATGTCATCATAGACATATATAATTAAAATGATGAGGATATAATTGAACTTTTAGAACCTTCAATTTTTATGAATTTATATGTAGATTGGATGTAAATCTATGTAAGATTACTAGGTCTACCTTTACAACTAAGGTTTGACCCTTGTTTTGAAGCCATTGGAAATACATTGGGGAATTGTTTTAGATTTGATGCTTCCATTTAAATGTATCTGCATACTATTATCACCAAATCACAACACCCTTATGTTTACAAAAGTGCATATACTTGAGTTCACGGTGTGATTGGATAACATGGGTACTATCTCTAAGTTGTGGGACTTGATACTTGAGATAGACCTCCAGAGAAAGTTGGTTCTTGCTCCTAAAGTACCCTTGCCACAATCTACTCTAATGTAGGAAAATCTAACTATCCTAATCTAGCTTTCCAAGGGACCAAGGAGAGAGAGTGCATAAAAATGAAATCCTACACTACAACGGTGATACACCAGAGAAGGAGGGAGTGAGGGTAGTATTCTTATGTGTGAGATACATAAGAAAAGTGCACACTAGAAAGGGTCATAACAGCTTCTCCACAATATGGAAAATGCATTCACAACAATGTTTCATACATGCATAATAATAATGAGTCCTTGCAAGAGCATAAAAATAGACACAATATTCTTGTAATGAAGGTTGAAAGGGTAAGAAGGGTGTAAACAAACACAGCAGGGGAAGATGTTCATATGTTGTTCAAAATATTTACATAGTTGGGATCATTCATGGCCATATTATTCTCCTAAGTATTTAGTTTTTCACCACTAGCAGATGGGAGGGAATCATCTTGAAGTGGTGCTTATGGAAAGGTTTGAGAGCAAGAAATGGATTCAAAGATTCAGAGTTCTTATGAAATAGGAGCAAAGAAACTAGAATGTATCTAGGAAGACATTGCTAAGAATTTTAATATTGAGGATGCCCTTGAAGTGAAAAGAGTGGGGAATGTGAAAAATTAGGATGTCAAGGCAGTTGAGTATGTTTTATAAAGGGGTGTCAAAATCATTTAGAAATAGATACGGTACTAGAATTTATCCACTTCTATTGCGTTAGAATTTTTAAAATAAAGGTGAGGTTGTGCTAAAATTTTTCAAAAACTCCTTGACCTGTAAAGATCATTACATCAAATTTGGAAACTTATTGCATTATGGAGGATTAATTAAGATAGAGGAGATGGACTTGGTGAAAAAGGCTTTGAAACCCCTCTAGCAACTACAACTAGATCATGGAACCCCAAAACCACTTATCTTCTATTGTTGATCATTCCAGGCATGGTTCATCTCACCTTTTCCTTTATAATTCTCGTACCTTATTTTTTCATTCACAACTAAATAAATTTAAAAACTTAGAGTATCTCACATTTAATTATTTTATATAGTCTTATTTTCCCTTCTTGTCCAACAAGGAACAATGATGGGGGCATGGGTGTTGTAGCGAGACCCATCATTGTGGTAGGAGAATTCAATGCTCCTTCAGGGGCGGTTGGAACATGGTTAGATTTTTCCCTCCTTTTCTCTCTCTCATTCTTCCTATATATTACACAAGATGGACAATTTCAAGGGGTTGGACATTCTTGCTTTATGCCCTCCCTTTTCTCTTCTCTGCAGGTGAATTCGTTGAGTCTCGAACCCCTCCATCCAAATTGTAATGTAATTTTTGCCTCTTGGCTATTGTAATGTATTGTATCAATTCTTAGAGCAATAAAATAAGTTCGTGGATGATTTCAACCCTCTCTTATGTTTATTTTCTTCTTCCTGATCCCTCATTGCAATATTGGTCATATGTGCATGGATATTGTTTCACATTTTAATGGTTTGTGTTTAAAGGAAATGCAAATGTTCAACATTCCTTTGGTGCATCACCTCTATTAGATTAGGTTTTAATTCTTGCATCCCTTTAACTCTGTCTCCTTAGCAAATTAGAATAGGATTTAGGATAGACCCTCTGCAATCTGAACGTGTGAACCTAAACAGACGAATAGGAGTCATCTTTCATCCAGAGAGCTCTCTCGACTCAAAAATTCCCACTCTTTGAGAAATGCTCCATGTTGTGGAGTCACACTAAGGATCTTAACCCATCAAGTTACATATTCTAGGGGTGTTGTGATTCTCAGAATAACAATGACTTTGAAGAAATATGAACATCCATCAAATCTACCTTCCTATTTCTATTTGCCATGAATTCTAAAGCAATTCCCGTGTGCACTTTGTACATCACAATTAAAAATCACTTGAACCTTTATTCTCCATTTCTGATCAAAATCCATGTGGTGTTAACATTATTCTGTGATTCAAAACCTGTCAAGATAGAAATCATGTAAACCGGAAATAACCCATATAAATGCAATAATATTTCAATCTCTATGATTTTCTTTTTCAATGAATAGTTTCACTTGTTAAATTATAACTCAATTTCCTCCCCTTCAATTTTACCCCTTCCTGATCACCCTCATCCTTTCCATCTATTTCACTTTCTCATTTTTTAATTCTTCACTTCATCCCCTTCATTTCCATCGTACACTTCACATACAATTGCTAGTTTTAGTAAATATAACAATGGATATACACGTAATATGAAAACGTTTGGTTTAACATTAAAAATTCAAATATACTCGTTAGATATTTTTCCTTTTTCAAGTTATCTTAATAATTTTCATTTAATCACTACGGTTTGTTAAAAGAGGCTTGGTGATGTTAGATTAATATATCATAGAATGAGATGATTTTCTAAAAATTCATGTCAAAATTATAAATTGTGTATAAGTTTTATGTTGATAATGACATGATATAGGTTTATAAGACTTTTGAATGTTTAATCGAATATAATTACCAAATATAAATCTAGATTCTACAAGCCTTACTAGATTTAGGTTAAAACTTATGCAAAACCATGGGATTTAGAATAGAGATTTTAGTGTAATGTAGAAGCAACATATTGGGCCATGTTAGGTATTTATAAAAATGTTGCAAAGAGAATGGGATATTGGAGTTTTATTCCTTTCACATATACTCAAAATTATTTTATCAAACAAAAACTAAATTCTTTCAGGAAATATAGTCTCACGATACATGTTTATTTAAAATAAAAAACTCAAAGAAATGAGGATGTTGAATTATAAATCCATTGATACACACAAAATGATGTTCTTAACAAAACAATAAATCTTTTCAAATACATCAAAATGATCTCACTATCCAAGGAATCTTTAACAAGCAATTGACAAGAATCTGAATTCTTCCACCAAGAGGGTCTACTCTTAACAAATTTTATCATAACTTGACCCTCATAAGCTAAGTGACCAAGAGAGAAACAAGTTCTACATCTGAAGGGGAACCTTTCATAGTCTAAATATTGATTCCAAGTTTCTTCCTCCACTTTGAGCTCAATAATTGTAGGAGAATCAACGAAAATATTCATATCAACCAATAAGTGGGCGTATGTACTGGTATAGTCATAGGATAATGTCTTTGGGTCAATAGCATGGAATTCACCCAAGGTATTCCTAATTGAATGCAAGTAGTTATCACTCCAAAGATGGAGGGGAAAATTAGGAAACCAAACCCAAATAGGTTTGACATAGAAGGTTTTGGTTAATGGATTAAATAGATGGAACCATGGTTTTATAAGAAAAAAGTGGGACTTAATCTCCAAAACTTTTCCAAAATTTAGGTCTTTCTTAGGGGTTTAAACAAACACAACAATGAAAAAACCTCTAGATATAGGGTAGATTTTCAGTTTACCTATCTTGAGAGGCCTTTGATGATTTTAAATCCATTCATGCAAAGCACTAGGAGACCAGGGAAAAAAAGAATTGAACCTAAAATGAGTCTATTTTGCTTGAAGTAAGCTTCATATTTTAGAACTTCTGCACCAAAGAAAACAACAAGAGGATTATTTGAAAATTCCATGGGTTTAGCGGGTTTTTGGGTAGAGGATTTGGTAACTACAGCAAAGCTCTATTTTACCCCCTTCTATCCACTAGAAATAGGGGTGACCTCCTAGTTTCCAACCGTATCATTCTACAACACAACCTCTTTTCGAGAACCCATCACTCCCAAAATAGGGTAAGTTGACGACTTAGTGCCGGATGTGAAATATAGCCTCTGCGCACACCATTACGATGAGCAATTTTTCTTGATCCATCCCCAAACAAGGGACTTGCTTACTAGACATGGCCGAATCAAAAACCTCCACCACCATTTTACAAGTGTGAGTTCATCCCAGGAACTCATGATTGACCCGCATTTTCATTGGGAAATGGGAAGAACTGCATAACAAAACCATGGTCAAGAGAATGGGATCCAAAGTCATTAACAGGGCCTCCATCTTAAGTCGCCATGGTTCCATTAATCTGCTCCATGCAAACCTCGCAAGAGGCCTCCCACACATCCCACAAATGACCAACCCATTAACATTGTCAGCATCAACATGTTTAGGGTTAGGGTTACATGATATGTCAAGAGGAGAGCTCATGTTTTTTAATTTTCTAAGACAATAAATATTCAGCAATAAATTTATGTATTTTTTAGTTACTCATTTGAAATTAATAAACATACCTTTACCAATCCTCCACAAACATCTATGACTTTTATTGCTACTTAAAATAAATTAAAACTTTCAATTATAACTATATAAGTACACATTGATTATAGAGCGCATATAAGGTAAATTTGATAATTAATGGTGCTCATCTATATATTAACATAGAAAAAAATGATTGGAAATGGGAACAGGCATTTACATCAATTGGGTTTACAAACACACGATGTTAGTTAAAAATAGTTATGAAGAGGAGTACGTGAAAGAGAGAAAAGAATATTTTAAAAGTTGACTATTACAATGTTCCCATTGCTGCTACTATATTTATAAGTCGTTTCACATTTTCTATTTATATGCTCAACTAAATTAACATTAAAAATTAATAAATTTTTAATTTTTGAAACTGAACTAATATTGCCAAAAAAATTCTTGGGGGCTTTCAAAATTAAAAATAAGTCTTCTCTTGAATATATATGTGACAGTTTAAATAGTAATACGGCATCACATGATATGTAAAATAATATTTTAATAATAAATTGATAAAATATTATTAATTTAAAAGGTACTAACAAGCGATCACATAAATTGAGAGGTATTTTGGCTAATCAACATTGGTATATACTCATAGATAACACAACAGAGACTAAATAATTCAAACAAAAATGTAATAATTTATTATTTTTAATTGAAAAACACACTTTTATATTAATAATAAGGATATACAATGTTAATCAGAAAAATTGGGTGAAAAACATCACACCCTAGTGTGCCAAGAGTTCCATCAAATTGAGCCAAAAGGCCTTGAGATAGGTTAGGTCACCTAAAAATCCAGCATAAAAAACCACATAGTTTGATTGTCTATAAAAAGAGAAGAGAAGATAAAGATCAAACAACACCAACAAACATAGCAACATGTGGCAGAGGAGGAGAAAGACTATCAAGCTTATCACCCCAATCCAAACCAAAGGTGTGAGCCTCATAGGATACAAGATCCCATGCATCCCAACTAGAATCATTCTTCTACTCATCATCGTAGTATATCATCAAGCCTTGTAGGAGAAATTCCCATAACCATTCGAAGGAATCCCTTGAGGCATGTGAAGCCACCTCAAACCGCCAAGAGGAGAAGACATAGGAAAAGGAGGACTTGACCCACCGTATCACTGTCTCGATGGAGGTGGAGGGATCCGCCGATGAGTGGACCTCCTAAACACGAGAAGGTAGACTCGAACGATGGTTCCGAGGTGGCGAGCAAAGGCACAAATATGCATCTGGGGCACCTAACGACAAAGACAGGGGGCCGAATCCTAATGGTTCAGGAGGCGTTGGAGATGCTCCACCTCCAAATGAAATTTTTTAGCTTGATTTTGAATTTGAAGCATAAAAGTAGAAATCACGACCACCTTATTAGTAACAGAGAAATCATAATCGAGATGATAATTTTTAAAAATAAAATTATTTCTATCTTTCCATAACAGAACACAATTTGACTTCTTAAAATGTGCCAAATTTTGTTTTAAATTACAGGTAAGATGGTCGAATCCCCCAAGAGAACCAATTTCCAATATAATAACTTGGGAAAAGAGTTTAAAAAGGGTTTGAATCCATCTCCAAGCCATCCGAGCATGGGGGAAAACCAAATATTGTCTTTGATAGACTTCAAATTGCTTGTAGCACAAACACATGGGGTTAACCCCAAAATGTTTAAGATAGAAACCAACATGGAGACCTTGGTAAAGAAGGAACCAAAGGAAATAAGATTTCTTAGGCTCAACATTGGTAGACCAAACCCTCTAGAAGTGACGAGACCACACCGAGGCCGAGGAGGAAAGAGACCAATGCCTATTGAGTGTGTCACTTTATCAAACAAATAAGGAACCAAAAGAGAATAACCAAGGGAAGGTTAATATATGTGAAATGGGGTACTATTACGTCAATTCTAGTTAGCCACCAAGGAACTCTCGAGGTAAGCCCTATCTTGATCAAATAATATTTAGGAATGCATGTAATTAATTTTCAGATAGGAGAAGCATTTGCAAGAAGAAGGTGTATTGTTAAAGATAAAGTATCCCAAGAAAGATAAGAATGAGATTTATTGTAGAAAAAATCCCCAAAAATTTAATTCCCTTTTTTAAAATAAAGGGCTTTAGCCAAAGCATCCAAAGATAGAGGTGAATCATGGTAAGAAAAGAGAGTGAACCGCTAGAGAAAAACTAAATTGAGATAAATTCTAGATCTAAAACAATTGTGAACCCAGATAAGGTGTGGTTTGAGAGATTGCTTTCCCTTCCAAATAACTTGCAAAATAACAAAGTGCCCTTAGTCTTGACTAGAATAGAATAGAGAAGAAGGGATTGAAAGTTAAGACCCTTCCAAGCCTTTTTGCCGAGAGGAACACCCTGAAAAATAACATGATGAAGGAGAATTTTCCAAGATTTGTTCCATTCCAGACTACACAAAATCCATTTAGCACAAAGAGTCTACCTCTTTTGTTTTACATCACTTAATCCTAGACCAACAGCTTTCTTTAGGCCTCCAAAAACCCAAACAACCTTGTGTAACCTTTTTTCCCTTCAATGTTGGCACTCAAGTAAATCATGACAAATGTTCTCAATTTTTACGTCACTAGAATTGAATGGAGCCCAACATGAGGAGTAGTACACATGTATGGCAGCCAAAACCTTAGAGAAAATCTGAAATTTCCTGCAAGAGAAAGAGGATTGGTGATCTAATAAGAGATCTTGCATTCAACTATTTTGGCCACATAAGAGAAGAGATGAGCATAAGTAGCTTGGAATGGTGAAAGGGATCCCAAGAAACTTTAACTACACCTTAATATGGATCCATCTCTATTACATATCACAAAACCAAACAAGAATGGGAGTCTAAGATTGCAGCTAATATTGAGTTTTCTCCCATTAAATAAAAATCCCGAATCCATAATTTTTTTTTGAGACAATCCAAAGCATGATGAACAGGTTACTCCTCAAAAAGTGTGATAAAATAATCATCGGAGAAGTGAGCATTAATAATTTGTTGAGTAGAAGAATGTAAAGAAATACCTTTTAATAGTCCTATTGAAATCCTATGAGATAGAAAATAGTGAAATCCTTCAAAAGCCAACACATTAAAGGAAATGGCTGAGGGGTAACCTTTCCTAGTTGATCTAAACAATCCAAACCTAGAAGAGTGGGCAGCATTGATTGTAATAAAGGTTCCAACATTTTCAAAGAGCATTTCACACTTAACAAAGTGAGAACCAACCCATATGGCTTAGAGCATAGATAAATTCAAAGACCATTCAATTATGTCATATGATTTAGAAAAACCAATCTTGATAAATAGTTTCTAATGAGAGAGAAAAGATGAGCCCATTCCATACCTTCCCAAATAGTTATAATGTTATCAAGAATATACCTATTCTTAATAAATCTATTTTTCTCACTTGTGAATAATTAAGGGCAGAAGATTAGAGATCATGTTATCCAAATCTTTAACAATAATCTTGTATGACATGTTAAGAAAAGTAATGGGGTGCCAATTGGAAATTTTTTTAGGGTCTCCTAATTTGGGAATATATTTAATATTTCCTTGATTCATCACATCAACCAAAGAGTTAGATTCCAAATCTTCCAAGTAGACATTATGGCAATTAGAATAAAATTGTCCCACAAACTTTGAAAAAAATTAGTTGGGAAACCATCAAATACAAGAGCTTTGTTTGAATTCATTTGAATGAAACCCTCTTTAAGATTAGAAAGAGATATAGGCCTATCATAGGCCACCCATTGGGTTTGATAAAATTTTCAAGGCACCGGGATGATACATTTTAAAAGTGGTGCTTCCTGAGTTGGAGTGGCAAGTTGAGAAAAAAACCTTATGATAATGAACAACATTTTTTTGAGAATATCAGGTAAGGTGGTATGCAGGATTCAAGAATTTCCATGAGATATGTCTTTGATCTTGTCTGAATACTACTTGGAACGTAGCATGGAAAATAATTCCTAGCAACCTCGGTCCCCAATACTAAGGCAATGCAAGAAAGCTCAAAGATGAGCTCACCGTGATCGGTAGGCTTTATGAAATTTATTAGTATGGGTCTAGTATGCATCATGGTTTGAAAAACACGATTGAAAGGTTAGGCATTGAGCCCTTGTGAGATTATAGAGAGCTCATGATGTGAGGCTTCACGTGCATATTATTTACAAAATTGAATCTTGCTTCCCATATATGTGGAATTATGTTGTGGTGCATTTAATGACATCATTCCACCAAGTGATCTAGCCGCACCCATCGAAATGATGATCCACCGATTCCAAAGATGTTGTATGTGTGACATAGTTTGACCATGTTTGAGGTGACTAGTATTAAGGTAAAATCGATAATTAACATGATGATTTTTGTAGGGAACAGACCACGAAATGTTGAAGAAAATGGGGAAATATCGAAATGAAATTGGTGTCACCAACAACAACATGACAAACCAGAACAAGTGAAAGGAAAAAAATATTGACTTGTCATGAGGGATCTGTTCAATAGCTAAACAAATTGATCTCGGCCTTCTCTAAAATTACACAAAATAAACTAGAAAAATATGATTTATGATGAAAGGAAAGATTGGGGTAAATATTCCAAGATTTTTCCTGAAATAGTACCAAGCCTCCCGATCACCCGCACACCAATGCATTAGAAGATGACCCTATTTATCTTTAGGGATTTCAATGATGTTAATGTCTTCGAAAACAATGGATAGGGCCTCTGGTAAGGATTCAACGAGACAATGCCACTTTCCTACATCATTCTAAGTGTAGATGTTGGCTAACCCAAAAATACACCAGTCAAAATTGAAAAGGGACCACAACACTCGATGTGTGGGGTCGTAGCCCCAAGAAATCACATGTTGGGAAATGTCATGAGCAATCAAGGTCATGCCTCTTCCATGTCCACAGTCATGATTAGGGGTATGACAAATGGCATGGGACTAGATAGTACATGCTACAGAGTTTAGTAAAAAGCAAGCTAGATTGACTTCTTGCAAACACAAAATTTTCATGTGACTAAAATGAAGACATATGTCCCTAACTAGATATCTCAAAGTCTGTTCAATATGCCCACATATATTCCAAGAGTAAACAATCATTGAGAAGGGTTTAAGTACATGTTCCCTTCAACGTCCATATTAGAAAGGGTAGAAAATGGGTTATGAGAAGAATAAAACTTGGTAATAAATGAAGTTATTTCTCCTAAATTCGAAGGGTGGCATTTATCTTGCACATACACGCCATCCTTTGAGGGATAAGGGATACGAGAGCCGGCTAACTAAGTCTTGCGTGATTGAGATGAGTCATCCATAAATTGGGACTCGGGTAAAGGTATAAGAACCATGGATAAAATCTAAGGAAGAGAAACACGAGAAACAATAGAAGTGTCTAGAGATGTGTAGGACTACGAGAGGTTTGGGTTTAGCAGCTCATCTTGTTTCATGTGCGTTGTGGAAGCAGTAGCACCAATGTAGTGACAAGATGATAAGTGGAGGATGGGAGTTATTAAGGGCCCTAGGAAGCACCCTTCTTGTTAGTTCTAGTGGTGCAACCATCGATGGAAAAGTAGCTTTAGGGTGTGTCTCAAGTTTATTAGTGAGATCCTGGATGAGAGTTGAGCATAAGAGAATAGTCACGAATCATGTGCTCAGATGACTGAGATCAGAAATAAGTATTTGGTAAGTTACATTAAATAAACCTTTGAGAAAAATGGGTATCCCCAATCTGAATATCAATGGTTTCTTTTAAATTTATTTACAAATTGATTTCAACGCAAACACAACGTTGAGGATGAGCATGAAAAAATTTGGGTTGTTCATTGCAGATGAGTCGTCCCAAGGGTTTGACTAAATCCCCAATAAAACCCCAAAGGGGTAAAGGCAGTCCTAGAAATTCAATCCAAATAGGGACTTTGACCTTGGCTTTCTAAGAAACTTGAAATTCCCAAGTCAAGTGTAATAAAAAAACCAAGTAATTACGGATGAACAAAGGACTATGGTTAACAATGGCGTTGCAGTGTTCCAAGTTGGTAAAATGAAACAAAAAAACATTCCTGAGGTTTTGAACTCTATTGAGTTTAACCCCATGACTCTTCTAGCTAGTTTTTGTGGACCCGTTGTTTCAAAATTCTCTCAAGGGGAACATGGTCAACATAATACCCAACTAGGGTATATTTTTAAAACCAACTGCATGCATTATCAAAAGGAGGAAAATCAAGAACTACATCACATAAAGGAGAATCAATTTCGTTACCTCCTCGAAAACCTTGGGACGAAATTTTGTGCTTTCTTTGGATCCATTGTTGTTAGTCACTTCATTGAAGATCCCTTCATTAGTAGATGAGGTAGTCAAATCAAAGGCCATTAAAAGGGGACTAGTTGCCGCACAAAAAGGAAGAGTAACAGTTCCCTGTAAAAAAAATAATGAGTAAAAATCCTACTTGAAAAACCGAAGGGAAAGACGTTTGCAAGCACTACATATGATGGGGAGCATGGACATAAAAACATCTAAGACCTAACCCTAACAAAGTTGTCGAAAGGAAACCATTGAATTCTACTCGTAGTTCCATATTTTTTTATTTGAAAATTTTGATTTCAATATTAATAAAAAAGAAATTATTAATTTAAATTAAATAAGTGTAAGAAAACATGAATCCGATATGTAAGTAAACTTTATAAAATCTACCAAGTGAAAAAGGGTTTACATTTAAGAAAAAAATTATAGAGGTTTATAAGTTATTATTTTTTCATAGTCTTATTTATTTATGTATATATAATTTGAATTTTTAAATATGATAAAGTATAAAATTGTTTTAAGTTAAACATTTACAAATAAAAAAATGATATAAAAATTATGTTGTTTAAAGTATTTATAATTAGTATAATTTATTTTTATAAAAGATTAGTTTTATAGTTTTTATTAATTAGCATAAAAAAATTCTTCTATTAGCTACAATAGTTAGAAAGATTAGTTACCTTAAAAAATATTTCATCTAATCCTTCTAGAAAATTCATTGTGAGATGATATTAATTTTATATGTTTTAATACTATGATGATTACACTTGATAAGAATTGAACTCTTTAAGTAGAAAGAAACATTATTAATGAGAAAGTTACTTATTGACTTTTTTTTACATAACATATTAATTATGTTACATTTTCTCGCAATTTCTATTTATTGTTGTGAAAGAACATTTATCTATGTATGTCACTTAGTGTGACTAAAATAACTTTCTCCTAAAATATAGCTTTGAGCTCCTCATTATAATAGAGATATTATTGTTTTTCCTTTAACTTCATGAATCAAGTTGAAATCATTGTATATAACAACTAAATAGATATATATTTTAAAATTAATATTATTGTATGAATATTAAATAAATATCAAATTTTGATTTAAACATAAAAATAAATAATTTATAATTTTATATCTTAAATGAATTGTTATTATAAAAACAATTAATTACTATATTTATACTTGAAGAAAAATATTCAAATTTATATCAACATGTATAAGAATAAATTTTTTTATTAATAATGACTATGATATAAAATTTAAACTTTAAATTATTTAAGAACTAATAACTATTTATACTTAAAGTATTAATTTTTTTCAATAATTATACTTTTTGATATATTTTTAATTATTGGCAAATAGTTTTTTGAAAGGGACTATACCCTTGTACAGAGAAGGCTCAGAAGCCGGATGTGCCCAAGCGAGCAAAAGAACAAAAGGTCAAAAACAACAAGGACGCAAGTAGGAAGAAAACCTACCAAAGACAGCACTAAAACCCGTAAAACCCAGCAAGAAAACAGCAAAGAAACAGCGCCGATGAGAACAATTACATCCATCCTAAGTGCCTCGGCGCGCACCCCCTCCACGAAAACCGTGGAAAGATTTCCTACAAACAGTGCTCCAGCCCGCCTTGTTTTCGTCATCCACGTCGAGAACCACCTCTAAATTTCCTTTTAATATGGGTGAGACAGAATTTGAAACCCTCGCCTCCGAAGTCAATAATGAAATCATTTCACTTGTACTGTCTATCTTCCTTCTGCTACGGTTCAAATCTGCATTTAAAGGTCTTTGTTTATGATCTTTCATAGATTTTCTTTGTCGGTTCACTTCCCTCGTAGGCGAGTCTCCAAAAATATTAGTATATTAATATATTAATATAAAGATTAGTATAAAGATTAGTATTTAATTTGATTATATTGTAATGAAATGTTGGTATAAATCACTTATTACCACAAAAGTTTAATAAGAATCCATAAATTATTTAATATTAATTTAAATGTTAGTGATTTTAAGTATTAATTTGAAGTTTGTGTATTTGAAGTACAATTAAAGTTAATGAATAAAATATATAATGAAATGCCAATATAACACACATAATATCACAAAAGCGTAATAAATATTTATAAATTACATAATATTAATTTGTATACTAACTAGCATAGCTATATTATCTAAATATATGTAATATATGCTGAGAGGTATATATTACATATATTTATATATTATGTAAATATATAGGTGCCTCGTGAACTTCACCTCTCGGCATATTTTACATACCATGTTTTGGTTTATGTTTCTATGTGTATGTAAAATATGCCAAGAGGTGAAGTTCACGAGGCACCTATATATTTATAATATATAAATATATGTAATATATACCTCTCGGCATATATTACATATATTTAGAGAATATAGGTATGCTTAATGTAACAACACATAGGGTCAGCATTATACATAAAACAATACCAAAAATAAAGTATGAAAAATCAGGGGGAATTTAGTTCGTGTATGAATAAAATAAAATTTATAATTTAATATTATAATTACTTATTATCAAAACATAGTCACTTATATGTAATTTTCTTATGTAATTATATTACTATATAACTTAACACATATTTGACTTTGGAGAATGAGTATGAGCAAAAAAAATCAAGGTCTATAATGCACGAAGTTCTTATGGATTTTATTAGTAACCGTATTATCAAGCTCAACCATTACATATGTTGGCGGGTTCGGTGGACCAGTACCAGGTGCATATACTATGTTTCGAATATATCCTAGAGCTCCATTTACAAGACCTGCTTCTATCCAAAGATTGGATGTTAGCATAACCCTTGCATCATTAGAAATTAATAATTCTAAATCAAGTTCATCATTTAGACCTCCTGTATTGGTGTAATTGGGATGGTATGCAAAATTCTATCTTCAAATGGTATTCGGTAACTATCGTGTTGGCGGTGTGTCATTAGAAATGTGGTACTTGTTCTAGTTGTAATGCTACGTGCGATAGGTCTTTTCAATGAATGCAATTTTTTTTGTTGTGGTTATTCACGTTAATCTTTGTCGCCATTAGGTGAATATTATTATAGAATTCTTCATTTTTATCTTTGTCTAATGCAGAACTTGTTCTACTCATTAACAACATCCAATCATCCAGTGTCGGATTCGCATCTCTGAGATTGGCCAGAAGTTCTTGAAAACACTTTTGGTCTTCATCTTCTCCTCCTTGCCTAAATACCTTATCCAATGTAACAACTATTCCGAATGCTTCCCATAACAGCTTTGCACGTCTATTACTATCATATGGTGGTTTATCGGTAACAGGAGGAAGTTGCCCCAAATCTCCTACCAAAATCATAGAAACACCACCAAAACTCATGTCTTCTCTTTCAGGAATGCTTGACGAAGTCGGGAGTCCACGTTTTCTAGAAAACTTTGTCCGATGAAGCTCATTTCATCAATCAATACATATTTTATGTGGCAAATCTCTTGTTGGAATGTTGCAAGTCTCGATCCCTCCAATTCTGCAAAATCTGTAATAGGGATTTGAAGTTGTGAATGGATGGTCGAGGCACCAATATTAAAAGTGTAACTCCTGTTGGTGCAAGCAATAGAAGAGGAGAACGTTCAGGGAATGATGCATCAAAAAGTGCCTGACGAATCGCACCAATCAAATACGATTTCCTGTTCCCATTGTTCCTTGAACTATCATGAGCAATGGAATGTTATTTCGATGTTGATTATAATGTGTCATTATTATATCAAGTGCTTGTTTTTGTTTAGCACCCAAGGTGTCGCAATTGAAATTCGGGGCTAATTCATCATCTATAACCAACCCATTATCTTTCATGTTGCTTATGAATTTTATCGCTTTGCTTGTGTATTCTTCACCTCGATATTCATCATTCCATGGTGCTTGTCTATCAATATCTCTCCTTCCCAACATATCTATTTCCGTCACTTGCAAAAATTGACCATGATGAAGCCTACACATGATTTCCCATTCATGTTCTATTGTATTCTGTTGAACATGTGGATTAATTTCATCTTCAGAATTATTGTTATTTTCAACGTCTTCTACTGCAGTCCTCCTTTTGACATGCCATGGATTATAACGGAATGAATCCAAGTTTGAACTTATTGAATCAGAATCATGTCCGATATCTCTGTCTATATCTCAAAACGAGCTTGTAAAAGCAACAAATCGACCAACAAAAATCAACCCATTTATGAGATTCCCACGAAGGGATAGAGGAAAACCTTGGGAACACTCTCACAATAGCTGCAAAACTCCTGACCTCCCACTTGTTATCCCATTTTCTCCTTGGATTATATGTCCAAGATCTAGCGGCATCAATAAGAGACACACTTTCCATGGAAAAAGGCCTATTCTTGTACCCATCAATGAAACTTTTTGCATGTTCCTCATGGTCATCTCCATCAGGTGTTGTTACTTTTTTGAACACCTCACGCGCAACATTCAAATTGACAAATACTCTACTACTCTCTACCAAAGGGAGCTCTAACAACATGTGACATGTTTCTTGTGCACCAATGTCTCTTTCAACAATTGTTTCGGTTAGAAGTCTCCTATATGCTTTGTCACTGCCATTTCATCCGGGTTTTCAATATTTTCCATCCGCATCAACATTTGATGATAAGTTTCAGAGCTTTTCTCCGCTTTCGCTGCATACTTTGCAATGTACTTGACTACGGCATGTTTGGAAAGAACAGGTTGCCAATCTACGTTTGCTCTCCACAATTGTAATATGTAGCGATTATGTGTATTTACCCTATCATCATTTCTCGCAGGTTCAAACTTTTTATCTCCCATCTCTGAGTCTTGATATAACTTTGATCCATCGAGATTCAATGGCCACGGTGCATTATACCTGTAAAATGTAATAATCAATTATTAGTTCTTCCATGTATGTGTTTTTAGTTCAATTTAATTATTCAAATTTTTGAACACCTTACCTATAGCACTTTTTCCCCTTTTCTTACGTAGGTGGCACCCTCTCTACACATCATATGTCGTTTCTACACTATTGAGAATCTCTTCATAGTCACGTTCCATATCGAATTGTGTCAGTTGTCTTGTATTTCGAAGACACGGATGTTGCATAAAATTTTGGTAGACCTGTAACATAGAACATAAGAATACACAATATATTTTGAGAACATAAAAATTCTATATAAATCATAGACTCAATGAGAATTGATAAATTACTTGTATGTTTCGTTGGTGCGGGTCATCCCGAGGATTCCATGCATGGACAATAGAATGGAAGTATTTTTCAGCATTTCCACGTTGAAAATCATCATTCCAATCAAGGTTGTCCATATTCGGTGCCCCTTCTAACCATATGAATCCATGCACATGTGGCGAACCTCTATGCTTGCCATTCATATCTAGACCAATAATCTTTAACTTTCATTCCTTTTTGTAATACCTCCTTTCGGAAAAGTGTATGTCGCAGTGCATATGTGTGCCACTATATGTGGAAAATCGATGATATTTTTCCTTCGCCAATTTTGTGCTTCTCGTGGATTATCCGTGGTTTTCCGCATTAATGCATGTAGATCGTGGCCAATACATATCAGCCACACTCAATGTGAAAAAAATAGTAGGTGATCCTATTTGATGCAACATGTCAGCCAATTCACCACGACATTTTGCCCAGTAAGACCTTGTACCCCTCAATGATGTTCCAAACCGCATCAAACGATCAGCCAGATTGGAATGGGGAACATTCTTCATATGCTCACGTAATTCATTGATGGTGATTGGCATATCTTGGAGGTTTTTCTTCACAAAAACTGCAGATGAATTTTGTGCACGATGTCTCATGATCATGTTCATCATGTAATACCTGAACCGAGGATGTCGGCCAAATCGGTGATCCCTATATCGCAATAAATGCTTTACAAATTCATGGAGACGTACTCGTCTTAATCGCGGTTCTAGCCAATCACATTTTCCATCAGGAAAGAGAGTAGGGAATGCCATATCAAGTAGTCCTACTATCACATACTCATTGATAGGAGATGCTCCTATCCCTGGCCAATCAATGAGTGCTCCAGGGTCCGCATGAGGGTTATTCACCCACGCATGGATTAATTCCATCTCCCTTGGTGCATTAGGTAGTTTAGATGCCATCGATGTTGTATGACTAATTATATTTCCTTCATCTGTCTCCATGGTCGGACCTACAAACACAATTTCATTTGCGTCAGAATCAAACTCCATATGAACTGAGTTCAGTTGCTCGAACACATTCTCAGCAGAATGAGGTGGAAGTTCATTCAGAGCATTTTCATCGATTTGGACATCTGAATAGAACTTATCATGTTCTATTTTATATTTCAATGCATTATAAACTCGCTCTCTATTGACTATAAAGTCATAATTTGTTCCACGTTGATCTCTCCTCCGAACAATAATCATCGGAAAATCTTTCAATCTATGGGGCAAAAGATTAGCGATTTCTTTTACTTCTTGAGGAAAACTTATCGTGTGACCTTTATATTTATATTGACCTCCTGTTGCATGTGTCACCTGTAGGATTGGGTTGACACGGGCTATTAACATTTCCTCAATTTGAGTTAAGTTTGCAAGTTCTCGGGTGTGGCCCAGGATCCATATTGTTTGATGCCAAAATCGATGATGACCTTTCTCTTGTCGACATCTAGTACACACAGTCCTTCGGTGTTCGAAACTTTTATTCCAATGTAACATTCTTGACAAATATAACACATGACCGGCGAAGAAAGGTTATCAAGACCGTGTCGAAAAATCATTTGGACCGTATTGAAATCTCTCCCAAGCATTCCATTGGGATCATCTATCATGTGTTCTCTCGCAATATGTGAGTCTTGCATTCTTCTTCTTCTTCTAGGTTCGATTGTTAACTCCTCTTGTAAATCATTATTTTGCATTCTTCTTCTTCTCGTTAACTCCTCTTGTAAATCATTATTTTGCATTCTTCTTCTTCTCGTTGTTCGTATTGGTTGTAATGTCGTCTCCTGTTGCACACTATCATTCTCTAAATTATTTACAACATCTATATTACTTATATCTTAGGCCAAGTTTTCTGGTGTTTCGAGCACGTGATCCATTGATGTTGAATTTTCTTCCCCAGAATTAGCTTCAACATTACCAACCATTCTACGATAATTCCTTTGAGATGCTTCATGGTGAAGTTCTTGTCTATGTAGTCTTTCCTCCTCTTGCAACTGACTTGAAACGAATCTGTCTTTGTAACCTTGTTCTTGATACATGTGAGTCATCTTGAGACGATCGTTCACGAATTGTTGTCATGTTATTTGCATGTTGTCATCTTTCTAGCATCTAATTCTTCATTTGTTAATTCAACCCTCCGTTCTGCAAACCTTTGTCTATCGTTATCATTTCAAGTTTCCTTTGTTCCTCTCGTTGTGCATCTGTCATTTCTTGTTGTCTCCTTTTGTGATATTGTCTTTGATATTCTCTTCGATATGCTCTTCTTTCATCTTCATTTTCAAAATTTAATCGTGGTCGAGCCCCACCTATAAATTATTTTCAACAAATTTTGTAATTATTTATATAACTAAAAAATCCACGTACATGTAATAGAAATCAATCATATATTATCCACGTTGTAACAATTAGCAAGGCTAGTCAAAGAATGATATGAGTTTAAGAGAATAGGAGATTAGAAAAAGTGTTTTCATTTCCATATCTATGACCTTTTGTTTGATTTATAACAGGTTTTTCACCAACACACTCAAAACACTATGCAATTTATAAAATCTTTTATATAAATAATGCAAGTAAATCCTCACATTCTCGTCTTTCTTCCTCAGGAAACCGATCTGAATAAATCTGTCCTTGTATCCTTATTCTTGATACATGTGAGTCATCTTGAGACAATTGTGCATGAATTGTCATCATGTTATTTGCATGTTGTCGTCTCTCTGCATCTATTTCTTCATTTGTCAATTCAACCCTCCGTTCTGCAAATGCTCTTCTATCATTATCATTTCGATGTTTCCTTTGTTCCTCTCGTTACGCATCTGTCATTTCTTGTTGTCTTCTTCTGCGATATTGTCTTTGATATTCTCTTTGATATTCTTTTCTTTCCTCTTCATTTTCAAAATTTAATCTTGGTGGAGCCATGCCTTTAAAGTATTTTCAGAAAATCACCTAATTATTTATATTATTTAAAACTCCATGTGCATGTAATAGGAAATAATCATATAGTAAAGAGAATGTAAAAATTATGAAGGACGCTCAAAATATGATATGAACTAAAGCGACACAAACTATCACATTTACTAATACCTCAATTCTCTATTAACTCAACAATTCTTCATCGACGTCATTGTATAAATCGTTATTATACAGCAAGTTGTGACAATTCAACAATGTTCCTCTCATAAATAACACAATATCAAAGACAAAAATATAAAACAAATAATTCTCAATTGCGTATTCAAAAATCAACTATATCCATGTCCTTTGATGAAAGAAACACACACCACCTTGTAAAGAAATGTTCAAATGCACATATCCACGTTAATCATTGCTTGAAAAAACACAACATACAAAAATAACATCTCATCCACTCACAAAAATGAAAAACAATATGATGGAACCATAGTTCCTGGGAATTTATATGAAAACATTTTTCCAAGCATACACAAAATATGATTTCACGGTTTCGCTATAGAAATATCAAACATTTATATTTGACATTTCTTATAGAAAAACTGCATTGTCAGAAGATGCATATGTTATACATACATCAGATTTCCCTCGTTCGTTGCTTTAAAAACCTTTTTGAGAACACAGATGACATCCAAATTAGGACGTGTTGGAGAGCATAACAGAAACATCCCATTTGCAAATCTTTCCGATAAAAAAGGCACATCAATGATAGATTCCGAGTTGGAAAATATCCACAAATGTTGCCCAATGAAAATAATGTAAGGATATATATATACGCATACAAAATTTCTCATAAACATCACATTCTTTTTTTTCAAAATTTTATATTAGTCAATGTCTTAAAATTATAAATGTACAAATATTCAATTTCTAAATACACAATGCACACTAAGATGTTAAAAATTGTCTATAGAATAAATTCGCAAAATCTTAATAATTGAACTATTTAAAAATTATCTATATAACAAAAGCAAAATCTTAATAATTGAAATATTTTACAAGTTTCTATAATTTTTAGATGATATTGCTAATACATCTCTAATGAAATTTTATATTAGTCGATGTCTTAAAATTATATTCTTCATATGCTCACGTCAATTCT
This sequence comes from Taxus wallichiana var. yunnanensis, assembly GCA_018340775.1. Taxonomy (NCBI): domain Eukaryota; kingdom Viridiplantae; phylum Streptophyta; class Pinopsida; order Cupressales; family Taxaceae; genus Taxus; species Taxus wallichiana. Next base: position 670,782,867 of record CM031234.1, read on the forward strand.
TGATGGTGATTGGCATATCTTGAGGTTTTTCTTCACAAAAACTGCAGATGAATTTTGTGCACGATGTCTCATGATCATGTTCATCATCTATAACCAACCCATTATCTTTCATGCTGCTTATGAATTTTATCACTTTACTTGTGTATTCTTCACCTCGATATTCATCATTCCATGGTGCTTGTCTGTCAATATCTCTCCTTCCCAACATATATATTTCCGTCACTTGCAAAATTGACCATGATGAAGCCTACACATGATTTCCCATTCATGTTCTATTGTATTCTCGTTGAACATGTGGATTAATTTCATCTTTAGAATTACTGTTATTTTCAATGTCTTCTACGGCAGTCCTCCTTTTGACATGCCATGGATTATAACGGAACGAATCCTAGTTTAAACTTATTGAATCATAATCATGTCCGATATCTCTCTGTCTATATCTCAAACGGATTGTAAAGCAACAAATCTGACCAACAAAAATCAACCCATTTATGAGATTCCCGCGAAGGGATAGAGGAAAACCTCGGGAAAACTATCACAATAGCTCCAAAACTCCTGACCTCCCACTTGTTATCCCATTTTCTCCTTGGATTATATGTCCAAGATCTAGCGGCATCAATAAGAGACACACTTTCCATGGAAAAAGGCCTATTCTTGTACCCATCAATGAAACTTTTTGCATGTTCTTCATGGTCATCTCGCATCGGTGTTGTTACTTTTTGAACACCTCACATGCAACATTCAAATTGACAAATACTCTCTACTACTCTACCAAAGGGAGCTCTAACAACATGTGACATGTTTCTTGTGCACCAATGTCTCTTTCAACAATTGTTTCGGTTAGAAGTCTCCTATATGTTGTCACTGCCATTTCATCTAGGTTTTCAATATTTGCCATCCGCATCAACATTTGATGATAAGTTTCGAGCTTTTTCCGCTTTACGCATACTTTGCAATGTACTTGACTACGACATGTTTGGAAAGAACAGGTTGCCAATCTACGTTTGCTCTCCACAATTGTAATATGTAGCGATTATGTGTATTTACCCTATCATCATTTCTCGCAGGTTCAAACTTTTTATCTCCATCTCTGAGTCTTGATATAACTTTGATCCATTGAGATTCAATGGCCACGGTGCATTATACCTGCAAAATGTAATAATCAATTATTAGTTCTTCCATGTATGTGTTTTTTAGTTCAATTTAATTATTCAAATTTTTGAACACCTTACCTACAGATACTTTTTCCCCTTTTCTTACGTAGGCAGGCACCCTCTCTACACATCATATGTCATTCTACACTATTGAGAATCTCTTCATAGTCACGTTCCATATCGAATTGTGTCAGTTGTCTTGTATTTCGAAGACACGGATGTTGCATAAAATTTTGGTAGACTTGTAACATAGAACATAAGAATACACAATATATTTTGAGAACATAAAAATTCTATATAAATCATAGACTCAATGAGAATTGATAAATTACCTGTATGTTTCGTTGGTGCGGGTCATCCCGAGGATTCCATGCATGGACAATAGAATGGAAGTATTTTTCAGCATTTCCACGTTGAAAATCATCATTCCAATCAAGGTTGTCCATATTCGGTGCCCCTTCTAACCATATGAATCCATGCACATGTGGTGAACCTCTATGTTGCCATTCATATCTAGACCAATAATCTTTAACTTTCATTCCTTTTTGTAATACCTCCTTTCGGAAAAGTGTATGTCGCAGGTGCATATAATGTGCCACTATATGTGGATATTCGATGATATTTTTCCTTCGCCAATTTTTGCTTCTCGTGGATTATCCGGTGGTGTTCTAGGCATTAATGCATGTAGATCGGCCAATACATATCAGCTGCACTCAATGTGAAAAAAATAGTAGGTGATCCTATTTGATGCAACATGTCAGCCAATTCACCACGACATTTTGCCCAATAAGACCTTGTACCCCTCAATGATGTTCCAAACCACATCAAATGATCAGCCAGATTGGAATGGGGAACATTCTTCATATGCTCACGTAATTCGTTGATGGTGATTGGCATATCTTGGAGGTTTTTCTTCACAAAAACTGCAGATGAATTTTGTGCACGATGTCTCATGATCATGTTCATCATGTAATACCAAACCGAGGATGTCGGCCAAATCGGTGATCCCTATATCGCAATAAATGCTTTACAAATTCATGGAGACGTACTCGTCTTAATCGCGGTTCTATCCAATCACATTTCCCATCAGGAAAGAGAGTAGGGAATGCCATATCAAGTAGTCCTACTGTCACATACTCATTGATAGGAGATGCTCCTATCCCTGGCCAATCAATGAGTGCTCCAGGGTCCGCATGAGGGTTATTCACCCACGCATGGATTAATTCCATCTCCCTTGGTGCATTAGGAAGTTTAGATGCCATCGATGTTGTATGACTAATTATATTTCCTTCATCTGTCTCCACGGTCGGACCTACAAACACAATTTCATTTGCGTCGAAATCAAACTCCATATGAACTGAGTTCAGCTGCTCGAACACATTCTCAGCAGAATGAGATGGAAGTTCATTCAGAGCATTTTCATCGATTTGGACATCTGAGTAGAACTTATCATGTTCTATTTTATATTTCAATGCATTATAAACTCGCTCTCTATTGACTGTAAAGTCATAATTTGTTCCACGTTGATCTCTCCTCCGAACAATAATCATCGGCAAATCTTTCAATCTATGGGGAAAAAGATTAGCGATTTCTTTTACTTCTTGAGGAAAACTTATCGTGTGACCTTTATATTTATATTGACCTCCTGTTGCATGTGTCACCTGTAGGATTGGGTTGACACGAGCTATTAACATTTCCTCAATTTGAGTTAAGTTTGCAAGTTCTTGTGGTTGTGGCCCAAGATCCATATTGTTTGATCTGAAAATCGATGATGACCTTTCTCTTGTCGACATCTAGTACACACAGGTCCTTTAGGTGTTCGAGAAACTTTTATTCCAATGTAACATTCTTGACAAATATAACACATGACCGGCGAAGAAAGGTTATCAAGACCATGTCGAAAAATCATTTGGACCGTATTGAAATCTCTCCCAAGCATTCCATTGGGATCATCTATCATGTGTTCTCTCGCAATATGTGAGTCTTGCATTCTTCTTCTTCTTCTAGGTTCGATTGTTAACTCCTCTTGTAAATCATTATTTTGCATTCTTCTTCTTCTCGTTAACTCCTCTTGTAAATCATTATTTTGCATTCTTCTTCTTCTCGTTGTTCGTATTGGTTGTAATGTCGTCTCCTGTTGCACACTATCATTCTCTAAATTATTTACAACATCTATATTCATTATATCTTGGGCCAAGTTTTCTGGTGTTTCGAGCACGCAATCCATCGATGTTGAATTTTCTTCCCCAGAATTAGCTTCAACATTACCAGCCATTCTACGATAATTCCTCTGAGATGCTTCGCGGTGAAGTTCTTGTCTATGTAGTCTTTCCTCCTCTTGCAACTGACCTAAATGAATCTGTCTTTGTAACCTTGCTCTTGATACATGTGAGTCATCTTGAGATGATCGTTCACGAATTATTGTCATGTTATTTGCATGTTGTCATCTTTCTGCATCCAATTCTTCATTTGTTAATTCAACCCTCCGTTCTGCGAACCTTTGTCTATCGTTATCATTTCGAAGTTTCCTTTGTTCCTCTCGTTGTGCATCTGTCATTTCTTGTTGTCTCCTTTTGCGATATTGTCTTTGATATTCTCTTCGATATGCTCTTCTTTCATCTTCATTTTCAAAATTTAATCTTGGTCGAGCCCTACCTATAAAGTATTTTCAACAAATTTTCTAATTATTTATATAACTAAAAACTCCACGTACATGTAATAGAAAACAATCATATAATATCCAAGTTCTAACAATTAGCAAGGCTAGTCAAAGAATGATATGAAATAAAGAGAATAGGAGATTAGAAAAAGTGGTTCCTTTTCCATATTTATGACCTTTTGTTTGATTTTTAATATAGTTTTTTCACCAACATACTCAAAACACTATGCAATTTATAAAATCATTTACATAAATAATGTAATAAAATATTTACATTCTTGTCTTTCTTCCTCAAAGAAACCGATCTGCATGAATCATTGTCCTTGTATCCTTATTCGTGATACATGTGAGTCATCTTGAGACAATTGTGCAAATTGTCATCATGTTATTTGCATGTTGTGTTGTCGCCTCTCTTCATCTATTTCTTCATTTGTCAATTCAACCCTCCGTTCTGCAAATGCTCTTCTATCATTATCATTTCGACGTTTCCTTTGTTCCTCTCATTGCGCATCTGTCATTTCTTGTTGTCTTCTTCTGCGATATTGTCTTTGATATTCTTTTCTTTCCTCTTCATTTTCAAAATTTAATCTTGGTGGAGCCATGCCTTTAAAGTATTTTCAGAAAATCACCTAATTATTTATATTATTTAAAACTCCATGTGCATGTAATAGGAAATAATCATATAGTAAAGAGAATCTAAAAATTATGAAGGACGCTCAAAATATGATATGAACTAAAGCGACACAAACTATCACATTTACAAATACCTCAATTCTCTATTAACTCAACAATTCTTCATCGACGTCATTGTATAAATCGTTATTATACAAGGAAGTTGTGACAATTCAACAATGTTCCTCTCATAAATAACACAATATCAAAGACAAAAATATAAAACAAATAATTCTCAATTGCGTATTCAAAAATCAACTATATCCATGTCCTTCAATGAAATAAACACACACCACATTGTAAAGAAATGTTCAAATGCACATATCCACGTTAATCATTGCTTGAAAAAACACAACATACAAAAAATAATATGTCATCCACTCATAAAAATGAAAAACATTATGATGGAACCATAGTTCCTGAGAATTTATATTAAAACATTTTTCCAAGCATACACAAAATATGATTTCACGGTTTTGCTATAGAAATATAAAATATTTATATTTGACATTTCTTATAGAAAAATTGCATTGTTAGAAGATGCATATGTTATACATACATCAGGATTTCCCTCGTTACGTTGCTTTAAAAACCTTTTTGAGAACACAGGATGACATCCAAATTAGGACGTGCTAGGAGAGCATAACAGGAAACATCCCATTTGCAAATCCTAGCTCCCGGTATCGAAAAAGGCACATGCAACGATAGATTCCGAGTTGGACAAATATCCACAAATGTTGCCCAATGAAAATAATGTAAGGATATATATATGCATACAAAAATTTCTCATAAACATCACATTCTTTTTTTTTCAGAAATTTTATATTAGTCAATGTCTTAAAATTATAAATGTACAAATATTCAATTTCTAAATACACAATGCACACTAAGATGTTAAAAATTGTCTATATAATAAAAGCAAAATCTTAATAATTGAACTATTTAAAAATTATCTATATAACAAAAGCAAAATCTTAATAATTGAAATATTTTACAAGTTTCTATAATTTTTAGATGATATTGCTAATACATCTCTAACAGAAATTTTATATTAGTCAATGTCTTAAAATTATATTCTTCATATGCTCACGTAATTCGTTGATGGTGATTGGCATATCTTGGATTTTTTTCTTCACAAAAATGCGGATGAATTTTGTGCACGATGTCTCATGATCATGTTCATCATCTATAACCAACCCATTATCTTTCATGCGCTTTATGAATTTTATTGCTTTGCTTGTGTATTCTTCACCTCGATATTCATCATTCCATGGTGCTTGTCTGTCAATATCTCTCCTTCCCAACATATCTATTTCCGTCGCTTGCAAAAATTGACCATGATGAAGCCTACACATGATTTCCCATTCATGTTCTATTGTATTCTGTTGAACATGTGGATTAATTTCATCTTCAGAATTACTGTTATTTTCAATGTCTTCTACTGCAATCCTCCTTTCGACATGCCATGGATTATAACGGAACGAATCCCAGTTTAAACTTATTGAATCAGAATCATGTCCGATATCTCTGTCTATATCTCGAAACGGCTTGTAAAGCAACAAATCTGACCAACAAAAATCAACCCATTTATGAGATTCCCGCGAAGGGATAGAGGAAAACCTCGGGAAACTCTCACAATAGCTCCAAAACTCCTGACCTCCCACTTGTTATCCCATTTTCTCCTTGGATTATATGTCCAAGATCTAGCGGCATCAATAAGAGACACACTTTCCATGGAAAAAGGCCTATTCTTGTACCCATCAATGAAACTTTTTGCATGTTCCTCATGGTCATCTGCATCAGGTGTTGTTACTTTTTTGAACACCTCACATGCAACATTCAAATTGACAAATACTCTACTACTCTCTACCAAAGGGAGCTCTAACAACATGTGACATGTTTCTTGTGCACCAATGTCTCTTTCAACAATTGTTTCGGTTAGAAGTCTCCTATATGCTTCACGCTGCCATTTCATCCGGGTTTTCAATATTTGCCATCCGCATCAACATTTGATGATAAGTTTCAGAGCTTTTCTCCGCTTTATTGCATACTTTGCAATGTACTTGACTACGACATGTTTGGAAAGAACAGGTTGCCAATCTACGTTTGCTCTCCACAATTGTAATATGTAGCGATTATGTGTATTTACCCTATCATCATTTCTCGCAGGTTCAAACTTTTTATCTCCCATCTCTGAGTCTTGATATAACTTTGATCCATTGAGATTCAATGGCCATGGTGCATTATACCTGTAAAATGTAATAATCAATTATTAGTTCTTCCATGTATGTGTTTTTTAGTTCAATTTAATTATTCAAATTTTTGAACACCTTACCTATAGACACTTTTTCCCCTTTTCTTACGTAGGCAGGCACCCTCTCTACACATCGTATGTCGTTCTACACTATTGAGAATCTCTTCATAGTCACGTTCCATATCGAATTGTGTCAGTTGTCTTGTATTTCGAAGACACGGATGTTGCATAAAATTTTGGTAGACCTGTAACATAGAACATAAGAATACACAATATATTTTGAGAACACAAAAATTCTATATAAATCATAGACTCGATGAGAATCGATAAATTACCTGTATGTTTCGTTGGTGCGGGTCATCCCGAGGATTCCATGCATGGACAATAGAATGGAAGTATTTTTCAGCATTTCCACGTTGAAAATCATCATTCCAATCAAGGTTGTCCATATTCGGTGCCCCTTCTAACCATATGAATCCATGCACATGTGGCGAACCTCTATGTTGCCATTCATATCTAGACCAATAATCTTTAACTTTCATTCCTTTTTGTAATACCTCCTTTCGGAAAAGTGTATGTCGCAGGTGCATATAATGTGCCACTATATGTGGAAAATCGATGATATTTTTCCTTCGCCAATTTTGCGCTTCTCGTGGATTATCCGGTGGTGTTCCAGGCATTAATGCATGTAGATCAGGCCAATACATATCAGCTGCGCTCAATGTGAAAAAAATAGTAGGCGATCCTATTTGATGCAACATGTCAGCCAATTCACCACGACATTTTGCCCAATAAGACCTTGTACCCCTCAATGATGTTCCAAACCGCATCAAACGATCAGCCAGATTGGAATGGGGAACATTCTTCATATGCTCACGTAATTCGTTGATGGTGATTGGCATATCTTGGAGGTTTTTCTTCACAAAAACTGCAGATGAATTTTGTGCACGATGTCTCATGATCATGTTCATCATGTAATACCTGAACCGAGGATGTCGGCCAAATCGGTGATCCCTATATCGCAATAAATGCTTTACAAATTCATGGAGACGTACTCGTCTTAATCGCGGTTCTATCCAATCACATTTCCCATCAGGAAAGAGAGTAGGGAATGCCATATCAAGTAGTCCTACTGTCACATACTCATTGATAGGAGATGCTCCTATCCCTGGCCAATCAATGAGTGCTCCAGGGTCCGCATGAGGGTTATTCACCCACGCATGGATTAATTCCATCTCCCTTGGTGCATTAGGCAGTTTAGATGCCATCGATGTTGTATGACTAATTATATTTCCTTCATCTGTCTCCATGGTCGGACCTACAAACACAATTTCATTTGCGTCAATCAAACTCCATATGAACTGAGTTCAGCTACTCGAACACATTCTTAGCAGAATGAGGTGGAAGTTCATTCAGAGCATTTTCATCGATTTGGACATCTGAGTAGAACTTATCATGTTCTATTTTATATTTCAATGCATTATAAACTCGCTCTCTATTGACTGTAAAGTCATAATTTGTTCCACGTTGATCTCTCCTCCGAACAATAATCATCGGCAAATCTTTCAATCTATGGGGTAAAAGATTAGTGATTTCTTTTACTTCTTGAGGAAAACTTATCGTGTGACCTTTATATTTATATTGACCTCCTGTTGCATGTGTCACCTGTAGGATTGGGTTGACACGGGCTATTAACATTTCCTCAATTTGAGTTAAGTTTGCAAGTTCTGGCGGTTGTGGCCCAGGATCCATATTGTTTGATGCTGAAAATCGATGATGACCTTTCTCTTGTCGACATCTAGTACACACAGGTCCTTCAGGTGTTCGAGAAACTTTTATTCCAATGTAACATTCTTGACAAATATAACACATGACCGGCGAAGAAAGGTTATCAAGACCATGTCGAAAAATCATTTGGACCGTATTGAAATCTCTCCCAAGCATTCCATTGGGATCATCTATCATGTGTTCTCTCATGCATATGTGAGTCTTGCATTCTTCTTCTTCTTCTTCTAGGTTCGATTGTTAACTCCTCTTGTAAATCATTATTTTGCATTCTTCTTCTTCTCGTTGTTCGTATTGGTTGTAATGTCGTCTCCTGTTGCACACTATCATTCTCTAAATTATTTACAACATCTATATTCATTATATCTTGGGCCAAGTTTTCTGGTGTTTCGAGCACGCAATCCATCGATGTTGAATTTTCTTCCCCAGAATTAGCTTCAACATTACCAGCCATTCTACGATAATTCCTCTGAGATGCTTCATGGTGAAGTTCTTGTCTATGTAGTCTTTCCTCCTCTTGCAACTGACCTGAACGAATCTGTCTTTGTAACCTTGCTCTTGATACATGTGAGTCATCTTGAGATGATCGTTCACGAATTATTGTCATGTTATTTGCATGTTGTCATCTTTCTGCATCCAATTCTTCATTTGTTAATTCAGCCCTCCGTTCTGCGAACCTTTGTCTATCGTTATCATTTCAAGTTTCCTTTGTTCCTCTCGTTGTGCATCTGTCATTTCTTGTTGTCTCCTTTTGTGATATTGTCTTTGATATTCTCTTCGATATGCTCTTCTTTCATCTTCATTTTCAAAATTTAATCGTGGTCGAGCCACACCTATAAATTATTTTCAACAAATTTTGTAATTATTTATATAACTAAAAAATCCACGTACATGTAATAGAAATCAATCATATATTATCCAAGTTGTAACAATTAGCAAGGCTAGTCAAAGAATGATATGAATTTAAGAGAATAGGAGATTAGAAAAAGTGTTTTCATTTCCATATCTATGACCTTTTGTTTGATTTATAATAGTTTTTTCACCAACACACTCAAAACACTATGCAATTTATAAAATCTTTTATATAAATAATGCAAGTAAATCCTCACATTCTCGTCTTTCTTCCTCAGGAAACCGATCTGTACGAATCTGTCCTTGTATCCTTATTCGTGATACATGTGAGTCATCTTGAGACGATTGTGCACGAATTGTCATCATGTTATTTGCATGTTGTCATCTCTCTGCATCTATTTCTTCATTTGTCAATTCAACCCTCCGTTCTGCAAATGCTCTTCTATCATTATCATTTCGATGTTTCCTTTGTTCCTCTCATTGCGCATCTGTCATTTCTTGTTGTCTTCTTCTGCGATATTGTCTTTGATATTCTTTTCTTTCCTCTTCATTTTCAAAATTTAATCTTGGTGGAGCCATGCCTATAAAGTATTTTCAAAAAATCACCTAATTATTTATATTATTTAAAAATCCATGTGCATGTAATAGGAAATAATCATATAGTATAGAGAATGTAAAAATTATGAAGGACGCTCAAAATATGATATGAACTAAAGCGACACAAACTATCACATTTACTAATACCTCAATTCTCTATTAACTCAACAATTCTTCATCGACGTCATTGTATAAATCGTTATTATACAGGCAAGTTGTGACAATTCAACAATGTTCCTCTCATAAATAACACAATATCAAAGACAAAAATATAAAACAAATAATTCTCAATTGCGTATTCAAAAATCAACTATATCCATGTCCTTCAATGAAATAAACACACACCACATTGTAAAGAAATGTTCAAATGCACATATCCACGTTAATCATTGCTTGAAAAAACACAACATACAAAAAATAATATGTCATCCACTCATAAAAATGAAAAACATTATGATGGAACCATAGTTCCTGAGAATTTATATTAAAACATTTTTCCAAGCATACACAAAATATGATTTCACGGTTTTGCTATAGAAATATAAAATATTTATATTTGACATTTCTTATAGAAAAATTGCATTGTCAGAAGATGCATATGTTATACATACATCGGGATGTCCTCGTTACGTTGCTTTAAAAACCTTTTTGAGAACACAGATGACATCCAAATTAGGACGTGCTAGGAGAGCATAACAGGAAACATCCCATTTGCAAATCCTAGCTCCCGGTATCGAAAAAGGCACATGCAACGATAGATTCCGAGTTGGACAAATATCCACAAATGTTCCCCAATGAAAATAATGTAAGGATATATATATATATATATGCATACAAAAATTTCTCATAAACATCACATTCTTTTTTTTCAAAAAGTTTATATTAGTCAATGTCTTAAAATTATAAATGTACAAATATTCAATTTCTAAATACACAATGCACACTAAGATGTTAAAAATTGTCTATATAATAAAAGCAAAATCTTAATAATTGAACTATTTAAAAATTATCTATATAACAAAAGCAAAATCTTAATAATTGAAATATTTTACAAGTTTCTATAATTTTTAGATGATATTGCTAATACATCTCTAATTGTAAAATTTTATATTAGTCAATGTCTTAAAATTATATTTTCATATGCTCACGTAATTACTACTATTATAAATTGATTGGCATATCTTTTAGGTTTTTCTTCACAAAAAAAACAAATATTATTAAAAATACAAACATTATGAATTTTTTTCGATGTCTCATGATCATGTTCATCATCTATAACCAACCCATTATCTTTCATGCTTATTAAACATGAAATGTATGAATTTTATCGCTTTGTTGTGTATTCTTCACCTTTCTATTCATCATTCCATGGTGCTTGTCATCAATATCTCTCCTTCCCAACATATATATTTCCGTCACTTGCAAAAAAGATTGACCATGATGAAGCCTACACATGATTTCCCATTCATGTTCTATTGTATTCTCATTGAACATGTGGATTAATTTCATCTTTAGAATTACTTTTATTTTTTTAATGTCTTCTACTGCAATCCTCCTTTTGACATGCCATGGATTATAAAATGGAACAAATCCCAATTTAAACTTATTGAATCATAATCATGTCCGATATCTCTTAAATATATATCTCAAACGGCTTGTAAAGCAACAAATCTAACCAACAAAAATCAACCCATTTATGAGATTCCCGAAGGGATAGAGGAAAACCTCGGGAAAACTCTCACAATAGCTCCAAAACTCCTGACCTCCCACTTGTTATCCCATTTTCTCCTTGGATTATATGTCCAAGATCTAGCGGCATCAATAAGAGACACACTTTCCATGGAAAAAGGCCTATTCTTGTACCCATCAATGAAACTTTTTGCATGTTCCTCATGGTCATCTGCATCAGGTGTTGTTACTTTTTTGAACACCTCACGTGCAACATTCAAATTGACAAATACTCTACTGCTCTCTACCAAAGGGAGCTCTAACAACATGTGACATGTTTCTTGTGCACCAATGTCTCTTTCAACAATTGTTTTTAGAAGTCTCCTATATGTCCATTCGTAATTTATAAATTTTCATCCGGTTTTCAATATTTTCCATCCGCATCAACATTTGATGATAAGTTTCGAGCTTTTATCTCGCTTTTACATACTTTGCAATGTACTTGACTACGGCATGTTTGGAAAGAACAGTTACCAATCTACGTTTTCTCTCCACAATTGTAATATGTAGCGATTATTATATGTATTTACCCTATCATCATTTCTCGAGTTCAAACTTTTTATCTCCCATCTCTCGAGTCTTGATATAACTTTGATCCATTGAGATTCAATGGCCACGGTGCATTATACCCGTAAAATGTAATAATCAATTATTAGTTCTTCCATGTATGTGTTTTTAGTTCAATTTAATTATTCAAATTTTTGAACACCTTACCTATGACACTTTTTCCCCTTTTCTTACGTAGGCGGCACCCTCTCTACACATCATATGTCGTTCTACACTATTGAGAATCTCTTCATAGTCACGTTCCATATCGAATTGTGTCGGTTGTCTTTATTTATTTCAAGACACGGATGTTGCATAAAATTTTGGTAGACTGTAACATAGAACATAAGAATACACAATATATTTTGAGAACAAAAAATTCTATATAAATCATAGACTCAATGAGAATTGATAAATTACTTGTATGTTTCGTTGGTGCTTCCTCATCCCAATTAGGATTCCATGCATGGACAATAGAATGGAAGTATTTTTCAGCATTTCCACGTTGAAAATCATCATTCCAATCAAGGTTGTCCATATTCGGTGCCTTTAACCATATGAATCCATGCACATGTGGCGAACCTCTATGCTTGCCATTCATATCTAGACCAATAATCTTTAACTTTCATTCCTTTTTGTAATACCTCCTTTCGGAAAAGTGTATGTCGCAGGTGCATATAATGTGCCACTATATGTGGAAAATCGATGATATTTTTCCTTCGCCAATTTTGCGCTTCTCGTGGATTATCCGGGTGTTCCGAGGCATTAATGCATGTAGATCGTGCCAATACATATCAGCCACGCTCAATGTGAAAAAAATAGTAGGCGATCCTATTTGATGCAACATGTCAGCCAATTCACCACGACATTTTTGCCCAAGTAAGACCTTGTACCCCTCAATGATGTTCCAAACCGCATCAAACGATCAGCCAGATTGGAATGGGGAACATTCTTCATATGCTCACGTAATTCGTTGATGGTGATTGGCATATCTTGGAGGTTTTTCTTCACAAAACTACGCAGATGAATTTTGTGCACGATGTCTCATGATCATGTTCATCATGTAATACCTGAACCGAGGATGTCGGCCAAATCGGTGATCCCTATATCGCAATAAATGCTTTACAAATTCATGGAGACGTACTCGTCTTAATCGCGGTTCTATCCAATCACATTTCCCATCAGGAAAGAGAGTAGGGAATGCCATATCAAGTAGTCCTATTGTCACATACTCATTGATAGGAGATGCTCCTATCCCTGGCCAATCAATGAGTGCTCTAGGGTCCGCATGAGGGTTATTCACCCACGCATGGATTAATTCCATCTCCCTTGGTGCATTAGGTGGTTTAGATGCCATCGATGTTGTATGACTAATTATATTTCCTTCATCTATCTCCACGGTCGGACCTACAAACACAATTTCATTTGCGTCGGAATCAAACTCCATATGAACTGAGTTCAGTTGCTCGAACACATTCTCAGCAGAATGAGGTGGAAGTTCATTCAGAGCATTTTCATCGATTTGGACATCTGAGTAGAACTTATCATGTTCTATTTTATATTTCAATGCATTATAAACTCGCTCTCTATTGACTGTAAAGTCATAATTTGTTCCACGTTGATCTCTCCTCCGAACAATAATCATCGGCAAATCTTTCAATCTATGGGGTAAAAGATTAGCGATTTCTTTTACTTCTTGAGGAAAACTTATCGTGTGACCTTTATATTTATATTGACCTCCTGTTGCATGTGTCACCTGTAGGATTGGGTTGACACAGGCTATTAACATTTCCTCAATTTGAGTTAAGTTTGCAAGTTCTGGCGGTTGTGGCCTAGGATCCATATTGTTTGATGCTGAAAATCGATGATGACCTTTCTCTTGTCGACATCTAGTACACACAGGTCCTTCAGGTGTTCGAGAAACTTTTATTCCAATGTAACATTCTTGACAAATATAACACATGACCGGCGAAGAAAGGTTATCAAGACCATGTCGAAAAATCATTTGGACCGTATTGAAATCTCTCCCAAGCATTCCATTGGGATCATCTATCATGTGTTCTCTCGCAATATGTGAGTCTTGCATTCTTCTTCTTCTTCTAGGTTCGATTATTGACTCCTCTTGTAAATCATTATTTTGCATTCTTCTTCTTCTCGTTAACTCCTCTTGTAAATCATTATTTTGCATTCTTCTTCTTCTCGTTGTTCGTATTGGTTGTAATGTCGTCTCCTGTTGCACACTATCATTCTCTAAATTATTTACAACATCTATATTCATTATATCTTGGGCCAAGTTTTCTGGTGTTTCGAGCACGTAATCCATCGATGTTGAATTTTCTTCCCCAAAATTAGCTTCAACATTACCACCATTCTACGATAATTCCTTTGAGATGCTTCACGGTGAAGTTCTTGTCTATGTAGTCTTTCCTCCTCTTGCAACTGACCTAAACGAATCTGTCTTTGTAACCTTGCTCTTGATACATGTGAGTCATCTTGAGACGATCGTTCACGAATTATTGTCATGTTATTTGCATGTTGTCATCTTTCTGCATCCAATTCTTCATTTGTTAATTCAGCCCTCCGTTCTGCGAACCTTTGTCTATCGTTATCATTTCGAAGTTTCCTTTGTTCCTCTCGTTGTGCATCTGTCATTTCTTGTTGTCTCCTTCTGCGATATTGTCTTTGATATTCTCTTCGATATGCTCTTCTTTCATCTTCATTTTCAAAATTTAATCGTGGTCGAGCCCCACCTATAAATTATTTTCAACAAATTTTGTAATTATTTATATAACTAAAAAATCCACGTACATGTAATAGAAATCAATCATATATTATCCACGTTGTAACAATTAGCAAGGCTAGTCAAAGAATGATATGAATTTAAGAGAATAGGAGATTAGAAAAAGCGTTTTCATTTCCATATCTATGACCTTTTGTTTGATTTATAACAGTTTTTTCACCAACACACTCAAAACACTATGCAATTTATAAAATCTTTTATATAAATAATGCAAGTAAATCCTCACATTCTCGTCTTTCTTCCTCAGGAAACCGATCTGTATGAATCTGTCCTTGTATCCTTATTCTTGATACATGTGAGTCATCTTGAGACGATTGTGCATGAATTGTCATCATGTTATTTGCATGTTGTCATCTCTCTGCATCTATTTCTTCATTTGTCAATTCAACCCTCCGTTCTGCAAATGCTCTTCTATCATTATCATTTCGACGTTTCCTTTGTTCCTCTCGTTGCGCATCTGTCATTTCTTGTTGTCTTCTTCTGCGATATTGTCTTTGATATTCTTTTATTCTTTTCTTTCCCTCTTCATTTTCAAAATTTAATCTTGGTGGAGCCATGCCTTTAAAGTATTTTCAGAAAATCACCTAATTATTTATATTATTTAAAACTCCATGTGCATGTAATAGGAAATAATCATATAGTAAAGAGAATGTAAAAATTATGAAGGACGCTCAAAATATGATATGAACTAAAGCGACACAAACTATCACATTTACTAATACCTCAATTCTCTATTAACTCAACAATTCTTCATCAACGTCATTGTATAAATCGTTATTATACAGGCAAGTTGTGACAATTCAACAATGTTCCTCTCATAAATAACACAATATCAAAGACAAAAATATAAAACAAATAATTCTCAATTGCGTATTCAAAAATCAACTATATCCATGTCCTTCAATGAAATAAACACACACCACATTGTAAAGAAATGTTCAAATGCACATATCCACGTTAATCATTGCTTGAAAAACACAACATACAAAAATAACATCTCATCCACTCACGAAAATGAAAAACATTATGATGGAACCATAGTTCCTGAGAATTTATATTAAAACATTTTTCCAAGCATACACAAAATATGATTTCACGGTTTTGCTATAGAAATATAAAATATTTATATTTGACATTTCTTATAGAAAAATTGCATTGTCAGAAGATGCATATGTTATACATACATCGGGATTTCCCTCGTTACGTTGCTTTAAAAACCTTTTCGAGAACACAGATGACATCCAAATTAGGACATGCTAGGAGCATAACAGGAAACATCCCATTTGCAAATCCTAGCTCCCGGTATCGAAAAAGGCGCATGCAACGATAGATTCCGAGTTGGACAAATATCCACAAATGTTCCCCAATGAAAATAATGTAAGGATATATATACGCATACAAAAATTTCTCATAAACATCACATTCTTTTTTTTTCAAAATTTTATATTAGTCAATGTCTTAAAATTATAAATGTACAAATATTCAATTTCTAAATACACAATGCACACTAAGATGTTAAAAATTGTCTATATAATAAAAGCAAAATCTTAATAATTGAACTATTTAAAAATTATCTATATAACAAAAGTAAAATCTTAATAATTGAAATATTTTACAAGTTTCTATAATTTTTAGATGATATTGCTAATAATCTTAATGAAATTTTATATTAGTCAATGTCTTAAAATTATAAATGTACAAATATTCAATTTCTAAATACACAATGCACACTAAGATGTTAAAAATTGTCTATATAATAAAAGCAAAATCTTAATAATTGAACTATTTAAAAATTATCTATATAACAAAAGCAAAATCTTAATAATTGAAATATTTTACAAGTTTCTATAATTTTTAGATGATATTGCTAATACATCTCTAATTGTAATGTTTCCGATTGTCTTTTTAAAAGTAAAGTTTGTAGAGAGACTATCACATCTCACTCTAAGTTACTACTATTATAAATTACATATCACTTTGAATAATAACTATTTAAAAGTTTTATTTAAATAAATTGTTAAAATAAAAATAAATATTTTTACATGGGTTTATTAAAAATACAAACATTAATAAAGTAATAATTACCATCTACACATAGAAATGTTGGTTTTCTATGTCAGGGAATATAGAAACCTACATTAAACATGAAATATATTGTTTAATGTGTTAGGAAAATTTTTATTCAATATATGGGTTGATAAAAATACAAACATTATTAAAGTTGTAATTTGTCTTGGGCACATAGAAATGTTGTTTTAATAATACATCTCAACCGGAATCTTTTTCTAAACAATTCAACTTACAATGTCTACATTTTTTTAAAAATTACTCAAAATTTCAAGTATATTTTTTTCTTTCAAAATTAATAAATTTTACCAAGATAGAAATTTAAATAGGATATAAATTTCATAAAGTAACTTTTAGTAATACATCTCAACTGGATTTTTTTCTTTTCATTCAAAATTATTAAATGTGATATACATTTAAATATATATAAATTCATAAAGTAACTTTTAAAAATACATATCAAACCTAAACATCAAAGTGAAAAAGACATTGAATATATTTTCTAATAATAATTTTTTTATAAATTTCATACCTATATCATATTAATTACTAATCCTGGAGTGTGTCCAAGTTATGTGAACTGCAATTAATAAATTTGTTTATAAATTTCATACCTATATCATATTAATGACTAATCCTGGAGTCTGTCCAAGTTATGTGAACTGCAATTAATTATGTCTCCATTTCCTGCAATATCATGTAAGGTAAGAATTTATTCACATAATCCCAAAAATAAAATTGAAATATATAAAACACTGTAACCTGTCACAATTTCCAATCCGGGTTTGTTTATAAGGAACAAATTAAATTATGCAGTGAGCAATGTTCTATCTAAAATAAGGAATTATACTGAAATGAAACATAAAGAATAAGATCTTACTATCACGTTATTGAACCTGTCACAATTTCCAATCCGGGTTTGTTTGTAAGGAAGAAATTAAATTATTATAATGCGTGGGGAAGTTATGTAACTGTTTTTAATAACTTATTTATTACTTAAAATTATTTACCTAATAATATATTTCATATTTAAACTTATTTATTTATTTAAACATTATAGTTTTTAAAATTAACACATTAAAAGTATTTTTTACTTGTTTAAACAATTTATTTACTTTAATTTTTAAATATAATTCACTTCCCCACATCCGATAATTTAAAAAATTAATTTACTAAAGTATTTTTTTTAATTATTTACTTCCCCACACCCTCTACACTTTAGTTTATGTAATTTCCCCAAGAATTAAATTAAATTAGTAAATTACTAAAGTTAAATTAAAAATTATTTACCTAATAATATATTGCATATTTAAACTTATTTATTTATTTAAACATTATAGTTTTTAAATTAACACATTAAAAGTATTTTTTACTTGTTTAAACAATTTATTTACTTTAATTTTTAAATATAATTCACTTCCCCACATCCGATAATTTAAAAAATTAATTTACTAAAGTATTTTTTAATTATTTAACCTTTAAATTATTTACTTACCCACACCCTCTTCACTTTAATTTATGTAATTTCCCCAAGAATTAAATTAAATTAGTAAATTACTAAAGTTAAATTAAAAATTATTTACCTAATAATATATTGCATATTTAAACTTATTTATTTATTTAAATATTATAGTTTTTAAATTAAACATTAAAAGTATTTTTTTTGTTTGTTAAACAATTTATTTACTTTAATTTATCTAATTTCCCCAAGAATTAAATTAAATTAGTAAATTACTAAAGTTAAATTAAAAATTATTTACCTAATAATATATTGCATATTTAAACTTATTTATTTATTTAAACATTATAGTTTTTAAATTAACACATTAAATTACTAACCCGATAATTTAAAAAACTAATTTACTAAAGTATTTTTTACCTTTAAATTATTTACTTCCCCACACCCGAGAATTTAACAAATTAAATTATTTACTTCCCCACACCCTCTTTACTTTAATTTTAAATTATTTACTTCCCACACCGAATTTTAAATTTAACCAATTAAATTAGTAAAGTGTTTTGTAACTTCTCCACACAAATTTTACAAATATCACGGACACAATTTCACGGGCACGACATCAGACTCCTCCACTCAATATATATATATAAATGAGAATGCCTCTCGGCATAATAATTCTATAACCATTAGTATCTATACATTTATTTACTACCGCAATGATTACCATCTGAAGCAAGTATTTACATTAAACGGCATTCGTGAATACTAATGGTATTCATGGTATTGAACTGAATACACCAACTAAGAGTGTATAGACGCAAACAATTTATTGTTAGTCGACCTGTATTCAGCCCGGTCCCCGCCGACTCTTCCATCTACATATATTGGTTGAAACTTCAGCGTCCGATCCAAGTGCTAACTCGGGTTAAAAATTTTATGACGTATGCGGGTTGTTATCAGCGTTAGAATTCAATATAAATACAATTGAAGGGAACCATTCATGAAGTACTGTGGTTATGTTTATTTCGAAGGGAAATGGGGTATGACAGTGGTGTAATGGCCTTGCTGTGCCTCCTCATTATTATATTTATTGTGAGAACAAGCGGAGAAATATATGGAGAATGCATATCCTCTCCTATAATTGACAAGAATACCTGCAAACAGATTGCAGAAGCCAAGTTCGAGGGCTCAATGGTGTTTACCTCTGGGCCTTCGATAACAGAAGCATCTGGTGATTTTGGAGGCATAGTTAAGAGGAAGCCTGCTGCTGTCCTCTCACCTGCCTCTGTGGAGGACATCAGCAAGCTCATTAAAATTGCAAATGCATCGCCCACTTTGACCATAGCTGCTAGAGGGAATGGCCATTCCGTGGCTGGCCAAGCTCTGGCTTTGAATGGAATTGTGGTGAATATGACATCATTGAAAGGAATCAATGTGTTCAACAAAAGTGACCATCAATCTTATGTTAATGTTAAGGCGGGTGAATTTTGGGTAGATGTTCTGAGAACAACACAAGCTTTGGGACTTTCACCAAGATCATGGACTGACTATATTGATCTTTCTATCGGAGGGACTCTGTCTAATGCTGGAATAAGTGGCCAGACACATAGATATGGACCTCAGATCAGCAATGTATTGCAGTTGGAAGTGGTCACAGGTTCCCTAATTCAATACTAACCTCTTATTCTCTTCGTATCTGTTCATCTCCTTTTAGATTGACGACTGATTACTTTTAAAGTTTATGCATGAAATTGAGATTAAAAACCAGTTCCCCAAATTTTCTTTTTGAAAAAAACTCAATAATTTATTTACGATGTCCGCAACTTTTTATATTTATGGGAGTTTGCCACATATTAAAATAGAGTCAATTCCCTAACACTTTATGGTTCGTAAATGTGAATCATATGTCGATTTTTGAACCTTGCAGAGCTTTTAAGATTATATATGAGCTTATATGAATTTGCAGGTAATGGAGATGTGATTAACTGCAGTTCAGATAACCAGTCTGATCTCTTTTTCGGCACACTTGGAGGATTAGGCCAATTTGGAATCATCACTGGGGCAGAAATCATCCTTGAGAGGACATATGAAAGGGTATGACAGTCCACGTTTTATTTCTTCCAATTTCATTAAATTCCATTACTGTGTAGGACTATCTTGTCGTTACAAATTCCAAGAGTATAGTCACGTCCTTCTCATCATAGAGAAAACGTACAGTATTTTGTCTTGTCGCAAGTTGCAACCAAACATTGTCCTGTGTGTGAACATGATCTGTGCTTACACCTACTCAAATTGTTTTCACCAGGATAATTTTTCTCTGACCTCCCGACACATTTTATTTTTGGAACAGTCCTAGCCGTGCAGGAGGCTAGAAAGAAATCATGCTTGACGTATATATTGTGTCCGCAAAGATCAGTAGCGAGGCAGGCCTTATCTATCCATAGAATTACAGTATACAATAATTACATTTACACGTTAGACATAAAATTGACACGCCATCTACAATACTAAAAAGTGGTAAGATGCGAGCTAATCACGCGAGAAAACCGTTCCACGTAAATATCGACGACAGAAAAAGGGTAGAACATGCAGTTTGCATGATTAATAAAATTAAAGATGTCAAGGTTTATAGATGCATGCATTAGATTTCCGATCTATAATTTATTCGAAAAATTAATGAATCCCTCGTAGTATTTTACTGACTAATTTATATCCATTTATAATGTTTTTAATGATTAGAAAATATGTATTCGGGTGTCTTTTTCACTTTAATGTTAAGGGTTGAAAAGTATTTGTATAAGTTATTTTATGAAATCTATATCACATTTATATTTTATTTTGTATTTTTATTTATTTAAGATTTATATTCTACTAAATGACAACCATTATTAAATAGTATATGAGGAACTACGAACTCTTTAATATTTGTATAATATTTTAATTTAGTATAATTTTTAGGGTAAAAATGGATAAACGGGTAATAGTTTATTTATTGTTTAAATAATGTATATAAGAAATTTTTAAGGACTATTATAAAATTTATCTGAAATTTGAATAATTTAAAAGAAAATTTATATGACTCTTTCGAGTCAATATAATTTTAGCTTTTTATCTTTACAATAATTCATGAGAAAAGACTTGAGACAATGACATAATGAAAAAATTAATTTTGTTACAGGTGTAGAGCAGGCCTGGAATTTGACAGTCACCCGTGCTTGTCAAAAAGAAATTTTGTGACAGTTTAGCTCTTTCAAGTGGCTGTAAATTCCAAAATATTTTATAGATATTTCTATAATTTGTTCATATTTATATAAATAGGTATTATATTTTTATATAAATTACTTTTAAAAACATACGGTTTTAAAATTTTCAGCCTGTCATTATTTACAGTTTCTAAAAAAAATTCAGTTGTAATATACGGTTAAAATCACGAAAAACGGCCTAAAGCTTGTCAATCTTCAGGCCTGGTGGAGAGTAGCGTATGGAGTAGAAAGAGGATAAATACACTAATTGTTTGGTTAATTATTGTGTCAAAAGTAAATCATTAAGGCTATTCAACAATTTAGACAAATCATTAAGTAATTTATTTTCAAAAAAGTTATACATATATTTTTTATTAGTCCTTTTTCGTGATTGTCGTATAACTATTCTATAAATACCTTGTTATATTTGATATGGTGTAGATAACCTATCTAATGAATTTGTATTGGTTGTAACTTGCAGGCTAGTCAATGGAGATTTGTTTATTGGAATTTCACAGATTTTATGCATGATCAAGAGCTTCTTATTTCTCTTCCACATGAAGAAGCTTTTGATTATGTGGAAGGGTTCATTGCAACCAATGATAAGGATGGTTGGCCTTCCTTACCTTTTTCACAAGGTGTTATGTTTAATTCAAGTCTAATTCCTTCTGCGGCAGGTTTCATGCTTTATGTAATCGAGGCCACCCTCTACTATAATCCTGGAACAAACCCTAATCAGGTTGTCTCTCAATTTATATATGAATAATATATAATTCTTATTTTTAATTCATATACATGTCAATTTTAATTATTATAAACATTATATAAAATTATTTAATGGGGAAATATAGAATTTTAAATTACGTAATAAGTTAACAATGTGTGATTTTCTTCTAATCATATCAATAATTTGGGATAATGTGTAATCTTTATGTCTCTAAATTAATACTATTAATATAATTTTTAAAAAAATATTTTCACTTTATTTTGGTAATTTTTTCAATAATTTATTTTTCCATGTAATTATTATATTCTAATTTTTAAAATAATTTTTGGGTATTTGATTGCAGAGATAGATGTTATTATATCAAAACTTGGCTTTATAAGGGGTTTGCAATTCAACCGCGATAGCTCTTATTTTGATTTTTTGTATCGAGTTCATTCGAAGAGGTAATGGATAGAGCTAATGGTATCTGGTATGCCTCTCATGCTTGGCTAAATCTTTTCATTCCAAAATCTACAATGGCTGAATTCAACAACATCATTTTTAATGATGTCCTCAAGAAAGGGATAGAGGGAGTCATCATATGTTATCCTATGCACAAAAGTTTGTAAGTCTCTGCATCTCTTTAAAATACATCTACATTATTCATAAAACATGATACAAGTAGATAAACTATATAAAACTAAAAATAAA
Organism: Taxus wallichiana var. yunnanensis; assembly: GCA_018340775.1. NCBI lineage: Eukaryota > Viridiplantae > Streptophyta > Pinopsida > Cupressales > Taxaceae > Taxus > Taxus wallichiana. The sequence continues at coordinate 670,806,099 of CM031234.1, forward strand.
TTTTGATTGATATTTCTTACATTATCTATCCTCATTAAAAAAATCTAAATTTCCTTTCGGAAAACACACATATGCAAAGAATATACTTGATTCATTAAATTAATTTTAATGAATTTTATTATTTATTTTGATTTTTAAATTTTATAAGACAATTAATTTATAAAATCTATCAAATGCATTAACTTATATAAAAAAATAAGATGAACATTTATTCTATATATTTTATTTAATTATATATTTTATAACTTATTTTATTAATAATTTTGTTAACAAAATATACATCCTCATATAATGATATCAAAAACTATTTTCACACTATTTGATGTGCATTTTTTTGCATAGGCTATCGAAGGACCAACTCCAAGATCATTGAGTTATCTTCACTAAAAAGAAGAGGAGGCGCTTAAACATTAATATATTTTTAATATATGTTATAATGTTTATTAAAATTTTCGTTAATATATAATACTTATTTATTATTTAATACTATTCATTTTCATTAAAAAAATTAAGGGACAAAAATGTTTGTAAACATTTTAGATCAATGTTAATGATATATGATGAATTTTGTGTAAGCATGCAAAACTTAGATAATCAAATTTTTACAATACTCAAAGCATTTTTTTAACTTTTTTTTTACAATTAAAAGAGTATAATAATAGTTTACTAAATTTATTTTTCACTTTTATTATATATGGTGAATATAATATATCATTTGTTTTTTTAGGTGGAATTTTAGTACATCTGTTGTTATTCCAGAGGATGGGAATGATATTTTCTACACTGTATCACTCCTATATTTTAACAAGCCATATCCGGATGGTCCTGCAACAACCACCTTGTTAGCTCAGAACAAGAAGATCCTTGATTATTGCAAAAGTGCTGGTATTAAAGTAAAGAAATATCTTGGAATTCAAGATTCGCAAGCACATTGGATTCAACATTTTGGAAAAAAGTGGAATCAATTTCTTCACAGAAAAAAGATGTTTGATCCAAAACACATTTTAGCTCCTGGTCAGAAAATATTCCTGAGAACAAGATAAAACGGTTCATTAATATATGTTAATGCATTACTATATTTGGGCCTTATTATAAAAAGTGTGACATCTCGCATAGTTTATAAGGTGAAACCTTGCTTCAATAAATCTACATCTTCTATTTATCACCCACACCTTTGTTATCTTGTTATGGATATTATATATTATACATTTTGATAAAAATGAATCTATGGGAGTGGAATTTCTTTTTTAAAATGGCTATGTATATTTATACGTTTAGTGGTCATTTATATACATATTTTTGTGTTATTTATAATTTTTATTTTAAATTATTTGAAATAAACATATTAACTTACTAAATGAATTCAATTATATTAAACACCTCTAGCAATCGTATAGCTCATAAAAATATCATTAGAAAAATGGACCTATTGATTATTTGGAAGTTTAAGACATTTGAAACTAGATGGTTTAATTAACAACAATGTATATTGAAATACCATTACAATATAGCATTAGATAGATAGATTGTAAAACAAATTAATTATTTTTGGAAATATGTTTATGAAATGGATAATACAAATTTATAACTTCCCCACTTAGATCAAATATATGATTAAGATTTTTTGATCATTTAGTGATACTCGAGGACATTTCTACTCTTAATTTATTGTTGGTTTACAAATTTTTTTCGAAACAAATAACAAATCCTACTAGGAAAACAGATACCAAATTGTTACTAGCACACTTATAACATATAAATGTGTCACACATTTAATCATTTTTAGGGTGTCAATCAATTTATATATATTTCTTGACATTTACCACCATAATTTGATATAATAGATTTCCTAACATTACGTAAGTTTTAGACTCCTGTAATTTTTTCCAACGTGAAGAGCTTATAGGATTATATTTGGACTTGCATAAGATTACAGTTAATGGAGATGCGATCAATTGCAGTCCAGAGAACCCGTTTGATATCTTTTCCGTATTATTCGAGGATTAGACAAATTAGGAATTTCTGCGACAGATATAATCCTTCAAATGTTGACAGATTATGGTGCTTCACATTTTATTTAATGTAATCAGAAAAAGATAAGTCAATTCAAATATCATGATGACAATAACCTTTTTCCTTCCCAGGACAGATTTTCGTTTAAGATTTTTAGCTGTGCAAGAGGAAAGAAACTAATTATACTTTGTGTATATATCGTGTTGACAGATTTTAGTGGAGAGGCTTGCCTTTTAAATCCCAAAAATTAGGTAATAAATCATTACATTTTAATGAAAATGTAAGAAATAAGTTTAGATAAATTTCACTTAGAAAATTGATTAGTATGAATATTATAATCATAAAAATGAATTTACTATTTTAAATCATATTAATTTGTACCTAAGATGTGAATAATTAATTACATTAAACATATCAAATTTTGATATACGTATTGCATTTATGATCTACATGTCACAATATTTAAAATATCACGATTAATCCATTTTATCATTATTAATCGAAATAAAAAACAAATTAGTCACTATTTCAAACCAAGTTATAATCTTCTTCAAAAATGAATGTAGAGTAAACCTTCAAATACTATCTGGGTTTAGTGTTTCATGTTAACAAGTATTTGTTACTTTTAAAGATTGAGAAATACTCATTTTATTAAAAATATTTTTAGTCAAGTCTAACTTTGCTAATTATTATTTCCATGTATTTTTAGTAATGTATACCTCAATAAGTAATATAACAATTATTGTATATTCTATCATACAACTATAACCCCTTCAACATTTGTAAATTGTTTATAGATAGATGCATTGGATTTGAGATGTATCCTACTCATGATTTAGACCTCATGAGTGGCATATTTCATGTTTATTGCAAAACGAAAAACAAATGAATCACTTATAACTAGTTTTTATCATTCTATAATGTTCCTTAGTAATTGGGAAATAAATGTTCCCGTGTATTCTTCTATTGGGGATTATCTTTGGTTTTAAATATTGAGACATATTAATTTTTAAAAATTATTGTGTACTCAAATCTAATATCCTCTTTGTTACTTCATATATTTTTGTAAATTTAGATATGATAAATGATATATTTATAATGTTTTAAATAAGTGTGTAAGAAAATAATTTATAAAAGATTTATAATTTATTTATTGCTTAAAAAATATATAAAAGGATTTAATGTAAGATTGATATTAACAAAAAAAATTGCGTATAGGAATTTTGAGTAACATAAACAAATACATATATGAAAATAACTTTTGTGCCATTAACAAGTGGATATGGCCAAGTGATTAAATTTGAAAGCAATAAGGTGAAGTGGTTTGTAGGTTCTTTTGATCTTATTTTAGCCAAACTTAGTTAAGTGTTTGCATTTTTCATTTATAGAGGTCTTTTGAAGCGCGTATTCTCTTCTCTAACACCTTCTAGGTGATCTCGGGGATCAAAAACATCTCAAAAACCTTTTGTTTGCTTTCCAATCACTTCAATTTAAGTTTCATGAAGGATAAATTTCAAAGTTGGCTAAAAGGATTTTCTTTTTTTAATTGTTTAAAATATTTTCCATTTCTTGGCACGTTTGAGTAGGATAGATTGTTGTGTATGCTCTTTTCCTTGCGTCTTAAGAAGATCTAGGAAATGAAAAGCAACATCTTATCTTGTTTAAATGATGTTATTGAACATTACTAATCTGAATATAGGACCAAAATTGATTGTCAAAGGATTGAAGCCTAAAACAATATTAACGTGTTTGATATAGGTTGCCAAAAGGTGTGCTACATAAAACCACACTAAGTTAAAAAGATAAAAAACACACCATATTCATCACACTATATTTGTAGGTTCGAACAAGGGTACATCCCTATCCACTAAACTAGCACGTAACCTCTTTGGCATAACGCCTTAAACTACAACAATGGGGGTGGTTCTAGGAACCCTAAAGTAGTCCACCACTAAGTAACCTCATGGACAAAATAGGAAGTTCTCCGCACACCCACTTGACTAGATTTTACATTGTGAGTTAGAGTCAAGTTATCTATATAGTGACCCCAATGAGAATACGCATGAATGTATTCCTTTTTCATCATGTTCGATGATCAATTCACTCTTCAACAAGCCTTTTTAATATCAAATCTCTCAGTGTCACCAAGACACATGGTAAACCATAATTTCAATTCAAGAGCACTTAGTATAGATGCCCTGAATCATTTGAGAGGTTTATTCCTAGTGGCCTCTTATCCAAGTAGAAGATGTTAGATACACCCACCAAATGGATACATGAAGGCACTATGGTATCATGTCATCAAGCTCCACAATATGTCAAAGGTCACCACATGATCTATGTTATGGGTTATAATGGATTTGGATGTGGAATAAAAGAAAAAGGAAGGCTAGAACCCATTCCTATTCCTCACTTTAAGTTAAATAAGCACAGCCTTGGTATCAAGCCTCATGACGATCTACCTTTTGAGATAGACACTACTTCCTCTAAATATGAGGATAGTTCATCTCGTTTAGAGAGTGACACTTGATTCCTAGTGTAGCCTATATGAGGATCTTACCTCCACCAACCTATTTCAAAATTCAGCTATCTTCACCTTATCTGGATCTAATCCCCAAGCCAATTGTCAATCTACCCTTATATATCCCAAACTTATAGATTGGGAGATCAACAACTTCACCTCCCAATTGATTTCTTTGAGAATGATGAGGCATTTATGAAATTCATGGGACTCGGGGATATTATTCCAAACGGGGATGACAAGAAAGGTTTCTCTATCAAATTGGATACCTATGCATACTATGGGGAAGAAGAAGAGACGTGTGGTCGCTCGAATAAAAAGATCGTAAGCAAGGGAAAATTGCTTCTTAAAATCCTTGCGGGAAAAACAAACATAAGTCCCATTGTGAGAACCTCTTTTAGGAATTAGTGGATAAACAAACCGAAGAAGCTATAGAGAAAGTGGTGTATCCATTCAAAAATGGTGATCTCTTTGAACCACATGTGGAGGTCAATCTTACTCTTCCTCCTTATCCTACCTAGATGGAAGATGCGTCTAAGATGCTCATTAAAGAAATAATTAGTGTTTATATTGGTTCAGAAGAAGAGCCTAGAATGATAAATTTGGGAGCTTCGGTCTCGGGACAGAATAAAAAGTTTTGTGGCCTTATTATGAGAATACACGAGACATATTTGTATGGTCATACAAAATATGTCTGGTTTACACTTGAATTGGTCATACATAATCTTTTTGTGCATGTAGATTCCAAACCCAACAATTAGAAGTTAAGAAAGATGCATCCCAAGATTGCAGTGCACTTTGCTTGTTAAAGAAAAACCGAAAAAGTTATTATTAATAGATTTTATCAAACCCATCGACTATTCAGATTGGATATCTAATATATTCCCGATTCAAAATAAATTGGTTGGTATCGAATATACAACGACTTCCAAGACATCAAAAAATCATGTCCCAAGGATGACTTCCCTCTACCTAAGATCGATATGATCGTCGACTCAATTGTTGGTTATGAAATGTTATCCTTAATGTATGACCTTTTAGGTTATAACCAAATCAACATTGTAGAGGAAGATCAACTCAAGATTGCTTTCATCACCCCTTAGGGAACATTTTTTTATAAGGTCATGCCTTTCGGACTCAAGAATGTCGGGGCCACATATCAACGTGCAATGATGGTCATCTTCCATGACATGATGAATGACATCATGGAAGATTACGTTGACAATATCTTAGAAATTTCTAAACCCAAAGAAGAGCAACATGAAGTGATCGAGATGTATCTTCCAACACCTATGAGATTATAAAGTTCATCTAAATCCCAAAAAGTGTGTCTTCGACCTATTATCAGGAAAATCTTGGGTTTCATTTTTTCGCAGAGAGGGATAAAGGTAGATCCCACTAAGGTTGTAACCATCATAACTAGTAATTATACAAGAAAAAATTTAGGAAATTCGTCATTTATTTAAAATCTTCCTGATAAGTGTTATCCTTTTACACATCTACTAAAAATATGTTATTGTTATCCAATGTTGCTGCTCAGGAGAAATTGATCAAACAAAATCTTACACATGAGAGAGGAAGCAGTTGGTTTGGTCGTGTAAGCTCACATTCGATCCCAAAAAATCTAGTTGCAGGGAGGGCTCATCAATGGAGATGTAAGGTCAGCAAATGAATGGCTAAGGGTGTCAAAAGAGATCGAGCTCAAGATGAAGAAGGTTGGAAATTTAGGCTCAAGGTTTTCATTTTTACATTTTGGAACTTCGAAAATAATAGGGCAAGAAATGGGTAGAAAATGTCCAAAACACTGAAATTCTAAAAGTCTAAAATTTCAGACTTGGAAATCTCGGTGAAAAGTTGGAAAATCACCGAAAAAGTCTGAAATCCCAAAGTCTAAAAGTCCAAAATTTTAGACTTCTAGGTTTTCACGGTTTCGGGGACCTCGGGAATTGTGCTTTAAAATGGGTAGATAAAGACCAAAATATTGAAGTCTGAAAGCTTGAAATTTTAGACTTTTAGGTTTTCAGTAATTTTTAGAATCGTGCCAAAAAAATAGATGCAAGCAAAAAGCTTGAAATCTTGAAAGTTTGAAATTTTGAACTTTCACATTTCAGACTTTTGGGGTTTCAGACTTCAGAGTTTCGGAAGTCTCGAACCCCAAAACGTAAAAATCACAAGGAAATGTCCATAATCCCAAAGTCCAAAAGTCTAAAATTTTAGACTTTCGGTTTTGGGTTTCACTTTTAGAACTCTCAAATCATTTTGAGAAATGAACAATGTTTCAATCTCCGAAACCAAAATTTCTGAAATTCCAAAATTTCAGACTTTCAGAGGTTGCATGCATTTTGGACTCCGAAAAGGAAAAATCAAGAACCTGTCATTTTTGCAGAATGACAGCTCGACCTTTAGATGGCCATATCTTTTTACTAGATGCTCAGATTTGAGCAAAAAGAGGAAATTTTTGAAATCTCTCGACATATACTACTCAACTACATGGATATCTTTAAATTAGTGGGACTAAGTTCTTAAAATTGAAAAATATAGTTCGTCATTTTTTGAGGTGTCCCAAGTTTCTCACCTACCACCATAATGAGGTATGGGCTTCCTTTCTTTCCCAACAAGGAACAACACATGGAGGCATGGGTTTTGTAGTAGAACCCATCATTGTTGTAAGAGAATTCAATGCATTTCTTGGTTGGTTGGAGTAGTATTTTGAATTCTTCTCATCTCCTTCTCTCATTCTTCCTATATATTGTAAGGAGGGGAATTTTCTAAAAGGTTAGACATTTTGGATTTTCTACCCTCCCTTCTTCTCTGTCTGTCATTGATGTTGTGAAGTTAAAACCTCCCATCAAAATTATAATGCAATTTTGTGCCTCTTAGCCATGGAAATGGACTGTATCAAATTTATGGACCAATAAAATAAGTCTGTGGATGATTTCAACCTCTCTTGTGTTCATTGTATCCACCTGATCTCTCATTACAGTTTGTTTAATTGTGCATGGTGATTGTATTGCTTTTAATGGTTTGTGTTTATTTGCAAAGCAGGTGTTCAACATTCCTTTGGTGCATCACCTTCTATTAGTTAGGTTTATTTTCATGCATCTTCTCAACCCTATCTCCTTGGAAAATTAGAGTATATTTTAAAGTAGATCTTCTATAAATTGTATGTGTATACCTGAATAGAGGAATAGGAACCGGCCTTCATCCGAAGAGCCTTCCCGATTGCAAATTCCCACACTTTGGGAAAAGATCCATGTTATGCAATCACACTGAGAGTTTTAATCCATCAAGTTGTAGACATTCAGGGGTGTTGTTATTATGCATGAATTGTTCCTTCAACTGGGGCCAAATTGTCAAAAGGCATTTGAATTGCTTAAGAAATAGCTAATTAACCCACCTATTCTCACATCTCCTACCCCAGAATAACTCCTCTAAATTTATATTTCAGCACTCATTTTTATATTAGTACACTACATTCCCAATATGACCTTGGCCACAAAGAAAGGGTGATTTATTGGCTTAGCCGCACCTTAATTACCTCTTGAGTTGAACTATCCGCAGATTGAAAAGTCTTGTCTAACACTAGTCTTTACTTTCCAAAACTTTTCCATTGCCTCCTTAATAATAAAACAAAATTAATATCCAAAGTTGACCCTCTCAAGTACCTCTTATCCAAACCATCCCTTACGGGAGGAATGGCTAATTAGATCATTCTCCTTAGTGAATATGACATTGAGTTCGTTAACCAAAAGTTTCGAAAGGAAAATAATTGGCATATCAGTTGGTTGAGGCTCCCCTACAAGGAATGGAACCATTAATTCTAGATCTTCCAAATGCATATATGATGTATATCGAGGAGTCCGTCGTGTGGCAATTCCACTTTGACGGATCATTCACATTTCATGGATCAAAAGTAGGAGTAGTACTCATCACTCCCATAAGAGAGGTTTTTCCACGAAAATTTCATTTGCGATTCACTTATAGAAATAAAATTATAGAGTATGAAGTGCTCATTGCCAATGTTAAGTTAGATATCACCTAGTATATTCAACAACTATGAGTCATTGGTGACTTCAACTAATCATTAAACAAGTTAAGGATGAATACAAGGTCAAAGATGAAAAGCTTATTCCATACAAGAAATTGGTGGAAACTTTGAAATAATACCTTGTACAAGTTGTATTTGAACAAAGATGAAGACCACAAAACCAATTGGTGTATGAGATGGCTACAGTGGGATCTCTACTATGCATTCTGCCTCAGCAAAATAAAATTCCATTCTTTTTGGTGCACTTACAAGTGCTGCATACGACATACCAAAAATTTGTTTGGCATGTGAAATTGTTGGCATGTTCTCACCCCAGTACGACTCCATATTTAATTATCAATAAGATGGCACGATTCCCCCAAACATTTCCCATACTTGAGAAAAAATCTCTTATTCTCCATATAGCTATTATAACCTCCTAGGAGGAACCCTCTACCATCGTGTCTACGACGGAATCTACTATATTGTTTGGATGTTACCAAGTTATTCCACGCTATTAAAGAACCGCATGGAGGTATTTGTGGAGCGATACTAGCAACATGAACCTTGCTAAGAAACTCTTGAGATTAGGCTATTATTTACCTACCATGGAAGAAAATTGTTTAACCTTCATGAATAAGTGTGAATTGTGTCAAAATGATGGAAACTTGATACATCCATCGCTGCAAGATTTATATCCCATCACAACCCCTTTCTGTTTTCTAAATGGGGACTTGATCTCATAGGGAAGTTCACTCTAGTTTCCTCGGATGGCCATACCCACATTATCACCTCCACCAAGTACTTTACTAAATGGGTAAAGGATGTGCCTCTAACTTACATAACTGGTGCACAAATATCTAAATTCATATTGAATCATCTCATCTGCCATTACGACATCCCCTCCACCATTGTTGCAGATAATGGTAAGTCCTTCAAGAATAATATAGTTAAAGTGTTCTACCAATGCTTCCAAATCCAACTCAAGTGGTCCACCCCATATTACCCTCAAGGTAATGGACAAGCAAAGGCCACCAATAAAACCCTTGTTCGTATCATGGAGAAAATTGTTAGTAAGATTGGTCGTAATTGACACCTCCATATTCATCCCACCCTCTGGGCCTATCAAACCTCCATTCGCACCCCTACTGGTGCTACCCCATATTCATTAGTCTATGGCACTGAAGCCATCATACCCTTGGAAATTGAGCTTCCCTCCTTGAGAATATCTCTCTGGGACTATCTAGATAAATATGAATACTATAGGGTTGCTTGACTGACAGAGTTAGAGTTATTAAATGAAAATCATATGGGAGTGCTCAATCGGTTGAAGATTTATCAAAATCGGGTATCAAAGGGAAATAATAAATGGATCATACCTCATGATTTTGACATACACGATCTTGTGTTGAAAGAGAATCAGAAAAATACTATTAAAGATAGAGAAAAGAAAGGAAAGTTAGAACCCAACTTGTTACGACCATATGTTGTGGTCGCTAAATACTGATTTAAGGGTATATAAGGTTGCTCACTTAGATGGTGAGGAATTAAAAAAACCCTTGAATGCAATTCATCTCAAGTGATTCTATGCTTTAATAATAATTTCATTAGAAAAAAATGAAAAAAAAAAGCGAACAAAATAAAAAATTAAGAAAATAATAAAAAGAAAAGAGGTCATCTAAGTGTGAAAACCATCCAATTTTGGCGCATTGGGAAAGCCTTTTGGTGAAAACATGTTTCGGCGCTTGAGGAGGATTCACCATTCAAAAGATACTCTCACATCTAAATGGGTAACTCTCGCTTCTATTTAGGATTAGTTCGTCTCTCCGGTCTAGGAATCATATAGAACCTATCTTGAAAATCGTGATCCGGCACACCTATTGTTGTCTCAGTAAAGGAAGGAATCAAATTTGTATATTCTAATCTAACATTGATGGCACCTTTGCATATAATGTTCTTGAACATAAGAGAGTGAAATTCTTCCTTTATATATATTCCCATCTCACACTGCTGTGGGCCTACAAACTTTTTTCATTGTACATTGCTTTTCAAATAGGACATTGGAAAATTAAAAACATTCCCAAAACATTGCAAAAACCTAAACTTTCAAAAAAACTCCCCTCTAAAAATGACATGACACCAACAACTTAACCTTGTCTTGAGGAAATCCTAAAATCAATGTGAATGGTAGCCTTGAAAACTTATCTTTTGATATAACGCCAAAATCATTAGAAATATATATCAACATTGTCCCACAAAAAAGTAGTATTTTGATTGCTTTTAATTGTCGGTTTGTATAGTTTTAATCTGCAGATATTTTCATATTGTTTGTGTGATTTAAAATGTGGTTCATTTGCTTGAAATTAGATTAAACCACATTTCATCTATTGTGTGTTGCATTGAGTTCATTTAAAGATTTCATACCTATAAATATAGGTGTGTTTTCATCATCATTATATGCATTTAATGTGATTCATTCACTTTCTTAGATTAAGTACCAGTCAATCTTTTGTTAAGAATGTTGAAGTTCCTTTTCAGATTGCATATTGTTGTGTTGTTTTGTATGTGTATATCTATTTAGTGTTGTTATTTTTTTCTTATGTGTTTGTTTCATGCAAATTTGTTTGTTATCACATCTATCATCTATGATATCATCACATCTAAAATCATCTATAAATCATATATCAATAAAAATGCTAAGTTTTACATCAAGCATGTATGGTAAGTCAATCATCACATATTGTATCATCAATGGGGCAAGAGGGATTGCACATGATCAAAAATATATCGCTCTCACCAATATCATAAATAGCATACCGTACCATCAATTGAATGATGTTTCTGATTTATATCATGTTTTTTCCTTGATAACTTGCCCTAATCTTCATGTTTGCTATGGCTCTGGCTGGTTTGCATCGTGGTGGTGGATCTTGGGTCTCAACACTTGGAGTTGATGATAGATGCACCGGGGCTTCAAGGCTTGGGCTATGGTGGCGATCCATGGACCAGATTAGTATCTTCTCTATGCGGGCACGGGCTCTGTTTTCTCATCCCCTAATCCATTTATTGGAGCTCTTTGGTGGTGCCATGAATTTCTTTGTTCCTTTTGATGGAGTTGTTCTTACGGTGAGTGGTCATCTCTCTACTAGTGGCCCTATGGGATTTGGTGGTGGTATGGGCATGGGCACTGGGTCCTTGGATCATGGTTGGGCCCTTCTGCCCCCTAGTTCTTATGCTAAATAGTTTTTGGGTAGCTCCCATGTTGCGCTTCATTAGGCGTGGCGCTGATCTTATCACAACTTTTAATGTTGAGACTCGTGTTTAATCATGGGCTCAACCCATAATTGAAACCCCTAATCCAAAATCATATGCTACGGTGATGTCAAATAAGAGACCCATTAAAGAAGCTATTTTCACTCTTTTGGTTATGTTTGATGATTAGGTGATTGAAGCCTAGGATATTTTTGCAAGAAAAAGCTCGATTTGTAGATTTTTTTGGGTCTGTGTCCGTGTCTCCCGCATTTACATTCCTCGATCTCTTCATAGTGGTTTCCCTTGCTACAATGTAGGGTGGATATTTATGATTGTGTTTAGGGGTTTTTTTCTTTTGTGTTTAAGGTTTTGTAAGATCGTGCTACTATTTTTTATAAGCTTTGGGAGCTTCATGGTCATCTATTTTTATCAAACCATGGTACCCCTCTTTCAATCATACTACTAAAAAAATTAATGTGAAGCATATTTGGGTGCGATTACATCACTTGCCACTACAATTTTGTGGGGATGATAGTATTTTTTCCATTGGAATTTTTTTGTAGAAATGTCTTTCCATTGATACCACTTTGTTGATCTTCCACCATTTACGGAGGTTAGGGTGCTAGATAGAATATGGACTCAAAATTTTGACTATGAAGGATTTCCTTCGGATGTCATAAATTCTTTGCTTTGTTACACTTAACTTCACATTGTACAAGTGTGACATATATAATTTTGATAAGATATTGTGTTGGAGGTATTCACAACCTAGTATATTTGTTGTGGGAGATGCCCTAACGGCCTCTCTAGAGGATTCATGGTTGGATGACGATGAATTTCAGCAATTAGGTGAATCCCTTATTTCTCCTTTGGTGTTGGGGGCTGATGATTCAATTTCTCTTCAACCTTGTGGTGTTCTTCGCATCCTTTGGGGGTGACATCTGGAAAAAATAGATTGAAATAGTTTTACCAATCCACTACATTTAAAATGATGATCCTAATAGGGCGGGGATAGGATCACCGTGAAAGGATAAAAGAAAAGAAAAGATTCTTTAGGCCCTCTCAAAATGAATTTAAGATCTCATGGTATGGATTCTAATGGGTAATATATTTTTATGTTATTGTTATGGTTTGGCTGTTGGAAGAGGTGACTTCATTTTTGCTTTTTACTATGTCTTTTCTCCCTTTCTACTCGGGGATTTTTGTCCCCTCTAAACTAATTTTTTTACCCTTTCTATAAAAATATCATCTCCTACACTAAAATTAAAAACATCTCATGTAAAAATATATGATAACATCTACGGATATATCATAAATCAATAAACATGTGATACATCATCAACATCCATCATGATACATAGATAAGGAATAAAACCATACAACATTATGATACAACCATCATCAATAAATCATCATCATAACTCATATAAATACATAACACAAATAACATCAAATGTCTATATACATGTATAAGATGTGTGTCTCAAGAAGATATACATGATTGATAAAAATCTTCCACTAAGGGCATAAAGTCCAAATGTAAATTCTTCATCATGAGGCATAAATCCAACATACTAAATCGTACATCATTGATAAAAAAATTCCTTCATAAGAGGAATACATAAAGGGTACATACATCTGTTAGTATACAATAAAGAAGGAGAGTCATCGACAACTCTTTCCCTCTCCTAGAGTGCCTAGCATATGTCTCGAGAGGAGGATGTTGTTGCTAATGAGATGGCCCAACCAAGGATGTAACACTCTGTTGTAATGTGGGTTGTTGTATTGATCTAGCTAATTGATAAGTCCTCTGGGACCTAGATCTAGACCTACTCACATCTAACTAATCAAATGGCATCACTCTCAGTCCATCAAGAACTTCCTCATAGTATACGAGACTTGTAATAGGAGGCCTCACCACTAGCCCTCATAACATCTGACAATATCTGGGCCATCCCACCTATTGTAGAGCATCACACTCTCCTATGACTCATGCCACATCCACCTAATCTGTGTCAATGCAAAAACAATCCAATCTCTAGTCACATTAATAATCTACTCTAGGGCTGTTCCCGATCTCTCTCTATTGTACGGGCCTAAGCATCAACCTAGGCCTAGTCCCTCTAAAATATTAGTTGTTGTACATTGTTCTTGTGATTGTTGTTATAAGCTCAAAATTTGTTTACTCGAGCAGATAACATCTAAATATTGTGAAACCCAGGTGGCACCATATCCACCACTTCCTTGACTTCCCTAAGCTCTAACCTAGTCTTACTCTCGCTAACCACATGTAGTTTTTCCCCGACCCGATCTCTCTCGGACATCACCCGAAGCTACACATCTATAGACTATTTTAACTTCTATTGTAGTAGATCCATCTACCCTCCATCTCCTCCAGACCACTTTGTATCCTCCGCCACCCCTAGACCATGTGGCAGACTAGGAGGAAGAATTTGTTGCAGATCCTACTATTTAAGAATATGTTGCCATTTCGTATAAGGACGAAGACCCTCCCGTATCTATGCTTGGAAGCTATCGTAATGGAATAATAACTCCAACCGGTATATCAACTAGAGGAGTATGTACTTTTGGAACCATATGTACCCATCCTTGTCTTGTCCTAAGCCCAAATTAATGTGGCAGTGAGGGGAGGACCCCGTCCCTCACCCCCATCATGGCACTCATCATCATCTGCGTCATTCTCATCATCACCACTATCATATGTTCCCAAAGGAGGTGGCCTAACCCATGCATTCCAAGCTTCCCATGGGATGGTTGATTGATAAGGTATCACTATATGATACAATGGAGCATAGTCTCTTCTCACCCCTGGATCCCTAACCTATCTCAATAGTACCCATGGTACTGGCACCATCTCCTCATAGCTATCCCCTCGGCCATATCCATCCGAATCTACAGCTCCATATCAAACCTCCTTAGCTCTACGTGTATACCACATATTATGCATTGGCACATCTTGAACAATATGAAATTACCAATGGCATCTATTCACTCTGTAAAACTCTCTTATGTAGTGTTGACTCCCAAACATAAAGTGACCAACGATTGCCACTGTGAGCTCTACACCATCCTATGACTACTAAAAATTTCTAAAGGGCCTCCATACCATCTGAGCATGTTGGAGATCATCTAACTCTCGATGATAATGATACGTATCTCCATTAATAGGCCACATATCATCTCCGACTGAACCCAACCCATCCAAGCCGACTCCTCTCTGAAGCACGAGCATGTAATATGCCTATGGGAAAACCAATGGCTATATGATCCTAGGCCCATATATGTAATAATCTAGCCAAGCCTAACCCCTTTTGATGGTAGTAGGTGATAAGATAACTATCCCTATACAAATGCACCAATATACACTAGCCCCAACAATACCTCTCACCATCAACTAGTCCACGTACTACTCCGATGAGATTCAAAGGGAGTGAAGTGTTAGTATTTTTAATAAGTAGAATGCAGTTGACAAAGGCCATCAAGTAAACCACCACCTAACCTAACTCTGGGTCTGCTATACAACAATGCAATCAAACAATCATACCTCGGCATGGTATATCCTCAACTCCGAATAACTCAAATAGATAAGCTGTGATATCATTCGGTGACTTGTATACTCAATCAACTGACCCTAGATGGGAACCCACAAAATCCTCCATACATCCTCCAACATGATAGTGATCTCGCTAGTTGGGAGCTGAAAACACTGACTCTCTCTATGCCACCTCTCAGCTAAGGTTATGAGGATTCCATGATCCAAAGTAATCTATGGAATACTGGTGACATGATCTAATTTGGTAACCTATAAAAGGATGTCCAAAAGCTCCATGTTCTCCTCATCAAAACCTGCCTTTATAGCACCCAAGCAGCCATACAACTCTCTAGTTTTTAAGACTAGAAGTTATCTCTGCAAAATGAAAATACACTTGTTATGATTTCAATTTATCTATTTTCTTCTATTTTATTCTTCTACATACTACTTTCAACTTTCTTCTACAACATTTTGGAACCACATTCTTCTATATTTATCATTTTTTCTTCAAAAAAATTGGGTAAGTATTTTTCCTTGTGCGTGCGCACCTCTATTGATGTATGTGCACCCATATTGGCGCATCTGCGCCTAGGACATTTGCACTATCCTACTAAAGCCTACGCACACATCCTAACATAGTACTCCCTTAACTTTTTTTTTCATTTTATTCTACCCCTAGCCGGTGCATATGTGTCCACCATGATCCATGTGCATGCGCATACCCATTTTTCTCACACATATGCATGTTGAATGACGCGGTGCACCGCTAAAGGCACATGTATGCGTTAAAACTACCCTGAAAATGCTAAAAAAGCTAAAAACAAGATATTAAATTCAAAATTTGATAGGAAGTGATAGGGCACTCACATATGATCCATCTTCCTTGTTCTCAGAGGTACTCTTGAACCAAGTCTACCCATTTCATTCATTTCTCCTTCCAATGGCATTTTTAATGTTTCTAGGTATTGTTTTCATTCTTCATTTTTTTATTCACCTTCATGATGATTATTTTTATTAAAAAAATTTATCCCATTTTTTTCATCTTGTCAGGGCATATTTTTGCTCCTTGACACCTATTTCTTCACCATGTGGAATTTCACGTAGTTCTAGGTGATCTTCCACTTTATAAATTCTTATAACTGATCAAAACTTTAAAAAATACAAGAAAAAATTAAATCACTCAAAAAAACATTGTTACATAATTTTTCAAAATTCCAAAAATCATAAAAATTCAAAAATCCACAAAACTTTGTAAAAAGATTATACGCAATGAAGTTTGTGTCTCTCACATGGGACTCATCTTGTATCTTGTTTTATTTTTCACATGTTTTGAAACAATGGAAAGTGGATCATCTTAATTTATAATCATTTACAAAAGATACGGTGCTTACTTTGTTTGTACTCTAGGGCACAATGAGTTTCTTAGTACTATTTCGTGGTGCACATTACTTTTCATAAAGCACCCAATTGTCCTCCATTCTTCCTCTTACATATGAAATTTTCTTGGGGTGTCATTTTTAATCCTTTTCATTTATCACAAACATTTGGGGACTAAAGCTTGATAACAAAATACTTGTGTAACTATCTTAAGCATTGTTGATTTGAGTATGTCGGTTTGTACTTATTTCCTTATTAGATTAGCTTTTTACTTCTCGTATTGTACTTCATTTTTATGTTACATGGAGTTAGAAGTTTTAGAAATGCATAACTATTTGTATTATGGAATTTTATGTCATTATACACTTTTATCATATGCTTATATTTTAATAAGGACCGATGATGAATATTTCTAGCAATATGATGTAATAAACATTATCTAATGCAAGGCCAAGTCAATTATAGATCAATTTCTCCTTGTATTTTATTCTTCCTTATTCTACCATTTCATCATCAAATCATTCTCTCCAATCCACTTATTTTATTTTCCTATTCTTTTTTTTTTTAATCATCGATCGACCTCTTTCATCACCCTATCGACACTCGAGGTGACATCCTTCTCCCTACTAATGTTTCTTCCACTCCTTTAAAAAAATGGAGTTGTTTGTGTTTGTCTACTTTCTTTGAATTAGCGTAGCTTACGCCACACCAAAAAGGATAAATATAGACACATATAGTTTGATCAAAGCACTATTATTCTTAATATTGTACTAACTATTCTCCTCCTCACAAATTGACGACACCTTGTCAATTAGACTTATCTAAATCTCCTTTTACGAAATCATTTTGGTCATATTCCTCTTATAACTGACTAATCAAGCTAAAATAACGTCTTATTAGCTAAACCATCTTCTCATCTCCTTCCAAACAACCTCTACTAGCTTCCTAGATTATCAATCCATTTCATTGGATTGACTAGTCCTCTCAAACCTCTCTCTTGCCCCTAATTCATCATTAATTAGGATTAATTAGCCTAAACCTAGATTAACTAGCTTAAGGCATGTTTAGCCTCTTCTAAACCTAAAAAGTATTTTTGTCTTATTCATTTGTCCCACATGCACCAAAATTCTTCCATTTCTGGAATTAGAAACCTATAAATAGAACTAGACCCCCTCACTTTTCCAAGAACACTTCCTCCTTTCTAGCATAAACTATAGTATTTTGTTTAGGATTAAGAGCTTTCTTCATTGTTTATTGAGCTATTTTCTTTGCTATTGCATCTTTCACTCAAGATTTTGGGTAAATGAGGGAAGCCATTAATGGTGAGCTCTCATTCTCAAATACCTTGGAGATCAAATGATCATAACTGATTGCTAAGAGTCTTAATAGGTTCATTTTCATAGCTTTCAAAGAGTAGAGAATATCTAGACATGTTAGGTTTGCTTGTTTATTTCAAGTTAATGCATGCAAAGTAATGGTTTCTTTCTTATATCTTATCATGATGCTCCATTCATTTGTTGTTTAAAGCTTTAAGGATTCTTAAGTGTTCTTTCCTCATTTCATAACTTTTGTAACTTTTCCTTGTTCACACCCTACATTTTAATTAGAAGGGCTAGGTTAGGCTTGACCCTTATTATGTGACATATTTAACAATACATTTCCTTTCAAATGAAAAAATAAAATCTTAATTACCTTTCAATATATATTTTATTATTTTATATAAAATATATATGAAAAAATTCATCATCATCAAATATTGAAAAATAAACTAAAGGTCTTAAAATGTAGTTATATTAACTAATAAAGATTCATCAAAGTAATTAGTGCATGTTCAACTTGGATCACTAAAAGGAAGAGGTCTATGATATTTATTTCTTTTCCATTCCTCATATACCTCATTCTAATCTACTATATCCAACGTTTTGTGTGCAAAAAGAAATAAAGAAAATAATGTGTCTAATCTATCCAAACAAGTGAGAACTATTTTCCATAGTTTCATTAAATAAGTTAATGAATCTTTCCAAAGTTCATCTTCACCACATTACTCTCATGCCTTCAATATGTTATTCTTTAGATGTTATTTATGTTTATTTACAACAAAACTTATATTTTTCTTCTCATATATTTCCCAGTCTTATTTTTTTTAGGGCTATAAATAAAATGTTCTTTTGGATTAAGTGCCAAATTGTTTGTATAAAAATATAATTTTCCAAAACAAAGAAATTCTTTGTTATTTGTAAATACTATTTGTTAGACAATTTAGACAGATTAAAGAAATTGTAATTTTCAAAGCCTATTATGGAAATAATAAAAATAACCGCATGAAGATATTTATAACATACAAAATAAATGTAAAACATACGAATATTTCATACCTTGAAAAACTAAATGTGGTTTAATATTACATAACTTAATCTTGATTACAAGAGTAATTTATAGCATGGATATGTGCCTAAATAATCTAATTATCCATTGATCATAAAATGTTTAATTTTTTTATCTTAGAGGCATAAAAATTAGCATTATTATACTAATAAAAATTTGAATACAAAATTAATAGAAATAATAATATTTAAGAAACCAATTTTAAAAATAAAATTAGGGCATTGATAATCAAATCCCCAAACTTCAAATATTTTTAAGATAATAGTTTAAAGAAAATAACGAGGATGGAATTTCAAAATTCGAGAGAGGTGGGAACCTGACCTTGACCATGATCTTGGTATTTGTTTCTATAAGGGGCAGATGGATTTAAGAGAAAACAATCAAGAGTGAAACAATTTTCCCTGGCAGGTTGAGTTTTAGGTGGGTGTTCTATGTGAAATTTGTCTCCACTCTCTCATCTTAATACTATGTAAGAAGATGATGGCCCATCTATGATCATGCCGGAAAAGATGGAGAATAGAGAAAGAAAAAGGTATGACTTTTATCTTATCGTCTTCATTGACTCAGTTAGAGCACAGGGTGAGAAGAGAATGAGTTCTCGCTATGTCATATTGAAGTGATTTCCATTTCTTATGGATCTTTCATATTCTGGTTTATGGTCAAAGATGATTTCCTCGAGTGATTATGGATAGCCTTCTTTTTACGGAAAAATAGTGTTGTAGCTATATAGATGTATCCTTGGTTTAGATATGGAGAAAATTAAATCTAGTTCCTTCCTATTAGTGTCATCCTTCTTGTTATGGCTCTTGAATTTTTGGAAAAAGAAATATTTATGGGGATTTCTAAGGATTTGGGAGATCTATTGACTATTGAACCTACTAATATTTTTTTGAGTTGAATGATATATGTTAGGATGTATTTTAATGTGATTATGGGCAAGCATTTACATTCTTCCATTCATCTCATTTCAGCTCATAGAGTTTTTGACCAAACTTTTGATTACTAATGTTCTCTCATATTTTGTGGAAAGTGCATATCAGTTGGTCAAAGTACAAGTAGTTATGTGGGATCCAACAAGGAATGGAAGAAAAATATTTATTGTTTTCTTCCTACTCCT
Organism: Taxus wallichiana var. yunnanensis; assembly: GCA_018340775.1. Taxonomy (NCBI): domain Eukaryota; kingdom Viridiplantae; phylum Streptophyta; class Pinopsida; order Cupressales; family Taxaceae; genus Taxus; species Taxus wallichiana. The sequence goes on from CM031234.1 coordinate 670,826,344, forward strand.
GGTTCCCCTATATGGCTGGTTGGTTTTAGTTTTGTTGGGGTTTCGATGAAGAAATGGTTGCACTTTTGCATTTGAAGTTTGTTTTACTTTTCTTCTTATTGTTTGTAGCTCGAGTTGTCGAATCTTGTATTGTTTTCTTTATCTTCTTGTAGCATAGTTCATGTTATCCTCCTTAGAACTCAGCTTTATCTTTGTAAAAGGTGAGCTGATATTTAATTTGACCTAGGTTGAGAGTTAATTCCATGTTTCAACTGTTGTGTAAACATATCTGAGATACTTTAATGGTTTTACGGAAAAAAATCATTGATCTCTGTAGGTGGAAGCTAGGGGTCTATATGGATTCTTTGGTCCCTGTTGACTTATCTAGGTGAGTCTTCCAACCATGCCCATAGATTTTGGGATCCGAGGTTCTACTAGGTATAGTTAAATCTTGTGGTCACGTCCTATCCTTTGATCCTACTACTCTAGCTAGAACCAAAATGGTTAGGGCTAGATTTTATGTTAGTGTGAGTCAAGGTTGAACCATCCCTCAATCTATTTGAATTATACAGTAACTAACATAAGATATCATAAGACCAAATTGGAAGGATCCACTATGTTTTGCTCTAAATTATATATGGCTGGGCATAATATGGCTATATGCAAAACCCCTTTTCGAAAATGTAAGATCAACAATAATAAAGGACTACAGGATTAAAAAATGGAGGAACTTGTTTCACCTAACCAAGATTTGGATTCAATTCCTCCTTCCATACAGGGGCACAAAAATGATATAGTTAGTCTTTGGAGTTGTACCTTGTTTAGCTAGTGTAGATTTGAGTGGGCGAAATGTTGACCCTAAGAAGGAACATAAGACCAACTCGGAAGATGAAAGTGAAGCAGGCTTTGAGATAGATGTGGAAGCCTTAGAGGGCTCATAAGGATAGTCGAAAGACCATAACAATGAGTAGCATGTAGAAAAAATGAAAATGAGAAAAATGAGGTAGATAGAGAGGATTTGGAAGATGAGAAAAATGTTTTCTTTGAGATTTTTTTTTGCTATGGATGGATCCTTGGAATATAATTTTGTTAATCCTCCAATAATTCTCTCGGGGTAGATGGACAAAGAAGTTTGGGAATTTGGGCGGGGATGCCTAGGTTGACTAATAACAAAGTACCAACTATCAAATCTAGGATGATAAAAATGGGTTTAGTTGAAACAGATGTCTCCATTGAAGAGGAGATGGAAATTTTATGAGGAAAAATTAAAGACATTACAAATCTAGAAAATTTCAGAAACCACAAAACCGAACATGTGTTTAAATCAGGTTGTGGTTGATGAATGGTCTCCTTTGGGTAAATTGGAGGTGGTTTTTGGGGATTGACTCTAAAAACAAGAAGAAGATATCATCTTGGACTCTTCAACCTAAGATTAATACTGAATCCCTAAGTTTCTTAAATCCTGGGAGGGTAAGAGATATAAAAATTACATCAAGGAGATATTTGGGCATGTCGAGGATTCGATGATAGATGAAACAAGGTCCAATACAAAGAGATAGACATAAGCACTCATTTTTGTATTGTGATAGAGTCATAAGGAGTAGAAGAAAATGGCATCTAGATATTTCCCCATTTTATTCTAGTATTTTCTTGTTCGCCACTTGAGGCATGCATGGTTTGTTAATTTTTTTTTCCTTTGTTTTTAGTTTTGGTGATCTTTGGCAAACTTGTCATCTTGTTCAAGTTGTAACTTGTTTGATCTGTCTTTTTCTTGTGCAGGTGGTTAGAACCGTTTTAGTTGTTCCAAGGTAGGATCCATGCCAAAAAAACTTTGCCCTTCATAAAAATAGCCTAAGCTCTATGTTCTATATTTCATTGTGTTAGAGATCTATACTTGTATCTACATTTGTATTTCCTTTATAACTTGTTAGTTCAATCTCATTTTGTTGGTTTACACTTGGGTTTTTGTTTCCAAAAATATCATTGTGTGTTTTACAAAGGGTCAATCTTGTTTAAATGAAATCCATTTTTCTTTTAACTTGCACAAATCCACTTTATTAAACTACTTGTTTGAGTTGAAAACTCTCCTTATAGCTTGCTATTCTATTGTCTTCAATATTTTTCATGCATCTCATGGGGTATCTATTTGTTTGGCCTTTTGTAGATATGGATTTGCTTAGGTGAGGGTTACCTTGCATATCTCGACCACCCTATTTTGTCAATGCTTAGGCCTCCCATTGTTGCAACTCATCATGTTTTATTATAATCATTTTTAACACTGATCCTAGCTCCGCATTGTAACCTATTCAAGCTCTATTATCTCTTATGTATAGCTCTATTCTTTCCATGTCCATCTAGCTCATCAAATCATCCAGATTTTATTTTGTTTCTTAATTCATCCTATGTTATCTTTGATCTTCTTGCATCACTCAACTTGTTTCCCTAAGCTTAGGTTTAACTTTGTTGAATGGTTGAATATCATCATGTCTAATCAATGGCTCATCCTCTTGTTTTCTTACTCTTCTTGATCCCGGTGAGTGAATTGTTATAGTGCTCGGTGCGATTAGTTGTTGTTATTTACATGTTTGAGACATTTATGTTTTCTTCTCTCCATGTTTCCTCGGGCTTGATGTGTGTATAACTTTGATTAAGCTCACATATTAACTCGGATGGGAGTTGCTTTTGCAAGTTTTTAATTTTACTGAAAATCCATTCCATTACTTGGTTTCTGTAACACTTCATCTCATGTAAAATTTACTATGCTCCTTATTATAGTATGAGGATTTGTTTCTCCATTACGGTAGGAATGTAAAGTTGAAGAAATTGTTGTATAGTTGATAGCCTACTCCCGTACATTACATTTTTGGTTTAATATATTCAAGATAAATTGAAGAAAAATGCATATTTGAAACTTGTATGTTGTAATGTACTCTCATTTTTGGTTTTAATGATCTTCTAGGAAGCTTGAGAAACATAACTAGATTTATTGCATTTTTATTGTAGCTAATTCCTTCTTATGAGCACATGTATATTGATGAAGAGATTGGATGTATTGTTTCAAAGATATGTTCTATGAGGACTATTATTTTTGTAAAATGCATGAAACCTTGATAGGAAAATGAAAAGCATTTAGTACTATTCTTGGAAAATTATAATTTTGAGCCTGTGTTAAAGACGTTGATAAAAATATATGAGCATATTTTAAGTAAATACCTCACTTCTAGATCTGTTTACATGGATGAAGAACGAAGTTCCCAATAATGCACTTCTTGGAAGTTATTATTTGAATCTCTATTTGTGAATAATTGTAGACTGAAATAATTTCAAATTTGGGTGTCTTTCATAGTGAGTTGTTTTCCTCCTTGATCATGTAATGTATATTCAATTTTGAAATTTGTAGAACGCTTATAAAATATTTATTTTGCTAAATTTTACATTCTAAAAGATTGAAAATATATATTGGAGGATGTATCATCTAAACATAAAATGTCACAATTGACATAAACATGTACTTGATTCATTGATAAGAACTATAACCCTAAAATTTCTTCTTTTTAAAAGCATGTTGATAATGTTTTTCACTTTATTTCTTACCTTTTTGTAGTCCGAATGCATGTTTTTTAAAGATGAAAATACAACAAGGAAAAGAGCAACCCGAGATCTAACCTTTGTCGTTTTATTCTTTCAGGACCATAGAACAAATTGATGAAGAATATTGGAGCATAACCTGCAAGAAAGTGGCCTCATCTAAAAAGGCAATGATGGGTCTTCTTTAAATTTTTTCATTTCCAGTTTATACTTATATGTATTCTTTTTAAGCATTATCCCTCAACTTGTGTGGGATTTGTGTACACTTTCCTTACGATAAAATTAAATAGTCTTAAGTAATGAGTTGTATATTTTTATTTTTGTATTTATTTTCAGTTACTTAATATTAAATGAAAATATGCAACACAACACACTAACAAAAATCACATAATCATAAGGAAATAAAATGACTTAATTGTACATATATTTGATCATCTAGAACATGAGTACTAACACCTGATTATAACTATAAATCCCTTAAAAACATCTAATCAATAGCTTAGCCTATTGTTTCAACATGTTAATTCTAATGTGTGTTATCATTCCTGCCTCCTTTAAGGCCCTGCAATAGTGTTCTATGGGTGATGTTCGGTCTTGGTGAAGATGACATCCTGGAAAGGCATCATATATAAGCCATTGCATCCTAAAACCACACTTTGAGCTACAAATTTGAATGTATGACATCCTTTAATCCGTCAAAATTGAGCAACCGAGAAAAAAATTTCTACCCCTTCCCAACGATGACCAAAAATGGTCAGCAAGGAGGACATTTGATGTATTTTATTTGATTTATTGAGGCATGAAGTCTTTCCCCCTTGCGATTGTATTATGTAACTTTAATTTTGGATTTTATATATATATATATACACACACATATATATATACATACATATATATATTATATACGTGTATATTTGTATATATATGTATGTATATATACATACATACTTACATATACTATATATATATATATATATATATGTATGTATATACATATATACATATGTGTGTGTGTGTGTGCTTGTGCGTGCACGTGCACACTCACACATGCGCATGATTGTGTGTGTTTGTGTATACACACACATATTATTGATGGCTTATTTGGTGTATATGTCTATTGTGTATTGTGTGATGATTATTTTTGGCCTTTAGTAGTGATTGTATATTTTGTTGTTTCTATATACATTATTGGTATTGTTGATTTGATAGATAATGTTGATTGTTGAGATTTTTGTTTATGTATAAATAATTGTGTTATTTTGAAGTTTGAATTGAATGAGAATTAGATTTGGAGATTAAAAATATTATAGTATATGGTAGATAGATGCATATATGTGACGAACGTGGTAATGAGTAGAAAATAGATATAAATGGTTATATGATGATATAATGTATAGGAATGTAGGATGATAAAATAATGATGCAATGATAATTGTATGATAATGAGATGTGTAACAATTAAGAGAAGTAAATTTGTTGAGGATAGAAGGGAAAAGGATAATTTCCCCCAACGTTACATTGAGGTTCATTTAAGCAATAATCTCCTCAATAATTATGTATCAACCATGAGAACATGAGTGCATCATCGAATAGATATATGGAGATGGGAATCATCTACCATAGGCTAATATTTCATCGATGCATAGTAGGAAAATGTGAAATAACAAGGTCATGTGTGTATGTACATAATTGGATTTTGAAGGAAAATGTGCCAACAGAGAAGTGTGATGGTGGGATATGTTGAAGTGTACTTCTCAATAATCCATTGTGGTGTAATAACAATAGGAGTAGGTTGAAAAATATGTAGAAGGGTATGACAACTAGAGGATGTGGATGAGTAATGAATTTAGGATTGGATGAATAATGGTGGCGAGGCTCTTCTATGTGGAAGAGGGAGATATTTCTATCATGAGAGTGGGTTTAAAAACAAAATACACCCCAATATTTTAATATTTGGAGTCTATCATCAAGGGAATAACAATCATTGTCATGGTGATCATTAATAAGGTGAAAATTGTAAAAGGGGCAGTCCACAATGGTGGTGTAGCCGATGAGCGATATGATTCTTGTTGGAAGGTAAAGGAATCAACTACTTATTAAGTAAGTTATGTAAGATATCATGTAGTTTAGTGGTGTGTAAGAAGTATAATGGTCCATGGGTGGGATGTGAGGAAGATCTAGGTAGATGTCCATGCGGTAGTGGAGGAGAGGGATGCTTATACGTAAGAGAACATGGTGACCATGAAGGAGGTATAATAAGTGGGAGAGAAGAGGTCTTAGTAGGAGAGGGATGAGTAGAGGAAGTATAAGAAGGTATTATAACATGATGCACAATTAAATCCTTTAAATCTCACAATCAATAAACTAATAAAAAGAATAATAAAGAAATCACATATATCATAAAACAAATTTTATTTTAATGGAATAATCAAACCACGAAAAATTATATTATATTTGTAGATCAACATGATGAAAAATAAAATGGTGCATGAAAGAATTAAAGTGTAAAATATAATCTAGAATTGGTTTTTCTTTCCCTTGATGCAAATAAGGTAAGCATTCATATGTAACTTTAGGCCCATTATTAGAAATAAAACATCTAAGGAATGCATCCTCCATATCATAATAAGTGTTAATAGATCCATTAGGTAGATGAGTATACCATTGAAGAGAAATATCCAAAAGACTATGGGAGAAATCTTTTTATAACAATATATCACTAGAATAGGAAGTCATGTGACTAACCATAAAGTGTTAAGATGTAAATAAGGATTTCCCATGCCATCGAAATGTGAGAAAGTAGGCATAGTGAAACCCTTAGGAAAAATGGAATTGTGAATTTTCTTAGGGATGGGATTTCTAGGAAGGGTATTATTGTCAATAGAAGCATAATAGCTTTTTAACTCGAGGGTAAGGGTGTGGAATTTTCTTTGCAAATCACCAAAAATGTATCGGAGAAACGATGTCTTATGAAGGAATGCTGTGAGAAGTGAGAAGCACATTTAGAGGTTGAAGCTAGCCATTATGAGTGATCATGGGGAATTGAGGGGAGGAACTAGATGTGGAAGGAGAGTATGTAAGTGGATGATCTAATGGTTTAATATGTAAAGATTCCATGGGTGTATAATTAACATTAATAGTAGGAGATGCACTACGAGTATAATTTATTTCAATATGGAAATCATTGGAAATAATTTCAGAAATAGAAGAGATAGGATATATAGATTCACCTTCAACAATCTTAATGGAAAAAACATTGTCATTAAGATTTTCATTATCATTATCATAATCAAAGTCACTATCATCCATATTTTCACAAGAAAAATGTTTATCGAGAGAAATAATATCAATTAATGCTATCATTTTCCATATTACAAGGAGAAGAGGATGCAACACCATTCATGTTTCAGTGGAATGGAGATTATATTTGTAAATTTTTATAATATAAGATACAAATGAAGAATTAGGACTCGGAAAACATCATGATTAGATTCTTGGAATACAAAGATTTAGTGGATGACATGAGGATCATATAAAGGATTATACATAAAAGCACATAACTCATATTCTTCGTAGTTGTTGTAAATAATTTTTGTATGCTCATAAAGATCATAGGGTGATTTGGGGAAGGGTACCATTTCATAGCCATGAGGGATATGGATCATATCAAAATAATTTTGATGAAGGAGTCAAGTTTACCAAATGATTTAATATAATTTGAATTAAATATTATTTTAGAGTAACTAATGTCACAATTAATATTCAGATTGTGGAATATAGTAATATACAAGAAATAAGTATTTAACAATGTAAAAACCTGAAAAAGGAAGAAGAAAGATGGATTTTCTTATTTCAATTGATTTGGAAGTGATCAAGACTTTATGAATATTTGATTTTAATGGAAACATTTTTGAAATGGTTCACATAGGGTTCTGGAACTTATAATTGTATTGTAAATAAGTGGCCACGGGAGAAAAGGAGTGCCTCAAGCGCTAGTGTTTGTTATGTGCACTAGTGCTTACATGAATGTTAAAGATATGATATTTTCTAGGTTTGAAGATCTTTTCTTATACTTTCTATTTTCTACTCGATTTCTCTTTTACGCTTCGATTGCACCGATAACTTGCAACATAAAATGTAGCTACTGTAAAAACTCACAAACACATGAGATATGAATAAAATATGCAATATGTGAAGTTAGACTCACCCCAGGTGGTCACTTGACGAGTGACCTTAATACCTAGCACTGCAAAGTACATGTCAAACTCCATGTAATTCTTTGTGATTGTGTGTGAAATGGGGTCCTTAGGTTTTCCCTTACACCGATGAATCGAGATAACGGGCTATAAATTTCTTTGATCTAAGAATGTAGATCTTTGGTATGGAATTCAACACTTTTCCTTCCTATGTTGTGTATGCGGTCCCTTTGAGTTGTAGTAGAAATATTTATTTGTGATATTACCTCTTGATTTGTTAGCAAAAATAATGGTTAGTATGTTTCCTATATATGATTATCTTGATTAAATTTTGACACCAAAGACACTAAAGTTTGAATAAGAATGCAAAATAAGTATAAGAAAGGAAACAAGGCCAACCACAAATGATAAAAATGTGAAAAAATAACAAAATGGATAGGAGCACCTTGAAGTGACACAAGCACCTAGGTGCTAGCTATTTCTGATTGGGCTCTAGCATCCTAAGACCATGAATGATAGATGTGACAGATAGAAATATAGGGATTCCTTTGATGTGACCATAAGTGCATACAAAACTAAAAGGTTTACAAGAGAGTCACAATAGAAATAAATCAAATATCGTAGATGGATAATGGATAGTGTCACAAGTGAGTACTTTTACTACTTAAGTTTCATACATATAATCACATACGAGATGTCATCGTAAAGTATTTATATGTGCATATTTTTTCTCTACAAGTTTTTATATGTCCCTTTGAGAAATATCTTACTTTTTAAATGCACAAATATATATTTCCAACATAAAAGATCTTTTTCCCCTTTCATCCACGTGATCCTTGTAAGCTTGGATATTTTTTTATAATTTTATGAACACTTCCTCCTAAATCTCACACATATATTTTACATAATCTTCCACTTATATGCTCATCTTTTCCACCACTTTGCACAATATTGTTACTCCTCTTGGAATCATTCCATAGAAATTTTAGTATTGGTTCTTTCTTTGCAATTCTATTGGCTTGTTCATTGAACAAAAATTCAGCTTGCATTTATACCATATCCCACTACTTGGGATTATATTGTAGCAAATTATGTTATAAATTGTCTATAATTCTATTTTTACTTCCATTTTCCCATCACTTTATGTATGATACATTGAACTTAAATTAAACCTTATGTCCATATTTTTCCATAAAATCCTCCAAAAATTACCTATGAAAATAATCACATAGTGGTAATCCATATAGTCGTAATATTTCCCTAAGAAAATAATATTTGATGCTTTATGAATCATTGGTATTGCTTCATGTTATAAAATGTACCTAATATGACAATATTTTGACCGCCACAAATATGGAGTCAATTCTTTTCATGTTTCTTGGAAATATAAACAAAAATCCATGTTGATAGTAGTCTATGGCTTCTTGGGTAAAAAGAATGATACATACAACCTTGTATTTTCTTTGCACCACTTGTCTAGCTGGTAATTATATATATGTGAACATATTTGAGCACATATACACTAATTCTTGAAAGTAATAATGCTCCTCTAATTTCGCTGAAGTATTGTGACCTTGAAAGAAACTCGTTAGTGTAGAATCATAACACCCCGAATGGCTTGGATGTGAAGTGGGGCATTCAGGTGTGATTGCACAACATAGAGCATCTCTAAAATTTTGGGACCTTTTGAGTTGAGAGAGCTCTCTATATTAAGGTTGGTTCCTATTCCTATGTTCAGTGCACACAAATAAATTACAGCAGAGATCTATTCTAAATCTACTCTATTTAATCAAGGAGACAGGGTTGATGAGATGCAAGAAAATAAACCTAAGCTAATGAGGTGATGCACCACAGGAATATTATACATTTGTTTTTCAATTTAACACAGACCAAAGAAATGCAATATAAACACCATGCATAGATAACCAAACTACAATAAGAGATCGGAAAGACAACAATGAATACATGAGAGGGTTGAGAATCATACACATATATATTATTTCTCAGTAGTTGATATAGTATATTGTAGTGGCCAAGAAGAAAAACTTGCATTATATCCTGAATGAGAGTTTAGGAAAGCTCCATAAATCCTCTTGCAAAAAAAAAAGAACGGAGGGCACAAAATAGAAATGTCCAAACTTTTACAATGAGTCCCGACCCTTCCTTTATAGATTCAGCACAGAGGGAAGAAGGAGAGAGAGGTAGGAAAACTAATTCAAATCTCAACCACTGGCCATCAATGCCTCCTATAAATCCACCCCAAATTTGTCATGTCTACATTGATTACTTGTTCGGTGCCTTGAAGGAGGAAGAATGACGGATCAGATCAAATCTGATATGGTTGTTGGAGAAAATAGATCTTATATTAATGGCACAAATATGTAACGCCCATATTTTACACACATAAAAACAACATGGTAAAATACCGCGATAAATTTTTATTTATTTACATTGCGCATTACACACTGCCATAAGGGCTCTAATTAAGGAAAACTCAACAACACATATGACACTTACATAAGTCATCGACTCACATAGACACATGAAAACATCATATAAATGTCTATGCTACACTTTATCCAATGAACGAATATTAGCAATAATCGAACCACAAGAAAAGGACACAAGGATTGGCACACCCACAACGTATCATTTCTTTAATTGTATCTTAATTACGATTAAAATTCCAATAAAATTGTTGTGTAAGGATATTTTTATCCTTTTTCTCCTATAGATTCTTAATTTCATTCCACATTTAATTTACATATCAACCATTTTATGTTGGATTTTTATTCTTTACGAAAATTTCCATAAGTTACATAATTATTTGGCATAATTGAAAATTGCATACAAGGTACTTAATGCTCTTCTTCTTATGTTAAGAATATGCTTCTCAAACGTTTATTCAAAGTTATAATTTTACCCTTGCTACACAAGTGAATTTGATGTGGTGCCGAGAAATAAAATATTAGGACCTAAGGGAGAATTAGATTCAAGGTACTGCTTACCACAAACATTCTTCGATCAAGGTATTTTTATTTCCCTACCATAGTTAATATAGTTCAAAACAACTTGTTGAATCCATTCAACATTTCCACATCAAGAAATTTTATTTGGATTCATATATATCTTTTGTTTTCTCGAAGTTTGATCTCACCAAGGGCAATTCATATTCTTCTTAACACATGAAAATGTCTAAATGAATTATACAGAGACTCCAAGATTGACCTTAATCCTAATCTCAAATCTCGTTTTCAACTTATAGGATATGTTCTTACATTGCACTATGGTCTCATTATTAGCATTGATCTCTAACAAAAGGAGTTACGAAAGTATTTGTCTAACATCTTGAAGAGGTACAAGAATGGGAGAATTATAACTATACATGAACCATAAATGATTTATGTTCAAGTTCGATCCCATGTTTTCTGCATTTCACGATTCGCATGTGAAAATTCTTTGAATCATAATGTCATAAAAGGGCATAATGAGGGATTACGGGACAATATTTTAGTTTCTGGGTTCTCTAAAGTCGACATCTTTTAAATCAATTTTTTTTGCAAAGAGTTACTTATAGTTTTCTACCCACACATTAATCTCCTAATCAACTTAGGTTTAATTTGATTTCAATTTTCACTCAAGATTTACGCCCTATTATATATTAGATTAAGATTCAAAAACATATTTAGCCTATAAAGTCTCCGTAAAAGATCAAGATGCTATATTGTCACTATCCAAAGGTAAGACATTTAGCTGAGAGGATCTAAAGAGGTCATTAAGAAGATTTTAAGTGATAGTACATCTATTTCAGTAGCTCCATGATGTCGTATGGATCCCAGAAGCAATTCATTTGATGAAGAATTTTAATTCTAAATCTAACTTCGGAAGGACAAGGTAGTCCACTAGGTTAGAAAGGAAGAGATATATCTACTTACTCCAGATAAAGCTTGACTGTGTTGCTCCTATCTGCCAGGTTTATAAAGATGTCACCAAACATACCAACTAAGAAGATAAACCCATTTTTGGGCTCTTATTTACCTAAACTAGGATGTTCCATCGAGTGTAAAGGTTCATTTGAAGGTCACACTTTCCAATGCTAAGGTATTAACACATGCGAGTTAGATATGCACGAATTTTGAACTAGGGTTGACTGTTTCACTTGGATTTATTTATTGCAACTTCAAGGTGAGAAACACATCATCCACTATTTAATCAAAAAATTTCCAATGGAAGTGCACTACAAGGTATCAAATTCAATTTCATTAAATATATATATTCAGCTTTGACCATACAAATTTTGGGATCAACATAAAATCCATGATTAGATACATATTTCCCAAGATATCCTTAAAACTCGTAACTCATTCATATTAGAAAATTTAAAATATAAATTTTCTATGGCATGAGACTGCATTATACATATATTCATTTTACAATGACCTATATAAATTACAATAGTAAATAATGAATTACACATCACCTTTTCGTCATCATTCTTGCATCCTGCAAAACCATGTGAGCATGAAATCAATGATAAATTACTAGCATGGAATCCACCCTAATCTAACATAATTAATGTCTTTAGTTTCCCATTTACATATAATAATAATTATAATTTTCATTTGAAAGAAAAGGTTTAGAAACATGTATTCATTTCATTTCATTTCACTTCATTTTGTAATCAAGGTGAGAGAAAGGAAGAGAGAGAAACACCATTTTGTCAAAAGTTCTATTTCACACAAGTTACACTATAGAGTTTTCAAACAGTTATTTACATGTGTCAAAAGTTTCCATGGTGGTTTGGCAACCCGACAGGGGTCCTACAACTCTCTTTTTACATTTTCCTGTTAGCTACAAAAATGTTCGAATCAAGCTCGAGGCTAAGAATCCACTTTCAAACGTTGTCTTCCGATGATCAAACACACCATGGTTAAATTTATACATGTCCACTTATATACCAAGATTTCATAGGAACTAACTTGAACTTGAACTAGTGAACGGTTTATGATTGGTGAATAGTTTTCTAGGGCCATCGGTTGTAATTGGCCTAGTTACAAATGATTAAAAGTTAGCTCAAGGGATCAGTAAACCACATCCAAAACTAATGTTTGATGGATGTACGTGCCATGATAAAATTCCTACAAGTTCCCCATATATGGATAATTCATCAGAGTCGATGGAACTCAGAACTAGAAAACTATTTTCAAACGACGACATGATTTTTGAAGCCACCGGTCCTAATTGGTCCAGTTTGACCTAGTCAAATTGTGACTAGAGGCCTAAAAATGGCTTTTTTAAAACTATACAGAAAATTATTTTCCATGGCTGAAGGTTCCATGTAATTTTCTAGTAAAAACACTACAGGTTTGTGAAGACGGATAATAATTTCTCTATCTAGGTTTTAAATGGTGGTTCGAAACGAAAGCCAACTATTTAGATTTAAAGCAGCTTCCTACCGCTACAAAACAATATAATAGGGGTCTAGTAAAAGCATCAAAAAGGTCACAAATGTTCATTTGGGGTGATTCAAAGATTGAAGTGACACCTCACATAACAAGGTACATGAAGGAAGCTTAACCTCCCCTTTCCAGAGTTATGAAGGTTGCTTTGCGAGTCTCCGAAAGTTGCAATTTTATCTATTTAAACAAGGAGATGGCCAACACATTTACCAAGAAGTCAAATTATAGTCATCAATAAAAGAGGTGCTATAGCTATATCTAGTTTGGTTGGGACATTGCTAGATCATCTCGAAGTGAGGGTTTAAGTTCATTGTTTACCAAGGAATAATAGGTCTTGTAAGTTATATTATAATGTTTTATTGTTTTAAAACCGGTTTATTTAATATAATCAAATGTACCAAAAATAAAAATAAAACCCTTTGCTTTAAATTTTTAATCCGTTGGAAAAGAGAACTAAATAATAGAAATTATGAGAGATGAGGGAGATGAACCATGCCGGATAAATTTGCATCCGTAGTGTATGGCGGGTTAATCCATATTCTAGTAGGTGTTGAATGACTTTTAGCATTTCACCAAAAAATTGCGTGCATTTAGAAAATCCTCCATAATTAATTGGCGGATTCCAAAATCTCAATTCAAAACCTCTAGTATTTTTGCACCAGCATTTGTGTGGATGTTAACAAATGTAGAGTGATCGGGGTAGACACTTGTGGGTTACATAAGGTCAATCAAACTGATTTAACAACCCACATCCTTTCCTTTTAACTCAAATTCATGGCCCATTATGAAAGGATGATCTACAAGTTCTGTAGATGGGCATGTTACAAATGATTAACCCCTCATTCACCCTCCTCCTTCAACTTTACAACAATTTTGGATTTGGCTTCCTCTATTCTTCAAAGATAGCTTTCTCAAGTTTCCAATTTTCAACAAAACCTTTTCGTGCACATCTTACAGTCTATGTTTCCCATAAGACCACATTTTTGAAGCAATTTTTTCATAATGTTTATACGCCATGCATGACCCCACGTTTTACACCCATGTCTACCTTGCAATTCCCGACTACAACATCTGATGAAATTCTTGTTCTAAATTATCCATTTTGGCACAAGTTGGAGGATGCTGGAAAAGGTTGTTAAGCATGTCCTGCAGTCTTGAAAAGTTCCATGGCCTTTTAAAAACCCATTTTACACATATTCTGCAACCAATGTAATCATCTAAGCCACGTTTCAAGCATTTAGTAGAACAGTTCACATGCCAAGATCATGATTCCACACTTGAATACGTATCTACCATAGCAATTGCAACTATAAAATATGGAAGAACTCCCATTTTGGTGCATAGTGGGAGTAAAATAGAAAAGTAACAAAAAAGATAGATTTTCATTATGCTTTTATAGACATCCTTATCCATTTACAAAGATTACATTTTTTGCACAAGCAAGGAATACACGGAAAATGAAAGCTATTCTGATTGGAGACATGTTTGCATCATATAAGGAATATTTTGACTATCCTAGGAGGTCACCCATGCCTTTACATGCTTCCATGTTTTGCATACATATCTACTCTGAACACTTGTAACTACAACATCGAGAAAGTATCCTTTTTGTGCGGGTTGGGAGGCGGATGAAAAAGGGATAACTGATCACGTTGAAGACTTGTTTGTATAAAGATGAAACCATGTGATAGGCTTGGAAGAACCCCGTGTCTTCCGAACCCTACCTAAAATGTAATCCTATTAGAAGTTTCCTCATTCCTTCATGCATCTAAACACTATCACAATGTGTAAAAAATAATACCATGAACGTGTTACCAGCTGGGGGAGGTGCAATACATTTTTTTTACTCACCTACAACTATCAACTTACTTATATATTTTCAAAGCTACTTGGGTTTCATGAGTTAATGCATTCCTGCATTATTGTGCAAGGAAAGGATGACTCGAAAAAAAGGCTCCGGGGGGTATGACATTCTTTATCTCTGCTACATGAAAATCCTTCCCGGCATCACTAAAACTATCATGTCTCCAACATGTTAAACCATCTCCCATTCACTCGCCATCACCATGACACCATCTCCACTGTCTAACCACCGCCAAATTCAATTACATTCCTTTATTTTATTACAATGATTTTTTTTATTTTTTATTTTTAAATTTATCTACTTTAGATTAGTTCATTATATTTTATGTTTTTTTAAGATGCCAGTGGCACTACAAAATACGTCTCTTCATTTTTCCTTAGCTAACTTCTTCAAATTCAAGTTTGAAATTCCATGGCATGGAAAAGGTCAAGATATTTCAAGGATACCAAATTTGTCGATTTCGAGTCTTGAATCAAAAGATATGCCCATTTGAAATTTTGATTTGGGCCCTTAAAAATTGTAGGAACCAGCTTATCAAAATGGGTCTTTGAAACCTGGACACATGGAGGGCTAGTGCATGTTTGGGAACGCCCCCGAATTTTAATTCTAAAGTAGCACCGTGATAACACTTGCTCCTCCACCGGCTTGTCTTTGCTTTGACTATTCAACCATGAACCTATCCCTTTATTAGACCTGGGACACATGAAAGGTCCGCGCTCATTTGGAAACCTGCTTAGGATTTTACCTTTGAAGGATCATGAGGTTGACACATGGAAGAATCCGTAAGATCTTGGAATTTTCAATGGACGCTCTTATATTTTTAGGCCCTGAACACGTGGCGAGATGGCACTCATTTGGGGATTGCCTTTTGGGCCGTGCCTTTGAAATTGTGCTAATGTAACACGTGGCACCATACGCTAGTTGATAATAATTAGTCTATTTTGGGCCCCCTCTGTCCCATTTTTAAACTTGGAATACGTGGCGAGCCCATGCTCATTTGGGTCCCTTATTTTGGATTTACCTTTGGAGATGCACCGAGATGATACGTGGTAGCTTCTGCTAGTACCTTTATACTTCATTTTTTAGGGTCGCCCTATTTGATTTTTTTGACTTTTAGCTATTGAATCTACCCCTGTTTGGGCCTAGGACACATGGAGACTCTACCGGTTGGTTGAGTCTTCCTTTTGGATTCAATCTTTAGAGGTGTGCCATTTGGACACTTGGTAGCTTCCATTGACTCTCTATACTTAGCCAATTTTGGGGCTCATTCTGAGTCATTTGCAGAGCTTGAAGAATTCAAGCCTTCGCTGTTTCTTTTCCTTTGAGCCTCTGATTTCTTCCTTCCCTGACCATGCTCCTCCATTTTAGAACCTTCCTATAACCTACTCATTGGATTTGAAGCGTGGGTTCATTTGACGGAACCATTTCTTGAATTTCTTCCTGCACATGGGGTCGTGTTTGATCAATTTTGTCGAGGGACAAAATAGAGATAACAATTTGGCAACTCTAGGGGGCATCTATCTATTACAAGAAGAGATCAGTTTTCTTGTTATATTCATTAGGCACAGTCGTGATTGGCGACTGAGGTTGATATTGTTCTTCCGAAAAGGACCCTTTGGAGCTTCGATTTTAGTTGCTCTCTATTTTTTCTATCAAAAAATGAGCAACTATCACGGAAACTATGGGTCTCCTTACTACAACATTGAAGGGCCTGGTGCACTCTCTTGAGGCACATGGAATTGTATAACAAAACAAACCTAGAGGAACAAAGAACCTATGCCATAGCACTTAGGGAAACAAAACCAAGGGCTACAAAAAAATAATGTGCATATGCACTTAGGGAAATTAAAATCCTATGCTAATATTTACAAGGGTAGAAATTTCCCATTCAGTATCAATGTTTGAGATAGATCTCGTTAACTAGGATCTGTAATTATTTGCTATCCAATTTAGCCAGTTGGAAGGCATTGCTACTCCTGCACTCTATGATCATGTAAGGGCCACTCCAAATGGCATCAAATTCAGAGTGCTTTCCTCGATTTTCCCGATCTGCATCCCACTTTAGAACTAAGTTCCCTTCTTAAAAGGCCCTCGCTCTTGCTTTCTTGTCAAAAATCTTTTTTTATCAATGCTTGATCCTTTTCCATGACTTGCATTGCATGCTCTCTTTCCTCCCCTACCTCCATTAGCTCTAGATACCCGATTGCCATAGCTTCAAACTCGCCTAGATCCAATAGTTTCATGAGCTCCAGAGAAGGAAACTTCAATGATATGGGAAATATTGCCTATTTTCCATACACAAGCTTATATGGAGCTCTTCTTGTGGATATTTTAAATATGATCCTATAATCCCATAGAGCTGATTTGAGCTTTGCATGCCAAGCCCTCTAATTTTCCTCAAGAGTCCTTCGATAATCCTTAATACATTCTCATTTTTGGACTCTACTTGGCCATCACCCTCAAGGTAATAATTTGATGAAGTGCTCGGTACACACCATTCATAATTTCCCATTCAAAGTGATCCTTACACAAAGGAATTACAATGCATTATCTGATATAATAGTGGTAAGGACTCCAAACGTGGTGGCTATTCCTTCATAAAAATCCAAGATGTTGGATTCATTTGCTTCTTTAAGTACCTCTACTTCATTCCACAGGGGTGAAATAGTTTGGTGCAGTAAGTATCCATTTGTGGCCTTGGATTTAATTTTGGTTAATCACTCCAATGAAGTCTAGTCCCCATTACATGAATGGATGATCCACTGAAATGAGATGAAGGGGCATGGCTGTTAATTTCTCTTTTCCTATGAACAAAGAACACTTCTTGCACTTCTTAACCCATGAATAGTAGTCCCTAAACATTGTAGTCTAATAATAACCAACTTTCATGATCTTGAGAGTTTTTGTTCAAGGGGAAAAGTGACCTCTTGCATATCCATCATGGAACTCATGCAATACTCTCTCAATTTGGAAAGTCTCAATGCACCTCAATAGAACACCATTGATATCCCTTTTAAACAAGATACCACCAATAAGCACATATGGAATTGCTTGTAGTCTGAAGTATATATATATTTTTTTTTTTGCATTTTTGTGGGCATAAACCTATTTGAAGGTAATGCACCAAGGCTTGGGTCCAACATGGAGCAGTGCATAACTAGCTGGTTGTTCATAATCATTTTGTAGAAATAGGAAAACCTCTTTTCCACCCTCCGACTAAACCTATTACATGGAGGTGAGCTATTCAAATAGATCTTTGCCTTGAACCAATTTGGTCACCTTGATCTCAATGTCATATTCCATTACCCGGGTGATCCAACCTACCCTTTCTCATTCAAATCCTTATTTAAAAGGAAGTCCTTAACACCAACATGAGATACTAGCAGTTGAATCTTGTTATTTGAAACCAAGTGTCTGAAAAATTTTAAGCTCCCAACAACAACAAGGACATGTTTTTCAATGAAAGAGTATTATACCTCGTTGTCCTCCAAGCTCTGGCTGAATAAAGCTATGGTTTTTCCCGAACCTTCATTGTTGGGTTTGGACCACGATGGCTGAGATGGTGTCTGACCCTCCAAAAGCATATAGCATGAAGTATTTTGAGAAGTCTAGGTTAATGAGGGTTGGAGCTTGTGATATTACAAGTTTGATGACCTCAAAAATCTCTTTTCCTTCTGCTATCCATTTAAATGCAAGACTCTTCTTTAACATCATTATTAAAGGCTTCAAAAGAGTAACAAAATCAGTACAAACTTATGAACAAAGTTTATACTCCTAAAGAAGCTTTGGAGAGAATTTGTATGTTGTGGCAATGGAAGTTTTTGGATGGCTTCAAACCTTACAGGATCAATTGTCAATCCCTCTCTTGAGACAATGTGGCCCAACAATTTCCATTCATGAGCTAGGAACACACACTTTTTTGGGTTTAATGACACCTCGAACGTTCTACATCTCTACAATACATGTCTAAGGTGAAAGAGATGGTCTCCAACATTCTTTGAGAAGACATTGATATCATCTAGATACACTAGGACTATGTTGTTGACTAAACAATTAAATGCCATGTCCATAGCTCACCGAGATGTTGCTCCAAAGCATTTGATAGTCCAAATGACATTTTCTTATAAGCATATATATGCCATTTACTGGTGAAGGATTTCTTGAATTGATCTTCCTCTTTCACCATTATTTGGTTATAGCCTGAGTACCCATCTAACAATGAAAACCTCTCAAAACTAACTACAACTTGTAAGATTTGATCCATTGATGGAATTGGGTAGTGATCCTTAAGTGATACTCTGTTAAGATCATGCAAGTCCACACACAACCTGATTTCTCCATTTTTATTTCTCACAAACTACCAACTTAGCAAACCAACTCAAATGCTTAATAAGAAAGATGATAATGGCCTCAATTAGGTTGTTTAATTATTTTATCATTAGAGGCTCAATGTGAGGATTTAATGGCCTCTCCTTCTATTTGAAGGGCTTAGATCCTATGTCCACTTGATAGTGTGCTATGCCAAATTTGGGTTGAAACCTCTTAAATCTTTGTAAGTCCAGGAAAAGACATGGGAATTCTTGAAAAAGTTGAATAAACCCATATTTTTCTTGTTGAGTGCTTACCTTGCGAATATGCAATGTTTTACCTTATTCTATGAAAATGAGCTCTAAATCCTCATCCTTGACCTAAATATTCACCTTCTACTTCCTAATTGGTCATTTGGTTTCAAGATTGATTCCAAAGTGAAAAGACCCTTTGGTAGTTTGTTATTCCTCATCTGCACCACTTGATCACCGTACTTTGCTCCAACTGTCTTGATTCTTGGAGGAGAACTCATCTTCGTCTTGTAGAAATTTGACAATTTTTTGATCATTTTCAAAGACTTTCCGACTTGTGTTGTTGTCTAGGATAGCTGGCCTCACAACCAAATTGATATGGGGCTGAGATTTATCACTCTTGATACTCTCCACAACGTCAAAGGCTGCCCCATTTTCTGCCAATATGTCTGCTACTTCATTCTTCTTCCTTGGGATGGAATTGATGTTGAATGCTTTGAAATCCTCAATGAGGTCCCATACCCGGTTCTTGTAGATCTTTAGCAGATCACTATTGGTAGTATTTTTTCCTCATACCTAATTAGCAACTAGTTCACTATCACCAAACACTTGCAAGTTATTGATCTTTGTTTCCTTGCCCAAGGCGAGTCCATGAACCAAAGCTTCATACTCTGTTTGTGTTGTTTGAACAAGAAAATTAGAAGTAGAAAGTTGATTACTATTTCATACTTTGAGGCGAGACAAGCATAGCCCCCTCCTCTAGCTCCTCATCTACTCCTTGATCTATCAAAGAACAATTTCCATACTTAATTATCATCTTTGTGATTTGGCTTAATGATGTTAGGAAGAGGGTGATTTTACTCATACAAATAGTACACTCCTAGCTTGGATTCCTCCATCTCTTTATATGGGTCAAAAGAATGCCTCTTGTTCACCCAATCGTCGAGGGTCAAGTCTGGGATACACCCCACCTTGGTATTTTTATTACAAGTGTTTGGGAGGTCCTCTTGATCAAAGGATGAACAATTGACATTGATTGGGTTAGGTACATAAGAATCAATATGGTAATCTAAAATGGGCTTAGATCTAATTGTTGCTTTAGCTCCATTACTTGTTCTAAAAGTATGTCCAACTAATCAACAAAAAATAGCCTCCAATCTTAGTAGTGAAGTCCTTGGACAAACATAATGCAAAATGTGGTGGCAAGTCTATGACTGCAACATTTTGCAATATAGTCACATTGGGGCATGCATGCTGTGTGAGGCTCAAATCATTAATGATTCAAATGGTTTTCACCGCTGTCCCATCCAATTGCACTATCCCTCTGGAGATGACTTCTTATTGAAGACCCGGTTCATCGGCTATTTATTTTGGCATTAGAAAACTACTTTCCCTCGAATCAATCATGTAATTATGTACCATTTTTTCCCCAATGATCAATGAAACATAGAATGGAGGAGGCTTCATATTCTTACCTTGTTTTCCTCCATGGTTTCCCTCAGGCGAGCCACATTGGTAAGCACTTTCTCTTGCTAGCTAGGGGGCCTATTTGAGCTTGACCAATTGGCCATAACAGTCTGCAACAGATCTCTCTATCCTAGAATGGCCAATGACTCCCACATTGAAATGTTCACATTTGTCTTCTTCATTTGTTTAATGATATTAAATGAGCTATCCTTTTGTTGCCCCTTTCCTGGTATATTTTTCTCTTGCACATGGGTTGTTACAACCAAAGGCTCGAGTGGGTATGGAAGGTGAATTGGACTAGCTCTGCATATTGGGAGTTGCATTTTGAGTACCAATACCTTGTGGAGTAATGGAGGGTTGAGGATTACCTGAGTTTGGTGATTGTCCTTCTCTAATATTCCTTTTCTTGGACCGTGTATTGGCAGCTACACTTTGAGAAGGGGTTTGATTCATACCATAGAAATCTTCTTGCCAATCGACAAGCCCGCCACTTGGTGGTGCCTCTTGATGAGATCCTTGTTACTTATTTTCTTCTTGGTTAGATCATTTGTGACCCACCAATGGTCTATACCATCAAGGTCTGGTTTAGTGCACCATTAAATCACATTGATTAGTTATGGAGCTGATTGCATGGGAAACACCAATCATATTCTTATGCCATATTATTTTGTGTTGGAACCAATTCCCTTAATGTTGAAGCTATCTTTGGATCATATGAACTGAAAGGTATAATAGCTTGAAGTTTTCCTTGGTTTTGATTCGATTTACAACCTAAGATGGTCTCCTATTTTTCTCGTACGGGGTCTAGCATGATACTTATTCCGAGTCCGTATGGCCTAAAAATCTGAGTTTACTATCTTGCTTGATAATCACTAACTCATTCAATAGGTTCTACAGTTTTTTCATAACTTCTTGAAGCTCTTTTGAGGTGCTAGAGGATGAGGTGGAGGATTCAGCTCAACTTTGATTCCTAAGGGTAGGTATAGGAGCTAATGTCGGTGTCTGGCTAGTGGTCAAATCTTCTAGTTCTAGGTATAGATGCATAGGTGGCCTAGGAGAAAGTTTTCCACCTAAATTAGAGAATTTTCAGTGATTATGGAAATGTTATAGGCTTAAGGTAAGGTGGTTCCTCCTATGGATTGAATCATTAAAGAAATATCATAATTTAGAGTCAAGAAAGTATATGAAAGCACCTTCATCTATAGGCCTTACACCAATAGAATCTTGTCCCATTTCCTTTGGAATCTAAAGTTGAAATCTATTAGATTTTCATTAGGGGCCCTCTTAATGGTTGTTAAATGCTCCAACAGGATAGATTATCTCCCTTCTCTCCAAATTGATCATGAAGAGCTCTGCACAGATGGTCCCAAGTTTGAATAGAGCCTATTGTTAGACTCCTGAACCATTGTGAAGCTTTACCCTTGAGTGAAGAGGCTAGTAACTTGACTACAATGTCCATCTCAGTGATCTCATGAATTACACAAACATTTGCAATGTCTTGAATGTGGTCACTAGGAGAAGTTTGGTTTTCTCTAGTGAAATATGGGATGCTCTTTAATGATTCCATTGGGAATGGATTTTTGCATTGACAGAAAGTGGGCTACTTTGCTAGTGAAGTTGACATAAGGATTAGGTGGTTGTGCCATTCGATCACCGAGAACCGTTGTTGATTGGCTGAATGGCCTACTAGGAGGAGGTGTTGACAAGTTTTTATTTGGTGGAGATGAAGACCTTTGGGCTCTTCTCCTCTTCGCCTTCTATCTGGGGACAAGTATAGATAGAAAAATAGTCCCTCCTCTCTGGTTCTTGACATTGTTTGTATTCTTCTCATGAAATTGAAAATTTTGGACTATTGAAACTAGTAGATTCTGGTTCTTTTGAAGTTGCTAGATGTGTAATTTCAAAGCTTCTTAAAAGCTAAAATCACAACAAGTAAACATCAATCTTACTACAATAAATATGGAGATTTCCTGGTCCCACCGGCGTGCCAAAACTATTAAAGTAAAATCACAAAGACCCTAAATGGCCTAGGTGTGAAGTGGGGAATTCGGTGTGCTTGCAAAACATGGATCATCTCTCAAAGTGTGGGACCTTGCAAGTCAAGAGATCTCTCTGGATTAAGGTCGGATCCTATTCCTCTATTCAAGTGCACACAAATAAATTATAGAGGATCTGTTCTAAATCTACTCTATATTACCAAGGAGACAGGGTTGAGGAGATGCAAGAAATTAAACGTAAGCTAAGGAGGTGATGCACCAAAGGAATGTAAGACACTAGTTTGAAAGTTAACACAAACCACGAAATGTAATAAAAACACCATGCACAGATAACCAAACTACAATAAGAGATCATAATGGCAACAAAAAATACATGAGAGGGTTGAGAATCATCCACAGACATATATATTATTGCTCAAGAGTTGATACAGTATATTGCAGTGGCTAAGAAGAAAAACTTGCATTACAGCTCAAATGAGATGTTAGGAAAGCTCCACAAATCCTCTTGCAAACAAAAGAGGAAGGGAGGGTGCAAAAAAAAATGTCCAACCTTTTACAAGGATCTTTAACCCTTCCTTTATAGATTCAACAAAGAGGGAAGACGGAGAGAGAGGCGGGAAAACCTAATTCGAAGATTAACCACTAGACATCAAGGCCTCCTGCAAATCCACCCCAAATCTATCATGTCTACATTAATTACTTATTTGACACCTTGAAGGAGGAAGAATGGCAGATCAGATCAAATCCGATCTGGTTGTTGGAGAAAATAGATCTTATATTAATGGCATGAAGATGTATCTTTATTTTCCCCACCTAACTTCTTCAAAATTAAAGTTTCAGATCTCCATGGCGTAGATGAGATCGCGATCTTTCCAACGGTGCTAAATTTTTCAAATTTATAGCACTGAATAAAAAGATATGCCCATTTAAAATTTTGAATCTAGCCTGTACAAAATGTTGTGAACGAGTTATCAAAATGGGTCTATTGGAAACTAGACATGTGGAGGGCTAGCACATGTTTGGGAACATCCCCCAAATTCTACTTTTGAAGTAGCGTCATGCTGACACTTGGCTCCCTCTACTGGCCTGTCTCTACTTTGACTATTTGACCCCAAACTTGTCCCTTTATTGGACCTGGGACACATGGAAGGTCTCGCGCTCATTTGGAAACCCACTCAAGATTTTACCTTTGAAGGAGCATCAGGTTGACACATGGAAGCCTCCACATGCTCTTGGACTTTTCAAAGGCTGCTATTACTTTTTCGGGTCATGAACACGTGGCAAGTTGGCACTCGTTTTGGGATCACCTTTTGGATGAGCCTTTGAAATTGCGTTGATGCAACATGTGGTGTTGTCCATGGATCTCTATACTTAGTCAATTTTGGACCCGCTTTGTCCCATTTTTTAACATGGAATGCAGGCCGAGCCCGCGCTGATTTGGGTCTCTAATTTTGGATTTACCTTTGGAGATGCGCCAAGCTGACGCGTGGCAGCTTCCGCTAGCACCTTTATACTTAGTTTTTTTAGGCCCGCCCTATCCACTTTTTTGACTTTTAGTTGTTGAATCTGCCCCTCTTTGGGCTTGGGACATGTGGAGGCTTAGAAGTTGTTTGAGTCTACCCTTTGGATTTAATCTTTGGAGGTGTGCCATTTGGACACTTGGTAGCTTCCACTGACTCTCTATACTTAGCAAATTTTGGGGCTCGTTTTGAGTCATTTGTAGAGCCTGAAGACTTCGAGCCTTCACCATTTCTTTTCCTTTGAGGCTCTGATTTCTTCCTTCCCTGACCATTCTACTCCATTTTAGAGCCTGCTTGTAACCTGCTCATTGGATTTGAAGTGTGGGTTCATTTGACGGAACTATTTCTTGAATTTCTTCCTGCATAGGGTCATATTACATCAATTTTTTCGGGGGACAAAATAGAGATAACATGAACATCACAAGCCTTAATTATATTTTTACTTCATTAAATTATTATTCATTGATCCTCTGTTTATACACAATAATGCACCATGAATAATCTTCTTTTCCAAATGTGGACATATAACCATAAAATTCTATATGTGTCTCATTAGTTCTGCGTATACCTCTCATTCCTCCTTAAAATTCTCATCTTGTATATATAGTTCGCTCATGGTCACAAAACACAAGACTTCATTACACGTTTATTTTAATAATATCACCCTCCTACTCAAGGCATATTCCACCTTGTTGGACTTCCCACTTCAAGTATTCAATAAAAATGAATATATTTTAAAGAATTTTACTACCCAATTCAAGTTCCTTTTTATTCATTTTTATCTAACTATTGATAGATGAAAACACCGATCATCAATGTGCAAGATAAACTGATTAATGTAGATCCAACAACAAGAGGTTAAAATTCATCCAAAACACACACACAATTTACAATTTTTTTAGAAGATTCAAAATATATTCTCTATTATCCCAAGATCCACACTAATATTTTACAACATTATAATCTACCTTATGTTTCCCATTATCTCTAGAAAAAATGAAAAATGCCAAAACAAACCATAAAACACAAAACAACCCTAAAATGTAAAACACCTAGGATGGGCCCCACATTTTGTGTACAAAATATACCTTCATAAATAAAGTCTTATGTCAAATATTGTCTTATTCAATAAAGAAGAGAAATAGATATTAAAACTCTATGTTCTAAGAAAATATAAAAAGGTTCTCCGCCAATTTTAGAACACTAGATGAAAAAAATTTCCACCGAAAATGTCATAATAAATTTGAAATAAGTTTTCAAAACTTTGAAATACTAGTAATGGTTGTGATGCTATCCTCTACCTTAAATCTTAGAATCTATGCTCTACTTCCTTCATCCGCATAGACTCTTTGTGATCAACATTCATACTCTTAGTGATAAGTACACAAACTCCATCGATGTTTTTAATGAACTTCCTATAGTAGCTCACCAATCCATAAAAAAATCATTCCTTTATAAGGGCTCCAATTAAGGAAAACTCAACAACACATACGACACTTACCTTAGTCATACACTCACATAGACACATAAAAACACCATATAAATATCTATGCTACACTTTCCCCAATGAACGAATACTAGCAATAACCCAACCACAAGAAAAGGATACTCAAGGATTGGCACACTATACGTACCCAAAATTGTAGGGTACTGCATCGCCGAAACAACATTACACGTGCCCCAATGATGATACAAGTCTCCTCGCAAGGTGTTCGTAATCCGAAAATCGAGCTCCAAGTATGCATTAACATCGCGCATGCCCCACTTAGCCCTTGCGTGCTTTGTTTTCTCTTCTTGCCTCCTTTTCTTTGTGTTTTGATCTTTAGTGACGAAACCGCCACCCTGCCGGCGGCGCCTCGTGACCGCTACCGAGTTAGGGTGGCGATCCCTTCACGCATTTTATAGAATGCTCTTTTTAATGCGACTTGTGTAAATTTTCAATGTTTACCATCTTTTTCACCGCCTTTGCTTGTAGTTATGATTCTAGTTCCCTAGAATAGTGTTTTGGCATTGTTTATGGTTTAAGAGATCAATTTGGTTTTCACCTTTGGGTAAATGAGATTCTATAAATATTTGGCTTGTGCTCAAGAAAATGGCCCCTCAAATTTCCCTCTTAATTTCTCATTTCAATAACTTAGCCTTTCAATTTTTCTTAGGATTCATAGTTTCATTTGTTGTATGCATGGTTAGTGTTGTTTAGATGTTAGAAAGCTACATATTCTACTTGTGCAGAATCTTTGTTATTATTTACTCCAATCAATTGGAGTAGGATAGTTTGATTTTTAGTAGGAAACCATTAAATTTGCAGGTTATGCTCATCAAATAGGATAGTTTCAGGTTCTAGACATTTTATGTTGCATGACTCGCAATAAATCCCACTAGGAATTGCATAAGCCAAGCTCTGTTCTCTTGTGCTATCCCTCTCCTACTCGCATTGTATTCAGTCTGCATCCTAAGCTACCATTTTCCCAATATCTACTTCTGCTGATGCTAGCATTACATGATTTTTTGGATCCACATGAACACAAAAGAACAAGGAGATCACACTGAGGGGACAAGGCCACACACCATCGGATTCGCCACTGTTCTGCAAAATCCAGGTTCAAGCTTTCAAAGTTCTAGTTAAAGCATATCAAATAGAATAGCCAATCATTTCATTTTAGTTAATTTTACTTTCAATATTTCCAGGGAAGCTGTGGGGATTGATAGTTTACGAGAAACTATGATTCACTTCTCACTTCTGAGGTAGGATTGAGAGTATTTGAAATAGAGTAGATTAGTTATCTTTATATTTAGAGTAGATTTACAAACTACACATAAAAATAGCTATACTCATTTGTTTTGTCTATTTTAATTGTGTTATTAGTTTAGTTTTTAATTGCTGTATATTAGATAATTGCTATTTTAAATTCTTTTCAGAGCTTATCAATAAAATCAGATTTAGGAACATACACAAAAATATCTTGCGTAGTTAATTTATTATGTCATTTGTTAGATTTATATCATTTCCTTCTTGCATGACAATCAAGGGACCTAGAGAGCCTAGAGAATATGTATTCGAGCCAATCATGCCTCAACCCAATATTATTACGGAAATAATTGATATAGATCAGAACCTTAGAATCCAAGTCTTCCAAACAACAACAGACTTACAACAAATCAACTCACAGTTAAGAGGGTTAAACGTAGAAGACGACAAAGCATATACGTTTTGGTCAAACCAACCAAACTACAGATTACCCTAGACAAATATCCACATGATTGTAGAAGGGCTTGAAAGAGAGAAAACATTCGGTTGTGATCCTTTGGTCCCACATCCAGACGCAGGAGACACTCTCACGGACATAGATACTAGTTTAAGAATTCAGGTTGCAAGAACGTCTATAAGATACTCTAAAAAGATTACACAACTGTTAATTCTGAATATAGAGGCTGAAAAGGCATACAACTATTGGATACTAGGGATTAGGGACTGATTCCGCACATGACCATAACAGGTCCACAACAACCACAAATCTACAGTTGTGATTCACAAATCCCACAACCCAACGAGTCCACAGGTCCATCTGACATTGATGCTGGCTTACGCACATTAGTATTCAGATCCACTCCACTTCCACCTATCATCATCACATAATTATCCTTGTTAGACATATCAGCTAATGAATCTAAGGATTTCTTGACTAGACCACAGAATCGACTGTAGAATCCACTATACCCATCATCCATTTTCGTGACTGTTCTCGGAGACATACATGAAACAATCCGAGGTCATTTTCCATGTATCTCACAACCCATAGATAGAATCATGCCAGAGCTTGATATTGATTGGATCCTTCGAGCAGTCATGCTTTCCGATTGATCTATCACACTAGTTCAAGTTAGGAGGGCCTTCTTCGCCTTAGATTCGTAGATTCCACTAGCATGCGTCAAAGACATAAGATTACCTAACTAAATTGTTTGCATCCCACACATAGTCGATCCCCACTGGCTATCTCGGCATGACCTCGAGAGGTCAAAGTGCGGAAGAGTTATATATTCCCACGCTCACTTGTCACTTTTCCATCATACAAAATTGGTGAACCCGATGTGAAATTCCTACTTTCTGGTTCAGAGTCATATTGCTACATGTTCTTCCCATTAGTATACTTTTCATCTTTTCTACATCATTTTCCTTCACATCAACTTCACCAACAAAATTGGTGAACCTGATGTGAAAAACATAGTACTTCCCCTTTTCTTTATTACCTCTTTCTTCCACCTTCACTCTTTCCCATTATTCTACGGGTATTCATATACCCCCGAATATGTCGGGATTCGATGCATATGGCAGACCTCTCCTAGGTCTTGAAGCATACTACGCTCAATTGAATAGACAATCATCACCCTCGCTCTCAGTATGGGGTGACAACTATTCAAACAACCAATTATCAACACAAACTCCACCTCCAAGAACTAGATATAGTTCATCTTTCCAAATAGAGGAGTTGGATCAACTCACACAAATGCAACAAACAGAGCCCTCAGGCTCGAACAATATGACGTTCACAGGTGAATCTGGTTCATCTCCTCAGGTGTTGTTTAGACCACAAATTAGTAGACAATCAGATCCATACCTATTTTTAGATGATGAACATTCAATGCGTTACCCCAGGAATGAACAACGCTATGGAAGAATGTACCCACCTATAGGAAGTTTACAAACACAACCCGAGGTTTCTTTTCAAGAAAACACCTCCATGCCACTACCTATAGGAAACATTCTTAGTGAAACTTGGTAGGGAAACGATCAATTCATAATAGGGTATCACATGCCTATACAACCTCAAAATATATGACAAATGCCACCAAGGCAAAATATCACATTTTCACCAAATGAAGTCATTTCGACTTTAGTAGAAAGAGTTAGAGGGTTAAAGCTAGCTCAAGTGAGTCAAACATCGTAACTCATGCAAGAAGGAAATTCCAATTCTCCACATCATCCTAGCCAAGTAAACCTCCTCATAGGAATAGGCACGTTGGGCATGCCTCCTCGCATTCACAACAAAAACCAACTAGACCTGTCATTTCTAACACCGTTCGGGTGAAGAATATGATACCTCCTAGTCTTGTACAACACAATCCACTCTTGGAGAATACTCCTTCATACCTAAACATGTACTCAAAGATGCCACAAAGAGATATGTTCTCCTCTCCCGGCATGCTTGCTCAACCATAGGGGTTTCCTTATGCCCCTGTAAATGCATACGCTACACCGTATCAGCAACCCATTCCACCTCCACCCCCAACATGCACCATCAATGGTCGAAACCTACGTGATAGGGACTTATTCAGAGTATTTGAAAGATCCCTTAGACTTCACCATACAAAGCATCATGCTTCTGAGACCACTTCCCGATCTGCCCAAGTACAAAGGGGAGGGAGACCCGAATGCACACATTAAGGCCTATGCCACAACAATTCAAGAGTTGCTCCCTTGGGATGGGGTTGTTGTTAAAACATTCCCCAAAACCTTGGAGGGCGTCGCCCTCAATTGCTATTATAGAATACCTGAATCCTCCATCCATTCATTTAAACAACTTGTTTTAGAGTTCATCAAGGCATTCGACATGAACAAACTATTGAGAACAGGAATCAGGGAATTCTTGCACATTAAACAAGAGCACAATGAATCTGTCACTCATTTCATCCATAGATGGCGTACAGTCCTTTATTCTTCGGCTAGTGCTCCAAACATGGACCAAATGGAACTATGTGATTTATTCCTTCAATCTCTCAGCAGAGAGGTGAAGGAAGAAGTCCATAAGTTCCCACTAAGGACTTACGATGAAGTACTTCAGAGCACTCTCCGAATAGATCAAGTGGCAATAGATAGCGGTTGCAAGACGTATGGAGAAAACGGGAGGTTAATCACCCCCAACCAAAATACTACGACTTATCCTACTCGCCACAAACATAAATAGAATACCTAAAATCCTTAACAAAAATCACGGCACAACAATCGATGGAGTAAATGACCAAGTTATAAAGGCCAATGTTCTAAATACTCCACCAAAGTGGTTAAGAATCAATGAAACAACAATTTTACCCCAACAATTAATATAGTGGATTTTAATCATCCATAACAACAACGGATCCGCATACGTGGTCCAAGCCAAAACTCAATCGATGTCAAAACTAGAACCAAAACCAAAAAACACATACAAAACCTTAATCCTAATAGGCAACAACATTGATCGAGTTTTGGACCACAATATATGCCAAACCAACAACCTAGAAATTACAATCCTCACTCATATTGTGGTTTCCACAAGATTAGAGGCCATGACACTAGAACGTGCCATGACTACAATAAATTCATGCAACGTTTGCCAGAGGAGCAAAGACAACTTTTCATAGATATGTTCTTGGCAGATCTTGCATCACCGGCACCAAATACTTTTACAAGGGTAGTTTCCCCTCAAAATGCTCCCCTCAAGATCTTTAACGATCCGCTCCCAAATCACAATAACAATAGGTTAAATCCGAATGGGATGAACAAGGGTGTAATGGAAGAAAACAATGATCATGAAGCCTCGACTTCACTAAATCCACCTGTTGCACCACAATTAGGAAGTCAACCACGACCCAAGATAGTCGGTTTAGTAGAATTAGACACCGAACTACCCGTGGAAGCCATAACAAGGACACGAGAGTATTCCTCTTAGCCAAGTCCAAGTTACTTACTAGAGGCAGATAACATCCAACAAATATTAGTAAAACCCGTAGGTGCCTATGATCTAATTAATGACCTAACAAAAACCTTCTCTCACATCTCCTTTTTGGATTTGCTAAGGAACTCTCCTGCCCACGAGTTCATTCTTTTAGAGGCATTAGGTTTAGGTCATTTAATTAACATCACTCCACCTCCCGAAACATAGGTAAACCATATAGACTTTGATATCCACCCTCCGAGGCATCCGGATAGGGATACCGAGTTTATATTCGAAATAAACAAAATGCCAACAGACGTTGAGATTGCACACAGAGGTGATCCAACCTTACATTTGAAAGTATGGGTCTATAAGAATCACGTTAAATGTGCAATGGTTGATGATGGGGCAGCAGAAACATAGTCCCCTTCTCTTTCCTTCAAAAGCTAGGGTATGGAGAAATAAATTGTTCCACGACTTAATACGTTAAGAGGCTATGATAGCCTTATGGCCACTTTGATTGGAACTATAATACTACCATTACCTTAGGACCCAAAACAATCCCGATCGAGTTTTATATTATGGATCGGGAAACCAATTATAATATGATCCTCGACCAACCATGGATACTGTTGGGAATATTATAGTGTAAACATTATATTGTGATTTGTTGTGGAACAACAAATTATTACCTGGTATTATATGTGAAGTTGTTGTAAACAACTTCACGTATTTAGCTTATTGTTTACAACCACTCCTAAATTATAGGAGGTTGTTTTGCTATTTGCTTGGCTATTTATTAGCCATGTATTGTGTGTATGTGATAGAAACGAAGATCAATATATACATTTTCTATTATTCTGATTCGAACCTGTCATATGGTAGCAGAGCGAGTTTGATCTGAGAATAATTTTGAAGGGGCAGTCGGTACGCAGGCTGTGTAGTGTGGAGGATGTAAAACGTATGCAATAGAAAACAGTCGCAGGTTTCTAATGTTTACTTGCCACTTGCCACAAGAAGTTTTGCCACTTGCTGCACAATCTGCCACGCAGCCACACGTTTTGAGTCTTACTGTGCATCGTTGGAGCAGTCCACACAATTGGAGAACATAGTGAGTGACAGCTGGAGAAAAAGAACTATTATGTAAGCTAGCAGTCAGTTAAGACTCGTTTTATATTTTATATTTCAGTCGCAGTTTTATCTAAGCATGAATAAAATTATTATTGAAGTCTGAGGAGATTGTATGGACACGACATATGTATTTTTTTATATGCTACACAGTTCGCAATTCACAGTCGCCACTTAGAGCAGTCACATTTGTTTATGGGTTGCAGTTTTTTAGAAGGGATCCTTCACACAACAAACGGCTGTATACAGTGAATTGAATTTTTTAAGATTGATTAAATTGTTTAGAGTATTTAAAAAGTAATTTCCCTTTATTACTTTTTAAATAGTGATTTATTGATATAGTCTTCTTGTAAAACGTATTATATCCATCAATTGGAGTTGTTTTGTTTACAAATACAATAGTTGTGAAAATGGAGAAATCGAGTCTCGTTGAGAAGTTCGAAGGACGTGATTTTCACACTTGGTGAATCCAAATGCAACTGACCTTGATTGAAAAAGATTTATGGGATGTGGTCAAACCAAATGTGACAACACCAACAAATCCAACAGATCTCGCGAAGTGGAATATCAAGGATCAAAAGGCCTTGGGAACTATTGGTCTCGGTTTGTCTAAAGCGTACCTGCACCATGTAGACTTCACAAAGTCTGCAAAGGAAATCTGGGAGACATTAAATAAACTGTTCGGATCTGAAGCAAAAAGTGCAAAGACAACACTGAAGCAAAAATTATATGGGTTAAAGATGGATGAAAGTATAAAAATGGCAGAACACATCAGCAAGTTTTGCTCTCTTCTCAATCAGCTTGCAGGTATTAATGAGAAGGTAAAAGATGATGATGCCAAAGCAATTCTTTTGAATAGTTTGCCTAAAAAAATGTCTCATATGGTTTTTACTTTGAGCAAGATTAAAATTGGTTTAGAAGGAGTAGTTTCTACTCTTCTTGATCAGAATGAACCTTCAGAACCAGAAGAAGAGGTCTTATATGTACACAATAAAGCTAGTACATCATCAAAGAAGGGTAAGTACAATTCAAAGCACATTCCTACAAAGGGACAAATCAAATGTTACTATTGTAAAGAAGTGGGGCATGTCATTTTAAATTGTAAAAAGCGGGCACAAGATCTACTGGATGATAAGATTGATCAAAAGGCTTATATTGTTGAAGAAGAAACTGACTGGGAAGATTATGCAACTGATGAAGAACTTTCTTGCCCTAGCGATGAAGATTATCTCTTCTAAAAATAACCAAACTGGAGGTAGGAGGAAATGGAGGATGGAGGCTACTCAGCACCTCTCATCAGTCGCCAACGACGAGGTCGTATTTTGTGGTGGTGACATATTTATTTCTAGTTGTGTGTTTATTTTATCTGGTGTGCAGAATAAAGAGCAACAGTTTGTGTATGTTTGCTTGGTACATGCGAGTATTCCTATATGTTCTCTTGAAGTGTTGTGATGTGGTGTAGAAGGTGTCAGTCACTGAAACAGTTGTATAGGAGGGCAGCTGGTGTCCAGAGGAGAGGAGCAGTATGCAGACCTAAAAATATGCGTAGGCATATGATTCTGGTTTCAACTACACTTCACCCCATGTTCACACTAAGGGGGTGTATGTTGGGAATATTATAGTGTAAACATTATATTGTGATTTGTTGTGGAACAACAAATTATTACCTGGTATTATATGTGAAGTTGTTGTAAACAACTTCACGTATTTAGCTTATTGTTTACAACCACTCCTAAATTATAGGAGGTTGTTTTGCTATTTGCTTGGCTATTTATTAGCCATGTATTGTGTGTATGTGATAGAAACGAAGATCAATATATACATTTTCTATTATTCGATTCAAACTCACAAATACACCGTATGAAGGCAATCCCTTCTACGTTATTTCAAGAAGTAAGGTTCTTAAACCTATGGAAGATATTCGTAGCCAAAGGCAATCCAAAACCATTAAATATACACCTAGCTGACTTAAAGAAACTATCGTGTGTTCACTCGAGTTTGAACTCCCAACAAATGAACTTAGTAAATTGACCGACGTAAAACCAACGGAAAAGTTGTACCTCCAACAGATCTTGAGACTATGAGCCTAATCAAGACCGGTCCCCACCCTCAAGGATGAGACTACCATTATAGAAACAATATCATTAGGAACTACTGCGAAGATTGTTGACTTACTAGAACAAGATCTACCAATTTTCCTACCATTTGATTCTCGCAGGGTATGGGATATACCCTAGGTGTTGGTACTCTTCTAGTAGAAGATCTCTACATGGTGGAAGTAATCAAGTAGAAGAAATTAACATATAAAATGTCCCAATGTCCATCTTCCCAACCAAATATTGGACTCTCCATTTCGACGGAGCAAGATGTCATTATGGGGTTGGGGCAGGTTTGATCTTTACTTCTCCCAAGGGAAAGATCCTACCGTTCGCATTTAAACTAAATTTTGAATGTGTGCAAAATGGCGCGAGTATGAATCCCTCCTCCTTGGCCTTATCATAGCTAAACGGCTTGGTGTTAATGACATCAGGGTGTTAGGAGACTCTCAATTAGTAGCAAACAAAGTCTCTGAGGTGTATGAAACTAGAGCCGAACACTTACAGCTCTACAAAACAACCGTATTAGACTTAAGAAAAGAGTTTGACTTTATATCAATTGAAGCAATCCCACCAGAACAAAATCTTCTCGCAGATTCGATAGTAACCTCAACATCATGCTTCACTCCAAATGGTGAGTTGGAGGATACCCGTTTCATGGTATCTCTTCATACTAAACCATTAGTGAAGAAAATGATGAACCCTCTTTTTACGAACATAGCTGAGAACAAATCCACTATCTTAGAACACGTTGATAGTGATAGGGCCACTCTTGACTACTTGAACACCTATGCAGAATTACATCTCACCCATCATGTGGTAGACTTGTCTTTAATCCTACATTCATCTTCCTACTTCGGGAATCCCTTGATAGATCTTCTCCCACAAAAATAATTTGATACATATGCGGTAGAGCATAGAGACAATCTGGGATTACCATTGGAGTTTGAAGAAGGTAGCACTTCTTTAATCAAAGAAACAATTGATATTAACATTGGAATGGAGGAAGAACCAAAGATCTTGAAATTAGGATCCTCATTAACTCCAGATGAAATAGAAATACACACTCGAATCCTCAAAGAACATCAGAAGGCTTTTGCATTTAATTATAAAGAAATGAAAGGGTTGCACCTCACATCGGGGTGCACAACATCATCACCAAATCAGATGCAAAGCCAGTTAAACAAAAATTGAGGCCAATGAAACCCAAGGTGGCTCTCATGGTGAAGGAAAAAGTAATGAAACTCCTCCAAGTAAGATTCATCAAGCCACCAATTACTCTTAGTGGGTATATAATATCATTCCCGTTCTAAAAAAGAATGGGAAGATACGCATCTTCATAGATTTCCGAGACATTAACAAAGCATGCCCTAAGGACGACTTCCTGTTACCCTCCATAGATGTCATCATTGACGTAACAACTAGATTCGAGTTGTTGTCTCTCATGGATGGATTCTTAGGATACAATCAAATCAGAATATCCGAACAAGACCAAGCCAAAACCACGTTTATAACTCCTTGGGGAACCTATTGCTACGTTGTTATGCCATTCGGTCTCAAGAACATCAAGGCGCTACGTACTGCTGGGAAATGACATACATATTTCATGATCTTATTCACAAGATCATGAAATCCTATGTAGATGACTTGTTGGCCAAGGCCAAGAAGCGTTGCGATCACCCGGAAGTACTCTACATCATTCTTTCGTGTCTAATAGAATACAGAGTCACACTAAACCCAGAAAAATGTGTTTTTGGTGTGACAGGAGGGAAGCTCCTCGGTTACATTATATTGTCACGAGGGATCGATGTAGACCCAGCCAAAATCTGGGCTATTCTTGAAATGATCCCACCATCGGATGAATCTAGAATCAGATCATTTCTTGGGAAACTCGGTGCAATCCAAAGATTCATCCCAGATTTAAGCTTTTCCATTCATCCAATCAACAATCTACTCAAGAAAGATTATAGTATCGATTAGACTAACAACTCGTGAATGACACTTTCAAATTAGTTAAGCATTTCCTGTTGTCACCACCCACGCTAATGCCACCTAAACCAGACCGCCCTTTAATCTTATATTCATGAGCTACCAATGTCTCGCTAGCCTGTATGCTAGCTCAAGAAGATGATGACAAGAGAGAACGCGCGATCTATTTTATAAGCTACACATTACTCGATTATGAAACATGCTATACGCAAGTAGAACAAGAGTGCCTTGTCATAGTCTTCGTAACCAAACACTTAAGACATTACATGCTAAATCAAGAAACGAGGGTCATTGTAAAAACAGACCATTTACGAACCTTCCTCATGCAAGGGTCCTTGTCTAAGAAGGCTAGATGCTTTATAACCTTAATGGGTGAGTTTGAATTAACTTTTGTAAATCAAAAGTCCGTTAAGGGACAAATCATAGAAGATTGGTTAGCTGACAACCCATTAGATGGAGGTGATCTAGTCGATTTGGATTTCCCCGATGAATGCATATATTATGTCGAAACTAGACCTCTCATCCTCGAATATCCTTGGTATACCGATATTGTTAATTATATCATGAACCATACACTTTCGTAAGGTGCTATGCCATAACAAAGAATGGGGTTACACATTATCATAGCTAAATACGTTATTATAGAACAAGTGCTCTATCGTAAGGCTTTCGATGGAATGCTTCTAAGGTGTGTTGACACAGAAGAATCCAAGAAGATCCTCCACGAATCTCACAGTGGAATATGTGGATGCCACTTCGGTGGACATGCAACCACTCATAAAATACATCGGATGGGCTATTTCTGGCCCACTCTAGAACACAATGCATTAGAGTTTGTACGCAGGTGTCATAAATGCCAAGAATTCTCCCATGAGATTCACATGCCGGCACAAGCTCTACAACCAATCGCTACTCCATGGCCCTTTTCTACATGGGGCCTAGATTTAATTGGGAAACTCTCTCCCTCATCTACAGATGGCCATAACTTCGTAATCATGGCCACCAAGTATTTTACCAAATGCGTAGAGGCTATGTCTCTCACCACTGTACTAGGTTCCGTGATCACCAAGTTCATTTTGAACCAGATCATTTGTAGGTACGGTGTCCCACAAATCATTATCACAGATAATGGGACTTCTTTTAAAAATGACGAAGTTCGTGAATTATGCAATAAATTTAAAATAAGCCATCATATAGCCTCCCTGTATTACCCTCAAGCCAATGGATAGGATGTAGAAACAAACAAAACGTTGAAAGCCATTCTCCTTAAAATGGTGAAAGAAACCAAAAATATTGGCATTTAAAGTTATACCCAGCTTGTGGGCCCACCGAACCTTAATAAGAAGACCAATAGGAGCAACTCCTTTCTCGTTGGTATTCGTGAGCGGAAGCTGATTCTCCCTCTTAAGATTGAAATACCTAGTCTCCGCATCTCATTACAAGGGATTATGGATGAAGACACTTTTAGAGAAGCACATCTCTCCCAACTAGAAAGCCTAGATGAAACTAGGTTAGATGTTGAACAAATGCACGAGTCTATGCTTTGGCCGGATGTGCTAGAAGTATAACAAGAAGGTCTATGAATGAGACATATATGAATGTGATCTAGTTCTAAGACTAGATAGCTGGATCGATAAAAAGACCGGGAAGGGGGAAATTCTGGCCCAAATGGTTGGGCCCATACCGAGTCATGAAGGACTATGAAAATGGTGCATATATCTTATGCACACTGGAAGATAAGGAATTTGGTGAAACTGTCAATTCCCTACACCTTAAACGATTCTATGCATAAGCGACCAAAACTATCTGTATAATTATATCTACATTACATCTTCATGTAGTTAGGTTCATTTTGTCCACTTGTTTTGTACAATTTTGTGATCAAGGAACTTATTCTCCAA
This sequence comes from Taxus wallichiana var. yunnanensis, assembly GCA_018340775.1. Classification (NCBI taxonomy): domain Eukaryota; kingdom Viridiplantae; phylum Streptophyta; class Pinopsida; order Cupressales; family Taxaceae; genus Taxus; species Taxus wallichiana. The sequence goes on from CM031234.1 coordinate 670,864,779, forward strand.
GAAATTCATTACAAACTTCTAATGGTATTGACATTGGCTTTCAAATCATACTTCTTCACTTTCATGGTCACATCACCCGCTTTGAAATCATTTCATCAGATAAAGCTAGATATGACAAAGTCTTAATGGTAACCATACCACGGTCTCGCATGCTTGTTCTCAATTTTAGTCTCTTCCTAGGATAGGTATCTTTCCTATGGTCTGTTCTAGAAGCTTCATCGTGTCACATCTATCCCGTATGCATATCTCTTTGGAAGTAAGAACATACTAACATTTTGCTCAAATAAACAAGTCAAATATAGATCAAACAGAAAATTTTATTTTTACACATTTCCTTGCCCTACCAACCTTCGGTGATGAGCTTGCATCTCTTACTAGTGACGTAGGGTTGGGAAAGGATGGGAATGCCCTTACTCACCTGTACCTTGTCCATGGTGATAAGCCCACACTTCTGACTAGTAGCATGGGGCAGGGTATGGGGGTCCTCTTGACAATAAATGTTGAAGGTCGTCAGCAAACAATTCAAATGAACCTTTGAAATATTGAGTCAAAAACAAATGAATCAGATGTCCAAAATTCCAAGAGAGTTCAAAACCCCGAAAACTAGATTTTTTCTACCATGTGGCCATCTATAGATCTAAGTCTAGATAAACCGCAAAGCAAGTAGCATTCTAAACTATGGAGTCACTTGGGTAGAGTAGGTTTGTAGCATCCTAATTTGGTTCCACCAAATATTTGTCTATCTCTCATCACTATCATTCAACAAATTTCATAACTTGTGCCCTTTCTAGCTCTCGGTGATGAGCCCTCGCATCTTACTAGTTGCATGAAAATAGGAATGGGGCAAGTTCATCTGCTCATCATACCAGTTTATCATCACATTTTGTCAAAAACAAATATGAAGTACCAAAAATTGCTTATAGAAACTAAAGTTCAAAATCACATTGTGTCTACATTATCATACATCAAAGATCATGAAATACAAAAAGAAAGAAAGATCATTTGTATCATTTGTTCTCCATTGCATACATTCTGAAAAGCATATGAAAACAACATTATAATTTACATGCGAAAGCAAATCACAAGAACATTGATACTAAGAGTCTGATCCAAAAAATATATATATATATATATATAGATAATCAAGTTTCCTGTACAATGCCATCATGCACTGAGCATGGTCAAAATGCTCAAAGAGCCCAAAAATACAAATACATCATACAAACAGTCCAAGAGAGCCAAGTGACCTCTCAACCCCAATGAGATCCCTATGATGGTGCACACCCATGTCTAAGACTTCAGCTATGCCGCTGCTCGCAGAGTGCACGCAGAGGGCTCACGGCCCGAGAAGCACTGCGGCCTCGCCATGAGAGTGAATCCTCATCAGGCGCTCTGCTGTCTTGTACCCTACCAGCTCGGTATGGAGGAAGGTCACCATCCTGGCCACATGCTAGATAGGGAAAAATTTGGTATGCCTACCGGCTACTGAAGGCTCCCCTACATCCACGGACACTCTGCGTGGGTATTCTCCATACGGATCATCAGGGTATCAGTGCATACCCGCGAATCAAGTCTCACCACTCATCAGCAGTCTCTGCAAGAAAAGGAGAAAAACCCAAATTAGAAATAATCAAGAGATAGAAACAAATGTAAACAAAAGGAGAGATAGCAACTAAGGCAATCCTAACTAGAAACAAACATTAAAAGGAAGGATGATAACTCACTCGGATCTCCGGGCCTCCAAGATGGATCTCTAGGGTCGGCACCGCCATAGATGCCGCTGCTGACTGGTGCACTCCTCCTGTGCCTGGGGCCACATAACATCCTACTACGGACTCATCCTCTCCACCCAAGCCCTGAGAGAGTGGCTCCTCTAAAACTAGAGTCACCCTCTCCGCACTCTACTCCACCCTCTCCGCCTGTAAGATATCCTGAGTGTCATGCCACTCAGGATCATTTTCCTCCTCTCTCGCCCGACTCACTAACCTCAGCCTCGGTCTCCTCCTTCATCTCCCCCTATGAACTCCTCAGAATCAGAGTCTATATCAATGGGGTCATCACTGTTGTGGGTGGGACTGGCGGCAACTGGGTAAGGGTGCCTGAGGAACACTAGCTCTCCCTCGAGCTCATACTACCCACCTAGTTGTAATGGGGACACCAGGAGTAACAACTGTCCAACCTCGGCCTCTAGAACCTCCCCTAGCCTCTCGAACTGATTTGTAAACCGGTACCACTAGGGAAGCATACCCATGTAAGGTAGGCCAAACTGCTGAGGCACTCGACCAAAAGGATGTATCTCCACCCTCCCCATCCTGTCAACAAGTTGTCCTATGGTGGAGCAAGAAATCAGAGTAAGAGCCTCCTCACCCCATAAGCCTGCCATGGCCCGATAGGGTGTGGCCTCCATGTCATCAATGGTCGGGAGGTGATCAAGCAATGAGGTGCTCTCGAGCACCAACATTTCTATCCATCTCGGCTGCCCTCACAGCCTTCGAGATCTGCCACCTCTACACCTCTCCCATAGGGGATGAAATGCTCATAGACCCAGCGCATAACCAAGGTCTGATGGCTCAATGACTGCCCCTGTAAATGGACCACCCGATATAAATCATGATAGGTGGTCCCAATAATGTTGGCTCCCTGTGTAAATCCGTCCATACCCCTTAATCTGTAATGATGGGGGACCAATAATATAATAAAGTGTCTCCTCCTTGTCCCCGATCAATCTTGAGGCAAGGATCCCCATAATGGCTCGAAGTCAAGGGGATAGGCGGGATAGGAATAGATTAGACCCTCACCCCCTTCTTTGAACAAATGGAGATAACTGCATCTCCCATATATGAGGCCCACTATGTTGTCTGAGCCCATGACCTTGCTATCTCAAGAGTGAGCCGTCTCCCAATAATTGGGACCCCTAAGATATGGTAAGCATCCCACAAAGTAATGGTTCACTCACCCTGCACTCCACAGTAATCGGAAAGTGTTCCAATATGCATCCTAATATGAGAATAAGTCACAAAGTATGTGACTAGATGGTGCAACATGCGGGACCCGTGATATGCGCAGTATATCGGACCGGCAAGAGTGTCCCGCTCGTCCCCGAGAAAGGGCATCCAATATCTGCTGAAAGCCAATCACACTCCTCTCCCACTCCATCGGATATACTCCTCCTTCACCGCATACACCCAAAACACACAAAAGCAGAGTAAGTTAGTATCCAGATAACATTAGGAAAATCATGAAAGCAGGTAAGGACGCTAAAAATGCAGAAATGAATTCAAACAAGTCTTATTTGTACATTCTGTGCAGGACCGCCACCCTGAGTAGGGAGGCGGTTTTGTAATCGCCACCTTAAAGGCGGCGGTCATGTCCCAAAATCCCACGCGGGTCATATGCCCTAAAAACGGCTACAAAAGAAAAATAAAGACTATTTTTATTCAAACAAAGCCTACCCAGTAGGCGCCCTCCCTAGGTGACCTTATTAAAACTGGCATTTTAAAAAATAACCCCCCCATGACAAAGATTTCACCATTTTAACATTTTGGGGACAAAAATGGTAAATCAAGAAAAACTAACCTGTGATCTCGCGGGTCGGTGTTCCACTCGTGGAGGCATGATCACGATCTTGTCCCAAACATTTTGACTATACTCTCGTGAGAAACCATCACCGTGGGTCCCAGAGCTCAAAATCAACCAAATCAACATGCGCAAATGAATAGGAAAATGGGCCCACTTTTACATATATAACAACTGACTTATTTTGAATACCCTTTTCACAGGTTTGGAGTGCCAAAAGAGGTAAGTTCTTATCCCCACACAAATGGTACGTCCTCATTTCATATTATTTTAGTATTTATTTTCTCGATCTATTTTGTCTATCTGCACTTGAGTCCTCTTTTCATTTTGCAGGTGGCGGGAATTTTGGATGGCGTCATTCCGACACACAGGCGTATCAGGTATAATTTCTAACTTCCCATTTCGGGACTTCCATACTCGGACCCACCATTTTACGCCTCTTCATGGCTAAAACGCTTCTCCAAGGGGGAAATATGTACGTACCCAAAATTATAGGGTACTACACCACCGAAACAATGTTACACGTGCCCCAATGATGATACAGGTCTCCTCGCAAGGTGTTCGGAATCCAGAAAATCTCTCCAAGCATGCATTAACATCTTGCATGCCCCACTTAGCCCTTGCATGCTTTTTTTTCTCTTCTCCCCTCCTTTTCTTTGTGTTTTGATCTTCAGTGATGAAACCACCGCCTGCTGCTGGTCACGGTCTCATGACCGCCACCCGGTCCGGGTGGGGGTCCTTTAACTACCACCCTTCTCAGGGTGGCGATCCTTCACACATTTTCTATAATGCTCTTTTTAACGCGAATCGTGTAAATTTTCAATATTTACCAGCTTTTTTCACCACCTTTTCTTGTATTTATGATTTTGGTTCCCTGGAATAGTGTTTTGGCATTGTTTATGGTTTAAGAGATCAATTTGGTTTTCACCTTTGGGTAAATGGGATTCTATAAATAGTTGGCTTGTGCTCAAGCAAATGGCCCCTCAAATTTTCCTCTGAATTTCTCATTTCAATAGCTTAGCCTTTCAATTTTTCTTAGGATTCATAGTTTCATTTGTTGTATGCATGGTTAGTGTTGTTTAGTTGTTAGAAAGCCACATATTATCCTTGTAAGCAGTGATGTTATTATTTCATCCAATCAATTGGAGTAGGATAGTTTGATTTTCAATAGGAATCCATTAAATTTGTAGGTTCTACTCGTCAAATAGGATAGTTTCAGGTTCTAGACGTTTTATGTTGCATGAATCGTAATAAATCCTGCTAGGAATTGCATAAGCCAAGCTCTGTTCTCTTGCGCTATCCCTCTCCTACTCGCATTGTATTCAGTCTACATCCTAAGCTGCCATTGTCCCAATATCTACTTCTACTGATGCTAGCATTACACACTTTTCTGGATCCACATGAGCACGAAAGAACGAGGAGATCACACTGAGGGGACAAGGCCACACACCATCGGATTCACCACTATTATGCAAAATCCAGGTTCAAGCTTTCAAAGTTCTAGTTAAAGCATATCAAATAGAGTAGCCAATCATTTCATTTCAGTTAATTTTACTTTTGATATTTCCAGGGAAGTTGTGGGGATTGATAGTTTCTAAGAAACTATGATTCACTCCTCACTTCTGAGGTAGGATCGAGAGTCTTTCAAATAGAGTAGATCAGTTATTTGTTTATTTAGAGTAGATCTACAAACTGCATAGACAAGTAGCTATACTCAGTTGCTTTGTCTGTTTTAATTGTGTTATTAGTTTAGTTGTCAATTGCCAGATATATTAGATAATTTCTCTTTTAAATTCTATTAAGTAGCTTATCAATAAAATCAGATTTAGGAACATACATAGATATATCTTGCGTAGTTAATTTATTCTATCATTAGTTAGATTTATATCATTTCCTTCTTGCATGACAATCACGAGACCTAGAGAGCCTAAAGAATATGTATTTGAGCTAATCATGCCTCAACCCAATCTTATTATGGAAATAACTCGATATAGATCGGAACCTTAGAATCTAAGTCTTTCAAACAACAAAAACTTACAACAAATCAACTCATAGCTAAGAGGGCTAAACGTAGAAGACAACAAAGCGTATACATTTTGGTCAAACCAGCCAAACTATAGATTACCCTAGACAAATATCCGCATGACTGTAGAAGGGCTTTAAAGAGAGCAAATTTTCGGTTGTGATCCTTTGGTCCCACAGCCAGACACGGGAGACACTCTCACAGACAAAGATACTAGTTTAAGAATTCAGGTTGCAAGAACATCTATAAGATACTCTGAAAAGATTGCACAACTACTAATTCAGAATATAGAGGCTGCAAAGGCATACAACTATTTGATACTAGGGATTAGGGACTGATTCCGTACATGACCATAATAGGTCCACAACAACCACGAATCTACGGTTGTGATTCACAAATCCCACAACCCAACGAGTCCACAGGTCAATCCGAGGTTGATGCTAGCTTACGCACATTAGTATTCAGAGCCACTCCACTTCCACCTATCATCATCACACAGTTATCCTTGTTAGATGTATCACCTAAGGATTTTGGACTAGACCAGAGAATCGACCGTAGAATCCACTATACCCATCATCCATTTTCATGACCTGTCTGAGACATACATGAAACAATCCCAGGTCATTTTCCACATATCCCACCACCCATAGATCGAATCACACCAGAGATTGATATTGATTGAGCCTTTGAGCAGTCATCCTTACGATCAATCTATCATACTAGTTCAGGTTAGGAGGGCCTTCTTCGCCTTAGATTCGTAGATTTGGCTAGTGCTTGTCAAAGACATAAGATTGCCTAACTAAATTGTCTCGCATCCCATGCATAGTCCATCCCCACCACTGTCTCGGCATGACCTCGGGAGATCCGGTGTGAGGAAGAGTTACTTGTAGATTCCCACACTCACTTATCACTTTTCCATCGTACACACCCATAACGCATCATTTCTTTAATTGTATCTTAGTTACGATTATAATTCCATGAACATCATTGTGCAAGGATATTTTTTTCCTTTTCTCGCCTCTGATTCTTAAGTTCATTCCACATTTAATTTACATATCGACCTTTTTAATTTGGATTTTTATTCTTTACTGAAAATTTTCATAAGTTACATAATTATTTGGCATAATTCAAAATTACATACAAGGTACTTAATGCTCTTGTTCTTATGTTAAGAATATTCTTCTCAAACATTTATTCAAAGTTATAATTTTACCCTTATACACAAGTGAATTTGATGTGATGCCGAGAAAGAAAATATTAGGACCTTAGGGAGCTTTAGATTCAAGGTACCTATTACCACAAACATTCTTTGATCAAGATATATTTATTTCCCTACCATAGTTAATATAGTTGAAAAAAACTTGTTGAATCCATTCAACATTTCCACATCAAGAAATTTTATTTGGATTCATATATATCTCTTGTTTTCTCAAAGTTCAATCTCACCAAGGGCAATTCATATTCTTCTTAACACATGAAAGTGTCTAAATGAATTACACGGACTCCAAGAGTGACCTTAATCCTAATCTCAAATCTCATTTTCAACTTATATGAAATGCTCTTACATCACATTATGGTCTCATTATTAGCATTGTTCTATAACAAAAGGAGTTACAAAGCATTTTTCTAACATCTCGAAGAGGTACAAGAATGGGAGAGTTATAACTATACATGAACCACAAAAGATTTTTGTTCAAGGTAAGATCCCATGTTTCTACATTTCACGATTCCTCATGTGAAAATTATTTTAATCATAATGTCATAAAAGGGCATAATGAGGGATTACGGGACAAGATTTGAGTTTCCTGGGTTCTCTAAACTCAACATCTTTTAAATCAGTTTCGATTGCAAAGAGTTACTTATAATTTTCTACCCACATGTTAACCTCCTAATCAACTAAGGTTTTATTTGATTTCAATTTTCACTCAGGATTTACACCCTATTATATATTACATTAATATTCAAAAACATATTTACCCTATAAACTCTCCGTAAAAGATCAAGATGTTATATTGTCACTAGCCAAAGTTAAGACATTTAGCTGAGAGGATCTAAAGAGGTCATTAAGAAGATTTTAAGTGATAGTACAACTATTTCACTAGCTCCATGATGTCATCTAGATCCCACAAGCAATTCATTTGATGAATAATTTTAATTCTAAATCTAACTTCAGGAAGACAAGGTATTCCACTAGGATACGAAGGAAGAGATAGATCTACTTACTCTAGATAAAGCTTGAGTGTGCCGCTCCTATCTGCCAGGTTTATGACGATGTCGCCAAACATACCGACTAAGAAGATAAACCCATTCTTGGGCTCTTATTTACCTAAACTGGGATGTTCCATCGAGTGTAAAGGTTCATTTAAAGGTCACAGTTTCCAATGCTAAGGGATTAACACATGCAGGTTAGTTATGCACGAATTTTGAACTAGGGTTGACTATTTCACTTGGATTTATTTATTGCAATTTCAAGGTGAGGAACACGTCACCTGATATTTAATTAACAATTTTCCAATGGAAGTTCACTACAAGGTATCAAATTCAATTTCATTAAACATATATATTCACCTTTGACCATACAAATTTTGGGATTAAAAAAAATCCATGATTAGATACATATTTCCCAAGATATCCCTAAAAATAGTATCTCATTCATATTAGAAAATTTCAAATATAATGTTTCTATGGCATGAGACTACATTATACAGATATTCATTTTACAAAGACCTATATAAATTACAATAGTAAATAATGAATTACAAATCACCTTTTCATCATTATTATTGCATCCTGCAAAACCATGTGAGCATGAAATCAACGATAAATCATTGGCATGGAATCCACCCTAATCTAACATAATTAATGTCTTTAGTTTCCTCTTTACATATAGTACTAATTATAATTTTCATTCAAAAGGAAAGGTTTAAAAACATGTACTCATTTCATTTCATTTCACTTCATTTCGTAACCAAGGTGAGAGAAAGAGAAAGCAAGAGAGAGAAACACCTTTTTGTCAAAATTTCTATTTCAAAAAAGTTACAGTATAGAGTTTTCAAATAGTTATTCACATGTCTAAAATTTTCCATTGTGGTTTGGCAACTCGAAAGGGGTCCTACAACTCTCTTTTTACATTTTCCTGTTAGCTACAAAAATGTTTGAATCAAGCTCGAGGCTAAGAATCCACTTTCAAACGTTGTCTTCTGATGATCAAACACACCATGGTTAAATTTATACGTGTCTACTTATATACCAAGATTTCATAGGAACTAAAAACTTGAAACTAGTGAACGGTTCATGATTGGCGACTAGTTTTCTAGGGCCATCGGTTGTAATTGGCCTAGTTGCAAATGATTAAAAGTTAGCTCAAGGGAAAATTAAACCACATCCAAAACTAATTTTTTATGGATGTACACACCATGATAAAATTCCTACAAGTTCCCCCATATATGAATTATTGATCGATTCGATGGAACTCGAACTAGAAAACTATTTTCAAACAACGACATGATTTCTGAAGCCACCGGTCCTAATTGGTCCAATTTGACCTAGTCAAACTACGACTAGAGGCCTACAAAATGGATTTTCCAAACTATACAGAAAATTATTTTCCCTAAACTGAAGGTTCCATGTAATTGTCTAGTAAAAACACTATAGGTTTGTGAAGACGGATAATAATTTCTCTATCCAAGTTTCAAATGGTGGTTCGAAATGAAAGCCAACTTTTTAGATTCAAACCTTCCTACCGCTATAAAACAATATAACAAGGATCCTATAAAAGCATCAAAAAGGTAAAAATGTTCATTTGGGGGTGATCCAAATATTGAAGTGACACCTCACATAACAAGGTACATGAAGGAAGCCTAACCTCCCCTTTCTGGAGTTACGAAGGTTGCTTTGCGAGTCTTTGGAAGTCACAATTTTATCTATTTAAACAAGGAGATGGCCGAAACTTTTACCAGGAAGTCAACTTCAACTCGTCAATAAAAGAGGTACTGTAGCTATCTAGTTTGGTTGGGATGTTGCTAGATCATCTTGAAGTGAGGGTTTAAGTTCGTTGTTTACCAAGGAATAATAGGTCCTGTAAGTTACGTTATAATGTTTTATTGTTTTAAAACTAGTTTATTTAATATAATCAAATGTACCAAAAAAAAACCCTTTGGTTTAAAATTTTAATCCATTGCAAAAGAGAACTAAATAATAGAAATTATGAGAGATGAGGGGAGATGAACCATGCCTAGGATAAATTTGTGTCCATAGCATATGGCAGGTTCATCTGTATTCTAGCAAGTGTTGAATGACTTTTAGCATTTCGTCAAAAAAATTGCGTGCATTTAGAAAATCCTCCATAATTCTTTGGTGGATTCCCAAATCTCAATTCAAAACCACTACTATTTTGGCACTAGTTGTGTGGATGTTAACAAATGTGGAGTTGATCAGGTTAGACACCTGTGGGTTGCATAAGGTCAAACAAGCTGATTTAACAACCCACCTACTTTCCTTTTAACACAAATTCATGGCCCATTATCAAAGCATGATCTACAAGTTCCGTAGATGGGAACGTTACAAATGCTTGACCCTCATTCACCCACTTACATCAACTTTACAACAATTCTGGATTTGGCTTCCTCTATACTTTAGCCTCTAAGATAGTAGCTTTCTCAAAGTTTCCAAGAATTTTCAACAAAACCATTTCGTGCACATCCTGCAGTCTATGTTTCCCATAAGACCACATTTTTTGAAGGACATTCTATCATAATGTTTATACGCCATGCATGCTCCCACATTTTACACCCATGTCTACCTTGGCATTCCCGACTACAACATCTCGATGAAATTCTTGTTCTAAATCCTCCATTTTGGCACAGGTTGGAGGATGTTGGAAAAGGTTGTTAAGCATGTCCCGTAGTCTTGAAAAGTTCCATGGAATTTTAAAAACCAATTTTACACATATTCTACAACCAATGTAATCATCTAAGCCACATTTCAAGCATTTAGTAGAACAATTCACATGCCAAGCACATGATTCCACACTTGAATACGTATCTACCAGAGCAATTGCAACTATAAAATATGGAAGAACTCCCATTTTGGCACAGAATGGGAGGAAAATGGAAAAGTAACAAAAAAATAGATTTTCATTATGCTTTTATAGACGTCCTTATCCATTTACAAATCTTACATTTTTTTGCACAAGCCAGGAGTACACAGAAAATGAAAGCTAGTCTAATTGGAGACATGTTTGCATCATACAAGGAATATTTTGACTATCTTGGGAGGTCACCCATGCATTTGCATGCTTCCATGCTTTGCATACACATCTACCAGAACACTTGTAACTACAACATCTCGAGAAAGTATCCTTTTCTATGCAAGTTAGGAGGCGGCTAAAAAGGGATAACTGATCACGTTGAAGACCTGTTTGTACAAGGATGAAACCATATGACTGGCATGGAAGGACCCCATGTCTTCTGAACCCTACCCAAAATGTAATCCTATGAGAATTTTTCTCATTCCTTCATGCATCCAAACACTATCACAACGTGCCAAAAGTAATACCATGAACGTGTTACCAGGTTTGGGGAGCTGCAATACATTTTTTTACTCACCGCAACTATCAACTTACTGCTATATTTTGAAATATACCTGGGTTTCATGGGTTAATGTGTGCCTAAAATATTGTGCAAGGAAAGGAAAACTCGACAAAGGCTATGAGGGGGTCCATAGTCTTTATCTCTGCTACATGCAAATCCTTCCCCGGCATCACTAAAACTATCATGTCTTCAACATGTTAAACCATCTCCCATCCACTCACCATCACCATCACCACAACTCCACTATCCAACCACCACCAACTTCAATTACATTCCTTTATTTTATTACAATGATTTTATTTTATTGTTTTTAAATTTATCTACTTTTGATTAGTTCATTTTATTTTTTGTTTTTTAAAGGTGCTGTGCACTACAAAATATGTCTCTTCATTTATCCCTAGCTAACTTCTTCAAAATTAAAGTTTCGAACTCCATGGTGTAGAAAAGGTCAAGATATTTCCAACAAGCCAAATTTTTCTGATTTCAAGCAATGAATCAAAAGATATGCCCATTTTAAAATTTGAATCAAGTCCATACAAAATGGTGGGAACCGATTATCAAAATGGGTCTTTTGAAAACTAGACACATCGAGGGCTAGCACATGTTTGGGAACCTGCCCCCATGTCTTCCGAACCCTACCCAAAATGTAATCCTATGAGAATTTTTCTCATTCCTTCATGCATCCAAACACTATCACAACGTGCCAAAAGTAATACCATGAACGTGTTACCGGTTTGGGGAGCTGCAATACATTTTTTTACTCACTGCAACTATCAACTTACTCGCTATATTTTGAAATATACCTGGGTTTCATGGGTTAATGTGTGCCTAAAATATTGTGCAAGGAAAGGAAAACTCGACAAAGGCTATGAGGGGGTCTCGGGTCTTTATCTCTGCTACATGCAAATCCTTCCCCGGCATCACTAAAACTATCATGTCTTCAACATGTTAAACCATCTCCCATTCACTCACCATCACCATCACCACAACTCCACTATCCAACCACCACCAACTTCAATTACATTCCTTTATTTTATTACAATGATTTTATTTTATTATTATTTTTTTAAATTTATCTACTTTTGATTAGTTCATTTTATTTTATGTTTTTTTAAAGGTGCGAAGCACTACAAAATATGTCTCTTCATTTATCCCTAGCTAACTTCTTCAAAATTAAAGTTTCGAACTCCATGGTGTAGAAAAGGTCAAGATATTTCCAACAAGGCAAATTTTTCTGATTTCAAGCAATGAATCAAAAGATATGCCCATTTTAAAATTTGAATCAAGTCCATACAAAATGGTGGGAACCATTATCAAAATGGGTCTTTTGAAAACTAGACACATCGAGGGCTAGCACATGTTTGGGAACCTGCCCCCCACCCCAAATTCTACTTCTAAAGTAGCACCATGCTAACACTTGGCTCCCTTTCTTTGGCTTGTCTCGCTTTGACTATTCAACCACAACCATGTCCATTTATTAGACCTGGGACATGTGAAAGGTCCGTGCTCATTTAGAAACCCACTTAGGATTTTACCTTTGAAGGATCGTGAGGTTGACACATGGAAGAATCCACAGGATCTTGGACTTTTCAACGGCCACTCTTATTTTTTTAGGCCCCGAACACGTGGCGAGTTGGTGCTTATTTAGGGATCACCTTTTGGGTCATGCCTTTGAATTGCACTGATGCAACACGTGGCACCATCCATTGGTTCTCTATAATTAGTCTATTTTGGGCCTTCTCTGTCCCATTTTTTAACTTGGAATACGTGGAGATCCCGCACTCATTTGTGTCTCCGCTTTTGGATTTACCTTTGGAGATGCGCCAAGATGACACGTGGTAGCTTCTACTAGCAGCTTTATACTTCATTTTTTAAGGCCTCCCTATCTACTTTTTTGACTTTTAGCTATTGAATCTACCCCGCTTTGGGCACTGGGACATGTGGAGGCCTCGCCGCTTGGTTGATTCTTCCCTTTTGCATTCAATCTTTAGAGGTGTGCCTTTTTACACTTGGTAGGTTCCATTGAATCTCTATATTTAACCAATTTTGGGGCTCAATCTCGAGTCATTTGCAAAGCCCGACTAATTTGAGCCTTTGATTTTTCTTTTCCTTTAAGCCTCTCGATTTATTCCTTCCCTACCATGATCCTCCATTTTAGAACCTACCTATAACCTATTCATTGGATTTGAAGCGTGGGTTCATTTGACAGAACCATTTCTTGAATTTCTTCCTGCACAGGGTCATTTTTGATCAATTTTGTTGGGGGAAAAAATATTGATAACAATTTGGTGACTCGAGGGGCATCTATCTATTAGAAGAAGAGATCAGTTTTCTTGTTATATCCATTAGGCACGGAGTCATGATTGGGGACCCGAGGTTGATATTGTTCTTCCTAAAATGGACCCTTTGGAGCCCGATTTTAGTTTCTCTATATTTGTTCTATTAGAAAATGAGTAACTATCACGGAAACTATGGGTCTCCCAAACACATGTTAAAGGGCCTTGTGCACTCTCTTGGAGGCACATGGAACTATAAAATGACACAAACCTAGAGGAACAAATAACCTATTTCATAACACTTAGGGAAACAAAACCTATGCTACAAAAATAATGTGCGTATGCACTTAGGGAAATTAAAATCCTATGATAATATTTACAAGGGTAGAATTTTCCCATTCAGTATCAATGTTTTAGATAGATCTCATTCATTAGGATCTCGTAATTATTCACTTTCCAATTTAGCCACTGGGAGGCATTGATACTCCTACACTCTATGATCATGTAAGGGCCACTCCGTGATGGCATCAAATTTGGAGTGATTTCTTTCTTTTCCCAACCTCGCATACCACTTTACAACTAGGTTCCCTTCTTAAAAGGCCCTTGTTCTTGCTTTCATGACAATTTTTTTTTTTGATCAACGCTTGATCCTTTTCCATGACCCACATTGCATGCTCTCTTGCCTTCCATACCTCCATTATCTCTGCATGCCTGATTGCCATAAGATCAAACTCACTAGCTCCAATAGTTTCATGAGCTCCAGAGCAGAAGCTCCAATGATATGGGAAATATTGCCTATTTTCCATACACAAGTTTATATGGGGAGATGCATGTGGATATTTTGGATGTGATCCTATCAGCCCATCTAGCTTATTTGAGCTTTGTATGCCAAGCCCTCTGATTTTCATTGAGAGTCCTTCTAATAATCCTTAATACGTTCTCATTTTTGGACTGTACTTGGCCATTATCCTCGTGGTAATAATTTGATGAAGTGCTCGTGTACACACCATTCATAATTTCCCATTTAGAGATCCTTGTACAAAAGGAATGCCAATGCATTATCTGATATAATAGTGGCAGGGACTCCAAACCTGGTGGCTATTCCTTCATAAAAATCCAAGATGTTAGATTCATTTTCTTCTTTAAGTGCCATTGCTTCAATCCACTTGGTGAAATAGTCTATTGCAAGTAAGTATCTATTTGTGGCCTTGGCTTTAATTTGGGTTAATCACTCCAATTAAGTCTAGTCCCCATTACAAGAATGGATGATCCACTGAAATGGGATGAAGGGGCAGAGCTGCTAATTTCTCTTTTCCTGTGAACAATGCACACTTCTTGCACTTCTTAACCCATGAATAGCAGTCCCTGAACACCGTAGGCCAATAATAACCAACTTTCATGATCTTGAGAGTTGTTGCTCAAGGGGAAAAATGACCTCTTGCATCTCCATCATAGAACTGATGTAACACTATCTCAATTTGGCATGTCTCAATACACCTCAATAGAACACCATTGATATTTCTTTTAAACAAGACACCACTAACAAGCACATATTGAATGGCTTGTAGTCTCAAGTATATTATTTTTATTTGTTCCATTTTTGTGGGCACAAACCTATTTGAAGGTAATGCACCAAGGCTTGGGTCCATCATGGAGCAAGTGCATCAATAGTTGGTTGTTCATGATAATTTTGTAGAAATAGGACAACCTCTTTCCACCCTATAACTCAACCTCGCATGCATGGAGGTGAGTTGTTCACATAGACCTTTGCCTCGAACCAATTTGCTCACCTTGATCTCAATGTCATATTCCGTTACCCCGCTGATCCAACCTACCCTTTTCATATTCAAATCCTTATTTAAAAGGAATTCCTTAACACCAACATGAGTTACTAGAAGTTGAATCTTGTTATTTGAAACCAAGTTTCTGAAAATTTTTAAGCTCCTAACAACAACAAGGACATGTATTTCAATGAAAGAGTATTATACCTAATAGTCCTCCAAGCTTTGGCTAAATAAAGCTATGGGTTGATCTCAACCTTCATTTTTGGGCTGGACCAAGATGGTTGAGATGGTGTCTACCCTCCAAAAGCATATAGCACGAAGTATTTTGAGAAGTCTGGGTTAATGAGGGTTGGAGGCTATGATATTATGAGCTTGATGGCCTCAAAATCTCTTTGTCTTTTGTTATCCATTTAAATGCAATAATCTTTTTAACATCATTGTTAAAGGCTTCACAAGAATAGCAAAAATAGGTACAAACTTGTGAATAATGTTTATCCTCCTAAAGAATCTTTAGAGAGAATTTTTATGTTGTGGCAATGGAAGTTTCTGGATGGCTTCAACCCTTACATGATCAATTGTCAATCCCTCTCTTGAGACAATGTCTCCCAACAATTTCCCTTCATGAGCCAGAACACACACTTTTTGGGTTTAATGACACCCCAAATGTTCTACATCTCTGCAATACATGTCTAAGGTGAAAGAGATGGTCTACAACATTCTTTGAGAAGACATTGATATCATCTAGATACACCTGACTATTTTTTCGATTAAACCTTAGAAGGCCATGTCCATAACTCATTGAAATGTTGCTCCAGCATTTGATAGTCCAAATGAAATTTTCTTATAATCATATGTACATCATTTGTTGGTGAAGGTTGTCATGAATTGATCTTCCTCTTTCACCATTATCTCGGTATAGCCTTGAGTACCCATCTAAAAATGAAAACCTCTCAAAACTAGCTACAACTTGTAATATTTGTTCCATTGATGGAAGTGGCTAGTGATCCTTAAGTGATACTCTGTTCAGATCATGAAAGTCCACACACAACCTGATTTCTCCATTTTTATTTCTCACAACTACCAACTTAGTAACCTAACTCAAATGATTAATAGGAAAGATGATAATGGCCTCAACTAGCTTGTTTAATTATTTTATCCTTAGAGGCTCAATGTGAGGATTTAATGGCCTCTGCTTCTATTTGAAGGGCTTAGATCCCGTGTCTAGCTTGATAGTGCATTATGCCAACTTTCGGTTGAAACCTCTTAAATCTTTGTAAGTCTAGGAAAAGACAAACAGAATTCTTGAAAAAGTTGAATAAACTTATATTTTTCTTGTTGAGTGCTTACCTTGCCAATCTACAATGTTTTTCCTTCTTCTATGAAAATGGGCTCTAAATCCTCACCCTTTACCTAAATATTCACCTTCTCCTTTTGGAATTGGTCATTTGGGTTGAAGATTGATTCCAAAGTGACAAGACCCTTTGGTATTCTATTATTCATCTGCTACACCACTTGATCACCATACTAATGCTCCAATGTTTCTTGATTATTGGAGGAGAACTCAGCTTCTTCTTGTAGAAATTTGACGATTTTGTGATCATTTTCAAAGAATTACCAGCTTGTATTGTTGTCTAGGATAGTTGGCCTCACAACCAACATGATATGGGGCTGAGATTTATCACCCTTGATACTCTCCACAACGTCAAAGGCTACCTCATTTTATTCCAATCTTTTTGCTGCTTCATTCTTATTCCTTGGGATGGAATTGATGTTGAATGCTTTGAAATCCTCAATGAGGTCCCATACCTGGTTCTTGTAGCTCTTTATCATATCGTTCTTAGCAGATTTTGTCCTCATACCTGATTAGTAACTAGTTCACTATCACCAAACACTTGCAAGTTCTTGATTCCTCATTTCCTTACCTAATGTAGTCCATGAAATAGAGCCTCATACTCTGTTGTGTTTTTTGAACAAGAAAATTTGAAGCAAAAAGTTGATTAGTATTTCATACTATGAGGTGAGACAAGCATAGCCCCTCCTCTGGCTCCTCATCTACTCCTTGATTCATCAAAGAACAATTTGCATACTTCATTATCATCTTTGTGTTTTGGCTTGATGATGTTAGGAAGAGGGTGATTTTACTCATGCAAACAGTACACTCCTAGCTCAGATTCCTCCATCTCTTTATATGGGTCAAAAGCAGGCCTCTTGTTCACCCAATCATCAAGGGTCAAGTCTCGGGATACACCCCACCTTGGTATCTCAGTATCACAAGTGTTTGGGAGGTCCTCTTGATCAAAGGATGAACAATTGGCATTGATTGGGCTGGTACATAAGACTCAATATGGTAATGTCTGCAATGGGCTCGAGATCTAATTGTTGCTTTAGCTCCATTCCTTTTTCTAAAAAGCTTGTGTGACCAATCAACGGAAAAATAGCCTCTAATCTTAGCAGTGAATTCCCCGACAAACAAAATGTAAAATGTGGTGGCAAGTCTATGACTGATAGGTTTTGCAATACAGTCACATTGGGGCATGCATGCAGTGTGATTCTCAAATCTTTGATGATTCCAATAGTTTTCATTGTTGTCCCATCCAATTGCACTACCCCTATGGAGATGACTTTGTATTGAAGACCCAGTTCATTGGCTATTTGTTTTGGCAATACAAAACTACTTACCCTCAAATCAATCATGCAATTATGTACCAATTTGTCCCCAATGATCAATGAAACATAAAATGGAGGAGGCTTCAGATTCTTACCTTATTGTCCTCCATGGTTTCCCTCAGGCTGAGCCGTATTGGTAAGCACTTTCTCTTGCTACTAGGGGGCCTATTTGAGCTTGACCAATTGGCCATAGTAGTCTACAACAAATCTCTCTATCTTGGAATGGCCAGTGACTGCCACATTGAAATGTTCACA
Source organism: Taxus wallichiana var. yunnanensis (assembly GCA_018340775.1). Lineage (NCBI taxonomy): Eukaryota > Viridiplantae > Streptophyta > Pinopsida > Cupressales > Taxaceae > Taxus > Taxus wallichiana. Next base: position 670,882,951 of record CM031234.1, read on the forward strand.
TTTGTCTTCTTCATTTTTTCAATGATAGTAAATGAGCTATCATTTTTCTTCCTCTTGTCTGCTACATTTTTCTCTTGCACATGAGTTGTTACAACTAGTGCCTAAGTGGGTTTGGAAGGTGGCTTGGAATGGATCTCCATATTGGGGTTACATTTTGAGTACCAATACCTTATGGAGTAATGGAGGGTTGAGGATTACCTAATTTTGGTGATTGCCCTCTCTAATATTCCTTTTCTTGGACCATGTACTGTGAAGCTACACTTTGAGAAGGGGCTTGATTCATACGATAGAAATATTCAGGTTGCCAATTGACAAGCCAAGTTTCACTTAGAGGTGCCTCTTCTGAGCTCCTTACTTCTGATTTTCTTCTTGGTTAGACTCTTGTGACACACCAATGGTCTGTACCATCAAGGCCTTGTTTAGTGCACCATTAAAGCACATTGATTAGTTATGGATTTGATTGCATGGGAAACACCAATCATTTTCTTGTGCCATATTATTTTGTTTTGAAGCCAATGCCGTTGATGTTGAAGCTGTGTTTAGATCATATGAATTGAAAGCTATAGTAGCTTGAAGTTGTCCTTGGTTTGGATTCTTATTTACACTGAGATGGTCACCTATTTTATCGCTACGGGGTCTAGCATAATACTGATTCGAGGTTGGTATGGCCTAGAACTCTAAGATTTCTAACTTTGATAATCACTAACTCATTCCCTAGGTTCTGCAGTTGTTTGATAACTTCTTAAATCTCTTTTGAGGTGCTAGAGGATGAGGTGGAGGCTTCACTCAACTTTTGTTCCTAGGGGTAGGTATAGGAGCTAATGTGGCTAGTTGGCAGTGCTTGGATCTTCTAGTTCTAGGTATAGAGGCATATGTGGCCTAGGAGAAAGTTTTCCTACATGAATTAGAGAATTTTTAGGCTTAAGGTAAGGTGTTGCCTCCCATGGATTGAATCATTAAAGAAATATAATTATTTAGAGCTGTAAGAAAGTATATGAAAGCACCTTCATCTGTAGGCCTTATAGCCAACAGAATCTTGTCCCATTTCCTTTTGAATCTAAAGTTGAAATCTATTATCTTTTCATTAGGGGCCCTCTTGATGGTCATTAAATGCTTCAACAGGGATAGATTATCTCCCTTCTCACCAAATTGATCATGAAGAGCTCTACACATATGGTACCAAGTTGGAATGGAGCCTATTGTTAGACTTCTAAACCATTGTGAAGCTTTACCCTTAAGTGAAGAGGATAGTAGCTTGACTACAATGTCCATCTCAGTGATCGCATGAATTGGATAGGCATTTACAATGTCTTGAATGTGGTCATTAGGAGAAGTCTAGTTTTCTCCACTGAAATATGGGATGCTCTTTAATGATGCCATTGGGACTGGATTTTGTGCATTGACAACAAGTGGGCTACTACTAGTGAATTTGACATAAGGATTGGGTGGTTATGCCATTATGATTGACATGAGAACCCTTATTGATTGAATGATTGGCCTACTAGGAGGAGGCGTTGACAAGGTTCTATTTGGTGGAGATGAAGACCTCTGGGATCTTCTCCCTCTTCCCCTTATGTCTGGGGAGAAGTGTAGATAGACAAATAGTCCCACCTCTCTGCTTCTTGACATTGTTTGTATTCTTCTCATGAACTTGACAAGTTTGGACTGTTGAAACTAGTAGATTCTGGTTCTTTTGGAATCACTAGATGTGTAATTTCAAAGATTCTTAAAAGCTAAAATCACAACAAGTGCACATCAATCTTACTACAATAAATATGGATACTTCTTGGTCCCACTGGGCATTCCAAAACTATTAGAGTAGAATCACGGTACCTAAAATTTCCTAGGTGTGAAATGGGGAATTCAAAGTGTGTTGCAAAACATGGATCATCTCTCAAAGTGTGGGACCTTGCAAGTCACGAGAGCTCTCTGGATTAAGTCCGGTTCCTATTCCTCTATTCAGTGCACAAAAATAAATTACGTAGAGGATCTGTTCTAAATATACTTTATATTACCAAGGAGACAGGGTTGAGGAGATGCAAGAAAATAAACCTAAGATAATGAGGTGATGCACCGAAGGAATGTTAGACACTCGTTTTGCAATTTAACACAAAACATAGAAATGTAATAAAAAAACCATGCACGATAACCAAACTCTAATAAGATATCAAAATGCCAACAAAAATACATGAGAGGGTTGAGAATCATCCACAAAAATATATATTATTTCTCAAGAGTCGATACAAAGATATTGTCTTGGACAAAGAAAAACTTGCATTATAGCCCAAATGAGAGGTTACGAAAGCTCCACAAATCCTCTTTCAAACAAAAGAAGAAGGGAGGGTGCAAAACAGAAATGTCCAACCTTTTACAATGAGCCTTAACCCTTCCTTTATAGATTCAGCATAGAGAGAGAAGAAGGAGAGAGAGGAAGGAAAAATAATTTGAAGCTCAACCACTGGACATCAATGCTTCCTACAAATACGTCCCAAATCTGTCATGTCTGCATTGATTATTTGTTTAACGACTTGAAGGAGGAATAATGGCGGATCAAATCAAATCCGATATTTTTGTTGGAGAAAATAGATCTTATATTAATGGCACGAAGATGTCTCTTTATTTTCCCCACCTAACTTCTTCAAAATTAAAGTTTCAGATCTCCATGGCATAGACGAGGTCAAGATCTTTCCAACGGTGCTAATTTTTTTATTTCTAGCATTGAATCAAAAGATATACCCATTTGAAAATTTGAATCGGGCCCGTACATAAAATCGCGTGAACCGGTTATCAAAATGGGTCTTTTGGAAACTCTACACATGGAGGGCTAAAGCATGTTTGGGAACATCCCAAAATTCTCTTTGTTAAAGTAGCATCATGCCGACACTTAGCTACCTCTACCGGCCTATCTCTGCTTTGAATATTCGACCCCAACCCTATCCCTTTATTAGACCTGGGACACGTGGAAGGTCCACGCTCATTTGGAAACCCGCTCAGGATTTTACCTTTGAATGAGCATAATGTTGACACGTGTAATCCTCCACCGTTATTAGACTTTTCAATGGCTACTCTTACTTTTTTAGGTCACGAACACATGGCAAGTTGGCACTCGTTTGGGGATCACCTTTTGGGCTAAGCCTTTGAAATTGTGTTGATGCAACATGTGGCGTTGTCCCCTGGTTCTGTATACTTAGTCAATTTTGGGCCCACTCTGTCCCATTTTTTAACTTGGACTACATGGTGAGCCCACACTGATTTGGGTCTACGCTTTTGGATTTATCTTTGGAGATACGCCCGGTGACACGTGGCAGCCTTCTGCTAGAACCTTTATACTTACTTTTTTGGGCCCACCCTGTCCACTTTTTTAAATTTTAGCTATTGAATCTAGCCCTCTTTGGGCCTGGGGCATGTGGAAGCCTAGTGCTTGTTTGAGTCTACCCTTTTGGATTTAATCTTTGAAGGTGCATCATTTGGACACTTGGCAGCTTCCACTGACTCTTTATACTTAGGAAATTTTGGGGCTCGTTCTAAGTCATTTACAGAGCCCAAAGACTTTGATTCTTCACCATTTCTTTTCCTTTGAGGCTCTGATTTATTCCTTCCCCACCATTCTCCTCTATTTTAGAGCCTTCCCGTAACCCGCTCATTGGATTTGAATCATGGGTTCATTTGACGGAACCATTTCTTGAATTTCTTCTTGCACAGGGTCATATTTGATCAATTTTGTTGGGGGAAAAAATAGAGATAACATGAACATCATAATCCTCCAATATATTTTTACTTCATTAAAGTTTTAATCATTGATCCTGTGTTTATACAAAATAATGCACCGTGAATAATCTTCTTTTCCAAATGTGGACATATAACCACATAATTCTATATGCATATGTTAGTTCTGCGTATACCTCTCATTCCTCCTTAAAATTTTCATCTTGTATATATAGTTCCTTCATGGTCACAAAACACATGAATTCATTACACATTTATTTTAATAAAATCACCCTCATACTCAAGGCATATTCCACCCTGTTAGACTTCCCACATCAAGTATTCAATAAAAATGAATATATTTTAAAGAATTTTACTACCCAATTCAAGTGCCTTTTTATTCAGCTTTATCTAATTATTGATAGATGACAACACCGATCATCAATGTACAAGATAAACTGATTGATGTGGATCCAACAACAAGAGGTAAAAATGCATCCAAAACACACACACACACACACACACACACACACACAATTTACAATTTTTTTATAAGATTCAAAATATATTCCCTCTTATCGCAAGATCCACACTAATGTTTTACAACATTATAATCTACCTTATGTTTCCCATTATCTCTAGAAAAAACCAAAAATGCCAAAACAAACCATAAAACACAAAACAACCCTAAAAAGTAAGACACCTAGGATGGGCCCCACATTTTGTGTACAAAATATACCTTCATAAATAAAGTTGTATGCCAAATATTGTCTTATTCAATAAAGAAGAGAAATAGATATTAAAACTCTATGTTCTAAGAAAATCTAAGAAAGGTTCTCAACCAATTTTAGAACACTAGATGAAGAAATTTGCACCGAAAATGTCATAATAAATTTGAAATAATTTTTCAAAACTCAAAAATACTAGTAATGGTTGTGATGCTATCCTTTACCTTAAATCTTAGCATCTATGCTCTACTTCCTCCAACAACATAGACTCTTTGTGATCAACTTTCATACTCTCGGTGATAACTACACAAAGTCCATTGATGTTTTTAATGAACTTCCTATAGTAGCTCACCAATCCTAAAAAAAAATCAATCCTTTATTAAATTTCTCGATGTGAGACACTCCATTTTTTGTGCATACATTTTTTTATATTTGCCTATAACTTCTCTTTTTACAAGAATTTTCTCAAATTTCATAAATGTTTTAGTTGATCCTCCCTTGTTTCTATAAACATAACTATATCACACATATATACAATTATAAATTTCTTAAGGAAATTATGAAACACTTCTTTCATCAATCTCATGAATGCACTCAAGGAAATTTTCAACCCAAAAACATAACTAGTCACTCATAAAAGACTTCCTTGATTTTGAATGTTGTATTCTACTCATCTAGTTCTCTCGATGTGGATTTGGTGATATCTTCTCACCAATTCAATCTTTAAAAAGTATAATTCACCACTACTTGGAAATCCATTAGATCATCCACCCTAGGAAATAAAAATCTATACTTGAATTTTATATTGTTGATGGTTTTTGAGTCATAACACATGTTGATTTCTCTTCTTTTTTTGGGTATCAAGACTATGACTACTACACATAGGCTAAATTTTTTACAAACTAGACCTATTTCTAGAAAATCCTGCAATTGTCTATGTACGCCCACATTTTCATTTGGTGTTATCCAAAATGATAACTTATTGAAAAAATTAATTCCTCTCATCATCTGAATTTGATGGATGATACTAAGAACTGTTATTAATCCTTGTGGTTAGTCCTGTATAACTATATCCACAAATTAGTTTTAGCATTACAAGTACTTCACTTGGGAGATATTCACCTTCTATGCATTATTTACATACTTCTTGTGGAACTAGCATATAACATGATCTTTCCTCTTCCACATCCTATAAAAATCCATTTTGGATACAACCATAACTCTCACACAAATTCCACTATGATCTTTTCCTTTCTCATTTTCCTTTAACGATTATAACATTTAATTATTTCCTTCCTTTTTATGTGAATAAAACTTATGCATCCATCATGAATAGCCTTTCGGTCACATTTTTATGTAATTTCCAATAGTATGTGATAAATGTGAAGTTGCATCACTTTTATAAGACTTCTCCATAACAGATTACCAATCTAGAACTTAACAAATCTTTTCACATTTACCAAAACTTGGTGCCCCTTCTATAATAATGAAATCTTATAGTGATTTGGAAGAACAATACTCTTCATCCCTAGCTTCTCCACCATCTTTCAAGAAACACCTCAAAACACTTTCGTCTTGACTAGCATATGGTTGTATATGAACTCTTCTTATGTGTAAGATCATCCACCCTTTTCATAGTATTTGGCAATAGTTTTCTCTTCATTAGAAATTTTCTTTTTCAGGGACATTTAAAATGCCATTTCGGTTTTGTTGACTACATGCCTCCATGTGGTAGATGTGCATCATCATCTATGTGCCTACTCATGACATCACTTCATGATTTTTACATTTCAATCCATGATGTCTAATGGTTCCACACTTAAAATAGCTTCCTCGGAATCCTCACCCCTACTTTGGCCAAATATTTTGTTCCCCTTTTATGAGTGGATGCTCCACCATCCTACACACTAATCTATGCACACCTTTCCAAACTATTTTAATCATCTTCTTGTATGTTTTTATATCCATCACTACGTCCACCTATACCATAAACATTATGACATCCTCTTCGATATTCTCGTTACTAATTTTACACCGAAATTTCATCCACATTTAATTATAGCTGATAATCCTCCTCTAAAATTCATATGTCCATCAATATTTCCTCCTCCAAGATCCTAAATTTTAATCAAGATATCTATCTTGAAAAATTATGTTGGTAAACTCTAGTATTTACTCTTTATAAATTAGGGACAAATAATGAATAGAAAATAAAACATATTATTGCAAACTTAAATCAACACTTCCGTGCATATATTTCTTCTTCTAGTTCTAGAGCTTTAGCTCAATACAATCTCTCTAAATGTGTTTGATATGTCAAAAACTTACAATTTCCTATAATAAATAGACGGCTTCATCTAAAAATAAAACACTCAACTTATAAAAATAGAGCTACAAATAACATGATTTTTTGCAATAAAAAGATTTTGATTTATTTGTTTTATTATCTTTTCCTAAAAGTAGGAATCTAAAAGAGAACCACCTAAAAACTTAAATGCATGTTAAAAACAAATTAATTTTTTCTTTTCTTGGTGAAAAATTAAAGAGTTTTTTCTAACACTCTCCCTTAATTTTGACATCCAAACTTTTATTATTCTGGAGTTGAGTATGCACTTCCAGATATGACATATTCTTGATCACAAAATCCAAAACATTTTCGCAAATACTCAAAAACTTCATTTCCCAAAGATTTTGTAAAGATATCAGCAAATTGATCTTCGGATCTGCAAAATTCAAGAAAAAATTCCTTATTGTTAACCAACTCCCTGATGAAGTGATACCTTGTGTCTATGTTCTTGCTCCTCTTGTGAAAAACATGATTTTTGGACAATGTTATTAGTGAATTTTTGTCACAAAAATATGTATAGCATCCTCTTGATTCTACCTCAAATCTTCCAATATTCTTCTCATCCAAACAACTTGACATGTTGCTCATGTTTCTACTACATACTCTACTTATGCTAAAGATAGTGTGACTATGGGCTTCTTATTCAATGCCCATGAAACTACACCTATTCCGAAGTGAAGAGCATAGCCCGATGTGCTCTTTCTGTCATCAATACTAAAAAAACTGTCATAGTCTATGTAATCTATGAGTTTAGACTCATCTGATGTTGAATATGAAATGCCATGATTCTTAGTTCCACATACATACCTAAAAATATTTTTTACATCTTGTCAATGTGAATCTCTTAGATATTCCATGAACCTTGACATAAGGCTCACACTAGACATAATATTCAACCTTGTGGCCATCAAATACATGAGATGGCCAACTGGTCTTTGGAACAATATTAGATCTAAAAATGATCCAATGTCATTTTTGATTAACTTCAAACCTCACTGTAATAGGTGTTCGTGACCGGCTTGCAATTCAACATTTTAAATATCTTCAAAACATCATTAGCATACCATCCTTGTGAAATAAAACATCCAGCTTCTGATTGTTGAACTTTTATGCCCATAAAATAGTACATGAGGTCTAGATATGTCATCTCAAATTATTTCTACATAGCTAATTTGAATGAATCTTTAGATAGATTTACAATGGTAATTAAATCATCCACATATAAATAAACAATAAAAATTTACCTAGTTCATTGATCTTAATGTATAAGGTAGGCTCACTATTGCTCGTAGTGAAACCAATCAGATCAAATAAGAATCAATCCTATTATACCAAGCTCTAAGTACTTTCTTGAGACAATAGAGTGCTTTTTTCAACCAATATACCTTTCCTTCATAACCTTCTACTTGATTCACATAAACTTCTTCTTCAAGAAAACTATTCAAGAATGTCAATTTTACATCCATCTGATAAATAGGCCATTTTTTGAGTTGTAATTGCTAAAACCATTCTTATCGTATCCAAATGTGCTACAGGTGCAAATGTATCATTGTAATATCCTCCATATTACTGTGAAACACCTCTGGCAACCAACCTTGCTTTATGTTTCTATACTTTATAATCAGAAATATATTTGGTCTTATAGACCCACTTCACTCCTATCATGTCCTTTCCGTCAAGAAAATCTACCAATTACCATGACATGATTCTTCTCTATGGCATCTATCTCAACATCTATGTCTTGAACCATAACTTCATTTTCTATAACCTTTTCAAACTATATTGGATCTGTAGGTTGAGAAAACAATGAATAAACTGAAAAAGCATTAGTTGTATCAACATTATAAATCTCAGTAATACTCTTTTTTTCCGCGCAAAGGGCTATCTGAGGATAGATTATTTTTTATTTAAGGAGTAGCTTCTTGTGTTTGCTAAATGGTTGAATATGACTAAAATATTTTTGAGATCTCCTAGATGTAGATGGAGGTGTAGCTTGTTCCATAACTTGTGGTGTATTTCTAAGATTCGAAGAAGATACAATACCTTATTTCTATACGCTTTCATCTTACATGTCATCATGAGAAATAATTACTGCTACACTTACTTTTTTCTCAATACTTCCATCCCATGCCACATATTAAACAAGTTGTACATCTCTGCTGATTATGACCTTTACAGTAATCTGGATCAAACAACTTGTAAGATTTTGTATTCTCTGAATATCCAACAAATATAAATTTTTCTCCTTTATTTTCTAACTTCTTCCTTAGCTCATCAGAACATGTTATTATGCCAAATGACCAAAAAATATAAAATTAGAAACACTATTTTTCCTCTTAGTCGAAGCTTGTTGAGTAACCATGTTTCAAACAATTTTCATTGGACACCTATTTATAATGTAAACAATAGTTGTTATTGCTTCTGCCCAATACTCATTTGAAAGATGCTTTTCCTTCATCATACTTCTCACCATCTCCATGATGGTTATATTCTTTCTCTCTTCCACACCATTTTGCTATGGTGTATACCTGAAGTAAACTATTTGTGTATACCATGATATTTGTAAAAATTCATAAAAGCTTTGGAAATATACTCACCTCCTTTTTCTATCCTCAGAACTTTGATGTAGTACCCACTTTGATTTTCCACTAAAGCCTTGAACTACTAAAATATATCAAAATCATATGTTTTTATCTCAAACATTACACCCATGTCTTCCTTGTATAGTCATCAATGAATTTCACAAAATATGAGAAACCTCCAAGAAAAGTTGTTTATATTAGTCCACATAAATCTGATTGAACAATTTCAAGTGATATACTTGTTCTTCTTGTTTTTCCAACTAGGAAGGAATCTTTGTGTTACTTCCCCAAAATACAACCTTCACAAACTCTATCTGGTTTCTGAATCAAAGGAAAACCTTTCACCATATTTTTTTGTGTAATAAATTCAAACCACCAAATTTTAAATGACCAAACCTGAGATGCCATAGCCACGATTCATCTTTTTCAACTAACTAAAAAGATGATTCAATCTCCTTAGCTTCAAATGATCCGTAATTTGAGCTCAATGTGGCTAGTATAATCTTCAAAGGAAACATTCTGTTGTTTGTCATCTTCACTTTAACAATCACCTGGGTACTTGAAGATTTATCCACAATCACACATTCATTGTCTTCAATGTAAAATTTGTACCCCTTTTGTACCAATTGATCAATGCTCATAATATCGTGCTTCAAACCTGCAACAGAATAAACATCCTAAATAATATTTTTCTCCCCCTTTTTTGTTAAAATGTTGATTATTACTTTTCCTTTTACAGTCATTGTATTATTATTCCCAAGGGTAACTTTTGCTTTTCTTGACTCATCTAACTTACTAAATAAATCTAAGCTATGTGACATGTGATTACTGCAACAAGAATGACCATACCACACATCACTAGGAATATCTTAGGATAGATTACAATCAATAGGTGATTTCTTTGGAAATATTTTTGCATGTTATAAACATGGAGCTTGGAGTAGATATTCCAACTTGATTTATATTCTAATTGTTCGATCATACTTCTTTTCCCGCATTAAAAATCATATTGCCCATATCTCTTGCAATAGTGACACTACACATGTGATTTATCATGTCTCTGACCTGAAAAATTATTATGATTGTGCTCTTGACTATGTCCTATTCCACTTGAGTTTGATGGATTGCTTCTACGTCCTCTAGATGAACTTCTTCCTCTACCTCTAGGGCTGAAATTTCCTTTTCCTCTTCCACAATTTCTTGATACCTAGGATGAAAATTCTTGATCTACAACTTCATATACAACTTGGAGATTTTCCCACACAATTTTTTTCTTTACTAGCTGGTTCGAATCTGGGTAAGATGCTTTCAGGCATGACTTCTTAAATGAAGAAAAAATCTTCTGTCTTTATTTCTTAATTCCTTCAAATTGTCTTTATCTTCCTGTGAGAGTGCGTTATATGTTGCTGAATTTGTGGGCTTTATGTACCCATTCTCTATGATTTCCCACACATCCTGGAATTTGAATAGTGCCGTCATGGTTAATGAGCAATACTCATAATTCTTTCCTGAATTGTGGTGTCTGTAGACAGGATATAAAAGCCATAACATGTTGTCAATTAGAAACTTGCTGAAAAAATTCACGCTCTGATACCAATTTGTAGAAATTAGGTACAAATAAAGAATTGCAAATAAAACATATTATTGAAAACTTAGATCAACACTTTTGTGCATATATTTCTTATTCTTGTTCTTGAGCTTCATCTCAATACAATCTCTCTGAATGTGTTTGATATATCAAAACACTTACAATTGCCTCTAATAAATAGATGGCTTCATCTAACAATAAAACACTCAACTCATAAAAATAGAACTAAAAAGCACATGCTTTTGTGCAATACAAATCTTTTGATTTATTTGTTTTATTATCTTTTCCTAAAAGTAGGAATCTAAAAGTGAACTACCTAAAAAATTAAAAGCATGTAAAAAACAAACTACTTTTTTCTTTTCTTGGGAAAAATTAAAATGTTTTTTCTAAATTCCTCATCTAATCATGATCTTGTGAAACTATAATGTGTATTTTATGATTGACATCTAATTTTTGCTTTAGATTTTTCAACTTCTTTAATAAACTCATCTTGTAATCAAAAGGTAAAACTTGGTCTTCATCTTCACAACCATCTGGTCCTAATGAACTATTTTAACCTTGCCTCTTCTTTAATGGTCATTTTGAAGCACTTTCTACGATACAGGTTGTGTGTTATTTTATCTTAATTTCACCAAGTTGATGAAAATTGTGATTTTAATATATTGAAACTCAAAATATTCTTCCATAATTTGTGAGCCACTCTACTAATTATTTTGCTTGTGATCATCCAAGGAATGATGGGACATCCATTCATGGTCCCTAACACATTCTTGAGATGGCTCATAGGATTCGAGGTTCCTTAACGTAAATGGCTTCTTCTTACTGCAGTTCTTCATCTCTATCCGATCTTTCATTTCTTACACCTCTAATTAATCCTTCATCATTGTTTTGAGCATACCGCACTATGAATTCCCCATCGATCTTCCTCAATGAAATTTAGTCTAATGTTTACAACCATTCACTTTTTTATGACTTATTCTATAACACGTGATGGCTACAATCTCTGTATTAGCGGTACGTCCATGTACATAACTCTACTCGGTGATATATTTACTCATTTAAATACTTTCAAGTATAGTCAACATTCTACTAGTCTTCTCACTCCTCAACACCTTCCTCTTAAAGGTTTGTATGCATTTTTTTATAGTACTTTCTATAAGGTAAGTTAAACTATTGCTACTGATTCACACAATAGATAACAAAACACAAAATTATATTTATGTTTGAAAATCCTTACCGGCATGCACATTATTTTCCCTCTATTAGGGATATTACATTATATTAGAATCCTTTAAATTTTCATAAGGGTGACATTTCCTTTTAGGAATCCTTACTCAGACTAACTCGTGTAATTTGTGTCACAACTAAAGATCCTACATTTTAATCTCTCTCTTTCTAATTTTCATCGGTTTCCTTCTCGGTATTTTGTAACCTTTAATAGCCTTCAACATCTCCCAAAATTTGGGGTGGACTTGCACTTTTGTTTATAGATGTGCCATAACTTTATATAAAACCTTCCCCACCTAATCCATTCAAATCCATTCAGGCTATGCATTAGTCATTTAACTAATTTGATATAGTAGTTAGTAAAAATTTATAAAGCTTCCATGTCAATTGATGGTTTTGTAATTTTAAATCGATTTCTTACCATGCACGCTTCGTTCCAACTCCACCTAGCTTATTTTTCATTTTCTTCCCTTTTCATCTTGGTATTTCAAAATTTTCATACAATCTAAGATTTACACGGTCTTATAGAATGAAATTTGAAATATGCACACACCTAGATATTCATTGAGAAATCTTAGTTCACCACTTCATACTTTACAAAACCGCAACACACTGATACTTCTAATAAATAATGTACCTTGTTACCACGCACTTTGCAATTCAAAACTTTGCATAAAACTTCAATGCATGTTCATGGAATCAGCCATACAGCTTTACCATGCTGCCTTCTCCCTACTTTCATCTATAAAAGTTTTGTATAATCTAAGAAATAGTTAGAATTTGACAAAACATATAGTCTATAAATTATCTCATAATGCTCCTACATAAAACACCCCATTTTTATAAAAATTATCTTCGTCTCATGATTTAAATACTTTTAAAGTATGACCTAGTTCACCGATATCCTTCCCACTTTTCTATCTTACATATTCTTCTACATGATTCATCTATTTCAAAAGTATTCTTTATATTTCTTTTTTCTATCTTCTTGACTATTCTTCATTCCTATATGACCTCAATACTTTTATTTCCTTATCTGGTATTTTACTTCTCCATTCTAATGAATTCTTCAATTCTTGTGCATCTTCATCTACTTCGTTTGCACAATCAGTCATTTCCTCTTGTGTAATTATTTCCTCCCATGAAACTCATACAAATTAGCAACATTGAATATTGGTGAGATATCCAATTATTATGGTAATTATATATTATAGGTGTTTAGTCCCATTTTCCATAACACCTTATATGGTACAATATATTAATCTTCAAGTTATTATATGTCCCTTTGGAAAATATATATTTAAGAAAATATTCCAAATACGATCTCCAAAATAAAATTCCTTTGTTTTATGCCTTTCATCCACATGCCCCTTGAAAACATGGTTGTTTATTTCCATTTTCATACATAGTTCCTCATGAAAATCACACATATACTCTATATAAGATTTCACTTACAAAACCATGTTGTCCACCACTTTATACATTATCATGACTCCTCTCTGGAGTCATTCCATACACATTTTAGATTGGGGTCTTTCTTTTTACTTATATTGAGTTATTCATTATAGGAAAATCTATCTTTTTCTAATACAATATCCCAATCCTTTGGCCTTAAATCGTACCAATCTTCATAATATTTTATGTTTATATATATTCACTACATTTTCCCATAAGTCTCTATATGATAAATTTAACTTAGATTCAACCTTGTGTCCATCATATTCTATAAGGTCCTTCAAAAGTGATATAGGAACTTTGAATCGATATGTGACACTTTGCACAATGGTAACCCATTGGATTGCACTATTTCTTTGAAAAATAAATGCATGATGATTGGTGCATCATTGTTATTCCTATATGCTATAAAATTTTCTATACTTGATCATCTTTTCACCAACCAAAATATGGAGTTATTTGCTATCTATTTTCTTGTAAACCCAACACAAAATCAATATTGATATTCTTCAACTACTTCTTAGGTACAAATAATGATTCATAAAGGCCTATATATTATTTCATCCCCTTGGCCAATTAGAAATTATACATATTTGAATAGATTTTTATGCTTATCTACGCTTATCCTTGGAGAATAATAATTCCCCTCTAATTGTGCTAAATTGTTATGACCATAAAGCAACATCCTAAGCATCCATTATGATTCTCCTTGATTACATTTTCATGCATTGATCCCTTGGGTATACACAAAAGTGAATCCTAAATAATATTCCTTTTTGAATGAATAAATATAACCGTGACATTCTATATGGGCTTACTAGCTCCAAGTATGCCACCCTTACCTCCTTAAAATACTCATCTTGCACTTATAGTTACTTGATAGTCTCAAAACACATGAATTCATTGTGCATTTATTTTAATATCATCAACCTCCTACTTATGGAATATACTACCTTTTTGGACTTCCTAGTTTTGTGATTTTGTACAAATTAATATATTTTTATGAATTTTACCCACAACATGTGTCTTTAGATTTATTTTATCTAATTACTTGATAAAATACATCTCCGATGATTAATGTATAAGATAATATCCTTTAGAAAATTGTAATATTTTTCACTTATTCATCTCTTATATGATCACATAAAATCCTTAAACATTTACTTGAGTGTATCTTATGGGAACACAACTTCTCATTAAACTAGGTTATGGGTTTCTCTTCTTGACTCAACGTTATGCATATGGCTACTCCACTCTCACCATAATCAAGTTGATATAATTTGTTAAAAATATACAATGCTAGTAATGCTTATGATTTTATCCTTTATTTCAACTATTGGAAGTTGTTTCCTTCTTTATTCATCAACAAAAACACTTTGTTATCAAATTTTATAGTCTTAATAATCACTACACATGGTCCTCTAATGTTTTTAATCATATCCCTATAGAATCTCACCAATCCAAGAAACATTCAAACCAAGATTAAATTAGTTGAAGATGTAAAATCCATTATGACATGTAACTTCTTGCGTTCTATTCATAATCGATCCTAGGATATCACAAATCCTAAATATACTAAGTCATCATGAAAAAATCAACAATTCTTTATGTTTACCAATAACTTCTATTCATGCAATCATGTTGTATAAATATTTTAGGTTATCCTACCTAATCATTATAAAAATTAATATATCACATACATATACATTGATTAAGTTCCCAATAAATAGCTTTAACACTTCAATCATTAATTTTGTGAATGTGCTCCTAGAATTTTCCAATTCAAAATGAATAACAAGCCATTTATATAATCCTTAATTTGATTTTATTTCTACTCATCTCCTTCTCTGATGTTGATATTTTCATGTCCAATATTTGAAAACTACCAAGCACCACTAATGAAATCCATTCGATTATCATAACCTAGGAAATAGAAATCTTAATGTGGCTTCTCTAACAATGAATTTTTTTAAGGGATTTTCATGTGCAATCCTCTTCATCCCTATCTTCTCCACCATATTTCTTGAAAAATATCTTCAAGTGATCCAACTATCGAGAATCACCTTGAAATAATTTCCTCAAATCTTACATATATGGTTTTGAAAAGTATGTTCATTTGTGCAATCTAGATCTCTATTTTGTGGAGTCTTTAGTAACACTTTTATCATGATAATATATTCTCTTTTACGTGGACATTCGAAATTACCTACAAATCCTATTGAATTTATTCCTCCATGTTCTATATGTGGACCATCATCTATGAGCCATCATATATGCACCTACTCATGACTTCACTTAGTGTATTTGGTTATTTCAATGCAAGATACCTAACGATTGTACACTTTAAACGCATCCCTAAGAATCTTCATCCTTGGCTTGGAAAATAATTCTATGGCTCTTTAATAAGTACCATGCTCCATCATCCCGAAACCATTCTTTGTACACTTTTACGTACTTATATAATCATATTATTATGGTTTGTTATATCAATGAATGCATCCAACTTTACCTCATAATTTATGTCATCTTCTTTTATCTTCTTGTTAACTCTTTTGTACCAAATTTTCTTCCACCTTTAAGGCTATTTGATAAGCCTTCTATACGCTTTGTATATGGATTAACATAAGATCCTCATGTATCCTAAATATTAATCCTTAGATTTATCTTGCAACCTTATCTTGGTCAACTTCAATATGCTTAGATATACTCATGATTTGGTGAAATTTCTCATTGTATTCTCTAACTAGGATCTCCTTCTTCTTAAATTTTTGGAACTTCTTAAATAAACAGATGGAAATCAGATAGTAGAATAATAATATTCATATTTGCAACCATTTAGTTCTAGTTCACTATATAATCCTTGCCTCTACTTTGCGTAAAATTTAAATTCCTTTCCACCATAGTTCTACATGATATTTTACCTTAATCTTCACCAAATTGATGCTTTAGTGTTCTTTATATTTAAAATAAAAGTATTCTTCCATACTTGTGAGACACTCTACAAATTTTTCTTGTCCTAATCTTACAAAAATTATGGGCAATGCATTCAAGGTCCTAAGTCCATTCTTTATATGGATCCTATGAGTCAAGCTTCCTAGCATTTATGGTTTCTTATTATTGCAGTTGTTCACCTCTAACATCTCTTTCATTTCTTTCACCTATGTATACTCCTTCATTATAATTTTTATCATCTTTCATAATGAATCCCTTCCATTGATCTTTCTCAGCTATCTTGAGCTTAGTTTTAACACCCTTAACTTTTTCATGAATTGTTTTATCGAAACATGATGGATACATTTACTACATTGGCAATACTTATATGTACAACTCTTATCTATGATTTCTTTTATCCTTGAAAACTTACCTCATAGTTAACATTCTACTTGTATTTTCACTTCTTTTCACCTTCGTGTCAAAGGTTTGTAGTCATTGTATGATATATCATGGTGCAAGGGAATTTAAAATCCTACTACAGAGTCCAAAAATGGATAACACAAACACAAAATTCTACTTGAACTTGGAAAATCCATAACAAGCAAGTACATTATTTTCCCACTATTAGGGCTATTATAATAGTTTATAAGCGTTTAAATTGTCACAAGAGTGGCATTTCATTCGATGAATCCTTTCTCACACAATATCTATCCTAATTTGTGTCATGGATCAATCTCATATATTTAAATATCTCTCTTACTACTTGTAGTAGTTCTCTTCTAAGCCTTCTACAAACTTTAGTAGCCTTGAACAACTATAAAAATTTTACATGGAACTTCCTTTTTATAGGTGTGCTAAAAAATCCTAAAAATTCTTCCCTACCTATTCCATTCATACTATGCATTTTTCATTCAACTACTCTGATCTGGTAGTCAGGAAAATGAAATGAATTTTCCATGTCATTTGATTATAAGGTGATTTCAAAACCTTTATTTTCCATGTCATTTGATTATAAGGTGATTTCAAAACCTTTATTTTCCATAGATGCTTTCTCCAAAATCAACCTACCTTATTTTTCATTTTCTAACCTTTCCCTTTAGTGCTTCAAACTTTTCTTGTCATATAACCTCTACATGGTTCTATTAAATGACCTTTGAAATATCCACAGAACCTAATATTATCCATTAAATCTTAGCATCCCACCTTCACAGCTTTACTAAAATTATAGGCAATAATAATTTAAGTTAACATCATGAATCTCTATTGCTGAAATAATTTGTCAATAGGGAAAAATATGGGCTTTCACCAATGCTCTTGGACTAGGTCCCTATTCTTGAGAATGGATAAGATCTATTTATTGAAAAATAAATAAATATGTACACTAATCTTACCATCCTATATGGCCATTCGATGGGGGATCACAAATGAATACTCAACTAAACCGATGTGAAAAAGGAGGTGTAGGAAATTTGTGTTTATGGAGAGAGGAAAGTGAGAAGGTGGTTTTATTCAATAAATACTAATATGAGTTCGTTGACATAAAAATAGTGTATTTCTAAGTTAACAATGAGAATATACTAATTTTGAAAGCAAGAAAAAAACACAATCAACAAAAAAACTAATTAAATTTTATCCGTCGAAAAATTGATTCTTTCCCCGGGTTATGCATGAATACAATGTTATATTTTTGAATAGTAGTTGAAATGGAGAGGAAGACATAAGACATGAAGATATAATAATTGTATATTATGTATTGTAATAAGACAATCAGATTTATCAACCAAGAAAATGTAAACTTAACAAAAAAATCTAACCTTCAGGGAATTGAGAGAGCCTTATAATATATATCCAAATAAAAATGGACCTTCACATTCCTATATGAATTTTAAACTCAAATTGAAATCCTTAATGAAGAGATAGAAACTTTTATGACTTAATTAAATTTTTACAAAACTTTATCCTCAACAAAGAAATAGAATTCTATAGAGATAAAGAGAGGAGAAGAGAGGAAATAAGAGGAGAATTTCCAAGACTAAATGAAGAAGGATGGAGAAGATATTATCATGAAGAAAAAATAATCTTGATCATGATGAGCTGTATAGTAATTCTCTATTGCTAGACTCCACATGAAGAAATATCACCCCGTGTACTACGAGAAGCCTCCTCTTAAATGATCAACAATGTAGTCCTCTCGTGTACTCTAAGAGAAGAAGTAAGAAGAACTTTATTAATGGACCACTAAAAAAATGAAGGAGGTCTTCTATCACTTGAAAAAACCTTCTGATCCCTAAAACATGGACATGCCCTCTTGATTAATCACTCACATGGAAATATCTTGAAATAATTTTCCTACACAATGCAACTACGATGGTCCTTGATTATGTCACCTTGAGAACATCGATGATAAATGAGATGCAACACTTGATCCTTATGACATAGAATTATAGAAAAGGGAGAGATATTGAATGTAATGCCTCCGTATTTTGATAAGACACCTGTATGAGAAGAATTAAAATGTCATCTAGGACCAAAATGTACTTTGAGACCAAAATTGGGAGCCATGAGGGCTTCCCTTTTCCCAAATCACGATTCAATTGTCGTTCCTCTATAACCATGATTTTTTAATCAATCGTATAAGGAAATATCTAGAGTATGATCATGACATAGTGATAGGTGCATATTTTCATATATTTCAAATTTTGGCATGTTCACCCTAAGACACCTTATGCTTATCACATTCAAAAATGTGGGGAATCAATTTTAAAATGAATATTTGAACTTCGTGAACATTGCAATCAGTGATACATGAGGGGAAGGAACATGAGAAACCTTTTTGAGCTAATTTTCAACATGCTTTCTATTTTTGTAACTCATACATGGGGACTATCACTGGTAATATTTTCAATTTTTCATTTTTGAATGTTTAGAATTTTGATGAATGAAATGGGTACTGGAAACAAATTGTTTCTTACCCTTACTATTTTTAATAATCTACCACGGTAAAATATTACTTGAAAATATAAATAGGTCTTCTTTGTAGTGGATCATAATTAAATCAATTGTAGAAGTTTCCGCTTTGTGTTTTAAGGTTTTTCTCCATTTTTTAAAGATTCCAATATCGAGTTTTTGTGGCTTCAAGAAAAATTTATTTATGGATTAAAATTTCAAATGTATGTAAAAACTAGTTGAGTTCAAGAATGGAGTAAAATAAAAATTATTCTTAAAGGAGTTTTCATGATGAAACTAGCGTAAAAATCTTGTGGAAATTAGAGTTGGGGGTTACAAGTTATGATCGAAATAAGTTTGTAATGGATAGGGGAAAAAATGAGTTATTTTTTGTTTGAACATGGTAATACATATTTAAAAAAAAATTCTATCTTCCAAGGATCTGGTTTATGTTTCTAAGTTAATGTCTTATGATTATGATTTGTGTGACCAATTGTGAGTGAAGGTATATGGTGAGAGTGGAAAATAGAGAACAAACATGGGTAAATAGAGTGGGAGAGTTAGATATGGAGAATGGAAGCCTCCTCACACTTGGGTGCAGTTTTTGGGTGTAATTTTTCATGAAAAATGAGTCTTATGTGCAAGAATGGAGTAAATATGTTCCTAGGGATGGGGGATAATTAATATATGACATGTAAATGCCTAAATTAAATATTTTATATTTTTGAGTTAAGATGACATGAACATAGTATATAATTTAATCCAATGCGAGCATGGAACAATTTTGGGCTGAAATTATACCTCATAAATGTTCCCAAGGTGAAAATGGACTTCAAAAATGTGCCTTAGAGGGAATATATGACTCACCACAACTTAAAACCATTGTTTAAGTTCTCCTCATATACTTTTTGAATTCATATTATCTTTTTAAGTTAATATTTACAAAAATAGGATTGAGGAACACTTAAGGGGATAAATGTAAGCTAAAAATTGCTCCAATGGTGCAAAGGGGCACCTAACATGCACCAAAGAACCCAAGTGTTGCATTGGAGCAAGTTTTGCACCTCTAACTTACTTCTTGAATGTGTCACTTACTCCGAGTTAACTCACTACAAGAAGTAGGCTAATTTTTCCACATTGTTATCCACAAAATTCATTTTGTAGAAAATTTGTGAATTTTCAACATTGAATGGATAGCTTCTATAAATTAAATTGTAGATTTTACACAATTTCATAAAAGTCACATTTTAATTTGTTAAAGATCCACTTTATTAAAATTAGTCACATTTTAATTTGTTAAAGATCCACATTATTGAAATTACATTGTGGAAAAATCACAATTTCTCATGTTTTCTACCCATATTTTCAAACAAGAAAGATATTTAAAAATAGAATTATGGAGTACCAAAACCCAAATATAAGTCTCTTCTTGAGTTTTCACACAATTTGTAACATTTAAATAGAAATTATATACATATACACACTAAAATTTTACAAATAATATTTTGAAAATTCAACACACTTAAATTATATTGGTTGTATATTATTCAAAAAATGTAAATTATATATTTACTAATAATAAAACATAAGCTAAATTCCAGATGTATATATTATAAAGAACTAAAATTAAAATTTAATAGTAAAAATTACTAGAAGTATGTTTATTTATCCATATTATTGTACAAATAACTTGAATTATCAACAAAAAAATTGATAGATTTTATTTAAAAATATAATATCGATATTCTAAATTTTTTAATAGTAATCTTATATTTGTGGATTGTTTATATTAGATTTTTTTATCATGGATAATTCACATTTTTGCATTTTGGTTTGAAAAAAATAGATTTTTGAACCAAGATTTATTGATTCTTTAAACAACCCAAAATAATGTACCTTAAATCCAATTTACTTCTCCACTCTTTGATACAAACAAAACTCACAAAAACCACTAAAATATTCATTTTGTATTATCCACAAAATATAAAATACTTACATTTTATAAAATTTAATCTTTCAATAGAATTTATAAAAATTCTACACTACTAACACATTAATAATATATTATCTAAACAAGGTAAAAATGTATATATTGTGGGAAATATAATACAACACCTACCTCAAATTGTTGATAATTTACACTAACAAAATTATGGAGATTTTATTTGTGGGTAATCTACAAAAAAATTATTAATAATTTCTTAAAGAGTTTAAATAGAAATTATATATAATCCATGTCTCAAAATCATGCAAATTATAGAAAATTCACATTAATATTAATTTTAATTACAGTGGATTATCAACACTATCAACACTATCTTAATAATTGTGGATTATCAACACTATCTTAAAATAATAAATATAATTAATGTTTTACATTTTAAAAATAGAACTTAAACTCACCTCAATATCAATATAGAATTCATTATATAAAAAATAATTTATGTAACCAAATTTTATTAAAAAATGTTATATTTTGAAAACATTGTGGAATATCCACAATATTATTTCTTCCGAGTATATAGAGAATCCATTTTACATTATTTTTTCTATCAATGTTTTTTGATACATAATGATGTATAAAGCATGCTAGGAGAACAATTTCATCCTATTTCTTCATACATCTAACTTTCCTTGAATTTTAATTACTATAAATTCATTTGCCGTGAATGTCGTTCTTTGTAATCTTATAATGATGGTTATCATTAAATATTTATAACTTAAAAGATATCAGAATAAATAACAATTCATTATCTCCCGTTGATAAGTAATAATCTAACGGTTGAGATTGTTATCCGTGAATTCGATCCGTGCAACTAAAAATTAAAACCTACATTTCCACGATTCGAGGCATTGATCCCTATCGAAGGATTGAAAACCTAATTTTTTAAAACAAATAAATAAATCGGAAAGAAGTCTTCATTGGAGTCGATCGGTGAAAGATAGCTGCAGATGAATCAGTGGGTTTTTCCAGTTTCACCCTTTAATCCTTCCTTACATTTTTATTATGATCTCAATTAATTTTTAAAAGCTTTGTGCATGGCGGGTGTTTGAAATTATACCATTTTTTTCCTTACATATCTTTTGCAGATGAGTTCTAAATAAAGATCTACAGATTTATTATCTATGGCCCGATATTCCACTGAATATTAAGAGGTTTTTTGGTATACAGGTTCAATGTATTTTTGTAGTTGTTGGTATAGGTCAAATTCTGATAGTGGATATAGATAATGATTTGATTTAAAATATATATTTCATCTAGTTTTAGAGAACTATTGATTACATTGTGAATTCTACAAATCATGAATATTTGATATATTTACTTTGTATTCCAGTAAATTCCAACCCCACCATGAAAATTATATTCCAGTAAATTCTAAACTTCAATAGCCGCATTCATACTTTAGCTGGAAATTATTTACCATTAAAGTGTAAAATATTATGTAAGCTTTATTGCTATAATTAATATTTAAAAATAAATATTTATTGATTTAATTTAGAGTGTGTACGGATATATTAATATTTATTTTTATTATAAATGATTGGTTTATTTTAGAATAATGTATTGAAAAATGTTGATTTATGAATGAAAGAATTCAAATAAAGTGGGTAATATGATAGTGTTAAAAAATGATATTTTAAAATATTTGTATTAAAATTATTTTTTTATATTTAAATCCAATATTTTGTAAAGATTAACAACCATAATATTATTTTTAAAAATATTCATGCATATTTTATATTGTTATTTTATAATACTTACTAATATCTAAGTCTTGAGTATCAATGTATTCAAATGTTTTTAAAATATATTTTAAAAAAAATCTTTAATTTTAGATTCGTTATTTTATATTATAAATAATTTTAAATTTGTAATGTAGGATATTTTAATCTTTTAATTAAAAATAATATTTCCTTATGGTTATATATTCATACTCAAATACAATATAAAATATATTAAATTAATATTTTAAAATTATATTAAAATATTAACATATAATGTAAAAATAAAAAGATGAGAATATAAATATATCAAAAATATTATTAAATTTAAAATAGTTGTGTAAAAAGTAAAATAAAACTAATTGTTTTTAAAATGGTCATAAATTTAAAATTTTGGAATAAGAACCCTTTTATTACTAAAGTACATGTTACAATTTTAAAATTGTGGATACACCACATTTTCAAAGATTGTGAAATGGTCACATTTTTTCTAATTGTAGACATGTAACAATACCAAAATTGTGACAAATGCCACAATTAATAATTTGTGATTTTTTCACAATTGTTTTAATTGTGGATTTTATCACATTTTTGTCACAATTAATACTTTCACAAAAAAATTGTGGGTGGAGTCCACAAATTTGGATTCACAATTTTGAATAAGATATCCACAAATAAATTGTGAAAAATTTGTGGATAAAGTACCCATTTTCTTGTAGTGACTATTAACAAATTGTAAAAAAATAACATAATAATTTAAATTTAAATAGGTTATTAAACTCAATGAACATATTGATAAGGCCTTAAAATGAGTTCTTTAGTAATGTACAATGATATCTAAACTTTTGGCAAAAGTGGTGCACCAATGAGCCAAGTGGTAACAAGATTTTTTAAAGAAGGAAATATGAAAATAATTATAATTAATGATGAGAATTGGAAAAACCATAATTTGATGAATTTTTGGCTACAAATTCTTCACAGGATGTCTGAAACATTTTGAGAAGTTTCCACCTAGTGAAGAATTTGTAGCAAAAAATTGATCAAAACATTTCCACATTGTAATGTTTTATGTTTTAATTTATTGCACTAATTAAAACATTGCCACATTGTAATACACCTAGAATTATTCCTTGGTCATTACCCCATGAACTAGGCCTTATTATATCTCAAATGCAACAGATATAAGTTCACAACACTTCATCGGGTTCTTGAAACATTTCAAACAAAGTTACTAGCTCTGTTAGGAATTGCATTTCCCAGTGCCTTCCCAAAAAGACCCAATATTGCTTATTATTTTCCTAAAATAAAATTTCATCACATAATATTCCTCAACTACCTCAAAGAAAACAAAATCTCTCCCATAAAACTCATGGAAAATTTGAATATTTTGTGTCTCCTTTGGAAGGAGTTTACTAGTGAAAAAAAAATGAAAAAATCCCTTTGGAAGCCTCTGGGAACATTGTTCTTTCTTAGTTACCTATGGCTTCAAGAAAAAATCTATGTAAAAAACTTGAAGCACACTTTAAAATCATGTTACCAAGTTCCTCTCAACCATAATGATGATGAAAAATTTGAAATGTTTGCTTTAGAGGAATGGTTTACATTGATTGGGAAGGGAATTTAAAGTGTGGGTTAGGTTGTTATGATAAAAATTATAATTTTTTTATGTTATAAATCTAGCTTGAAAATAGTTGGATGTTTCTCACAGAATTGTTTACGATTAGTCATAGGAAAAATGAAGCAAAAATGAACTTGAGTTGTCATCCGGGAGAGTAGAGAAGTGTCTTATCCATTTGGTAAGTAGAATCACATAACACATACAAAATAAAATAAATCCACACAAAAACGATCATTAAAAAAATCACACGATAGAAATGGATACACACAACAAAAATAGAAACACACCAAAAAAAGAAGGAAAAATAACCTAAATCACATATGTGATATGTGGGGACAATTCACTTTCACTTTAGCACTTTTTATCCTTTATATGTTTAATTTTGCATTGGTAAAATTTAATGACATTGTTCTACAAATCCATTTTTTCTAATGGGGTAATACCCCTTCCATAATTGATTCAGGAAGATAGGCATTATAGGATATTTGGATATTAATATCTCACTTTTCCCTTTTCCCTGAAATTACATTCAAAATTATCAATCCATTGATGCATTCACTCATGAATGTGATATAACATTATTAATTTTAACACTATTAAAAGATTTATTTTTATCATTCTAGTCTCACCATGTTTGCAACTAGCCATGTGTTCTCCATTGGGAAACTTATCCTTATTTTTCATGTTCTCCATGGCTATTGTTTCTATGAGATGATTCTTGATATATTGTTTTAACTTTTCACCATCATCATATACCTCTCATTGAATTATGTTGAATGGACAATCCATATTTTTATCTTTCATAGATGCTTCCTAATTATTGACCTCGATATCATTGTTCATGATGTAATTAGTATCCTCATGAATGAATAAATTAAAGGGAAATTCATGAATTTCCTTTTCCTTCCATTCATCCTAAATACAATTTTTTTGCAAAAAAAGAAACAAAAGGACTCATGTTCACATTCTTACTCATTAATAAAAGTTTTAAAAGGGACATTGAGCTCTTCAATCTAATATATTTCATTACTTAACATTTTTGCATTAGAATAAGAATAAAATATAGAATCATATTTATCTTGCATAGTCATAAGATACATGTCAAGATTTTAATATTAAGTTGAGGGTATTTAGTTCCATCTATAACCTTTCAAATCTCTTGCACAAATTGTTGGCATGTTGTTGCATATGTGTTTGCATTAATAAAAAACCTCATTATTGACAAATTGGATGATGGATTAGGGACAAATGATGCTCTAAGAGATGATAGCATGCAGATCCAAGTATGTTCTTGGTTGCATTGGTTGATTTAGTGAGTATTTCTTGTTCTTGCAAGCCTATTCAGGTGACCTAGCTAGCCTAGGTGATGTTGCATGGTACTATGTCATTATTAGTGACTTTAGAAACATGTTATAATGATGGAGAGGATATATTTGGAGTTCTCGGGAACTCAAATGAGGTTCAGAGGGTAGATATAGGTTGGTGACTATGTTGCACCTAATCATTTGGAACACGTAAGGTTGTTAGATTACATGAGGATGTGTTATGGAGCTATATGAGCTCATGGATTCACGTATTTTTTTTTATAATGAAGTATCATATATTTTAATACCATTTGGAGTGTTTTCTTGATGATTTATAGTGTTCTTTCAGTTGAACCTAGCCTTTAAAGTGAAAAAAACCCATATGGGATAGCTATGCAAATAAGAAAGGATGGAAATATTAAGAGATATATGTGGTATGGTTATGATTGGACATGTTATTAGGATGTTTTATTGTGTTGTGGGAAAAATTTCAGGTTTCCATGATGTGAATTTTTCAAGATATGAGGTTTTTGTGAAATAGGGTCAAGAATAAGTGCATTTCCAACTAGAATTGAACCTTTTGATACTCACCATGAATTCTATGATTTGCATGGTAGCCTGTCTCTTTAAGGGATGTTTCTAAATTGAGTATATAATTTTTCAAAAAATTAATGAGGTCATTTTATCGTCAGGGTTTTATGAACGAATGTTAAGAAGGTAAATAACTTGTTATGAGGTTAAAGCCCTAACTTGAAAGAGGTTTGAAAGTTTGTATTCCTGAGTATCCATTTTTTATTCATAGTTCATGGATTATGATTGGAACATGGATAGGACTCTATATTTCTATAAATTTATGGTATAGGTTATGGTGATATGTGGTCTCCACTCAAACGTGTCGGTTTCTAAAGACGTTCGATTAGGGACAAGGAAGTCCAAAGGAGTGGAAAACTAAATGAAAATTGTGTGATGTATGCAAGTTTTATTTATTTAAATATACGTTGCAAGTCATGTTCATGCTTTGAGAAAATTTTGAGTATGCTTTGTTTACGTTGATTGGTCAAAGGGTAGTTTTTGGTTAGTCAAAAGTGGTCATCGGTAAAATGACAAAACAGGGCTAGCTATAAGTGTCTTTAGGAGGAGATCCAAGTTATTTTAGAAATATAATTCAAATATATTTCCAGTTATATAATTTTGTATTATTAATGATGATGTTTTCTATGGATTCAAGGTCAGTTTGTTGAAAATAAAGTTATTGATTTCTAAGATAAAACCGATTTTGCTCAAATATTGAGGTGGTTGGAGCATGAGATGGATTGTGTGATGCTTTATATCACTTAGAATGTGAAGAGGGATGAAATTTTCATTCAAGGAATTTTTATTTTATGTATTGGAAGTTTAAGGAAGGGAGTGGACCAATTACGTTTTGGAAACTTCTTATTTAGGAAACATGATTTGGTGAAGGCCAAAGTTGATGTAGTTTTTACAAGTGGATGTTTCATGAGCTCTAACTTATTAAGAAGTGTTATAAATAATCTTTAATTTCCATCAAGTGGTAACATGAAATACTTAAGGTGTCCATTTATGATCTTGAAGCCACAATTTGAAGACAAGATGTTAGAAACAAGTGTTTTGTGAAGGTAATCAGAACCTGGACCCATTAAATGAAATAATATGATTGGTACATGATAATGGAAACCATGGATGAGTTTTTAATGTTAATTTAAACATTATTTTTTATTTTTATATATTTTCTAAAAATAATATTGGTGTTAGGATATTTTTGTCATTCGAATGTATCAGTTTTGAGGATTTTTGTTGCATGGAAGAAGGGTTTTGGATAGGCCAATCTATATGGGTAACTTGTAGCTGTTATGAAAATTATATGATAATTTTTATGATTTATGGAGAATGAAAAAATGAGGGAAATTTTTTGAGTTTGAAGATGAGATAACAAAGAGCTTATGAAACCATTATTTTGGGTGTTTTTGAGCCGATGGTGTGTGTGTAGGAAGTGTTACCTAGGTGTGATAATTTTGTAGGTGTATAAGCATGAAATGAGATTGTATCAAGTTTTTGAATAGTTTAATATTGATCAAAATCATGTGTGCGATGGTTTTATGCTTTGAGAAGTGAAGAAAGTGTAATATTATGAGAGATTGAAAACCTAGGGTTTGAGCAAGAAGTTATAAGCTGAATTTGTGATCACTATGAGTTGTGGAAAAATAAATACTTTAGAGATATTATTCATAAGGTTGTTAAGTTGGTTATTGATTGTCTTGGTGGGTTGTAGCCTCCTTGCTGATTTGGTGCTTCAAAAAATTAGGGGTTGGTTTTCCTGGTAGGGTTGTAGGTCTACTAAACTAGGGGTTGGTTCCTAACTAATTTTTAAACATATCAATATAAAGATTTTGTTTTAGTGGTTTTTATTCCCCTTGAGTATTTCCCATTTACATATTGTTTCTTATGTTGACTATCTTGCTCATTGTTCATTGTTTATGTGATATTTGATTATGTGCACACATAAATGATTGGTTAAGTGAATTTTTAGTTTTGAATAAGTATCTTAAATATGATTCAAAATTTAGTAAGGACTAATTCACCCCACCCTATGAGTACATTGTGCTTCTAACAATTGGTATCAGAGCAGGTCCTTTTGGAGAAGTTTGATAGCTTGAAATGAGATCCTTGAAGAACAAAAATGGTGAACAATATAATTATTTGCAAGGCACCAGTGTTTTATGGAATAAAGTATGCATTTTTAACTCTAAGGATGAATACCTATATTATTTCCTAAGGGTTTGATCTTTGGAAGATATTGGAAGATGGCTATATTCCTCGTGTGACTCCTCCTACCAGTAAATAAGACAAGGATGCATATGAACACAATTCCAAAGCATTCAATATTGTCATTCATGGTCTTGGATAATCTCAATTGGGAAAGCTAATGTGTTACAAATCAACATAGGAAGCATGGGAGAAATTGCAATTTCGTTATGAAGGTGACTTAAAGATAAGAATTGCTAAGCTTAAAACTTTTAGAAATTAGTTTGAATGTCTTAAGATGACTGATGATGGCTCCATTTTTGCATATCTTCTTAGAGTTAATTTTTTTCAATAGTCTAAAAGGGTCAAGAGAATATGTGAAAGAATAAGTAGTTGTTCAAAAGTTTTGAGAACTCTAACTCCTAGATATGATTCCAAAGTTTCTTCCATTGAGGAAACCAATTTTTGACTACCTTGAAGATGGATGATCTATACATGGTACTTTGAAATCCTATTAGTTCAGGGTGACTGATTATAAACCAGATAGGAAGGATATATCTTTCAATATGGGAATAGATAGAAAGGTCAAAACTTAATATGCTACTAAAGATATAGATGATGAAGAACTATTTGTTATGGTTGCTAGAAGAATAACAATGATGAACCGGTAAGTAAAAGGGTAAAATTACTTTCAAATGCTTTTCTTGTTGTAAAAAGGTTGTTTGGATACTAAATGTCCTTATAGACATGATAAGAAAAGAAATAATGATCATAATGATCATGAGAAGAAAAATTAAAAGTATGATAAAAATACTTGAAGACTTCAAAAAGGGGGATTTCAAGAAGAAGGGTAAGAAGAGTTTTCATACCAAGGAAGATATCTATTCCTTTGAAGAAAGTAGTGATGCTGATGGATCTGATTATGAGATTGAATAATCTCACAAATATTTAGGTGATGAGGTTCTTTTCATGACAAAGGATGCCATAAGATCCTCTAGTGGAGGCTCGACTTTATGGGGTGATGTTACACCTAATTTCAAAATGAAAATAAAGGAATTGATGATGGTCTAAGGATTGAGTTCACATGTGTCCAATCAAAAATAGAACATGATGTAAAAAACCATTAAGAAATTTACTTCACATGTTAAGGAGTATGAGGAAAGGATACAATAACTTGAAGGGAAGGATTGCACCATTAATAAAAAACTTGATGAAAATGTGCGAAAGATAGAAATTTAAATGAGTAACATGACTCTTAGCCTGCAATATAAGGAGGAAGAAGTGATCAACCTCAAGAATTAATTGTCGATGTTGCAAAATAAGATGAAATAAATTCAAAAAAATTCAGAGAGTACTAAGTCTCTTAATGATATCTTGAGAAAGCATAATGTTGCAAGTGAAACAGTTATTTTAGGATTCAAATTTTAAGTAAAGGAGAAAGAAATGAAGAAAGAGAACATAATTTTAAGAAAATAAGTAGGTGAATGAAGCAAAAAAGAAGGAAATAATGTGACCTACTTCAAAGATAATGATAATACTAAGTCAATTAGGTAACCTAATTCCTCAAGGTATGCAAGATATTTAAATGGTTATTGTTATTCATGTAATGGATTTCATCATAGAGCCAAGGAGTGTATAAATAATTCTAGAGATAATTTGTCTTGGAAAGACAATAGAAATGATCAGGATAAGAATGTTTTATGTTACAAGTTCAATGAGGTAGGCATGTCACTAGTTCTTTCTTGAATGATACATCTAACCATGTTGATTATTTCCGGAAGAAACATACGGTGGTATATCACAACTATAAAAAATTTGGTCATGTTGCGAAGGAACTGCGATCTACATCACTCAAGTCGAATAGGAATTTGTAAGGTTCTAGAGTGCAAGGAAGTGGATTCAAAAGGCCTGGAATGTATGACAATGATGAAAGAAGAGTCTAGAAATAAAAAAGAGACATTGGTATCTCATGTATAGATGATTTTTATGGAAGAAGAGGTGTAGATAGGAAAATAGAAGAGGAAGAGTTTCTCCAAGTACCTAAGAGGGCTTGGAACCTCTTAAAGACCTAATTTCATGTCTTCATGGAGTTCATATATCACCAGTATGCTTCTTGGAGGTATATTAGTTAAAATTAATCATTAGAGTGAGGGGATCTATTTAGGTATGTGAGTGAATCGTATATTTTAATAAGGTATGTCCCTTTATGTCTTAATTTGATGTCATGATTCAATGTGGTTGTCCTTGTGTGTGAGATGTCAACCTCTCTACATTTGTGATGATACGGTGTATGTCTCTAACTTATTATAGTCTACGTCTTGCATTCTCATGGTGAAGTTTCTAGTATGAGTTGGTTCAAGTATGTTCAAGAGTTTATTGACATGTCAAATGAAGTATGTAAGTGTTATGGAATTCATGAAGTGTGCACATTTTTTCTCTCTATGTCTATGTTTAGAAATGATGATTGAGTATGTGGTCCTGTAAAGTATCAAGGTGATAATTTTGAGTTTAATGAGGTGTCATAAGGTTAGAATGAGATGTAAAGGCATGTTTTTAGTGTGACTAATATCCCATGACGTATGTGTTCCTATGATCTTATCTCAAAATATTATTTAAGAAGATCATGTGTCATAAAATAAGGCATTCACTTTAAGAAGTTTTTTATGGTTTCAAGTGTAAGTGCGTATTTGATAAAGGTTGTAGATGTGACATGTCATCAAGAATGTTGATTTGATAAAAAAATATTGAGGAGTAGAATTTGTACAAGTATTCTTGAAGGATTTCAATTCTAATAAAGGTGGTTTCAAGTGTGAAAATGTTATACATGCCTTAAAATCAAGTCTATAAGTTCTCGGAGTTTAATTAATGGTATTTCAGTGATTATAATCATGCTTGAGTCCTTAAAACTAAAATTATTGTGAATTTTTGAAGTTTCTCTGGGATGATTGGTTTCAAGTATTCTCAAAAGGAGGTATAGATGGAAAGAGAAGTTTAAAGTTTCAAATGATGGATTATAGGGATAATTTTTTTGAGAAAACCATCTAGACATGGAGATCTTTAGGATTTAAAAGGATTGAGGTTATAAAATTTCATAAGTTCTTGGAATCTATGATAGAGTTGACGTTGATAGTTTTGGTGCTAAAGAGGTCTATTTTATAAAGGATGAATGTCTCAAATAGGTAAAAGTTTCTTAGGAGAAATATTAAAAGGCTTATGGAAGTGATTATATGCTCAAATGGGTATCCATATCGGGATAGATATCTTCATAAGCGTATGTGCATAAAAATTTGGGTGTGATTCTATCCAAATCGAGGGCTAGTTGACTGAGAATTAGTAATTTGTAGATGTGAAGTAGGTACAATGAAATTTTTTGATGTCTCTCAGAGCCTTTATGACATAAGTAAGATTGTAGAACTCTTAAAAGATGTAAGTTTAACATATTAAGGTTAAATTATGTGAATATTGGTTATTATGTTCTCTTGGAACTCCATGTAGAATATTTTTCCTTCTCGGAGGACAATGCAAGTCTGTATTGATTGGTTTGAGTTTTTGAAACCTTTGTTTACATCTATGAAAAATTTCAAAGGGTGCAAAAAGTGCATGGTTGATCATCTGTGTAGTCATTGTACAATTCTTGAGCTGAAATTATTGAGCTAAAGTTACGGTATAATACACATGAAAGTCAAGAGCGCGTGTGACTTACTCAAGAAAATGTGAGTTCAAAAGATCTTGAGAATATATATTCTCTTTGAATGAATTTAAAGAAGGTAAAAAAATTCTAAGGATCATGAGGATAAAGATAGTGAGTATAAGTTAACAAAGTGATGGTGGGTTGAGATTCTTTGTGACTGAGATGAAGAAATGAATTTTACATGTGCAAGGAAAAGTATGGTGCTTTTAGAGGTGGGTGATGTCTACTAGAATCATTCATGATATCTAAATTTGTTCCCAAATCTATCTATATGATCTAAAATGTGTTTGATTCTTATGAGTGTCTAGTGAGTTATACCGTGATTGGGCATGATCTTCTTTCTCCTAAAGAGAACTCTAAAGGCCATTAGATGTTTGAATAGGCACGATGATAGTGAATTTGAGGGTATAAAATATTTCTATTTCTGTTAAGGTTGAGAAATAAATTGGTAGAATAAAACCTAATAATTTGGTATTTTTGAGTAATGTTTGAGTATATTTCATGATTTAAGACCTTAATAGGTCTAATGGGATGTTATAATGCTGAAATATTGCTCGAGTTGTAAAGAGTCCTCATAATCTGGGGAATACCTATCCCTCGCTTCTTAGAGTTACTAAAAGTAATATAATGTGCTTGAATGAAAGGTTTCTTGGAAAAATTAAAGCTAAAATTGGTGTGGAATTAATAGTTTAAGGATAGTTTGTGCCACAATGACAAGAAAAGATGCTTTTATCATTGTAATCTATCCTTAGCTATACAAAAAGTTATTCATGAAAGAGAGGGAATGCATGTGTGTTCTTATAAAGGTATCATTAATGACTTATAGACATATGAAGTATGGTTTTCAAGTCTATGCATGTCAAGAAAAAAATTTATTGTATAGGAGTCAAATATGACTATCAAATTATGAGAGGATAGTTTAAGGCAAAGACAAATTGACTATGTTGGTTTCTTGACAACATAATAAGGTAAGTTAAAAAAGTTATGCTTGTTTACTAAATATGGTGGTATTAAGTAGACATGGAGTGATATACTGATACACCAAAGGATGAAATTCTATGTTCTAGCATGTCAAATTTTGTCTTAACACCAATGAAGAATCTTATTAGGGTTACGTATACTCAAGGTATGGTAAAGTATAGAAACATGAAGACTAAATAAGTTTTTGTGCCAAAAAAGATAAGTTGGACCTAAGAATGAAGATAATAAGGTTGTTTCAGCTCTTGTGCATCATGTTTGGCATGCCCATGGTGAGTTAGCTTCAAGTAACAAGTCTGATACAATGGTTTTATGAAGGCTTAAATAGGATTGAGGTGAGAAATAACAAGTTTTACATGTCTAAAAGGTGTATGATGATGTGTTGAATCAAATAAACATAAGATGATGCTTCTTCATGATTTATTGACATGCTAATATTATTTATATGTTTTTTTAAGGGGGAGCATTGTGTGTCTATGCCTAAAAAGAGGCTAAAAATTATGGTTTGAGTGAAATTTCAATATTTTGAGCTTATTTGAGATATTTTGTTTATGTTTTTAATAAAGAGATGATGCTTTATGAAGTTAAAAGATGTTAAGATAATGCATGTATAGGTATCCTATTTTATTAATTTAAAAAGGGAGAGAATTTTAGGTAGTTTTCCATTAATGACAAAGGGGGAGATTATTGGCATGATGTTACATAGGTGTTGTCATTAATGAAAAACCTCATTAATGAAAAAGTGGATCATGGAGTATGTTTAGATGATGATATGAGTGATGATAACATGGATATTCAGGTATGTTATTGGTTGTATTTTTGATTCGGTGATGATTTTTGTTCTTGCAATCATATTCGTGTGACCTAGCTAGCCTAGGTGATGTTGCATGGTGGTATGACACTATTAGTGAATTGAGAATAATTTTAGCATGATGGACATAATTTTTTGGGAGTGATTGGTCACTCTCATGAGGTTCATGGTGAAGATATAGATTGGTGACTATATTGTAGGTTCTCATTTGGACCCAATAAGGTTGTAAGATTACATGAGGATGAGTTGTGGAGCTATATGAGCTCATGGATGCATATACTTAGTTATATCATGATGTACAAGGAATTTTAGGACAATTTGAGTGTTTTCATTATGATTTATAATGTTCTTTCAGTTTACCCTAGCCTTAACAATGCAAAACCCTAAGGGATAACTATGTAATTGAGATAGGATGGAAATATTTAGAGCTATATGTTGTGGTATTGTTATTATTGGGAATGTTATTAGGGTGTTTTCCTTGTGATTTTGGTAAAATTTAAGTTTTCCATGCTGTGAATTTTACAATATATGAGGTTTTTGGTGAAACAAGGTCAAGAAGAAGTGCATTTCCAACTCGAATTGCACCTTCTGATGCTCAATCTGAATTTTTAGCTTTGAATACAATCTTGGGGATTTCAATTATTTTTCCACACTAATTATATAAGGTTTCACAAAAATAATTATGTCATTTCATGATCATATTTTTATGAACGAATGTTAAGTACATAAATAGTTTGTTATGAGTTTGAAACCCTAGCCTTAAATGGGTTTGAATGTTTGTCTTCATAAGTTGAAATATTTTGTTTCTATCATGTGGATGATGATTGGAACATGTATATGACTCCTTCATATTATCATAAAGGTATGGTAGAGGTTATGGTGATATGTGGGCCATACTAAAAAGGTCAATTTGGAACAAGGTTGTCCAAATGAGTAGAAAACTAAATGACCATTGTATGATGTATGTGATTTTTATTGATTTATAAAGAGATTTCAAGTAATGTTCACGCTGATAAATTTTTAAGCTTGCTTCATTTAGGTTGACTTGTCAAAGGGTAGTTTTGGACAGGTACACTTCATTAAAATGGACATAACAGGAGATACATGAGGTGATTCAAGTTTTTTTGGAAATATAATTCATATATATTTCTAGTGATATAGGTTTTCATTCGAATGATGAATTTTTCTATGTTTTATATGTAATTTTTGAACAAAAGGTTTTTACCTTTCCAAGACAAAATTAATTTTTTTGAAAGATTGAGTTGGTTGGATAATGATATGGAATGTGAAGAGGTATGAATTTGGAATTAAATTAATCCATGTAAAGGTATTTAAAGTGTCAGTAAGGGTGTTAACAAGTTGCTTTTTGTAAACTTCTTTTATAGTAAATTTGATTTGGTGAAAGCTAGAGATGATGTAGTTTTAACCAGTATATGTTTCATGAGTTATAAATTGTTTATAAGTGTTCTACATGTTATTTAATTTCCATGATGTGGTCACATTCCATATTTTAGGTGTTCTTTGATGATTTTGAAGTGAAAAGGTGAAGACATGGTGTGGGAAACAAATGTTTTGTGAAGGCAATCGGGCATCAAGCCAATTAAATGAAATAATGTTATTGGTTCATGATAATTTAAGCCATAGATGATGTTTAAATGTTATTTTAACCTGTGTGGTGATTTTTAAGACTTGGATAAAAATAA
Organism: Taxus wallichiana var. yunnanensis; assembly: GCA_018340775.1. Taxonomy (NCBI): domain Eukaryota; kingdom Viridiplantae; phylum Streptophyta; class Pinopsida; order Cupressales; family Taxaceae; genus Taxus; species Taxus wallichiana. The sequence goes on from CM031234.1 coordinate 670,919,054, forward strand.
TTTTGGTGTTAGGAGATTTTTTTCATTCGAATGCACGGGTTTTGAGTATTTTTTGTGCATAGAACAAGGGTTTTAGCTAGGCCGGCCTATATGGGTCACTTATAGCTGTTATGAAAATTATATCGGATATTTTTTTATTTTGAACTTGAATCAAGAAGGAGCTTATAAAAGCATTGTTTTAGGTGCTTTTTGATCTAGTGGTGTGTGTGCAAGAAGTGTGACCTAGGTGTGAGTGTTTTGATGGTGTATGAAAATGAATTGAGATAATATAAAGTGTGTTATAGGCTGAATATTTATGGAAAGCATGTGTGAAAGGGTTTGATGCTTTGAGAAGTGATGAAAGTGATAAAATGTGAGAGATTAAAGACCTAGGTTTACAAGAAGAAGTTGTGAGCTGAATTTTTATCTCTATAAGTTGTGGCAAAGAGAAACACTTAATATATATTCATAATCGAAGGTTGAGTTGGTGCTTAATCATATTTATTGGATTGTATCCTACTTTTGGAGTTGGTGCTTCACAAAATAAGGGGTTGGTGTCGCTTGTAGGTTTGTAACTCTACTAAACTAGGGGTTAGTGCTCCTTGTGGGGTTGGTGCCTCACTAAATTTGGAACATATCAATATAAATATTTTTTTCTCTGGATTTTCTTCCACTTTAGGGTTTCCCACTTACATCTTGTGTCTTGTGTTGATTATATTTCTCATGATTTATTTCTTATGTGATATTTGATTATGTTCACACATTAATGGATGGTTAAGTGAATTTTTGTTTTGAATAATCATCTAAAATATGAATTAAATTTTTTTTAGGACTTATTGACCACCCCCATCTCAATCCATTGTTCTTCCAACAAAAAATTCCTCTTAAAATCTACCACATACACAATTTCCCATTCATTTGAACATGTCTCACTTTGGGTCTCGGATATATGACTAGGAGAGACTAGTTCACTTTCACATTTTTATTTGAATATCACCCTTCCTTATTCATGAGTGGAATCACCTTAGAGAGAATCAAGTACCTTCTTATCCATACATCAACCATCGAGAATTTCATGTTCTTAAAATGGAAATGAGAAAGCTTCATTTTCACAATTGTGTTCATTAGTTAGTTTTCATGTCGGAATTCATTTGAAATTTCCTATTTCTCATGACCCACATTTTTATTGTCATTTTGGGGCTTCCTTATTACAATTCATAGATAAATTTATCTTTATAATCAGTAAATAGATAATCAATATCATTACCAAGTGGGAAATTTGCACTTGTGCAACTAAGCATTCCTAAAATTAGCCTCATGTTCCTTATGGGAAATTTGCACTATCCACGAGAAATATTCCCCAAGATAGGAAGCTCATCAGTTTATTCTAATTCCATTAAATAGTTACAATAGATCTTGAATAGTAATATACAATGTCCACCCTTGGATCATATTCCTTTTGAATAATGTAATTCATTTTTCTTACTTTGAAGGAACTTATTAATGGCATCCCTACATGGTAGGGTAGAAAATGATCATTTCAGATTTATAACTCCACCAATGTCTCTGCAAAACCTTTGAATTAGTAACATCAGTTATACATTTGGCATATTTGTCACAAGTATCTTGAGATTTGTTTTATTATCCAAATATTCCAGAAGTGGTACTTGAATATCATTGACTTGATGAACAAGAGGTACTTCTTTGCTCTCTTTGGAATAAAAGTGACTGACCACTAGGACAAGAGTGAGATAAAGAGCACATGCCACTTTTTTAGGAATGACATTATTTTATTCTCTATAATTAATGATACGGTTATTCAAGTTATATCCATTGATTAGAAAAATAAAGGTACAATGGTTCTACTTTTCCAAATGCAGAGGGTGTGGAGGAAAGAATGATTTTGAGATATTACATTCATAGGAGTGGGAATTGAGTCTTTTTCATAGAGGAATTTGGAACATGGCCTTTAATTAATTACTTTTATAAATTGGAAACCTTTATCAAAGTTCTTGGGATGAGTCCTGAAATATTCATACTCAAATATTTTGACTTTGGACTTATTAACATTTTCAATTATGTCAAAATAAGACTTAGAAAAGGGTCAAGGTGTAGATGTAGTAGAAGGATTATAACTAATTCTGCAAATGGTATTGACACTTTTTATTATTAATATCATTACATTTGATTATAGAAATTGGGGTAGACCTTAGAAAAGTATTTGTAGACTTACTTGTATTGGAAGATGTACGAAAATTATAAATTTTTTTGATTATTCTTTATTGATTGCATGGAAGGGGAAAAATTTATCCTCCTTTTGTTATTGATTTTTGTAGATTCAACATTTTGAGTATCTTTAAATTTGTAAGAATTATCCCTCTTAATTTCTTGAATGAGTGAAGACCGCATAAAAAGACTATTTATATCGAAATGATTTCATCATCATAATAATTTTAGGATTGGATATATTCACGAGAATATAATGTCTCTCTAGTAGAGTCATTTTATGCAATAGCATAAATTCCCTCATTATTTTCATATTCAATTTTATATTCATCATACTCTTATCCGGGACTTTCTTCATATTCACAGGAAGCACTTTAAGAGAATTTCTTATTTTCCTCCCCTATTTTATTTCCATTTTTATTCTGATTTTGATTTAGATGACCTCCCCAGAAAGGTGCCTTTGGTAATTTAGTATTTCAATTAGAGAACATCATTGGAAAAAATTTAAACAAGATAACTAGTGGTACCTTATTTTTACATTTTACCCTTTTGTTTTTAATTTAGATTCTTTGATTTCCCACACAAAATCACATCATATTCTACTTCAGTGGAATGATCTTGGGCCTCTTGGAGAGTTTGAGGTGGAAATATATATAGAATAAATTTGACCTCGGGCAATTATGCATTAATGAATAATCTCTAAGTTTTTATCATTAGATGGTGAAGCGTCTTCTAGTATTCTTTTGAGAAATTTGTTGAATCGGACCACAATGTCTCTCATCAGCTCATTTTAATATTTTTTCATTTGAACCAATTGAACATGAATATCTTGAGAGTATTCAACTAATTTAAATCTAGCTTCAAACCTAGTTTTTATATCTTCCCAACTTGTTATGGAATGAGAGGGAAAGAGGTATAACCATTCAGCTGCTTTCTCTTGAAGGGAATCCAAAAATAGTATTACAAAAAAATCCTCATGCGCAACTACAAGAACTCCATAGGAAGTAATGAATTATGCAATGTTTTCCTCAATAATTTGAGTACCATCACCTTTGAATTTTGGTAAATCATAAATATTTGGTGTACGAGTAAGCATTTAGATGTTTCTTCCCCATGGAATAATTTGTTCAAGTCTTTTAATTTAACCTCTGAATTTCTCAAACATATTTTCAATGATGAATAGGAAAACTTCTAGCCAAGAATATGAAAAGTTACTTTGGAATACGAAGGGTTAGTCATGAAAAAGAGTAGTAGGTTTTTAAGAAATTGATTTCATTGTCGTAATTTTTGTAATTTATATGGATTTTTGTATATCTAATTTTAGGATTTCATGGTTTATTATAGGGCACATGATAGTAAAATATACCCCACATTAGGTGCCAAAAACTATTTGCAATTTTTTTTTTCTATGGGAAAAATAGGGGCTTTAATTAATGCTCGGGAATTAGGTCCTTGACTACTTAGGAATAGAGAAGCTCCATTTATTTAAAAATATAAATATGTACTCTATTCAAACCATCTTTGGTGGAATTTAAATGGTGGAACACATAGGAATGCTCCACTAAACCCGTGTGCAAAAATAGGTCTAGGAAATTTATTATAAGGAGAGAGGGCGTAAGTGAGAATGGGGATTTACTCAATAAATAACATGTTGAGTTCATTTACATAAAACCATAGTATTTACAAGTTAACAATGATAAGACACCAATATGCAAATGAAGGAAAAACCACAATCAACGAGAAAGTTTAACTAAATTATATTTATTAAAGGTTCCTTCTTTCTCAAGTTTTACATGATTACAATGCTCTATTTGAATACTAAATGAGATGGAGATGAAAAATAAGACAATATGATAGCAAAATTACATTTTCTTTCTTGTAGTAAGAGAATTTGAGCTATCAATGCAGAAAATCTAACCTAAAACAAAAACATGTAAATTTCGGGAATGGAGAGAGCCTTACAATGTATAGAAAAATCAAAATGGCTCTCCACATTACCATGTTAATTTTAAATGTAAAGTGTAATCCTAAATGAAGAAATAGAAATTTTAAGTTACTAAATTAAGTTTTTACAAAATTATCTCCTAAATGAAGAAATAGAATTATAGAGAGAGAAATAGAGCATAAGAGAAGACAAAAGAGAGAGAGAAGAATCTCCAAGCGTATATGAAGAAGGATGAATAAAATACAGAATGAAGAAATTCCTCTCCTAATCCTCATGAACTTTGCACTAATACTTTAGTGAAGGAATCTAGATGAAGAATTAATCAACCATGTAGCCATTTGAGGTACTTTGACAGAAGAAGTGAGAAGCACTTGATGAATGAACAATTCACAATGATGAATTATGTCTTCCCAAACTTGAACAAACCTTCTAATACTTGACACAAAGCCATGCCTTCTTGATTAATCATTCAGAAAGAAAGAATTTTCAAAAATTTTAGGAAATAATGAAACCATGATGATCCTTGATTCGATCACCTTATGAACATTTATGACCAATGAGATGTAAGGACAAAAAAATTGAGAAATGAGAGAGATATTGATTGCAATACTTCTATATTTTGATCAGACACCCAATATGAGATGATGTGAAATGTCCTTTGGGACCAAATTTCTCTCTAAGACCAAATTTGGGAAATAAGATCAATTCCCTTCTACCCGAGTCATAATTCAACTACCATTATATTGTACGCATGCATTTTTTTCTTATCACTCCTATAAGTAAATATCATTAGATATGATCATCACATAGTGATAGTTGGATATTTGTAGATATTTCCAAATTTATCATGTTCAATCTAAAATAACTTACGTGTACCATATGATTTTGATGAAATTGTGGTTCCCTTTTTCTAACTCGGTTTCCTATTCTTTCCAAGTTAAACTAGTCTTGATTCATCTACCGTAATTACCCCTCTAATTCTGGTTGGATAGTTGCTTAAACGTTATTGGTAACACTTTAGGAAAATGTTTAGCTATTGATCCAAAAACTAAATATTTTGAGCACACAATGTATGCTAGAATATTGGTTGATATGGATACTTCTATTGATTTCCTTGCCACTATTGAACTTAAAGTTGAGGATAGAACTTGGACTCAAAATATTGATTATGAAGAGTTTCCTTTCAGATGCAAAACTTTTTTCTCTTGGTCATTTAGCATCATATTTTCACTTGGTTAGAAAATAGGCTAAAGGAATAAGTTCTTGGTGGAAGAACTCTAATCCTAGTCATCTAGTTGTGAATGATCCATAAGATTGTGAATCGAATCTCAGAAATCGGTGGACCCAGAAGAGGAGGAAGTGCAACAAGTTAGAAATAATGATATGGATGCCTTATCAGGATCCCATGACCTTGTAGAACACATAGAAGTTTTGATTCCAATCCAAAACATTGAAAATGTAAATCCAAATACAAAAGAGGAATGGAAAATTTTGAGTCGGAAAAATAAAGGAACTATCTCCCCCCTAAAGGTGCGGCTAAGATCTAAAGGGAAGGGGCCACATGGGTGAGATAGTTTGCTGGTTTTTGTTTTGCTGTTGTTAGTTAGTTTTTTTTACTTCGTAGTGTTTGGTTTGTTTATATCCTCAATGTATTATATTTTTCTCCATATTTTGTATGGGGTAGGACACCCTAACATTTCCCTACCACTAATAAAAAAACCTTACGCTTACCACACTTGTAAATTTGGAGATTTTATTTCAAATTAAATATTTTACCTCCACGATGATTGGAATAAGTTAGATATGTTGGGAGTTAATGTGTTACCATTTTGAGCTCATTAATAAAATTATTACTATTTCTAGTGAGTCATATATGGGGGTTTATCATTAGCAATTTTACCAATTTGTCATTTTTGAGTGTTTCGAACTTGAAGGAATGAAATGGAGTATCAAAACCAAATATTTATCAGACTTACTATTTTTACTAGGTTATCATGGTAGAGGTTTACTAAAAATATAAATTATTATTTAGGATATAGGATCAAAATGAAATCAATTGTTGAAGTTTTAATTTTTCATTTCAAGGCTTTGCTCATATTATTGAAAGATTTCAATTACTAGGTTTTTGTAGATTTGAGAAAATATGAATTATGTATTGAAATTTTAAAAGATTGTAACAATTTATTACTAAATAAATTGAAGAAATTAAACATTATTCTCAAATCTGTTTTCATATGGAATCTATATTCAAAATATCGTGGCAATCGGAGTTTGGATTTACAAGTTATCAACGAATTTTTTTTTGATGGCTAGGGCACAAAATGAGTTATTTGGTGTTTGAACATGGTGAACCAAAATTAAAAACATCTTTGAATGATTGCAAGGATTCATTTTATGTTTTTAAGTTCATTTTTAATGATATTGAGTTGTGTGATCAAGGGTGACTGAATTTATATGGTGGGCGTGGAAGAACGAGAATACACGTGGGAAAAGAGAGGAGTGGGAGAGTGAGAGATAGAGGATTAAAGCCTCCTCTCACTTGAAAACACTTTTTTGGTGCAAAAGCACCATAAAAATTCACCTTCGAACTAGGACGAGAGGAAAAATGTGCCATGAGGATGGGGGATGGAGAAAACATGACATGCACATACCCAAACACAAGTTTTTTATGATTTTAAGTTGACATGACGTGCACACATGAAATAATTTCATCCAGTGTGAGAATGGTGCACTTTTGGTGTTTAATGACACCTCATAACCGTTCCTAAGGTCAAAATGGAGTTTAAAAATGTTCCCTGGAGGAAAATGGTACAAACCACAAATACAAATAATCACTTAAGGCCTCCACATGCATTTTTGACTCCATGTTATGTTTTTAAGTTCATAATTCAAACCAACAGGAGTGAGGAAAACTTATGGGGTGAAATTACACTTGATAGTTTCACCAAGGGTGCACATGGAGACAAAAAGGGCACCCAAGTACCCAAGTGTTGAATTGAAGCATGATTTACACCTCTTAACTTGCTTCCTAGAATGTTTCCTTTGCCTCGAGTAAAAATCTAAATAATTTTAGCAAAATAATATATGAATTTTAATGAAAACATGAAAATGATTCTAATGAACCTATTTTTAATAATATAAAATTAGTTCTTCAGATAAAATTTACTTTGGAATCTACACTTTTTCCTAGATTTGTGTGTCTCGATGAGCCTAGTGGCAACAAGATTTATTCATGAAGAAGAGACAAAAATGTATGGGTGATGAAGAGAATTGGAAATACCTTAATGTGATATTTTTGGCACCTAACTCTTTACGAAATGTTTTAAATATTTAAATAAAGTTACATCTAGTAGAAGAATTCTTATGGTGCAGTGATGGACATGTTTATGAATTTTTATACTCTAAGAATTCATCCTTGATCGCTGCACCATGAAATAGGCTTTGTGATATTTCTAATTCCTAAGATATGATCTCCCAACACTTCAACAGGCTCATAAATTTTTTTGAACAAGGTGAATATCTCTTTTGGAACTTGCATTCCCTAGTGCCTTACCTAGAAAGACTTGGTATTGCTTAACTTGTTTCTAAACTCAATTTTCTTCACATAATCTTCCTAAACTACCTCGGATTATTTTTATATTCCATATAAATCCTATATTATTTTAATCTTCCCTGTAATATTCTGAAGGATGTTCACCAATGACAAAATGACTAAAAAATTATATTTGGAATCCTCTGAGAACATTTTTATTTCTTATATCTCGAAATTGTAATAACCATAAAGGGTAAACTTCGTTGCAGATGAAACACATTTGAAAATCATGGTAGAACATTCTTATCTACTTAGTGCTATAATGAAAATTAAACAATTGAAATGTTTACTAGAGGAAAGGTTTACATTGATTAGGATGGCAAATTTCAAGTGTGGGTTTGGTTGTCATGACCAAAATTAAAAATTTTGCATGCTTTAGAAATTTATCATGAATACAACCTCATAGTTACAAAATTAACATAAAGAATTCATGCATGTAAATGGAATCACCCATATATTTTAGTGTGCTTCTTTCTCCTCACTAGCCTCTATATACCATGTGTGTAATCCAACACTAAAATTTAAATGATGTGTAATTTCCAAATTATCTCATGATGTTCTTGAATCATTAATCTTCACAAGTATAAAGAATATAATAATGATGGACAAAGGCACCCAAAAGATTAGGGAAATGAATATTTATATCATTATTATTATAAATAATGACCTTAATTATATTGGAATCGTACTTGGAGAAAGGAGAGTGGAAATTTCAGGACCACAAATTTTAGATAGGGTATACAAACCTGAATTTCAAGACCACAAATTTTGCAAACCTCTTCCACCTAAACCTTGTAATTCAGAAGGTAACATGGGTTTTGAGATTGATATTTAAGGATGAACCATCATGGGATTTTTAATGTATTTAAAAAATATAAGAGGTTGCTTTATTCACACAGTTCTGTAAATATCCTCTTTCTGCAATACATTTTTACAAAGGATGTGGTGTAGGAATTTTTCCATTCCACCAATCAATGTATCCAAAGTCGAATAATATGTCCCATCGTCTTGTCATGTTTAAGATGGGTTATGTTAAGATAAAATAGATATTTTTTCTCTATTAGGTGGAGGTATATTCAATACAAAATAAAATAAGAGAATGATACGATAAGGTGACTCCTCTAGTGAAAAAAATAAAGAGGCCCTTTTCATAGGAGAAGACCAAAAAAATTCATGTTAGTCCTACATGCACGATCCAATATCTCGATAACTATTTTTTATCCTTCACTAATGTTGGAATAATCAACCCATTAGGAAGCATAAAAAATATTATTCATGGTGGTGGGATTAAAAATACAACTATTTTCATTCACATAAAACTATGATTTCCTTTCACGGCACACTAGTGCATTAGATGGTAGTCGACTTTGTCCTTTTATGATTCAGCCATGTTGAAATCCCCACAAATAACCCAAGTGGGATTTAAGGATCAAGATTCTCATCCATCTAAATAGCTACCTTTTTTATACAACATTATATTGGTAGGATAAATGTTGGCGAGCACAAGAATACAATCATCAAATTAAAAGAGGTCCACATGACTTGATTGGTAGAGTTGAAAATTCATGAAATAATACTCTAATAGATATATCATGAAATAAATGTCATGAAAATGCATCTTCCATGGTTTTGACTAGATATCAAACATATGACACCTAGCCAAATGGAGAAAAAGTCACAGATTAAATTTTCTAGGAAGTAAACAAATTTATTGAGATGTTTGACAAATATTGATTACCATATATATGCATGTTCATTTAGTAAGACCTAAAATATTTCAATAGTGTACATTCATTAAATACCATTGAGGTTCATATTGAATAACTCAACTAGATCTTATAGGGATGCAAACATATTAGCATGACACTATTACATTCCATAAATTCATTGAGTTGTAACAAATGATGTTTATCTAGGATAGATTGTTCTTCTCCAGAGAAGATGATAGGATTCTATACTTCTAATGTAAAGCCTTGTGGTCAAATAATATAATATTATTAGAGGAATATCGAGGGTTTGACTCAAATTTAGGTTCCCAAGCTTGTGTGCGAAAAACAAAAGCTTGGGAGGGAAACAAAGTGAAAATGGATTCCAAGGCTCAAGAGGTGGTTGGAGTCGTAGGTTGTGTGAAGGGATTAATTTACTATACTAGATCAAGTATTCCATACATAGATGTGGGTCTATACACAATAACAGTAGTTTGGCGGTGCCCCAAGCGGCTCAAGAGTTTTCATATTGAAAGGTATTATGTAACCATTACCAGGGAGTTGATTGCTTTTCTATTCATAGTAATTTTTCAACTAATTATGGCCACATGTATGCCATTAAATGGCATTCTAAAATCATACAATAACAAAGATTGATATCGAAACATGTATTTAATAGGTTGATATAAAACACCCACTATGAACATTAGGGTTCACCTACATGAATATTAATGGTTTCCTTGATTAACTTATCTAATTTAATTTCCACACATTTCTTCTTTTGAGAAAAGAAACATATATATTAGCTTATTCTTACAAAATAAATTTTATGTGTGATTGTGTAATTTTCTAAGTAGAACACTAAGCGAGGATTTGAAGCCTTAAAAATTCCACCAAAATAGGTATTTTGCGCTTAGACTATTCTAAAATGTGAAATTCGTTCGACCAATTTGAAAACATGACTATGGTGCTTGAATGAACCATAATCCATGATTAAAATTGGAGTTGTAGTCTTGAAGTTTAGTAAAATAGAAGACGAAGAATATTTTGATCATGTTTTGGTCTACTAGATGTTTAAAATCGTGGCGTTGCCATTGGATGTGAACTCACTATTCAAGCATAACTTCAAAGTGGACATGATTAGTAAAATAACCAACTAGAGGGAAACTTTCAAACCTAGTACATACTTTATCGAATTCGAGTTAATCCAATACGATATCAAGAGAAGGGGTACTACGATGAGAACCATTACCTCGTGAATTGATTTCTAAAAATATGCGGGGTGTTTTGTTTCCATATTTTTGAGAGATTTGACGGTGTTTCATACGTCAAATGATGTACTTCTGCAGAAGTTGCCATAAGTAAAGAGGTTGGCCAAAGCGTCACCCAAAGGGTGTAATTAATGATCAAATATTCACACTCAAAGACATGTACATAGTAGATGCTATAAAAAAAAGTGACTCCGACCTAGATCGGTACAACATCGACAATATGACGATTATATGATTACGACAAAAATTCCTAAATCATAAGCCGCTTTCTACTACTTTCAATTGTACAATATTAAAATTTTCTCCTAGAGCAATCAAGAATTGTTTTACAAAATCTATAAATAATTAACTTTGTTTAAATTAATTAATTTTATCAATAATTGTAATTATATTTTAAATCTTAAGCTTAAATTCGTTATGATTTTATGTAATTGTAATTGTGATATAAATTGCTACGAAATTTTATAAAGCAATATTTAAAAGAGTTATGGGACCGCTAACTCTTTATTTCATTTTCTTCGGAGTAAATTGTATGGATAGATTATTTCTAGGTTTTAGGGTGGTCCGGGAGAGACGTTTGAAAACGTCTTTTAAAAAAAAATCATTATGGTTTTATCTAACATCGAAAGATATTATAGGTGACTCGAAGAAACACTGAAGATTTTTCACATGTATTTAGGACAAGTAGACACAAATTAGAGCATCGAAAGTTTTAACCGAATTATTTAGTCGAAATTCTGGAGGTGGGAGACCTCAGACGGTATATTGCAGAATATTTGTGTGCCATTGGTTACGTGACCTCGGAAAAATACAAAAGAGAAGCTTCTATCGGAGATCTTATGCGATCTTTCCTGAGAATATCGAGGGATTTGAATTGACTTAGTGTTTAATGACAATGGAGGAGGCGTACCATTTTCGTTGAACTATTCAAAGCAGAACATTATACATTTTAGGAAAACGTAGGCTTGACTACGTACAAATCATATAATATTATGTTTTACGAACAATACGCAATACGAAATTCATTTTGGAAAAATCTTTTTCTATTTACAAATCCAAAAAGATTTTGTATTTACAATGATTTTATTTCGATGTTCGATGAAAAAGAGACAGCTCTGTAGATTCGATTTCGTGACGTAGCTTAAAGGTTTGAGCCAATTACGGCATTCTTAGGATTCTATTCTTAATAGGCATTTCACATCACTAGTTGTTTGTATATTGTTTTGACTGGTTTTCCATTCATAATAGTGAATCAAACAAAAGTATTTTCGACCAAAAGTTTACCAACCATATCTTTTGTATAGTGCTCGAGTTTTCAACGTCTATTTGTTTTTCTATATCAAAGATTTTGTATGGTGTCGATGTTTTCATTTCCGTAAATTCTATTAATTAAGACATACCATTGAAGCAATGATTACTAACATATATATATACCCACAATTTTACCAGCTAAAAATTGACAATTTTTATTTCATTTTTATAATTTATAATTGCAACACCAAAGTCACTAACCCAACTCACCAAACACAAATAACATTAACACTTTCCTTTCACGAATAAATCAATGTACCCAAGGTGTACCATCATACTTTTGTATGCACCACATGTTTTTAGATTTAGGAGTAATATCGTTGCGGAAGCAGCTTACATGCATCATGGCTCTCAAAACCACACACATTCCATAATTTGTTGCATGTTATCCCTTTCAAAACAGAAAGTCAAATTTGATTCATGACACAACAGCTTTAGGTCCAAGTCATAAGTCAATCTATCATGACCTAGAATGCACACTGCACCTACACTAAGTAGGAAAAAGTCCACCAATGCCACGAAAAAACCAAAACAATCCTCCGTAAGAGATCCTTCATACAAGCCTGACACATGCAGAGGTTGAAGAGAGGATCACTTATATACCACAAGGATTCATATAGGAAGTCCTCTCAGGGTAAGACCAAACTTGATTTACGTTACCTTTCTCACATAAAATTCTAAGTCATTCCACAACAATAGTTAATGAAGAAAAATCATATAATAACATATATGTGTGTCTCAATTGTTCGAGGTGTGTAACAACACGATTCACATAAATTTTAAAGGAGATTTATTCCACAAACTATTGATAAGGAGGCTTAAATCCCTACTTAGGAGTATGAAAGTATTATCCCTTAATCCTTGAGGTGTCATTGTCACCCAATATTCATTGCAACCTTACAAACTTTACCTTGTTTGATCCCTCCCAAGTGTGGCATAACAATTCCTTTAGGATGGTACATATATTAGGTATCTATGACCATTTACCACTATGGTCACAATTAGACCCATTATTTACATTCCTCAACTGAGCAAGTTCTGATAGTACCTATGCATTTCATACGTTCATTGAACTAAAGTGAAAGTAAAAAACCACAACCTCAAAGAAGACAAAGATGAGGTACTCCAACCCTAACTATGCACCTACTTCATGAATAACCTTTTTATTGTTCAAATTCATTCATAAAAATAATAGTTTATGATACCCAACGCTCATGAGAACACTCATTCCTCAACCGAGGCAAACTTCTAAACCACAATCACTCATCCGAGCGTAGTCTAATTCAAGTAAAAGGGACCATGCAAGAAAGAAAGATTGAGTTCTTAACAATAATTCATATAGGTCCAAAGATTTAGATTTCTCATTAGATTTTATTGTGTTAACACACCATATTGCCTCCCTTATAATAATCATGAAACCATCCATTATCGTTTATAATTTAGGATTTACTCATCTTTGTGTTAGCTCATTAAGATCAACATCTTTTTCTTTCATTCGTCTTTGGAATAATGTTTGCATTTTATTCACTAGATAACAATCATGGTGTTTATGTTATAAGAGACCATACATTTATAAGGTTATTCTCTTTAATTTGTATTCTTTCTACCTTTACATTGTGTAGTTAAGTCACCCATTAACATTGTTTAAAAGACAAATGCAAAGTGATGAAGCTTTAGTTTCCCGTTTAGAGATTTAGGAGCTCTAAAGGACATAGTCCCACACAAGAAGTTTGTTTCATTAATATTTGACCACCTAAGTATTACAAGACATATTATAAGATAGAAAGAAACTCCACAAATATCAATGTAAGGTTTCCCTAGGACACCATTCCAAGAAGTACGAAATATACATTTATGTTTCAACAATTGAAATCCTATTAAGAGGTTTTGAGACTAATTCATCTTGATTAAACAGAACACGACCCTCATGAGAAAGTAGGAGGAAAACAATGGTATTCTAATCTCATGACGGTTTCACACTTTATGGTTATCCTTTGTTAATTAGTTAAAGAGACCAATTGCCCTTCCAATTAAATCTTTAGACATTGATTTCATGTGGTGAAATTGATACGTATAATTAGTTTTTTTCTCGTAACACCTATAATGCGCCACTATCTTGCTCTAGAGTTGAAAGTGGTTTATTTCATGAAGGTTAGGATTTGTTCATTATGATAGTGGGTAGGGAATAATTTTTTAAAAATTAGAGATTATACTAACCAAACATGCTAACAATTCAAATGGAATTATAGCACCCTTAAATGAAATAACCACTTTCCATATTGAAAAAATTTTGTGTAACGCTTGATGAAAAGACGGCTCACTCGACGGCACAGGCGACTACGTCGCATCCATTGCGCACAACCCGAAATTACAACTATATATTTTTTTGTGTTTTGCAATTTATTTACCTTTGTTTTCCACGAAACATGACAAGCATTCATTTGAGAAAAGTTTGCTAAACGCCTTTTTAGGTGTCATACCATATGATCTATCAAATTACAATTGTTCTGTATTCTTATCTGATGTCTTAAATTGTCGGGTGAACGAAACGTGCAATTTGCTGGGAGAGTCCTTACCTCCACTATTGGTTTATTCAAGTGCGGTTTCATTTATTTGCTCTGCTAACTTTGCTAATTTATAATTGTGTTACATAATGATAATATACTACTATATATATACACTCATCATTTCTTGCAAGCTCTACGCCAAAGAAAATCGTTTTAAGGTCAAAGTGAAGCAAATTGTCGTGAAGGTATGAGAACTACATTGTAAAATAGCATTAGTCACGTATATTGATTTTTTTTTTATATATTCTAATATATATATTTGTAGAGACATAGTATCAGGATAACCCATATGTTGCTATTTTGTTGACACTTAGAAAACTTTCAATATGGGTCCTTAGATGTCTCTTTTAAGGGATTAGATGCTCTTAATCTAAGTGGTATATATATAGATATATTAACAAAATTTATCCATAAATCAGTCTACATGCTATTCATACGTTTGAAATTTGAACATTAAATGAATGAGAGACAAATTGGGGGAGTTTTTCAACCATTCTTAAATCTCTTTGGTTGGGGGCGGTGGATCTCCACAACCACTGTCCACCATTAATACCTTCTCCTTGCGTGCAAGAAAGCAACCTGGCCGCCACTTCCAAATAATCAATTAGATTTTGGAAATCTTACCCTGCTCAGTCGACTAGACACTCTTCTACTGTCCTGGCCGCGCGGGTAGGTGTGAGGAAGATAAAAGATGAAGACACAGGCCGAAATAACAGGAGAAAATGCTGGAGCATTCACCCATGCCGCGTGGAAAAAGATGAGGAGTATTCTAAGCAGGATACAGGCAATATACCAGGCGTTTTTCCCTGTTCTCCTCGCCCCTGCCCGCCGCATGGTACAAGGAGGCAAATAAAAAGGGTCCTGGGTGCGTGGACAGTCAGGTAGGGGAGGCGAACCAGTGAGCAGGTCGTCCAGCTATGTTGTTATCTGTTCAGTACTGAACGTATTCTTAAATTCGGGTTTCACCTTCAAGATATTTTTATCAAAAGATTGTGGGACAGAGGAGGCGCCCCAAGGAAAATCAAATCGATTAGGGGCAGTGAGAAACGTTAAATAACAACGGCCTGTCCAGCCGTGTTAATATCTGATCAGCTAACTGCAGATGACTTGGAGAGCATCTCTTGATAGTCCTTTGTTCATATCTTTGTCATTTTGTATGGTTCTTTTGTCTAGATTAATTGCATTATCGTGTGCCTTTGTGAAGTCTGCGATTTGTGATTGAATCACACATTTAACAATCATGTGTAAGCACTAACAACTAATTCCAAACAACTATCTTGCGAGTATTTTTAATGGTGTATCATAGTATAGTGTATGCTCAACTCTTGATAGAGGACGAGTGCTCCTTTGTAGAGTCTCGTCTTTTGAGCTATTTCTGTGTAATTAATTTGGTTGTGTTTCCAAGCAGTAGATAACTAAAAATGTGATCTTGTCGAAGCAATCTGTAAACATAGTTTTGCACGGTAAAAAAAAAAATGCAATGTATCAGGCTTGCAGACATAATTTTTGATGCTAAGTGAAGCAATTTGTAAACATAGGCTTGCACCATAACAAGGCGCACTGTGTCAGACCTATGGTGATAAAGAAAGGACCAGGTTCTATTTCCAGTTTCTAAATTTTTTAATTTTCCAAGTAGTTGGAGATCTAGATTATGCTATTGACTTCATAAAATACAGTATTATTGTAGGCAATGTGCATTGGCGCCAAGAATAAAGAGAAGGTGGACGCAACCAATTATTTATAAACTACTTTTATCTATTTTACAAGGATAAAGATTGCACCAATATTCCCATTTTTCATTATATATCCTTCAAGTAATTAAGGCAAAATTTAATATGTGTTTTTGTAAAATTTCCCAACACCCTTCAAGAGGGTTCCAAAATTACTTTCAATAAGGTTTAAAGCAAGAACTACTAACATGTAAACAAGATTAACATACTCATGAGAGGTTCCAAGTCAAGTAAAAGGAGAATAGATAGATTGTCATCCTTTCAACTTTTGATTCCATCTATATTACATACTTATTATTGGAATTCAAAAAAACAACTTTCATTCAACATTTGTTACAACACTTTCTATTTCATGTGGAAATAAATTTGCAATAATGTAAGCTAAAGAAAGTAAAGCAATATTACATTTTTCCTCCACCCAAGGTGGGTAAATACATGATGTTTTTACATTGTCAACAACAAGGTTCTTGTGTTCCAAGATGTTCTTCATCCATGCTCCAAGTTCCAAGTAGCTCAAATCACAACCAAGATAGGGGGAGAGGCAACACTCTCCTCCCAACCAAAACTCAATGGAGAAGAGAAGCAATCTCCTCCATTGACCCCCAAGCCCCAAACACAACACAATGAAAGGGTGGTCTCCAACTCAAGGCAACAACACTTGCTTCCACAATACGATTTCTTCACAACATTCAAGCTAAATATAAAAGAAACAAAGAGACACACAAATAGCACCAAACATTTCACAACAAGGCTTTCATCCAAGCCAACAAGAGAAGGAACTATGGGAAAGTTTTCCTTATGCCTCCCAATTGAGATGAGATGCCCATCCAAAACCCTCCACAATAAAACTCAAGCCCCTATGACTCTTATGCCTCCCTCAAGTACCCCTTTTTCCTCCCATACTCTTATGCCTCCCTCCTCTTATGGCTCCCTCAAGAACAAGGTAAGAATGTGAACATTCTTACCCAAGATGGGCATCCCTCTCAAACTCCCTCCACAATATCCTATTCTACTCTTATGCCTCCCTCATGAGTTTTCCCATAGACCTCTCCTACACTACACATTAAGCACTCTATCCATTTTCACAATACACAAAAGTAACATACATTATTCACAATTTTAGCATAGAAGCAATAACAATAAGAAAGCAAAAAGGGGAGAAGGTCTCCTACCTCTCCATTGGAGAGGCCTAAACCAAGAAGCTTTGTCCAAGCTCCCTCCAAAACAATCCCAAGCATGCAAGTCCAAGCTCCTTCTTTTTCTTTCTCCCAATTCTTTCCTCTCCCAAAATAACAAAAAGAACTTTTCAACTAAACAAAAACAAAACTCCAACCCCCTCAACATGAGAGGAAATTTCCATAAATAGACAAAAGGGAAGAGTGAGGGTGATGTGGCTCCTTGTAGGATGCCACATCACACATCCTCAAGACCACCTCCCTTTAGTCAACTCAAATCCCAAAACACCATAAATGGGTGGTTGGATTGAATGACAACTCTCTTCCACATCCATCCCTTCCCATGTGTCTTAAGGCACAAATAAATGCAAAAGGAAGACAAGTGCACTCCAAAGTCACATTTCCCTTCCCAAAACAATAAATAATCCCCTTTTTGGATTCCCAACCCATAGATATGGTTGGTAAGGGGTTTTGGGAAGTGTGGGACAAGTTCAACTTGTCCCACAAGTCCCCCAAAATTGCCCTAAATCTCAAATTCGAGATTCAAAGGATTTGGAGTGGTCAACACTCAAAACCAAGCATTCAATACATGAGGAAACACAAGGCTCAAGGAGCCAACCATCAAAATTAATTACATCCACTAGACTCCCCCAAAACTTAAAATTTAAAACAAGGTGTTAAATTAATTCTAGACATACTTAGCAAAAGAAATTTTAAAAAGATATCACAAATAAAATCACCTACTAAAGTAAGTTGAAACAAGTAAATAAAATTCTTACCCCCTTGGTCACATTAGAAAATTTCCCCCTCATGGAAATTTTTCTTAACACATAGAAGAACAAAGGTAACACAATACAATTCACTAGTTGCCTTGACGACCAAAAGTTGTAACCACCCGACATCCTGTTGTGTTTGGTTCCCAATCCCCCTCATGGTTGTGATCATGCTGTGTTTCCTGCAAAATGCAAAATACCTCCTTCGGCCTTGCGGCCATGTCAAAATATCCAAAATAACCATATGCATGAAATTTATTAACATCTATACGTAATTTAATCAATCATTATTTCTAGGTCTAAATCACAAATTAATTATGCATTTCATCATTATCTAAAATTATAGTAATGTAAATTCAACAACTACATTCTACTTATCATGGCGAAGAAATCCAATGTTAGAACACATGAAATATATCCATATAAAAATAATATTGGTATCCAATAGTCATCGTCCATGAGTCGATTGTAGATCATACTGAAAACAAAATCCAATCATAATCCAAATGCATCTAGTCACCAAACATCATGCTAATCAACATAAGTATAAGTCATGTCCATATCCAAAGTCTGCATAACTCAAAATGATAATTAACTAAGTGTCGTAGGGAAGTGGGCATTACTTTTTGTCTCGTGCACCATCAAGATGTCCAAATAACCTAGAGGAAACATATTTTACCTTGGGAAGAGGAATGATTGACCATAGCTATTTCATCAAGGAAACATGATTTTAGAGAATTTATAAGACAACCATGAAAAATCCATATCGAATGTTATTGAACATCTTATTGATTAAATAT
Source organism: Taxus wallichiana var. yunnanensis (assembly GCA_018340775.1). Taxonomy (NCBI): domain Eukaryota; kingdom Viridiplantae; phylum Streptophyta; class Pinopsida; order Cupressales; family Taxaceae; genus Taxus; species Taxus wallichiana. The sequence continues at coordinate 670,938,129 of CM031234.1, forward strand.
TATCTTTCCTATCTACAAAATACTATTAAAAATGCTATACATGATGATTAGTGCAGTAACTACATTATGTTGGAAACACATGATTTTTATTCATGCTTTGGGAAAGGGGGTATGAAGTTTTGAACGCAACATCACGAGTTCATACTATAAATGAACAACTTGTTTCTTTACATGCTTCCAACAAAAATAATTTTCAAGTGTTACCTCACCACCATAACAATATACAAAACAATGAGGACTCACCATAGTTAACAAAATATTCTATTTGGTAATAAATTTGAATTGTAAGTTTACAAGTAACATTTTCCCATTACACTATTTAACACAAGTACACAATGAAAGGAATTTTTATTTCATTAATAATACAAGTACTATTGCTAAAATAGAATACTATTCTAATTCCATCTTGATTACACATTTTCAGTAATAATCATTAAATTTAGATTTCCAACATCCATTTTACTCCTACTTCCGCTACCTGCAACTTGCCAAGTTAATGTAAACATGGTCAACCGAAGGTTCTTAACATGGTTTCCCCTATAACTAACAATTTATTAAAATAAATGTTTTATTTCATTTGTAAATGAATTCAAATACTTGTATGAAACATATGAGAGTAAAAATCACAGAAATAGTTTCTTTTTGTTATCAAACTAGAGAGAGAAAAAGGGGAAGAGAGAAAAACATCATATTGCTGACACATAATTTTTACCAAAAACAACATAAAGGAGTTATATATGGTCATGTAATAGTGTTAGTAGAATTTCCAATAGCTATTTGGCTAGGAGAAGGTTCGGCGATAGTTTTCTAATATTGCATTGAGTTAAATGAACATCTAATATTGGCCCAAATGGCCGAGAATATGGGTTCAAAAACTATTTTTCTAAACTTTAACTCACCAAGAGTAAATTTACCTCTATTTTTCTATCTACAATGATGTTTGAAGAAGTTGTTTAACTACAATGTGATGACTAGGGTTCGAATGACAGTCACATTTCTCGGATCTACTCATTATGATTGTGTCAATTCAATTTTCACCGAACAAAAGAAGGATTCGAAATCCACCTTACAACACAAGCTTCCCGGATGATTTTATCTAGACTAAAGTTTTACTATGATTGTCATCCAAAATACTAAAGGTATGAAGTGAAAAAAATTCGTTTCTCAATGCATGCCAAAATCGTGATCCAAAACCAAACAAAATTATTTTGAAAAAGTCTTTTTTTTTTCTCATTACGGTTTTATGTAACTTGGAGATATTTTTTTCATGACTTGAAGAAATAATGAATATTTTTTACATATATTGGTGACAAGTACACACAAATTAGAGCATATAAATTTTCAACCTGGATTATTTTGCTTAAATTTTTGAGGTGGGAGAGGGTATATTAAAGAATATTTGTGTGTCATGGTTAGGTGACCTAAGAAAAATACAAAAGAGAGATTCTATTGTAGATCTTATGCTATCTTTCTTGATAATATATAAGGATTTGAATTAACTTACAATTTAATGACAATGGAGGAGGCATACCATTCTCATTCAAAATTAACCTTCAAAGAAAAACATTATGCATTTTCTATTTGACTATATAACTAAAAGGAAAATGTATGCTTGATTGCATACAAATCATAATATAAAATCATATAATACTATTGTTTTATGAACAATATGCACAAAAAAATTCAATAAATGCATTTTACAAATATCGTTTTTGATTTACGAATCTAAAAAGATTTTTTTTTCATGACAAGATGAGACAAAACAAGATTTTGTATTTACAATGACTTTATTTCAATGATGAATGAAAAAATCATCTCTGTAGATTTGTAGATTTGATTTTGTGACTTAGCTTAAAGGATTGAGCTAATTACAACCTACTTAGGATTCTATTTTCACTCAATGTTATTCTTAATACTCATTTCACATCAACTTTGTTTGTATATTGTTTTGATGATTTTCCTTTCATAATAGTGAATCATACAAACTTATTTTAAGAACAAAGTTTACTAACCATATATTGTTAATAATTTTCAACATATTTTTAATTTTGTATATTGAATATTTTTATGGCGTCGAAGTTTTTCCATTCCATAAATTCTATTAGTCAAGACATATAATTTGAAGTAATACTTCTTAATCCTTTTCTTTTGTGTGCCGAGTTGATGATTGTAATTTAAGGAATCTTCCTCTATATCTATATATGTATGTATGTATGTTTTTTTATGAAAATTGTCTTGTATAAAAATCAACAATTTTATCATTACAACGTATACCTCATTTGAAAATCCCTCTCTGGATGATGTGAACCTAATCTCCAACCGATGCGATTAATATGTTACGGTCATAATGGAGAGGAGGTATTTGATAAATTGATTTTCAATTTTGTTTCTTTTTCAGGGAATTGATTCAAAAATTAATTCAAAGCCATTAAGAAGGAATTGCTCCTAGAGGCCTCAAAAGGCCTATGTTTAGGATTTTTCACACTGGTGGACACCACTCGGAATCTGATTGTTGATGCACAACCCACAGGGATTTTTAGGGAAGAAACATTGTTCCCTAAAGTATTATATGTCAATTTAGGAAATATTTGGAACCTCGGGAATTACTTGTTCAAAACCGGGTTAATTTTTAGTCAATGATGGGGATTGCATTTTCCTAATAAGAATCCTTTCGGGTTTGAAAGATTTGAGGAGCCTCGTGATGAATCAAAATGTTATAAAATAATAATTAGAAAGATAAGAATTCATAGTTTATAGTGTGAAAATTTTCAAGAAATGTTTTTAATAATATTTCTAGATATTGGTCGAATAATATAGGTGAAGATTCTCGATCTTGGTGAAGATTCAACTAAATATTATGAGAGTTCCATGGAAATTCATGGGTTGATTCAAATTCGAATGTGACATATATGAGTCCCGCTCTATATCAAAGGTGTTATTTATTTATTTTATCATCAAAAACTTCAGTGGTAGTATCTTTCATTGGTACACGAGGTTTGATCATAATTAGAAATGGGGGTAAATTTAAAATTGCAGGAAGAATTATTTCCTAAAATGATGGGAATTTTATCATCATCAGTTTTGAGGCAAAATCATATAAGATTTTCCATGGAGAATCTACTTCTAGCTTAGGTGGCGAGAACATGTGTCTAAGTGGCTATTTCAGGTAGTGCTTAGTGAAGGCAAGCATCCATTTCTTCAAAAGCACACTAAAATACACCGATGACACTTTTTCCCTTTAAACCCTTGCGAAAGGGATATGGGGAGAAAGAAAAGTCTCCCAATGGTGGTGGGGAAGTTTTCATCACGTAAATGATGACTTTCTTGTTAGAAAATGTCTTACACTATCCTAACCCACCTAACCACTTCTCATGATGACATGATCCATGGTTCATTTATATAAGGCTGATGTTGATTTTTCCCCTTTCCCAAAGATACTTTTAGGACACAAAAGTGCACCACCATGTGAATATTTCAACACCAACTAAGTGGTTAGAGCATGTTTTTAACTTCACCTTTCAAATATGGCCCCTTTCTCTTCAAAAGAAAACCCATGGCACATTTCGAGGAGGTAATGTCAATTTATACACTTTCCAAAGGGACATGGGGTAAAAAGAAGTGCACCACCAGGTGGAGGATTTTTTTTTCACTTAAGTGCACAACTTGAAGTGTTAGGCAATTGTTCTCCACTCATTGTCATGACTTTTGTTGGCCCCCATTCATGTTACTTCCAACCTTGGAAAATTTTTATGCGGTGATGTTATTTTTTACCTTAATAAATTTAGAAAGGGACATGGGGACATCTCAAACCCATTTTTAAACATTTAACCCCACTCTTCTATCCACGAGTCTCTAGTTAACATTAGTTAAGCATTGTGAGTCAAGTGATGGATTAAATAGTTTAATGAGTGAGGGAAGCTGTAAAGTTCATACTTAGTGAATTATGACTCATTATTGACGTTTTTAAATCCCTCATTTTTCTCCATTTTTTATACTATTAAAAATTCTCGAAATTCCTCATGCTCAAAAACACACTTTTGCTCATATCTCACAAAACCTTCCTTGGATTTCTATGAGATTTGGAGTAAAAAGAATCCTTGAAAAAATGCTTTTAAGAGGAGTGTTTACATGTATGTATTAATGAAAAATGCTATTTTATACATCCCCTTGAAATTTTCAGCCAAAAAAACTCATTTCTCATATTTACACAAATATGGCCATTGAAATCCTCTAAAAATATGAGCAAAGGTCCAAATGAAAAACAAAAAATTCTGCAAGTTGTTTCGTTCAAATACGAAACCAAGAAGATTGATTTATATTTTCAGTAATACTTACTAAAAATATTAAGTCTAATAAAAATTTCAATGATATACCTTATTTCATACCCCCATGTTCGAGGCACTCAAAATTTCAAAAATTTACAAGACTGCAAAAATGGCTAAAATTGGACAATAATGATGAATATGCTAAAAAATAGTAAATGGGTGAAATGAGATAAAAATTATCAGATGTCATTCCTTCACTCACTATCTAATGGTTATGGAACTAGGAAGAAATTCTCTCTCGGTTTTCAAGAAAAATCATGCATTCCCGATGCGGTGATAGTAAACACTGCCAAACCGGAAGAAGTGCCAATTTTGTCCTAAAGGCTATTTCATTTCATCAAATAGTGAATTCATAATAAAAAAGAGGATAAAATTTGTTTTGGTTTCATTATTCTTCTGTTTCTTGGGAATTTAAAGGATTTGGTCTCATGTTCCATTCATCAACAGTGCTCCTGCAGGTGTAAAATCTTGATCATGCTTATGTGAGAAAAATGTATCAAACTCTCCTTATTGGAATGATTGATCATGAATATGTTGAAGTTTCTTAAGGATCATAAGGATTGTCTCATTGAGGGAAATTATATTTTCATACTCTTGGTGATCTAATCACCAATTTTCATCACCCTTCTTCTTAGTTTGTTCAAGCATATTTGCAGAGGTTCATCATTTCTTGACTCTTCAAAAGGGGAAAAGTGTTTGTTTAGATATGTTTTTACCTTTCTACTCAAATTAATGAAGTGAAACAATGAAAAAACCTACCTCGAGAAGGTGCATGGTTTACCGATACCCATAGATATGAATGTTGTAGGTGATGGATGATAGATCCTTCCTTTTTTGCCGATGGAGGAACTTGTAGATAACATACACTAAGAAGAGGATGGATATATATATATATATATATATATATATATATATATATATATATATATATATATATATAATGGATTTCCTCAAAATGGATAGTCCCAGAAGTCAATGTATTTTTGCGAGGGTGTCAATCTGAGTTCAAGAAATCAATTTGATTTAATGATAACATAAAATCATAAAATAGATAATATAGCCAACAATGAAAAAGAAAAGGAATTGACACGGTCCAACACTATATGATGGTGATACCTGATCTGATGGGATTCTAGGGATAAAAAAATGGATCAAAGGAGAAAAGGTGTAAAAATTTGTGAACTCACAAAGGTGAGATAGATGATAAATTTGATTTAGATAAATGATAAGTTGTTATAGATGGCTTAAAGGAGCATGATAAGGTTTGAAAGGGACTGTAAAGGCAAAAGAAGAGATATTTGATGGGACCATGATGTTTAAAGGATGAGATAAGGTGTTGGTTTTCTTAACAAATAGGAATCACTCGGTGATTAGGGTTGATCGCTGGTAATTGGGATGAATTGTCAATGATTAGGAGAATCGTCGGTGATTACTACATAAGCATACAAACTAATAATCATGATATAAATTGATTAAATATTATAAAATAATACTTGAATGAGATAATAATATAGATGGAAAAAGTACTTACCTTGTTTGATCTTGTAAATATAGGCAGGAAGGTGACATTACCTAAGAGAGGAGGGGTTGAATATGAAGAAAGGTTTTGAATTTCTTATAGATGTTTGAATCACCTCCAAAGGCTAAAGAAGAGATTGTTGATGCCTTGATTGATGTTGTGATGGACTATGGTCCAACATGGTTATAATGTAAAGCATTTGAATAATGTCCAACCAACATATTGAATTGGAGTAAGATCTTAGGTAAGATAAAGGATGATAACCTCGAATGAATGCCCGAGAAACATTTATATAGTTTTATTTCAACAAACGAGAATCATTGGTGATTGGGTAGAGTCTTCGACACTCCGGAAGTATGGGAAAATGTTCATAATAATTCCCAAATGGATTCATTTGGTTGTTTTGAAAAATAATTTATGTTGGGAATAAGTTATATGGTTTATGGATGTTGTTAAATGGTTGAGAGGTTTTTGGTTTTTAAGTCGTTTGGGTGATTTTAGGAGAGAGTAAAATAGGATTTTACAGATTAGGATGATATTTACAGAGAGTAAATATAATGGGGGGAATTAATACTTAGGATAACAATTTAATGTATAATATGATGGCAATGTGATAATGAAGGGGTGGTATAGGATGCATACACAGGGGATTAGAAGTGCTAATTTTAGGTGTCTACATTTTCCCCTTTTTGTTGAGTGGTTTGGTGTAGGTAAGCCATAAGATAAAAATAAGATACAATAGATAAGGATGTGAAAGATGTAGAATTATATGATGAGGTGATCCCCCTCAAACTAGGGATTGATGATGTAAAATGGAATCAATCATGAGTTTGAAAGATATAGATGGAAAGATGCAAGAATGAAAATAATAGCATGGGTGTTATTATAAAATGAAGCGATAGGGAAACCAAAGGGTTCGTGTTCTATAGACAAATGACTTAACAATGTTCAAGGAAAATAGGATTATTTCAGGAGGTCAAAGGGCTAATGATTGATGTTGCCACAAAAGTGGACTTATGGGATGAAGAAGTGAAGTGATAGGGGAACCAAAGGGTTCATGTCCTATATAAATATGACTTAATGGTTACAAAATGATGATTTGACGAGGTCAAAGAATCAAAATTTGATGTTTTAAAAAAGTGAGATTAATAGGCCAGAAGTCAAGTGATAGGGGGACCAAGGGATCATGTCTTATAGAAATATGACTTAATGACGACAAGATGATGCTTGGATGAGGTCAAAGGACCGAAAATTGATGTTTCCACAAAGGTGGGCTTATGAGGCAAGGAATTCCATTGATAGAGTAATTAAAGGGTTCACGTCCTACTAACATATGACTTAACGATGCAAAAGAGTTTTGATAAATGGGTATATAGGTTTCCTAATGGTACTTAGGGTGTAGTCCTTGAGGAGGAAATCGATTGACATATCTCAGTTTAACTAAGTAGATGCAATGTTTTGATGTATACGGCTCTTTGTGAAGCTTAGTTTTGATGTAGATTCATGATACATAGAGTTTTTGAGACTCCAACATGATTGATTTATGATTTATGATTTTATTTTGATGTGATGATATAATATTGAGATGTGATCATGATTGTATGGATATTAATAGATTTTAAATTGATGATAGATATATTGAAAGATGTTGAGTGACAGGATTGAAAACTATTAAAGTTGTGTTTTATACAAGATGTGTTATTTGATATTGACTTTATTATGATTTTCATGTTTGTCAAAATGTTTCTTAACCATGGTTAATAAAATAACATGGAATGATTGATTTGTATTAGATTTGATACAAATGTGGTGGGAAACAACAGTGAGTGAAGTCTCTTGAAGTTTTGGCCTTTGACAAGAAATGCTAATAGTTGACTAACAATGGGTATTTGTATGTAGGATATTGGATATAGATGGGAGTGAAATGTATACCTTCCTAGGAAATGAGAAGGGTTGACATATGTAGGTTGTTTTGGATAGTAGGTTCTTATTTAGAGAGTTTCATAAAAGGATGCACCAAATATACATATTTTGATTTTGACGCAAATTGATCGATGCGGGAAGTTTATTTTAACGGAAAGATGATAAATGCAAGAAGATTTCCTAGGATGCTTTGATATTTGAACATTTGAAGGCTGATCGATGTGGGAATAATTTTTACATGGGTAGGCATCCTTCGAGGTAGTAGTCTACAATTTTCAATTTTAAATTTGATTTTTAATTTTTACAAAAACATTTCGTTCAGGGGACTGGTCTATGATCTTGATGGGTATTTTTCCATTAAGGGATCAATTCAAGGTTTTTCTTTTGAAAATATGATTTTTATTTTGATTAGCTATCCTTCGAGGGATCTCTTTATTATTTTTGATAAGAAGCATCCATAGATATTTTGACTTTACTTTGAGTGAGGAAAACCTAATAGATCTGCTTTTCTGGAAAGGAAGGAATATGTATATGAACTACACATGTGTGCCACATGAATTATCTTTTGTTGGTAGTCAAGGTAGATGAATATAATGATTTTGGGGTCCCACTAAGGAGAAACTTATCCATGTGAAAGATGTGATGAATAGACCCATGATGCTCATCTTTAAAGTTTTTAGGATAGTGACATAAGACCACATGCTTTCAAATCATTACGACGAGAATATGAATGATTGATAGTGGAGTAAGATCTTATATGTGACTTCTATAATGATAATTAATGTGTTAAAATTAGAAAGCCCTTCAAATCCAAGGAATTTAAAGCTTGACCTACACTATATGGACTCATCTAGTTAGGGTAAAACTTTCACACATTTACTTCTTTCCAAAGTTGTGACGTTTTTATTAGATTGATAGGATAGGTTTGGTGAAGATGCCTTAGGGGAATGTGTAAGGTAATATTTTCAAATTCTTAGTAGAGAGAGAGTCCCCCTAGCATTACAATATCGATAGAGATGACATCCGCTGAAATGAAAAATAACTTTCAGATTAGGATGATGGATTTTTTTATCTTGATTGATTGAGTATATGGTAAATAAAGGATCCCTTGAGAATGGATTCATTGAAAACTTGAATGGGATATGAGAAGATAATTCATGAGGAGGGGTAGATGACGAAGCTTTGATTTTTTGTTCTCTTCATGTATGACGATTCCATGTTCACGTGGGTGGGTGAAGCATACTTATTTGAGATGAGGGACCATCACCGGGAGGTAATTAGAAGACACATGATAAAGGTTTCTTGAGATCGATTGAGGATAAACCCTTATCGATTGACTTGGGCATGGATATTGAAGAGATTTAAATATATTCAAGGAAGATGTGTTCATTAAGAAAATTTATAGACGATCAATATAAAGTGTTGCGAGAGGTGTTTGACAAAGGTTTAATAATATAAGATTGAGGATGTCCCCTTTTTCCCTGTAGATGATGGTAAGGGAAAATATCACTAATAAGGTGGAGGTGTAGATAATATTGATTATATATTAGGATAGTCCTCTTACGAGAGAAGATCATCGATGAGGAAGAGTCATTTGATTATGGCTTTAAGAACTTTACAACTCTCTGTGTTATGATCTGGCTTCTATGATAGGGACATGTTTTATTTTGATCATACCAAGTAGGTTTTTGAATATGTGGGTTGGGTGTTTATATTAGTAATAATGTGATAAGAGAAGCATACATAATCCTATCAAGGATGTCAATATAAGTCCCATTTGGGGATTTGGATTAACAAATCATGATTTTGATTTACGAGAATGCTTAGTAGGACGTATCTTATTTTTGGATGGGTGTGGATGTGTGGATGTTGTATGGTGTTGGAACATCATAGGGGTGTTGTGAGGTTGATAAGAGAGAGGATATGGCCCCAAAAGGGATAATATGTGGTATTGATAATATTGGATGATGGATGAGCTCCTAAAATAGACAAGGAGGGGTTAGTTATGGATGAGAAGGAGTACGGATGTCTGATATGATATTGAGATAAAGGATGGGGAAAAAAAAATGGATGGTAAAGTTGAGGCCCTCGATGATGTTAGTTTTGATTTTGTAAATTTAGTTTTAGGAGAAGGATGGTGTTTTATAACAATTGATGAAGATGAGGTGAGGGATGTGAAGTGTTTCAATTTTATAATGTTTATTTCAGATTTATGAGAAGGCCTCTTCTAAGATGACGAGGTGAGTCCATGGATGTGACGGTATTTGACTATATATTGTTTAAATCAGACAAGGTTCTGACTAGATGGTGAGTATCATGGGATAGGATTGGGTTTGATTCGGATGAGGGAGATGTTTTTCTATACATAATTGTGGTGAATTATGTTAATATGAGTTGTCCAATTCTTCAATTAGTTTAAAATGTGGTTGGATGTTGAGATCTTTGATTATGAATGCCTCCTTAGTAACGGTCTCCAAGGGGGTGTCTAAGGGTTTTAAGGAGGTAATGGATCATCTAACAATGCACGCATGCGACATCAATGTGCGAGGACCATCAAAAAGAGGATATAGGTGTTCGATATTTCAAGAGGAAGCATTTGTGATGAATGGGTATCATCATATAGAAAATCATATGTAATAGTGTTGATAATGTGACTCGAGGGATGTGCAGTATCTATATGGACCAAGTCTATAAAGGGTGTTGGGTGAGGAGGACAAGAGATGGACACCTATGCACAAAGTAGTTGAGAGCACCATGAGAAATAAGAAGAGATTGAATTATCTCATATTATTCGATCATTACAAAGCACACGTCCAGTTTATATAGGACAGAAGAAACTAAACTGACTCCTAACAATGCTGGGAAGATCCACAAAGCCAGCAGAGAATAATGTGATAAGAAACAGAAGATAAGAATTGACAACTATTCTAAAAACAACGTATCCTATAGTTAGAAATCAACGTATCCTAACATTCCCCCCCTTATTACATTATTCTTGCAAATGTGACCTCTGAAAGATTCAAATTTCACTTTTCCAAGAGATTTAGTGAGAATGTCAGCAACTTGTGCTTCAGTAGGACAGTACTGGAGCTGAATTTGATGGTTCAAGACGTGCTCTCGAATGAAATGGCAGTCAATTTCAATATGCTTTGTTCGTTCATGAAAGACTGGATTCTGCACGAGCTTCAACACACTCTGATTGTCGCAATAGAGAATAGGTGACTGTTTTTCAGGAATTCCTAGGTCATCCATAATGCGACGTATCCATATCACTTCGCACACAGCTCCTCGTGCGGCGTGATATTCTGCCTCTGTGGATGAGATAGAAACAACATTCTGCTTCTTGCTTATCCACGAGATTGGTCCAGATCCGAGATGAAATATGTATCCTGTAGTTGACTTCCTATCATCAACAGATCCAGCATGGTCCGAGTCGACATATCCCTGTAGGAAGAATTGATCATTCTTTTTATATTCCAGACCATAATTAGTTGTTCCTCGGACATATCTCAAAACATGCTTTGCTGCATTCCAGTGACATTTCTTTGGCTCTTGCATGAACCTAGAAAGATAGCTGACAGCATAGCAGAGATCTGGTCTGGTGTATGTCAAATAGATGAGCCCTCCAATCAATTGCCTGTAGAGAGTAGCATCTACTTGAGGTGAGTCCTGGAATCTTGAAAGTTGCAAGCCTTTTTCCATGGGAGTGGATATAGGTTTACAATCAGACATTCTATACTTTTCCAGGAGTGTCTTGGCATACTTTTTCTGGGAGACAAAGATGTGATGCTCCTTTTGCCAAATTTCCAAGCCAAGACAGTAATGTAGTAGCCCCAAATCTGTCATGTCGAAGGTTCTTTTGAGATCATTCTTTACAATATCAACCTGGTCTTCTGAACTACCAGTGATCACAAGATCATCTACATAAACAACCAGAATGATAATTTCTTTGCCTACCTTCTTTATATACAGATTTGAATCTGAGGGACTACGAGTGAACCCATGCTGCAGAAGGTGATCGTTGATCTTGATATACCATGCCCTGGGAGCTTGTTTCAGTCCGTAAAGAGATTTGATGAGACGACATACCTTTTTAGGCTGATTTTCATCAACAAATCCTTCAGGTTGGGTCATGTATACTTCTTCTTTCAGATCACCATTTAGGAAAGCACTCTTGACGTCCATCTGCTGAAGTCTCCATCCTTTCTGTGCTGCAAGTGCACAAACTACCCTGATGGTCTTCATCTTCGCAGTGGGTGCAAAGGTTTCTTCATAGTCGATGCCTTCTTTCTGAGCATATCCTTTGGCTACAAGTCGTGCTTTGTATTTGTCGATGGATCCATCTGCCTTATATTTTGTCTTGAAGACCCATTTGCAGCCTATGGGTTTCTTTCCTGTAGGCAGATCGACAAGTTCCCATGTCCGATTTTTCATGAGTGAGTCATATTCTGTTTCCATAGCTTCCTTCCACTGAGTTTGACTGAGTGCTTCACGAACATTATCTGGCTCGGAGCTATTCATCAGTGAACTCATGAGTGCAAAGTTTACCTCATTTCTTGTTTGACTCCTCGTTTTGACTCTGGATGATGTATCTGGGAGTTGTTGCAAATTTGAGTCCTTGATAGTTCTTTGTACCCACTTCGGATGAGAACTTGACTGCTTTTGAGAAGAACTGTGTTGTTGCCGTGAGGATTGATGTGGAGTCACATTCTGCAGTTCTCCAAGGTCAACAAATAGTTCTCCTGGTAGCATTTCTTTTCTCTGAGTAGTCTCCTCCAGCTCATCATCTGATTCAGAGACTAATCGGTGAGATGTGTTTGGAAGTGGATCTTCTGTTGATACTATTGAGTCAAAGGATGACTCGTCACAAACCACATCCCGACTCTCGTATACTTTCTTTGTCTCAGGATCCATGAGACGATACGCCTTCGAGGTAGTACTGTAGCCAAGAAGGATACACGGGAGTGTTTTTGGCTCTACCTTCTTTCTCTTCTGAGCTGGAACATGCATGTATGCTGTGCAACCAAATACTCGCAAATGAGAAATTGATGGCTTTTTACCACTCCATACCTCTTCTGGCGTCTTGTTCAGTAGAATCTTTGTTGGTGCCCTGTTGAGAAGATATACAATGTTTGTACTTTCATCTTGCTTCAAATTTGGCGTTCTCCTAGCTTTGCGATTGATAGCATGCAGCGAGCCATCTCCATCACATGCGATTGCGCGCTTTTTCAACAATGCCATTTTGCTTTGGGCGTGTAGGGAGCAATAGTCAAAATACCATATGCTGCTTAATGCCGTGATGGTTTAGGAAGGCCAAGAACTTCTTTGATATGAATTCCCCCTCGATCTCGGAGTAGTAGAAGAAGTGGTTGTCCAGATTCTTTGACAACACGATGATAGAAGTTCTGAAAGTGTTGAAGAGCCTCACTTTTCTGCTTTAGGAAGTATACCCACATCTTGCGAGAGTGGTCATCCACGAACAACTGGAAGTATTTGTATCCCAGCAAAACGGAAGCGGTGCAATGGGCCGTTCAGATCGGTATGAACTATCTCCAGACACTTCTTGGCATGGAAGGTGCTCGCTTGAAACGGATCTCTATGTTGTTTTCCTGCAAGACAACCAGGGCAAATAGGCAAGGAACTGGACAATTTGGGTAGTCCACGGACCATTGCTTTTGAACTCATCTGGTGGAGTGAACCGACCGACAAGTGTCCATATCTATAATGCCATAAGGCAGTTGATTCTATGTTTGAAGCAGATAAAGCTACTGCAGAAGATGAAACAGTATCTAAAGCAAATAACTTATCTTTTACAAAGGCTTTAGCAAGAATCGTACCTTGTCGGGAGATTAAGCATGATTTAATGCCATTTTGAACAAGAAATTCAACCTTAAGGTGATGATTCAAGAGCTGAGTAACTGACAAAAGATTGCTAGTCAAGCCAGGAACATATAGTACCTTTGTAAGTGTACATTTTCGTGGTCCCAGAGGAATGGTGACATTCCCTATTCCTTCTAAATGTACTCTTTGTCATCATTATCCGAACTCGATCTCCAGGTTGGTTCTTCACGTAGTGAATCAAACGCTTCTTGTCACCGACATATGCTTGCTTGCACCAGAGTCTATCAACCAGGACTTTCTTCGTGGGTTGAGAAGTTTGGGAGACGCAGTACAAGATTCTTACTATAATGGGCTCCTTCGATGTCTCGTCATCGATTCATCATCCTCTTGTTGGGCTGCAAGATGTCCTTTTTGCTTTCTCCAGTAGGGCGTCGTTTAGACTTTTGAAAATCTTCGCGCTTTGGATGTGCTTGTATGGCTTGAAGACCCTTGTTTCAGTCATGCATTGTGCCAAAGATGATCGATGTCGTGAGTATTGGTTCTGCAAATGTGACACCATCTCTTTGACTTTTGATCTTTCTGTTTGGATTGCGCTGGATTTGGCTTCTCTGGGGGACCTTTCCGATTCTTCTGGCCACGATTAGGCTTTGAGAACAAGGCTTTGTCCTGAGTCTCCCCATTTGATGAAGTGATAGCTTCTTCCTGCTGCAGCAAATTCACAAGCTCTTCGAATGTCACTGTTTGTTTAGACACATTCAGTGTTGTAACAAACACTCGAAATTGAGAAGGGAGTGCTCTCAAGGTGATTGGGACGAGTAGTTTATCGTCTACCGTTTCACCGAGCGCCAATAACTCCGATCTCAACTCAGCCACGCGACGCAGGAATTCCTCCACTTTCTCGTCAGACCCCATAGAGAGGGTGTGCAGCTTCGACTGAAGATGAAGAATCTTTGTCTGATTTTTGGCTTCATAAATGGTTGCCAACTTGTCCCAGGCCTCCTTGGGTTTCTCCGCATTCCGAACATGCGGTTGCACGTCATCACTGATACTGAGCATTATCAGCATCAAGGCTTTAGCACTAGCCATGTCATATTTTACTAGTTCATCAGGGGCTGTGGGAGCAGGCACAGACCCTGTGACAATTCCCCATAATCCTTCAAACTGAAGGATTGTCTTCATTTTTGTCTTCCAGGCCGCAAAATTAGGCCCTTTGAGCAACTGAGCATCAGACAGGAGTAACTTCGGAGCAGACATTGTAATAAAAAAATATTTATTTATTTGAAAGAGGTATTACAATTTGGACTCACTGTCGAGAATGACTTGCTCGTAGATGCTCGTAATATTCGCGTGCTGTGAGACGGCGACGCTTTGCAGGGCGTTCTTCTTCGTCGTCACAATCTGCGTCGTATCCGGCTTCTAATTCTTCCCGTACCCGCTTTGCTTGGCAGCTGACGTCGAAAAGAAAGTACTCAAGGAGTCCTTCTCGAACAAGTTTGTCGAATGCAAGATTGCCGCAATTTTTAAGCTCGTTCAGCAAGGCAAAGTAGAACCCGGAGCTCTCAGGAGCTTCTTCACGGTGTTCTCTGGCTGGCGAGTTGATGTTGTGGCTTTCAGCTGTAGCGACCGTGTTGTTGACGCTTTCAATCGAGTTGTCTACACTCGACATTCGATGTAGTGTAGAAGAGACTATTGTAGACTCAAGATTACCTCGAAAAACGCGCACGTGCTGCCTTCCTTCAGCAGGTGACTGAGTAACTCTCCACGTGGCAGCGAGATTGTTTTCGCAGCACACTATTCCACGAGAATTTTAGCGCTGGGATATACCGTTTTGCTGGAGGAGGCGGATAAGAAGAAAGTTGCTGTGTTTTTCGGCACACAGAGTGGAACAGCCGAGCGCTTTGCTCAGAAAATTGCAGTGGAAGGCAATGTACTAGAGCCAAAAAACTGTCCAACGCCTCCCAGATCTCCTTTGAACAACACAGACACCTTCTCTTCACGCACTCCACACGCTGTCTTCTCTTCACGCACTCCACAGGCCTGTAGCAGACTGAAACAACGCTCTTCTACGCCAATCAACTATCAATCAATCCTCACGCAGCAGCAAAGTGTGATGAACAGATGGGACTGGTAGCCAATCCAAAGTGGCCCGCCTTTCTGCAAGTGCCGAGGCTTCTCCACACACTCCACACGCACTCCACGCACACTCCACGCACTCCACGCCTTCTCCTCTTTAGAGCGAGTGTATGAGAGGCCGGCCGGTTTCAGTATGAGGAGGCGGAGATGTGAGTGGTACTCGAGTTCCTCCACGTTTTAGTCAAGTCCGAGACTCCCACTTTAAGAAGCGTTTCTAATGTTGCAATCCGCCCTCCTTCTAGCGCCGATCCAGCTCCTTGAAGCTTTCCTACGTTTTCTATTTAGTTTCAGGCCGCAGCAGATCTCCACGTCCAAGAGCCAAAGGGTTTCCAGCGCTCGTAACAACATCGATGACAAAGATCTTGAAGATCTTGGCTTGCAACCAGACCGAACGTGCTCTGATACCAAACTGAGAGCAACAGAGAGAAATAAGAAGAGATTGAATTATCTCATATTATTCTGATCATTACAAAGCACACGTCCAGTTTATATAGGACAGAAGAAACTAAACTGACTCCTAACAATGCTGGGAAGATCCACAAAGCCAGCAGAGAATAATGTGATAAGAAACAGAAGATAAGAATTGACAACTATTCTAAAAACAACGTATCCTATAGTTAGAAATCAACGTATCCTAACAATAGTATCATTTGGCTCATAGGAAGACCTAGGAGAATTAGAGGGGACATGTGTATTTTGAGGATCGAGACAGTCTTCTTTGACTTCCTTGATTTCTAAATTTCTATCCTTGTCGAAGGATTTGTCAAAAGTATGGAAAGTGTGTATCTAGAGGTTGGATGAGATGTGATAAGAACAAGATGAAGAAAAACCCTCTCGTTAGTTTTGATTGAGGAAGTGAGAAGGTCAATTGATTAATAATTATTTTGCACCTAATGAAAAATTTGACAAGGGATTCGTATTTAGATTGTTTGATAGGAGAAATATCATTAGTGGTGATTTTTGAGTAACGTTTATAACGAAGTGATCGTAAAATAACATGGCTAGCTGTGTGAAAGAGAGAAAAGATTATCGAGGGAGGGAGTTGTACCAATCCAAGGAAGGTCCTACCAGTTACATAGGAAAGGTTCTAAGCATGAGATCTTGATCATGGATGATGAGATAACCCAAATTTCTAAAGGATAGTATGCATTACTAAGGATCCTCCTACCCATGGAAAATGGTAAATTCGGTCAATTCCTAATACAGAGATAATATGATTTATATGATACTTTGTTGGATGGATGGGTTTATTAAAAACTTGATCATACGTGAGAAAATGTTTGGGTCTCTTGGTAGTGGCCTCTAAATTTTCTATTTTGTTTAAGATATATTATACATGATCATTTGTAGGATTAGATGTGAAGGAATTAACATGTGAGTGTGGATGAGCATGTGATTGATTTGATTGATGAAAATGTGGAGTAGGATGCTTTTATTTTGGATGGGATTGATGTCATTGTTTATAAGGGATAGCTTGAGAATTTATCATTTTTAAAGTACGTTGTGATAAAGAGATGTGGAAAAATGTTGAACATATTGTGCTTTTGGATAATAGGGGTTTATAAAGGCTGAGTATGGATGCACATATGGGTTTGGGATTTCCGAGGTAGAGAGAGAGATATTAAAGTTGAGATAGGTTGATTGGATAATAGATGGGGATGTTAATACTCGATAAGATTGTGATGAAGGATGGAATGTGAAAAGTATTGATTGATGGGATATAATGGACATGAGCTTAGGAACGATAGTTTGGATTTAGTTTGGATGTAAATAATATTCATAGAGTTGTTAGATGGGGTTGTATGATTGGCTGAAAGGTAGAGGTTCCATAGAGACAAATGATGGTCTAGATGGTTCTGGAAAAATGTCGAGAGATAAGTGAAGTTGAGTGGGATGTGATAGGTTGATAAGATTGATAAGGACTAGATCCTATGTAGGGGATATTTTGAAATTGATTGGGATGAAAACTTGTGGATGAAGCATAATAGGAAAATGAATATGCTGATATAGAGTGTTGACCCATATTAAATGATAGTCAACCAAGGATGATAAAAAAATCCTTAAGAGAGATACAAATATAGCTAACAAGTCAAGCGAGAAGAATTTTAATTATCTTGATTAAAATTTTGATGTGAAGGAAGAGGGTCAAAGGGAATTTTAATTATCTTTACTAAGGTTGATTTAAGTTTTATCAAAGGATAGATTCCTTGATATACCCGAAGGTACGTGAGGACCAAATATGTGTTAGGGCTAGTACGGGGCCTAGAGTTAGGGCTTACCCCACTTCATGGTCCCGTGGCTTAAAAGTGAGTTGGGTGCTTAGCCAATATACCGACATTCGGTTGTTCATAGTCAAGTCGAACACCAAGTCTGCTTTCCTTATTGGGTGATGAAATCTCAATAGTTATCACCTGGGTAGGAGTGTTTGATGCAAGTTTGATATTTGATGTGATTTGGTTGTGTGTGAGGGAAGATAATGTGAATGCAATAAATTAATCCTTTTAATTAATCTATGTGATCATAGAGGATGCAACGTTGGTTTTAAGCTAAAAAGAATGGTTGATTTCAATGAGGATAAAAAATGCAATGTTTGAAAGAAAAGAAAGGGGAAAACATACCTAAAAATACTTCCTTTTTAATTTTTTTAATTTTTAATTTTTAATTTTTAGCAATAATGCAGTAAAAAACATCCTCTAAAGAAAAATACTACAAAATGTTGGGAGAGAATAGAAAAAATAGAGAATGCGAGGTTAGAGGCTAAGCTGATTGAGAAATCAAAGTACTCACAAAGATCATTGGTGATTGAAAAATTTACAAGTGATTCACCCAATCTCTCGCGATTTAACTAGATCACTTTGGTGATTGCAAAGTAGAAAGTTAAAAATCAAATTTTTAATAAAATAAATGAAGAAATGGAGATAGGTACCATTGAGAGTTCCATATTGTTCATAAATTTTTTTACCTTTCTACTCAAATTAATGAAGTGAAATAATAACAACAAAACCAACCTTAGAAGGTGTGCGGTTTACTAATACCCGGAGAGATTAATGTTGTAACTCGATGGAATAACCTACATATAAAAGACACTAAGAATAAGATGCGATTAGATAGATATCTTGTGGATTACCTAGAAAAGGCCAATCACCGAAAGTCAATGAAATTACTTGCAAGGATGTCAATCCATGTTAAAGAAATCAATCTGATAATGATAAGATAAATTGATAAAATAGATGATATAACCAAAAATTCAAATGAAAAGGGATTGAAACAATCCACAACTATATAATAGTATGATGGTGATAACTAATCCAATGGGAGTCACGGGATGACAAAATTTCTTAAAGGAGAAAAGATGTAGATAGTTGTGCACTCAAAAAGGTGAGTGGATAATAAATTCAATTTAGATAACATATAGGTTGTTATTAATTTCTTAAAGGAGTTTGATAGGGTTTTGAGGGGACATGCAAGGGCATAAGAATATATATTCGATGGGATCGGGTGTTTAAAGAATGAGATAAGGAGTTTTTGATTGATGAGATAGGATTCGCTAGCGATTAGGAAACGATCATCGGTGATTGGGTTGAGTCATTAGTGATTAGGAGAATCTTCGATGATTATCGAAGAAGGTTATAGGCTGATAATAACAAGATAAAATGTATTAAAGTTTATAAAAGATGAATGAATGAGGTAATAGTACGGAGGGAAAATGTACGTACCTTTTCTAAGCTAATAAATGTAGGTAGGAAGGTGACATTACTCGAGAGAGGAGGGGTTGTATGTGTATGAATATTGTTTACTTGTTTTTGGATGTTTGAATGGCCTCCAAAGATTGAAGAGGATATTGTTGATTCCTTAATTGATTCTTTGATGAAGCACTATGGTACAATAGGATTACAATGCAAAAGAATTTAAAAATGTCTAGCCAATAGATCGAAGAGGAGCAAGATCTGAGGTAAGATAGAGGAAGATAACCTTAATTGAAGGCTCAAGACATGTTTCTATTGGTTTATGTAAACTAAGGATAATAACCAAAAATTGGGTAGATTTTCTAGCGATCCGGGAAGTACGGGAAAAGGTTGCAAAAACTTCCTAACTTTGAGTCATTTGGTTGTTTTGACAAAGGATGTATGTTGGGAATAGTTTATATGGGTTAGGGATGTTGATAAATGGTTTAGAGAGTGTTGGTTTTATTTTTTATTTAATTTTTCTATAAGTGGTTTGGGTGATTTTAGGAGAGGGTAAAATAAGATTTTATAGCCGTAGAATGATATTTATGAAGAGTAAATATAATGGGGGAATTAAGACTCGAATAAGGATTTAATGTATACTATTATGGTGATGTGATAATAAATGAGTGCTAACAGACAAACACGACGATTAGCGAGTGCTAATTTTAGGTGTATACATTGTTCAAACGTCTTCATTGGAGCCCTTCATCATTTTATCATAGTGTAAGGTCATCATGGGTAAAATTTTCATCTTAAACATCATCATATTGCATCTTCATCAAAGGTGTAGACACCTTCATCCATTTTTAGGATTATTTTTTCTTTGGTCTCGTCATTATTTCTCCTCTTTTCTCCCCCTTTCTAATTCTTCATTGTAAGTAATCCTTCTATTTTTATTATTCACTTAAATTAACTCTAATTTTGAAATGTAAAATTCACTTTCGATTTATTAGAAGTGGAATAATTTGCTCACTTCCTAGGAAAATGAAGAGTCATAAGGGGATAAGGACATGAAGAGTCATGTGCAGGGTAGATGAAGAGTTTCATTGTGAATCTATAAATTAGGAGAGTTTCCTCATTTCAAAGGATGGTTATTCTTGTTTATTAGCTCGCATACTCTCTACAAACAAGTGATACAATTTTTCTATTTCCTTTTCTTATGTTTCCTCTTCATCTCAACTACACTCCATGAAGAATGTACTTGTTAAATATTATGCATTGACACGTTTTCTTTGTGTGTTGTATTCCCTGTTTATTTTCATGACATATTCTCATTGAATTCATGGATGATATTATTGTTTTGAAAAAGTAAACTCTATTATTTAATTTATTGTGAAAAAAACCCTTGCTATTTTCTCCACACCTATATCACGATATTTTTCCTCCTTGTACTCTCTAGAAAAAAATATCCACAGTGTAGGGATGTAAACCTATGAAATCCTCGTCAAAATACCACCCCAATTGATAGAATAGTGTACATAATTTTCCTATTTTAAATAAATTTATATAAACCATTCTAGCATAGGGACATAGTCCCACACACTTTTGTGAAATTTCTCTAATTTTACCACGTGACAAATTATTTCACCAATATTTTCTAGTGACTACTTTGTGTGGTATAATTAGCATATCAACACCCAATATTGATTCCACAAAATTAAAAAAATAAAAATATCATAAAATTAAAAAAGGGATGATTTTAAATTCCACAATCCCATAAAAAGAGTAAACATAAATCTTCCTTGAATTGAATCAAAAATTGCAAAAACATTGGTTGAAAGAAGATATAACATATTACATAGATTGAGAGGAATAGCTAACCCTTCTTTTGAAACTTTGCAAAATAAACAAGACTAAATCTGAGCTAATCCATACTACTTTGCTCTAGTTTCACCCTATTTTTATTCATCAAGTGGTACTCCTAAAAATCCTACTCAAAATTCTATTGATACTCCTCTTGTAGATCCTATTTTTTTTTTCCAATCTTTAAACCACTCATTGAACATTGAATCCACAAGTTAATAAGAATGAAAATATTGTATGGAATTATGTTGGCCATTTTGTGTTTTTGTTTTAATTTATGTCAATTCCATTGATGGAAAAGGGTGTCATGAGGTAATGTGATTCTCTATGATGTGTTAATTAGATGTCAAGCATGAAGGTTGATTGGTAGTGTAAGGATTTGTTGAGTTCTATGTTTTCTTGGAGCATGGTATAATGAGCTGAGTGATGGCTTGAGTCCTTCCAAGTGATTTGAAGGATTTCATGAGGTCAAACCTGGTTGGTATGATATTTCTTGGGTGTAAATGAGTATGTATGAGGTTAGAAATCTCATTACATGTGAACTCATTGTTTGTTAGAAATATACTATTAAGTGAATCATAATATTTTGTTTATAGTTAAATATTATAGAATAACTTATATTCTTATTATTTAAATATAAACTATGTATTAGGTGGTTATTTAATTAACTAACATTTATTGGGGAGGTTTTCCACATCACTTAAGAAGGTCATAACCCTTCGGGTTATTTAAATATGACTATAGGTCATATTAAGAATTATCGTGTGATTCTGGTAAATACATGGAGTAGAAGTGAGGATGGAGTTTTACTGGAATGGATGTAAAAAGTTTCTCAGATAGTGGAAATTATTCTACCATGGTTTTTTACCCCATTGGGGTTTTCCACGTTAAATCTCATGTTATGGTGTTTTGTGTATTTATTTATTTATTACTATGTACACATTTATGTTTGTGTTTATTAATTAATGTTGATAAATGATTTATCCCCTTGTCCTAAAATGGTACCGAGAGCGGGATTTAATAATTTAATTAAATTATAATGTTACAATGGTTTAGAACTTAGGTAGTTGGTTTATATCCTATTCAACCCCCTCTTCCCTCTCAGTGATTACCTAAAGTTAGTTAAGATGTGGAATAATAGTATTTAATATAATCTAGAAAACAACATGTAAATAAATAAAATATATGCAGTAAGTAAATATGGAAATGACCCAAGCCACTAACATAATGAAAGTAAAAACCCTATTATGCAAAAAGAGTAAAGAAGTGACTCAACTGATAAAGGATCTCATTCGACTGTGTCGCACGAGTGACTAGAGAAATAAGAAGCAGGAACAACCATGCATAGGCCTTGAAAGGGATGGATCTTATCTATCTAGCTAGACCGTAATGCCCGGATAGGGACTAAGGAGCCTACGGGTGCTCTGGTATGTAGAATAGACACCCCGATCTATGCAAAATATCTGGAACTGAGTTTAAATTGTTCAAAAGGTGGTCTAAAACCCTCACAGTGCATCACATCATATTTGTTGGAGTGCACTAGGTGTCGATGAAAATCTAATATGAATATAATACCTGAAAATAACCACAATAAGTATCAAAATCCTAAAAAAGAATAATGCAAATGAATAGGTCAAACTGTCTCGGTTGCAAAAATAGTGAACTTACTGAGTGTTGCACTACATTCCAGAACCAAATGTATTTCTAGCATATATATTAATCATGTGTTGTAGGTGCTCTTGTGCTAGTCGCACTTTGTGAAGTAACAAGAAATAACTATATGTAAAAAAAATCGAATGGTGTATTGAAAAAATATGATCCCCTCCTACACTTATGTGATGTAGGTGTACTAGGATTATCCCTTTGTGATGAGCTAGATGGATGTAAATGAGCTCTATATGGATGTAACCTTAGGTTATGATAGGAGTGCCTAGTGTATGGCCCTTCATTATTGTCGTATAACTTTATATTTATAGGGTTCTCTTGATCTAATTTTTGACTAACCCTAAAAATTTTGATCACCAAAAAGATGAGAAGTTGAAATTGATAGAAAGTTCCCAAAAAGTGGTGGGAAAGTTCAAAAGGATCCAGTGCCCCTTATGGGACCAGGGTGTGCATGGGTGCCCTTGAAGACTAGTCTGGGTGCCCAAATGAAAGATAAAATGAAAAAGTGATAAAATCTGATTGGGCATGTATGTGGCGGAGATCGAGAATGACGATAAAAATTGAATAAAAATGACTAAGAGATGAGGGTTAATTAGTACTTTCTTCAAAGTGAAAAACCTTCTAAATAGTAGTATGAGACTGGGACTAACTATTATTCAAAGTGATTTATTTAGTGAATACATTTTCCCCACTTTACGTAAGTGAGTGGAAAGCTTGGTAACATAAAGTAGATAGATATGTGTACCTGATGCTACTATGGAATGATATATAAGGTGTGTTGAAGGAATAAAAAAGCATGGAATGCTGAAATGATGATGGAGCATGGAAACTAAACATTAAAATGCATAAAAAAGTGATAAGAGAAAAACCTACGGTGGAAAGTCATGTGTAGCTATTGATATGTGTGATGTACCTTCATGGTTAGTATGGTGTGTGTTACGGCGAAGTGTTCTTTTTAAATAGTTTTTATTGTTGTTGTTTCTCCCATTTGACTACTTGTTTCTCATATGGTCAGAATTTCAAGGGGAAAATGATCAAGTAGTCAAATATGTATTTACGTATGTATAAAAATGCAATCTAAAGGAAACATGTATATGAATATAAAAATCATGTGAATGTAAAGTAAAAAAATGCAAAATTTAAATTTAATGGAACATGTGCAATTGATCCATGTCCAGAGAAAGAGTGTAGAAGGATATCATGTACTATTGGGATTTTTTGGGATATCCGATGCCATAGTTTGATGAAGTATTGGGAGAAATTCTGTCGTATCCTCTAACCTTTAACTACTTACCTAAATGTGAATGGAGAGATATCTCGTATGTCCTAGTTTTTGGGTAATCTAATGTCATCTATAGAATAAGTATTTGGAGGAATTCCATTTTATCCTCCAACCATTAACTGCTCCTTGAAATTTTAGGACTACCATGTCCCGTAAAAGTTGTTATGTACAGGGTTCGTAGATTGGTTTAGACCCACTCATTGTATATAACCCATAATTCCAAGGGCATAAAGCGTCTTGAAATGAACTCGTGTAGATGCGATGTGTAGAATGTAAAACCCCAACTGATGCCCTCCTCTTTGGGGGTGCATGTGACGTCACGAGAGGAAAATGTGGACCCAAAAGAGGACCAAACATATGAACTTTTAAATTATGTCATCTAGGGAGAAGGGAACATGCATGGTAGAAAGTGAGGTGTATGAACAAGGAATCTAGCAAAATACAAGTGTTGGTATAAACAAGCATACATGTATAGCAAAAAGTGTAAGCTACAAAACAATGTGCAAGCTAGAAATCAAGATAATAATGTAAACATGGAAGAAGGCAAAGTAAATCATGAAAAGTGGGTTGAAAACATGGGACATCACTCATAATGTCATGAGACATGCAAGGCCATCATGGCCACCTACAAAAAAAGTGTGCACACCAATCATAGGGAAAATTCCACAGACAAGAGAAAATAATAATAGATAATGTAACAAACAATCATGGAAGAAAATATCCCTTGATAATAAATTTTGCACATGAAGAAACTCAAGTTATCATGTTAGATAGATAAATAGTGTGTCAAAATAATGTATAACTAAGTAATGTGAAGTTCTAAGTAAAAAATGAAACAATAACACCTATGAGGGATGAATGTGGATGATCTCAATGACCAGTGTAGGAATGGTAGAAGGTGAGGATCGATGTTGCATGTAAGATACTTGTATTTACAATCATAGATGGAAAAATATGTGAACATGCATGTGTGGATGCTATAGATAAATGAAATACAAGTAATCTAATTAGCATGTCTAATAAAGTGACCATGAATAAGAAAAATTAAGAAAGAGTAAAAGCAATCATAATATACATTATGCTATGGATAGATGGAATGAAATGCAAGATGGAATGATAGGAGCTACATGCCCCTAAGTGAATTGAAGTGTATGAAATGAGGTTTATTTTTTTCCTCGTAGTTAGAATGAACCGTAAATGAGAGTGCGTCATCAGAAATGGTCGAATTGTGTGTATTGTGTCTAATGCATTGTGATGATTTTGTATGCAATGATTATGATATGCAACCTATAAATAATGTATGGATGAAACCTATACTCGAAGTGTATATCATGCCAAAATGAGTAGAGGAGTGATGATTTATCCTAAAGCGTATATCACTACAAGATGGATAGAAGGGAGTGGTGATGTATCCTAAAGCATATACCACTACATGATGATAGAGTAACTAACCATTTAGTCTATAACATGTGTCACTATCCTAGAAATTTCAAATGATAATTGTGTGATGAGTGTAAGGTCCATTTTATTTATAAACCCTTGGTAGTCGAGTATGGACACAAGAATTAAAGTGCATAATAAGGTAGTGAGTGCAGTATTTAGAAGATGATAGGGTATATGTGATGATAGATGACCATGTTATCATGTAGAATGTTTGATATTTAATGTATAGGATGAAATGCAAGATGTGTATGGATAGACTAATAGTGTGAAATTTATTCTATGTGATGTGTATGATGAGTAGTATTTAATACTAGATGCAAGTGTAACACATGTATGATTAGGACTACTACGATGTATGATGTCCGAAGGCGCGAATGTAAAAATGATGCAAAAAAAAATACAATGCGTGATGTAAGATGTGTTATGTGTGAATAAACACATTATGTAGTAATTATTGTGTAATGTTTCAGGTTCATGTGTAGTAAGCCCTAAACAATCAAGTGTGAACCAAATCACAAGAGTATGTCATCGGGAAATGACGATGTTAAAACATGTGTTAATGACTCCTATGGAAGGATATTAATGTATGGCAGTGCAAAGAGAAGAGATGAACCAACGCTAATATGAGGGGGATGTGTGAGATGTCATGTTGCCTAAGTTTTTGTAAATTCATTGAAAAATATTGTCACCTAGGAAAGACCAAGTTTTCTTGTGGTTGAACCATGTTGGAAAAAATCAATAGTAGAACGATGCACTTACAAAGTGGAATTGGAAGATCTACTAGTAAGAGAATTAGTTTCTTTGATGAAAGTGATTGATTGGATTTTAGACTTGAGAGGAGGCCAACTTGCACTAAATTTTAAGGGAGGTTGCTTAGGATGACTTGGTAATATAATAGACAAGTTAATATGAGGAGATGGTGACCTAAATGTGAGAGGTTATTGGTTATGTTGACTTGGTGATACCATAAGTGATTGCTAAGGCTTATCTTAACTAACAAAAGAAGGAGTAGATTTAGGAGCCCATGTGCATGTAACCTTTGTAATAGAATGTTGTGCAACAAATGAAATAAAGCCTTTCTTTATGTTCAAGAGTCCTTATTATTTGTTGCAAAGTGTGGTAGTTGTTTTCATTATTTCCATTCATTGGATGATAATTGCAATATCGATGACCTTGATATTTTTTAACCAATAAAGATAATAGTAATGAGTAAGCAGTAGAGTGATCAACCCGATGACTAAGGAGCTAAGTAAGAATTTCATTTGGGATAGTATTATGCTCAAATATGATATGTTCTCGAAATGATATGACTCAAGGTTCAACTATATGACATGTAGTTGATGTAGATTGAAGATGAGATGTAGAGAGAACAAAAATGAGCTTGAGAAGCATCCTTAAGCTATTGAATTTCAGATTTGAGAGATGTGATCATGGATTCCATAGCCGTAATTGTTTCTTGGAATAAATAATGTAAATATTGAATTGTTTCGAATAGGGGTTAATTATATGGAGGATGAATAAGGTCGTTAAATAGACAAGTATGTGTATGAATATTCACATGGTAACGTATTATCGATATAATACTTATTGTCTAGGATTTTTAAAAACAACTTGGGAATTGGGATATCTCTTAAGTAAGTCGATAAAGAAACTTGAGAAAATTTGGGACCCATAAAAGATGAAAATGAGGATCCTAAGCATGGAATCATTTGGGTTCAAAAAAATGATTAATTAAAATTAGCTGCATGATGTGGAATAATAGTAGTTAATATAATCTAGAAAGCAACATGTAAATATAGTAAATATATGTGTAGCAAGTAAATATTGAAATGACATAATAAAATAAGATAATCAAAGTAAAACCCTATTATGTGAGAAGAGTAAGGAAGTTACTCAACCGAATCGAGGAGATTTTCGAATATGTTGCAGGAGTGACTTAAGAAACATGAAGGATGAACGAATGTGCACAGTCCCGAAAAGGATTATAGGAGTGAATCAAGAAAGAGTAAGTAGGAAAGACTATGCAAAGGTATAAAAAGGATTGCACAAGTGTATGGAGAAATAATAAGTAACAAAGACTGTGCATCCCCAAAAAGGATGGATCCAAGTATATAGCTGGAATGGAGTGGATGGATATGGATTTGGGATCCTACAAGCACTTTATTTGGTCTATAGAATGGGGGCTTGGTTTGTGAAAAATATCTAGAACTGAGTTTCACAGTTCATTAGGTGGTTCAAAACCCTCATTGTGTGTCACATCAGATTTTATGGATTGCGCGAGGTGGCTCTGTTAAGCCATGATGGATAAAAGACATATAAAATACCACAAGAAGTATCAAAACCATAAAAAAAGAGGAATTCAAATGAATAGGTCGGACTATCCTCAAAGTGGCTAGAATAATGGACTTACTAACTGAGCATTACACTACATTCTAGACCTAGATGTAGTTCTAGTGTGTGTGTGTGTGTGTCTGTGTGTAATCATGTGCCTTAGGTGCTCTTGTGCTAGTTGTACTTTGTGAAGTAGTGAACAGTAGCTCAATGTAAAAAAGTAGTAGAATAATGGGTGAAATAGAATAGAATCCCATCATATACTTGTGTGATATAGATGGACCAACCTTGTCCCCTTGTGATGAGCAAGATAGATGCAAATGATCTCTAGATGGATGAAAAATTAGGTGATTATAATAGTTCCAAGTGTTTATTCCTTCATTATGGTCTACTAAGTTTATATTTATATGGTTTTCTTGATCTAATTTCATAATTAAACCTGAAATGTTTGACCGCTAAAAAGATGAGAAGCTGAAATGACTAAAAAGTGTCCAAAAAGTGAAAGGAAAGTTCAAAAGGATTGAGGCACCCACTGGTGGGACCATGGCACCCATGGGAATCCCGATAGTAGCCTGGCACCCCACAAAGCTGAAATGATGGAAAGTGATAAAAATTGATTGGCCATGTATGTGCTGGAGGTCAGGAATGACTACGTAAAAACAAATAAAAATGACCAAGAGATGATGCTTAATTATTACTTTCTTCACTCAAAAACCTTCTACATAGTAGTATGAGATCGGGACTAAATATTACCCAAAGTGTTTGACTTACTGATTATACTACATACGGTAAAATGAATGTGGTCTACGTAGGTGGAAACCTAATTGGAGACTTTAACCCTTACGTGAAACGTTGAACTCGGAGATTTCTAGGGCCAAAAATAAAGCTAAGGATTGAATATTTTTGTGAAATATTTTATAGATTTGTATAGTTTTTAACGGCGTGTAGGTTAATATGAGATATTAAAAGATAGAGTAATAATTCAATTGAAACCTAGTTCACAGAGAGAGAAAAGAATGTAGAAAATAGGGTTTTTAAATTTTCTTTTTGGTAATATAAATCATCTTTTCCTTGGTGATATAAAATAATTATTTTCAATCTTAATTTCAAAAATTATTTCATGTCCTTTCTAGACCCCCTTCAAAATTTGCACCTATAGTTATACTTAGTATAAACTATATTTTTATATACTATAGTTTTATAAACCTCCTTTTTTATAAAATATGGTTTATAACAAAAATATTAATAAAATAAAATATACATTTCTATAGTTTATATTATATCATAAACTATACAATCATCATTGTATATAGTTTGTATAAAACCATACTTATAGTTTATATTATAAACTATATTAATGTGTCCTGATAAAAACTTATATTAAAAGTTTTATATAAGGGGGAAACCTCCTACCAACCCCTATTCTATTTTTAGCACCACATGGCATGTATTACGCAGCCCTCACCTGCCCCTACCATCGACATCCATGTATCCATGTTTTCCCCACCCACCGAGAGCCTCCACGCATAGGCCCCCATGCCTTCGCTTGTCATATTTTAGTGCCACATGGGGAAGGCATGGGGTGGATAGAGGATTTAGAATCTTTGGCAGTAATGGATATTGGTTTGACTACAATCACACCACCGCATTTTGTTTGAAGCCCTTACGGGCTTATCTCTCCTAAACATCTCACCCGTTGGATCATGCAATGAGAAGTGTGGGTTTAAAATTGGAAAATATGGGTATGCAATAGCAATTTAATATAAGGATTGGAAAATGTAATATGTGTGGCTTTCTTGATTAATATTCATTTTATTTTGCAAGTTGAAATGTGATAGCTTGGTTGGTTAATTTACATAGTTAGAAATATGATAGCTTACATTGGCTTAGAGGAATAATATATCTTGTTGATAAAATCATTGAGTTAGATGAAAAATCGCCAAGTTAATAGAGATTCAAACAAATAAAGAGAAAGAGCTCCAAAAAACTTTTATTGCTTTTTCGAAAAAATATATATATAAACTATTGTTTTGTTTTATAAAAAATATTAATTGTGAAAGTTACTTATTTTTCTGAAAAAATAGTAAGACAATATAATCATTTATTATTTAAAATGATATATTTTACAAGACGATGAATAGATCTTCGTTTTCATTTTGTTAGAAAACAATAAAAATTCAATCACATTTCAATTTATTTTTGATAATATGCTAACGAATTCATGTATAGACTATCAAATGTATAGAATATCCTTTTTGGCATAATTTGATAATTTTTTTGATTGTGAGGATTAAACGACGACATGGGGACTTCTATTAAACTCCTTTTGAACATTAATTAATTATTTATTTCTATTTGTGCAAAAAGGGGTCTAGTCAATGTTCAATTTATAAATCTCATATGCTTAATGGGAATAATTACAACATTTGAAAGATTTGATTAAAGGCATAATTCATGGTGCACAAAATATGTGAAGTTGTGAAAGGAACCGAGGGGTCTCTCGATAGGAAGACATGAAACGCATAAAATTTCATTGTATATCAACATAAAGTACAAGAGGTGATGTCCATCATTTTACAAAGCGTACATGATTATTTTCTACTACATACTAGGAATCAAGAAAGTCCAAGTGAGGCTTTAAATCAATTGAAATCAATGCATGAAGGTAATTATTTATCAAAAATGATTACATTGATTTTGTTACTTATGACAACTCCCATGAATAGAGATGAAAAAGTGATAAATTATTTAGCAAAAATAAAAAATTTGAACTCTTAGTTAGATGGATGTAGTGAACTTAATTCAGATAAAATGCTTTATTTTATTATTCATTTGAATATTCGTGAGAAATTTAGAAATTTCATTTCAATTTTGAATTCAAAATATCTAATAGAACAAGACATTACAAATTTGAAAACCCTAAGTTCTCTCCTCATTTACGTAGAGCAAGTAATGAAAAAAATATTCTAAGGAGAATGCCACATAGAACTTATCTCTCGTAAATCAAAACGTAAACCTCTAGATTCAACAAAAACAAAATCGAAATTTTAAACCTCCTAGTAAAGATAAGAAACCAGAAACTTATGAGTTAGCTTTGATAGTAAATGTCATTAATTTTTGTAAAATTTTCCATAAGAAAGAGGATTGTAAATTTAAATATAGTAAGGAAATTTTCAAAAATACATAGGATAACAAATTTGACCAAAATCAAAATAAAAACCAAAAAAAGAATCAGAAAAATAGTCGAAATCATCACTGTAGTTTATTTGTATGTCTCCTTGTCACCGCAAATGAAAATGAGTGGATATTGGCCAGTGGTGCCACTAGGAATATGACCTTCAAATCTGATATCCTATCCGAACTTAGAGAGTGAAATGATCAGATATTTTTGGGTGATCATTCCATTCTCGACATTTAGGATAAGGTGAAGTATTATTTCTTAAATGGTATTAGTAATAATGTTATTTTATTTCCTAAACTTAAATGAAATCGGTTTCTTATTGTCATTGACTGAAAATAACTACAATGTACCACTATAAAAAGGATAAATGGATTATTACAAATGAACATGATGTTACTATAGTTGGAAGAATTGAAAGAGATGGTTTGTATTTGTTTATTATATTTCCTTCTTCTTGTTGTTTAAAAACTCAAAGAAGTGACATGTAATTTTGGCATGAGATATTAGGTCATATCAACTTCAGGAGCATGTATGACATGTATTGTCTTAACCTAGTGACTAGTCTACCACCCATTTCCCAAAATCAAGAAACATGTGAAGCATGCTTACATGGTGAGTAATTTGCTACAAAAAAGTTCACCGAAGGTACTGTTCAGAGAAAAGTGGTGCTAAAGGTTCAAATGACAATAATAATAGGTAAAATGGTGATTTTGCTATCATTAAATAGACCTAGAAGGTGATTCCAAGATCAAATGAAGAGAAAGTGAAGAATATCCATTCATGTAGATATATTTTGTGCCTTATTATAGGTTCATGGATTTTCACATGTTGTTGAACTAGTCAAAGAAGAGAGATTTCAGTCCTGTGGGGATCACCTAAGACAAGTAAGTCATGTTTTTCATTCTTATAATTTTATCTAGTCCTTTTTTTTCATTTTTATGTATTTTAATCATCATATCATTTTTCATAGATTTCAAAGGGGGAGAGAAGCATCAAAAACATGGGAAAGAGTCATAAGAGTTTTCAATCAATGTTTCAAGGTGGTTAACATCAATGACAAAGGGGAGATTGTTGACCATTGTGTGTTTCGTTGTTGTCATTGATGTCAAGTCCATTGATGGAAAAGGGTGTTATGAGGTTATGTGACTCTCTATGAGGTGTCAATTAGATGTCAAACGTGAAGGATGATTGGTAGTGTCAGGATATGGTGAGTTTCATGTTTTTATGAAGCATGATCTAGTGAGTTGAGTCATGGTGAGCCAAGTTAGATGTTGTCATGAAGAATGATCTAGTGAGGTGAGTTTGATGTTTTCCAAGTGATTTGAATTATTTCATGAGGTAAAAAATGGATGGTATGATGTGCCTTTTTTTTACATGATTCTCGCATGATGTCAAAATAGGTTGGTACATTACTAGCCCCAGAGCATGAAGAATGGTAAGGACATATGGTATTTGAAGGAAATCAGTCTTATAAAACCATGGTAAAGCATGTGACATGATGTATCATGTGTGTTATGATTTTCATGTCGTATTATTTGATTCAAAGTGCATGTATGAGAACCTTGGGAAGTAAATAGTGAGACATAGGTAGGTAAATATGAATAAACGAGATTGGTTAGAGTGTTTTAGAGCTATTTGGTATTGATTATTTTTATGGAAAGGTACAAGATATTGTCTTAATTCTTCATGACAAGTTTCAAGTCATTCTAAAGAATGTTTTTGAAGATACATCATTATTGATAAAATACGGTAAGTTATAGTGTGTTATTTAGGGAAATGTGGACATTCTGATACTCATTATGAATTATATGTTTTCCATGGGAATCTGAGATATTTTACATAGATTTTTAGGTCAATTATGAAGGTTTAAAAAATTAATGAGGTGCTTTGATCATCACATTGTTATGAACTATCATTAAGAAGATAAGTTACTTTGAAACCCTAGCTAAGAGTGACTTGGATAAAAAAGTGTGTAATGATCCTATATTGATTTTTTTACAAAAGTAATATTTGGATGTTGTATAGGACCCTTCCATATTTCTTAAAAGGTAAGATAATTCTCCTGATAGTATGTTATCCCCATATTAAAAGGATTTTTTTTAATAATTTTTATTTGGAAGAGAAATTTAGGTCTTTTAATAAGAGAATTTCTTAGAATAGCCATGGTTTGTAGACATGTGGCTCATATAGTTATTCAAATTCTAGAAAGCTATCCTTTTTGTATTTTAAATTTTCTAATTTTTTTGGTATTTTTCATACCCTTTGATCATATTCAGTGTAAATGCTACTAAATATGCCCCACAAAGTGGGCACAAAAACTATTGGCGAGAAACATTTTTGGGGATAAATTGGTGGTTAACTTGCCAACGCTATAGGAGTATAAGTCCCTCTAGTTAACCGGTGTAGCATTTTTTTGCACATGCACAACTAAAAATGAGTTTTCTCTTGGTGGCCATACAATCGGGCATCTAATAGGGACACTTCACTGACCCTACGGAAAAATCTTGTGGATATCTACAAGGGAAGATTTTTTTAGGAAAGTGGGAAAGGGAGTGAGAAAATTAGAAAAGATAAACTAATGTTGCAAGTAGAAAATAAAATACTTTCATACATAAGCTAGAAACTTCATTGCATGCACTTGAATTTAGAAGATAACAAATCTATGTAACAACAACAAGACCAAATAGATTTTGATGAACACAAAGTACCACTAAACCCATCAGTAAAAGAAGACTAAAAATCCTTCTTCCTTTATTCAAGCTCAAGCTGAAATTATACGTATCATAGAAATGGAAAATAAATTGAGTAGGGAAAATAGAAGAAATTTATTATCTCTTTTCTCTCTTCATAACGATATCCCTCACATGAATTCACAAAAACAACTCCAATATCTAAGAATTTTAAGAAGATTTTATAAGTTGTCTAAGAAGAAGCTCAAATTAGGAGATATTTACAATTTGTAGAAGAGGATGCAACTCTTCTTCTAGGTGACTTTTCAAATACTTTAATTTGACTTTAGACTATTCATATTCCACTTAAATATTTAAGTCCCTTTTATAAAATCAAGGGAACTTAAAGTTTACATATTTTCTAAAGTCACTTAAAGTAATATTAAAAAGTGCAAACCTCAACGCAAAAGTATAACATTGATCGATGGAGCATTGAGTGAGAAGAGAAGAATAAAAAGAAAGAAGAAGACAAAAGAAGAATTATGTGGAAGAATGAGCTGCTGTGGTGGACTTCGCTCCACTCTCCGACTACTCTCCACTTCGCATTCCTAAGAAGAATTTTTCTTTCCAAGCTCCTTGTTGAAATGAGACGATGTAGGTTATAATTTTTTGGCATGAGGGATGTGAATGATGCTCAAGGTTTCGGTCCATACATCAATCATATTGTTGATTTACTTGCGCTTCCCAAACTGTGATGAGTGATTTTTGCGATAAGTGCGATGGAGGCTCAAATATCTAAGAGGAAGTCGAGAGTATCCTTAGTGAAGGACTATGGGTTACCCACCCCTTTCTTGACATATTATTTGAAAGGGTTGATCAACTCATTAGTAGTTGTGTGTTTTCTCATTGCAAGTACTCAAAGTTTCCAAAATTTCTGATTTATTCTATCCTACATCTTGTATGTTTTGTCTTTTTTCTCCTCTAGCTCTATGAATGCCTTATTAATTTCAAAAAATCTTATTACCAAGGCCCTCACCCATACATGTGTCAAGTATTCTGTAAGATTTTCAAAAACCTTCTTGTCGATCAACTCTTGATGATGGGTGTTACACATCTCAATCACTACTAGACCCGGAGAGTCTTGGTAATCTCTTTCTTTCTCCAGATCCTCTTTAAGTACTTGCATTCTATTTTCTGTCATTTGCATACATGTATGAAAAGAGCTTGACTTCTACTTGGAGTTTTGGCTTCATTTTTTGGACATTGAGTTGACCCATTTATTGTTTTCTCACACCTACATCATGAGCTCATGTGTTATTCTAATGCATTCTTGATCAAAGCTACTAGATGGGCCCCACTTTCTCAATAGGAAGTGTTGTAGTGTTTGGTTCGATCAGTCATTGTACATAAGATGAAAGAGTTTTTACTTGTTCCTCTAGTACCTCAATATTCTCTTTATATTCTTTATTCCTTACCACCATGAAAGCATAAGATTGTTGATATATGTGCAAATATCCCTCATGAGTAGCTGGTCCCAATTGGATCGTGTTCATCTCATAGTCGATCGGTGTCATCTCATCCACTGGCTTGATTACCTTTGGCCAAGATACTTCGATGTACTGATTACCTGTCTCCCGAATGTAGGATTGTGAAGTTGTATGTGTGATCTTTCTTGACTTTTTTCTTTAGCTAATGAGAGAATTGTTGATATATCATGGGATTATAATTGTTTCATAGTGTGAGTGTCGTGGATGATCTGCTTCCTGCATCCATGGAAACATTTCTCTAGATTTAGGCTCAATGATGGGTGCAAAAACCATTCCTTGTTGTTGAATAAGAGACAAGTCATGAATAATAGGGGTGTTGGTTTCAACAAAAGGTGAGACTACCCGTGGTAGCTCAAATATAGAATTGTGAACCATGTACTCCTTGTTTTCCTATACTTCTGCTACTAGATTTTTTGTTTGCATTACTGAGATCAAGTTTTCCTCTTGCAAGGATGACAGCAATGAACCTTATTTTACCTTGACTTTATTGGGTGTCTTCTCGTGGGAAGAAGTTTCCAATTCCATGGCCTTCCTTTTTGAAATCTCTCTATAGTGTTTAGAGCAGGAAGTCACCTCCACCACTTTTGAACAAGAATGATGTGAAGCATGCTTCTGGCTTGGATAAATTCCTCGTGACTAGATGATCATAGTAATTTTCTTCTTAAACTAGTTCCTCATTCTCCTCACAACCTTTTTATTCTACTCGAATAAATATCCTAATTCATGAACATGTAAGTTTATTTGGGGCATTCGAGAGATGTTGACTACTACGTACTCAGGGTTGTACATCTTTGTCGCATCTTCATGCAATATGTCTTCATACCAAGATAACTTGAATTTCTTCATCTCGTTGAATTTCATCCTCATGTGGTAATTTTCACGTACTTGAAACTCATTAGTAAAATTGGCCCAAGATTTTATTTTGATGCTTCATGTGTAATTCTACTTCATTTCTCCCAACGATTTGAGAGGGAATTGGATTTTTATTTGTTGAGACAGAAGTGGGATTTCTTGGCTGTGGATGCTATGTTGCATAGGAGGAGAGTTTGAAAGTTTATTTTTGATGGCCTTGGGTAGAGGAATGAACAAAAAAATACATCTTTTTGTTTCACACATTCATTTGAGATATTTCTTTAACCTTTCATTCCATGACCATGTAGTTTTTTCTATTTTCTCCTTCTTCGCTTTTCTTCCTCTCCTTCTGTGTTTTCTTAGATTTCTCGCAGGGACCTATGTGCTTTCATGGAGTGAAGGGAAGTACCCAAGTGGTAGGTATTGTTTGAGGTTTATAAATGGCATAATGATGGTTAAAAAGTTACAGAAGAAGAATGGAGATATCTAAGCACGGGAGGGGAAGCAATTAGAAGCACTGGAAGTAGGTAAATATTTTAAATTTTTGAAATCATTGAGGGAGAGGGCTCGGTGAATTTTTAATGAATTTATGTACCTGACCTCAAGGATGTAAGGGACATAAAATTCCATGGTGGTCAAGAGGATGACACCTATCCTCGATTCGACAACAGTAAAGGAGGTGAAAAATGTTGCTTTAAAGCACTGGGGGATGAAAGTTGGTCACGTGGATGACCAAAATACTCCCCATAGGGGATGGGTAATTTTTTCCATATCTTGTCCCTAACCTTATGGACATGAGGGACATAAAATTCCATAGTGGTCATGGAGCTAACACATGTCCTCGATCTAATGACAATGAATTTGAGTTCCACAAATGCACTTAGAGGCTGAACTATCATGTTTGAAGGTCACATGAGAGTCCTAGAGGTCACATCGGAGCTAGGAACAATTTTCAAATATTGGTGTACCTAACCTCGGGACATTGGGGACATAAAATCCTACCAGATCCTAGTGTTGACATGTGTCATCCTCGAAAATTGACTAACTCCCGAACTGTCTTCAAGAAGTTAACTTAGAACAATGATAAATTGAACTCCTCATGAAATTTCTTGTTGAAATGTTATATGAACCTGACTGGAAATTTTATTTTGAATATAATTTTGGGGGTATCATTTATTTATTATTCCATATGATCCATGAAAAAATGGAGTTATTATTTGGGACTCCACTTGTGACTAAGAAAAACTACCTACAAACCCTATGTGCCAAGGAGTTGTCAATAATATGATTTCACCATCATGTAGGTATCGGAATACTATTTCTAGTGATGTTTTTGTTTACATATAAATCCATGTGGAGCTCTCAAAATCTTCTTTTGAAGCCCAATAACTGCTTTTAGGCCTATGTACTACCTAGTCTTGTGAACTCTATTTTCTACTCAAACTATTCCAAGTCTTTCAAAACTTCCCCAAACCTTCCAAAATAATTTCCATGATGTTCTAAGGTATTCAATCCAACTCCATGTTGAATTTGGCCATTCCTATCCTCTCGATGGGGTTGATCTAGTCCTGGGAAGGCCACCGATAGCCCTTCCCAATATTGTCAGAGGATAACATCTTTTCACAACTTCCTATAATCACATGGGGGATTAAATTGACTTTCCTAAATCACCTAGGGGAAAAATTTGACATCAAATATGTTGTGAAAATACTGATGGATTTGACTTGGGGTGCCAAGGAATGATAAAACAATAAAATTTCGGCATAGGGGTATAGTTATCATGTTTGGAAACATCCAATTTCCCTTTCACACATTTACACAACAAAAACTTGATTCAAGTTGTGTTGTGATATTGGTTAAGAGATATTTACATTGGTATGTCAAAGTTATTTTTGATATGGTATACATGAGTGATGACCTAATCTTTGAGGGTCATATTTCAAGGAATCTTCTTCTAGTGAGGTGTCAAAGGACTTTGAGAGGTAAAGTGATTATTATGAGTTTTTTATTTCTTGGTCAAGATTTTTAAGTTCTTAGAATTCATGTTTAAATATTTTCCATCCTTTTTTATGGTGTGGAAGTGAGTTTTGAGGTGGTGAAGCAAGTTTATCTCAAGTTCAATTCTTCACCATAGATGGCGTAAGAAGATGCTCGCAGAGATGCTCTTGTTGAAGGGATTCCACTTGGATTTGAAATAAGTTACAATATGTTATGGAAATACAGTTCAAAGGAAGTTATAGTTATGTATGGCTTATTTCTTGGTTATTTTATTTGATGTGTCTTTCAGGTCAGTTTGTGAAGATGAAGGTATGTTACTTTTAACGACATTATTTCTTAGGCTAGAAAATTGAGTTGATTGGGGAACGAAATGGATTTTTTGATGCTTTATATCACGTACAAAATGACGAGGGATAATTCTATTTTCTACTAAAGGAAATTGGAGGTCTTAGAAGTGACAAAAAGGGTACAAACTAGTTGAGTTTTGAAAATGGATTTCTTGGTAGCATGATTTAGAGAAGAGGAAAGTAGTTATGGTTTTAACCTATGGATGTTTCATGATCTCTAACATACATGGATATGTTTTATAGGTCTCATGGATTCCATAGAGTTTTTAAATTCTATAATTTAGTTGATCTTGGGTCATCTTGAGGCTCAAAATTAAAGACACGGTGTTAGAAAAAATTGTTTAGTGAAGGATATGAGCCTTTTGCATGTTGTTATGAATTATTTTACTAGCCCAAGAAAATATGCAACCATTGATTATTCTTATATGTTATATTACACATATGTGATGAAGTTGGGAGCTTGAATAATCATGGTTTTGACACTTGTTGTTTTAGCCCATCCTAGTGATAGGTTTTGAGCTTGTTTGGTGCAAGATGAGTTGTTTTAGGCATGGACGACTTGCATGTGGCATAAGTAAACATTTTAATGAAAATTTATAAAAATTAAGTTGGATCGGTTGAAATAAATGAGGGAAACCAAACTTGAGTTATTTTGAATCAAGGGAATCATTTACAAACAATTTTTTGGGTTCATTTTTGAACTAGTCTAATGAGAGAGAAAAGTACAACTAGCATAAGGGTGTGAAGGAGATTAGATTTCATTATTTTAAATATGAGGATGTGTGTGAAAATTTGAAGACTGATTGAGGGCATCTCGAGCAAGATTTTAGAGAAAATAAGTCAAAGAAGAAGAAGATATAGAAATTTGAAGGATTGAGGGTTTGAGGAAAGGTTTTCAAGTGGAATTAGAGATCTCCATTAGTTGTGGAAGAAAAAAGTTTAGATATCATCATATTCAGTGGCCAAGTTGGTGCTTAGTCATGTTAGTGTGTTATAGCCTCCTTTTGGAGTGGGTTCTCCTTGTAGGGTTGGTGCTCTACTAAACTAGGTGTTAGTGATCCTTGTTAAGTTGGTGCTTCACTAAATTTCTTTTTGTGAGTAATATCAGAAAAAATTAAGTCGGTATTCTTTTGCTTCGGTTTTCCCCACTTATATATGGTGTTCTTATGTTGTTTACTTTGTTTCATTTTCTTTTGATTGATGTTGCATATCTTAATAAGCACAACATAATTTATAAATATTTAATAGATGGTTAATATGATGTCTTACTATTACGTTAAATGATATAAATGTTTTAGAGGAGTTATTTACCCCTATCTAAGTCCATTGTGCTTCCAAAAGATAATTTAGAGATGAATTTGTAGAAGAAAAAGAAGAAGGAGAAATTTACATTATAGCACACAAACCTCTCCCTTAGGATCGAAAGATTACCCATTGGCTTAGACCCGAGCACTCAAGAAAATGTTTTCCCATGTTTATAGGAGATAGTAAAAACATCCAGATGAAGATGTCGATGCAATTATGACTCGCATGTGGTATATTGGGAGTTTCTCATGAGGATGTCTCTATTCATTTTCTCATTGAATAACTTCATGATAGTATTACAAAATTATTTTATCATCTAAAAAGAGGTTCCATTACATGATGGGTTAAAATAAAAGCTTGGTTTGAAGATAGATTAAATCTAATGGAAGATTCTCATGCCCTTCTTTCTTAATTAACACAAATGAATAAGGAACCTTAAAAATCCATGAGAGACTTCGTGGAAAAGTTCAGCAAACTGATCAACAATATTCCTACCATTGTTTTTCATATTATAACTAAATTGAAAATGTTCTTCGTGAATCCTCAAATAGATGAAGTGATTTCATTTCTATGAAGAGTACAACTAAGATATTTGTATAATTCTTAATAAATTTCCATTTAAGTGGAAATTGGCATCATCATTTAAGGAAATATTAAGAATTATTCAATGAAAAATAAGAACCAAAATCCAAAAGATAATAGAACCGATACATTATTGTAAAAATTGAGAAATGAATTGACAATGTTAAAGAGGGAGGTTTCCGGATTAGTATGCCATCAAAAATAGAATAGGAACCAAATTATAGGAGCACCTCGAAGGCTTACGTTGGAAGCACTACAAGTGAATACAATTTTAATAACCCAAAAATATGAAGAAGGATTTGAGCAAAAAGGAAAGTAAATCAATTTTTGAGAGATAAAAGAAGTGGAAGAGGATGCACAAATCATTTTTTTTAATATTCAGGATGTGAAGAGGATGATGAGAATTATGTACCTAGATTATCAAGTGAAGTATTCATCTACTCTAAAACTTGAAAAGGAGCTTCCTCCTCTACTACTTCTAAAAAGAAGAAGAAATAAGATCCTCAGGGGTGAATCTACCAAAAAAAAAAAGTTGAGGATGTCCACTTCACCCATCCATGGAGTCAAAATTGTAGAAAACTGATCTTGTGGAAAGTAAGATGTCACCTAATCTTAAAATTAAGTCTCCTAATGCTCCTAATTTTATATTTTTCTGCAAGAACTAGTCCTTTAAGAGCTTCTAGTGTTCTTGCAAAATAATCCTCTACTCCTCAAACATCTGTTCATATTACTTCTCCTTAATACAACCCTTTTTATATCATAGAACATATGAAAAATTATAAAGTGTAGATTTATGAATCTAATTATTTTCAGACTCGCCTTGAACAATTTGACAAGATTTTCCATCATATAAAGGATAGTGGTTCAAGGCCCAATACTATGACCCCCATGTTTAAAGGACTATTACAAATTCCACCTACTCCTACATCAATGAACATGATTTCTATGAGTACATAAAAGATTGATATGATTGATCCTTTTTGTCTCTCCTTTCTCATTGGAGGATACAAGATTGAATAATTATATAATAACTTCACATCCTTCGGATAATAGAATTCCCATAAAAGTTGCCAATGTTGTCGAACTTACCTTGACATGGGACAATGCTTCTTTTTATTCCATAGAGTCAACGGAAGTCCCACTTTTCGTGAAGATCAAGGATTCCTAGGTGGATCTCTCCGAATTTCCAAACAACAAGGTGTTATTTACTATCTTGGTAGTTGACATTCAACATCATTTGGAATATTGCTCAAGAAAATTTTCTCGCGAGACTTAGCAAAAAAATTAATGCTGATTTTTTCTTCCTCAACCATTATAATTAAGGGAGATATGGAAACGTTAATTACGAAAAAATAGATGATATGTAAGGTAAAAAAGTTAGATATCTAGGAGCTAACATTAAGTACCAGTGATAGATGAAATATGATTAATTTCATAACATTTGAGGAGGATGAAATTCCTATCTTGAGAGACTAATAATTCCTTTCTAATGGGGTATTAATCATGAAGAAGCATGGATAAATCTTGAAATTTATGACAAAACCCTAAATTTCTAGATGATGTAGGTAAAAAGGAAGAAAAAGTGATTCTTAACAATTTCTAAACTGAAAATTGGCCAATGCATTTTTATGATGAAGAGGTCATTAGTGTGAGTTATCCTATGTGTCCTCCTCTCATATTGGAGGGTCATCTCACATGGGTTAGGTTTAGGGTTTCATGTGTGTCATGCACTAGGGTTACTCAACACCATATATGTACCCCTTTACTATTCATTTATGAGAATGCCAAGACACTCTGTTGTCTTTCCTCTATGTAAGCTTTGTTTCTGTTGAGCAAGTTCTTCCATTACTGATCAATTCTTTCTTGCTATCGCTGGAGCTATCACGATTCTGTTGGAGTGCAACTACTTCGTGGAGCCTTGTTTCCGATTCGATTCTCACAAAATCTTTTTATGGTATCAGATCTGAGATCGGGTTAACGTGCACTTATTTTTTTAGTTGCGATTACTCTTTCATGGTTTCGTTCTTTTACTCTGCATCCAAGTTTTTTTGATCACTATTTTTGGAATTATTTTGCTAATATCTCTAACAAGCTTTCTCGAGAAAGTTTTATCGGTGTTTGTGCCTATTTTTTTTTATACTAGTGCAGTATTCCTAGATATTTCAGTATTTTACACCACATTTAGCTATCTATAGCTAAATTTGGCTTTTCAAAGCAAAAATAAAGATTATTTCTTTTTTAATTTAAAAAAAATATATATAAGTGAAATTTTTTAGATCTCTATGGTTTTTGGCTCTCTCGCTTTCTAGCATTTTGTAGAATATAGTTTTTTGAGTGGCTTGGAGTTCATTTGCAAGGGCTTTCCATCTCCCAACCGAGCTTTTGGCTGTGCATGGAATGTTGTTTTGCATGGACTGCTCTTCGGCTTTTGGCTATGCATGGAATGTTGTTTAGGACCATTTTTCTTCATGCAACTGCTCCTCACATAGGTTCCCCTCTACACATGGCCTCCCTTTCTTGCACATAGCTGCACATGCGTGGTAAGTTTTTTTAAAAGTCTATTGGTATTATTTTAAAAATATGGCCCTTCCAAGCACAACACAACAAACTCTTTTCATATACAAACAAATACAAATAAAAAACGGTTGTGCATGCATTTTTCTCGTTGTTTGGAACCCCACGGCCCCTACCCCCATTCATTTTTTCCGGCATTTTCTTCTCCACACTGAGACTATTCCTACGACTACCTTTTGGTAAGTTTTATTTTTTTGGTAATTTTTTAACAACAAAAAAATACGGCTTTTTTTTACTATTCTGTTAATCAAAACGTGGCATGACTTTCAAACCTTCTACTTTTTAAAAATGTGGAAACTTTCTTTTTAAATACATTAAGTTTTTGGAAAGATTTTGAAATTATTACTTTTTTAAAAACAAAAATCTCAAACGTATTTTTTAAATATCTCCTTCTAATTCAAAACAAACGAGTTTTAAAATTAGAATGGTCCGTATTTTTTAAAACCTTCCTTCTTTTTAAAAAAAGCATTTAAAGTTTTCTTTCTAAAACATTTTTCTAGATTCCTTTAATTTAAAATTACTTTTTAACCAAAAAGAGGGAAAGTACTTTTTCTATTTAATTTAATTTGTTAGATCTTAATTAATTTTTGTAATTAATTATATTTAATTTAATTAAATATATTTTTTATTAATTGCAAATTAATTTGATCCTATCTCATTTACGATTTCTAGTAAATTAAATATCATTCTTGATAACCTCGTTTATCGTTTTTTAAAAACTCCAATAGCTTTCAAAATAACAAAATTGGGTGTTTCCAAACAATAAAATTTAGGTGTTATTGGTGTTTTTTTCTAATCGTGTGCTCAAGTGTGCAGCATCACTTTGAGCACCTTTTTCCTTCCGAGCTCTTTTTGACATTTTGAAGACTCTCTGAACTCCTTGAGTTCATTTAAAACCTTGTATTTCACCCTTATTATTACTTTTGACTAGTGAACGCGTCCACCACAAACCTGCAGAAGAGGGTTTCCTTTTACGATGTGAGACGTTTTTTCTCACCACCAGGGTTGGCTTTCACCTCCTTTCTATTTTTTTCTTGTGCTTGTTTACGGTGTC
Source organism: Taxus wallichiana var. yunnanensis (assembly GCA_018340775.1). Lineage (NCBI taxonomy): Eukaryota > Viridiplantae > Streptophyta > Pinopsida > Cupressales > Taxaceae > Taxus > Taxus wallichiana. The sequence continues at coordinate 670,982,231 of CM031234.1, forward strand.
CTTTTGTTGCGCTCCATGAAACACTATTGTGGTCTCCTCTCTTGCACATTATTACGCTAATTACAAGATGAGTTACCGAGTGTTTCAAACCACACGCATGGACTCGATTGTAATCAATGCACTAAACTATACAGTGCCAAAAGTAGGGGGGTTATTATTGTCCTAGGTGGTTGTGCTTCTTTTCTACATTTCTTTCTCTCTCTCTCACACTATGGATGCACTTCCAATTCCTTTGCTTACGTCGTTCAAATTTTTTGAATGGAGATCGAAAATAATAATGAAACTAAGAGGTAAAGGGTTATTTTGCATCACCATGGGAGCTGAGACTTAACCAAATGACGAACCCGAAAATCTAAGTGGTTAAACCGTAGTAATGAAGCCTTAGGTCTTATTTGCATGTTTGTTTCTCCCGACTTGATCTTCCACATTGAGGCATCCGAAACACCTAAATCTACATGGAAAATGTTGGATGTGATGTTTGGACAACTAGATGATGTGAGAGTCCATGATTTGGAAAACGAACTACTAGGGTTAAACCGTAGTGATTTTGAAAACCTACAAGCCTTCTTCTCAAAATTTGTCCACATTAGATTGTTGTTAAAAGGATGTCAAGTAGAGAAGAAAGATTCTCAACTGATCTTGTTGATTCTCTCTAACCTGGGTCCCGAATATTTTGTCTTCATGTCAACTTTCTACGCTACAAAAGTTGTTTTGGGCGATACTTGGACTATGCCCTCCTTTGAATTTTTTCATCCCAACTCATTAGAGAATAGGAAAACTCATTCAAATAGGGTCTCTCAAGTCCAAGTCACGTGCCTTGTAGTAATTACTTACAAGGTAAAGAATACTAAAAATAAGAAACAAACAAATGATCAACCTGTTGTAAATATCTCCCCCCCGGGTAGATATAGACAAGCAGAAGAATATGGAAATCAAAGAAACTCAGAGCCCGATATTTATTGCATCACCAATGGTAAATGGTGCAGGTAAGAGAGTGTCGACACAAATATGGATGCGCCCATGGTGCGCAGGTAAGAGAGTGTCGACACAAATATGGATGCGCCCATGGCGCAGGTAAAGGGCGTAGGTAAATGAGTGTCGACACAAATATGGATGCGCCCATGGCGCAGTAAAGGGTATAGGTACTTGAGTGTCGACACAAATATGGATGCGCCCATGGCACAGGTAAATGAGTGTCGACACAAATATGGATGCGGCCATGGCGCAGGTAAAAGGCGCACGACAAAAGGTGTCGACATGAAAATGGATGCGCCCATGGCGCAGGTAAGAAGATGTCGACACGCCAAAAGTCACACCCATGACGTAGATAAATGAGTGTCGACATGGAAAAATTCACACCTTGGCACATATAAGGGTATGTCAACATAAGGATGGATGCGCCTTGGCACATCTTCGGGAGGCACAACATTCTGAGCGTTGACAGAAGCAGACCCTGGCGCAGATATTCAGATGGCCATAACTTTTCACAGGGAGCTCGGATTCATGCAAGGTTGGACTTTTCGGAAAGATTATGAGGTCCTCTGTCCAACTACAATCAACTTTTTGGTTTTCTAGGGTTCTCACCTACCACCATAAAATGAGATGAATTAAATGCAACCTAGAGGTGGTTGGGGTAGATTTGGAATCTCTCTCTCTTTTCTCTCTCATTCTTCCTATAAATTGTAAGGAGGGCTTCTTTCTAAAGGTTGACATTCTTGTTTTTCCCCTCCCTTCTTCTCTTTGGCAGGTGAATTGTGGAGTTCAAACCTCCCATCTAAAACTATAATGCAACTTTGCCTCTTGGCATTTTGTAGTGTATTGTATCAGATCAATTTTGGAGAAAATAACACATGTCTCATGGATGATTCTCAACCCTCTCTATGTTCATTTGCATCCTCCCGATCTTTCACCGCAATTTTTGTTATCTCAGTGCATGATCTTGCATTGCATTTTGATGGTTTGTGTTTATTGGCAAGACAGTGTTCTTCATTCCTCGGTGCATCACCTTTGTTAGTTTAGGTTTATTTTTATGCATCTTATTACCCCGTCCCTTGGCAAGCTAGATTAGGTTTTTGAGTAAAGCCTCTGCATTTTTATGTTTCCATCTCGAATAGAGGAATAGGAACCGCCTTCATCCGAGAGCTTTTCCGATTTCGCAAGGTCCCACACTTGGGAAAAGCTCCATGTTATGTAATCGCACTGAGAGTCTCAACCAATCGAGTTGCAGATGTTTAGGGGTGCTGTGATTCGCCATCAACAGTTTTGGCACACTCGGTGGGACAAAGAGGTCATTCCACAACTTTGAAGGAGTTTTCAAGAAATTTGGACTAAAAAATTGCAGGTTTTACAATTTCAGATTTTTCACCTTCCAGGCTGAACTTTGAAATCGATTTTCAAGGGCTTAACTTCCTCAAAACAAGTCAAAATTTCACCAGTTGATAGATCGGGGAATAATATTCAAAAGGGTATTCTTATATTTTTGAGATTTTGACTTTCAAAATTTCATGGCTTTTAGTATTTCAGGTTTTCCCAGTTGTCTTGCATGACTTGAGTTTCACTTGTACCTTTCGGGATTAGTAGCTACACAACAGACCCGATAACCGAATCAAGAACTGTATCTCTTAGCTCCTTCAAAGTTTTAAATTATTTTTAATATTGTCAAGTTTGGTGTGTAACTTGGCAGAATCTAGCCTTTGAGGCTCACTTTCTAACACATCCGCAACTCAAGGGATAGAATACGGTGGTATAAGCAGACAGGTTGCCTGGCATATGAGAAGAATTCAACCAGTTCGATACTCGAGAAGAGGGGCTATTTTTCCACTTGCAACTATCACTGTGTAGAGGAAGGGAGGAAGAAGACCACAAAGGTCACCATCTCCACCTAACCGACTTTTCTACACCTCCACCTGACCTTTTCTCGCATCAACAAGGGTTCTCGTGCCAATCGAATGGCGTAACCACCGAATCCCTTTGTCAATTTCACTGGCAAAGAGCCCACTTTCCCTCAATGCACGTAATCCAGCCCCAATTAAAGCATTGAAGAATATTCCATTTTTCACCGGAGAAAATCATACCACTCCCGGTGATCATGTCAAAGACATTGCTAACATTTGTGCAATCCACGAGATAAGTGAAATGGATGTTGTTGTCAAATTATTGGCATTTTCATTCAAAGGGAAGGCATTGCAATGGTTTAGGAGCCTTGCAAATGGTTCTATCCAAAATTGGAATCGCTTATGCATAGCTCTCCATGAGCAGCTCAGAGAAAAGGGAGACAATTTGTCTCTACTAGAACAATTGACGACTATCAAGAGAGCTCCCAATGAGCAGCTGACTAACTTCAACTTCAGATCTCAAAGGTCTTGGGATAGGATTCCAGTGGCCATTAGGCCAACAAATTAAGGTGCTTTTCTATATTACCTTAAAGCTTTGAATTCTGATATTTCTATGATAATTCAATCTATGGGAGGCACAACCTTACCTGCTGCTTATAGCATTGCCATTAGGGCTGAAAACTATCTTATTCAAGCTGGTAAGTTGGCTCCTAGGCCTCCCATGCCCTTGTATCCAAACCTAGAAAATCCAAGTACTAGTCAAACACCCACTTTGGCTCCTATTCCCACTCCTAGAAATCAAAGTTCAAATGAAACTTCTACTTCATCCTCTAGTGCTCCAAATAAACTCCAAGAGGTCATGAAACAATTGCAAAATTTGGGAAATGAGCTGGTTACACTCAAGAGGCAGCAGGCCCAAGGCTTTAGACCTTCTTATCAGCCTCAAGCGCAGTACCAGGCTAGGCCCCCATACCAACAAAATAGGTCACCAGCTCAGGCTACAAATCAAAATCAAATCCAAGTAAGGCCTCCCGCCAATAGATCATTTCAGCCCTATAACCCCAATGTTGCATCTGCTTCTAAAGCCTTAGTGCCAGTGCAAAACAACATAGCTCAAGAGTATGATTGGTGTTTCCCATGCAATGAACCTCACAACCAATCTATGTGCTTCAATGGTTCTTTGAACCAAGCCTTGATGGTGACAACTACTGGCGTTGAGGGTGAAATGAGTCAAGAAACAAATCAGCAACAAGGGACATCTTAGCAAAACAAAGCTCCAAATGATACCACACTTGTGAATTGGCAAGCTGAGGATTTTTGTGGCATGAATCAAACAATTTCTCAGAGTGTAGCAGCTAACACAAGATCAAAGAAGAGGAATATTGGTGAAGGACAGTCATTGGCTTCAAGTGATCTACAACCTTCCATCACTCCACAAGGTGTTGGTAAGAAAAATACAGTTCCAAACACGCAAGGACAACCCAAACCACCTTCTAAGCCAGCTCAAATGCCAGTTGTTGCTACCCATGCGCAAGAAAGGAATGTACAGGCCAAAGGACAACAAAGAGATCTTTCGTCCCCATTTAGCATCATTGATCAAATGAAGAATACGAATGTGAATATATCGATGTGGGAATCTTTATCCATCCCATGCCAAAGAGATCTTCTACAAGTTGCCATGAAGAATTGGTCAACTTCGAACCAAAGCAGTCCATATGCAAGAGAAGGTCCTCACAAATGCTGCTCAGCCTAAAGGGAATCATGGAGGACAACAAGGTAAAGTTTTGAAACCCCCTCCATTCTATGTTTCATTAATCATCGGGGATAAATTAGTACACAATTACATGATTGATTCTGGGGCAAGTAGTTCTGTCATGCCCAAGCAAATAGCTGATCAGCTGGGTCTCCAATATGAAGTCATATCAAAGGGGGTAGTGCAATTGGATGGGACAACAGTAGAAACCGTGGGAGTAATTAAAGGTTTGAATCTTACCTTGCATACATGCCCCAACGTTACTATTTTACAAGATGTGTCAGTGATAGATTTGCCACCACTCTTTGCCCTATGCTTATCAAGGGATTTCACAACCAAAATTAGAGGCTACTTATCTGCTGATTGGTCACACATGTTGTTCAGAACAAGATATGGTACTAAGGTCACAATCAGATCCGAACCAATTGCAAACTTTCATATTGAGCCTCATACTCCAAGCCAAATCAATGCCAACTGTTCAACATTTGATCAAGAAGATTATCCAAGCACAGATGAAGCTGACACCAAAGTTGGAAGCATTCCAGATTTGACTCTTGATGAATGGGCAAGCAAGGTACATGCTTTTGATCCCTACCAAGAAGTAGAAGAATCTGAGCTAGGAGTCTATTGCATACATGAAGAAAACCAGTCTATTCCTAACATCACCAAACTAGACCATAAAGATGACAATGAGGTATGGCAGTTATTTTTTGATGGATCAAGGAGTAGGCAAGGTGCAGGAGGAGGAGCTATGGTTGTTTCACCTCAAGGCATCAAATATTATTCAGCTTTCCATTTCCAGTTTTCCTATTCAAACAACATAGCTGAATATGAGGCCTTGATTCACGACTTCATTAGGCCACGAAAAAGGGCATAAAGAACTTGCAGGTGTTTGGGGATAGTGAGCTAATCATCAATCAAGTTAGGGGAAACATGCTACAAAAGAATGAACTACCAAGAACTACAAGAACAGGTGTGGGACCTCGTTGAGGATTTCAAGCTTTCAACATCATGTCCATACCTAGGAAGAAAAATGAAGCCATGGATAGGCTCGCAGCAGTTGGAGCAATGTTTGATGTGGTTGACAACATCAAAAGGGAAAAAACACAACCACATATCCATGTGATTGTGAGGCCAGTAGTTCCAGATAATAACACAAGCTGGTAGGTGTTTGAGAACGATCAATAGATCATCAATTTTTTATAAGAAGAGGCTGAATTCTCAGCCAAAAATCGGAGATGATAAGAGCAACAATATGGTGATCAAGTAGTGCAGCTACAGAAAAAAAAGCTTCCCAAGGGTTTAGTAACATTGGAGTCTATCTTCAACCCTAACAACCAGTTCCGTAAGGAAAAGGCTAACATACAGGTCAAGAGAGAAGATTCAGAGCCAATTCCGGTCGGGGAAGGCAAAACACTTCAAATTGGCAAAGTGGCCACTGAGCAGGAGAAATCAGATTTCATACAAATTTGCCAAGAATTTCTAGATGTCTTCGCTTGGAGCTATGAAGACTTAAGAGGTTTCAATCCAAAGTTGGCACAACATACCATAGAATTGGATCTAGATGCTAAGCCCATCAGGTAGAAGTAGAGACCAGTCAACCCTCACATTGAGCCTCTAATGAAGAAAGAGTTAAACAAGCTAATAGAGGCAAGCATTATATTCCCGATCAAGCACTCAAGCTAGGTTGCAAACTTGGTTCCGGTCAGAAGAAGAGCGGAGAAATCAGGTTGTGTGTGGACTTCCGAGACCTCAATAGGGCATCTCTCAAAGACCATTACCCACTTCCTTCAATGGAACAAATATTGCAAGTAGTATCCGGTTCGGAGAGATTCTCTCTCCTAGATGGCTACTCAGGGTATAATCAGATAATGGTGAAAGAAGATGACCAGTTTAAGACGGCTTTCACCACCAAATGGGGCACCTATGCCTACAAGAAGATGCCATTTGGGCTATCAAATGCTAGAGCCACTTTCCAAAGGGAAATGGATATGGCATTCAAGGGGTTGATCAATAAAATAGTTCTGATATATCTTGATGACATCACTGTATTCTCCAAAAATGCAGCAGATCACCTTTTCATTTGAGGCAGGTATTTCAGAGGTGTAGAAAATTTGGGGTATCATTGAATCCCAAAAAATGTATATTCTTGGCTCACGAGGGAAAACTTCTAGGCCATATTGTTTCAAAGGATGGATTGACGATTGACCCAGAAAGAGTTGAAGCAATTCGAGCGTTGCCATTGCCAAGTCATAAGAAGGCTCTTCAAAGCTTCTTAGGAAGGATCAATTTTGTCCACAGGTTTGTGCCAAATTTTGCCACTCTCGTGAAGCCAATAACGCTGATGTTGAAGAAGAGCATGGTATTTAAGTGGACAGTTGAAGGCAAGGCAAGTTTTGAGGCAATAAAAGAGGCTATATCTCAAGCTCCGACTCTCGTCAATCCAGACTTCTCCAAGGACTTCATGTTGTATTCCTTCGGTGGTGGAGACACAATTTCTGCAATCTTGGTACAACAAAACAAAGAAGGATTAGAACAACCAGTTGCTTTCTTCAATCAAGGCCTAGAGGAATACGAAACAAGGTACTCTTTCATTGAAAATCATGTCCTTGCAGTAATTAGAAGCTTAAAGAAATTCAAGCACCTAGTCTCAAACAACAAGATCCAATTATTGGTCTCTCATGCGGGAGTCAGGGACTTCCTTCTAAACAAGGATTTGAACAAGAAACGTGCAGATGGATCACTCGTGTCATGGAATATGACATCGAAATTAAGGTCACTAAGCTAGTACATGGAAAAGGAATATGTGAAAACTAGCTTTGAGTCGGAAAGTTGAAGGTGATGAAAAAGAGACTTCCATGATACTACAGATGGTCAAGAAAAGAAAATGATGATGTGCCCGCTCCTTGTTAGACTCATAATATGATACACTTCCTACAGACAGGCCTATGCCCTCCAGAAATGAGCAAAGCGAAGAGGAGATACTTCAGATTACAAGCCATTCCATATGTGCTTGTTGATGGTGTTTTGTTTAAGAAAGACATCAATGGAGTTCTATTGAGGTGAATTGGGACAGGTCAAATTGAGAGGGTGTTATGAGATTTTTACGATGGAGATTCTGGAGAACATTTCACCCCATGAGTAATAGCTCTCAAGATAATGAAGGCAGGGTATTATTGGCCCACAATGTTCAATGACTACTATACATGGATAAGAAAGTGCAAGAAATGTGGACTCTTCACAGGCAAAGAAAGACTAGCAGCACTTCCATTGCACCCAATTTTGGTTGACCAGCCATTTATGCACTGGGAATTGGACTTCATTGGGGTCATAAATCCTAACTCAAGCCAAGGCCACAAGTGGATTCTCATGGCAACGGACTATTTCACCAAGTGGACTGAAGCAGTAGCGCTCAAAGAAGCAAATGAGTCTAACATACTAGAATTTTATGAAGGAATAGTGACCAGGTTTAGTGTGCCACCACTATCATATCGATAATGCATTAGCATTCATAGGTTCCAAGATTACGAATGGCTCATCAAGAATGGAATCTATTTGAGCACCTCTTCAAATTATTACCTGCAGGGTAATGGACAAGTAGAGTCCATGAACAAGAATTTGCTAAGGATCATCAAGGACTCGATAAAAACCAGGACATGGCATACCAAGCTAAAATCAGCATTATGGGCTGACAGGATAACGCCAAAGAGATCTATAGGTAATTCTCCCTACAAGTTGTTCTATGGGAAAGAGGCAGTATTGCCTATATCATTAGAATTGCTAGCATTGGAGCTCATGAAGCGGTGGAGTTGTCTGAGTTCGAACAAATGGAGGCCAGGTATGCAGAGTTGATGGAATTGGAAGAAATAAGAGAACATGCAGTTCTGATGATTGAAAAGGATCAAGTCTTAGTAAAAAGATGGTTTGATAAAAAGGCAAGAGCAAAGACCTTCCAGGAAGGGGACCTAGTTCTGAAATGGGATGCAGATCGGGAAAAACCAGGAAGGCATTCCAAGTTTGATGCCATTTGGAGTGGTCCCTACATGGTCACGGATGTAAAAGTAGTAATGCCTTCCAATTGTCTACATTGGATAGAGAGGAACTTCCGATTCCAGTTAACGGAATCTATCTTAAACATTTCTACTAAAAGGAAAAGGTTGCCCTTGTAAATATTAGCCTAGATTTCAATTCCTCTAAGTGTGTATGCACATTGTCTTGTTGTAGTTAGGTTTCATTTTCCCTAAGTGCTTTGGCACAGGTTTTGTTGCTCTCAGGTTGAATTTCTATAGTTCAATATGCTCTTGGAAAAGGAGTTGCGGTATCAGGCTGGATCAGAGATCAAGTTGGTTTCAAGTTATTTCTTATGACTCCATGCCCAATGGATTGCTAAAAGGCCACTGATCTTCTACCTAGCAGGCAGGTGATCCCATTGAGTCACCAAATTATTGTAAATATCTCCCCAGGGTAGATATAGACAAGCAAAAGAATATGGAAATCAAAGAAACTCAGAGCCCGATATTTATTATGTCACCAACGGTAAATGGCATAGGTAAGAGAGTGTTGACACAAATATGGATGTGCCCATGGCGCGCAGTAAATGGTGCAGTAAGAGAGTGTTGACACAAATATGGATGCACCCATGGCGCAGAAGTAAATGGCGCAGGTAAATGAGTGTCGACACAAATATGGATGCGCCTATGGCACGCATGTAAATGAGCATCGACACAAATATGGATGCGCCCATGGCACGTAGTAAATGAGTGTCGACACAAATATGGATGCACCCATGGCGCAAGTAAAAGGCACACGACATAAGGGTGTCGACATGAAAATGGATGTGCCCATGGCGCAGGTAAGAAGATGTCGACACACCAAAAGTCGCACCCATGGCGTAGGTAAATGAGTGTTGACATGGAAAATTCATGCCTTGGTGCATGTAAGGGTTTGTCAACATAAGGATGGATGTGCCTTGGCGCATCTTCAGGAGGCGCAACATTTTGAGCGCTGACAGAAGCAGCACTTCGACCACGTATATTCAGATGGGCCATAACTTTTCACAGGGAGCTCGATTCATGCAAGGTTGGAATTTTCAGAAATCTTACGAGGTCCTCTATCCAACTATGACTGGATATCTTTAATTGGGTGAGAACAAGTTCTTAAAATACAAAATATAGTTTTCCACTTTTTGGGTTTGCTAGGGTTCTCACCTACCACCATAATGAGATGAATTAAATGCAACCTAGAGGTGGTTGGGGTAGATTTGGAATCTCTCTCTCTTTTCTCTCATTCTTCCTATAAATTGTAAGGAGGGGCTTCTTTCTAAAGGTTGGACATTCTTGTTTTTCCCCTCCCTTCTTCTCTTTGGCAGGTGAATTTGTGGAGTTCAAACCTCCCATCTAAAACTATAATGCAACTTTGCCTCTTGGCATTTTGTAGTGTATTGTATCAATCTTTGGAGAAAATAACGCATGTCTGTGGATGATTCTCAACCCTCTCTATGTTCATTTGCATCCTCCTGATCTTTCACTGCAATTTTTGTTATCTGTGCATGATCTTGCATTGCATTTTGATGGTTTGTGTTTATTGGCAAGACAGGTGTTCTTCATTCCTCGGTGCATCACCTTTGTTAGTTTAGGTTTATTTTTATGCATCTTCTTACCCTGTCTCCTTGGCAAGCTAGATTAGGTTTTAGAGTAAAGCCTCTGCATTTTTATGTGTGCATCTGAACAGAGAAATAGGAACCGGCCTTCATTCGAAGAGCTTTTCCAATTTCGCAAGGTCCCACACTTGGGAAAAGCTCATGTTATGCAATCACATTGAGAGTCTCAACCAATCGAGTTGCAGACGTTTAGGGGTGTTGTGATTCACCATCAACACAACCTATGAAAGAAACCAATACCAAACCTAAAAATGACACAAACACTTCGAGTTCGTTAGAGCCTAAGGCACGAAAAGAAAGTATTTGTGTTCCTATTGCAAGAAATATGGTCAAGACGAGCAACACTATTTTTCCCGAATCCATAAAACAAAGTGCTCCGAAGGCTGAGTCTTCTACCGTAAAAAGGTGCTAAAAAGATAAGAAGAAAGGAAATGCCCTTGTAGCCAAAGTTACTCCTTCATCGACATGGATTATAGATTTCGGTGCCTCACACCACATGGGTTATTTGCATGTTGAGTTTTCCAATATCGGACCTTGTGGAATGTCCCAAATTATGATGGATAATGACATGACAAAGTGTTGGTTTTTGGTAGTAGGGATCAATAGAGATGGATAGGGGAACATTTAACCAAGTGTTGAGTGTTCCTAATCTCTCTACCAATCTTATATTAGTTTACCAAATTACTCACCTTGGTGAAGGAATGTGAGTGGAATTTGGTCCTAATTCGGTGAATATTTGTGAGCTTAACAATGACACTACAGTGGCTGAGGGAAAGGTTGATCACCATTCATGGTTATATACCTTTTCCCACTTTACTTCTGATTCTACGCCCACTACCTTGCTCACTCATGAAAATGAGGTTAGTAAGCTATGGCATGAGCATTTCAGACATCTAAATTATCGCTACCTTGAACAATTGAGCCAAAATGAAATGGTCAACGGGTTGCCTCATGTTAAGTTTTGTAAGGGTCTTTGTGAGGGTTGTGCCCTTAGAAAGCATCCTGAAAAGAAATTTCACAAAGGAAAATCCGGAGAGCCACTCGTCCTTTGCATCTTGTTCATAGCGATGTTTCGGTCCATTTTCTTCTCCTTCATTTACTAGAGATCTTTATGTGCTAAACTTCATTGATGACTATTCACAGATATACTTGGCTATATTTTCTTAAGATTAAGTCTCAAGTCTTTGAAAATTTTCAGGAATTTAAGGCTCTTCTTTGAGAAATAGCGAAATGCTCTGTTAAGGTTCTTCAAACCGACAATGGAGGTGAATATGTAAACAATAGGTTCATGGATTTCTGTACTTCTGAAGGGATCTCTTTGCAGCATATAGTTTCTTATAGCCCTTCGCAGAATGGAGTTGCAGAAAGAACTATACTCTTAAGGAGATGGCCACTTGTATGATTCACTCGAAGTCTCTTCCTCCGTAGTATTGGGCCGAAGTAGTGAATTGTGTAAATTACATTTAGAACCGTGTTCCACATAAGGTAGTAAGAGGGATGACACTATTTAAATCCTTTTTGGAGACAAACCTGATGTTGAGCACTTTTGAGTCTTCGATTCCCAAGGCTATGGCTCAGATTCCCAAAATTAAATGCAAGGCTTTGGAACCACAATCCAAACCTCACATCTTTTTAGGGTATCTTGATGGTGTGAAGGGATATTGATTGATGAATCCTACTTCTCATGAGCTATATATTGAGAGAAGTGTTAAGTTCGATGAGTCTTCTTCAACTTCTAATTCTCTACCTATTGAGGTTCTTCAACTCGTTGATTTGGATTCTGACTCTTTAGATGATGATACTATTGAGTGTGCTACTCTTCCTAATCCTCCCAACCATCACACCTTTGAGTCCTCTAATTCTAATAGTAGTGATGATGAGGACTATGTCCCTTCTCACTTAAGTGAAGAATCTTCTGACTTTGAGCCTAATCCTCCTGGTCCCCTTTGGGCCAGGAAAAATTTACAAAGTACTTGAGATTTAGTTGAAGATACTTTGGATATGAGACTTACTCAAATTTCATTGACCCCACTCTTTCTTCTCCTCTTCTTCTAATCCACAGCTTTTTCCGGAGTCTTCTCGGTTTCCTAAGTGGGATTCTACAATGGATGAGGAGTATTCCTCTCTCAAGAACAACGATACTTGGGATCTCACCACTCTTCTGAAAGGAAGAAAAATCATTCGGTGTAAGTGGGTGTTCCAAACAAAGTATGGAGTAGATGGAGATGTCAAAAATTTAAAGCGCGATTAGTAGCTAAGGGTTTCTCCTAGATAACTGGGGTTGACTATACTAAAACCTTTTCTCTAGTTGTGAAGATCACATCTATTTGACCGACCCTATCCATTTCCGAGTTAATAGATGGAAATTCCATAAAATGGACGTTAAGAGTGCCATTCTCCATGGTGACATAGAGGAAGAGATCTATATGGAACAACCTCTGGGTTATGTCCAAGATCCCTCCCTCATTTGTAAGTTAAAGAAGTTTCTTTATGGCCTTAAACAAGCCCCTCGGCTTGGTATGCCAAGATGGAATCCTTTTTACTTACATCGGGGTTTACCAAGTGTCACTCGATTCAAATGTTTATATTCTATGGCAAGATGACTCCATACTCATTCTTGTTCTATATGTTGATGACTTGTTGATCACAGAAGCTCTTCCTCTATTATTGATTCTATGAAGATCACCTTAGCCAACAAATTTTCCATGACTGACTTAGGTCTGCTTCATTACTTCCTTGGGATCCAGATTTCACAATCTTACTCAGAATCTTGATTTCATAACCTAAGTATGCTCTTGATTTACTAGCCTATTTTAAGATGTCTAATTGCAAGTATTCTCCTACTCCTTTTCTTTCTCGGGGTTAAGTTGGTTTCAGATTGCTCTACTCCCTTGGTTGATGGTACTCTTTATCGATAGTTGGTGGGGAGCTTGATTTACTTGACTCACACTCAACTGGATTTATCGTATGCTATTGGGATCGTGTCTAGATTCATGCAGGAGCCACATGAGCTACATTGGAAAGCAACCTAACAGATCCTTCATTATGTTTGTGGCACTTATACTGATGGCATTCACTATCATGGAGGGGTAGATATCGACTTAATTGGGTACATAGATTCTGATTGGGCTGATGACTTAGATCATTAGAAATCTACTTCTGGCTGCATTTTCTCTCTTGGTTCGGGTCCTATTAGTTGGTCTAGTAAGAAGCAGAATGCAATTGTGATATCATCTATAGAGGTAGAATACAGAGGAGTAGTTAACGCTGCCACAGAAGTTATTTGGCTACAGGGTATTCTGACAAAGTTTGGCATCCACTTTCGGTGGCCTACCATTATCTACTATGATAACATGAGAACAATCTCTATTTGTAGAAATCTAGTTCAGCATTAGCGGATGAAGCACATTGAAATCCATATTCACTTCATACGAGAGCTTATTCATGATGGTATCATTGACATTTAGTACATTTAGACAACTGATCAGATTGTAGATTTATTCACCAAGCCCTTCATTGAGATGAAGTTTCTTCACTTATGGTATCTTCTTGGGGTGATGTGCAGTTTCTCATCTTCTTCAGGCTATGTAGTCCTTCTTTTCTTCTTCTTCTAGGAATATTGTGTTTATATATGGGCACCTTAGCAAGCCTTTAGTTGCCGAGCCCCATTGACACATCTTTCTTAGTTGTTTAGGAGTGTCTTCCTCTTCCGTCTGACTCATCACAGCTACTACCCCAACTTCGATGAAGGGGGGGTGTTAGTGTGACTTACCCTATGCATCCTCCTCTCATATTGGAGGGTCATCTCACATGGGTTAGGTTTAGGGTTAGGTTTAGGGTTTCATGTGTGTCATGCACTAGGGTTACTTAGCACCCTATATGTACCCCTTTACTGTTCATTTATGAGCATGCCAAGACACTCCGCCTGTCTTTCCTCTATGTAAGATTTGTTTTTGCTTTGAGAAATTTATTCCATTACTAATCAATTATTTCTTGTTATCACTAGAGCTATCACGATTTCGTTGGAGTGCAACTACTTCTTCGTGGTGCCTCGCTTTCGATTCGTGTTAGTGTGAGTTATCCTTTGTGTCCTCCTCTCATATTAGAGGGTCATCTCACATGGGTTACGTTTAGGTTAGGTTTAGGGTTTCATGTGTGTCATGCACTATGGTTACTCAGCACCCTATATGTACCCCTTTACTACTCATTTATGAGCATTCTAAGACACTCCACTGTCTTTCCTCTTTGTAAGCTTTGTTTATGTTGAGCGAGTTCTTCCATTACTAATCAATTATTTCTTTATCGCTAGAGCTATCACAATTCCATTGGAGTTCAACTACTTCATGGTGCCTCATTTCGATTTGATTCTCAAAACTCTTTTAAGAGGCATTCTCATTCCCATTCAATAATGAATATTCTCTTCATCATGTCATTCATGGAGAAGAAAGGCCACCATGTTATGATCCTTCAAAATATTTGAATGAAGGATCTATCCAAGAAATTCTAAGAGTTGCGAAAGTAACAAAAACCCTCAACTCAATCTTGAAATCCTAATGAAAGACATGGAATTGCAAGACATGTATGAATCTAGTGTTGACTTCTCAACTAATTTAAAAATTGGTGATGATCAAATAAAGTGAGCTGAAATTTTTGATATATATCTTAAGAAAATGATTGATGGATGCGATAATTGAAGTGAATTTTTATAATTTATATTTGAATAATAAAATTATCTGAATCATCAATAGGATTAAACAAATATCTTTTAGTCATTTTATTTCAAAGGTTTCCATAACAAAGAAGCAGTGAAGTTGAATGAGCCTTGGGATGATGGACTAATATCTCTAAATTATTTCATCAATTTTTAAAATAAATATTATTCAAATGAATGTGGTGGTGAGATCTTGTAAATTTTGAAGGAGTATGTGCACAAAATATTGAAATTTGTAGAATAAATGGAAGATCTAGAGATCGATATCGATGTCTTAGCTCATGTCAAGGTTATGCATGAAAAGTATGAAGCAAGGTTTTATTCTTTATTTGATCCTAAAACGTGTCATAATGAAATAGGAAAAAGTATCGACTCACTACATCTCATGATGTTTTTTAAATAATGATGAATATGGAAAAGAGGAGAGCTTAGAGCATTCAAAAATCCAATCGAAATGCAACCTTGCAACAATGGTGAAATGTAAAGTGAGAAATCAACAATGTGGGTTAACATAGAAGACAAGTTAGAATCGAGATTCATCGAATTTTTGGGAAAATCTCTAAGAATCATAGTAATCACCTAGGATAATTCCTCCTAAGTATATAGGAATTCACAAAAGCACCTATATTTCTTAAGAAGTTAAATAAAGAAAGATATTTCCGCAAAACTAGTCAATGGATTTGTATAACATAATCACCTGATGTTGCTCATTCTGGGTAATGTTTGAAGAAAAAAAGTGGGTTATCCCACACATATATTATAGATGATTTTTTGTTATATGTTTCCATTCCTTTTCATGTGTTTTTTTCCCTTTCTATATTGTTTTGTTCCTTGTGGTAGTGTTTTTAAAGTTGACTCTATGCCCAATTGATAAGGATTCATTTTATATATCTATTATGACTCTATATCCTAATAGACAAGGCACTATTTAGGAACTGTCCTTGATAATAAAGTGCTCATTTTAAGACCCCCCCTATGAAAAATTATTTTAGAATGGGTGGAAGATCTCAAAAATAGACTTTCTAATCAATAGCAAATTTCTGAAAAAACATTTTGTGGAAAAAGTGATTTAGCAGAGGGCACAATTTTCTTGTATTTCACATAGTTGGAAGGGTGTTAGAAAAATATACATTGGCTTTCATCCAACCCAGGCTATACATAAGGCAATTTACAACCATCCAACCTATGTTGGATGGATAACTCGCTTTCTTTGTTTGACATTTGTACTAAATCCCCCTTTCAACCCCCCTGCTATGTATTATATTTCTCGGCAAATATTTGCACAATTTGATTAGAAACATTAGGGAAATACATACATAAGTTAATTTTTTACATATAAATAGTAGGAAAAAAGTAACCCATACTAATTAATTTTTAGTTGAAAGTTTAGGCGAATTGGGCGGCAAATCGAATACTAAAATTTTTCCATTTCACAAGCTTCAAAATCCCTAATATTCGTGAGTTTACGAAAATTTGCCACCGAAATATTCCCCGATTGATATTATGGAGTTTCTTCTTGTCATGTCTTTACTATGTTCAATTTATAAAAATTCCCTAGAAATAACAAGCTATTGTTATGAAAAATATCTATCATAAAAATTCAAAATATTTGTCATGACAACTTATACCTCATATGAAAATCCCTCTCCCAATCCATGTGAGCATGTCCTCTGCGCTAGCTAATTTAATATGTTACCCTCATAATGAATGAAAGGAATGTGGTAAAATTAGTTTCAAGTTTTATTCATGTGCAAGGAAGTGATTCAAAATTCATTCGATCCATTTAGAAGGAACATCTCTCGAGGCCTAAAAGTCTTATATTTCAAGATTTTTCGCACTTGTGGACACCCTCGGAAGCTAAATATTGATGCACAAATAATTTATGTGTTTTTAGGGGTTTAATATTGTTCCCTAGAGTTATTTAGGTAAATTTAGGAGATATTTTAAACCTCGGAAAATTGCGTTCAAAACCGAGTTATTTTTTAGTTAGTGATGGGGATTGCATTTTCATAAAATAACAACCTTTCAGTTGTCAAACATTTCATCGAGCCTCTAGATGAATCAAAATCTGATTAGATACTTATTGGAGATATATGAATTTGTTATTAATATTAGAAAAGGTTACAAGAAATTTTGTGGAGTGGATTTGTAGATATTGGCTTCAAAGTACATATAAAGACTTTTATCTTAGTGGAGATTCAATTGAAGATTTTGAGAGTCCCAAGGAAATTAAGATGTTTATTAAAATTATAAAGTGGCATGTCTAAGGCCCTCTTTTTATCCAATGTTTTATTTCTTTTTTGATCATCATAAACTTCAAAGGTGGCATTATCTTTCACCAGTGCACATGATTGAGTAGAATTGAAAATGGGGATAAATTTCTACTTTCATGCAGAATTTTCTCCGAAAATTATAGGAATATTAGCATCATATTTTTTTATTGAAAATAATATAATTGTTTCCATGGAAATTTTAATCCTAGCTCTGGTGGTGACAAAATGTGTCGAGGTGGCTATTTCAGTCAGTGTTCGATGAAAGAAAATAGCTATTTTTTGAAAAACCACACTTAAAAATGTGTGAAGTCCATTTTTATGTTGTTACCATTTCCAAAGTGAAGTAGGGGAAATAAAAATTCACCACAATGGTGGAGGGTAATTTTGCGTCACTTAAACGATGGCTTGGTGGTTAGAAAATGTCTTATACTCACCTAACCCACCTAACCACTTCTCATGATTACCTCACCCATGATGCATTTGGAGAAGGATGATGTCCATTTATCCCCTTTCCTAAAGTGATATAGAGGACAAAACGTTTCACTACCATGTGATGATTTCATTTTTCATCACTTGAAACACCAACTAAGTGATTAGAGCATGTTTTGAACTTCACCTTTCAAATATGGAACCTTCCTCATAAAGAGAAGACACGTGGATACTTTTGAGAGGGTTCATGTAAATTTTCCCCCTTTCCATATTGAAATGGTGGACGAAAATTTTTCCTAACATGTGTAGCATGGGTTTTTGTAACTTGAGTGAACAACATGAAGTGTCAGTACGTGTTTTCAACTCACTCTCATGACTTGTTTTGGCCCCCTTTCATGTTGCTTCCACCTTGGCACATTTTCAGGAAGTGATGTCAATTTTTCCAATACTAAATGTTGTAAGGGCCATGGGGAAATCTCAAACTCATTTGGAAACTTTTAACCCCACTCTTTCACCCATGAGTCTCCAATTAACCCGGGTTAAGCATGGTGAGTCAAGTGATGAGTTAACTAGGTTTATGAGTGAGGGAAGGTGTAAAGATCATAATTAGTCATTTATCACTCAATATTCATGTTTTTAACTCCCTCATTTTGTAATACCTTTTTGTTATGGTTCTGAAACTTCCTAATATACCTCATGCTCAAAAACACACTTTTTCTCATATCTCACAAACCCTTCCCAGCATTTCACCGAGATTTGGACTAAAGATTCCTTGAAAGAATGCCTTCAATGGGGAGATTTTACATGACTCAATTAATTAAACCTTGTATTTTCTATATTCCTTGAAATTTTCATCCAAAAGTACTCATTTATCATATTTACACAAATCGGTGATCAAAATCCTTTCAAATTTGGAGCAAAGGCCTCAAATGAAAAACACAACCTTATGCAAGTGGTTTCATTTGAATCTGGCACTAGGAAGACCACTTTATATTTTTAGTATGCCTTCATTGGAACACTAAAAAACATAAATTTATTTTGAGAAAAATGTGCATTCATACACCTCATTTCAATCACCCATGTTTGAGACAATTAAAATTACCAAGATTGACAAGACTGGAAAAAATTGGCAAGAGTGGAAAAAATAGGCTAAAATGGGACAATAATGATGAATATGCTAAAAACATTAAATGGATTAAATGAGCTAAAATTATAACATTTCATTTCTTCACTCACTCCATAATGGTCCCATCACTCATAGGAATGTCTACCTCATTTTTCAAAAAAATTCTTACGTTCCCCAATGTAATGAGCATAAAGTGCAAAAATGTGAAAAATCCAATTTTGTCCCAAAGGATATTTGAATTCATCATACAAGGAGTGCATGATAATATGGTGTATGAGATTATTTTTTATTTCATTATTATTCCCTTGAACTATAATTGGAATAATTTTTTCTCATGTTTCATTCAACATTAGTGCTCCCGTAGTGCGTAATCATGATCATTCTTGTGTGAGAAAAATGCATTAAATTACCCTCTTGGGAACGATTTATCATGAATATGTGGAAGTGTCTAAAATATCATAAGGATTGTCTCATTGAGATAAATAATATTTTCATAGTCTCGGTGGTCTACTTATCAATTTCTCATCACCCCCTTTTAGTTTGTTCAAACAATTTTACTAAGGTTCACCATTTCTTGAGTCTTCAAATGTGGATGTGTTTAAAAGGTCTTCATCAGACATCAATGATTAATTTCATCATGGGCCAATTTTTCATCTTCAACATCATTACAGCTTATCATCATCAAAAGCATAGGAACCTTCATTCATTCTTTGCAGCATTTGTTGTTCCTCTCCTCATTCTCTCTCCTCTTCTCTACCCCCTTTCGAATTATTCATTATAGTTGATCCTTGTATTTTTCTTGTTCTCTTAAGTGAAAATAATTTTGAAATATAAAATTCCATTTTTATTTATAAAAAGGGAACTTGTTTTACCACTTCCTAAGAAAAATAAGAGACCCAAGTGGAATAAGGACATCAAGAGTCATGTTTGGGAGTAGATGAAGAGTTTCATTGAAATCAATAAATTGGGATGGCCTCTTCATTTCAAAGGATGGTTATTATTGCTTACTATATCCAATACACTCTCTAGGAACAAGTGATCAAATTTACTCTATTTAATTTTCCTATGTTTCCTCTCCATCTAAACTACACTTCACAAGCATTTACTTGTTGAATATTGTATATTGAGACTTTGTGATTTGTGTGCTTTTTCGTTGTTGATTATCACGGTGTCTAATCATTGAATTAATTTATAATATGTAGTTTTTGAAACAATAAACATTTTTGTACTATTTATTGTGAAAAAACCCACCTTGCTATTCTCTCGACACCTCTATATCAATATTTTCTCTCCCTTATAATTCCTACAAGCACTTTTCCACCAATTTAGGGAAGTATCGCTATGAAATCCCCTTTAGAAATACCACCCCCAATTGATAGAATAGTGAGCATAATTTCACTAATTTCTTTAAATTTAGCTTCCCCATTCAAGAAAATGGACTTAGTCCCACACACTGCTTGTGAGATTTCTCTAATTCACCCACCTGAAAATATATTTCACTAACAAGATGTATATATATGTATGTATGTATGTGTATATATATATATATACATAATATATATATCTACATACTATATATATACATACATACATATACAAACATATATATATATATATATATATATATATATATTTGTGTCTCTGTGTGCGTATGTATATATATATATATATATATATATATATATATATATATATATATATATATATATCGATAAAAACTAGTATCGTTTGAAAATACTCGACAGCTCATATATATTCGATATTATGTTCTCTAGAAACATTTCTGTTATTTAGATCTTTCTCTTTTAGAGTTTTTTTCCAATACAATTACAGTAAAAACTTTATAGATCCAAATAATTTATTAATTTAAAAATCATTGCACACTAATTCAATCAATGAAGTATCAAACTTGATCTCCTCCTTAGTAACATAAGTTTGATATGTTGTGGCTTTAAATATAACAATATTTTAGTGTTTTGATACATAAAAAGGGTTAACGGGTCCTTTCAATGTTTATGTATGTATATATACATATACATACATGTAGATACAAAGATACATATATATACATGCATAAGTTATTTTACACACATATATACATACATACATACATACCTATCTATATGTGTATATATATACGTACACCAATAGAAATTGTTTTTATTCAAAAAGACTTGGTACTTTAAAAATATTCAATATTGTTCCCTCCATAAACATTCAATTTATAACCTTCATATTAGAGTTTTTATGGTACAATTTCAAAAAACTTCAGAGATACAAATACTTTATAAAATTAAGACACATTCCACACTTATACGTTCAAATAAATATAAAATCTGATCGCCTCCTTAGTAACATAACTTTGATATTTTCTAGATTTAAATATACATGTATTTAATTTTTTTAATACATAACATGGGTTGATGGGTCCTTTTTCTATTTATACTGAAATATCCATTAAGACTTTATAGTGAAGTATTGATTATAACAACCTTAAAAATGATTAGATTAAATACCAAACCCCTAACTATGTTAATCTTAGTTCAAGCACATACAAAAAAATATTTCAAAACAATTCAAGACCTTCAACTAGAAACAATTATTACCACTTCATATTGGGATAGAATTTTTTTATTCAAGATAGTAAAATTTATGAGATAATATACCTTATTTTACCTTAAATTTAAATTACTTTTCATTGGAATTGGTTTCCCTCAACATTGTTTCATTAGATGCTTTATTTATTTCTTTGTTATGGATACAAAATGTTGTAGCTCATTGTTGGTATATGCTTAATGGATCTTTAAGTTTCTAGAGTTTCCATATACTTCTATAATTTATCCATGCATAGAAGGTGGTGGAATATTTTATATAATAGTGGAGGGTTGAGATTGATCCCAATAGGATAAAGATCAACATTTTATATTGATGATAAGGTGGAAGATTATAGTCATAGATGGTTATAGAGGTTAAGTGATACTTCAATGAATTTAATAGTCATGGAAGATGGTGGAGTATTATGGATTTGGAGAAATATATAAGGTTGATGATAGAGGATTTATGTTGGTATGAAAAATTCTACATTAGATTAGTTGTTGATGAAGGGTTAATGAGAGTAGTTAGTAGGAGAATATAGTTATTACGGCAGGTAGTCTAGAATGGGATTAAGTCAATATTAATCGGGCTTAAATAATAGGCTAAATTTATGCAATTTTGGATAGTGCTAGGAAGATAGGATGAAATATTAGTAATATTGGGAGAGGAACATTATTAAAATTAACAATGGTTATTCAAAATAATAATTTTTTTATAATGTTAGTATTTAAAAATTACAATTTTTTTAGTATTTAATAATGGTACATTATTAAATCCTTTTCTTCTCAAGATATATGATTTTTCATACAATTTTATTAATAATGGTTATACGATTTTGTGTATATATGTAGTCACAAAATCATGTACTTTAGACAATTATTTATCCCAAAGATTACATACTACTTTTTAGAAGGTTCTTGAGAAAATAAAGTACTAATTAACCCTTGTCCCTTTGGCCATTTTATTTATTTTATTTCATAATTTGCGAGATATTGTTCCAATATGCCCATCATTTTTTGCACATCCTTTGTAATTTTAGATATAACTAGGGTGCCTGAATTTAGTACTGGGGCACCCATAGGCACCCTAGTCACACCTGGGGAGCTCAAGTCCTCTTAGAACTTTCCCGCCACTTTTTCGGACTCTTCTAGCCAATTTTCATGTTTATATTTATGTTGTCTACCTTTTCAGGTTAATTATGAAACTATAGCAAGATAAGCCTATAAAAATAACATTATGAGACCATAATGAGGGACCTAGAAACATACACTACTATAACTCCATCTAGATTTGCATCCTTCTATTGTATTGGCATCCAAATAGCTCCATCAAAGAAGGCACAAGATAAGACATATTTATCACACTTCATAAGATGAGGGATTCTATTCAATTCCATGCACACATACTATTACATTTTCTACATCTATTTATTACTCAATATTTCAAAAGTTTGAATGACACAAGAGCACCTAGGGCACGACATGCAAAAACATACTAGAACCACATCTAGGTCCAAAATCTAGTGCATCGCTAAGTTTAGTAAGCCCACTATTGTGACAAATGTAAGGTCACTCCAACCCATTCATTTAAATCTTTGTTTTTTTAGGGATTTGATACTTGTCATTATCTCTTGCATGTCATTTATTCATCTTGGTATATTTGGATAATTCGGCACAATTTCTATTAATTAGTACGATAGATGGCGAAGGTTATAGATTATCTTCCAACCCCGCAAAACCAGGTCTTGAAGATTTTCTCAGAGACGAAAGTGCCTAGATTGTGAACCGGAGCGTCCATGGGTGCCCTAGTCCTCTCGATCTTTGAGATCCATTTTTTTGGGATCTTTGTGTGGTTGTTCATACTCCCGTATTTTTCAATCATACTTGCAACACTTTCGCAATAACCATCTCATATCGCCTAAGTCATTTACCTTTCTCTTTTACACATTAGGTTTTATCATTTCTGTAATACATTGTTCTAGATCATTTACATCTTTATTTACTGCATTTACCTAGTTATTTACATTGTTATATGTCCTCCTATATTAGATTAACTAGTTCTTAGCTAACTTAGATTTATTTAATTTATGTTTATCATTTTGTTGAACCCGACAATTTCAACATTCCCTTTTCTAGTGTCATCCCCCTTTATGCTATGGCTCAATCTTCTTATCCTACCCTTACACCAACTAAGATCGTAGGCATAGTTACTACTATTGCTAATTTCACGGGGCTGCGTACTCAACACCCCCTCCATTTGTCACACCTAAGGTTGACTCATCCATTAATGTTGTTACTACTACTGCTCTACTTGTCTCAATCCACATACGGCTCCACCCACGTCTATTCCCCACCCATTAATTTTTTACTTTCTACTAATACTTCCTAGGGCTATGAAATTGTTGAGCAACATAAGAATGTACCCGCTAAGATCTCCCTTTATGATTTATTACATAATACACTAGATTGTTGCAATACATTAGAAGCTTCCCTTCACACCATTTATATTGAAACTGATAATTTTTCTAAATATTTTAAACATCCCATACAATCCCTTTGTAATCTACCATGTACCATATCTTTCATTGATAATGATACCTCACCTTTCACTAAAAATAACCCACATGCTCCTTTACTCATTATTGTCGTTGTTAGCACAACTTGCATTAAGTGAGTTCTCAATGATAATGGATCAACTTTTAATTTATGTGTGCATTCCCTTTTAATGCCATTAGCCATTAATGATAATTTTGCTACTAAATATTCAACCGTCATTCATGGTTATGAATTTGCCACTCATACCTTCCTAAGAACTATCTCTTTACATATTTGGGTTATACCTAAAAACATTCTCACTAAATTATATGTTATTGATCGCTATTTCAAGTTTAATCTCTTGTTCTAGTAGACCTTGGATTCACACAATATACATAGTACCATATACTATCAACCAATGTGTCAGGTTCTTACATGATGGCTATGAACACACAATTAATTCGACCCAGAGCCCTTCAAATACAAATGCTTAGTCTCCATTACCTCTATGAACATACCACGTCCATAGCACATTCCATATAGCAACATTGATACATATGAAATTTGTCAATGAAGTGCTCCAACATCATCTTCCTCCACTTTCAGCACTTAGCTATTTCAGCTCACGTAATGCAGTTATTATTACATCTACACTATCATCTCCTATTTTTCCTCTCCTTTTTCTATTATGACCCCAGCTTACTTTACCACATACCGAATCAATTCCTAAAAATGTATCTCCTTCACCAATAATGATAACCCCTTCTACTCCATCTATGGTATACCCTACCAACATCCTTGATAATACCATATTACATGATAATGTTCACACTGATGACTCTATGGATTATGATGATGAAGTTTTCACTATTGAACTTCCCAATGAAAAATTAAGACAACTTGAATTTTTCCCCTTAAGCGTAGATGATTTTTATTTCAAAGAAATGTTTTTAGCTAATGGCCCAAGTGAATACAAATTTAAACACCATCCATCTCCTAAAGCTATGGTATTATACAAGTGATTTATTCATGATATTTAATGCTCTATCCTCCTCTCCCCAAGAAATTCCTACTCCATTACCTCCTTTTACATGTATGCTATTCATCAACAGGACCTTTTGACAACATATCCGAGTTGATCCAACATGTATAGAAACTATTTGTACCTGTCAATAGTTTTGCTAGGTTTTTTAATAGGTTTTTTTTTCAAAACATTTAATGACATTTTACCACCTCCCCTCACTCACCACATCTCTATCATGTCTATTTTTATACTACAACATCTTATGTTATCATTATGCGTTTTTTGGTCACTTAATAGGTTTTTTTTCACATTCCTCCAGAGAAAGCTCGTAAACTCTCCTCATACTTGGACAACCATGGCTTGATTATATTGGTGGCACAATATATGCTCATCACTCCTGGTCACATTTCCCATGCTTGTAGGATAGATATCCGGAAAGCCGGTTCTTGCTCCTAAAAGCCGCGATGCAAGGTGGGATAAAGTCAAATTTCCAAGGGACCAGTGGAAAGAGAATGACAAATTGGTAACATCTCTATTCCTAGAAATTCTTATCCTACTTACATTACAAATATCTCTCACACTTCATTTTATAGGCATGCCCATGGTTTCTCACCCCATACTGATCACCTTTAC
Source organism: Taxus wallichiana var. yunnanensis (assembly GCA_018340775.1). Classification (NCBI taxonomy): domain Eukaryota; kingdom Viridiplantae; phylum Streptophyta; class Pinopsida; order Cupressales; family Taxaceae; genus Taxus; species Taxus wallichiana. Next base: position 671,007,802 of record CM031234.1, read on the forward strand.
TAAAAAAAACAATATAAAATTAATATCTATACACTTGCATCGCTCAGCCATTATTCCAACGGGTACCTCTACGATCCTCCTCATTCTATAGACTATCAAGTTTTTGATATGGCACAAAATTGGAGCTCGGTCAGGTTTCGATCATGTAATGATGATGATCTTCTTGATAACGAGTCCTAGTCATTTCTTTTCTCTTTCACACACTTGAGGGCATACCACCTAATTTCCCCCACTTATTCTATCATATCTACATAGTTATATGTTTACCTCACCACACTTACTCATACTTCATCTTAGCATAGTCACCATTAACATCTTTTTAACACTCGTATCCTCGTAATTAACATATTAGTGTTCCATCTTCACTACCCGATGACACACTCTTGTCCTTTCTTCACACACTTCACACTTTACATAGTTATATGTTTCGTTAAGGGATTAATTCTACACTAAACCCCACATAATACACATCAGGCATTAGACATTGCATTTTGTCACACATCGTGTGTCCAACCTCTTGACATTTACCCATTCCTACATCACATATTTCTAGTATTTTTTCAATAATTCTATCATCTACACATTTATCATCATATGATATTTGTCTTACACATTACATAAATTATATGGCCAACTATGTACATAGCCACATCATATATTTTCCATTCTACAGCTAGTCTACATTCTACATTATACTACATACACATATTAGTCATCTACGTGTTACATATGCCATTCACAATTTCACATTGCTCATTTATACATCACATATATTCTACATACTACACTAGGTTACATTACATATGATTCTAGCATTAAATTTGATCAAGTACATCCTAAATTACTAATCTATCTAAACCTATTACATTGCATTTTACACATTACATATTACACACCCTACACATTTAGCATCTCATTCAACATATAGTGAATTTACACACCATATCCATCACCTGGTCATCTATACTACATTTTCTCCTATGTAGTGTACTTACCACCCTAAGATGCACTTTAGTTCCTCAGTCCATACTCGACTACCAAGTTTTTACAAATAAAATGGATCTTACATTCATCATGAAACATTTAATCCTATGAAATTCCTAGGCTAGTTACTTTTGCTTTCGATAAATTATCACTCACTTGTTCTATCCAAAGAGTGGTATACGCTTTAGGATAGATCACCACCCCCATTATCTTATCTTGTAGTGGTATACACCTTAGGTTACATAACCAATCCTTACCACTCATTAGATTGTGATATACGCTTAAGGCTAAATCATCACTTGTCCATTCACCATATAGTGATATACACTTAGGATAAATCATCACACCTCAATTCATGTATTCGTGATATACACTCGGGCTTTAGGTTTCATGCTCATCCTTTCAATATGTCACATTTCATCACCAGTACATACACACTCATCAATATGCGTTAAACACAACAAACATTGCTCGATCATTTCCTAATGACGCACTCTCATTTATAGTTCATTATTGATTGGTGAGGGGGAATATAAATTTAACCTCATTTCATTCACTTCAATTAGCTCAAGGGGCATGTAGATCTTATCATTCCATCTTGCATTACATTCCATACACCCACAACATGTTGCATTGTCTAAGAGCATATACTCTTATTTACTAGTGTTTTACATGATCACTTTACTACACATGTTATATTGATTTCTTATATTTCATTATCTATATCATCTGTAGATGCATGTTTACACCTTTTTTAGTGTGATCATAGGTATGATACTCCTACACAGGACACGATATGCTCTCCTTCAACCCTTCCTATATTGTTCGCTGGGGGTATCCACATTCATCTCATCCAGTGTCATTGTTTCATTTTGTTCTTAGCATATTACATTAATTTATTACTCTAACATACTAACAAGTGTTGCATGTGTAACACTATTTTGTAGGATTATATGTTTCTATGACTACTTGTTTGTTTCTTTATAAGCTTTACCCTATGTTTTGTGTGCACCCTTGATTCTTCATTGAGGTCATGATGGCATTTCCTTTCTTGTGACATCTTGAATTAGTTTCCATGTTTACAACCCACTTTGTGTCTCATACTTATTATCTTGCATGTTTACATTACCTTGTTTGCTAGCTTACATACTTGTTTGCATTTATTATACATTGTTTTCTACATGCATGTGTTGTTTCACATGTATTTAGCTAGCCTTTATTTTTATACATTTCTTGGTTTCAACAAGCACTTATAAGCATACATATGATTAGCCCTTTTTTGGGGTTATATATCCCCTATCAACGATGTTGCATGTGTCGCCAAAGATGGGGAGCATTATTTAAGTGTTTTTACATACTAATACAAAAATATACACCAATTCAGTTTAGTTATATTTGGCAAGTGGGTTCGAATAGTCTATGAACCCCATAAATAGTGGTTTTTAAAGGACATGGTGTCTTTTGAATTTATAGGAAGAAGTTAAAGCTAGTAAGGCATAATTTCCTCCATACACTTCTTCATCCAATGGCATCAAATATTCCAAAAACTAGGATGCTATAGAGATATCTTAACATATTTCAGTAGAATTGGTTAGAGCTTGGAGGGCATAAAGCATTTGCTCCCTACACCTCTTCACCATGGTGGTGTGAGATCACCTAAAAAAATTGTAGTACAATATATCCTTCTACACTCTTTCTCGACATGGATCAGGTGTACATGTTCCATTTACATTAGTGTACTTTAAATGCATCATTTACATATTCTTTTTACACTTACATACATACATATTTGACTAATTGATCATTTTCTCCTTACAGTCCAAATCGTATAAGAAACAAATAGTCAAATGGGGGTAACAACAAGAAAACACAACTACAACATTCCGTGACAACACACATGCTTTACTAATAAAAGAGGTACACATTATGACAACTATATACACGTGTTCCACCCTAATTTCACTCTCATCACTTTTTATTTATGCATTTTTCATTTATAGTTTCCACACTTTGTCTAGTACTTAATCACATTTCTATTACACTATTCATGGACATCAAGTACACATCTCAATCTACTTTATGTTACCAATATTTCCTCTCACATAAATAAATCAAAGGGAAAATTTAGTTACAAAATCATGCACTTTAGACAATTATTTATCCTAGTCTCATACTACTATTTAGATAGTTTTTTAGCAAAGAAAGTACTAATTAACCCCTTTCCCTTTGCCAATTTTATTTATTTTATTTCATAATTTGTGACCTATTGGGCCTACATGCCCATCCATTTTATCACAACCTCTGTAATTTTAGCCGTAATCGGAGCCCCCATGTGCGCCTTGGTCTAACCTCGGAGCCACCTTAGTCCTTCTAGAAATTTCCCACCACTTTGGCCAACTTTTATCCATTTTTTTGTTTATGTTTTCTATGGTCATCCTTTTCAAGTTAATTAAAAAATTAGAGAAAAGAATCATATAAATATAAATTTATGAGACCATAATGAGGGACCTAACATCATACACTACTATCACTCCATCTAGAATTACATCCATCTATTGCATTAGAATCCACATAGATCCATAATCAATGAACAATCTAGTACATGTATATCACACTTCATAGTGGGGGGGATTTTATTCTATCCCATGCACACATACTATTACATTTTCTACATCTAGCTATTTCTCGCCATTTCACGAAGTTCGAATAGCTTAAGAGCACCTAGCAAATGAAATGCACACTAACACCATAACTACATTTGGGTCTGAAATGTAGTACAATTCTAAGTTCAGTAAGCCCACTATTGTTGCAACTAAGGTCGGTATCATCCATTCATTTGCATCTTATATATTTTTAAATAGTCTTGATACTTTTCTTTGGTATCTTGTAGGTAATTTATTCATCTTGGCATATTTGGAGCGTTTGAAAAATTCAAGAAAATTAGTGTGATAGCTAGAGAAGGTTAAAAATTATCTTATGACCCTCTTAAAACCATCTGTTATAAGCTAAGTCATTTACCTTCCTGTTTTGCACATCATGGTTTTAACATTTCCTTTCATACATTATTCTAGATTATTTACATATTTATTTACTCCATTTACCTAGTTATTTATAGGATTATATGTCCTTTTAGATTAGATTAACTAGTTCTAAGCTAACTTAGATTTAATTAATTTCTGTTAATCAATATAGTAACACAAAATTATATTTATTAACCTTCTTAATTACTTTCAGAAAACAATATTTATGATTGATTTTGAACATTATATGAAAAAAATGGTAGAATAAAAATATAATAATTCCCACCAATTATAAACCAAATAGGTTGAGGAAATGAGAAGGGATTATTGAACCCCGTAGAACCAACCACACAACAAAAATAAAAATCATGAACAAATGCAAGATTTTCCATAACATATCCTCCACTAAGATGAGGAGGGAATATAAAACCAATGATGAAAAGATCCTAGCATTCCACCCCATCCCCATAAGTAAGAAACATATATGATTTGGAAACAGTCATCTACAAAGATAAAATCCTAGAAAGAAAAAAGAGAATTAGGAAATGAAGATATTCAAAATATAATTTGGGAAAAGAGATAACTAAATGAGGGCCACCATGATAATTATTTTCAATTATCTCAAAAAAAAAACTTAGATAATGTTGAAATGTTCTTATATTTCCTTCAAGGTATTAACATTAACGAAAATATGATAGGAGCTAACAATGAAAGCAATTATGCAAAACAAGATAAATTTTCCTTAATTTTCTTTCCAAGTTCAAATGGTGAGTAAGATGAACAAAAGTTTATCATATGCATTAGTCCATGCATTATTAATAAGAAATGAAAAATATATTTTCAATGAACATTGATTTTATCTTAGAGCTAACCATAGGATAAGAAGGAAAGGAAATGCAATAAGAATTAAAAACAACCTTAATGGTGTTGAGTAAATTTCATAATTAAATTAAAAATCCTTCGATACATCAAATATTTTAGAGACAAGGAAACATTTAGCTCACACATTTTATGGAATAATTTAAAATTTTGAAGCGAGGATTAACCACTATGACAGGGAGGTGAGAGAGGAAATAAAGATTAAGGTGAAAGTGGATGTAGTGGAGGATGAAGGGAGATATAAAATAGGAGTCAAGAGTGGATGGGATGGGAGAGTGATAAAATAATAAGGTGATGAATTCATCCATGAGCAAGTAATTAAGGTGAAATGTTGAAATAAAAGAAGCCATAAAAGGGGATCCCATGTGGAATATACAATATGAAAAATAAGAAGTGCCTTGGCATTATACCAATAATGGATTGGGAAGGTCCTGGAGATTACTTCCCAAATATCGCTCCATGGAAAAACTTGATATCAATAATATATTCAATAGTTTTATCAACCCCTTAATTGTAAAGAATATATATGACCTTATTAACTTCTAATAACAATGCAAAATAACACATTCTCGTATATTTGAGAAGGTGTTGAGTTTCCTAAATGATGTTTTCAATCATAGAATCCTTTAATTTCAGAATCAATATGTTCTTGACAAATACAAATGAGTCAAATTGTACTCATATATGTTTGATTCCACAAGATAGAGCAATATCAACACCTAGAGAAAGATAAAAATAGTCCTTCACAATTACAACATATGGTGGAAAGATGAAAAATCCCACTTTCACCAAGGAACTTAAAAATATGTGAATGATTCAACTCGAACAAGAAGCCCATAAATTCCCACTAAAGGCCTAAAAGTAGTTGAGTTTTAAAATTTCACAAGTTAGTGGGAACAATTTTAAATTCAAAACCTCAATTCAGTCTTCCTAAGATTTGTTATGCTTGATCCACTAATGGGGATATTATTTATATTATAAAATTTCTTTTAAAATAAATTATATTCTCCTATAGTACTAGAATCTAGATTTTTTTATTTAAGTATGTTAGTTTTGTAAATATGGGAGTATGTAGTTTTAAAATTACCTCTCGTTATTATGTTTTACTAAAATATAAATTTAAATTTATATGGTTCAATTTAAGTAATTATAAATCCCTTCTCAACAAGTGTTGATGGAATACATAATAAACATATTGAAATATATTTATTAAAGTGAAGAATCAAGTTTTTAGAGAAAGAATTTGTGTGTCATAATTAAATGTGATTTTCTCTTCCTCATTCTATTTTTATAAGTTCTTATTAAATATACATAACAACAATTTACACAGATATATACTTACAACTTACATTACATTCATATCAAAAATTATTTTAAAATATTAAAAATATAAAAATAGGTACTAGAGCCTTTAAAATTTGATATTTATGAATGATCATATATTAAAATATAAGACATAAAAATAAGTATTATAATGTTCTTATAGTTCATCTTCTCCTAATTATGTTTTTGAATATATAACTAATGGCCCTAGGTATAAAATATAGTCTTATGAAAATTTTGATTATCGATGTATTGAGGGCCATGCATCCAAATATATTATTGAGAGTCTATCTACACTTGTAACAATATCTTAGATTTAATCATAAATAATTGAGGATAGAAGAGAAGCGGTTTCTTTTTTATGGGATATCAGAAGTTTTTTTCAAAGGTATCTCAAATATATAGCTTTGCTAATGGTGGAAAAATATTATTTGAGTAATATATATAATTTTGTGGAGGTGGTCTATTTTCAATTCTATAAAAGGAATATGAAAGGTTCAAAGTCTACAAGAAATTCCTAAAGCAATGTGCTCTCATTAGATAAAGTTAGTAAATTATTGAAAACTATATAATAGGTATTCTATCAAAAGGAATAACTATTTACATGTTTTGTCCTTCTAGCCAAAATATACATATATAACCTCTATCGATCTTGATTGGATAAATGAGAGTAATTTTGTAGGGGATTCGATTTAGAATGATGATTTTAGGAGAGATTGGTTCTATAAATCCCCAAATTTCTAAAAGAGTGAAGAGATAAGGATGGGATCCTTTACTATTTTAAAATTCATTTGCTTATGGCTGGTGATTTGGTGGAAAACATTATATGTTTCAAACGTTTAAGATTTAGTATATTTTTAAGGAGCATTGGTTTAAATTCAAAATAAGGAGGGTGTTTGATAAGAATATACCACATATTTAAAGTATAAGGAATTTCTATCTAATACTAAGGAAGAGTATTATTTTCAAAGCTTACCTCCATAATTTGATACAACCTTAATGTTTGAGTTGTAAACCTAATGAAATTGTGGGAGACATAACGAGAAAGGGTTTTATACCTTAATTTTCAAAGCATTAAAATTTTAAAGTGATATTTATAGATATTATGTTGAGGAAATTCCACCCCTTTTATTTATCCTAATTCCATGGAGTTTATTTGGATTCAAAAGGCTTGTAAAAAGGAATAATGTACTCAGGGATGAATATATGAAAGCTTCATGTTTGATGGTGGAATAGTATGTAAATAATTTTTAAAAATCAAGATAAAAGTGTATAAGGTTTGATGTTCTATATAGGTTGAGATTTCTGGAATGATGAAGACTAAGGAGCCAATTTCTTCTAAAACTAATATACTTTAAATAATTAGTTCTAGATTACACAAAAATATAGTCTATAATGAAAGATGTTGAGGGATATTTTTGTATTAAGTATCTTTATTCACTACTTTAGCTCCATAGTTAGATTATAAATGGTTATCTTCCCCTTATGAGGATGAATGATGGTTATAACAAAGGTAGATGAAATTATGAAAGGATTATAGTTTTATATAAATGATGTTCCACATTTATCTCCATATTGAATTTATTTTTATCATTGAATCACAAACCCCTCTGATTTTCACAAGTGTGTGTGCTTGAGCTTACAGTGTGACTGGGTAACATGGGTGCTATCTCGAGTCGTGGGACTTTCTACTTGAGATATACCTCCACGAAAGTTGGTTCTTCCTCCTAAACTACCTACCACAATATACTCTAATGTAGGATAAAAAATCTTATCCTAATCTAACTTTATATGGGACTAGGGAGAGAGTTTATGAAAACAAATCCTTTACTAAAGCGGTGATACACCATACAAGGAGGGAATGAGAATAGTTTTTAGTGTGTGAAAAATGGAAGTGAAGTGCATACTAGAGGGGTGATAACAGTTGTCCACGTGTAGTGACTACATTCACAACAATATTTCATACAAAAATGATAATGAATCCTTGCAAGAGCATAAAATAGACACAATATATTTGTAATAAGATTGAAGAGGCAAGAAGAATGCAAAAAAACACAACAAGGGAAGATACATCCACAAACTTACATCTATTGCTTCATTGATATGCATAGTTCAATCTATTACAAAGTAAAGGCTTGGATCACCATGCAAGGAGTCCACTACAAGGGCCTACAACACATTGGCTTCACAAAACCAAAATGACATATTTTTGCTACTTAAAAATATCTCCTCTTTAAAATGAGCTCAACACTTTAATTTATAGAATTTTGGAAGAGAGAGGATTGAAATCAATAAATATTCCTTTCAACCACTTGCAAGAGGTAATATATAAAGTGAAATGATGTTATTTTCCTTGCAGAGGATAATCATACTATCCCATGACTTTCAATAGTGAAAAATGTTTGGCCATGCTTCATAATTAGACTCCCAACTACCAATTCAAACATTGTTCGAATGTGATCCTTTTTCCTCAAAATTATCTATCAAATCCACATAAAATTATAGATTTCTCAATTTATGTGTGTTAGGATTTGAGCAACAATTCCAACATGACCAATGTTTCATGATTTCATTAAGAAATCCCAAAGATATGGCATTCTGAGTATGAGTAGCTATTTTGAGTTTTCCATGGATTTCTTAAATTTTCTAGGAATGAGCATTTAAATTATTGGATCTGGGGTTGTTTCTTTAAATTTCACCCACCTACCTTCATTAACAAGAGGATGTCATTCCCTTTCAAAAAGTCATTTTTTTAAAAGTTTGAATTTGAGTCAAAATTTATGACCGCTTGAAGTTCGGAGGTAGGGCATTCTAGTTTCCCTTTATCTGCGGTATTGTGGGATTTCGGGGAACTCATGCACTTGAGGTACTTGGATTGTGTAGTCCATTTTTCTCGCACATCACCCGATTCAGGATTTTTAATCCTTGCATGTTTGTCATTGGCCAAGGGCCGGTGGGCCATTAACTGTCAAATTCTCCACACCACTCACTGTGGGCATTTCATCTATTTCGGATCCATGTGTCCCAGCTATTTCGACATTTTTTTCCACCATCTTCACTGGCTATGGCTATTTAAATTTTTATGGCCCATGTGTACTTTTGTTCGAACTGTCTTGCAGGCTGCGTGGGACAAAATCTTCCACTTTTCCTCATTTTTTGTTTGACCTATGCTCTGATCAGCTACTTTGGCTTTTTTGGGCCCGAATGTCCCAAAAAAATTTCTCCAAAATATTTTTTTCTGCCCGCCGCATTACACTTGGTTTCTTTGTTGATCGGCTACTTCATCTTTGTAGAGAACTAGTGGCCCAATTGAACTTGTGCATCCTAGGATGATGAGATCTCACTTATCCACAATACACTACCTACTTTGTAAATCAAACCCAAAATAGGTACAAAAACCCTAAGTACAATCCACATTGGTTCAATCTGCACCCGATAGACCCAATTTGCCTTTGAAATAGGCGCTTGACTTTATATTTTGAAATTCTCACTAACTCTTTGGATTTTTCTTTGGATAGGAAGTTAGAGAAAAGCAAAGGGATCCCGTAAAACCTGATTTTGGGCCTCAAACCATTTCTACTTGTTCAACCTTGAAGAAATTGTGCAATTTATCAATATTTCCTTAGGGGGTGAATTTTGGGTAATGATTATTCAAAGAGGTGATTAATCCCTAAGAAAAGTAAGGATTCAACTAGGTTTTCCATAGTCGGAGAACCTTAAAACTAAATATTTCTCTTATTTCATCTATTTTTAGAACTTAGGATTTAAAATATTTAGGTGAAGATTAAATATTAATTCGATAATTTATTGATATTATTATATAGTAACATAAATTTTATATGTACACATAAAAACATATAATATTAGTGTTGTAAGTAAAAATAAGTATGAAATATTTGTAACTCATACTATTTTATTATTATTGTTATCATTTATCTTAGAAAGTTCCAAATTAGTTAGTTGTCTATTGTTTCTACAAAAATAAAATGTAGTTTTTATGTCACTAGTGTAGACATTAGAGGTGATTATAATTGATGGAGTGAGGTATTTAATATTTTGTTTATGATTATTTTTCTTGAGGGAGGGGGATTCCAATTATTTTTTATGGAGGAATTGTCAGTCCTATTCAAATTCTATTGTTGAAAAACCCAAGAGAGATACATAAGCATTTTATTTAGCTACAAGAAATGATGATTTGTTTATTTTTGAGTCCCATTAGGTACTTGATAATTGTAAATCAAAATTTCTTAAAACCTTAGATAAATTATCTTTTTTTTCATTCTAATATCCTGAAATGATTAATTATCTCCATCCAACAAAATTTCTTGTGATTTTTTAATAATTGTATAGAATATTTTATTCTTCTTGTATAATAGTTAATGATAATTTGTGATTTAATTTAATCCTCACAAAAATATAAAAATATGTTAATGCAAACACCTTTTATTTATTTGCTTGATGAGAAAAATGTATTGACAGAAATTGTGTGAAGGGTTTCCACTCCTATTATTTCCTAGGGATATGCTAACCATTAATATGGCTCAAAGGTACACCCTAGTTATGAAATTTCATTACTTTTCATTTTCATTTGGTTTGGAAATTGAGGGTATAGTTGGTATTTCTAGTGATGGTGGATACATAGATACATAGATAAAATTTTTAAGCCAAGTTCATTTTTGATTATTTATGGCTACAAATGTTAGTTTTATATATAATTCTACATGTACATTTCAAAACAAAATTCCTCTCTTGTAGAATGTACTTAACTAGAATATGTAGATATAATAGAAATTGAGTTATGTTACATTAATAACATTTATTTACATTCTTCTTTACCAACAATATTGGAATGAATTTTAGGTTTCTTGTTGTGCGAATTTTGTTTATCAACAAAAAAGTTTAATGGGTGGAAGGTTGTTTTTGGCATATCTATTTCAATTTAGTGAGTATATCCTATTTTAATTATATTATTTTGGTATAATATCTAATCTAGTTCAATACTCTAGTTAAAAGCATTTAAATTACACAAACTACTTGAAATTTTGAATAAGTTAAGGAGAAACCATGAAAATAAAGGATCAACATCGACAACCAAAACTCCCCAATAATTGTTTTTTAAGGAATCAAAATAATAAATCTAATCAAATATCCAAATTTTGGCAATAAAAGACAAGCAATTAAATATTTTAAATTAAATGTAATGATAAATGATCTAGACCATTAAATATTAAGTAAAACATATAATGAGAGAGAGAATAAGAAGAATATTGGAGTGTAAATAATTAATATCTTACTAGGACAAATGAACTTGATCTAAATATAAATTATGATTAAAACCAACTATATAATATTTTCATTGAAAATGATAAAATGCTAATAGTTGAGTGAAACTAGTTCAAATTTTTTAAGGGATATTAAAATAAATATATATTCAAAAAAATTATATAGTTATGAGAATATGGGATTACATTACACTAAAAACAATTATCAATATATTGCATAAAAATTATTCTAAGCGGGGATTAATCCTAGGAAAACTATGTAGTTGGCTAGGGCACCAATAATTAAGTGCCTAAATTAAAATATTTTTCTTTTTCCATCTATTTTTAGAAATTATGATAATATAATTTTTGTGAAGATTAAATATTAATTAAATAATTTATTTGTAATGTAATATAGTAACATAAACTCTAGACATACACATAAAAACATAGTATAATATTTTTGTGAGTAACAAATATGGCATATATCTAGTGCAAATTAGTTTTTAGTATTTTTACCCATTATATTATGTAGCTCTAGGTTATACAATTATATATTTTTAATTGGAAAAAGTTAATATATTTTTAATAGACACTAGTGTAGCTAGTAGACATGAATATAATTTTAAAAATGGAACATTTAATTGTCCATTGCTTTTTTTTAGTAGGGGGTGTATATTATTTTTATGGTGTAATTGTTAGGCCTATCCAAAATACCCCTTTTGAAAAAAATTCAGAGCAACAAAAGATTTATTATTGATTGAAAAAAATGGTGTTTTTAGGTTTGAGTCCTATCACATAAATTATATTGGAAATTAGGGATTGTGAACAAACCAAGATAAAAAAAGTATGTGGTGCATTATGATCACCTCTTACGATTAATTATTTCCATACAAGGATAATTTCTTGTCATTATTTGATAATATAATAGGATTTTTAAATTATTTTTGTATATTAGTTTCTCTAAAAATATATTTATTATGTTCCTTGGGCATACTTTTAAATATAATAATGTAGACCACTTTATTTATTTACTTAATCGGAAAAACTTAATATCCAAAATTGAGAGAAGTGTGTCTAGTCTAAGTATTTCGTAGGGTGAGCTCCTAATTATTAGTATGGCTCTAAGTTACTCCCTAGCTACGAAATTTCCTTACTTTTTATTTTATTTTCAGATGGTTTAATACTTCCTTCAACTAGGGGTTTGGTAAGTAGGGGTCTAGGTGGGATTTCTAAACATGGTTTATGCATAGGTACTTTGATCTAATTATTTATTCAAGTTTGTCTTTTATTATTCATGGTTATGAAAGATTGGTTTATGTATAATTTTTCGTGTACATTTCAAATTTTTAATGCTATAATATGGAATGTAATTTACTATAATATGTAGATATGATAGTAATTGAATTTTATTCAATCATTTAGAGATTTCTTATTCATCTTGATCAAGAAGAGTAGGATAAATATTAGGTGTCTTGTTGTGATATTTTTTTCATTAGCAATGAATAGTTTAATTGGTGAAAGTTTGTATTTGGCATATGTCTTGCACATTTGGCAAGTGCATTGTAAATGTCATGATTTTATTTTTATATATTAGAATTTAGTTCATAAATCCATTTAAAATAATTTACAAATTAAAAAAACATCATATTAATTGTTAACATAAATAATAAGAAAGATATATGAATTACATTATCTTTTTAATAAGATAGAAGAAAGTATGAAACTAAAGGATCAATTATCAATTTTAAAGTTATCAAAATAACTTATCTAATCAAATTTACAAAATCTAGAAGCAAAGGAGTATGAATTAATTATTTGAAATAAAAAATTAACCAAAATGATCCAAAAATTAAGGATTAATTAAAAGAGAAAATTATAAAGAAGAAGAATGAACTATGAATAAATAATTTTTTTCTAGTATAGGAGAACATTATGTAAAATAGACTTGGTCTGAATGAGGGTGGTCTATCTCAAATGCAAATTAAGAGAGACACACAAGGCAAACCATAAATAAAAAGATGATTTAATATCATTAGAAGTAGTAAAAGGATTTGAATGTGTACACGAAGTAACATATATAAGATGAGCACGAGTAAAATTGTGCATATGAAATATAATCAAATAGAATTTCCAAGTGTATCATTTGTAGAATAAGTATGATTTTTCTTTAAAATAATATTTTCCAAATAATTAGATGGATAACTATGTATGTGCAAAGTAGTATTTGTAAAATCCATAGCTAGGAAGGGGATATAAGTTTCACCCATTGATATATGAGGCTTTATAGTAGTATAAGGAGGTATAATAATGAGATATGAGACAATAGGGATATTAGTATGAACTAGGGTTTTAACACCACTTGTGGAGACATAGAAACTAGTATCATGTAAATCATTTTAAAAGGAAAAGGATACGTAAGTATATTATTTTACATAGTTTCAATCACTACATTATAAATATATTCAATGTTTGTATTTTCTAATTAATTTAATAAAAGAAAAGTATCAAAAATAAGGTCATCATATTTAATTGTACATGTAAAATTGTAACAATCTTCTTAGAAAAAGATGTTTAATTTTACCATGTTTATTTCACTAATTTTATCCTATTCAATTTAAATTGACGAGATAGATTCTTGTTGAAAATACTTATAACCTTATCATTTATAATGAAAGAAAAAATATTATCAAGTTATTGGAATGTTACATTTCCAGCAATTTTACATGGAAACCCTATGGAAACCATTTCCATTTTATGAAGAAGAAGATCAAAATTATCTCTTTATAATTGATGACTTGTGTATAAGTTTTAATGACCAATGGGTGGTTTTAGGTTCCACGATTAGAGTCATTAGAAATGTGTTTGAGTCTACTTCATGAAAATATGGTTTAGGGTACATTCTAAAAAATTTTCACTAGTCTTGGGAACATATTCGCTAATGGGTCTTTTTAGGAAAATGTGTTCTCGACCATCGAAGGAAGGTAAAATTATATGGAATGGTTAGGGAGCATTTTGTGGTTTTAGAAATCAGTAACGCCGTGAAAGAGACGACGCGCTCCCAAATGCCGACGGCGGCGATGATGGTGCCGCAAAACATCCGTCCCGAAAATGCGACAAATTTTTTTTTTTTTTCTTTGCAAGGTGAGTCCGCATACAGACTCGAAACTACTTCAATCACGATAATGCTTCGAGGTCAAAGAAGTTTGATTTTATTTCAGTCGACGTTTCACAAGGGAGAGAAAGGTCGTCCTTCGAAATTACTAGCCTAAGGTCTGATAATATCGAGACAACAATATTTCTGGAGGTTAACCCTAGAATAAGATATAATTTATTTCGAGGTGAAAACACTATCCACTCGATTTTTATTTATTTATTATTTATTATTATTATTATTATTATTATTATTATTATTTTATTCTATTATGTCGCATTGTCTCCTGATTTAATACATTATAACATATATAAATATAAATTTATATATAGATATATATATAATTATATAAAAAGGGAATCACACATTATGGTATACACTCGGCACTGGTTTATTTTATTGCATTGTATGATTCTAATTGGTTTCGACATACATATTACCTAGTATGAATACTATACGAAAGTTTTGTTACAATTCATACCGCTTATTATCTTATAAAACATTTAACACTTTGCTGGCCTAGCTAGGTAACCTTGCTCTTCATTGACTTGCAAAGTCAGTATTTCAAACTTAACTTAAATGTGTTAGGTTGGGGCGGTGGGTATTCAATCCGCCACAAGTCCACCATTAAGACTCCCTACCCCCTCACCTTGCGTGTACACTACTTCCAACCGACCACCTAAAACCCTGATTTCACTTTATGATGCAAATCAAATTTCTCAGGAAGGCGGCCTGCTGTTAGATGTTGCCCGGCCGCGCGGATTGGAAGGAGGAAGATTTAATATAAGAAAATTTTAAGGTCAAGTTATTTTGAAAGATTTCAAGTCGCCCTGAACAGATCAGATCTATGAGATCACATAAGCCCTCTGCTGCTGCAATTTGAATATAGTTAGTGCGCACCCATATACGGGATCTCGCAGCCTCGCATTTGCCTCATAGACCATACTATCAACAGCATCCCCTCTCTGATCGATTGGAAGATCCTTGAGCATCTTGATCATGTTGCTTGCTCCGAATACACGGTGTACAGTAGCGAACTTGTGAAGATCGTTGGGTGGTAAATAAGGAGCAAGCACGCATTTCTCTGAACGCCTCCTTCTCAGGATCCTACAAGCGCCGCATGAAGTTGCCGATGGCTTATACCCACTTCTCTTCGACTTCATCTTTTCTATTAACAAATAGCAGCGAAGGCAAACTGGCGAAGCTCCTCCGTTTCCATTGGGTGCTGCATGGTGTGTACAAGGCGGGGATCTCCAGAGTTGCCTGCGTGGAGGGACAGGTAGAGGGGCGTATAAACAAGCAGTTTGTCCAACAATGTTGTTATCGGTTCAGGTCGCTCCCTTTTCTTTGCCAGCACTGCAGCAGTCTAAATGTTCACTGTGACAGTCAGCGCTTTGTGTATCAGCTGTCTATCAGGCATACCTACTGAAACGTATCATCATTTTCTTCTATATTAGCAGTTATTCTCTCGGACATGATGTAAGGGTGATTGACTGGTCTTGATTTTGAGACTGATTTCACATTTGTTGGGGCAGTCGCGAGTCCTGCCATGCAGCTTGATATTTGTGAAGCTAAGACCACTGCAGTGTCCTAATCTGTTAAAAAAAATGTTTAAATTCCTTGTAGCATTACAACAGTTTAAATATTCACTGTGACAGTCAGCACTTTGTGCATTAAGTTGTCTGTCAGGCATTGTTACTGAAACGTATCATTTTTTTATTTTTATTTTTTCATATTAACAGTTATTCTCTTAGACACGATTTAAGGGTGATTAACTGGTTTTGATTTTTTTTTAGACTAACTTTACATTTGTTTGGGCAGATGTGAGGCCTGCTATGTAGCTTGATATTTGAGAAGCTAAGACCACTCATAGCCTACTAATCTGTAAAAAAAAAAAAAACGTTTAAAACATTATTTGTAGGCATTGCAACAATTTAATTATTCGCTGTGGCAGTCAGTGCTTTGTGCATCAAGTTGATTCATTTCCTTCTACAATTGTCAATAATTTCACAATGGGCACATAGATGAAGAAGGTCATAAGAAAGTTAGAGATTAGAATATTTCATTGTCTTACTAAAAACCATTTGAAAGTTTAAGCCCTTCCATCAAGTATAAAATGAGAAATAATGCTCTATCTTTCCAAGTTTTCCAACAAAGTTTTAATACATTTTCTTTTGTAATTCCTTTCCAATATTTCACAAAGAATTCAACAACCTTTCCAATGAATTTTAGAGTAAGAAATACTATCATTCTACTGCAACTTGTCCTTCAAAATCTTATTACAACACATCCTACTTCATATGAAATAATTTACAATAATGGAAGCTAGAGAGAACAAAGCAATATTACATTTCTTTCTCCACTCAAGGTGGGTAATTACATGATATTTTAATCATTGTCGACAACAAGGTTCTTGTGCTCCATAGTGTTCTTCATCCATGCTCCATGTTCCAAGTATTCAAATCACAACCAAGATAGGGGGAGAGGCAACACTCTCCTCCCAACTAAAACTCAATGGAGAAGAGAAGCAATCTCCTCCATTGACCCCCGAGCCCCAAACATAACACAATGAAGGGTGGTCTCCAAATCAAGGCAACAATACTTGCTTCCACAATACAAGTTTCATTCACAACATTCAAGGTAAAAGAGAAAACAACAAGGAAACACAAATAACACAATACTTTGCACAAAAGGCTTTCATCCAAGCCAACAAGAGAAGGAACTATGGGAATGTTTTCCTTATGCCTCCCAATTGAGATGAGATGCCCATCCAAAACCCTCCACAATAAAACACAAGCCCCTATGACTCTTATGCCTCCCTCAAGTACCCCTTTTTCCTCCCATACTCTTATGCCTCCCTCCTCTTATGGCTCCCTCAAAGACAAGGTAGAATGTAAACATTCTTACCCAAGATGGGCATCCCTCTCAAACTCCCTCCACAATATCCTAATCTACTCTTTTTCCTCCCTCATGAGTATTCCCATAGACCTCTCCTATACTACACAATAAGCATTCTATCCAATTTTCACAATACACCAAAGTAAACATGCATTTTTCACAATTTTAGCATAGAAGCAACAATAATATGAAAGCAAAAACAAAGGAGAGGGTTTCCTACCTCTCCATTGGAGAAGCCTAAACCAAGAAACTTGTCCAAGCTCCTTCCCAAATCAATCCAAGCATGCAAGTCCAAGCACTCTCTTTTTCTCTTTCTCTCAATTCTTCTTTCTCCCAAAATAACAAAGGAGAACTCTTCAACAAAACAAAAACAAAACTCCAACCCCCTCAACAAGAGAGGAATTTTCCATAAATAGACAAGAGGAAGAGTGAGGGTGATGTGGCTCCTTGTAGGATGCCACATCACACATCCTCAAGACCACCTCCCTTAAGTCAACTCAAATCCCAAAACACCATAAATGGGTGGTTGGGTTGAATGACATCTCCAATCCACATCCATCCCTTCCCCATGTGTCCTAAGACACAAATAAATGCAAAAGAAGACAAGTGCACTCCAAAGTCACATTTCCCTTCCCAAAACAATAAATAATCCCCTTTTTGGATTCCCAACCCATAGATATGGTTGGTAAGGGGTTTTGGGAAGTGTGGGACAAGTTTAACTTGTCCCACAAGTCCCCCAAAATTGCCCTCAATCTCAAATTCGAGATTCCAAGAGTTTGGAGTGGTCAACACTCAATACCAAGCATTCAATACATGAGGAAACACAAGGCTCAAGGAGCCAACAATCAAAATTTATTACACCCACTTGACTTCCCTCAAAAACTTAAAATTTAAAGCAAGATGTTAAATAAATCTAAACATACTTAACAAAAGTAATCTAACAAAGGACATCACAAAAGAAATCACCAACTAAAGCAAGTTAAAACAAGTAATAAAATTCTTACCCCCCTTGGTCACATTAGAAAATTTCCCCCTCATGGAAATTTTCTCAACACATAAAAGAATAAAGGTACACAATACAATTTACTAGTTGCCTTGACGACCAATGTTGTAACCACCCGACATCCTGTTGTGTTTGGTTCCCAATCCCCCTTTAGGTTGTGATCATGTTGTGTTTCCTGCAAAATACAGAATACCTCCCTCGGCGTTGCGGCCATGTTAAAATGTCCAAAATAGTCATGTGCATGAAATTTATTAACATCTATACGTAATCAAATCAATCATTATTTCTAGGTCTAAATCACAACTTAATTATGCATTTCATCATTATCCAAAATTGCAGTAATGTAAATTCAACAACTACAGTCTACTCATCATGGCGAAGAAATCCAATGTTAGAACACATGCAATATATCCATATAAAAATAATATCGGTATCCAATAGTCTGTCCATGAGTCAGTGTAGATCATACTAAAACAAAATCCAATCCTAATCCAAATGCATCTAGTCACAAAACATCATGCTAATCAACATAAGTATAAGTCATGTCCGTATCTAAAGTCTGCATAACTCAAAATGATAATCAACTAAGTGTCGTAGGGAAGTGGGCATTACATCCCCTCCCTTAGACTAGACTTCCTCCCGGAAGTCACAAATAAGTGTGAAACCGAGCTCGCAAAATGTAGCATCCTCCCAAGTAGCGGCGAGCTCATCGTACTGTCCCATTGACCCGAACTCGATCAATCTCTCTACCGCGAAGGCCTGTGGTCCTGCGGTCTAAAATGCGCACGGCTCCACCATCACCTACCCCCGATCCTCGCACTCCGCACGCACGTCCAATCTAGCACATGAGAAGGATCAAACATATCTCCTAAGCATAGAAACGTGAAAAACATCATGGACGCGCGATAAGCTAGGTGCAGTGCTAGACGATAGGCTAAGGGGCCGAGGCGCTCCAAGATCTCAAAGGGGCCCACAAACCTAGGAGCAAGCTTAGAACCTTTTCCATAACGGATAGGGATCTTATGCGGTCTGACACGAAGAAACACCTTCGTGCCTACCTCAAAACTGCGATCTATCCTATGCTGGTCCGCATACTTCTTCTGTCTATCCTGTGCCTCTTGCAATCTCTGCCTGATCAGGGTGACCTGCTGCTCCATGTCCTGTAATAATGCTGGTCCAAGGGAAACCCTGTCCTCAATCCTGTCCCAACTGAGAGGTGTCCTGCACTCTCTACCATATAATGCCTGAAAAGGAGCCATGCCTATAGAACTCTGGAAACTATTATTATAAGCGAACTCCACCAAATACAGATACTCCTCCCATCTCGACTGATGATCCATCACGTACATCCTGAGCATGTCCTCCAAAATCTGATTCACCCTCTCTGTCTGTCCATCGGTCTCAGGGTGATAAGCTGTGCTAAAATTAATCCTCGTCCCAAGGGCATACTACATGGTGGTCCAGAAATGGGAGAAGTACAAAGGGTCGCGGTCATAAATGATCTTCCGCGGAATCCCATGTAGTCTGACAATCTCATCAAGCTATACTCGTGCCACTGCACTAGCCGTGTAGGTAGTCTTCATTGGAGAAAAGTGAGCTACCTTCGTCAATTTATCCACCGTGACCATGATGGCGTCATGGTGGTATCTCGACGTCGGCAACCCAACAATAAAATCCATCGAAATGGTGTCCCACTTCCACTCTGGTATGGCATGAGGATAGAGAAGGCTAGCTGGATGCTGATGCTCGGCCTTCACCCTCTGACACTCTAAATAGCGGGATACAAAAGAAGCTATATCTCTCCGAAGTCCTCTCCAAAAGTATAACTGTCTCAGGGTGGCGTGCATCTTCTTCACCCCGGGATGGGCTGAGTAAGGTGCACGATGAGCCTCTGTCAAAATGTCATGCCTCAAGCCTCCATCTCTAGGAACATAAATTCGACCTCTGTGTCTGAGAAGACCATCTGCCTCTAATGAAAATCCATCGAATCTCCCCTCAAGGGGTCTATGAGACTCAATCTCTGCTCTGGCTGCAAGGTAGAAACTATCCTGAGGAAGCTGCTGCAAGATCCTACTCCTCAAATCCATGCCCACTGAGGTGGCCATAACCACATGTCTTCGTCTACTCAAGGCATCTGCCACCACGTTCTCCTTTCCCTTCACATGCTCTATCTCCATGTCATACTCACAAAGTAACTCCATCCAACGCCGCTGACGAGCATTGAGATTGGCCGTGTGAAGAGGTGGCGAGACTCAAGTGATCGATCCCGAGTGTAAATCTTCGGCCAAGAAGAAAATGTCTCCACCGCACTAAAGCATGTACCACCTGCTGCAAGCTCAAGGTCATGGGTCGGATAATTGAGCTCATAATCTTTGAGTTTGTGAGACTCAAAGGCAACTACTCTACCTTCCCGCATTAACACTCCTCCAAGTCCTCCGCCAAGGAAGCATCTCGTGCATACAAAAAAATCTCCATGAGGATCTGCACTTTGCAAGGATAGGTGCTCTTGTAAGGCATTCCTTCGGTGTTCGAAGGCCTGCTCACATCTATCTCTGTCCATAAAACTTCTTCCTTTCCGCTTGAAGGGAAGTGATAGGGTGCGCAATCCAGAAAAATCCTGAACAAACCTCCTGTAGTATCCTGCTAGACCCATGAAACTACGCACCTCGGTCACACTAGTGGGTGTTGGCCAATCCATGATGGCTCGAATCTTGGAAGGATCGACTGCGATACCTTCCCCAGAAATAACGTGGCCCAAATACTGCACCTCAGTCTGAAAGAACGCACACTTCTCCAAGTTCCCGTAAAGGCGCTGCTCGCGAAGACACCAAAGAACCTGGCGAAGGTGCTCCTCGTGCTCCTCACGTGTGCGTGAGTAAATCAGAATGTCATCAAGGAAGATGAGCACGAAGCGATCAAGGAAGGTCCTGAATACCCCATTCATCAAACTCATAAACACTACGGGGGCATTCGTCAAACCGAAAGGTACCACTGTGAACTCGTAGTGGCCATATCTCGTGCGGAAAGTTGTCTTGTGAATATCTCTGTCTCGCAATCCGAGCTGATGGTATCTTGACTTAAGATCTATCTTGAGAAAACGCGTAGCCCCCTTCATCTCGATCAAACAAATTGTCAATGCATGGAAGGGGGTAACGATTCTTGATCGTTACTTTATTTAGCTGACGGTAATCAATGCATAACCGAAGAGATCCATCCTTCTTCTTTACGAAGATAATGGCACACCCCAAGGGGATACACTAGGATGGATTAGGCCTTTCTCTAGAAGGCCCTCAAGCTGCAACTTGAGCTCACATAACTCAGGAGTAGTCATCCGATAGGGTGCTCGTGAGATAGGCTCTGCACCTGGAACTAGATCTATATGGAAGTCGATCTCATGTGGGGAGGTAATCCCGTAGCTCCCCGAAACACATCGGCAAACTCTGATAAGATGGGATGATCATCGAGGGAAAGTCCCCGACTCATCCTCGATCTGTCACTAATCAGTAACAGAGCCATACAACAGGAACCCCGTTGCATACACCGCTTAAGTTGCATAGCGGAGATGGTGCGAATAGAAACGGGTCTCCTAACTCCTGATATCACTGACTCCGCCCCAAGGTCATCAGTGCAAACAATAGTCTTATGGTAACAGTCCACTCTAGCTCTGTGAGCAGACAACCAGTCCATACCCAAAATGACGCCATAAGATCCTAATGGAAGGATCCGAAGATCAGATGTAGTGGTGAAGGGTCCCAAATCCACTACACACTCCTTAACTAAGGAGTCTACAGAAATCTTGGCTCCAGAAGCCATCTCAACGTCCCAACTACGGCCCTGCCTAACTACCACCAGCCTACAACGCTCTACTAAGGATGGTGCAATGAAAGAATCAGAAGAACTAGAATCAAATAATATAGAGGTGGAAATACCACCAATACTACCTGTCGTCTCAATCACGGTACTCTGATGCTCAGCCTGGCGGTTGTCGACCACTGCGTAGATCCGATGACTCCGTGCCATATCTCCAACAGTAGGCTCTGAGCTCTGTGTCTTACCCTTGGTAGGGTTATGTGGGCAATCTCTCCAAATATGTCCAACAACTCCGCAACCATAACAGCTTCCTGGTCCTCTCCAGTGGGAAGCAGCTCCAGCTGGTACTCTAGATGACTGAGATACAGATCCTGATGATCCGGATATGGACTGCTGAGGTCTCTGCTGACGAGTTCCGACTGACTGAGCTCTCGGTGCACCCTGTGTCCTTATGGGACCCCTAGGAGGAGGCCCCATACTACGTCCTCTCTGTGCATCGAATCTCTGAGGAGGTTGGTAAGGTGGGTGGGTCTGCTGCTGCTGCTGCTGCTGTGGTGGCCTAAAAGAAGCTTTCCCTGAACTCTGTCCACCCCGTGGAGGAGGAATCCCCTTCGACCTCACTATCTCGCATCTGCTGGATACGGCTCCGAACTCGTCTCTAGCTGCTGTCTTCCCCGTGTCTCTCTCTCGAAATATAGGCCTTCTCCACGGCCTCTGCTAACGTCTGTGGGCAGTGAATGCGCACTGCGCCAGCTAAATCCAAGTTCAGGCCCCGGATGAACCTGTGAATCCGTACCTGCTCATCTTGCATATAGTCGACATACTGAAGTAGGTCCAGAAATCGACTCTCATACTCAGCTACTGTCATCAATCCCTGACGGAGGTCATGAAACTCATCTATCCGTTGCTGAATAAATCTCCTGGGTAAATACCTGCTCTTGAACTGCTCCTCAAATAGCTCCCAGGTAATCGTCTCTGAGTCGACATGGAGCTTCTGCTCCTCGGTCCTCCACCAGACTCCTGCTCCATCCTTCAGAAGATGGATCGCAACACGAGCTTTCATGTTGCTACTACAAGGACAGAGCTTGAAGCATCCGCCAAGCTCACCACAGCCTCTGCACTGAAAACCACTGTATCACACCGAATAGTGAGAGGGTCGTAGCTTCGGGATCTCCCTGATATGATCTGCAGGCGAAGTATGATGAATCCTAGGTCTATCTGAATGCTCCTCCCTCTGTCTAGGGCTCCAGACCTGTCCCTATGTCCTAAAATCTGTCCCCATGTCCTCTCTGTGGTGACTCTGCCTGCCGACTCTGCGCATGGAAATTCTCTCGCTCTGTGCTCCTCGATGTGTCGAGGGGATGCCTCGGGCATCTGCGATGGCTCCAAACTATGTCTAGCAATTCGTCCTCCCAACGGCTCTCCGCGTATAGCGGCATTGACATCCCTGGAGTGTCTCGCAAAATCGAGGCGTAAAGGGCTGCTACGGCCTACTCTGGCGGTGGTATGTCTAGGTCTATGTGAAGAGACCCCTCGCCCAATCCGCGCCTCCTGCACAGATCAAGGCGAGAGTTAGTTCATCGTTCTAGGTCTTGTGTCAGTTTTCTAAATTTGTTGTTTACTATAATTATCAACATTATGGTTTTATATTTTAAAAGAATAATGTTCTGCACTAAGTTAAGTGTTCCTGTTTCACGTTTTCTGCGTGTGCCCAAGGGTCCCAGCTTCGAACCCCTGGCTCTGATACCAAAAATGTAACGCCGTGAAAGAGACGACGTGCTCCCAAACGGCGGCGACGATGGCGCCAAGCAAAACATCCGTCCCGAAAATGCGACAAATTTTTTTTTTTTTTGCTTTCGCAAGTGAGTCCGCATACGAGACTTGAAACTACTTCAATCACGATAATGCTTTGAGGTCAAAGAAGTTTGATTTTATTTCATCGACGTTTCACGGGAGAGAAGGTGGTCGTCCCTTCAAATTACTAGCCTAAGGTCCGATAATATCGAGACAACAATAATTCGGAGGTTAACCTAGAATAAGATATAATTTATTTCGAGGTGAAAACACTATCCACTCGATTTTTGTTTATTTATTATTTATTATTATTATTACTATTATTATTATTATTATTATTATTATTTTATTCTATTATGTCGCATTGTCTCCCGATTTAATACATTATAACATATATAAATATAAATTTATATAAAGATATATATATAATTATATAAAAAGGGAATCACACATTATGGTATACACTGAAAGCCTTTGGTTTAATTTATTGCATTGTATGATTCTAATTGGTTTTGACATACATATTACCTAGTATGAATACTATACGAAAGTTTTGTTACAATTCATACCGCTTATTATCTTATAAAACATTTAACACTTTCTTTGGCCTAGCTAGGTAACCTTGCTCTTCATTGACTTGCAAAGTCGGTATTTCAAACTTAGCTTAAATGTGTTAGGTTGGGGCGGTGGGTATTCAATCCGCCACAAGTCCACCATTAAGACTCCCTACCCCCTCACCTTGCGTGTACACTACTTCCAACCAACCACCTAAAACCCCGATTTCACTTTATGATGAGGCAAATCAAATTTCTCGGGAAGGCGGCTTTCTTGTTAGATGTTGTCCCGCGTGCCGGATTGGAAGGAGGAAGATTTAATATAAGAAAATTTTAAGGTCAAGTTATTTTGAAATATTTCAAGTCACCACAGAATCAGATCAGATCTATGAGATCACATAAGCCCTCTCGCTGCAATTTGAATATAGTTAGTGCGCACCCATATACGGGATCTCGCAACCTCGCATTTGCCTCATAGACCATACTATCAACAGATCCCCTCTCGATCGATTGGAAGATCCTTGAGCATCTTGATCATGTTGCTTGCTCCGAATACACGCTGTCAAGATGGCGAACTTGTGAAGATCGTTGGGTGGTAAATAAGGAGCAAGCATGCATTTCTCTAAACACCTCCTTCTCGGGATCCTACAAGCGCGCATGAAGTTGCTTTGATGGCTTATACACACTTCTCATCGACTTCATCTTTTCTATTAACAAATAGCGGCGAAGGAAAACTCGCGGCGAAGCTCCTCCGTTTCCATTGGGTGCTGCATGGTGTGTACAAGGCGGGGATCTCCGAGAGTTGCTGCGTGGAGGGACAGAGTAGAGGGCGTATAAACAAGTAGTTTGTCCAAAATGTTGTTATCGGTTCGAGTCGCTCCCTTTTCTTTGCAAAGATTGCAGTGCAGTCTAAATGTTCACCGTGACATCAGTATTGCTTTGTGTATCAGTTGTCTATCGTGGCATACCTACTAAAAACGTATCATCATTTTCTTCTATATTAGCGAGTTATTCTCTCGGACATGATGTAAGGGTGATTGATGGTCTTGATTTTGAGACTGATTTTACATTTGTTGGGGCAGTTGCGAGTCACCCATGCGCTTGATATTTGTGAAGCTAAGACCACTCGCATTGCCTTTGTCCTAATCTGTAAGAAAAAAACGTTTAAATTCCTTGTAGCATTACAACAGTTGTTTAAATATTATTTGTGACAGTCAAAGACTTTGTGCATTAAGTTGTCATCGGGCATTATTATCTTGAAACGTATCATTTTTTTATTTTTATTTTTCATATTAACAGTTATTCTCTTAGACACGATTTAAGGGTGATTAATCTGGTTTTGATTTTTTTGAGACTAACTTTACATTTGTTTGGGCAGATGTGAGGCCTGCTATGCAGCTTGGTATTTGTGAAGCTAAGACCACTCACAGTCTACTAATCTGTAAAAAAAAAACGTTTAAACATTATTTGTAGGCATTGCAACAATTTAATTATTCGCTGTGGCAGTCAGTGCTTTGTGCATCAAGTTGATTCATTTCCTTCTACAATTGTCAATAATTTCACAATGGGCACATAGATGAAGAAGGTCATAAGAAAGTTAGAGCTTAGAATATTTCATTGTCTTACTAAAAACCATTTGAAAGTTTAAGCCCTTCCATCAAGTATAAAATGAGAAATAATGCTCTATCTTTCCAAGCTTTCCAACAAAGTTTTAATACATTTTCTTTTGTAATTCCTTTCCAATATTTCACAAAGAATTCAACAACCTTTCCAATGAATTTTTGAGAGTAAGAAATACTATCATTCTACTGCAACTTGTCCTTCAAAATCTTATTACAACACATCCTACTTCATATGAAATAATTTACAATAATGGAAGCTAGAGAGAACAAAGCAATATTACATTTCTTTCTCCACTCAAGGTGGGTAATTACATGATATTTTAATCATTGTCGACAACAAGGTTCTTGTGCTCCATAGTGTTCTTCATCCATGCTCCATGTTCCAAGTATTCAAATCATAACCAAGATAGGGGGAGAGGCAACACTCTCCTCCCAACCAAAACTCAATGGAGAAGAGAAGCAATCTCCTCCATTGACCCCCGAGCCCCAAACACAACACAATGAAGGATGGTCTCCAACTCAAGGCAACAATACTTGCTTCCACAATACAAGTTTCATTCACAACATTCAAGGTAAAAGAGAAAACAACAAGGAAACACAAATAACACAATACTTTGCACAAAAGGCTTTCATCCAAGCCAACAAGAGAAGGAACTATGGGAATGTTTTCCTTATGCCTCCCAATTGAGATGAGATGCCCATCCAAAACCCTCCACAATAAAACACAAGCCCCTATGACTCTTATGCCTCCCTCAAGTACCCCTTTTTCCTCCCATACTCTTATGCCTCCCTCCTCTTATGGCTCCCTCAAAGACAAGGTAGAATGTAAACATTCTTACCCAAGATGGGCATCCCTCTCAAACTCCCTCCACAATATCCTAATCTACTCTTTTGCCTCCCTCATGAGTATTCCCATAGACCTCTCCTATACTACACAATAAGCATTCAATCCATTTTTCACAATACACCAAAGTAAACATGCATTTTCACAATTTTAGCATAGAAGCAATAATAATATGAAAGCAAAAACAAAGGAGAGGGTTCCCTACCTCTCCATTGGAGAAGCCTAAACCAAGAAATTTGTCCAAGCTCCTTCCCAAATCAATCCAAGCATGCAAGTCCAAAAACTCTCTTTTTCTCTTTCTCCCAATTCTTCTCTCTCAAAAATAACAAAGGAGAACTCTTCAACAACACAAAAACAAAGCTCCAACCCCCTCAACAAGAGAGGAAGTTTCCATAAATAGACAAGAGGAAGAGTGAGGGTGATGTGGCTCCTTGGTAGGATGCCACATCACACATCCTCAAGACCACCTCCCTTAAGTCAACTCAAATCCCAAAACACCATAAATGGGTGGTTGGGTTGAATGACATCTCCAATCCACATCCATCCCTTCCCCATGTGTCCTAAGACACAAATAAATGCAAAAGAAGAAAAGTGCACTCCAAAGTCACATTTCCCTTCCCAAAACAATAAATAATCCCCTTTTTGGATTCCCAACCCATAGATATGGTTGGTAAGGGGTTTTAGGGAAGTGTGGGACAAGTTTAACTTGTCCCACAAGTCCCCCAAAATTGCCCTCAATCTCAAATTCGAGATTCCAAGAGTTTGGAGTGGTCAACACTCAATACCAAGCATTCAATACATGAGGAAACACAAGGCTCAAGGAGCCAACAATCAAAATTTATTACACCCACTTGACTTCCCTCAAAACTTAAAATTTAAAGCAAGATGTTAAATAAATCTAAACATACTTAACAAAAGTAATCTAACAAAGGACATCACAAAAGAAATCACCAACTAAAGCAAGTTAAAACAAGTAATAAAATTCTTACCCCTTGGTCACATTAGAAAATTTCCCCCTCATGGAAATTTTCTCAACACATAAAAGAATAAAGGTACACAATATAATTTACTAGTTGCCTTGACGACCAATGTTGTAACCACCCGACATCTTGTTGTGTTTGGTTCCCAATCCCCCTTTAGGTGGTGATCATGCTTTGTGTTTCTGAAAATACAGAATACCTCCCTCGGTCTTGCGGCCATGTTAAAATGTCCAAAATAGTCATGTGCATGAAATTTATTAACATCTATACGTAATCAAATCAATCATTATTTCTAGGTGTTTCGCTCGGAATGTTTCGGCTTCTGGGAATAGAGTTGCTTCTATCCTTTCATTCCTTTTAGAAACAGATGAGGTTAGGGTTAGGAGGAATACCTGTTGAATGTCGAGATGGTGTGCGCGTACCGTAGAGAAAGATCAGGCTGACTGCGGAGAACTCCTTTTTGTCTTGGAAGGACTACCTGCAAATAAGAACACAAGACCACAAGATTTTGATTAAACAATAAATGAGGAAACTGCCTTGGGCCCAGGAAATATAAAACTTCCCTTCGAAGGTGGTCAGTTCCCCTGCTAATATGAATTAACACAAAAGACTGCAAAATATCAATTAAATTATTTTGTTAAACTGGGTAGGGGGAAAGGCTGGTTTTCTGGTTTTGATCAGAGGAACCGATGGCGGTTATTGATGACCGATGCCGGTTACTGATAACCGATACCGGTGGGTTCTAGGATCTTCTTGGTAGCTATGGTGTTTGTAATGGCTGGTTTTTTGGATGGTATTAGGAAATGGGATGATTAGAAGTGAAAGAATGACAGTTAGATGCAATGGCACGTTGGGTAGTGGATTCAGAAACGGATTTAGGAGGACTGAGATTCAAGAAGCATAAGAAATGTTATAACAAAAGGACATGTAAGATCTGACTTACTGGTTTTGACCGAGATGCAAGTTGATCTCCTTGGTTGTAAACACTTCTGGTTTCTTTACTCGTCTCTGCTCTGTCAAGTGAAGATCTGGACTCTGTTCCTCGCTCGCAATGCTCTCTGTTGATCCAGAAATCCTTTGACTGATCTCTCCAATGAAATTCCGATCCGTTGTTTTGGTTTGGGGAGCCCATTTATAGGGAACCGATGGCGGTTGCGTAACCGACGGCGGTCGAGTAGGAACCGGCATCGGTAAGGAAAAAGTAGGCTATTTTTAGTAAAATAGCCCACCTTCCCTGCTTTTCTCCCGAGAGATCAGTTGCGGGCTTGGTCAAGTGGCTAGAAGGTCGGCTTTTGGTGCGAGTAAGGAGGCATTAGTTATGGATGTGAGTCTAGACCAAGTCATGGGTCTTAATTAGGTTAGTTTAGGGTTAGGGCTAGGTCATGATGAGGTGGCAAAGTGAGGTGGCGGGTAAGGTGATGTGGATTTATCAATTATAAGGTAATTAATAAATAATTGTGTAAAGTTTAGGTAATGAGGTTAGGTTGCGAAATGGGATGCGGGTCACAAGGGGTCGTAAGACACGAATTTGGTGTCTACACTAGGTCTAAATCACAACTTAATTATGCATTTCATCATTATCCAAAATTGCAGTAATGTAAATTCAACAACTACAGTCTACTCATCATGGCGAAGAAATCCAATGTTAGAACACATGCAATATATCCATATAAAAATAATATCGGTATCCAATAGTCTGTCCATGAGTCGGTGTAGATCATACTAAAACAAAGTCCAATCCTAATCCAAATGCATCTAGTCACAAAACATCATGCTAATCAACATAAGTATAAGTCATGTCCGTATCTAAAGTCTACATAACTCAAAATGATAATCAACTAAGTGTCGTAGGGAAGTGGGCATTACGAAACAAATATCATATATACCATCAAGTCGGATCAAAATGACCTGGATCATTTACAAAGTAAACATAACAGAAAAATACTTGTACATAATTCCAATTTGTTATAACAAATTCCTTATGACATTTACATTAAATTTCTCTTTTTGGATGAAACATGCAAGTGATAAATACCATGAACCATAAAGGTAATGGATTTTAATTCTTGGATGCATGATCCTTTTTTTTTGGTAAAATCTCTCAAAATATGTTACTAGATAGAAATTTATGTCTTTATTCCCACCCATTAGGATATTTGGATTCCCTTGTAGAATTATAGCAGGCTTCACACTCAAACCCAAATTTTAATAATTGTACATTAATGGAAGAAAACTACTTCCGGTATGGTAGGTGAGTGAAGTTTATTAGTGATCTCCACGTCACAACCGAATGGAAATTTCATTTATCTACTACACTTTTGGTGTTCTCTATCCATATCCTTTTCTTTCAAACATCACCAAGCTTCCTTTTGAAGCCTCTCATGTGTCATCCTTTATAAAGATTTGCATGTCTTAATTTATTATGTCATACATCCCTAGGAATATTACCCCGAGTTATCCCAAAGAAATTATACCTTTAGTATTGATTTTCATGCACATTATTTTCTTCATATGTTTTGTACACTCTTATAATTATTCCAAATTTTAAAATACATGAATTTATTATATTCTCTCTCGATGCCTTTGCATCAAACACTCTAGGTAGAAAAAGTAAGCTTCGTCTCACAAGTTAGCTCTGGGTTCGAACCATCCGACTAGTCTCCTTTGTCTAATACATGTCACAACTTCTTCTACATGACCCCTGCATTTTATCAAATACTCTTTGTACTCATTTTTGCACATATTATTTATGACCTTTGTGTCCAACACATCATCAATATTCTTATCCTTCTTCTTTGACAAATTTCCTTTCCAATTTACGGCCTCTTCTATCTCATGCATGTCCTGTTTTAATTCCTTTGTGCACCACCCTTCAACCTTGAATGTAATAGTTTCTCCCTTATGTAAATCATATAAATTAGAAACATCCATTATTGGTGAAATATCTAATTCTTTTGGTAACTCTATATTGAACATATATGTCTAAATTTTCTGCAATAGCTTACGTGGTGAAATTTTCTTCAATTTCAACTTATAATTAGTTCCTTTAGGAAATATTTCCTTCCATAAAGATGACACTACTTGATCTCGTTATTTTAATTATGTGGTTTTGTTCCTTACATCCACTTGTTCTTTGTAACATTTCTCACTTCTCTCCAATTTATCTTGCAGCTCCTTGTGTAGCAGTAGCATATATTTTGCATACTCTTACTGATTTTTCTCAAGTTGTCTATTACCCCATGTAACTATGTGACTCATTTTTAGTCGATCCCATAAATAATTTAGAATCGTTTCCACACTATAATTATATTTATTTAGTTGTTATAGGATAATTCATATTCCTCTAATATCATATCTCATTATTTTCACGCGTGTCTCTATACGCACCCAAAATTGCATGTGCTATATTGTCGAAAACTGTTATGAAATTCCCAATGATGATTCATGTACTTTAAGAAGTTGTATGAGCTCCTAAAACCATTGACAATGTATATTTGTAGCCTAGACATTCTTATTCAAATTTTCTATGCTTTCTTCCATCTTCCCACTTCATTCTATGCATGTTTTGGCCTTTAGTACTAGGACCGCCACCTGCGCACAGGGGTGGGGTCCTACACACTTTTTCTAGATTTATTCTTGCGTGATTTTAACATACGTGGTTTCACTTAACTTTACTTAAGGGTGCGTTTGTGAACCAAATTGCCTAAAAATGGTCTTGATTGTTTGGTATTATTTCCCTCTACTATTTTTGATAGATTTATCTAGTTTGAACTTCCTCTTCACCTAATGATTTGACACTCCAAGGCTACATTGTGCATGAAGGCACATCCCACCCAATTCTTATATATTCCATGCTTTTATTCAAGCAAATGGCCTGAAAGATTTTTGTATCTTACATAGTATTGCTACTATAATCCTGTTGGAAATTACATAGCGAAGCTCTGTTCACTTGTGTTATCTCTCTTCCACCGTATTACAAGTAGAATGCCTTCAAGATACCATTGTTCAAGTGGCTTATCCTATTGTTTCCTTTGCATTCTTAATTCCATTAACTAACTCGTATGGACACAAAGAGAAATAAAGGAACAAACTCGGGGAGATGATATATATCAACCATATTTTCCAAAGCTCTTTCTCATCCAGGTTGGAATTACTTGTTTGTTTCCTTCATTTTAAAAATTATCAATTTTGATTCATTCATTTCAAATACATATCAAATAGAGTATCAAAATTGGTCATTTCGGTTCATTAAGCAATTACTTGAATAGATAAAAACATTAGAAATATTTCTCTTTGACACTCTTTTGGGGAAGTAGTGGGGAACAATAGCTCTTCTACAGTTATGATTTGTTCTCTACCTCTGAGGTATGTGTTTTAAGGGTTTTGATTAAATTAGTTTAGTTGTTTTAGATCTACATCCACATAATTGCACAAGTACTTAAATACAACCTCTTACGATTACTTTTATTTAATTTTTTTATTAGATTAGAAGCATTGTTTAAAAACACATAAGAGATCAAAAATATTTACTTTTATTAGATTAGTTTGCTTCCACTATTTTTTTCATATATACTGTGAAAATTAAAAAAACATAAATTAAATTTCCTTTGATAGTTACCTTATTTTATCAAAATCAATTCAATTCATTCCTTATAACCATCAATTTCCAAAACAAGAGAAAACATTTGGTTGTGATCCACTTTGGTCCCACAACCCAACGGGCCAGAATTATTGACCAACATTGATATGGGTTTACGCTTGTTAGTTTTATACATAGCTGCTAGGTATTCTAAGAAGATAGAACAATTAAACACATTAAAAATTGCATCTAATCAAGCCTACAATTATTTGACTTCTCCTGAAACATGGTTTGATTATGCACATGATCATATAAGGACCATAGCCTCCAAAAGTTTATGGTTATGATCCCCAGGCCCCACATTCCAAAGGGCTTGTTGACCATTAAAGATCAACACCGATTTTCCTACATCGGTAGTTAGAGCATCACCAATTCCACCTGACATTATTGCACAAATTTCAATATTGAACATAGCAACTTATTAGGCAAGGGATTTCTAGACTATCTTTGTAAAATCACCCACAATCATCGTAGTTTGATTACACCTCTCATTTCATGACATTTTCTAAAAATCTATACGAGGCGGCCATAGGTCACTTTCCACGTGTTCCATAACCAGTAGATAGAATTTTGGTAGAGATCGATATTGAATAGAGCCTCAAAGTAGTTATTCTATCCGATCAATCAATCATGCCACTTCAGCTTAGGACTCATAGATCCTTATATTGCATGTTGAAGACATAAGTTTTCCTCATTAGCTTGTTCATTGTTACCACACTCACATCCATTTGTATTCTACACCGGCTATCTTAGCATGACCTTGGGAAGTCGGTGTGAACAAGGTCACGTGTTTTATTTGTTTTGTACGAGTCTCTACCAAGTTTTAGAATATATTTCCTAAATTTTTACTCAAAAATTCCATTTACCATTAGTCTGGACCCATTTCCTAAACCCATGTAGTCACACCACCTTCTTAAAGAATAGATGTGTAATTCTTGTTGTATCACTTTTCTTCTTTCCCTGTAATAAAATGTTTCTTTATTGAATATCTATCGACTACCATTAAAATGGAGTAATTTTAATTTTTCATCCACATTAAACCTAACAAAAATACATGGTAATGTTTTCCCATGGCTTCCTTGTTATGGGAAAATGTGTATATAACAATGTGTTTTATTTACATGAAACTTCAATCTAGTAAACATTACATCCTAACAAATTATTTCACAAATCCATGTTCATTCCTAGTGAATAATATCATTCCTTTAGTTGCACTAATGTTTTCTCATCTTCTAAGTTAGCTTCTAAACCTCCAAAGTATGTTTCTCCTAATTTATTTCTCACGCATTCACTCTTGTGGTATACACAATTGTGCTACTCTTTCGGTATAACATTTCTTCCTAGGGAAAATAATCTAACCATAGCATCATATCCAGGCACATTGGTTCCTTGCATGCCTCCCTTCATTCCTTAAAATAATTTTGTTGTGAATATAAATCCTTCATCATTTTAAAACCCATGGTTTCATTTTGCATTTCTATCAACACCAACACTCTCCTACTCAACTTGTTTACAACCTTGTTGGACTTCTTTCTCCTATGATTTAATAAAAATTAATAACTCTACTCATTTCATATATATTTGGCTCAACATAACTTAGATATTTCTAAACTCTAATGCCTAATGATTAGTATACAAGAACAAATCATTAGGTAACAAGTAATGTCTCTACCTCTTTATTATCTACACCATCACGTCAAATTCCTTAAAACAGCTCAATTATATTATCCTCACATAATTAAAATTTTCAATGAAGTAGGCTATGGGTATCACTTTCTAACCTAATATTACACTAACTGATATTCCAATCACATAAAAATCTACCTGAAATACCATCTTACAACTATGAAATTCTAATAGTGATTACATTATAATCCTTTGTTTCATTTATCAAGAGTTTTTCTCCTATTCCATTTTGCATACAAGATCCTTGTGATCTACCTCATTGTCTTTGTGATCATGACACATATGTCATTGAAGTTTTTTATAAAAAATCTCTAGAAACTTGCTAAGACAATAAATCTTCACGGATTTCTAAAATTTCTCATTGACTCCCACTCTAAGAATATGCAAACCTTTTCATATTCCATATGTAATCCTTCTTTGGATATCACAAATCCCATGTAAACTAACTCTTCACCCATAAATTAGCACTTCCTTATGCTCACCAGCAACATTTCTTCCCATAACTACTTCACCACCTTGTGCAGGTATTTGATATGATCATCATTTTCCTATTAAACACCAATACATCATTTAGATATAAAAATTAAAACTTCCCAATGAATGTATATAAAACTTCATTCATCATTCTCATGAAGGTACTCGTGGAATTGGTTAAAATGGATGGCATAAATAACAACTCATAAAATCGTTCCATTGTCTTGAATTTTGTATTCCACTTATCTCCTTCTCAGATGCATATGTGATGATTTCCACTTTTCTTATCATTATTTTCAAATATATCGTATTCCACTAAGGAAATCCATTACAAATCTATCATAGGTAATGTAAACCTATGCTTGATCGTGATATTTTTATTTCTCTAGAATCAACAGATATGCGCCATTCCCCTCCATTCGTCGGTTCTAGAACTACTTGAACTTCAATTGGATTCAATATTTCACGCACTAGTGCTCTATTATGTAAATCTTACACTTGTTTCCACACTTCCTCCTTTTCTCCTATGACCATTCAATACAGAGCCTTGTTTGGAATAATAGACCCAGGTATCAGGTCACTCTAATGACTAATAATACACATTGGTGGAAAAACCTATTTTAATTCCTCTCTTATGATGTCTATGAATTATCCGACCATTATTTTCACCTTTGTAGGTACTTCTTCCTTTTCAAATTTCTGCACACTTCTTATGGTACAAGTGTATAGAAATTTTTTTCTTCCTCCACATCTCGGAATAATTCGTTTCCTGATACTTGTAAAAATCTTTTAAAAACTCCGTTGCACACATCTCCCTTCTCATTGTCCTTTAATGGTGATAAATTGAAATTTTGCGTATCCCTCTCAAGGCGAATGTTTTTTCACACCAATCATAGAAAACCTTCCTATCATACTTCCAAGGTCTCCCTAGAAAAAGTCAATAAACATCCATAGGAATTATTCACATAACCACACATTGCAGTAATTCCATACCTTGAATTTTACAATCCTTTGTTCATTCACAAGGACCTAGAGTCCATTTTGTAACTGTGACAATTTGTAAGGATGGGGTTGCGAAATCCTCTTCATCCCCAAATTCACAACCATTTCTCAAGAGACAATAGTTTCCATGCTTCCAGTTTGTCGAGTAACACCTTGCAACATTTTCTCTTCATGTGTAGCTTGTCACAAATAAATTCTTTCTCTACACATGTTCATCTAATTTCTACGCCTTCTTGAGAAATAACTTTCTTATGATCGAATATTATATGCGAGTTTTTCCTTTGGCATATCCCATATATCCCAGTGATTTATTTTCACCATGCCCTACATGCATGCCTTATTTTGTGTGCTAACTATTCACTTCCCTTTATGTATTTGAGAATTCAGTTACATGATGCCTAAAAATTCGACACTTAGAACATGATCCAGAGAATTCCAATCCCCTTATTTGGATAAATTTTCCATTCCCTCTTTGATGAGTATGACGTTCCATCATCCCACACACTAATTTAACCATGCATTTTTGTACTATTTTCCTCATCTTATTGTGTTCTGCTATATCCTCGGCCACCTCCCCGTCTTCTATTCGCATTTCACCTTCCTCTGTTTTCTACACTTTAAATATTGTGCCTTAAATTTTCTTCTACCATCAAGGCTAGTTTATTCAGTTCTTCCACTGTCTGTGTCTAAAAAAATCTGATTTCTTCTTTAATTTCAAACCGCAAGCTATTGATATTTTGTGTGACATTCTCTTGTTTAACTTCCATAAGTTTATATGTTATCATGATCTTATGAAGCACTTTTGTGCAATCCTTTAACAAAATCTCTTTTTGCCTCAATTTTTTCGTTTATTGAATAAACTAATTTTGTTGTCAGATAGAAATAAATTGCTTCTCATTTCTGTGAAAATGTGACCCCAATGTACTATCTTTTCCTTTTAACATTTTTTCCATTCATTTTGTACATATTTCCACTAACGCCACATGCTCTTTCAGCTTAGTTTTTTCCAGTATGAGGTTTTGCGGGTTGGCCATATCTTCAAACTAAACGGATTCCTCCATACTTGTGATCCAATCCACAAACTCTTTTGGATCTAGTCTTTAAGATAACTAAGAAATATCCATCCTAGGTATACAACCGAAGCTTAAAATAACCTACATTAATCATGCCTTTCTAGCACCTATGGCTTTTTCTTCATCTTGTTCATCTTCGGCAACTTCTTCATTTCGTGTGCCTCCTACTACTACTATGCATTAATAATAACTTTGTTCATCTAGCACTGCAAATCCTTTTTACGCATCTTCTTTAATAACCTTAAGCCT
This sequence comes from Taxus wallichiana var. yunnanensis, assembly GCA_018340775.1. Taxonomy (NCBI): domain Eukaryota; kingdom Viridiplantae; phylum Streptophyta; class Pinopsida; order Cupressales; family Taxaceae; genus Taxus; species Taxus wallichiana. Next base: position 671,045,051 of record CM031234.1, read on the forward strand.
CTTCCTTACACCCCTTGGATTTTTCATTATTTGATCTAGTACTCCCATAATAGTTGTTTTGACTACATTTTCTACTCTCAGGTTAGAAACTTTTCTAGGTGGAATCTCCACTTCTATCAATAGTTTCCTCGTGATTGATGTTATACCAATCGTTCCAAATTCTAACCTATCTTCTAGGTGTGCATCTATACTTTGATACTAGTTGATACTCATCTAAAATTCGGGGTTATATACACTTACTCTATTTTCTTATTTCCTTGGATACTTTAAATTTTCTTGATTATGTGATTAATGGTTAAAATTAATTACAAACACACAATAGAAAGAAAAACATGAAATCATGACAATAATAAAAACCAAGATGATAATTAATTTCATCCTAAAATATAATACATCTTTGGGTCTTCTTAATAGATGAAATTATATATATATATATATATATATATATATATATATCATGCAGAAAATATAATTCTTACATCACTTATATATTTTCGATCTATATTGCTTGAAGACCTAGATCTAATTAGAAGCTCTTGGCTTTTTCTCGGATCTATCAATCAAGAAAACCTTTGTCTCCATTATACATTAACTCAACATAAAATGAATTATATGATGAAATTTTTTTCTATCTATAGAATCAAATGACCAAGCTCGCTACTTGCTCTCTAGCTTTGGAAAGGGTTATCGACACTAGCTACTAGACCATTTTCATTAGATCTAGCTCGATTTGTCAATATTTACTATTGGATTCATGTTATGGACCATCTAGATAAAAGATAATTATGATGCTTTTATCCAACTTACAAGTGATTCACATTTGTCATGGTAAGAAGATCTTTATTTTGGATACTTCTAGCCTCAAAGATGATAATGCTGATGTAATATGGGCTCTAATGCAATCTATAAAATATTAATAGCTCTTAAGCATCCTTCTAATGAAGCTTCAATCATAATGGGCTCTCTAGCATCCTGGAAGTGGTGTCAACAAAATAATATCTCTCTTACCTCTATATTGATGAATGGGCTCTAATGATATCGTGATGATTTGTCGATGGACTCTCTCGGTCTCTATGTTGAATGATGGATCTCTGCATCAATAATTTCATTTTAAAAAATATTGTTTAACGAAAATGACAATAATATCTCTATAATGGGCTCTTTGGTCAATAATATTATTGTTAGGAAAATATAGTGATAATATCTATTATGAGGATTTGCACGAATCATCTCGCATTATAGGGCTTTATGAACTAATCATCTCCATTCTCCTGCTTTTCATTAGTTGACTCCAAGAACATCTACATATTGATTCCTGTAATCTATTCAAACTTCTCAAATAGCTCACCAAAAACTCTTTGAGATCCTTCATGAAGTATTCACTTCAAACTCCTCTCCATGAGCTCGTGAAATGTGAATCCCTAATCCTCTCCTCAAGAACATTGTGCTCCTCCTAAATCTCCTCAATCTACTCTATAAATGAATAGAGACACTTGAGTTGTTGTGTCATGTAGGGGTTGTAATATTAAGTGGAAAATTTACTTAATGTCAAACCCACCAAAGACTAAATTGTCATGGAATATAATTTATATTTAAAATATAAGTTTGGTGGATTCCATATCAGGTCGGTGAAGTGTTTAAATTTTAAAATATAAGAGTGACCAAAAATATGGACACCCACCTTGATATAAATGAAGGTGATCTCATTGACATCGGGACATATATTTTGTAACACACAAACCGTGAAGAACTCTATATAATAAGAAAGTAACAAACTTATCCAAGTAGTACATGTGAGCATTTTGAAGATACATGATCCAAATGATGTACTCATGAGAAAATGTATATGACACTTTGTAATTCCTCCATGAAGGTGTAAATGTTGGGATCGGTGGAAGTCTTTGGGTGACATGTTTATTCTAATTATAGATAAGTTATTTTTACCGAAAGGTTTTCAAACTTATATCTTGTGTCTTATTTTAGTTTTCTTTAGTGTTTAAGTAATCAATTTAATATCTAGTTCATTTTGTTATGTAATATACCATACTTTACTATTCAAACGTAAACTATAATCTTAAGTAATTTATTATGGTGGATACTTAATTTTTTGTTGTTATTTATCTTCCTTGTTTCCTAACATGTTATTAAAGCAAGTGTATATTCTTGTATAGGATAAATATGGTTGTTTTTATTTTTAAGTGTAAAGAATCTTTTAGATGTGAAGGAGTTGAAATTTTCAAGATGCATGAAACCCTAACAATTTTTGTGCGGTTATTTTAGTATTACAAGATTCAAAATCCCTAACTCATATGAATTAAGAAAAATTGTAGTGTTTGCATACATTAAATTTATATGAACGATAAAAAACTAGGAGTATATTGACTCTACTTAAATAGATCTATTGTTTTATAAATTGCATCCTTCCTCTATTTTTCTCAACACTTTCATGGCTTTATTCCTTTCTTCACGGTTTATGTTAGTCTTGAGTATCTTATTCGAGTGTTTCATAACATTTCTTATTATTGCACGGTTTTTTGAATTTTTCACAACTTATTTGAGTGTTTCATGGAATTTCTATGTGTTCCACGTTTGTTTTTATTAACATGGATTCCTTAGTCTTTTATGTAACTGCTATGTTTTAGACGGACTAATTTTTTGTTGCATAGTTTCCAGTCATGGTGTGTGGAATTTGTCATTTTATATAACGTTCTTCCTTTACTCATGTACCTTTCCCTTTAATTTGCATGATTCTATTTTGGTTGCATGAAATTCTACGTTGGGCAGTAGCTTGTTTGTTGGTTATGCTGCATTCTTCTTGTTTTGGAGATTCCATTTTTTTGCGGAATTTTCTTTGTTGAAGAGACTTCCTTTGTCTCGTGGTAAATGATTTTTCTCAGTGGAATTTCTATCTCTCACAAATTGTTTTCTCATAATTTTTGGGTTCGTTTGATAGGCGTAATTTTAATTGTCTAATGGAAATCATTTTGTTTCATGGAGTTTACGTCTAAACAATAAAAGTTCTGAAAAACCCAAAAATCTTTTTTCTTTTGTATTGGTGCTTCGGAAGTTCATTGTTGTATATCTTATTGTCTTTCCTTCTGGCCTCTCATCTTCTATTCTATTTGTTTTGCTTCCTCCCATCTTGGTTGTCATAAATTTCTTCAGTGTTGTAAATGAAGTGCTTGGAATCAAAAGGTTTTCTCTTTGTTTTCAATTATGTGAAAGTTTATTTTCTTATAACCAAAGATATTTACAACTACTAAAACCCACATAACACTAATATTTAAATTTTTCTATGTTTATTTTAAATGGCTAGTTCTTCTCTCAATTGTTAAATGTTACAACTACAATATTTTGAGAATTAGGATTAAAACCATCTTTATGGCTCGAAAGCTATGGGTTTTTATTATTGGTTTTGATAAGAGACCCACACAAAGAGAAGATAACCCTGAAAGATTGTTATATTCACCCAAAAATCTTAAGAGACCATGTCCATCCGATTTTAGAGTATCAAAGATAAATTCCTGTTGCATACATGCCACATGGAGTCTCCATTTGATGCATGGAATCAATTGCAAACTATGCGTAAAGTGAAACTTTTGGACAAGCTTAATGAAAACATTTAATTCATGCAAAGCATATTAGAGAAAAACACATAGAGAGTACACATAATAATAACCTAAACACTCAATATATTATTATTAATAAAAATTCTTTTCTCTATTACACGGACCCATAGGTATAGAAAAATATATAAGAAAGCTGTAGGTTATGAATACGGAGTCAAAAAGTAATGATTCTCTCTTAGAATATTGTGGTTGTTAGACATGTACAAACAATAATATATTACTAATTCTATTTTTAATATATTATAATATCCATATAAAAACTAAATTACCATATTAACCATATTGTAATAACCACATGATAAATGAATCAAAATATAAATACTAATTTACTAAACCAATATTATGTGAACACTAATTTTTCCTAACATCACCCCTATTAGTGTTTATATTGTAGAGAAACAATAAATATTCTTCTGCATCTTTCCTCCTCTACATGCTCATGATCTTGGCAAACAACTTGAACTTAAAGTAGAAGAAGGAACACATCAACTTCTTATCAACTATACACTATCAAAAACACATCTCGATTCAACTTTTGCAGAACACATACATGATCCATATACTTGTTAACCAATCACCGTAGTGAACACATATAACCTACTTAATGTGGGAACTCAAGCAAGAACAATCTTCATAGCTTCCAATGATTATACAAATATTTAGCAAAACCATAGGCATGAATAAGAACACATTTAACTATTCAACCTCTTCAAGTATCATGATGTTACATTTCCTTGTTCTTTCTATTCTCAATTATGTTATTAAATCATGGAATTATATATTAATCATTACTCAATATGAACATACTACAAAACACACACAACTAAAATTAGAATTTTGAAACCATAGTGGAAAGAAAAATACACACCAAAAAATACCACCATAGCTTTGTGTGGCCCTGTTTGGTGACTAAAGAGAGGTTAGTGATTGACCTCTATCATCCTGTTCTTCCATCCTCTAGTTGATGTACTTATAACTTATCTAGATTTTATCATGAACCTAAAAAACACAAAATTTAGATGTCGCAGACAGGAAAATAATACATGTAGGAGAAATGAAGTATTTATTTAAAAAAAAGCATACTTTTATAATGACTCACTTTTTTGAATATTTTGATTTTATGAAAACAAAATAATCCTTGACTCAAAAATCTAAATTTGAAAATTATTTTGACAAAAATACTAGGGCTAGACACTATGAGGACATTATTACAATACTATTTGCTTACGTGCCTTTTTGACATCAACAATACTAAACAAATATTATAGGAATTTCACTATCCATACAAAGTAACACAAGTAATTATAATACCTTTACATTGACAATGAGAATAAGGGATTTTAGACTCGACAATTTATCGCATTGAATATGTGGTAAAAGGTAGAATACATCATACTATATTTTTAATTGAAATGTACATTTTTAACAACCCAAACAACTTGATTAAATAATATAAAAATAAAACATGATTATAACATAAGACCCACGTGCACATAAAAAAACAAAATTAATAAAATTTTCATACTAATGGACTATACTTAAACAATTTATTAAATCACAAGAATATATTACTAAAAATACATACTAGAATGAATCGACGGTGAAGGATAATTTGATCGATGGATGTGGAGAATTGACCACCGAGTCTAGCTAGCTTTGAGTTACCACATGAAGGCATTATGAGTAGATTAAAATTAATACAAAGAGATACCAATATAGAATCATGTGTACGATCGGTGATGGAAAGTGCATCATATAATAGCTACTTGAAATTCAAGTCCACAAATAATTTAACTTATAGTCATCGTTAATCATTTCATCATTTCTTCTAAACCCTAATTTGGGGTGTTACATTTTTCTTGCGAGAATGTTTCAAGGATCGAAATAAACGAACCAAATTTATTTAGAAGATTTTAAATATATATGTTTGAGGAAAGATCAATTTATCATTAATTTTTTATGATCAATACCCTTTTATTTATATAACAATAACACTTAAACAACAACACTACTCCTCAACAATCATGTTGGAATTAGGTCTGGAAAATAGATGACTTACGCCTACTCTAATACAAAATTAAACTTTTTGATGAACTTTAAGAAATTATTTAATTCATCCAATGTATGTTAGGAACAAACACAAATAGACTATACAAGACAATAATTAAATACTCAATATATAATTAATAATCACACTCTCTATTATCTATTACACATATATGTAGGTTTAGAGAAATATATAGGAAAATTATATCCTATGAATATGGATTCAACAAGCCATGATCATCTCCTGGAATCATGTGGTTGTCAAAACCTTACAAATAATAATATATTTCAAATTATATTTGTAATATATTAGATTAACCATATAACAACTATATTACCATATTAAACATAGGTTAAATACCACATGGTAAATAATTAATAATGTAAATTTTATGATTTATTAAACCAATATCACGTGAATACTAATTTTTCGTATCATGAAGGTAGTCACCTTTGTAATATAATTAAATTAATCATGGAATTTCTTACAACTTCAATGAAAGGAGATGAGAAGATAGTTAATTACTTATCTAATATTAATCACATTAAGGATCAATTAAATGGTTGTAATTATGAATTAATTCAAGATAAATTGTTATACATTATTATTCAAATTAGTATTCAACGAAATTTAGAAATGATGTTTCTATTTTGAAGTATAATTATGAAAATAAATCTGATTTATCTAATTTTTATACCTTATATTCTCTACTCATTCAATAAGAAATAATAAAGGAGAAATTCGAGTCAAAAGAGAACGACTCTTGAAGATTGTTTTGTTGGTGCATATGACTTTCCTTGTCATCCTATGGGTCTCATCCACAATCACGTGATTATTCATCTTGCTTAGTGATTTCATAGGTCTTATGAGTTATATGACAAGTGGCATATTTCATAATAGAATATGTCATTTTCATATGCATTAGTTGCATCATTGGAGTTACACTCCCTATTTAGAATTGTAACTCCACTTTCCATTTTACAGGGAATGATTTTCTAAGCACATGAGTTATACAACACTCTTGTATGTACACTCTCTTGTTAGCTATGAGTGTGAGCAAGAAATGTTTTTATGCATAATTTTCCATTATTATGCGATTCTTGCTAATTAATTTTAGCATCTCATCACCGTCGAACTTCAACCTCTTCGATGTGTATGGGGTTCTATATTGATGCTTGTTAATCACTCTCGCATGGTATCATATCTCTGTTGGTAAACTGAACTCATGATTTTGTGTTGCTGATTACTTTTGGTTTCATTTTTATTGTTCCTCTAGTAATTTCTCATTCAATTTATTTGGAATCTTGCTAACTAGTATTAAAATTTGTTTTTGGGAATTTTTGCATTTTCAAAGTTTTTGCATGTGTAGGTTATTGAATTTCACCTTTGGATTTAGCTTGTTATGGTTACATTTGGTGGGAAATAACTTTTAGAAGTTGGTTTTGCATTTTTAGTCTTATTTGAAATTTTTAATTGGAAGTAAATGTGTTGTTTTCGGATTGTTTCACCTCCTCTATGCCTCGATTCTCCTTTACGGTACCCATTTGTTGCTTCTTTTCATTTTTTCCTACTCTCCTCCTAGTTCAACTCATAGATCTAGGTCAACCAACTCCCTAGGTGAGTTAGTGTGTGAGTTGCATTAGTTATATTTCCAACAATTTTCTTTTCCTTGGACTTCCCTTGGTTTATTTTGCATTGGGTTTTCCTTTCTCTGCATTGGTTATTTTGCATTCAAAACTTTCTAGTCAAGCCATCCATTTCTTTAGCTTTGCATTACATGCATTTTTATTCATTTTACATTCAACTTGTTTGCATTGTCTAGTTCCATTGAGTTTTGCATTACTGCCCTCCATTTACATTGTTGGCCTTGTTGGTACCTCAAGTTTCACTTTGAATTTTTCATTATATGCGGGCCTTTTCTTTTGAGTTGAACTCCTAGGATCCGTGCAATACATCTAACATTAATTTTCTATGTGTTGAAGCTTTTCTTCCCTACATTGTTCAACCCTCCATTACTTTCTCTAGCTATCCACCCTCCTCCCAATATGTTAGTTGTTTCTCCCCTATCTTGTAGTCATTCTACCAACATCTCCCGACCTCCATCCATCTCCCTAAACGTGGGGTTCATCCTACTTTTTCTCTTTGTAGTCCGCACCCTCCTTTATTGATTGTACCTTTCATCATGTTCTAAAACCTTATGTCTCTTATTTTGTTGTTTTTAGGATATCTTAAAAATTAATGTCGTTTTTCTAAACTCAAGTGGCTTCATATTATAAGGTGGGATTTTATATATGCGGTCAGATTTTTAAATTAAGTGGACTTTTAATATAAAGGTTATTGTAATTTATGTGAAGTTGTTTTTAATGGGTTTCGGGTATATAAAAATGTGGGTTACATTTTAATTTAGTGTTTAGGATTTTTTTATAAGTGTTGCGTGTGTTTTAGAAATGAGTAAGTTAATATAACGGTGGTTTATATTTATAGTTAGATCTTAGGTTTTAATCTTAGGGTCCAATTATCATTTAAGGTTAATTAAATTTAGTTGTAGAAGTTTTTTTAAATTAGGGATCTAATTTGTAAGATTTTAATATTATAGATTAATAGTATTGATTCATTTTCTAATTAATTTTTTTAAAATTAATTGTTGTCCTTTAAATCCCTAAAATTAGAATTATTGGATTTTTAAAGTTTGATTTTTAAGTTTTATTGGGTGATTTTTTCTCCTAATCTTTTTTGAAGTATTTTGTATCATTAATAGCATTTTTGCCTTCCGAAGCTTTTGGAGTGTCTTGAGGTCATCAAGACTCATTTCGAGTCATGTTTTACATTATAATAACACTTTTTATTACTTACAGGACTAGTAAGCATGTCCACCATAGTCATGCACTAAGGGGTTTTTGTTATGACTGAGATGTTGATTCTCACATAGGAATATATAATTCTCCCCTTCTATATTTTTCTTGTTTTGTGCTTTCTTATGGTGTCAATTTTTTTGATCAATGAACCTTTATTTTGGTCTCTAATCTTGCACGTTATTACCCCGATTATAAGGTGAGTGCGGACTCATTCTCGGCGCACGCATCAGATTGATTATAAACAATGCAATATACTATAAAGTTCCAAAATCAGGGGGTGTTAATATTGTTTTGGGGTGGTTGTGCTTTTTTCTTTATCCTTTTGCATTCCTTCTTTCTCTCTCTTCACTATGGATGCCTCCAAAGTACCTTTTCTCACACAATTCAATTTTTTCAAACGGAGATCTAAAATTTCTATAGTTTTACATAATAAGGGTTATTTCGTGTCTCCATGGGAGTAGAGATTGAACCTTAAGATGAACTTGAAAAATCTATTTGGTGTAACTATTGTAATGAATCCTTAGGTCTTATCTATATATGTATCTATCCCAAATTTCTCTTCCACATCGAAAATTTATCAACACCTACTTAAGTGTGGAAAAAACTTGACAATATGTTTAGGAAACAAGATGACATTAGAGCGCATGATTTGGAGAATGAAGTACTAGGGTTAAACCCTAGTGACTTTCAAAACCTATAAGCCTTCTTCTTAGATTTTTCCACACTAGATTTATTTTAAAGGAATAAAAAGTGGAGAAGAAATACTCTTAGATTTTATCGTCGATTCTTTCTAAGATAGGTCTGAATAATCTGTCTTCATATTTAATTTCCACACCATCAAATATGCCTTTGGTATTCCTTGGAAAATTACCTCATTTGATAGTTTTTCATATCAATGAATTCGAGAAAAAGATTAACTCATTAAATGGGGACTCTAAAATCCAATTCATGTGCCCTTATGACATGTAACAGTAAGGAAAATAAAACTAAAAATAAGAAAGAGAAAAAGGACCAATCCATGAAGTAAATGAAGACTAACCAAGCCCAAAACAAGCCTATCAAAAATGATTCTAATTCTAATCTTAAAGAGAAGAAGAAAAATGTAAGTATTCCTAATTCAAGAAGTCTAGTCATGAAAGCATTAATGTATGACAAAAAAAATTGATCACTTAACTCATTTACTTGAGGAGAATGAAATAAGTGTTCCCAATTCAATAAAATATTTCTCCAAAGGCCACATCTACCAAAGAAAAGGAGTCTAAATATAAGAAGAAGAAAGGAAAGACACTTTTAGTTAGATCATACCCTTTATTGAAGTGGATTATCAATTTTGGTCCTTCGCACCACATGGTATGTTCTGCTTTTAGTTTCATCATCATTAAATCATTTCGCATGTATCAAATCATGTTGGGTGATGATAGTAGAATGTTAGTTTCGAAGTGGATCGGTTGAGATGGATTGTGGGATGTTTAACCAATTATTGAGTGTTGCCAATATCTCCAACAATATCCTATCGGTTTACGAATCACTCACCTTGGTGAAGGAGTCAAGTTGAAGTCAGTCCTATATCAATGATTATTTCGAGATTTATTTTTGACTCAACAATGGCTGAGGGAAAGGCGGATCATTTTTAATATTTATACCTTTTCCCACTTTACTTTTTATTTTATGCCAACTACCTTGCTCACTTATGAAGATGAGGCTAGTAAGATACAACATGAGAATTTTGGCCATATTATTTATCTTGACCTTAAACAATTGAGTCAAAACTATATGCTAAATGGATTAACCCACGTCGAATTTTATAATGGTATTTGTGAGTGTTGTTGTCTTGGGAAGCTCCCAGGAAAAAAATTGACAAAGAAAATTCTTGGAGAGCTACTCGTCCTTTCGATCTTGTTCACGGTGACATTTCGGCCCTTACCCATCTCTTTCATTTACTATAGATCTTCATATACTAACCATCATTGATGGATCTTCTTATTACACTTGGGTCAATTTTATTAAGGTTGAGTATAAAGTATTCAATAATTATAAGGAATTTAAAGCTCTTGCTAAGGAACAAGATTAATGGACTATGAAGGTTCTTTGAACTTAACATGGAGGTAAGTATATGAGAAATAATTTCAAGGATTTCTATCCTTTAATTGGATTTCTTTGTAGTGTATGGTTTCTTACATCCCCTCATAAAAAGAAGAGTTATAGAAAGAAAACTCGAAAGCTTAAAAAGATGGCCACTTATATTCTTCACTATAAATCCCTTCGTCTATAGTATTGGGCTAAAAGAGAGAACTTTTTTGCTACATTCACCATGTTCCGTAGAAAGGCCGTAAGATGGATGATACCTTATGAAGCCTAGTTTTGATTCATGCTTTATGTAGAGAAATTTCACATCTTCGATCTAGTGTTGTGGCCCAAATTGACAAAATTAAATGTAAGGACTAGGAACCTCAGTTCAAACCTTATATTTTCATAGGATATCCTGATGAGGTGATGGGGTATAGATTTTGAACCCTAATACTCATGAGCTTTATATTGAGAAAAATGTGAAGTTTGATGATTCATATTCAAATTCTACTTCTCCATCTTGTGAGGTTCTTCTACCTATTTATTCAAATTTTGACTTGTCATATGATGATGATGTTGAGTGAGTTCCTCCTCTTGATCCTCCTATACTTCATGACCCTCATGTTTCGGAGTCTTCTGATTTTGATAGTAGTGATGATGAGGGCTATGTCCCTTACCACTCAAGAAAATAATATTTTGATTCTAAGCCTGATCCTCCTCGTCCTCATTGGGATTAGAATAATTTGAAGAGTTTTGGAGAGTCTATTGGATATCCTTTGAATGAGAGATGTAATCGCTTAGAATTCAATTGAAACCACTCATTCAACTCCTTTGCTTCGGACCCCCAATCTTTCATAGAGGATTCTGGAATTTTTGAGTGGGAATCTACCATGGATGAGGAGTATTCTTCGTTGATCAAGAACAATAATTGTGATCTCATCCCTCTTCCGAAAGGAAGAAAAATCATTTAGTGTAATTGGGTGAACGAGAAACAGTATGGTACTGATGAAGAAGTTGAGAAGTATAAATCATGACTTGTAGCTAAGGGTATCTCCCATGTATTTTGAGCTAATATATTGGAATTCCATTGGATAGATTTTAATATTTTCGTCCTTCATGGGGACCTAGAGGAAGAGATATGTTAGCATTAGTTTAGTGTTAATACATTGTTATTTGATGGACAGTTATAACTCTCCTCCTCCTTGTTCCCACAACCTGCAGCCTTTATATGGCTCTGTTCATTGAATATTTTTCAAGGCATTCTATCAATTTTTATTCTATCTCTGCCTTCATCTCTGCCTTCACTGGTATCAGAGCGACCTGTTTTGTCTTTTACCCAGTGAAGTGGAGCGATCTGTTTTGTTGGGCGTCTATTTAGAAGAAGAAGCGACCTATTGGACCTTTGGCGTGGCAGTTTTAGGAGGTTGTTGGGTAGCATCGTTAACAGACGCCGAGTTTTGAGAAATCTGTTTTGGCATTTTGAACAGCAATCAGAATCGCCAATCCTTCATCGAGGGGCCATCTACCATCTTCTGTGTAGCAGTTGTTGCATGCACAGTTGTCATAAGACTCTCTATGTTTGGTGCAGCAAGATTTTCTTTGGCATTTTCCTGAAAATGGAAACGTGCTGTGGTTGTGGATTTTTGGATTGTGTGCAAACGTGGTTGTTTTATTAGAACTATGGAGTAAATCAGTTTGGCGCATGCGTGGTGACTTATTTTGGATTATTTATAGAGGGGACCATCTGAAACACCATTCCTTGGCCTTTTGTTGTTTGGCATAGAACCAACCAGCATTGAAATCTGTGTGAACTTGGCGTCAACAGCAGGGAGAGTATTCACGGTGCTCTTTATTGTTGTTGAGGGTATGTATAATGCTCAGTTTATTTGCTACGGAAAGAAGGCCAATTTGACGGTGGGGAATGTTTTGCCTCTTCCCGAGGGTGCTGTCATTTGCAATGTGGAACAGCACGTAGGTGATCGCGAGTCGTTTGCTAGAGGTTTTGGAGATTATGCCATTGTTTTTAGTCACAACCCTGATAATGGCACTTCCAGGATAAAGCTTCCATCTGGTGCTAAGAATATTGTGCCAAGTAGCTGCAGAGTTATGATTGGTCAGGTTGCTAGTGGTGGAAGAATAGAACTGTCAATGGTGAATAGTATTGTTCATCGTGACACTCCACCAAGGAAAAAGGTTGGTTGCATTGTTGCTAGAAATGGTCGTTTGAGTGGATAGGCTGCAACAATGAGCATTTTCCAGTTTGGAACCTCCTGAATGAGGAGGACGGAGGACAACGGAGGCTGGAGGAAATCCAGTGACCTCTTGCAAGCCGCAAGCGACGAGGCCGCCGACAGAGATTGTGGCAAAATAAGGTATTGAGGACCTATTCCTCAATTTTTGGTTTGAGTTTATTTCAGTTTCTATGTTGTTTTCGTGTTTTGTTGTTTTGTGATCGGATGCTGAAAATGGATTATTTTGGAGTATTGTTTTCTAGAGCATGTTCTTTGATGCAATTTATTTCTCAGTGTTCTTATTTCACATTATGGGCAAAAACGACTTAGTCAAGGGCAACATTCAGTGGCAGTGATTTGTTTCCTTTGCTTTGTTGAAGATTGGCTAAACGACAATCGACATCAGTGGCTACAACTAAGAACATGATTGCTATGATTCTTAGAAGTGAATGTGGAATATTTGTCAGTATTGTTTGTTGTTTTTTTCTGTGTTGTGTGGTTGTTCAATAAAGTGCAGATGATGCATAGTTTCCTATTTGGGACCTTCTAATTGAAGAGCATCATGGGGAGCAGAAAAGCACTGAAAGCAGTGCATGGTACTCGAAGTTGGGTTCGTGGTAATCCTGTAAAACCACCGAGGTATCATCCTCTTGGGTTCGTGGTATGCACCGTAAAACCACCAAGGTAAAATCCTCTTGGTTCGTGGTAAGCCTGTAAAACCACCGAGGTGAACAGTCGAGAAAGTGCTCTTGTCCCTCTAGGTTTCTGGTCAACCTTAGAAAAACCATGTGAATCGAGACCATGTAGGCACATGCTCGTGTGAAGACCCTCTTTGCGGTGTTCTCATTAAGGGGGGACATCTAGTATCAGGAAATGTATGTTTGTATGAACAATGTAATAAGGGGGGGAATGTTAGCATTAGTTTAGTGTTAATACATTGTTATTTGTTGGATAGTTATAACTGTCCTCCTCCTTGTTCCCGCAGCCTGCAGCCTTTATATGGCTCTGTTCATTGAATATTTTTCAAGGCAATCTATTAACTTTTATTCTATCTCTTCCTTCAAGATATACATGGAGCAATCTCCGAGTTATGTACATGATCCCTCCCTCATTTGTAAGTTAAATAAGTACCTATACAACCTTAAATATTCCCATTGGGCTTGGTATGCTAAGATGGAATCCTATTTACATGCATCAAGGTTAACTCAATATATATATATATATGATGTATATGTTTACATTCTCAGGCAATATGACTTGATGCTCGTTCTTGTTCTATATGTTCATTAATTGTTGATCACATGAAAATCTTCCTCTATCATCGATTATGTGAAGATATCCTTGGAAAATAAGTTATCCATGTCCAAATTGGTATTGATTCATTACTTATTGGAGATCCATATTTCATAATATAACTTGGGAATTGGGATTTTACGGACTACGTACTCCATTTATTTTCTTTCTCTATTTCACATATCCGATTATAAGCCTTCTCCCACTCCTTTCCTTACCAGGTTAAGTTGGTTTGTTATTTCTATACTCCATTTGTTGATGGTAACATTTATCAATATTTGGTTGGGATCATCATGTATGTTACTCAAAATCAGATCGGATATATCATATGCAATTGGGCTTTTGTCCAAATTTATGCGGGAGCCTCATGAATTGCATTGGAAAGCAACGAAGTTGATCCTTCACTATGTTCATGGCACTCATACGGGCCAAAGTCACTACTTAGGAGGGAAAAATATTTAATTAGTTGGATGTATAGATTGTGATTGGGATGGTGACCTACATCATCATAAATATACCACAAACTATAGTTTATCCCATATTTTGGGTCATGTTAGATGCTCCAACAAGAAGCAAAATGTCATTTCCATATCATCAACATAGGAAAAACATAGATGAGTAGTTAACACTAACAAAGATGTAATGCCCGTCCTTTGTTCACTCCAGGCAGGCGGCCTGTCCCCACAGCACGGGGCTCCAAAAATGATAAAATACATTTTTATTTGGCCTTGGTAGCTGGCAGTGGTTGAAGCGTCTCTTCCTTTTATTAAATTTTCGGATTTGCAAATCTCCTATTGACTCCTTTCTGTCACGTGGTCTGCCTGTGGTTTCTGTCCAAAACCACGGATGCTTGCTGCGCTCCATCAATGCTGAAACAGATGTATTTGCTACGTGTTCTGGGTGCGGTTTCTCAAAATCGTGCTGTTCAGGCGGAATCCGTGGGCGTAGAACCGAACTTCTCCTGGGGGTGCCGTGAGGAAGCATTGGACTGTATGCAGCAGCTACAGGGTAGAGGAGTAAACTTATCTCAGAAAACCAGTGGCCTCCAGTGAGAGTAGGTGCGACAGCAGCTGCAGGGCGAGCCCAAGAACCGTTGGTGCCGAACTTGACGTTCTGGTTGCACGCGACCACAGTCACGACCAGTTGTTGCAAGATCTTGCAGCTGTAGTTGAAGAACGAGATAAAGTTTTAGTTGAGCTGTTGTTCCTTTTCATTTTGGAAAGTCGCTTCTGTCCAGGTGACGGATCTTACGTGGAAGAAGCTCGGACAAACCTTGAGGCAAGTTTTGCAGGTGAGGCTGAGAGTGCCATTTGTTTGCACTGTCGGTCGTTTCTTGGAAGTGGGTTGATTGAGTATTGCTCGGATCTGTTCAGTATCACTGCATCCTCAAATTCGGGATTCTCCTTCAAGATATTTTGTATCAAATCGATTAAGTGACAGCAAGAGTGTTACCAGGAGAACCATGGCTATGCATTACGTAATGGTTTTGAGTCAAATGCTGCCATGCAAAATGCGCCTTCCATAATGCAATCTGGCAAGTTTTGAAAATGGTGAAAACACAGAGATCAGTACAGTCGGTGTTTCGAAAGATTTTTAAAGCCTGCAATAAGAAATGAAGTGTAAATGGAGTCAGGTGCAGGTAATCCTGTTGCTTTGTGCTTTGCATTTGTATGGGTAGAAGCAGAGTATGTTCAATACAAAGACCCATCACAGCCTGTAATCGCTCGGGCCGAAGACTTGCTGAGACGAATGACACTAGAAGAGAAGTTTGGACAGATGACCCAGACTGAAAGAACGGTCGCCTCTACGGATGTCATGAAACAATACTATAGTGGGGGCGTGCTTAGCGGTGGAGGAAGTGTTCCTGCACCCAAGGCAAGCCCTGCAGATTGGGTCAGCATGGTAAACGAGTTTCAGAAGGGTGCCATGTCCACCAGGCTTCAGATCCCAATGATATATGGCATTGATGGTGTGCATGGTCTCAACAATGTCTATGGGGCTACTATTTTTTCCTCACAATGTTGGCTTAGGTGCAACCAGGGATCCTGATCTGGTGAAAAGAATCGGTGCAGCTACCGCTCTGGAAATCGAGCAACGGGCATTCCCTATGCATTTGCTCCTTGTATTGCTGTCTGCTGAGATCCCAGATGGGGCCGGTGCTACGAGAGCTCCAGTGAGGAGCCAACCATTGTGAATGCCATGACAGAAATCATCTTTGGTCTGCAGGGGGCACCTCCTGTTAATGCTACCAAGGGGATTCCTTATGTAGCTGGACAGAGAAATGTTGCAGCTCGTGCCAAGCACTTTGTGGGTGACAACAGTTGGGGCGAGGACTTTAGACAGGGATTTCCCTACAAACATTATTTTTGGGTAATGGAAAGTCTTCAGGGGAGTGTCTTTGTACAGTAGAAAGGCGTTGGGGTCTGATTTTGTGCCATTGATCTATGCTGGAGACATCTCTGTTGAAATTATCACACTTTCAAGCTACAGCTGAAATGTTTGCACCGAGAGTTTGATGTTGTCCTCAGATCTAATGAAGGAAAAGGTTTATTTATCATTATGGTAGATGCCTTCAGAGCCAGGAGCGTGATGTAATCTCTTTGTCTTGTGTCCAAGCTTCAAATCATGGGGTTGGCTTTGTAGTTGATATTCGCTGCATGAATGTGGCACTGGCACGAGCTCGCAAAGCAGCTGCATTGAAGCAATCTAGTGACTGGTCAGCCTTAATTGAGGATGCTAAGTCTAGGACTGTTTTATGGATATGGAGTCTGTACCAAGAGATTGTTTTTGGTTATAAAGCCATCTTCTTTTGCTTTGTCTCAAACTAGGGCTGCTCCTAGTATGAGAGCACCAAGGTTAGGAGGTCCAAATCAGAAACAATCAGATGCATATGGAGATGGTGGAGGTGTTTGGATGAATGACGAAGGATTAAGTTCAATTGCCAAAATGGGGCCTACAGAAGTTCTAGGGCTGATCTTGGAGCGGTGTTGGGAGAATGATGGCAAGTATTTTAGACCACCCACCCTGGCTGTGAACTCCTACCTGTGCCATCATGAAGATGTTCGATGTTTGGGCGCCCAACGAGCTTGAAGAAATGGAATTAGGCTTCGGTTGCTGTTGCAGGCCCGGTCCATCTTGTTATCGACTGCGGGAGCTTAATCAGGCACGATATTCTCTATACCATTGATTCTTATGTTGTTATTTAACTGATTCATTAATTAACTCTAATCTTCCTATAAATGTCTCGTGTGATGGTATACTGTTTGGTTTCCACTTCCCTTGCTCATTTGTATTTCCTTTTTGGCGTTAGAAATGATTGCGTTGGTTGAAGCCTTTATATTGTTTCTGGGTTTTAATAAATATTAGTTGGGTGAACTTTGTTCTTAAGTCTAATAAAACAAAAGAGGTGGGGGTCCTGTAATGAACACCCCCTAGTTCCTTATGTTGGTCTCACGATTTGAATGATTTATCAAACATTGTTGTTGGACTCAACCTTACAGTTCCTGTTTTGTTCTTATTCTTGTTTCGGTTCGAGATCTTTAGTTCTGGGTTATGTCGAGTATTTGCGAATTAGGGATTGAGTACTGCAAGTGCATTGTGTATAGGTGAATGATGCTTTTCCTGTCTCTATTCTTTTCTTTTAGTTTCTAGTAACCCTTCCCGGTTGGCTTGGTGTGTGCTTAGCTTGACTGATTATCGATTTGAGCCAAGTTGATATTACTCTCAACTAGGTTAGTTGCTTTTGTTACTTGTTTGAATCGCTCAAAGAAATACTTTTATTCTTCGAGTGTCATGGTTGATCGTCATAATTTGATATCAATTCATGTTCACCGTTTGGAGATTGTCGTCTTTGGAATCACCTTCTCTCCCTTGGTAACTGTTGTATGTTTTGAGGAATGTAGCTGATCCTATGGAATGTCTTCTTTTGACGATACTCACATTTCTTTTGGATAGTTTAAAATGTCAGAGGAAATACTCTTTTTCGTACCTTGATTTTGTTTCACACATGTTGGAGGATACGAGATCTACTGGATCATTAGTGAGGAAGTTTTCAAATCTTAAAATTGGGATGTGGGTTTTATGCGTAAGAAATTACTCTACGTTTTGCTCCGTAAAGATGCTTAAATTTCATTCTCCTGTGACTCATAGGTTGGTGTGTTTGGAAACTCTTTGGTTGACTGGTTTTTGTGATGATCGTTGTGATACGACCTCCTTGCTGTCATTGTAGTAGAATGGTTATGTATTGACCAGAAAGGTTTAAGTCAACTTGTTGTTGACGACAGATCCTTTGGAAGCTATGTATCTTGTGTTGTGTTCTTGTGAATGATTGAGTAACCCTCCTGTAAGATTTATAATGGATATGTTTGGTCTTGTCAAATTTGTCCTTTTTCTTAAGACATTCTCTTGATTAGAAGAAAGTCTAATAGAAGGATTGTTAGGATAGGATGTGACCCATGCGAGGTCATTTGTGCGTTTCATCCCTTTTCTTTCCATTTTTATTTATTCTGTACTGACATAAAATTAACTGTTATAGGCACATCATCTTAATATTAATAAGTCATGTTGGTTTAGATATTCTCATGTCGATTGATTGTTTGGGATCTTCCAGTGGCATAGTGAATCCTTGGCTTGGTGAACTAACTTAAACAAATAGGGATAGATCACGTTTGAAATTAATTCTCTTCCTGTAATTGTTTTTGTTTCGAAATGTTATCTTGTTAATGACGGTCATTATTGTGATATGGGTGAAATTCACTATGATGTTTATTAACTGCTCCTATGTGAAAATGATAATTGAATAGAGTTAGTGCCATCCCTTTTATTTAGACATTTTATGCTTTTGGACAGCTCTTTAATTGCTCTTGTTTAGACTCTTGAATTATTGTTTTCTTCTTTAACGGTACTTTTCTTCCTTGAAACAGTTAGATAACAACATATTGTCTTAATGTTATAGCTTTTATCGTGCTCAGTTCTTGCGAACTGACATGTGCTAACAAATGTGCAGGAGGATTTCTGAGTAGAAAAGAAAAAAAAAGAGAGAGAAAAAGAAACACGTGTAGAAAGTGGATTCCATCCTTCTTAGGAACTGCTGTTGTACGAATGTTTTTCTTTTGCTTTACAACATTGGTATGGAAATTGTGGAGACTATCTAGAAGGCATTGTGTTATAATTTTGTATTGTTCTCATGTAGGTTGTTATCATTTGAAAGTCAATTTGAGAAATATTATCGTCAATAAGATTAAATGAACTTGTTTTGACATGTGTATCCTTTGTTGAATTTTCACTTTTCAGAATATGATTTATCCTTGAATTGTCAAACCTAATTCTAATTATCCAAACTTGAATCATCTTGCATCGCTCTAGTTACCTTGGTCTTGTGTTGTTTGGTAAAGGACTATGTTTTGGAACCTAGCAAAAGAAAACAAGAGAAACAAATATACCTTGTGATCCCGCGTAAACTAATCAACAATCTCTTATTGTGGTAAATCCTCAGAACGGTCTTAAGGTGAAATCAATGATTGAATTCTTGGAAGATAATAAGATTATAATAAATAGAAGGAACTTGACTAAGAAACTCTTCGACCTATCTTGCCCATTGAAAAAATAAACAGTATACTTATGTCTATCTCTTCAAGTGAAGCCCAAGTGAAACCTTTAACAATTCTGGTTAGACTCTTGCCCCAATGAAATCCTTTTTAACCACTAATAAGATCTTAATGAAGAATCCAAGTCTTAGACAGTCATGTACTGTAAAAATAAAATAAAATAAAAATATGACCGCTTAAAAGGGGTAAAACATATATGTTTAAAAGCACAACGTTGAAAACAGTTTGATGAAGTTAAGAGCCTTGATAAACAAACTGCCTCCTAACCAATGAACCAGTTAATCAAGTTAATGAAGCAACCTCTTACCATCCAATAATTGGTTTACACTGTTTATTAACATTATCAAGGTAGGGGAAAATTCTTCAAAGGAGACATGACTTTCAGATTCTCCTATTATGATTCCTCTGTGAAAAGTAAAGAATGTAAGAACACTTACAGCTAAAACATGATTCTAAAGAAACCTTCTGTGGGAAAACCTTGTTGTAAAATTGCATACTTTAGATGAACCATTGTGTCCTAAGTGTGTGCCTCATGTTTATCTGTAACCAATGTGGGTCCGTGTTGTGGAAAGCATGTCTTTAGTTGATTGTATTCCCTAGAGAACTTGTGTAGTGTCGTATTATCTTCAAGTAAGTCAAAAAAAAGTTATCCGGTATTTCACTGTGTTGTCCTTGTGTTGGTAATTTTGGTGTGTTACAAAAGAAGTCATTTGGTTGTAAGATATATTGAAATTTTTTTACCCAATTTCTGTGGTTTAACATTAACTACTATGATAACATGAGCACCATCTCAATTTTCCAAAATCCATTTCAACATCAGCGGATGAAGCATATTGAGATCCACACACACTTTATTCGGGAGATGATACATGAAGACATAATTGACTTATAGTATTGTAAGACATTGTTTGGTAATGCATCGGGATGTTTTCATTGATGTCAAGTGTCCACTCATATGAAAGTGTCCCAAAGAAGTGTCATGTGTCAAATCATGATGTCATGGTATACAAGCATGAACCACATTCATGGTCAAACAAGTGAACTGTGTAAATGTAATGTTCCAAGGATATATGAAGGTTGCATAAGGTAAACTATGGTCAATGAGATGTGTTTGAGCTAATAATGTGTCTGTAATAGGTCAACATGGTCAAATTCATGAAAAGTCAGGTGGTTCTAGGATTAATTCTTGTCCTAATCAAGGAGTTTTGCATGAAAAATAAATAAATGGATTGACAAAAAGTGAAGAAATAATGTTTGAAGTAGTATGTTCTTAAATATAATGCATAGCAAAAGTATCATGTCAATAATTAGGGTTATAGTTGATGAAGATGGACATTCTTTAGATTTAAAGGTAAGATAGGCCTATTAGGTAAGTAAGGATGATGACCCAATGCATGATGATGTAAAATATGAATGGAATGAGTATAATATGACTATATATGATGTTTAAAGAGCTTCATATGTTTCTAATGAGGTGAGGTGAGTTGAGTAATCATATAGGTTAGTATAGAATCATTGCTTAGGACTAGAGAACTAATTCTACGAAAATAAGATGGTACAATTTTTTTGGAGAAAACTATGACAAATTCATCATTAACATTCATTTAGGAGTGAGTTGTAAAGGTTAGGTCAAAATTTCAGGAGCTAATGAGGTGTTTTGTGTAAGTTATGGGATTTATATCAAAAATGGGTTTTGGAAAATACAAACTAAGAACCCTAACTTCTTGGTTGTTCAAAGGAAAATTGACAAGCGTCCTTCGAGATATATCATAGAAGGAATTTTTAAGATAACCTAGATATATAACTTTTTCAAAATATTTCAGGTCAAAGGAAGAAAAAAATGTTCTAATAAATTTACTAAAAGTGTTCTTCTCTCTCAAAGCTTCTCAATAAAGTGATGGACATGAAATTTTAATTTTTGACTCCAACTCAATTTTGAAAGTTTTTAAAACATCTCATAGGTATTTTAAAATCATTGAAGACCATTTTTGTGATAGTTTTTTTATCAAGTGTAAGTGTACTTTACGGATTGTACCTTGTTGTGCAAGTTGTGTACAAACAATCTTGTTTTGAAAGTTCCTAAGTGAAAATTTCTAGGTTTGATAACTTAAATATGAGGCTTTCATAAAGTTATAAAAGATATCAAACATATTACTTGTGTACTTAATGAGAATTGGGTTCATCTTCCACTCCTATAGTTGAAAGTAAGTCTAGAAGATCAAGTATGCATAAGTGTGTATAGAGGATCATGTGAGATCTGATACTTTATCTATGAGGTAAGAAAAGATACAATCTTGACATGTTGAGAAATATATTTACAATTATAAAACTTTTATTTAGTGTCCATGATTAATTGAGAAATTGTGTGCGATGGTTTAAACGGTGAAGATGAAAATATCTACTTAAAAATTATGACTTCCTATTCCAATGCTTGCTTTATACAGAGATCAATGAGGTATTACTCCTTCTTATCTGATCAAGATGATAAACAAGTTAAAATCATTCCTCTTAATGATGTCAAAAATTTGAAAATTTATTCTTTAGATATGGTTAAGCTCATGCTTCGATGAGAGAAACCTTCTCATGATTGTATGCTAAAAACTGAATAGAATTTCCTTACCATGACTTGATGCTCATCAAGCCCTTGTGATGTTAAAATATCATGACTATTAAATTTTATCATTCACATAATATAATCCTTTAAGATGCAAAATTGTGAAGACTAGATCCTACTCTTAATGTGCTCATATTTTCTCAAATGGAGGTGAAAGCAAAAACAGAGAATAAGAAAGGTTTTAGGAGTTATGAAGGGTTTGTGAGATGCTCTAATAACATAAAAAAATTGTTAGATATGCTTGGAAAATATTTGGTGAGTGTATATACAAATTTTTTCTCACTCGAAAAATAAGACAAAGTTCCGATTTGGCGAGTTTCAAAACGGAGAGCGAAGTTTGATTGGAATATAATCGGTGGGCATAGAATTTTAGGGAGTTTAAGAACCATCATAACACATCATTTGATCTCAAGGAATATTGTAAGAACCTGCTGATCCAGAGAATCCTCACCGAGAAACACTGATCTAAGATCTTCTCAAAATAAGTTGTAGTCATTTTTGAAGCGTGGACAAAAATTATACGATTCTCGTCGATATCTCGTTTGTAGAAAATGGAGTTCGTGAGATGCTCTAGTAACATAAAAAACAAAGAATAAGAAAGGTTTTAGCAGTTATGAAGGGTCATGAGATTCTCTAGTAACATAAAATACTTGTTAGATATGCTTGAAAAGATTTGGTCGAGTGTATATACAAATGTTTACTCACTGAAAAATAAGACAAAGTTATGATTTGGAAGTTTCAAAATGGAGAGTAGAAGTTTGATTGGAATATAATCAAGTGCGGATAGAATTTTAGGGAGTTTAAGAACCATCATAACACATCATTTGATCTCAAGGAATATTGTAAGAACCTACTGATCCAAAGGATCCTCACTGAGAAACACCGATCTAAGATCTTCACAAAATAAGTTGTAGTCATTTTTGAAGCGTGGAGAAAAATTATACGATTCCATTGATATCTCGTTTGCAAAAAATGGAGCTCATTTGCAAAAGTTATAGCCCACTTAAATTTTTGGGTAACTAGTAAAATTTGGGGATTTTTGTGTAGGTTGGACGTGTGAATGCTAGCCAAGTGTTTCAATCATATTGCAACACGTGGAAAATTTGTGTGACAGAATAAAAGTGGGTTTTGGAATGCCATTCTTTGACACTCGTTCATGGATAATGGACCTCGCTATTTGCTGGCTGGAGGCCCTCAGCTAGGTTTGACACACTCGATTATGGAGGGGTGTCTTGGCCTCCTTCTCATATTATGACTATACAAGCTTGTGTATATAGATGCCTCTAATTACATTTTTACTATGCATGTGGGAATAATTGGTTAGTGCACATTAAATCCAAATTTCAAGAAATACATAACTTTTTCCATATTCCATGCATTTATTTGCTAAACCTCCTTCATATGTTAAATCCCAAGTGATACGCCTTATGCTTAGTCAAAGTTTTAAAAAATTACTAAATAACGCGGAAATCCAATTAATCAAGGTCAAAGGTATACCATACACCATATAAGGCAATTCAAACAACTATTAATAGCACAAAGCGGCTCAATGACCAATGCTAAACCCTGCCACCTTTACATTATTAAAGGCCTTCCTCCATTTTTACACCCATAATCGGGATAAAGCTCTACAAAGCTGTCTAAGGAGAATGAGAGGCAAGTGGAGGTAGGGGGATTTGAACCACTAACTTCCCATGTGAAAGAATAGGTGCCTAACCTTTGAGCCAACCACTTGGAAGCATTATAAAAGAATATTTATTGTATTTGAAGTGGCATTCAAGACTGTGTAAATTATTGAAATGCTCATAACTTGAGCTAGGAGTGTAATTTTGAGGAGAAGTAAAAACAAAACCTATTGTTTTTGAAGAGGAATACTTGTGAGAAGGTCATAATTTTGTAGAATTCTTTGTAAAGAATTATTTTCAATATTTTAATAGATCAGTCCCATTCAATTAGACCTAGAGATGTAGGCCTCAAGTGCCGAACTCCATTATGACATCTTGTTTTGAATTGCTCGTGAATTATCTTCATTTATCTATATTTTTACACAGTACTTGCAGGTTTTAATATTTTATTAAAAAAATAAAAATTTCGTAATCACTTAATTTTAAATCGAGAATCAATACAACTAAAAATTTGTTGTGTAAACAATTGCTAGTTAAAATTGATTTTCAGATCACTAGTATCAGAGTTGGTTTTGATTGATTTTTGTTTTAGATTAAATGTTTTTGGATTGCAAGTTGTGTGTTGGATGTTAACAAGGTCTCGATCTAAGAAGGTTGAAGGATAGTTAGTTGAAGGAGATCCCAAAATTAGTACCATACGATCTTGTAGTCCTACAATGGCGGATCAAGAGGAATAAAAATTTCGTCAATCATTCCCTACGGATGAAGGAAATGGTGGAAGAAATCTACCCAAATAGACAAAGGGAAAATCTAACTAGCGAAGGTAAGAAATAAAAATCTCTAGTTCGATAATCCTAAAAGAGACCCTTTGAAATCTAATTTTCCTTCATTAAAGTTAGATATCAAGTTTGAAATGCCTATGTATCTTTGGAGAGCTAAATACGGAGAAGTTGGATAACTGGGTCAAGCGAGATAGAAGTATATTGTAGGGTTACGAGAATTGTTGATGATGAAGAAAAGATTCATCAGAAACTCTTCGAGATGGATGGCACAACACTCATTTGGTGGGAGAGTGAGCTTAAGGAAGTGGAAGAAACCAAAGGTAAAGAAATCACTTCTTGAGTCTCGAATGTGTTTCAAATCTTAGGCAAAATATTTATCGTCTTGGTTATAAAAAAGTTATGATGGATTTGAAAACATTAAGACAAACTAAGGGACAAAGTGTTGAAGAGTATACATAGGAATTCAGGAAATGGGCTCTAATTCATGAATTTCTCTAAACACGAAAGAAACACTACTTAAATATATTGGTGGATTGCATAGTTATCTAAGGCATATGATACTTTTTTAGGTCCTAATAATATTGACGCAATATGTGTTCAAGCAACCCATTTGGAAGCATGAGGGAAAATGAAAAAGGAGTCCTCTTTCTATTATTTTAAACAAAAGGACAAGTAATTTCGAGGAAAAGGTTCGAAAGAACAAGGAAAAGAAAAGGGTAAGCATAAGACAAAATCTATTTCTAAGAAGGAAGATGAAAAACCATTTTGTAATCATTGTAAAAGAACAATGATGAGTCTAAATGTTGTAAATTACATATTGAATTGAAACCTAAATGGATGGTTAAGAAAGGAAAGGAAAAGAAAACAAACACTGCAGTTCATGATCTTGGGTTATATTCAGGTGATGAAACCAAGATCACAGCTATTAGTTTTCAAGGTAAATCAAAACTTTCAATTTCTAACAATAGTACTACAAATGTTGCATCTTCTTCTAGTAAACAAACTATACATGATGATAAGAAAAGGAATGAGCTTTTCCACATTAGAGTGATTTCAAAACATACGAAAATTGATACTCTTTTTGATAGTGGATCTCAAGCTAATCTGATTTCTAAGGAGGTTGTAAAGAAATTAGGACTCAAAACTAATCCACATCCTAAGCCTTATCCTTTGGGCTGGGTTTGTGATGATGCAAAACTATAGGTAACTAAAACTTGTACTTTTAGATTTTCCATTACAGACAAGTTTATAGATGAGGTTGAATTGGATGTAGTTCCTTTGGATATTTGTGGGGTGGTTTTGGGAAGTCCTTATTTGTATGATCATAAAGCAATCTTCTATAGGGAAGAAAATAAATATTTTCTTGTAAAGGATGGAATTGAGTTTATTCTTAGAGCTCGCCATGAAAAGAATAATCTATCCTTAGTAATCGTAGGTTAGATAAAAAGGCTGGTAAATTCAAGTGAAATTTGTGTGCTCATGGTGGTCAAAGCCAAAGAGAAAGGACATGATATGGCTTTTGAGATTTGTGATATGAAACATAAGGATGAATTGGTAAAAATTGTTTCTTATTTTTATGATGTTTTTCAGGATCCACAAGGTCTACCTCCCAAAATAAGGGTTCAACATGAGATACAGTTGCTTTAGGACACACCTCTTCCCAATATCGGAATGTACAGGTTATCGTAGTGGAGAATGAGGAAATCAAGAGACAGTAATGGAACTTTTGTCTCAAGGTATAATTCACCCAAGTACATCCCCATGTGGTTCGTAAATTATTTTGGTTCCTAAATAGGATGGCACTTGGAGAATGTGTGTTGATTTCCATGCTTTAAATAATATTACTATAAAGAATCATTACCCTCTTCCTAGAATAGATGATTTACTAGATCAATTGAAGAGTGCAATTTATTTCACTAAGTTAGACTTAAGAAGTGGTTATCACCAACTAAGAATTGCAGAAGGTGATGTTTGGAAAACTGGTTTTAAAATGAAATAGGGATTGTTTAAATGGTTAGTGATGTATTTTGGTTTGTGCAATGCACCAACAACATTGAAGAGAGTTATGAATGATCTCTTTAGAGCATTCATTGATAATTTCATTATTGTCTACTTATATGATATTCTTATTTTCAGTAAGTCATGGGATGAACATGTTAAACACATCTAGAAAGTCTTAGATGCACTAAGGAAAGATAAATTATATTAAAAGATGTCAAAATGTGGATTTGGAAAAACATATTTAATTTACTTGGGTTATATTGTAGGAAATGGTGAATTGAGAATTGATCCTGCAAAATAGAGGTTATTGTGAAATGGCCTAGACCCATTAATGTGATATAAGTTAGGCATTTTCTAGGAGCAGATTCAAGATCTTGGAGAAAATTTATTGCTAACTTCTCATATATTGCATCTCCTTTGCATGCTTTGACAAGTATTAAATAGGTCTTTCAGTGGGGAGGAAAGCAACAGAAAGCCTTTGATACACTAAAAGAGAAGATAAGTACCACTCCGATCTTGGCACTTCCAAATTTACAACATTCATTTGAGATTGAGACATATGCTAGTGAATACACAATGGGGTAGTTTTGATGCAAAACAAACAACCAGTGTGTTACCATTCAGAAACCTTTACAAGTGCGGTAAGAAACTATCCAACTTATGATAAAGAGTTGTATGCTTTGGTTCAAAGTGTTAAAAAGTGGAAGCATTATTTAATGGGAAAAGAAACAATTATACATATTGACCATCAACTAGTTCAAGTACTTACAAACACAAACAAAATTACAATAGTCTAGACATTTCAAGTGGATGGGGTTTTTACAACAATTTCATCTTGTAATAAGGTATAAAAAGGTATTCAAAACAAGGTTGCTAACATGTTATCTAGACCACCAGTGGTAGTAGCACATATTATTTTGAAACATATTTCTTTGGATCATGTTAGTTACAAGGAAAAATAGGTAAATGATGTTGATTTCAGAGAAGTGCATGAGGATCTAGTAAGTGGGAAACAAGTAGGATAAAAAGATTATCATTTTCATGAAGGATTGGTATATCATTTTGGTAAAGTCTGTATTCCAGAAAATGAACATGTGCATATGATTAGGGAAGAAAATACTTCTCTTATTTCAAGGCATTTTGATGTTAGTAAGATAGTTGCACATTTACAAAAATATTGTTATTAGCCTAGAATGCATGAACATGTAAACAGGTATATTAAGGATGTGTTCTTTGTGCCACAAGCAAGCCAAGTAACAGAAATTATGATTTCACACTCCTATTCCTTTTGCAAAAAGGCCTTGGGAAAGTGTTTCCATGGAATTTTTAGGAGGCTTGCCCATGACATGGAAGAAACATGATTACTTTTATGTGGTAGTGGACAAATTTAGCAAAATGTGTGTGTTGGTTTCATGTACTAAACAAATAACTAGTGAGGGAACTGCACATTTTTTTCAGTTTGTTTGGGTTCATTTTGGATTACCTACTTCAATTATATCTGATAGGGATTCTAGATTTCTTAGGGTGTTTTGGTCAACATTGTAGGGTTTAACAGACACAAAATTGAAAAAGAGCACTTGATTTTCAACCACAGATGATGGTAAAATAGAGGTTGTAAACCACACACGTAGTAAATTTGCTTAGGGGCTATTGTTGCAAACATCCTAAGTTAATGGATGAACATCTATACTATGTGCAACATGCTTATAATCGTGCCTTTCATTCTTCTACTTTGAGTTCTCCATTTGAGAGTTGTTATGGATATCTACCTAATTCTCATTTAGATGTATATAATGGACATGAAACTCTTGTTAATGGTTCAAGTGATTCTGACAAGGATAAAAGATTTGTTTAGAGAATTCAACGAGTTTATTAGTATGTCCCGAACAATTGGAGAAAAGTCAAGCTAAGTACAAATCTAGGCATGATAAACATAGAACTAATCACAAGTTGCAGGTTGGTGATTCAGTTTGGCTTCACATCAATAGGGAAATAATAATAGGTGAAGATAAAAAATTGAAACCTATAATGTATGGTCCATTCCAAATATTTGCAAAAATTGGTAACAATGCTTTCGATTAGATTTACCTCCATATATGCGAATATACTCAGTTGTTAATGTTGATAATTTTAGATTTTATGAACCACCTATGATTGTTTATCATGATGATGCTAACATAATGCCTTCCATTGATGATTTTTCTCTTGGGTATCTTGATGAGTTGCGGGAAGACATTATTTTGGATAGGAAGGTTAGCAATTCATGATGGGGTGATATTGAGTATCTTCATGTTGGTTTTAAAGGAATGCATCCAAACAAGAATAAATGGATGGAAACCGGAAAGGCGAGGAGAAATACCCTCACCTTTCACCAATTAAGTTGACTTTTGGTCTCGGTGGGGAGGAATGCTCAAGAGGATCGTCACCGAGAATCAGCGATCTAATTTGTTCTCGAACAAGTTTCAGTCATTTTTAAAGCATGGAGAAAAATTATACAATTGCTGTTGATATATCATTTGCAAAAACAAAGTTCATTTACAAAAGTTATATCTCGCAGAAATTTTGGGGAACTGGTAAAATTTGGGGATTTTTGTGCGGTTGGACGTGTGCACGCTTGTCAATGTTTCAATCGTATCGTGACACATGGAACATTTGTGTGATGGACTAAAAGTGGGTTTTGGAATGCCAATTTTGGACACTCATTCATGGATAATGGACCTCACTATTTGTATGCTAGGGGCCCTCAGCCAGGTTCGAGACACTTGATTATGTAGGGGTGTCCTGGCCTCCTTCTCATATTATGACTATACAAGCTTGTGTATATATATGCCTCCAATTGCATTTTTACAATGCATGTAGGGCTAATTTGTAAGTGCACATTAAATCCAAATTCCATGCAATACATAAATTTTTCCATATTCCACACATTTATTTGCAAAACCTCCTTCGTATATTAAATCCCAAGTGATACTCGTTATGCCTAGTCAAAGTTTTAAAAAAATTACTAAATAAGGTGCAAATCCCATTAATCAAGGTCAAAGGTATACCATACACCATAAAAGGCAAGTCAAACAACCTTGCATAGCACAAAGCAGCTCAACAACCAATGCTAAACCTGCCACCTTTACATTATTAAAGGCCTTCCTCCATTTTCGCACCCACAATGTGGGATAAAGCTCTACAAATCTACCTAACGAGAAGGAGAGGGAAGTGGAGGTAGGGGGATTTGAACCACTAATGCTTAATGCAAAATAATATGCACCTAGCCATTTACCCAACCACTTGGAAACATTATAAAAGGAGCTTTATTGTATTTGAAGTGGCATTCAGGACTGTGTAAATTATTGAAATTCTCATAACTTGAGATAGGAGTGGAATTTTGAGGAGAAGTAAAAAGAAACCCCTATTGTTTTTGATAGATCAAAATTGTGAGAATGTTATAATTTTGTATAATTATTTGTAAAGAATTATTTTTAAGATTTTAATAGATTTGTCCCATTCAACCAGACTCGGAGACATAGGCCTCAAGTGCCAAACTCTATTATTACGTATTTTATCGAATTGCTGGTGAATTCTCTTCATTTCTCTATATTTTTACATAGTACTTGTAGATTTTAATATTTTATTAAAAAAATAAAAAAGGTCGTAATCACTTAAATTTAAATCAAGAATCAATACAAAGCAAATTTTGTTGTGTAAACAATTGCTATTTAAAATTGATTTTCAAATCTCCCGTAGATCATGAAGACACAACCGTTACATGCCATATGTAATAAGACAAAGTGTAAGGAAACTTTTTGAAGATCTCTTCATTTTCTTTGTTCGTATAGAAGAGTGAAATGTTTGAAAATTAAAGAATCATGTTTGGTATTTATGCTTGTTTATTTAAGATAATTTTTGAGCATGTAATTTTGGTTAAAAGTGAGGAGAGTTATGTGCTATTCTTGAGAATATAAGAAGAGCGTTAGTGTGTTGAAGAAATGGAAAATTAGGAGAAGATAAGAGAAGATAAGCGATCTAAAAAAATAATCACATTAGTGTTATGTAAGCATCCAATTGAAGAAGGTGATCAAATTTTATATGATAAATTTCTAAGTTGTTTCTCAATAACTTTTGACTTGGTGATTCTTGGTAAGTAGGTGCTTTCAAAAATATGTCAAGTGGGTTCTTGGATTTTTATTTGAGTGGGTTCTTCAAAAATTTGAGTGGTTCCTTCAAGTTGAGTGGGTGCTCACAACATGGATAAATCATTGTAACCTTATAGGAAAATTGTCCAATCTAGTTCTCTTATTTCAGTTGGTTTTCTCCCTTATTGGGTTTCCCACCTTAAGTCCTATCTCCTCATGTGTTCATGTTTTTTTAACCCTTTCACTTTAATGGTTGAATGCTCATTATTTTCATGGTTGATATATTTAAGTCCCGTTGCTTGAATAAATGTGAATTTGTTTAAAAGTTTTAAAGAGAACTAATTCACCCCCTATCGATTGCCTAGAATTTATATCAATTAGTATCATATATATTTATCTTGGTAAAATTTTAATATCTTAATATAAGGTCCTATAGGAACAATAATCAGTGATCAAACTCTTACAACATTGAAGAATAAGTATGATATTTATCAAGGCCTGATAAATGTGTTAAAGAATAAAATCAAGTTCAAGGAAGCAAATCATCTTGAAGAAATCAAAGAGGTGGCATCAATTGTTAGTAAGTTGTCAAAAGATATAAGTGTCAAGGAAAAATCTTATGTAAAACTTGAGCAAGAATTTAATTCCTTAAAGGATAAAATAGAACAAGTTAAAGATAAATTAAGGAAATATGAAAAAAACCAAGGAAAGTTTAAGAAATTAAAAAAACCTAATGAAATTTCAGGTATAATTCTCAAAAGTGAAGAAGATAAGAATGAATTGAGTCATTAATCTTGTCATGATCCATGTCAAGAAGATATGAAATCCAAGGCTAAAGAATTTTACTGATTAAATACATATTTGAAAACACTAAGAGAGGAAATAGAACAATCAAAGAAAAGGATTTTAAGGGTGAGTTAATCCATGTATCATATCAAGGAAACAACAATACCATCAAGTAGCTAAAGAAAAGTAAATTCCTTACTAAGTTTCATGGAATTTTCTTTTCATGTCATGTCTTTAGACATAGAGCTAGGGATTGTATAAGGAGAGTAGAAAAAGAACACCCATGGAGAGATTGTAGGACTGAATATGAAAAGAATAGAATTTGTTTCAATTTTCATGAAAGGGTTCACATACCCAATCTTTTCGTTGAAGATCCTATGGAGCATGATTGGATAAAAGAGAAATATAGATAAAAGATTCATATTGATTGTTTTAATTACAACAAAATAGGTCACTTTGCAAGAAACTGTAACAAGTGCAAGGATGAAGTCAAGCTTAGTACAATATAAATAGCCAAGGGAAAGTAAGGATTAGAAAATAAAGATTTAACCTAATTTGAGGTGAAAAAATATACTAAAAGAGATAATAAGGAGGTACTTAGATAATTAAAATCCATAAATATCAATCAGAAACTATTAATCCCTATGAGATTTATATATTCGCTAGTTGAGAATAAGTACATGTACGAGGAGGAACATATGTGCTTGATGAGAAAAACTCAAGAGATCGTCATGCCAAGATAGTCATGAAAAGTAATCACAAAGAAAATTTTCAAGAGGGAAAAAAATGTGGATTCAATGGACTCCATTGAATATTTTGTGATGTTCTATATCTCTCGGAGAATGGCATGCCTTCTTTAAGATTCTAGAAGGAATTTTTTTCAAAGGAAGAACAATGAGTTTATAGAAAACATCTTATCATCTTGTAGTTATCAAAACCCAATAAAATACTTCTCCTTGATGTTGAGTGAATAGTCATAATGGATGTTTATCTAATTCTCTTATCATCTTCTAAAGATCCTTGAATTCTGCGTATAGAATTATTAAAAATCTTTTCTTGAGTATTCATGTGAAGATAGTGTGTGTGTAGATACAAGATTTGATATCAAGAACATCAAGATTGTCTCATCATATATTCATCATCTTTAAAATTTATGTCCAATTCAAGGTATGTCTGTTTAGCCCCATTTAATTTCTTAAAATTCCATTTTTGTAGTCATGCAAAGACAGTTATAATTAAGAGGTCTCAAGGTCTATGTTGTTAAGATTGAGTTATTTCACAATCATCATTCTTGGTTTTTACAAAGGAATTAAAATACCTCAAAAGTATTGAAGGTTTTCATGAAGTTTCTCAAAGGTTGTAAAATGTGTCTAGATTGTCACAAAGTGTGTCTAAAGCATGTAAAAGTTTGTTCAGAGTGTTCAAGGTTGTGAAAACTATTAATTTTTCAATTAATAATGGTGTCAAGTCTACGTCGAGTTAGATTCAATTAGGAAACATTGTCATTGAAGTGAATTAAGGATGAAGACTCAATTGAAGAATTGAAGACTAGGTTCAATGAGAAACATGATCAAGAATATGAAAAGGTGTGTAGAAAATTCCTATTACTATGTCCAGGTGAAAAAATGTGAATATCTACCATGATGGAAGTTATCATGAAGTAAAAATTCTCATCAAGTAGTCTTATGAAGGTATAAATTGTTACAAATGAAATCAAATCTCTAAAGACATGAATAAGATACATCAAGATTGTTCCCTTTCATAAAGATGACGTGAATAAGAATTATACACTATTAGAGCCTTTATAGTTATTTGAAACTAAATTAGATCATACTGCAAATATTAGAGCCTTGACTGAATGACAGAGAAAAGTATTTAATAACTGGTAAGATTTATTACAAAAACATAGAACAACTTGAGGAAAATCAACTCTCTTATGGATAAAAATGATGACACCTTTGTCATGAAAGTTCACATCAAGTAATGGCCAATCATGAAAATAATAGGAGATTTTGGATATGTCTTGGGAAGAACCCATTAATTTATTATTTAAAGAAAAATCTAATACATGTTTTAGAAGGAATAGGCGTGTTTGAAATGAACTATATAGGTGAATGGAAAATGATATCTCACTGGCTAGATACTAAGGTGTTAAAAGTGTAGAATTCGAGGAAGAGCATCATATGTTGAATGATATCTTAAGAGAATTTACAAAAGGAATAATTGGAGATCCCGAGAGGGTCATAAATTGATACTAACCAAGTTACAATTGGTAACTTGCCTCATTTTCAAGATATTCATGACATATTCAAAATAAGGAGTGATTGAGTTTGAGTGGGTAGCAAAGTCTCAAGGTAAAATTAGAACAACATAAATTCAGAGGGAATAAGAAGATTGAGATGAAAATTCCTCTGAAAATCCAATTTATATAAGATACCTAATTGTTAACATGAAATTCTCCTTAAAAATGCAAGGATACCTAGTTCAAGGAGGATGAGTAATGATTCTAGACTCAAAATATACCTCAAGTAATAATTGTGGCTCAATGGAAAGATTGAAAGCTTGAGAATATAAGCATAAATATTTGGTAAGTGGTTTCAAGTAATGGAAACCATCACAATTTATATATTTATTAAATTATCTCTCTCAACATTACTGAGAAACGCTCTTATCGTTTGAATTTTGAAGGATCAAATGATGGAACCAAGTGATGAAAATTTGAGAAAATTATCTTAGGTGCACCTCCTCAAAGAATTCATTGGTTTTAGGGTATAATATTCTCCCATGTATGAATAGTTCTTGATGGTTCTCATGAAGTCTTATATCTAAGATTTGGTGACCTAATTTGAAACCTAGAACTAAAGATTTGGATGATTCTTGATAAACAAAGTTATAATGAAACTTTTCACATAGAATAAAATCCCAAATGGGTACTCTAAATTAACCTCACCTTGTTGAATTATTGATTGGATAAAAATATACATAAATAAAACTACACATATAAGGCTTGTAAGGTTTAATCACATTCAAAATTAAAATGACAAATTTATATGGGAGCGTGAGGAGTTCATCTCCAAATTTTGGTATATATGTTGTAGAACCCAAAAGACAGTTGTAGAAGCTTATAGGTTATTGTGTCTATGTCTGAGCATTCCTAAATATGAAATTACCAAATTCATTGATCTTAGGTTCCTAGAATAATAGTAATAGTAAAGATAAATAAGTTGACACTTTTGATGAAATATTATTAGGTTAATGGATGAATAGGCACATATAGGAAACCAATGACATGTAGGAATGATTGAATTAACATAGAAGGACAAAATCTCAAAGATGTATTTTGGTTGAAGCATCATAAATTTAATGTAAGAAGCTATCAAAGCTATAAACCACTACATTTAAGTGAAATAGAGTAGGAGTGATTTTGAGTAGCGAACAAACTTGAAGATGAATAATGTGTCCACAAATTTATGATCACTAAAAAAATAGAATATACCAAATGAAAGGTAGTTATTCAGGCATATTTGGAAGAGTTTGAGAAAATTACAAGAAGTTTTTGCTAATTCTATTAAGAACACTACAAAAATTCTTTAGGACCATTATAAATATTCTTTCTACATTCTTTATGTGACTATCATGTTTCGTCCCTCAAAACATGTGTTTCCAAGAAGAGATAGATGGTGTGTACCTAGGGAGAATTGTTTGGATTATTTATGTGATGGTTATGCTTCTATAGGTTGTCAAAACTCAACCAAAATGCACCGAAAATCTTCTACAAGAATTCTGGATCATCTTTAGGCCAAGATGAATATGATGAGATACCAAGAAGGTATGCAATTAAATATAATAAGTCATGTCATTCACCTTCAAATTAAGGTGATAATCTCTAGGGGAAGCCTGGTATAGTCTTCAATGCATCTTCTCATACGTTGGACTAGTGCTAAACATTAAGAAAACAAAGCATGAAGGAAAAATTGTTCTTATTTGGAAAATGGTTCCTTAGGAAGACAAGTCTAGAAGGTGGTTTAGAGCCAAGAAGAATCAAATACGTAGAGCTAATATGGTGAAAGAGGATCACACTGTCGGGGAGAGTTGTTTTAATACTGAGGACAAGACTATAAATCCAATTTGCTACTTGTTGGAGTCAAGAAGAACGCGTTAAAATCCTAGGGAACTTGTGAACAAGTAAGTATTTTTCAAGTATTGTTGTTCTTTGTTTTCATTACATTATTTTCAAGTGGTCAAGTTTCCTTTTTCATAGATTTCAAAGGGAGAGAGGTAACATAGAAAAATGAGAAAGAGGAGAGTTGCCTTTAAGGTGTTTTTCTTTCTTAGTTTCCATCAATGTTTCGAGGTGGTTTCCATCAATGAAAAAGGGGAAGACTATTGGGAAATGTTTCAAAATATTTTCATTGATGTAAAGTGTCCATTTATGTCAAAGTGTCCCTAAATATTCTCAAGTGTCAAATCATAATGTGATGGTATGCAAGCATGATCTAGGTGCATGGTCAAACAAGTGAATTGTGGAAAATTGTCCTTCAAAGGTTGTATGAAGGTTGCACGAGGACAAATATGGTCAATGAGAGGTGCGTGAGGTATTAATGTGATTGTAGTAGATCAACATGGTCAAATTCATGAAGATTCAGGTTGTTCTAAAATTAATCATGGTCCTAATTAAGTAGATTGGAATGGAAACATGAGAAATGGATTGAGGAAAAAGATGGGAATTATTTTTGAGCTAGTATGGGATTTGTGGCACACATACTTGAATGGGGTAAAAATTTTCATAAAGTAACTGATTATTATTCTAAAGTTAATAAGGTTTATAATATTTCTTCAAATTAGAACATTAAAACTAAAAAGAAGAAGAATAGAAGTCATATTCAATCTATAAATCAAGCTAACAATTTTGAACAAGTTATTGCTTTTTACACTTTGGATTTTGGCCTTTAATGACAATGAATGATTTCTAGATAATCTGTCCTATAGGCACATGGCCTATATGTATGAATTTTTTTGATGTTATAGAATTTCATGAGAATATATGTCTAGGTGATAATTCCATCATTAGATCTGATTGTTTTTGTAATGTTAATTTAGCAAATGGGATCATTAGTAATGCCTTATTTTTCCTAACTTAAAGAAGAACCTTGTAAGTTGTTCTCAACTAGCTAGAAAAATTAAAATTTTTGTTATAAAAATATAAATGCTATGTAAATAACGAGCTTGGTAAGATAAAGGTCCCAGCCAGAGAAATGTGCAGTTAAATAGCAGGGGAAAAAAAAAGAAAAAAGGGGGTTTTAGAACTCATATTAAGAAACATCTTGTCTGGCGTCCCAAAGATGCTACAATAGCTTCCCCCAACAAAGAAGTAGTGGTCAAAACTATGAAGGCATCTCCGGACAAACCTTTTGAAACTTCTGTGAAGGTTGACCTTGCTAAGGATTCCTTGGAAGTGAACGAACAAGAAGGTGTAATCCCTTCTGGTTCAGATGAGAAAGAAATCCTGACATTC
This sequence comes from Taxus wallichiana var. yunnanensis, assembly GCA_018340775.1. NCBI lineage: Eukaryota > Viridiplantae > Streptophyta > Pinopsida > Cupressales > Taxaceae > Taxus > Taxus wallichiana. The sequence continues at coordinate 671,082,229 of CM031234.1, forward strand.
ATTAGAGAGGAAGCTTGCAACAAGGAGAATATGGATGTGAGTGAACCCCTGGCGATCCTCTCTTCTGGAGAGACTGGAAATGCGGATCCGCTGCCTTACCTCAGCATTTCAACAACTGCGCAGGACTGTTGCAGCCTCAAAACTGCTTCTGATCATACTCCTGACAGTATCCATAAGGAACAAAAGGTAGGGGGGATCACGCCTACCATGGAAAAGAAGACCTATTTAATCCCTTCTGGTTCAGAAGAGAAAGAAATCCTGCCTTTCGTTAGAAAGGAAGCTTGTATCAAGGAGGATATGAGGGTGTTTGAGCCCCTGGAGTCTCTCCCTACTGGAGAGAAAGGAATTGAGGATCCGCTGCCATACCTCAGCATGTCAACAGTGACTGAGCAGGTCTGTTGCAATCACACTCCTGTCAATATTCATAAGGAACAAGAGGAAGGGGAGATTACGCCTGCCAAGGAAAAGGAAGATCCAGACTCTGGGTTCACTTTGGTCATCTCAAAAAAGAAAAAAAAAAGAATGGAAGGTTTTGAAAGGATCCCAGAATCACTTTATAGTGAAAAGAAAAAGGAAATTGACAATTGGGACACCTCTACCTCCAGAAAAACCAGATCTTCAGTTAGACGATTAGCTGATTTTGGAGGAAGCTCGAAAAGAGGAAGACCCTCTAAAAAAACTCTCAGAGCTAAGAAAACAGAGAGGGATATTGCAGATGGTGTTCAGCGACAACTGAACCACCAAGCAAATCCAACTACCAACCATTCCATATGAAGATCATATCTTGGAATATTAGAGGCCTTAACGGTTACTCTAAGCAAAGAAACATCAAGGAGTTACGGGACTCCAGTAACCCCAGCATTTTGATTCTTCAAGAAACTAAGATGAAAGCAATGACCATGGATAATATTAAAAATAATTTTTGGGATAGCTCTGAAATGGCGGCTGTTGATTCTCAGGGTGCTTCCGGAGGGCTGGCAACTCTTTGGGATAAAAGGCACTGTACTGGTATGATCCTTAGTGATAATTTTAATCATCTTGCAATTAAGTTTGTCACTATTGAAAAAAAGTGTGAATGGATCTTGTCTAATATCTATGCCCCTAACTCTGCTAGTGGTAGAAGAAAACTATGGGCTGATCTTAAAATCTTTAAAACCAAAGATACTCGCTTAATCGGCTTATCATGGGAGATTTCAACTCCCCTCTAAACCCAGGCGAAAAGTTTGGGGGAACCCCCACCTTCTCTAATGGTATGGAGGATTTTGCTGATTTTATCACTGAACAAAACCTCATTGATGTGGATCTGCATGGTAATAAGTATACTTGGAATAATAGAAGGGTGGGAAAGGGGCTCATTCAGGTGAGACTGGACAGGGCTCTTATCTCGGCAAACTGGATTCTTAGCCAAGACTTTTACCTCTCTTCCCTGCCCAGAATTGGATCGGATCATAATCCGATTGCTTTAAGCTTTCTAAATTGGACCAAACCTGCAAGAAGCTCATTCAAATTTGAAAAAATGTGGATGGAGCACGTTGATATCTATGATAGAATAAAGGAATGGTGGGATTGGAATGGGGAAGGCACTGCCCAGTACAGATTGGTCCAAAAACTCAAAAATGTCAAAAAACAAGTCAAACTTTGGAACAAAAATGTTTTTGGAAACATCTTCGGAAAAAAGAAAGAATTAAAACAGAAGCTTCAGGATCTTGAGATAAAAATGGATACTATGGGGAGATCAGTTGAAGATGAAGTAAATGAAAAGAGAATTCTTTCTGAGTTACACACGATATGCAGTAGAGAAGAATCCTTTTGGCGCCTTAAATCAAGGGCTATCTGGCTTAAAGAGGGGGACAGGAATACAAAGTTCTTTCACATGACCACTCTAAAGCACAGAGCCAGTAATAGGATATTAGAGGTTTCTAAAAGCAACGGAAGTATTACTAAAAATCCAAACAGCATTAAGAAGCAAGCACTTGAATTCTACAAAAATCTTCTTAGAGAGAGTAATGTCAGCAATCCGGAAGCTATTTCCTTCATGCTAGAGGCAATCCCCCAGAATGATATTGAAGACCAGAAATTCAGAGATATCACTAAAGCGGTCGCGCTCGATGAGCTAAAAAAGGCTGTTTTTTCTCTTGAGGGGGATAAGGCTCCTGGGCCGGATGGATTCTCCATTAATTTTTTTCAGAAATTCTGGGAAATATGCTCGGAGGATCTTCTCAAAGCGGTTAATGAATTTTTTAGATCGGGAAATCTTCTAAAAGAACTCAATAACACACACATTGTGCTGGCACCTAAGAAAATGAATGCAAAAGATTTCAAGGATTTCAGACCCATCAGTCTGGTTAATGCTATTTTTCGAATCTTCACCAAAATTATTGCTTCTAGGCTGCAGCTCATAATGAAGGATCTCATCTCAAAGCAGCAGAGTGGCTTCATTAAAGGCAGGATAATACAAGACGGTGTGATTATGGTACACGAAACTATGCATTCTATGGAAAATAACAAAAAGGCAAACATGATCCTTAAGCTCGACATGAATAAAGCCTTTGACAAAGTTTCTTGGGTCTTCCTTGACAGGATTCTATCTAAATTTGGGTTCACAGAAAAGTTTAGAAAAATTGTTAAATCATGTATATCTACAGCCAGGTTCTCTGTGGTTGTTAATGGAGAGCCTCAGTGGATTCTTCACCAAAGAGCAGAGGTCTAAGGCAGGGAGACCCCATCTCCCCCCTTCTCTTCATCCTTCTGGCTGACAGCCTTAGTAGAACAATTAGCAGAGCGGTGGAAGACGGCCTTTTAAATGGTTCTAAACCCACTTCTCTCAGCCAAGCTGTCTCTCATCAACAGTTTGCAGACGACACTATCCTTCTTCTTCTCCGCCTCAAAGGTGGTCAAGCTAAAGCTATCAAGGCTCTTCTGCAGCTTTATGAATCTGCTTCCGGGCAAGAGATCAATTACGACAAAAGCATCCTTTTTTTCTTTAACACCCCTGGGGAAAGACAACTCAAGATTGCTAAAATTCTGGGCTGTAAAATTGGTACTCTTCCAGCAACGTACTTAGGCCTCCCTCTTGGCACGAAGAAAGTCTCTCACACGGTGTGGGATGATTTATTGACGAGATTTCAGAAAAAAATGGCCGGTTGGAAAGGGACCACTCTCTCTAGTGCTGGTAAGTGCCTTCTCATTAAAAGCACACTCCAAAGTTTGCCCATATATATCATGTCACTGTTCAAAATTCCTTCCTCCTTCAGAGAGAAAATTGAAAGGATTCAGAAAATTTTTTTATGGCAAGGCATGGAAGAAAAGTTCAGATTTCACCTTGTGGCCTGGGATAAAGTCTGCACCCCTAAATCTAGGGGAGGGCTGGGAATAAAAAATATTGAGAAAATGAATGAGGCACTCATTGCTAAGATGGGCTGGAGATTGCTTTCTGAGAAACAACCCTGGATTGATGTCATTAAAACAAAATACTTGAATCAAAGAGTCGTTTACTCTATCTCGCATGATGAACAACTCCCAATGGTTCCATTTTTGGAATAATCTGTTAAGAGTAGAAACTTCATTAAGAAGGGAAGCAAATGGAAAATTGGGGATGGCAGCGACATTAACTTCTCGGGAGGATAATCGTCCAATGATAATCTCTTGAGAGATTTGGGACTCGCTAAGGACAGCTTATAAGAAAATATGGAACTAAAGTCAAGGACTACATTGATGGAAATGGCACCAACAAGAATTGGAAAAGACTTACTATGGAGAGTATTGAACTCAAATGACTATTTCCTCCTCCAAGACCTTTTGATCTCTTCCTTTGTTTCACCGGATTCCAAGGATGAGCTGATCTCGGAGCAATTCATGAGGGTAAATACTACCAAATCGCTATACCAGCTTTTTCCACAAGAACCAATCGACTTTAACTGAACTTGATCTCGATGCCCGAGTTAACCCCCAAAATAAATTTTTTTCTTTGGTCACCATCGAGGTAAAATTCTCACCACTGACAATTTGATGAAAAGAGGTTTTATCATTCCCAATTGGTGCCACCTTTGTAGGAATAACTATGAAGACATTAGACATCTGTTCATACACTGTGATTATGCCTTTAGAGTTTGGAACTTTGTCCTTTCCAAATTTGAAGCTCTCCGGTGATGCCGAGGATCTTACTCAGCTGTGGAACCAATGGAACCCACCATTCAGACATTGTGCTATCAGAAGAATCTGGAAATTAGCCATCCCGCATTTAATTTGGAGGATCTGGAAGGATAGAAATAATATAGTTTTTAGAAATAAGAAGCAGAATTTTAAACTCACTACTGGCAAGATCTCCCAAGGCATCAAAGAGGACATGGCCGATTTAAACCTCCTAAGAACAATTGTTACCCTCGAAAATGAAAAGCACATCTTATCAAATTGGCAGATCGGATATCGAGCAACCCCGGAATAGTGTGGATAGATCTTTGGTCAAATGGCATCCCCCGAATCCAATTGGTTCAAGCTGAACTTTGATGGTGCCTCTAAGGGGAACCCCGAACAAAGCAATGGAGGAGGAGCAATATGGGACCATAAAGGTAATTTGATTGTCAGCATATGCTTTGGAAAATGGGAATCCAAACCAATCATTTTGCAGTGCTTTATCTGTTCTTTGGGGTTTGAGAGTTGCTCGGACCCAAAATATCCGAACCTCATTGTTGAAGGGGACTCCCTTAATATTATTAATCAGCTCAATCACCCTCTTCTCCTAGCCGGAATATCAAAGATTTTATCTCCGAGTCCATAAGCATCACCATACCTTCAACAAAGATCGAATCATACATACTTACAGGAAGGAAACAAGTCAAGCCGATGCAATGGCCAATTATGGCATTAATTTAAATTTCACTATTTGGGATAATGATAGTATCCCTAATCAGCCTTCACAACAAAGATACATGCGGACCTTCACACGCAAACAATCTCTAAAGATATGCTTTAATCTTTGGAGGAAATCCATAAATTCTTCCACAGTGTTGCTTTTAGTTTATTTGGCGTGGCATATGATATCTACTCCAAATGATAGCAAGATTTTGTTTAGGAACTTCAAGTGGAGTTGTCTTAATTTAAAAACAGCATGACGCGGAAGTACAATAGTTGATATTCGCCCAAGCTCCGCGAAAACCGAAGATAACTATAAGGTGAAAGCCGACAGATAAGGGTTTTCACGCGCGACTTCACGCAGACTCGATCGGCAATCCTACAAACCCGCTCGTGGAGGACCAACGGCTACAGCCCCATTTTTATGCGACCCGCAACGGTGAGAAATGAACCACTCCCAACGCCCAAAGGTATTTTGAAAATTGTTGTAACCAGCACATCCTTGTGAAGATGGGAGGGCCTCCCGCCAGATTGAGCCGTGTGCAGCACTCCCGACCGGAAAGATAACACCGAGCTCGAACATTCTTAGTATTGGTGGATTCACCAACTTTGTGGAGAGAGTGCAAGGGCATGATCAAAGCATCTCTGTCGCTTTGCCAAGGAGTGGAATGAGAGGATGGTCGACTATGGAGGGCGTAAGATTCTTATTAATGACGAACTCATAGCCGAAGCGATCGGCCTCACTTGAAGGATACCGCTTCTTCAACAAGAGGGTTATCAAAGAGGTCAAGAGAGAAGATTTGTGGAGGAGGAGGAGAAGCTTATATTCAACACCGCGGGTCTCGCTTGTTAATTCAATTCCTTCTCCGTATGATGAAGTCACCCGCATGATGATTCGCTACATATCCTTGGAAGGCAGGTTTGTTACTGTCCCTGCCAAGCACCTTGTCTTTTTGAATCACTTTCGTAGGAGTAGGTTGGTTTTTTCCCCACTATCTCGTTAAACTCTCTTGAGCGCTCCATTTTGGAGTTCCGTAAGCATACCCAAGTTTCCCTTCACCAAGGGCTTAATCTCGCTTATTCACAAGCACCGCCTTATCAAATTCCCCGGTCTCCCTTCCTCTCCCGGCCTGGCTTTGGTGGGCTCCGTTGCTGCCAGTCCTGTCTCCCCTGCTGTCCCTGCTGCTGCCCCCGCCTCCGGTGCTGATGCCCCCACGCAGCTGCTCATGCTTCTCCTTCTTTCCTCCCGCCGCTGCCCCGCCACCCAACTGCCTCTCTACTTCTAAACGTGTCACTGGGCTTCTAGGAGACTCAATCTTGAGTCTACTGCTGAGGGGGATGAACCTTTGGATGACATTGCTCGTGATCTGCTGAACATTAGTAGTGCCACCCTCAAAGCGCACCAACGGATAACCCTTCTAGAAGATTGGAGGCCTTAGAGGCTGAGCTTAAATTGCTGAAGGATGAGGTAAAAAATCTTGCTAAGCAAAAAGGCAAAAAAAGCATTGAGGGAGAAGGGAGCATTGGCAATAGCCAGCTTGATGAAATATACAAAAAACTGACCTCCCTAGACTCCCGCCTTGGGAAAACGAAGACTAGGCATGAGTATAATATTGCAGCATTCAGGGCCATAGAGGAATTCATCGAAGGTCATGCAAGAAGTGTTTCGCATCTCAGCGGTGTCCCGATTACTCTTTGGGGCAATGAGAAAGAGAGTAAAAGAACCAGAGAGGAGCTCGATAAGACGGATGCTGCTCATATGACCACGCTGGGTATGTATCATGCTTGGAAAAAAGTAAAGATGAGTATTGATCAAGCGGCCAAGAAGTAGTCCAGTTTTACTACTGCTTCTTGGCTGTAGGCTTGCTGTTTTGTTGCCGTTGTTTTGCTGTTAAGTCTCGTTTGTGTTGCTGTTTCTAGGCTTCGGTGTTCTTTGCTGTAACTTTTGTGCTTTGATGACTTCTCTTTCTCTCTCTCTCTCTTATTCAGGCTTTTAGGCCTCCTTTTGTACACAAGGGTATAGTCCCTTTCAAAAAACTATTTACCAATATTAAAAAAAAGCGAGCTTGGTAAGATTATCAGCGTTGGTTTTAAAAAGAATGGATTGTATATATTTGAAGTATATATTGAGGAATCTTGTGTTTCTTCTTCTTATTGTAATATTCAATCATTGTGGCATAAAATACTTAGGACTATGAAATTTAATATTTTATTTGAAATGTACCACCTTAACCTTGTTATAGTTCTCCTAATTTGACATCTAACCATGGATCTTGTGAAAGTTACCTGCATGGCAAACAACATAATGAACATTTTCACATACATCAAGAATCTAATTCATATAATTTTTTTATTAATAAATATTTATGTAAAGGGTCCTTTGGAAGGTCCTTCTCTTAGTGGATACTTGTTTTTGTGAGTTTCACTTATGAAGTATCTAGAACTACTTCTTCTTCTTGCATTAAGAAAAAGTATGAATTTTTTGTTTAATTTTTAAGAGTTTAAGTCCTTAGTTGAAAACATGGACAATTTTAAAATAAAGATAATCACAATTGATAATGGATTTTAAAATGTGAATAATAAGTTTCATGAGTTTATGTGTGTTTTGGAAATCAAAGGGACAACTACCATCGTTCTATTCTCCATTTAAAATAGGCATATAACTCGGAAGGAAGAATAAGGAAATCATAGAAATTGATAGGAAATTACTTCATACATCTAATGTGCCTAAGTTTCTATGGGATAAAGCCATAAAATATGATATTCATATTCTAAATAGAGTTTTTACTAAATATATGCATCGAACTAAACATCATAAAGTATGGGCCAATCTAAATTTTGATATCTCTTATTTAAAGATATTTGGTAGTCTTGTTTTCATTCTCATTCCTAATGTAAAAAGACAAAAAATTGATCCTACCTCATACTCTTGCATTTTTGTTGGGTATGGAGGTCGCACAAAAGGATTAAGAGTGTATGATCTAGTCAAACATATGATCGAAGAAAATATGAATTTTCATGTTTTAGAGAAACCATTTTTAAAATATTCCTCTCATCCCCCGTATGTTTCTTGAGTGTGAATCTCTTCAATTTAATCATTCTTTAGATTGTGTGGAAAAACATTTCTAAGAGGATGATCATCCTTCTTCTAATATGATGGATGTAGATATTGAGGGGATTCTTCTCAATTTTTTTCTCACTCTATAATCCTAAGTGAGATCAAAATTTAGTTTCTAATTCTCACCCTAATAATCTTATAAAGGTTTCCTGCAATCAACATTCTTATCATGTGTTGTCAACTTTATATGAGTTACAAGTGTAATCATTTAAAAATCTAGTCTAGATATATATGGGTAAATGGTATGAAAGATGAATACATTTCTCTAATAAAAACTGAAATTTAGGAATTAGTCCCCCTTCCTCATAAAAGAAACAATGTAGGATCTGTATGCTTGTATAAAATTATGTATAACTTTTCTTGTAAGATTGACAAATTAAAGATTAGTTTCTAGAGGCTATAATCAAAAACATGGTTTATATAATGTTGAAACCTTTTCTCTTGTTTCGAAAATGAGAACTATTATAATTATTCTAGTTCTTTTTAATCAAAACGGATAGGAGATTCACCAAATGGATGTTAAAAATGCTTTTTAAAATTTTCATTTAAAAGAAGAAATTTGCATGCATCAACTTAGATGGTTTGAAGAAATCAAAAGGATTTATGTGTATAAGATTAAAAATATTTGTATGGTCTTATGTAATCTCTTAGAGTTGGTATGCTTCAAATAATAGCTTATTTGAAGAATTTGGTTTCAAAAATTGGTTTTATTGATAATGCTTTTATTCTAAATTTTAAAAATAATCATGTTATCATTAATGTCTTATATGTTAATGATCTCTTAATGACTACTAGTGATAAAAATATAATTCTTAAAATAAAAATAAGTTAAGATAACATTTTTAAATGATTCATTTATGAATGTGTTATCCCAAATTGACCACCCGGGTTAATTTGGAAGAACTTATTAAAAATCAACCTAGCCATTGAATTTGAAAACCCACCAAATAATATGGTTTAATTCATTGGTGTATTATATGTTTGAAATAAAAAAAACAAAGGAGCATCAATCTAAAACTTAGGAAGGATTAATTAAAATTTTGGGAAACAAGTAAACCCACACAACAAAGAAAGCCACACCCAATCAAATACCAACGTGTGGTGGTTGAAGGAAACAATATGTAGAAGAAGATCAATGGCTAGAGGGGCCACGTGACATCAATTTGGATATCCTCAAAGGTTTAGTGCCTTCAAGAATTTAAGTCTGTAGAATTATTTCAAATTGATATTTTATTAGGTCGGTCCTATAAATAAATCAACAAGTCTAGGAGGAAAGCATAAAAGAAAAACACAGACACGTGGTGACAATTTTTCAAAGAGTTAATGTTTGTAAGTCCTCCCAAGTAGAAGGTTACGATGCCAAGGCATGACCAATCAAATACAAGGAACTTCTTGAGAAATATTGACATGCGAGAATAGTGTGGAGATTTTATATTGGGTCGTGTTTCATAGGTGTCGTCAAAGTTATCTCAAGATTGACACAAAGCAAGGTACATGGAGCTTTCCTATCCGCTAGAAACTTACTACCGCGCTTAAGGATTTTAAAGGCTCGACATACAAATTTCATGGAGCCACCTCATTTTTTCACACTTTGCACTTGTTAGTGAAGACTAACAATGTCCAAGGATGGTCTCGACACTATGAAGAACTCGTGGTTAGTTCTTATTGGCCAATATTTTCATAAAGATAAAGGCAAAGGAAATTAAAATAAAAGTAAGGTGAAGAAAATACCGATACTATAATCCAATGGGTGACTAAAACATGGACAAAAATTGGTGCACATAAGGGTTGAGGCCGATCCCTAAACCACCAAGAGTTACCACGTGTTGTAATTATGTGCTTCCTGAGTGACCAAAACTTCAAATTGCCATACATTTTTCTACAGAGCTCCAAATATTGTAAAACTAGTCTCGTTTGACATATCTTCTTGAGACATTTAATTTGGAATAATAAATATATTATTTTGGAAATATTTGATAGCAAAGAAAGGTATAAAATACCGTGATCCATTAATGACTTATCAGTAGGTAGTTCAACTACCGAGTTGATTAAGTATGGTTGTCACATTTTCATTTCAAATCTCTGATAACATGCTTTGGAGCATGTCGGTTGCCCATTCCTTCTCTGCAGATTGGTCCTTTACATAGGAGGGTAGTTGAAGCCATTAAAACACTTTGTGTAACCTATTTCTATATTTTCTCTCAAGAAAGCTATATATTTAAGTGTTAGGCACATTGTTAAGATATGCTTTTTTGGAAAAAGTAAAGGAACTCTTTGAAAATTGTTCCAAAGATTTTGTGAGTTGTAGGCCTCAAAATTTTATGTTCTTCAAGTGGATTCTTTCTTAATTTTTTGCATTATAATGATTTTTTAATCATTCAAGAAATAAAATTCATGCTTTGTGGCTCATATCTGCCCTATCTTTTGTTGTATTGCATTTATTTCCTTCCATTACCATTATGGGTGTATTATGCATACTTTTTCTTCTCATAGGTCTAAATATATTGTGCTCTAAGACAATGGTGATTTGAATGTTGTTATGGATTGTGGTACTTCTTTTCCCTTCTTTCCTTTTTTTTCTCTCATTTTCACTCATCTTAATATCTCCACACCCTGTTCATGGTGTTATCACCTCCGTTAGCTTAGGATTCCCATTTCATGCATTCTCCTTCTAGCTTTGGTCCCTTGGCTTGATAGATTAATTTCTATATTAAATAGCAGTTTTATCAATAGAATAGATTGAGTAATCCCGAATTGTTTGGAGGTCTATCCCAGATTAGCAGTCCCACAACTAAGAGACAATCCCATGTTTCCTTATAATTTTCGATCTTTCATTATCATATCCAGGGTGCAAGTTTGAGCTCCAACAAACTTTTAAATCATTTCCTAGGCATTGTGATTTTTCAAAATCACAAATTGATTGTTTCATCTCAAAACGATATGCTTATAAAATTCTTAAGAGATTTAACGTGATTCATTAGAAGCATATATCTATTCCAAAGGAATTTGGTGTTAAATTAGATTTTAAATATTATTGTGATAAATTTAATCTTACTTTCTAAAGACAAATTTTTGGTAGTTTGATTTATTTTACTATCACTAGGCCTAATATATATTATGTAGTTGGAGTTTTCTTCTAGATTCATATATGATCCTTACGAGGAACATTGGAAGATAGAAAAAGGATTCTAAGGTATATAAAAGGTAAAATATATTATTCAGATGTTGATGATTTATTTTTATTTTTATTTTGACCATGTTGCTTATATTATGGATTGGAAAATATATTTTCCCATATGTTTTCAAGTCGCAGTACAGTGCAATCACTTAGATGTTAGCATGATGAGTTTATGTGTTTTCATTAATGTAAAAATTCTTTAATCACAAAGAGGATGATGGAGCTATGTTATAAGGTTATTATTAGGATGACTAAATGGAGTTCCAAGTTGTTTCATGATGGCATGAGTGGACTTATTTAGATTGGCGTGGTCTAGAAAGCATATTCGGTACAATAGTTATCCTCTGTGATGATTCATGGTAGTTGGAGCTACATGGGGACTTGAGGAGCATATTACAAGAATAGGGAGAATGTTTGAAGAGTTTTTAGGAACTCAAAAGTGTTTCGAAATGTAGGAATAGGAGGAAAACCCAACAGTAGGTGCTCATCTAAACATATTCTAGGTGTTTAGAGACCAAATGAGGCATGAGGATAAGGTATATAGACATTTAAAATCATGTAGGTGTGTATATATGTCATACATGTTTAATTCATTGTGTTTAGGCATTTTAGAGAGGTTTTATTATGAGATATGATGTTCTTATACTATGACCTTTCCTAAACCATGCAAAAGATCAAGGGATAGTCATGCAAATGAGATGTGATATGATATTTAGACATGTTTGACATAACCTAGTTATTGTCGATGATTAAAAGTGGCATCCTAGAGGTTTGAGAAAAATTCAAGTCATTCTAAAGAATAGTTTGCACATTATTATGTTTTAAGTGCAACAGGGTCCAAGAAAGAGTGATTTACAACTCAATTTGCAAATTGTAATTCTCACCATGGATTTTTTAATTTTCATTGAAATTTTTTACTTTCATGGATTTTTTGAAAATTATCTAAGATAATTTCAGAAAATAATGAGGTTATTTCATTGTCACATTTTTGTGAACAAATGTTAAGAAGGAAAACTAATTTTTGTGAGTTTGAATCCCTTGGTATAAAGTGACTAGGAGAAAATGGAGCATTTTGAGTCTATTTTGATTCCTTTTGAATAAAAAATGATTTGAGGTTATAGAGGACTTGTCTAGATTTCCATAAAAGTAAGTTATATCATGTGATGATTTGTGGACCCCACTCAAACAAGAAAGCTTTTGAAGAAGTTGAGTTTGAGGAAACATTTTCCAAAAGAGATATGAAATAAATTGACATACTTTTGGCCTAAAATTTTTTATGATTTCCATGATGGTTTCAGATCACAGTTGAGGTCTTAGAAGGCACAAGCAGCCCTATTTTTGAATATTGGTCTTTAGGTAGTTTTGGGGAGTTCGGAAGCAATTTTATAGATTAACATGGTTGACGGCCATCCACTTGGATTTGGATGAAAATGTAAGATGTTATGAAAATTTTATTCATAGGTATTTCCAATTATATATGGTTTTTATCTTGATGATGATATTTGATAGGCCATTTAGCTCCGTTTGTGAAGAATAAGGTTGTTTGTTTTCTAGGACATGACTACTTTGGTTAGAATATTGAGGTATAAACATCATCTTTTAGATTGGTTGACATTTTTATTAGTTGGAGAGTTAATAGGTTTGATTTTTTTGCCTATTTAAGGCCTTTTGAGTTCTTCAAAGTTATAGCAAGGGTGTAAACTAGTTGTGTTCCTAAAATGGGTTTTTGGGCAGCCCAGGTTTGGTTAATAGGAATTTAAGTGTGGTTTGCATGGATGGAAGTATAATGAAGTCTAGAAAGAATGGATATGAGATACATTTTTTTGAATTTACAATGATTGGTTACATGGCATATTCGAGATGCTAGGGTGTGATATAAATGTTCATAGGTGAAGATTTGTTTTAAGAAATAACTCTTTTGAGAAGGATATAAGCCTTCTTGTTGGTGTTATGAAGAATTTGGTAGGTGCAAGATATTAAATAACAATATATGATGTTTCTATGTCATATTTTAATTGTATGAGGCATTGTTTCTCATCACGAATCATCATGATGATGTTTGTGGTCTTTAGAAAACCAAGTTACGGGATATTAAGCCATTTTAGGGCTTATTTAGTGTGTTTGAGAAAAAATGACCTAAATGCGTCCATTCCAAATGTTTTTATGAATGTATTGTTATTTTTTTGAGTTTTAACAAATAAGATAATTTATTCAGACTGAATTATTTTATGTTTTTGAGTTGATAAGTGTATGAAGCAAGGCCTTTACTTAAAATTTGAACAAGTTGTGTGAGAGGGAAAATGTGTGACCCAAGTGTGATAGTGAAACATGTATGAAGGAATCAATTCAGAGCATAGGAAGTGTATGAAAGGTTTATAAGAGTTATATATAATGTGCAAAGGTTTGAAGCAAAGACAAGTCATGAAAGTGTGAGATATAGTGAGTTGAAGTAAAGAGGGTTTGAAGAAGGGTTTGAATGCGTGTTAGCTGAATCAATGATCACCATCAGTTCTTGTATGAAAATAACATCATATATCATCATCTGAAGGTGCTTAAGTTAGTTCTCAATCATCTTAGAGGGTTGTAGCCTCCTTCCGGATTCGGTGATTCACTATACTAGGGGTTGGGGCTCTGCTAAACCGGTGGCTAGTGCTCCTTGTCAACTTACTTGCTTCACTAAATACATTTTATTTCAGTAATATAATCATATATTTTAGTGGGTTTTATTCCCCTTGATTTTTTCTCACATATATATTGTGTTCTTGTGTCTCTTTCATGGTTATGTTGATTGGATTAAATCTTAAGAGAAAATTAACAAATGGTTGAATTTTTTCTTGTTTAAAATATCTGAATTGGTTAAATTTTTATCGGGAATGATTGACTCCCTAATTAGATTAGGTCCCTTTGTAGATGTTTGGTCACTAGAAAAGGGATTTTTTGAAGCACAAAATGGTTAGTCAACACGATGGTTCTTCTTCCAAACATGGAACTAGTGTTTGATGGAGTGAACTATGGTTTTTAGATTCTAAGGGTGAGGACTCAAATTATGTCATTAGGGTTTGATATTTGTAAATCAAATGTGGATGGCTATATGTTTCATGTAACTCCAACAATGTATTCGAAAATAAGTTGTGTAGTGAAAATTCAATGGCTATTAATGTTATCATGTGTGTATTAGTTGAACCTAAACTTGTAAATATGATGCATTGTAAATCAACAAAGGCTATGTGGGAGAAACTTTGGGAATAGAATGTAGGAGATTCCAAGATGAGTATTTCTAAGATTTAGAATTTCAGAAATGTTTGTGAAGGTTTGAAAATGAGTGATGATAAGGCCATTGCCACATACTTGCTTAGGGTTTAGAATGTCATCAACACCATCAAAGTTACAGATGAAGAAGTGACGAAAGACATTGTAGCTCAAAAGCTTTTGAGATATTAAACTCAAGAATTTTATTCCAAGGTGTTCTGCTATTGAAGAATCCAAGGATTTGACTATTCTTATAATGGATGATCTAAATAGAATCTTGGCTGTTTTTGAGATGAGATTTAAAAGTGAAAAAAATTTATAGAAGGAAATAACTTTCAAGAATGCAAAGACGACAAAAGGAAAGAAAAATAAGGATGACAATATTTCTCATGAGATGGATGATGCTGAGTTATTTGCAATGGTTTTTAAAATATTGAATGTTGGCTCTGGAAAATAAAAAACGTAATAATCAATTTAAGTGTTTCAATTTTTGTAAAGTAGGTAATTTTTATGGAAATTGTCCACATAGGCATGAAAAGCAAGGTGATGAATACCATGAAGATGATCGAGATAAGAAAAATCATAAATACAATAAAGTCAAGAAGAGATTCCAAAATTTTTACTATAAGAGGAAGAGCAAGAGGAGTTTGTATACCAAAGAAGAGTGTTATTCATTTGAAGATAGAAGTATTGATGATAGAGTATATATTTATTAATATGAATCAGAGCATGAAGAGGTTTATGAAGTGTTCCTATTCATGACCACAGATTCTATAAGGTCTATGAGTGAAATTTCAACATTGTTTGGTGACAACATGCAATATGATGAAGAAGAAGAAGAATATATTTATGAGACTGAATTGACATGTGTTCAAGCTGAGATAAAGCATGCTGAGAGGAATGCCAAGAATATTAATACTCTAGTCAAAGAATATGAGATAAACATTAATGAGATTGAAGAGAAACATTGGGCTGTAACTAAAATGTTAGATGAGATAGTCAAAATCTTAGAATTATAAATAGAATAAGTGATTGTTATTAAAATATAATTATTTGATGCTATTAGCAAGGAAAAATAATTTTAGAAGTTTTACAAAAGATCCAAGAATCTTGATGACTTCTTGAGAAATTATAAATTAGCATGTGATAAAGGAGGCTTGGAATATAATGATGACTCCAAAGGAAAAGATATGAAGTAAGAAGAAAGTTTTCCAAACAAGGAGGTTGAAGAATCAAACACTAATGAAGGGAAGAAATATAAAATAACTAAAGACAATGTGAAGACAAAGTCAGTTAGGTAGATAAATTTCTCAAGGTATGAAAGATTTTTCAATGTTTATTATTTCACATGTACTGGTTTCGAGAATATATATAAAGGATGAACGAGGTTTTTCAAGGATGATAACCCTTGGAGGGATAATAGGCATGATAAATAATAGAGTATATTGTGCTACAATTTTCATGAGAAAGGTCACATTGTTAGGTACTTTTATATGAACCTTCAAGTCAAAATCGGTGTAATGAAGGCTAGAAGGGAAGAAGTAAAGTTTTATTTTTCAGTTACATAGGTTTAGACATGTTTCTAGGGACTTCCATAGTCCTATAATGAAACGAAGGAGCTCTCAAGGTCTAAATATGCATGCTAGGAGGAAAATTATGGTGTCGGATTGAAAAGTGAACAACAATGGTCCACAAAGGGATAGTGTGAATGCAAAACAAGGTGTGTGTCGAGTACATATTAGAAATAATTGGATTGGTTGGAGAACTCTCATTGATTGAAGACAAGGTCTACTAGGTGGAGGCGTACACAAAAGTCCTATTAGGCGGAAATTGTTATCTTTGAAGTCTTCTTCCTCTCCTTCCTCTTCCTAGTGATAATTATAGGTAAAAAAATTCCCTCTTCTTGAATATCATACCTAGTTTGAATACTTCTCATGTACTTGGGAAACATGTGTTGCTATATCTTGCTGAATTATATCCCTTTGGAGTCTCCAAATGTGTTGGGAAAAGAGATTCTAAAGGCTAGATTTTGATAAGTTACACACCAAACTTGTCGAATAAAAATGAAAATCTTTGAAGGACTTGTGTATTTGATATTCTAGAGGTTGAAATTTGATTTGGAATGACAATCCCAACACCCAAATTTCAAAAAACCCCAAAATTCTGGAAATAATTTAAAAATAAAAATAAAAATACCTTTTTGAAGGTTAGCCCTAGATCTATCACCGGTGAAATTTGGACGTATTTTGAGAAAGTTAAATACTTGAAAATCGATTTTAGAGTTCAACATGAGGGGTGAAAATTCTAAAATTGGATGAAAATTACTTCAAAGTTTGTAGAATTACCTCTTGGTCCCACTTTGGGCATGTAAAACTATTGATGCTTAATCACATCACCCCTGAATGTTTCCAACTCGATGGGTTGATACTCTTAGTGTGATTTCATAACATAGAGCTTCTCCCAAAGTGTGGGACTTTGTGAATCATGAGAGCTCTTCGATGAAGCCCGGTTCCAATTCCTCTATTTAGGTAAACTAACAAGGGTGATGCACTAAAGCAATTTTGAACACGTTCCTTGTCATTAAACAAAAACCATCAAGAATTCAATAAAACCATCATGTACAAATAACCAAGATTGCAAAGAGAGATCAGGAAGATACAATGAACATAAGAGAGGGTTGAAATCATCCACAAACTTATACTATTGCTCTAAAGATTTGATACAGTCTATTACAATGGCCAAGAGGCAAGATTTCATTTACAGTTTGAATGGGAGGTTCAAGCTCCATAAATCCACTTTTGGAAAGAGAAGAAGGGACGGTATAGAAATTATGTGCAATATTTAGAAAAATGCCCCTCCTTACAATATATAGGAGGAATGAGAAAGAGAGATAGAATGAATTTTAAAACCTATTGCAACTACTCAAGAAAATGCATTGAGTTCACTGTAACAACCACACCAAAAGAGCATTGAATTTTCTTGCCTCAACCATGGTTTTTACTACAAAACTCATGCCTCCATTAATTTTCCTTGTTGGGCAAGAAAGGAATCCCATATCACATTATGGAGGTAAGTGAGAAGCCTAATAGCCTTAAAACTAGTAGGCTATATTTATTACATTTTCATTGATGGAGGTAGGTGAGAAGTAGATGTCAAGAGCTTTCCAAAAGTCCCGTCTTACTCAAATACGAGCTTCTGTCAAAATTTATGATCATCTCCAAACTTCTCTAGGTTTGGAGTCTATCCGTGCAAGATCCACATGAAATCCTCACACATTCTTAAGATTTCGATGCCTTTTTGGCTCCTGCTAATGCGACATGCCAACACTTGGCACCGTTTACGAACTGTCATCACCAATCCGGCACTATGATAATTCTTCACCGGGAACTCCTCGTACTATGATTATTTACTAATGCACAGCCTTTAGTTTGGTGGATGTAATCTGGAAACAAAACAACAACATAACACAAGAATACCATCGACTATGATAAGACAAAATGATGACAAATATGAAATATCAAAATAAATTATAATATTAACATGAAACTGTTACAATCTCACCCATGAGGTACTTCAAGTGTTATTGACTTCACTTTCCTTTCACCAAGACTATGGGAGAAACTTTACAATTACACCTCTTAATGGCTTCTTCAACACACCTTTAAACTGATGGCTTCCTTTGCACACTTCCTATAATATTTCTCACTACTTCCTTCTATGCTAAATGAGGGGGGTGGCCTCTCTATTTATAGAACTTCCAGGCTTATCCATCTTATCTCTAAGATAGGATAAGAAATCCACTCTGACGAATCATATTCCATACCTTAACTCTTATCTGTACATGTAAGCTTATCTATTAAGATAAGATAAACCTTATCATTTTTCATGGGTTCCACATTTTTAGACTTTTTACAAATAAAATACACAAAATATTTATGACCTCACTCCTTGTCTTTATTACCAATATAATATTTCTAATTCCTAATCATGTAGACCCTACTTCTCTAATTACCCAAACTTTGACATTTTAACATTACCGGACCACTTACGACAAATATTTACTTTTTACAACATTCCTATTGTACTTTGATTATTTACCGTACTCCACATTATTGGCGGCCTTTGTCTTGACGGCGCCGTTATCTTCTATCAAACACTACTACTAATTATACTTAACAACATCCTATTCCTAATACATACATTAATGAAATAGAAATTACGGAAGAAAATTTTAGTGTCGACATTTTCCCCCTTCCTAGCTTCTACTCCGTCCTCGAGTAGACTATTCTCCCAGTACTTGGAAAATCTTCAACTTGTCATGGTTGACCCATTTCGTAATGGGAGTGCCATCTAATTCCTCCAGTCGGTACATACCATTTTCATGCACAGCTGCTATTTTGTAGGGCCCCATCCATTTTGGAAGAAATTTTCTCTGTCTTCTTTTTTGTATCTGGAATCATATACTAGAACTAAGTAATTCACATGAAATGGAGACCACCAGATATTTTGATCAAAGTATTCCTTCTGCTTCATTTTCTTCTTATGACTTGTATCCTTTGCTATTTCTCTCATTTCCTCCAGCAAATGAAGATGTACCAACCTTTCTTTTACTGAATCACTTTCATCCATCCTTTCATTTTTCATAACTCTCACAGTGGGAATATCAAACTCAATAGGAAGAACTGGATCAATGCCATAGGCCAACTGAAATGGGGAGTATTCTGTTGCTGACTTTGATGTTGCCCTATATGCCCACAATGCTGCATGAATCCTTTTATCCCATTTATGTACCTACAAGGCTGCATCTTTTGCTAGAATTTGACACAACACAAAATTTGTTCGTTCCACCTGTCCATTTGTGCTTGGCTTGTATGTTGTTGCCTTCCTGTACTTAATAGAAAACTTATTGACTAGGGCTTCTACCACCTCATTAATGACGTGGCTTCCTTGATATGTTACAATTCTAATGGGCAACCAAATCTGGTGACAATGCGTTCATACATGAACCTTGCCACTTCATCCATGGAAGTTGTTTTCAATGGCCTAGCTTTAACCCACTTGGTTAAATAATCTGTGGCAACTACAATATACTTATTTTGGCATGATGTAGTTGGAAGTGGACCTACAATGTCTATTCCCCACTTTTCAAAGGGACCAAGGGGAAGAATAGGACATAATGGAGCTGATGAAGTCTTACGGTTACCATGTGTTTGACAAATATCACATGTCTTACAATAATTATAACAATCTTTAAAAAGAGTAGGCCAGTGATAACCTGCATCCAAGATCCTTCTTGCTGTAAGTTGTCCAGAGAAGTGCCCTCCACATGTACCATTGTGGAATTCTTCTAGCAGTTCCTTCCCTTGATCACGTCCAACTGCCCTCTTGTCGTCCCATCAGGTCCTATTCGAAATAATACTCCATGCAGAATAGAATATGGACGAACTGGCTTGAGTAATCTTTCTCTTAGTCTTTGCATTGGCACCATCAGGAAACTTGAATTCATTCAGATAATTCCAAATATCTATGTATTCACTAGGGATTGTGTCAAGGGATAACAATGCTACATCGGGGAAATCATCATCATCACAAGATGATCCTAAACCATCATAGGCTCGAGAGAGTGCATCTGCATTGACATGCTTCTTTCCTGGCCTATCTATAATATCAAATTCAAACTCTTGTAGCAAAATTATCCATCTTGCTATCCTCCCTGATGGGTTAGGCTTATTTACAATATATTTTAGAGCCTGATGATCTATTACAACTAGAAATTTTTTCCCTAGCAAGTAATTTCTAAACTTCTTTACAACAAAAATGATAGCCAGAGCCTCTTTTTCAGTTACAGTATAATTTACCTCAGCACTGCTCATTTGTCTACTCCCAAAGTAAATTGGATGTTCATTCCCATTTTCATCCTTTTGGCTCAAAGTACTTCCTAGTGCTGCATCTGAGGCATCAGTGTACACAATGAATGGCTTGCTCCAATCTGGATTCTTCAAAATAGGTGAAGACACCAGGGCTTCCTTCAATTGTCCAAAAGCTTCATGCGCCTTATTTCCTGGTTCATAAGTAACATCCTTCTTCAAGAACTGGGTTAGTGGCTATGCAATCTTTGAGAAATTCTTGATGAACCTTCTATAGTAACCCACATGGCCTAAAAATGATCTCAACTTACTTCTATTAAGAGGAAATGGTAAATCTTTGATTTTTGAAACTTTATTAGGATCAGTACCAATACCATCTCTGGATACAACATACCCTAACAAAACACCTTTAGAACATCCAAAGACACACTTTGTAGGGTTTAGTGAGGCTTGTGCTTCATCTAACCTTTGAAATGTTGTCTCCATTTGGTGCAGGTGGTCTAACTTGCTCCCATAGATGTAAAAATCATCCAGAAATACTCTGATGAAGGTCCCAATGTAGGGTTCGAACACCCTATTCATCAAACGCTGGAATGTTGCTGAAGCATTACACAACCAAAAAGGCATAACTCTATAAGCAAACGTTCCCCATGAGTGGTGAACGTGGTCTTGGTGATCTTTCTCGCTATACAAACTTGGTTGTAGCCGTTATATCCATTAGAAAAACTATAGCACTCTGGCCGCCTACTTCGTCCAAGATCTGATTTGAAAATGGAAGAGGGTAATGATCCTTCTTTGTTGCCTTATTGAGCTTCCTGTAATCAACACAAATGCGTAGCTTCCCATTCTTTTTTATTGAGATCACAATGGGAGAAACCCATTCTGAATTCTCCACAGAAAATATGAATCCTGCATTAAGCAACTTATCTATTTCTTCTTTTACAGTCTTGGAAAAATTAGGATTCATTCTATATGGCATTTGCTTTATGGGCTTAGCACCATCTACCAAATTCAATACAATGTTCTACCCAACTTACTTGATGGAGTTCCTTGTAATCAAAAGTGAATAGGTGTATATAACTTCAAAAGAGTTGGAGGTAGGATTCCTTCTCACTCTCCATCACAAAGATCACCAATCTTTATTTGTTGGAGACGATCATCAACTTCTTCTTCGAGATAATTTTATGGGGTCATGAGTTGGTGTGATCTGAAGGATATCCATGACTTTGAAACATCCACCTTGCTTTCTTCATCTTCGGTGTCCACTTCACCGGTACTAGAGTAATCGAGAGGATGTCCAATCATCGGTTTCATCACTTGAATCCACGGGTTTTGCCTTATGATGTCGAGGATCACATTTATCTTCACCCTCTCTCTACCACGTCCAAGTGTCATGAAACCTTCATTCCAGGTAGTTTCTTACATGAACTCTCCTTAGCCATGGTCTTCCCAGCAGCATTGGGTACGCAATAGTACCATTTTTCATCACCTGAAAGTCTACCACACATACCACACCCATAACAGATATTGCCACATTTGAAACTACACCTTTTGGTTTAGTTTTTCCTTTATTTAATGACCTTAACATAAGTGTTAAAGGGTGATCAATTTTAAACCCAACATATTCATTACAGACTCGGTCATTACATTAACTACAGCACCTCCATCAACTAAGACATCATGAATTGAAATACCAATACATAATACCTCAGCTTGTGGAGCATAGGGATCTACCTCTGCCTTCAAAACAGACCTCAACCTCCTTCCTTCTTCGAGCATTGAGTCCACCTCGCAACTCCCGCCTCTTCTTAGAAGACATAGCCAAGAGTTGACCATATGTAATATTTGCAGGCCTTTTGGACAGATCTTCCAAGATGGAGTATGGTCCTTGCCCCTGTGAAATCAGAAAAATCCTACACACCCAACTTTCTTCTCCTATGTTTCTTACTAGTTTCTTCATTCATCTTCTTAGGATCATTTCCATCTTGATTATCTTTTTCTTTCTTTCTTTTTGTTACAAACACATCTACTTCATTATTTCTGCTCTTATCTACTACATCAAAAGAATTCACAGGTGCTTTTCCTTTATCATTATCTCCTTTACCAGATGTAGAAGCTCTATCTAGACAATTATACTTATAATGACCCTTTTTATAACAACCATAACAAACAACTTCAGAAATATTTCTTTTTGGACCTCTATCTCCTCCCTGAGAACTAAATTCCTTTCCTTGAAGAAGATTAATAGTTAACTAACCCATCTTTTTGAGAAGATCTTCATACTCAGTAGATGTACTAGGAGAAATATTTGTGCTCACCGGGAGTGGTTGTGGATTCGAGGATCAAAGGTGCTTTGGTGTAGGCTCTACTTTAGCAACAATTTTTTGGGCTCCTCTTCCATGCTTTCTTCTTGCCTTCTTGCAATCTCCTTTGCTTGTTCAATGGTAGGGGGTGGTCATACTTCACTCGTTGTCGATCTCGGCTTCATCCCAAGAATGAAGTGCTTACAGAGGAGATTATCTACGCCATTCATCAACCCATCCGCTAGTCCTTCCTTCCGGATCTGGGCATCGAGCTTCCTTCTTAGCTCTAGAACATGAGCATGATAATCCCTTATCTTCTCCTTCTCTCCTTGGGATAGCTTTGTGATCTCGATCATGAGATCTGCATATTTCGTTGTTCACCAAATTCTTCAAGAAAACTTTCGCTTAATAAATCCCATGAATTTTTCACATTATCACCTAGTGTTTCAAACCACCTAAGTGCTTTGAACCATCCAAAAAGGTAGTAAAAATTCAGTCCATTGTTCCCCTTCTTATAAGGCCATTACAAATACAAGATCGCTTAAACTCTTGAATGAAAGAAGAAGCATCTTCATTAGATTGAGCTGAAAAAATAGGAATCTTTCCCATTTTCAAAAGTAACCACCGTGAAATACCAACTCACAAGTCACAATCAACAAGACTTATGTGTACAAATAATTGGAATCACTATACTAGAAAGTGACTTTACACCTTTCGACAAAAATAGAAATGACCACGGTAAACTATGGTAAAACTTGACTTACTTGTGGTAAAATTGACTTTATTGTTGTAATCACTATTCACGGTAAAAAGTGAAGTTACTACGGTAAATACTATTCACTTAAAAAGTGAAGTTCTTTACGGTAAATACTATTCCAGCAAAAATGACTTTACCATGGTAACTACTATGCACAGTAAAAACAAGGTTACCCTCTAATTGATTTTTGACTAAGTGGGAATATCTCTCCAGAAAATCCACCAACGAGGAATGGTCCCAGCAACGGAACCAAAATGTCATCACCAATCCGGCACTATGATAATTCTTCACTAGAACTCCTTGTGCTATGATTATTTACTAATGCACATGACCTTTAGTTTGGTGGATGTAATCTAGAAACAAAATGACAACATAACACAAGAATACCATCGACTATGATAAGACGAGAATGATTACAAATCTGAAATATCAAAATAAATTATAATATTAACATGAAATGTTCTGAATCTCACCCATGAGGTACTTCAAGTGTTAATGACTTCACTTGCCTTTCACCAAGACTATGGGAGAAACTTTACAATTACACCTCTTAATGGCTTCTTCAACACACCTTTAAACCGATGGCTTCCTTCGCACACTTCCTACAATATTTCTCACTACTTCCTTCTATGCTAAATGAGGGGGTGGCCTCTCTATTTATAGAACTTCCAGCTTATCCATCTTATCTCTAAGATAGGATAAGAAATCCACTCGACGAATCATATTCCATACCTTAACTCTTATCTATACATGTAAGCTTATCTTTAAGATAAGATAAACCTTATCATTTTTCATGGGTTCCACATTTTTAGACTTTTTACAAATAAAATACACAAAATATTTATGACCTCACTCCTTGTCTTTATTACCAATATAATATTTCTAATTCCTAATCATGTAGACCCTACTTCTCTAATTACCCAAACTTTGACATTTTAACATTACCGGACCACTTACGACAAATATTTACTTTTACAACATTCCTATTGTACTTTATGACATTACCATACTCCACATTATTGGCGGCATCATCCTGTGGCGCCGTTATCTTCTATCGACACACTACTACTAATTATACTTAACAACATCCTATTCCTAATACATACATTAATGAAATAGAAATTACGGAGGAAAATTTTAGTGTCGACAGAACTGTTGCTTCATCATCGTGTTCTTTTAACTCCCTTCATTTGGCGAGGATACTATGTATGACCCTAGACATGTGAAGGGCCAGCGTATATTTGGGACCTACCTTTGGATTTTACTCTTGAATTTGTGTTGACGAGACACGTGGAGGCCTTTGCGACACTTCTTATTCCTTTGAATTTTCAATGGCTGGTTAAACCTTTTTGGGCTTTGAACACGTGGAGGGCTTACACTCATTTGGGGACACCACTTCTTATTTTACCTTTGGAGTTGTCTTTGATGAGGCACGTGGAGGGCTTGCACTTGTTTGTGAGACTACCTTTCGGATCGACCACGTGGAGGGCTTGCACTTGTTTACGGATTGCCTTTGGATCTTACCTTTGAGGTTGCACCGAGTTAGAAATGTGGAGGCTTCAGTTCTTTCTTCCCATGCCTCGAATTTTCAACGATCGGTTATGCCTTTCTTGGGCTTTGACCACTTGAAGGGCCTGAGCTCATTTAGGGACCCCACTACTGATTTTACCTTTGGAGTTGCGTCGATGAGGCACATGGAGGCTTCTGCTGTGGCTCTTCTTTATACTTAGCTGATTCGGCATCGAATGAACACTACCTTAAGTTTTGCGTCTATAGATTTCCCTTTATATGTAATGAGATCCATGTATGGGAAAGCACATCCCTAGGGTCTCCACTTTTGTTGCACCTTTTGAAAGTGCAATAGCTAACACTTGGAACCTTCCACGCTCTCTATTGTTTCACTTCGAGGAAACTCTCTATGGGCTTGATTTTGACTTACCAAGATAGAATTATTCATTTTGTTCACTTGAGCTTCATCTCCTTTAACATTTCCATTGGCCATTCATTTTCCCACCTTCCATTGCCATTTCCGAGCGCGCCTGTAACCTTATTTTTTGGGATTGAATGTGAGCTTGCAAAGGCTGAACCAACTTTCCATTTCTCCTATGCAAGGTTTTTTCCAATTAGTTTTTCCTAAGGGGAAAAATTGGATAATAGTGTCTTTCATGTAAGTTTGTGAAGAAAAAGGTATGTTTATTTTCGGACATTATTGCTCGGGTTAGAAGATTGAGTTTGTTGAGGAACGAAATGGATTGTTTGATGCTTTATATCACATGAAAAGTATTGAGGGATGAATTTTATTCCTTTTGAATTCCTTTATAGGTATTTTAAGTGACAAATAGGTTGCAAACTAGTTGAGATTGGAAAAGCGCTTTCGAGAAACATGATTTGGATAAGAGGAAAGTAGTTATGGTTTGAACCTATTGATGATTCATCATCTCTAACATCCATGGATTTATTCTACATGTTTTAAGGATTCCATATAGTGGTTAAATTTATAATTGAGTTGATCTTTGGTGGTTTTGAGGCCCAAACGTAAATCCATGGTGTTAGAAACAAATGTTTAATTAAGGGTACGAGTCTTTTTGCTTATGTTATGAATTATTTCATTGTAAAATAAAATGTGTGACCATGGATGATTCTTAAATGTTTTATCACACATTTTTGATTAAATTTTGAGATTAAATAATCATGGTTTTGGCACTTTTGGTTTTAGCGCATCCAAGTGATCGGGTTTTGAGCTTGTTTTGTGAAAGATGAGTGGTTTTGGGCATGACCGACTCATATGGGTCATATGTGAAAATTTTAATTAAAAAATTGGTTATTTAAAGTTATATTTATCTAATTAAAGGATTAAAACAGACCTTAAGTGAATTTCAATCAAGTGAATCATATAGAAGCAATGTTTTGGGTTTATTTTTTAACTAGTCTTCTAAGAGGGAAACATGTGACTAGCCTAAAGGTGTGAAGGATATTATATTGCATGATTTAAAACATGATGATGTGTGTGAAATATTTAAGACTTATTTATGTCATGTGATTAATATTTTAGACCCAAAACAAGTAAATGATGAAGAATATATAATGAGTTAAAGGATTGAGATTTTGAGAAAAAGTTTGTGAGATTAATTAAATATCTCCATCAGATTGTGGAAGAAGCAAATTCAGAGATTAGAAACTTTAATTGGATGAATTTTTATTATTCATATTATTAGGTTGTAGCCTCCTTATGGAGTGGGTAATTTACTAAAGTAGGGGCTGATTCTCCTTGTAGGGTTGGTTCTCTACTAAACTAGGGGTTGGTGCTCCTTGTGAAGTTGGTGCTTCATTAATTTTTTTGTGAGTAATATTAGAAAAAAATTATTATGTTTTATTCCCTTGAGGGTTTCCCACTTAAATATGGTGTCATTGTGTTGTGTACTTTGTTTTTATGTTCTTATGATTGATGTTGCATATCTTAATAATCACATAATGGTTTATGAATATTAAATGGATGGTTAATGTGATGTATGATTATTTTGAATGAACGATTCACCCTCCTCACTTGAATTGTGTTCCAAAATTTGGTATCAAAGCAGGTCCTTGAGAAGCGAGTTTAATAACTTGAAGGATATTATAGAAGAAAAATCAATAGAAAAGTCTTCAAATATTGAGGTTGCATTAATATTGAAGAAAGTGATTTCTTAGTTATTGATTCATAGATTACAAGATTGGATCAAGGATATGGAGATATATCATGGTCAAACCATAAAGGGTTTGGAGTCAAAGGTTGAGAGTGTGTATAAAGCTCTAAAGGAAAAAGAAGACACATGTTCTAGGTATGAAGAGAGGTTAAAATATTTGGAATATGATTTTAAATATTCTTCCAATATATATAATATGTATGGGAAGTTATAGAAGAGTTCTGAAACTCTTGAAGGAATCATAGAGAACCAAATATGGTCTAGTGAAAAAAAAAGACCTAAGGTACAAAGGTGAACATGTGAAGAATGATGGTGAAGTGGTTCATAACTCTTGATCAGAAGACAAGATGAAAAAGAAGGATGATTTTAAAATCTCTAACTCACATTGTTAGACATACGAATTCTATGAGGTATGGTTCTTTATTCAATTGATTTTGATTTATTTTTCATGATTTTTGTCATAGATATGGAGATTAGAATATAAGGCCTTCTAACAATGATGTAGGTTCCTTCAAAGGTGAATCTCATTCATTTTGTGAGCATATCCATAGAGCTAAGGATTACTGGATGGAATCTAAGTGTGGTTGAACCAAGAACAAATAAGTATGGTGTTGTGTGCTATAGTTGCAATTAGATTGGACATGTAGCCATATTTTTCCATCAAAAGAATTATAAACAAAGGGATAGAGATTTTAGAGGTAATATTTCCTTTGTTTTCTTCAAGTGTAAGAAGGTTGGTCACATTACAAAGTTTTGTAGGGTGAGGGAGTAAACATATAATGGGAAGGATGAATGTAAGACTAATAATGTTATTTAACGAAAGGAATAACTTATATCTACTTCATCAAGAAAAAAAGAATACCTGAAGTTGTTTGCTTTAGAAATATTGAGTGTATTATTGATAAAGGACTATTAGCTCTTGTTGAACCTCAATAATTTTTGTTATCTGATCATGAAGATGATAGGGATAAAAATAGATAAATAAAATCACATAATATAATACAATATAATTGATAGTGGATGTTGGTATCATATCCCTTGAGGTAAATGTTCTTCGCTGTTAGAAGAATGTAGATTCTTTTGTATCTCCATGAGGCTTGATGGGATCATCATGTATGTGAGTTAAGCATGTAAATGTGTTTCTTTGTCCTATCTTTCATTTTATTATGTTTAAATGTATCTAGTATGTGTTAATATGTTTAAGAGTGTGTCAAGGTGTGAAATGTTTCCTTGTGAGCTTTAAAATTATATCATAAGCATGTGGTTGTGTGATATCACTTGATGTCTGTATAGTTAGATGTGTCACAATGTCAATATTAAAGAAGTGTGACTGATTATAGTCAAGTTATGAGTCTCGTGTTTGTTGCTTCATCAACTATGACATGTCACAATAGTGTTTGTGATCTAATGTAATGTCACTAAAAGTGTTGAGGAGATTTAGAGTGGAAGTACAAATATTGGAGGGGTATCGTTACATGAAATGTGTTATCGCTCAAAGTATTCTTTATGAATTGTCTAGGTTTTAATATCCATGTAAATGATCTCAAGATAATTGTATATGTATGTGTAATCTGATTTACGAGTGTCAAGACCTAATAGGAGATAGTCAATGTCATAACTTAGTTAAAGTGGTTCTATGATTTTATTACAAGTTCTATCATTGGAGGAGTTGTAAGTCTCTTTATTATGAGGTTTCTTGGAATGAGAAAAATGGTTTACTCTCATCGATAAGTACATCTGGTTTTTATATCAAAGCCATGGTGGTAATGTTCTAGTCATTTGTAAGGTTATGTTTTATGAATGTCATGGGTTAGTGTCCTATGGTCAGTATGTTGATGAAATATGTCACCATTGTCTTTTTTTAGTACTTATACAGTAACGATGTCATAAGAAATACATTCAAGGGTAAGGTATATTTGTTTTAGTATTCCCTTTTCAGTAGATATCATGAAGATAAATTCCTTAGTGTAACTCTTATTTTTGAATATAGTATTCATAGTTATGGTAAGATTATTGGGATGTATTTCATATAAATAAGGATTTGATAATTATCAAGGAGGAATATTATCAATATAAGTGTGACTGATGAAACTCGGAGGTCCTAGTAAGTCTCAGGTATGATTTCTCAAAAGAAATGACTCCTTAGGGATATTTGCATGCATCGTTAGTATCAATAACTCCATGTGAAAGTTTTGAAAGAAAAGTAGACTAGTGTAAAAAGATATAATTTTTAAATATATGTGTGATCTATGAGTTGAATCTAAAATATGTTTTTCCTCTGGTATGTATAGTTAAGTATTAAATTTTTTGATATGTTTATGAATTTGTTTCTAGATTGCATATCTCTCCAAATAATAAAAAGGAAGGTTATATTTTCATGTTATGAGAGTGGATGAATCCTCGGTTCGATCTGCAAAATTATCTAATATTCCTCATATGAGTAGAAGGAATATATTCAAGGTTTTGATGAATTGTAGTATCTCTATGCATCTTTAAGTGTCTCACTCTAGGGGATCTTGATCTCAAGTATTCAAAAGTTTGTTTTTATCGCAAATATTTTGAGTCATGTGATCATGATCTTGAATAATTCAAAGTGTGTAAAATAGTGAAAGTTGTGTCTCATTTCTCTAATCTTCAAGTGTATAGTAAAGTAAATAGTTTATAAGTCATTTATCTCGTCCTTCAACAAGTTCTATAATTTTCATTGTCTATGTCATGTGTTGATGGCCTTTTAACAAGTTTTGGATTTTTTTAAGATGTTGGTATGATTAAGGAGGACTAGATTTCACGCTTGGCTATGAAAAAGTGTGGTAAAGTTGTAATATGTGTGTCTACATGTCAAGATTTTGAAATATAAGGATTACAAATTAAAAGGCATGTTTGAGATAAGTTAAAGGAATATATGTCAATAAAATGGTGATTCATTTTATCAAAAAGTATCTAGAGTTTTGGGTGAAGGGAAAGTAATCATGATAAACAAAGTGACATAGGTGTACAATGCCCCGATTAAGGATCAAATCTTACAAAAGGATACTAGTCTGGTAAGTGCAATATGATGGGAATAATTTTATAGGCATCTCAAATGCATTCTCAATGGTATGTGGATGAGGTAACAAGGTGTATAAAGATAGTGATCTACATAGTTTCATGCCATGGATTCATGAGGTTAAGGAGAAGGTTCTCAAGAATATCTAATAACTCTTACAGACAAAGAGGTGTAAGTCTATTGTTACAAATAAAGGTGTCATGATGCCAAAAAAGGTATTAGATGACTCTGCGTAAATACAAACTACAAGTTAGGAAGGTGTCATTATGATACGGGTGTATCAATCTGAGGTAACTTGTGACATTGTTGAATAAAGATTTTATAGCAATATGAGCATTGAATCAATAAATTTCACATATGCAAGTGACCATTGAAGTGTCCTATGTTATATATGTTAGAACTGTGAGGTGTGCTACATGGTTGTTTATGTCCCACCAGTTCTTAGAGAGACAGTCATGACTAAAAACAAGTATTTTAGGCATAAAAACCTAAAAGCATTCATTAATGGATGATAAAGTTGGTTTAGTTAAGGGTGTCTTCTCGTAAGATTGTGTAAGTTTTAGTGACTAAGAAAGAAAGATAACTACAACATACAAGTCTAACATATCCTAGTAATACATGGTGTGTATGTTATGATTATGAAGAATGTGGTCTAAATGATGTACCATGTCTAGTGGTCATAGAAAAGAGGTACCAGCTTGTGGTTACAGTACAATGCCTAATGAAATCAAGTTCGGTGACTCAAAGCTAGTCAGAAAAACATGAAAAGAAGAATGAGAATTCCTTTTAGGATAGATCCAAGAAGGTTGATCCTCCTACTTAACATGAAATCTAGGTAATAAAAATTATGCATTTTCTATTTGAAAATAGTCCCATAGGTCTAAAGGGAGCCATAAGTAGGAGTTTTATGCTCAGATTGAGATGTTAGGACTTAGAAAAGTTTTTCAAAGATGCACGGAAGGTACTTGTTCAGGGAAAAGTGGTGCTAAAGGTTTGAATGACAATAATAATAGGTAAAATGGTGATTTTTTTATCGTTAACTAGACCTAGAAGGTGATTCTAAGCTCAAATGAAGAAAAAGTTAAAAGTATCTATTCATGTAGATATATTTAGTGGCTTATTATGGGTCCATGGATTTTCACATGTTGTTGAAGTAGTCAAAGAAGAGAGATTTTAGTCCCAAAGCGGATCACCTAAGACAAGTCGTGTTTTTCATTATTATCATTGTATCTAGTCATTTTTTTCATTTTCCATGTATTTTAATCATTGTATCATTTTTCATAGATTTCAAAGGGGAGGGGGAGAGAAGCATCAAAAATATGGGAAAGAGTCAAGTAGGAGTTTTCAATCAATGTTTCGAAGGTGGTTAACATCAATGACAAAGGGGAGATTGTTGACCATTGTGTGTTTCTATTGTCATTGATGTCAAGTCCATTGATGGAAAAGGGTCTCATGAGGTTATGTGACTCTCTTTGAGGTGTCAATCAGATTTCAAACATGAAGGATGATTGGTAGTGTCGAGATATGGTGAGTTTGATGTTTTTATGAAGCATGATATAGTGAGTTGATTCATGGTGAGCCTAGTTTGATGTTATCATGAAGCATGATATAGTGAGGTGAGTTTGATGTTGTCCAAGTGATTTGAATTATTTCATGAGGTAAAAAATGGTTGGAATGATGTGCCTCTTTTTTTACACGAGTATGCATGATGTCAAAAAGGTTAGTACATTACTATCCCCACAAATGAAGAACGGTAAGGACATTTGGTATTTAAAGGAAATCAGTCTTATAAAACCATGGTAGAAGCATGTGACATGATGTATCATGTGTGTTATGATTTTCATGTCAGCATTATCTGATTCAATGCATGTATGAGAACCTTGCGAAGTAAATAGTGAGAAATAGGCGGGTAAACATGTGTAAATGAGATTGGTTAGAGTGTTTCACAACTATTTGGTATTGATTATTATTATGGAAAGGTACAAGATGTTGTCTTGATTCTTCATGACAAGTTTTAGGTCATTCTCAAGAATGTTTTTGAAGATACATCGCTATTCATAAAATAGGGTAAGTTATAGTGTGTTTTTAGGGAAATGTGTACATTCCATACTCATTATGAATTGTATGTTTTCCATGGGAATTTGAGATATTTTGCATAAATTTTTAGGTCAATTATGAAGGTTTAAAAAAATTAATGAGGTGCTTTGATCATCACATTTTTATGGACTATAATTAAGAAGATAACTTACTTTGAAACCCTAGCTAAGAATTACTTGGATAAAAATGTGTGTAATGATCCGATATTGTTTTTTTACAAAAGTAATATTTGGATGTTGTATAGGACTCTTCCATATTTCCAAAAAGGTAAGATAATTCTCTTGATAGTATGTGATCCCCATCTTAAAAGGATTTTTTTAATAATTTTTATTTGGAAGAGCAATTTAGGTCTTTCAACAAGAGGATTTCCCAGAATAGCCATGGTTTGTAGACATGTGGCTCATATAGTTATTAAAATTCCATAAAGTTTTCTTTTTTGTATTTTTTTCTATTTTTTTTTTATTTTTCAGACCCTCTAATCATATTCAGGTGTAAATGCTGCTAAATATGCCCCATTGTGGGCACCAAAATTGTTGGTGAGAAACATTTTTGGGGAAAAATTGGTGGTTATCTTGCAACGCTATAGGAATATAAGTCCCTTTACTTTACCGGTGTAGCATTTTTATGCGCATGCACAACTAAAAATGAATTTTCTCCCAAAATGCCATATAGTTAGGCATCTAATAGGGACACTTCACTCGACCTCAGGAAAAATCTTGTAGATATCTACAAGGGAAGACTTTTTAGGAAAGTGGGAAAGGGAGTGAGAAAATTAGATAAGATAAACTAATGCTGCAAGTATAAAATCAAAGACTTGCATACATAAGCTAGAAACTTCATTACATGCACTTGAATTTAGAAGATAACAAATTTGGGTAACAACAACAAGACCAAATAGAGTGTGATGAACACAAAGTACCACTAAACCCATCAGTAAAAGAAGACTAAAATTCCTTCTTCCTTTATTCAAGCTGAAGCTTAAATTGTACATATCATAGAAATGGAAAAAAATTGAGCGGGGATAATAGAAGAAATTTATTATCTCTTTTCTCTCTTCATAAGGATATCTCTCTCATGAATTCACAAAAAAACAGCTCCAATATCTAAGAAGTTTAAGAAGATTTTAGAAGTTGTCTAAGAAGTTGTCTAAGAAGAAGCTCAAATGAGGAGATAGTTACAATTTATAGAAGAGGATGTAACTCTTCTTATTCTAGGTGATTTTCAAATACTTTAATTTGACTTTACACTGTTCATATTCCACTTAAATATTTAAGCCCCTTTTATAAAATCAAGGGAACTTAAATTTTACAATATTTTTCTAAAGACACTTAAAGTAATATTAAAAGTTGAAAACTCAACGCAAAAGTATAACATTGATTTGATGGAGCATTGAGTGAGAAGAGAAGAAGAAGAAGAAAGAAGAAGACAAAAGAAGAATTATGTGGAAGAATGAGTTGTGGTGTAGTTGGTTCCACTCTCTGATTACTCTCCACTTCACATTCCTGAGAAGAATTTTGTCTTTCCAAGCTCCTTGTTGAAATGAGATGCTGCAGGTTCTATTTTTTCAGCATGAGGGATGTGAATGATACTCAAGGTTTTGGTCCATACATCAATCATACTATCGATTTCCTTGCACTTCCGAACCATGATGAGTGATTTTATGTGATAAGTGCAATGGAGGCTCGAGATATCTAAGTGGAAGTTGAGAGTATCCTTACTCAAGGACTACGGGTTACCCACCCCTTTCTTGACATATTATTTGAAAGGGTTGATCAACTCATCAATAGTTGTGTGTTTCTCATTGCAGGTACTCAAAGTTTCCAAAATTTCTAATTTATACTATCCTACATCTTGTATGTTTTTTCTTCTTTCTACTCTAGCTCTATGAATGCCCGATCAATTTCCACAAACCTTATTGCCAAGGCCCTCACCCATACACGTGTCAAGTCTTCTATAGGAGTTTCAAAAACCTTCTTGTCGATTAAATCCTAATGATGGGTGTTGCACATCTCAGTCACTACTAGTCCCAGAGGGTCGTGGTAATCTCTTTCTTTCTCCACATCCTATTTGAGTACTTGCATTCTATTTTCTATTGCAGAACATGTACGCAAAGAGCTTGACTTCTTATTGGAGTTTTGGCTTCACTTTTTGGAGATTGAGTTGACCCTTTTATAGTTTTCTCACACCTACATCGTGAGCTCATGTGTTCTTCTGATGGATTCTTGATCAAATCTACTGATGGGCCTCACTTTCTCAATAAGAAGTGTTGTAGTGTTTGGTTTGACCAGTGTTGCACATAAGATGAAGATTTTGTACATGTTCTTCTACTACCTCAATCTTCTTTTTATATTCTTTATTATTTGCCACCATGAAAGCATAAGATTGTTGATATATGTGTAAATATCCCTCATGAGTAGCTGGTCCCAATTAGATCATGCTCATCTCGTAGTCGATCGGTGTCATCTCATCCACTGGCTTGATTACCTTTGGTCGAGCTACTTCGATGTATTGATTACTGTCTCCCCACCGTAGGATTATGAATTTGTATGTGTGATCTTTGTTGACCTTTTTCTTTATCTAATGAGAGAATTTTTGATAGATCATGGGATTCCAATTGTTTCACAGTGTGAGTGCCAGGGATGACCGTTTCCCACATCCATGGAAAAATTTCTCTAGATTTAGGCTCAATGATGGGTACAACAACCATTCCTTTTTGTTGAATAAGAGGAAAGTCATGAATTATAGGGGTGTTGGTTTCAACAAGAGAGGAGACCTCCTATGGTAGCTCAAAGACATAATCGTGAACCATGTACTCCTCATTTTCTTATACTTTTGCTGATAGATTTTTTTTTGCATTACTGAGATCAATTTTTCCTCTTGCAGGGGACTTCAATGAACCTTCTTCTACCATGACTTTATTGGGTGTCTTCTCATGGGAAGAAGTTTCCAATTCCATGGCCTTCCTTTTTGAACTCGCTCTATAGTGTTTAGAGCTAGAAGTCACCTCACCACTTTTGAAGATGAATGATGTGAATCGTGCTTTTGGCTAGGAAAATTCCTCGTGATTTGGATGATCATAGTCCTTTTCTTCGAAAATAGTTCCTCATTATCCTCACAACCTTTTTATTCTACTCCAATAAATATCCCGATTCATGAACATGCCATTTTATTTGGGGCATTCGAGACATGTTGACTACTCGTACTTAGGGTTGTACATTTTGTCCCATCTTCATGAAAGATGTCCTCATACCAAGAGAACTTGAATTTCTTCATCTCATTGACGTCATCCTCATGTGGTAATTTTAACGTGATTGAAACTTTTCAGAAACTTGGCCTAGTAGTTTATTTTGATGCTTCATGTATAATTCTACTTCATTTCTCCCAACAATTTGAGAGGGAATTGGATTTTTATTCATTGAGACAAAAGTGGGATTTCTTGGTTGTGGATGCTCTGTTGCATAAGAGGAGAGTTTGAAGGTTTTTTTTTATAGCCTTGGGTAGAGGAATGAAAAAAAAAAACATATTTTTTTCTCACGCATTTGTTTGAGATATTTCTTCAACCTTTCATTTCATGACCATGTAGTTTTCTCTATTTTCTCCTTCTTCATTTTTGCCTCTCCTTCTATGTTTTCTTAGATTTCTCACCTGGGACCTATGTGATTTCATGGAGTGAAGGGAAGTACCCATGTGGTAGGTCTTGTTCGAGGTTTAGTAATGGAAAAATGATGGTTAAGAAGTTACAGAAGAAGAATGGAGATATCTGTGCATGGGAGTGGAAGTAATTAGAAGCACTTGAAGCGGGTGAATATTTTAAATTTTTGAAATCATGAAGGGAGAGGGCTGGGTGAATTTTTAACGAATTTATGTACCTAACCTCGGGGATGTGAGGGACATAAAATTTCGGGTGGTCAAGAGGATGACATGTGTCCTTGATTTGACAACATGTAAAGGAGGTGAAAAACATTGCTTTAAAGCACTATGGGATGAAAGTTGGTCACGTGGATGACCAAAAGACTCACCATAGGGGATGGGTGATTTTTTCCATATCTTCTGTCCCTAACCTTATGGACATAAGGGACATAAAATACCATAAGGGTCATGGAGTGACACATGTCCTTGATCTAACGACAAGGAATTTGAGTTTCGAAATGCACCTAGGGGTTGAACTGTCATGTTTGAAGGCCACATGAGAGTCCCATAGGTCACATGGGAGCTAGGAACATTTTTCCAAGGTTGGTGTACCTAACCTCAGGGATGTTGGGGACATAAAATCCTACCAGGATCCTGGTGTTGACATGTGTCATCCTACAAATTGACTAACTCCCAAACTGTCTTCAAGAAGGTAACTTAGAACGATGATAAATTAAACTCCTCGTGGAATTTCACATTGAAATTTTATATGATCTTGACTGGAAATTTCATTTTTAATCTAATTGTGGGGTCTCATCTATTTATTCTTCCATATGATCCCTGAAAAATGGAGTTATGGTTTGGGACTCCACTTGTGCCTGAGAAAAACTTCCGACAAACCCTATGTTCCAAGGTGTTGTCAAAAATATGATTTCACCATCAAGTAGGTCTTGGAATACTATTTCTGGTGATTTTATTTTTTATTTCTAACTCCATGTGGAGCTAATTCATAATATTCTTCTAAATCCCAACAACTGTTTTAGGCCCTCGTGTCACCGCTCTAGTCTTGTGAACCCTATTTTTTACTCAGACTGTTTCAAGTCTTTCAAAACTTCCCCAAACCTTCCAAAATCATTTCCATGATGTTATAAGGTATTCAATCCAACTCCATGTTGAATTTTTCCCTTCCTATCTTCTCAATGGGGGTTCATCCAGTCCGGGGAAGGCCATCGATAGCCCTTCCGAATATTGTCAGAAGATAACATCTTTTCAGAACTTCCTACAATCACATGAGGAATTAAATTGAATATCCTAAATCACCTAGGGGAAAAATTTGACATCAAATATGGGGTGAAAATACGATGGATTTGACTGGGGTGCCAAGGAATGATAAAACAATAAAATTTCGGCATAGGGGTATAGTTATCATGTTTGGAAACATCCAATTTCCCTATCACACATTTGCACAAAAATAGTCTTGATTCAAGTTGTGTTGTGATATTGGCTAATAGATATTTCCATTGGCATATCAAATTTATTTTTTGATATGGTATACATGAGTGATGACCTAATCTTTGAGGGTCATGTTTCAAGGAATCTTCTTCTAGCGAGGTGTCAAATGACTTCAAGAGGTAAAGTGATTATTATGAGTTTTTATTTCTTGGTTAAGGTTTTTAAGTTTTTAAAATTCATGTTTAATTATTTTTCATCCTTTTTTAAGGTGTGGAAGTGAGTTTTGAGGTGGTGAAGCAAGTTGATCTCAAATTCAATTCTTTAGTCATAGATGGCGTAAGAAGATGCTTACATAGATGGTCTTGGTTGAAGGGATTCCACTTGGATTTGAAATAAGTTACAATATGTTATGGAAATACAGTTCAAAGGAATTTATAGTTATGTATGGATTATTTCTTGGTTAGTTTATTTGATGTGTCTTTTAGGTCAGTTTGTGATGAAGGTATGTTACTTTTAATGACATTATTGCTTAGGCTAGAAGATGGAGTTGATTGGGGAACGAAATGGATTTTTGATGCTTTATATCACCTAGAAATTGACAAGGGATATTTATTTTTCTATTGAAGGACATTGGAGGTCTTAGAAGTGACAAAAATGGTACAAACTAGTTGAGTTTTGAAAATGGATTTCTCGTTAGCATGATTTGGAGAAGAGGAAAGTAGTTGTGGTTTTAACCTATGGATGTTTCATGATCTCTAACTTGTATGGATATGTTTTATACATCTCATGGATTCCATAGAGTGGTTAGATTCTATATTTTATTTGATCTTCGGTCATCTTGAGGCTCAAAAGTAAAGAGACGGTGTTAGAAACAATTGTTTAGTGAAGGATATGAGCCTTTTGTGTGTTCATATGAATTATTTTATCGGCCCAAGAAAATCTGCAACCATTGATTATTCTTATATGTTATATTACACATGTGTGATGAATTCGGGAGCTTAAATAATCATGGTTTTGAAACTTGTTGTTTTAGCCCATCCTAGTGATAGGTTTTGAGCTTGTTTTGTGCAAGATGAGTTGTTTTAGGCATGGACGACTTGTATGGGTCATATGTAAGCATTTTAATGAAAATTTTAAAAAAATTAAGTTGGATCGGTTGAAATAAAAGAGGGAAACCAAACTTGAGTTATTTTGAATCAAGGGAATCATTTACCAACAATTTTTGGGTTCATTTTTGAACTAGTCTAATGAGAGGGAAAAGTGCAACTATCATAAGGGTGTGAAGGAGATTAGATTTCAATATTTTAAATATGAGGATGTGTGTGAAAATTTGAAGACTAATTGAGGGCATGTGATCAATATTTTAGAGCCAAAATAATTCAAAGAAGAAGAAGATATAGAAATTTGAAGGATTGAGGGTTTTAGGAAAGGTTTGTGAGTGGAATTAGAGATCTCCATTAGTTTTGGAAGAAAAAGTTTAGATATCATCATATTCAGGTAGCCAAGTTGGTGTTTAGTCATGTTAGTGTGTTGTAGCCTCCTTTTGGAGTGGGTTATCCTTGTATGGTTGGTGCTCTACTAAACTAGGTGTTAGTGATCCTTGTTAAGTTGGTGCTTCACTAAATTTCTTTTTGTGAGTAATATCAGAAAAAATTAAGTCGGTATTCTTTCCCTTGATTTTTTTCCTCTTACGTATGGTGTTATTATGTTGTGCACTTTGTTTCATGCTCTTTTGATTGATGTTGCATATCTTAATAAGCACAAAATAGTTTATAAATATTTAATGTATGGTTAATATGATGTCTTAATGTTAAGTTAAATGATATAAATGTTTTAGAGGACTTATTTACCCCATCTAAGTCCATTTTGCTTCCAAAATATAATTTAGAGATGAATTTGTAGAAGAAGAAGAAGGAAAAATTTACATTGTAACACAAAGACCTCTCCCTTAGGGATAGAAAGTTTACAAATTGGCTTAGACCCCAACACTCCATGAAATTCCTAGAGGTTCAAGAAAATGTTTTCCCAAGTTTATAGGAGATAGTAAAAACCATCTATATGAAGATGTCGATGCAATTATGACTGCATGTGGTATGTTGGGAGTTTCTCATGAGGATGTCTCTCTTCATTTGCTCATTGAATAACTTCAAGATAGTATTACAAAATTATTTTATCATCTAAAAAGAGGTTCCATTACATGATGGGTTAAAATAAAAGTTTGGTTTGAAGCTAGATTAAATTTGGTGGAA
Organism: Taxus wallichiana var. yunnanensis; assembly: GCA_018340775.1. Lineage (NCBI taxonomy): Eukaryota > Viridiplantae > Streptophyta > Pinopsida > Cupressales > Taxaceae > Taxus > Taxus wallichiana. Next base: position 671,121,709 of record CM031234.1, read on the forward strand.
GATGCTCATGCCCTCCTTTCTTAATTAACACAAATGAATAAGGAACCTTAAAAATCCATGAGAGACTTCATGGAAAATTTCAACAAGCTGATCAACAATATTCCTACCATTGTTTTTTAATATAAATAATTTGAAAATGTTCTTAGTGAATTCCCAAATAGATGAAGTGATTTCATTTCTATTAAGAATACAACTAAGATATTTATATAATTCTTAATAAATTTCCATTTAAGTGGAAATTGGCATTATCATTTCAGGAAATATTAAGAATTATTCAATGAAAAATAAGGACCAAAATCCAAAAGATAATAGAACTGATTCATTATTGTAAAAATTGGGAAATGAATTGACAATGTTAAATAAGGAGGTTTCCGATTAGTATGCCATCAAAAATAGAATAGGAACCAAATTATAGGAGCACCTTGAAGGCTTGCATTGGAAGCACTACCAGTGAATATAATTTTCATAACCCAAAAATATGAAGAAGTATTTGAACAAAAAGGAAAGTAAATCAATTTCGAGAGATAAAAGAGGTGGAAGAGGATGGACAAATCATTTTTTTAATATTCAGGATGTGAAGAGGATGATGAGAATTATGTACCTAGATTATCATGTGCAGTATTCATCTACTCTAAAACATGAAAAGGATCTTCCTCCTCTACTACTGCTAAAAAGAAGAAGAAAAAGATCCTTAGGTGGTGAATCTACCAAAAAAATGTTGAGGATGTCCACTTCACCCATCCATGGAGTCGAGAATTATAGAAAAGTGATCTTATGGAATGTAAGATGTCACCTACTCTTCAAATTAAGTCTCCTAATGCTCCTTCTAATTCTATATTTTTATGCAAGAACTAGTCCTTTAAGAGCTTCTAGTGTGCTTGCAAAATAATCCTCTACTCCTCAAACATTTGTTCATATTACTTTTCCTTAATACAACCCTTTTTATATCATAGAACATATGACAAATTCTAAAGTGTAGATTTAAGAATCTGATTATTTGCAGACTTACCTTGAACAATTTGACAAGATTTTCAATCATATCAAGGGTATTGGTTCAAGGCCCAATACTATGAACCCCATCTCTAAAGGATTATTAAAAATTCCACCTACTCCTACGTCAATGAGCATGCTTTCTATGAGTGCATAAAAGATTGATATGATTGATCCTTTTTGTCTCTCCTTTCTCATTAGAGGATACAAGATTGAATAATTATATAATAAATTCATGTCCTTCAGATAATATATTTCCCATAAAAGTTTCCAATGTTGTCAAACTTACCTTGGCATGGGACAATGTTTCTTTTTATTCCATAGAGTCAAAGGAAGTCCCACTTTTCGGGAAGATCAACGATTCCTAGGTGGATCTCTCTCAATTTCCAAACACAACAAGGTGTTATTGACTATCTTGGTAGTTGACATTCGACATAGTTTGGAATATTTCTCAAGAAATTTTCTATCGAGACTTAGGAAAAAATTAATGATGATTTTTTTCCTCAACCGTTATAATTAAGGGAGATATGGAAATGTTAATTAATAAAAAAAGATGATATGTAAGGTAAAACAATTAGGATATATAGGAGCTAACATTATGTACCAGGATAGAGGGAATATGATTAGTTTCATAACATTTGAGGAGGATAAAATTCCTATCTTGAGAGACCAATAATTCCTTTCCAATTGGGTATTGATCATGAAGAAGCATGGATAAATCTTGAAATTTATGAGGAAAACCCTAAATTTCCATATGATTTAGGTCAAAAGGAAGAAAAAGTTATTCTTAACAAGTTCTAAACTAAAAAATTGGCCAATGCATTTTTATGATGAAGAGGCATTCTCATTCCCATTCAAAGATGAATATTCTCTTGATCATGTCATTCATGGAGAAGAAAGGCCAACTTGTGATGATCCTTTGAAATATTTGAAAGAAGAATCTATGCAAGAAATTTTAAGAGTTGTGAAAGAAACAAAAAACCCTCAACTCAATCTTGAAATCCTAACGAAAGACATGGAATTGCAAGACATGTATGAATCTAGTGTTGACTTCTCAACTAATTTAAAAATTGGTGATGATGAAATAAAGTGAGATGAAATTTTTGATATATCTCTTAAGAAAATGATTGATGGATGCGATAACTGAAGAGAAGTTTTCTAATTTATATTTGAATAATAAAATTATTTGAATCATTAATAGGATTAAAAAAATCTTTTAGTCCTTTTATGTCGAAGGTTTCGATAATAAAGAAGCGAAGTGAAGTTTAATGAGCCTTGGGATGATGGACTAATATCTCTAAATTATTTCATCAATTTTTAAAATAAAGATTATTCAAATGAATGTGGTTGTGAGATTTTGTCAATTTTTAGGAGTATGTGCACAAAATATTGAAAGTTGTAAGAAACGGAAGATCCAAAGATCGATATTGATATCTTGGCTCATGTCAAGGTCTTGCAAGAAAAGTATGAAATAGGAAAAAGGATGGACTCACTACATCTCATGATGTTTTTTAAATAAGCATAAATATGGAAAAGAGGAGATCTTAGAGCATTCGAAAAATCCAATCAAAATGCAACCTTGCAACAATGGTAAAATGTAAAGTGAGAAATCAACAATGTGGGTTAACATAGAAGACAAGTTAGAATCGAGATTCATGGAATTTTTGGAAAATATCTAAGCATCATAGTAATCACCTAGGATCATTCCTCCCAAGTATATAGGAATTCACAAAATCACCTATATTTCATAAGAAGTTAAATAAAGAAAGATATTTCCTCAAACTGGTCAATGGATTTATAGAACATAATCCCCGATGTTGTTCATTCGGGGTAACATCTCGAAGACAAAAGTGGGTTATCCTACACATGTATTATAGATGATTTTTGGTTGTGTGTTTCCATTCCTTGTCATGTGTTTTTTTCCATTTCTATATTATGTTGTTCCTTACTTGTGGTAGTGTTTTTAAAGGTTACTCTATGCCCAATTGATAAGGATTCATTTTATATATCTATTATGACTCTATATTCCAATAGAAAAGGCACTATTCGGGTAGTGTCTTGATAATAAATTTCTCATTTTAAGACCCCCTATGATAAATTATTTTATAATGGGTAGAAGATATCAAAAATAGACTTGCGAATCAATAGCGAATTTCTAAAAAAGAAATTTGTGGAAAAAGTGATTTAACAGTATGCAATTTTCTTGGATTTCACATAGTTGTAAGGGTGTTAGACAACCGTACATTGGCTTTCATCCAAACTAGGTTAGACATAAGGCAATGTACATCCATCCAATCTAAGTTGGATGGATAACCGCTTCTTTGTTTGACATTTGTATTAAATCCCCCCTTACAACCCCTAGGCTATATATTATATCTCGAAAAATATTTGCACAATTTGATTAGAAATGTTGGTAAAATACATACATAAGTTAATTTTTACATATAAATAGTAGGAAAAATAACCCATACTAATGAATTTTTAGTTGAAAGTTTAGGTGAATTGGCGGAAACTAATTGCTGAAAATTCACCATTTAACACTTCAAAAATCCCTATAGTGGCGAGTTTACGAAAATTCGCCACTTTGAAATATTCCATGATTGATATTATGGAGTTTCTGATTTTCATGTCCTTACTATGTTCAATTTATAAGAATTCCCTAGAAATAACAAGCTATTGTTATGAAAAATATCTATCATACAAAATTCAAAATATTTATCATGACAACTTATACCTCATATGAAAATCCCTCTCCCGATCCATGTGAGCATGTCCTCTGGCAAGCTAATTCAATATGTTACCCTTATAATGGATAAAAGGAATGTGGTAAAACTATTTTCAAGTTTTCTTAATGTGCAAGGAAGTGATTCAAAAATTCATTCGAGATCCATTTAGAAGGAACATCTCCCGAGAGGCCTAAAAAGTCATATATTTTAGGATTTTTCATAGTTGTGGACACCCCTCGGAAGCTAACTGTTGACGCACAACTAATTTTGGTGTTTTATAGGGGTATTATATTGTTCTCTAGAGTGATTTAGATAAATTTAGTAAATATTTTAAACCTCGGAAAATTGCGTTCAAAACCGAGTTATTTTTAGTTAGTGATGGCGATTGTATTTTCATAAAATAACAACCTTTTAGTTTTCAAACATTTCACGAGCCCCTAGATGAATAAAAATGTGATTATATACTTATTTTAGATATATGAGTTTTTAATTAATATTAGAAAAGGTTACAGATAAATTTTGTGGAGTGGATTTGTAGATATTGGCTTTGAAGTACATATAAAGATTTTTGATCTTAGTGGAGATTCTATTAAATATTTTGAGAGTCCCAAGGAAATTAAGATGTTTATTAAAATTATAAGGTGACATGTCTAAGGCCCTCCCTTTATCCAATGTTTTATTTCCTTTTTTATCATCATAAACTTTAGTGGCATTATCTTTCACCGGTGCACATGCTTGAGCAAAATTGAAAATGGGGGTAAATTTCTACTTTCATGCAGAATTTTCTCCAGAAAATTATAGGAATATTAGCATCATATATTTTTATTGAAAATAATATAATTGTTTCCATGGAAATTTTACTCCTAGCTCTGGTGGTGAGAAAATGTGTCCAGGTGGCTATTTCGGGCAGTGTTGGATGAAAGAAAACATCTATTTTTGAAAAACCACACTTAAAGATGTGTGATTTCCATTTTTATGTTGTTACCATTTCCAAAGTGAAATATGGGAAATAAAATTTCACCAACATGGTGGAGGGGAAGTTTTTGTCACTTAAAAAATGACTTGGTGGTTAGAAAATGTCTTACACTCACCTAACCCACCTAACCACTTCTCATGATGACCTGACCCATGATGGATTTGGAGAAGGATGATGCCCCTTTATCCCCTTTCCCAAAGTGATATAGAGGACAAAAAATTGCACTACCATGTTATTATTTCATTTTTCATAACTTGAAACACCAACTAAGTGGTTAGAGCATGTTTGGAACTTCACCTTTCAAATATGGAACCTTCCTCATGAAGAGAAGACACATGGATAATTTTGAGAGGGCTCACGTAAATTTTCTACCTTTCCATAGGGAAATGGGGGACTAAAAAGTGTCCTAACATGTGTAGCATGGGTTTTTTTTCACTTGAGTGAACAACATGAAGTGTCAGGCAGGTGTTTTTCAACTCACTTTCATGACTTGTTTTGGTCCCTTTTCATGTTGCTTCCACCCTTGGCACATTTTCAGGAAGTGATGTCAATTTTTACAATACTAAATGTGGTAAGGGCCATGGGTAAATCTCAAACCCATTTGGAAACTTGTAACCCCACTCTATCATCCATGAGTCTCCAATCAACCCGGGTTAAGCATAATGAGTTAAGTGATGGGTTAATTAGGTTTATGAGTGAGGAAAGGTGTAATATTCATAATTAGTTATTTCTCACTCAACATTCATGTTTTTAACTCCCTAATTTCTTGCTACCTTTTTTATGCTTCTGAAACTTCCTAAAATACCTCATGCTCAAAAACACACTTTCTCTCATATCTCACAAACCCTTCCCCAAATTTCACCGAGATTTGGACTAAATATTCCTTGAAAGAATGCCTTCAATCGGGAGATTTTACATGACTCAATTAATTAAACCTTATATTTTCTATATTCCTTGAAATTTTCATCCAAAAGTACTCATTTATCATATTTACACAAATCTAGTTATCAAAATACTTTCAAAATCGAGTAAAGGCCTAAAATGAAAAACACGACCTTATGCAAGTGGTTTCATTTGAATATGGCACTGGAAGATCACTTTATATTTTTAGTATGCCTTCATTGGAACACTAAAAACATAAATTTATTTCTAGAAAAATGTGCATTCATACACCTCATTTCATTCCCCCATGTTTGAGACACTCAAAATTACCAAAATTGGCAAGAGTGGAAAAAAGCTGGCTAAAATGGGACAATAATGATGATTATGCTAAAAAATTATATGGATTAAATGAGATAAAATCTTAACATTTCATTTCTTGACTCACTCCATAATGGTCACATCACTCATAAGAATGTCTACCTCAGTTTTTAAGAAAATTCTTACATTCCCCAATGTAATGAGCATAAAGTGCAAAAATGTGAAAAAATCCAATTTTGTCAGGAAGGATATTTGAATTCATCATACAAGGAGTGCATAATAATATGGTGGATGAGATTATTTTTTATTTCATTATTATTCCCTTGAAATATAATTGGAATAATTTTTTCTCATGTTGCATTCAACATTAGTGCTCTTGTAGTGGTAGAATCATGATCATTCTTGTGTGAGAAAAATGCATTAAATTACCCTCTTGTGAATGATTTATCATGAATATGTGGAAGTGTCTAAAATATCATAAGGATTGTCTCATTGAGATAAATAATATTTTCATACTCTCGGTGGTCTACTTATCAATTTCTCATCACCCCTCTTATTAGTTTATTCAAACAGTTTTACTAAGGTTCACCATTTCTTGAGTCTTCAAAAGGGGATGTGTTTAAAAGGTCTTTATCAGACATCAGAGATTAAGTTCATCATGGGAAAATTTTTCATCTTCAACATCATTAGAGATTATCATCATCAAAGGCATAGGAACCTTCATTCATTCTTTAGAGCATTTGTTGTTTCCTCTCCTCATTCTCTCTCCTCTTCTCTACCCCCTTTCGAATTATTCATTGTAGGTAATCCTTGGATTTTTTTATTCTCTTAAGTGAATATAATTTTGAAATATAAAATTCCATTTTTATTTATAAAAAGGGAACTTTTTTACCGCTTCCTAGGAAAATAAAGAGTCCCAAGTGGAATAAGGACATCATGAGTCATGTTTGGGAGTAGATGAAGAGTTTCATTGTAAATCAATAAATTGGGAGAGCCTCCTCATTTTCAAAGGACAGTTATTCTTATTTCCTATATCCCATACACTCTCTAGGAACAAGTGATCAAATTTACTCTATTTATTTTTCCTATGTTTCCTATCCATCTAAACTACACTTTGCACAAACATGTACTTGTTGAATATTGTATATTGAGACTTTGTGATTTGTGTTCTTTTTTCGTTGTTAATTGTCATGGTGACTAATCATTGAATTCATTTATAATATATATTTTTGAAACAATAAACATTTTTGTATTATTTATTGTGAAAAAAACCACCCTTGCTATTCTCTCGACAACTCTATCTCAATATTTTCTTTCCCTTATAATTCCTACAAGAAATTTTCCACCAACGTAGGGAACTATCGCTATGAAATCACCTATTGAAATACCACCCCCAATTGATAGAATAGTGAGCATAATTTCACTAATTTCTTTAAATTTAGCTTCCCCATTCAAACAAATGGACTTAGTCCCACACACTTTGTTTGTGATATTTCTCTAATTTACCCACCTGAAAAAATATTTCACCAACAAGATGTATATCTATGTATGTACGTATATATAGATACAAATATATATATATATATATATCTATCTATATATATATATATATATACATACACACATTTATATATATATATATATATATATATATATATATATATATATATATACATACATACATACATATGTGTGTGTGTGTGTGTGTGTGTGTGTGTGTGTGTGTGTGCTGTGTGTGTATTGTATACACCTATATTTATACCTAAGCAATTTAAATACTTAAATTGCGCTAATTATCCCCTTTCTCGCAAATACGACATATCATCAAAAGCACTCATATTCCCTCTTGTTGTCATCAATTAATTACAATATGCTAATTAATTAAGTCGCCTATCTAGCTAACAACCTAATTAACGAATTTCCGTTAATTATTTACCTCTTCTATCTAGATTAATTAATTATTATTAATTAATTAGTCTTCCCCTTCATTTAACTAGTAAATCAATATTTAATTGATTTAATCCCCTCATAATAGCCTAAATCACACTAATATTCTTCTAATTTGCTTCTATAAGCTTACACCTACCTATTAGTTAATCACCTTTGATTAATTAAAACACCCCCCAACTCCCATGACTATCTACACATGTATTAAACCCTTCTAAAGTAAGGTTATCTTTAATAAAGCAACCTTATTCATTTCTAATCATGTTTTACCTTTATCCCACATTCACGAGGATGAGTTGAATCCTTTATCCTTTGGGCTATATAAAGAGCCCTCCACCTATCTTTTTACTTACACCTAAACTCCTTAAGAGAGAAAATGCAAAGCATATAGAAAAGAGACTAAGAGCTTGCACCTTGTCCTTTTATGAGTTCATCATCTTGAGGAGCTAAGCTTCCTATTCTAGCATAAAGTGCTTAGGTCATATGGGAGGTGTCAAAAGGGTCTTGTAGCATAACTTTGATAACCCCCATTCCTAGGTTCTTGGAGATATCAAGGAAAACAAAATATTGATTGCCATGGAGCTTATTTAGGTCCATTTACTTGTTTGTTGATAATCTAGAGAAGTAGAGATTTAAATACTTTAGCATTGTTTAATTCAAAGTTAATGCATTATGCTAGGTATTAATCTTGTTTACTCTCATCTTTGATGGTGTTTAGATTTTTTCATTAGATTTTTTATAGAACTATTTAGGTGTTAGTTCTCATTCATCTAATTTAGCTAAAAAGCACAAAACACTTGCACACATTTGGCACGCCTTAGGTGGGAAACTTAGTCCCATGGAATTTTATTTTAAGTTTCATTATTTTGGCTAACTTTTGATATGCACATGTAGTAATTAAAGTCCATTTTTGGAAAATTTTCTAATTTGATATGCATAACTTCATGTTTATAGCCTTAATTTTAATGGGTCATTACCATTTTTAAACTAACTTGTCAAAATTGAGAGATATTGTGAAGTTTTCTATGTTTTTTTGGTACTTTAGTTGCAGGTATGGCATAGGCACAATTTTTGGGGTGCAAGCATGATTTTTGGAGCGTAGGCACGGTTTTAGGGGTGCACACGTATCTATGGTGGCACAGGCATGCTGTTCAAATCTGTCATTTATTTCCCAACACTTGGCATATCCGCACTAACCACAGGCGCACATACCCTAACCCACACGAAGGTGCACTAACTTAGGTACACATGTCATTTCATACTGTACCTTCACTGCATACTAAAACCTGTCGGATCGGTGCACGCACCTAAACGAGGGTGCACATATGGTTTTAGTGGCACGGTATATTTTTTTGGTAATATGGTTGGTCTATCTATTTTCTCATAGTAGCACACACATTGTTTTCGAGGCACACACATCTCTCGGTGGCACAGACATTTAATTTATCTAAAAATTCCACAGTGGCACATGTATTGTTTTAGTGGTGCATCCACTTTGTTTTCAAGTGCACACATCTCTTGGGTGGCGCAAACACACTATGTTTTAAAAACAACTTTGGGTGGTGCATACACCTAACCAGCGTGTAAACACTAAAAAAGGGCGTAGGCATCCTTTTGAATTTTTGAAATTCAAAGTGTTGATGTCTTGACATTCTTGCGAGTTTATCTAATCATATATTTTTCTTTGCAGTCAGCTGTTTTTACATGTTTGTATTTGATTAGGTAATATTTTACATTATTTACTTATAGGATTAAGATCGCGTATGCTCTTCCCTCGCATTCCTTTGGGGTGATCTTGGGAATCAAAAATTATTCTTAAGTCCTTTTGATACTTTGAGATTGTTAGGGGTATTTAATTTGGAATTGGTTAATTTGGATTTGTTGAATTAAAGTGTTGTTCCATTTGGTTATCTTTTGGGATTTGTGAAGACATCACATATGCTCTTCTCTTGTGTCCTTGGACGATCTAGAGAATCAAAAATGGTGCCTTCTCTTTTGATGGAAAACTACTAATCATTGTCATACAAGACCAAAACACTTGTCAAAGAATGAAGGAAATGAGGCAAAAGTCAGAAAATTACTACTACGGTTGTTATACGGAGTTCTTAAAAGGTGTTCAAGAAAACCACATCTAAATTAAAAAAGATAAAAAACACACCACATTCAAAACATTGTATTACAAGTTTCAGAAAAGGGTATGTTCCTCTCCACTCAACTGGAACATAATCCCTTTTGCATAACACCTTAAGTTACAACAATGGGGGTGGTTCTAGGAACCCCAAAGTAGTCCATGCAAGAGGGAACCTTTTGGATGAAACGGGAAGTGCTCTACACTACCTACTTGACTAGTGATTCCTTTGTGAGATAGCGTTCTTAGGTTTCTATGTGGTGACCCTAGTGATAGTGCATGTAGACGCACAAGTTGCCTACTATTCTTGAAGGGGGTAAAGTAAAGTTGAGATACTCCCAAACTAGTCAGTGTGAATTTTTGGGTAAATCGCGCTCGCTTAAGACAAATTTGTAACACCTAGGATGAGAGAACCACCTAGGAGAATATACTTTGGCCATGATCCCACTTTGACCATTCTAAAATAGCATTGATTTTGAACCATATTTTCATTGAGAAACATGTGACGCTTTACTTTTGCCTAGTTTTTAATTTCCTTAGGGTGAGGCGAAATTATGCCGAAGTGAAGCTAGCATTTTTCGTCATTCTTTTGATTTGTTTCCTTCACATTATTTTGACACTTTGTTGATCAAAAGAAGGGTGACTACCTTTGTGTTACCAATCAACTGTTTCACTCACTTTTATGTCCATTTATGCCTATCCATGTTTGCGGTGGGTTAGTTAAACATCTAAAGTGTGCAAAGGCATTCTCACGTCATTGGTAGCCATTGTGATCTTGAAACCCATGTCAATATTTTCATTGTAGTTAGGTGTGGTTCATCACCATGGAATTCCTTGGAAGAGTTAGCTTGTTTGTATCTTATCACTAAAAATTTGATATTTACGTCTTGTTTCTTGTAAAATCGACATAAATACCTATATTGTGCGATTACGCTACATACATTTTTAAGTATTCCTAGCTATACTTTCAGATTTTTTGTTCAGTTCTATTATTACCTCGATTTCAAAGTGTGTTAGGCATTACCTTTTGTGCGTGTTATATCGATAAAACCTTGATATCAATACTTCACTTTCTTGCGAAGTGGGTTAGCATATCTTGGTGATATTGTTGTGTCATTCATGAATTGTAATTGGCACTTTTTGAGATATAGTTCTTAATCAAATTTGAGCTCGCTCATCTTATATCTTGATTGGGAGATCACATTTAAATTTATGTATTTACTTATGTCTTGTTCATTCCCTTGAACTTAGAATAAGTGGAGACATCTTGTTAATCATCTTGCGACATGAACTACTCTTTGAAACAAGTCTAGGAGATACTTCATTTAAACAAGTTTTAATACCAAACGCTTGTTTCATTGGTGATTTTATCACTCTATCACATTGGTATTCTCACATTTTTGATTTACTCTTAACAAATACATCTTGCATTTCACTTAGGGGTAGTCACTAAGCTTTAGACACATTTACCAATTACCCTAGTGAAACTTATCACGAAAACATGGATCCTAAAACATGTCTAGGGTTAAAGAAATAGACATATGAGGAACAACAAGCACAAGCTTGGGAAACCTCTAACAGACAAGGGTCAAACCCCTTCATTGGACATGACCTAGGACCACTATTTTCTATAGAAAAGGAAATAGAAGAGATGGTTGATCATAGTGGAAATGAATTAGAGTCACCACGTGCGGACTTTGATTTTGACCCTACTCTACTAGACGAGTTTCTTCTTAGAAACAAAGACAGAGTGTTGGCACAGGTCATCGAATTAGGGGCCAAATTGCCCACCGAGAATGAACCAATACTACCTACGAATAACGCTGCTGAGGAAGAACATCCCCTTATCAATATGGAAGATATTTTAACACACAGACAAGCTTCTACCTCTTACGCAGAAAATGATAAAGTGGTAGGGTATAAAATACCCCTTATCAAAGTGCCATGAAGAAACAAGATCGAATAGGAGGCAGGTGAAGAACCTCCACAATATGAGGAGGAGGAACCTTTAGAAGAAGAAACAATAAACCAAGCCACAATCCAACAACAAATCAATAACCTAAGCCGAAAACTTGCTTTTCTTACTTCCCATGTACAGAAAGACACAAACAAAAATGTTCAAAAGTTGAGGCATAAGGTTAACATCAACGAACTCCATCGAGAAAACAAAGGATAAAAATACATAGGGTACCATCATTTTTACATCCCCACTTCTCCCACTAAAGAACAATTGCTTCCATAGGAAGTGCAATCTATGAAATCAATGCTTTCAAGCTTACAAGAAAGCAATATAGGGAGCATCAAGAAATATCAATATGAAGAATTATGCCCCTATCCTTTTGACAAGACAATGACCCTTCAACCCTTCCCAAAGAAATTTGATATGCCAAAATTTGACAAATACAAAGGAAAGGGAGACCCAAGGGATCATGTTAAAGATTTTTACATGGCATGTCAAGAGGTGTCTTATAGTGATAATTACCTCATCAGACTTTTTCCCAAGAGTCTTGGAGGTCAGGCATTGGAGTGGTTTACACGCTTACCACGAGGATCAATTTTCACCTGGCCAGAATTGGCAGAAAGATTCGTACGTCACTTCTCATATAACATAGAAAGTGACGTCACCATGGTAGACTTGTGTGGTGCCAAGCAATGCCCAAATGAGACCTTCGCCAGTTTCCTCCAATGATGGAGAGGGATAGCTAGTCGCTTCCCTTGTGCTTTCCTTGAAAAGTAGCTGGTCAGCATTTTTGTCCCTAATCTCAACCTAGATATAGCTTTCCACCTCCAACTACATTATTTCCACACTTTTCGGAGGTTATCAAGAAAGGGATTCAAATAGAAAAGGCTCTCATTGCCAAAGTCACCCTCAAAAACTAATCTAAAGAAAACCAAAGTGTCAAACCCATGGAAAAACCAAATATCTTCAACAAAAACAAAAATGTGGTGGGAGATGGAATCATTAATTCCAAACACATTCAAATGGTCCAAACTAGTCAACCTTTTACACTGACCAAGGGCCCAATTAAACCACCACCAAAGTGATGAACATTCACTTCTTTCAATGAACCATTGTCGGTCATACTAAAATAGTTGGATGTGGCCCACATGATGACCTATCCTACCACATAACCATTTGACAACAATGCTCTAAGACCTTCATGAAGGAGCATGAATATTACGAAATGCATCATGTTAAAGGGCATAAGACAGACAAATGTCTATGAATTTGCCACTATATTCGAACCTCATTGACAATGGGGAGACAGAGGTGGATAACCCTAGCAAAACAAAAACACCATATGAGAAAATGGGGATTTATAAAGAACCCTTCCCAAGCATGATAAGTTGGAAAAGACAAATCCGGATCGGGAGAGTCATCCCAAACTTATAAAGCCATGAATTACTTATAAACCAAAAGAGATAACAATCATTATGATTCACTTCTAAGATTTATTCACTCTCCTACCAACCATGTCAATAGCATCTAGATCAAGGGAAAGGATTGCAATGTGGTAACAAGGCATGCCCACCTCGTGATTAAAAACCATCTCCATTGACCCTATAAACTGGTAAATATAACCTTATAGAACAACTTGAGAAGATGTTTACTCAGATTTCGATCTTAAATCTTCTCAAGAAATCCAATGTGCATAAAGAAATTCTGTATCAAACTCTTGAGGTGCAGGAGTTCCTTTAGAAGTCAATCCTATGCACCTTGAAGCCGCTATGGCAAAAATTACACCTAGTGAACATCTCACTTTCCACCATAGGGAAGTCCTGTCAAAGAATCCTACACATAATCTTCCCTTATACATTGAGGTAGTTGTCACCCACGGGAAAATCAAATGGGTGCTTGTGGATAACGGTTCTAGATTGAAAATCTGCACGCTTAAGCTAGTCAAACAATTGAGACATACGGAGGAAGATCTTGAGTCCCATATTATCACTTTCTCCACATATGAAAACGCATAAAGGGAATCAATAGGTACCATTACATTGCCTATGGAGGTGGACCCCACTTGTCATTAGATGAAGTTTCACATCCGAGACTTGGAACTTCCATATAATATGCTTCTAGGCTAACCATGGATTCATGCCATGCAGTCGTCGTGCCATCAATGTTTCATCAATGCATCAAATTATAGAGCTCTCAATAGCTTTGCATGAAAGAGTACATATGCATGTCCCTTTGTAGATATATTTGTTCCTCTCCAGTCTGAGGCTATGGAATCCCACGTTGATTTAGATTCACTTAGTTCTTGCAGCTCATGGGGCATCTACTTCAACATCTCCATTTGATTCATGGGAGATGAAAATCCTAGAATATGGCTATGGGGATTTTAATGTACAATAAGCGCTCTTGGTTTCAAACCTCTCATTGTCACCCAAGACTAGAGGTTGACCCAACTACCACTTTAGGAGACCTAGAGAAGAACACACTATTGGGTCGTTCCTACCTGGAGGCTTGTTAGCTGAGGAGAAATTGCTTGATCCACCTACTACTTGGGTCCTGAAGACACTCAACCATCCGATTATCGAGACCACAAAATATGTAAATTCTAGCTAAATGATGTACTCCATGGGCTACAAAGGCCTCGGATGTGGGAAGAATGAACAAAGACAAAGGGAACTAGTCCCTCTTCCACATTTCAAAACATAAAGTTATGGCATCGGGATTCACCCTTATGGAGCACACCCCAACAATCAAGATGCAACTTGTTCTTAGCATGAGAATAGCTCCGATTACCTAGATAGTGACACGATTCCCATTGTATCTAATATGAGGATTCACCTCCACAAAACTTTTCATGAATAACACTATCCCGACCATCACCCCCACTCGAACCAACCCTTGACCTTGTATACCACCGCCTGCCCTTGTTGAATGGGACCAAAAACGTCACATACCACTAGATTTATTCAAGAACGACGAGGCTATTGCAGAATTCATGGGCATAAGGGATACAATTCCCATTGGAGATCACAAGAAAGGTTTCTTTATTGACTTAGACACCTTTGGTGGCTACTTTGGTGAGGAGGATGAACTTCATGGTCGGAAAATTTAAAGAAAAGTGAGGGAAAAATTCTAAAGAAAAGTCTTGGCAAAAATCAAAGTCCAAGTCACACGGTGAAAACCTCTTTAAGGCAATTTGGTGATAAACAAATAAGAAAATCAAAGGACAAACAAAGTGACCACGCCAAGGATGAAAATCTCGTAGATACATCCTTGGATGAAGATCTCAACCTACCTCCCGATCCTACACATATGGAGGATTTATCAAAATTGTTAGTTGAAGAAACAATTGATGTCAATATTGGTACAAAAGAGATCCCAAGATAGTAAAATTAGGGGCATCACTCTTAGCTAGAGAACAAAAGACATTCACTATGTTGTTGTGAGAGTTCATTGATGTGTTTGCATGGTCTTACAAAGATAGGCCTAGCTTGGATCTAACTTTGGTTGTGCACAACCTTGTTGTGCATGCGGATGCTGAAGCCTATTAAGTAGAAGCTTCAAAAGATGCACCCAAGGGTGGCCTTGTTGGTTAAGGAAGAGTTGGAAAGACTGCTGTCAGTAGGATTCATCAGACCAATTGATTATTCTGAATGGATATCGAACATCGTTCCCATCTAGAAGAAACACATCCGTATCCAAATCTACATGGATTTTAGGGACACCAATAAGCCTTTTAAGTAAAGAAGGATTTTCATTGCCCAACATTAATATGATTGTTGACTCAATAGTAGGGTACAAAATGCTATCACTCATGGATGGGTTTTTGGGTTATAATCAAATTAAGATCGCTAAGCAAGACTAACATTCTATCATTTTGTGGCGTATCTTTGAACACTGTGTTAATATAAAGTCATGCTGAATCCAAAGAAGTGTGTCTTCAATGTGCTATCCGGGAAACTATTGGGCTTCATTATGTCAAGATGAGGTATTGAGGTAGACCCTGCTAAAGTGTCTGCCATCACTGAAATGCCTCCACCTGAGAATATCAAGCAACTACATAGCTTGCAGGGGAAAATTCAAGCCATTCACCACTTCATCTCCCAACTTGCAGATAAATGTCACTCATTCACCCATTTGCTTAAAAATGACGTTGCTTTCATCTGGGAACCCGAGCAACAACAAGCCTTTTCTTTGCTAAAACAGTACTTGGCTAATCCATCTATCCTTATGCCTCCCACCCCAGGAGCACCACTTTTTCTCTATATTTCCACTACATAATATGCTATTGGTGCATTGCTCACCCAATATGACCTTAACCATAAGGAGAAAGTGGTGTACTATCTGAGTCACACCCTCATCGCCTATGAACTTAATTATCCTCAAATTGAAAAGGCTTGCTTGGCCATTGTTTTTACCTTTCAAAAACTTTTCCATTACCTGCTAAATACTAAGACCAAGCTCATATCCAAGGTCAACCCACTCAAGTATTTGTTGTCTAAACCCACCCTCATAGGAAGAATGGCTAATTGGATCATTCTCCTCAGTGAGTTTGACATAGAATTTGTCCATCAAAAATTAGTTAAAGGACAAGTACTTGTAGACCAGCTAGCAGACGCACCCTTGCAAAGCATGGAACCTTTGAGTCTAGATCTACCAGACACCTCCTTGCTCTACATTGAAGAATCTACCATGTGGCAGATACATTTTGATGGATCATTTACATTTCATGGTTCAGGTGCAGGAGTAGTCCTTATTACTCCTTTCGGTGATCCTATACCACAGGATTTCTACCTAGCCTTACTTTACATGAACAATATTACGAATATGAAGCACTCATTGCAGGAATGAAGCTAGCCATCAAGTGGAATATTCATCATGTTAAGGTTGTAGGTGATTCGCATTTAATCATTAAACAAGTAAATGATGAATATAAGGTTAAGGATGACAAACTCATACCTTACAAAAAATTAGTGGAAACTCTAAAGGAGTATTTTAAGTGCATTACCTTTGAGAAAATCCCAAGAGCACATAAAAGATTAGTGGATGCAATGGAAATGGTAGGATCTATGCTTTATATTCCACAAGGGTGCAATGATATGCCATTCTTCGTAGAAAATCTACACTAGCCCATGTATGACATGCCAGAATCTTTCTTGGCTTCTGAGGTTGTTGGTCCCCATTCCCCATGGTATGAACCCATTTTCACCTATCTTAAGGACAACACTTTCCCTCCCGATATCTCCCATTTTGAAAAGCAAAGCCTAATTCACTAGATAGCCTATTACACCCTTTTAGGAGGTACACTTTATCATCGTGGCTACGACGGGAATTTGTTACGTTGTCTAGATGTGATGGAGTCAATCCAGGCAATCAAGGAAGTGCATGAAGGAGTATGCAAAGCACATACAAACGAAACAGTCTTGTCTAAGAAATTGTTGAGAGTAGGTTACTATTGGCCTAGGTCATGAAAACTAATTGTTGCAATTACGTTAGAAAATATGTGCTTTGCCAAAAGTATGGAAATTTTATCCATGATCCATTACAACCATTGCAACCAATCACTACCCCATGGCCATTCTCAAAGTGGGGACTCGATCTAATAGGGAAACTTACTTCCACCTTGTCTAAAGGTCATACACATATAATCACAGCTACATAATACTTTACAAAGTGGGTGGAGACTGTACCGTTAACCTTTGTCAAAGGATAACAAATTTCTAAATTCATCATGAATCACATTATTTACTGGTATAGCATTCCTGCAGCCATTGTTACAGATAATGGGAAGTCATTTAAGAATAAAACTATGAAATGACTTTGCCAACGGTTCTAAATCAGATTAAAATGGTCCATGCTATACTACCCTCAGGGTAATGGACAAGCTGAGGCGACAAACAAGACATTGGTCAGGATTATGGAAAAGATGGTCGGTAAGAAGACAGTCGAAGCTGGCACCTACAAATTCATCCAGCGTGTTGGGCTTACCAAACATCCATTCGTACTCCTACAGGTGTGACACCATACTCCCTAGTGTTTGGGATAGAATTTATCATCCCTTTATAAATCAAAATTCTGTCCTTGAGAATTTATCTTTGGGACTATCTCGGATAAAGATGAAGATTATTAAGTGGCAAGGTTGGCTGAGTTAGAGCTACTTTGGATGAGAGGCGCATTCACGCTCTTAATCACCTGAAAGTATATCAACATAGAGTCTCTAGAAACTATAACAAGAGAATCATCCCTCGTTAGTTTGAGGTTGGTGATTTAGTCATGAAGGAGAACCAGTTCAACACTAGAGTAGAGTGAGAAAAGAAAGGGAAGTTCGAACCACATTGGTTAGGACCCTATGTCATAGTTGCCAAGTATGGCACAGGGGCATACAAGTTGGCTCACCCCAATGGTGATGAGCTCCGAGAGCCCATGAACGCCATGCATCTTAAGAGGTTCTATGCTTGAACATGGCACAAGGAAGTAAAAAAATCAAAAATACAAAAAAATCAAAAACATCAAAAAAGGAAAAGAGAAAACAAGGCCATCCACTAGTGAAAACCACACAATTGTGGCACTTTGGACAAGTCCTTGGGTGAAAACCAGTTTCCGGTGCCTTGGGAGGATTCATTGTTCACAAGCATTATGTATTATAAGGGTAGTTTTCTTTGCTCTAGACTAGGTTTTGTTGTCAAGATTCCTTGTGCACATCATCCTGTCTAGCCTTGATCCGACTTTGTCTTCTTTTATTCATCTGTGAGGGGCATGGTCTTTTGCTACTTCCCATCTTACACTGGGGAAACTCAATTACTTCACCTTCCTATTCATAAGTGCGTGGCTTCAGCCCTTGTACATTCCCCATCTAATGCTAGGGGCATCCACGTTTTCTTGGTTACCTATGCATAGCTTTGGAAAACCATTAGAAAACACAAAAACAATAGAAAATTGTTTTAGAAAACACAAAAACAATAGAAAATTGTTTCAGAAAACACAAAAACAATAGAAAATTGTTTCAGAAAACACAAAAATAATAGAAAATTGTTTCACATAAAACCTAAACAATAGAAAATCGGTGCATGAAAACATATCTTACAAAAAAATTTACTTGCATTGTCTTGTTTTCTCGATTTTCTTGTTGCTTGTATAATGTTTTGCATGCTTACTTTTGAGTTATTTTTGCTTGGGTGTACTTTGTCATAGTTCATCTTTCTTACTTAGATTAGATTCATTCTTTCTTGTGCATATTGCGGTGTGTCTCGACATGTTAGTGACCCTTGGGAAATCATGATGTAATGTGTTAATTCATTATGTTCTTTCTTGAGCATTTGGTTGTGTTTGTTACTTTTTAATAAGACATGGTGAATCATGGTGTATTGCATTAATTCTTGGTGTTCTTTGTTAGCGTTTGACTTTGTTTCTTACATGTGATAAATGTTGTTATCATTCACATCACATCTAGCATCATCTATACATCATATATAAGAAAAATGTTAATTTTTAAATCATGCATGTATGCTAAGCTAATCATCACATATCGTATCATCAATGGTGGCAAGAGGGGTTGCGCATAATAAAAAATCTATCCCCCGCTAAAATATCATCATATTATCCCGTCCATATACATCAACATAACACATGAGAAAAACATTTGATATCATCTACGGATCTATCATCTAACATCCACAGCACATGTATACATCAAAACATCGAAATTAGATACATACAAAGTACAAAATCAGATAATGCATCCACAAGTGCTGAATCAAAAGATGAAGCATGCAATGAGAATCAATGTATGCCCACTTGTGTCACAATGCATCCATAAGTGCTGAATTAAACAAACGCAACATGCAATGAGAATCTACATATAGTAATTTCTGAAAAGGGGTATTTCACATCATAGAATTATGCCCACTCATGTCACATGCATCAGAGTACAACAATACAATGCATCATCTCATAATATGATAACATCATAACAACATCCATAAGTGTTGAATCAAGAAAATAACATGCATCGAATCCAATGCAAGCAACACCCGCTCAAGATACTAAACACGATTCATGTCCCGTCATCAATTGGCTCCCCATGAATTTAAATACAATGCCAAAACCATCTATATGAATATATCATAAACAAAGACATACATAATCATGTGAGTCTGAGCCAAACCAATAAGTCCTCATATATATATACTTGTGTGTCAAAATATACATCTGTATCAAAAATGGATACATACAAATCATGTGCTCTTTATCAAAAATGCCTTCAAATGAGGCATACAACAAGGATATATAATTTTTTTGTATACATACATACAATGTCTGATTAGTACTCAATACAAATACATCATCAATACACAGCACCATAAAAAAGGGGGCATGTATCTGAAAGAATCAAGCCTTCATCATGAGGCATCATAAAAAATACATGTCTATAATCACTTTACATCAAAAATTAGCCTTCATAAGAGGCATACATACAAAAGAATCGGTCTGATACAAAAGTGGATATCAACCACAACTCTTTCCCTTCTTTGGGGCTCCAAGGTCTATCGTGCTAGATGGTGGAACTCTAGAGATTGGGATGGTGCTGGTCTCATCGGTTGCTCTATTAGAGGTTGTCTCACGGATCTAGTGGAATGCCCAAACCTTAGTGATTGAGATCCTGATGCACTCGATCTTGATAACTATGGTAATGCCACTCTCTACTCTGGAAACACCACTATGTAGTATGTAGTCCTATGGAAATGGGCCTCACCACCAAGCCTGGTGGCATCACGAATCAAATCTGCATCACCTAAGGTGAGTGCTACCTGAAGGATAGTATCTCTCTTGCCTATAACTTGGCCGAGGACTACCTCGTCTTGTCTCGCAGCAGCGGCCTCTCGATCCCTCTCTGTGGTCATCACCTGCAGCTTGGCATGGGCCTAGTCCCTCTGTGCTAATATTGCCTGATAATGGGCATGTACATGATCTCTCTGTGCCACAACCATATGCACACAGGACTAGAACTGATGTAGGAGGCTCAATATCTGAGCCCCTTGTGTTGTTGTCTCTCCTATCTGGCTTTGCCATGCACCTCTATCATCTCTGGGCTGGTCGGGGGCCCAGACTAATCCCGCCATGATAGTATTGTCACAATGTGGGCTCTGACCTCATCATGCTCTGTTGTAGCTATCATGTACCAGCCTTGAGCCTCATCTCTCTCCATTATAGCCACGTCTCTCTCGGCTATGAGCTGCTGCACCTATACTGTGTTCTCGTTTGTTTTTGCCATTTGGCATGAGGCTATGTGTGTCTCGGGGATTGGTTCCTGGGGTGCTCTGGAAGACTTCCCTGCTCGAAAATCTACCTCGGGGTGGTGGAATAGCTACATGTGCTAGGCCCTGCGACCTCGGTCCATGTTCCTATGGTGCACCCTGTCCATCATGTGGAATCCCATTAAAAGGATCCTTTTGGTCTTTCCCTCTGCCACCGCACTTGCCCCCTGCGCTCTAACCCATGCCATACCTCTACATGCGGATGAATACCTACTGCCCAAGATGTCTCTAGAATAGTAAGACACCAGGGTAACACTGTCGCGTACCATGCTGCATAATTAGCTGTAGTCCCCGAGTCTCTAACCTATCATAATGGATCCCATGCCTGGGGGACCACCTGTAAGAAACTAGTCCTAGTTCGGGCCACTGGTATATGAGGCCCCATTGTATACCTCTTAAAATCTCTGTGGGCATGCCGATATCTAGGTAGAGGGTGCCTGTACTCACTCGGCAAGTAGTCGCTGGCACCTATCAACATGATATAACTCAATGACATGCTCTGTATCGAAAGTGCTCCACCAAGCACACGCTGAGCTCTGTGGCATCCTCTAGCCACTGGAAGTGCTTGTATGGATGCCAAATGACATCTATCACTGGTAACTCATCAAACTCCCACCTATATCTAAATATGCTACCAAGATTACCCCGGACATCTCCACCAGCTGCTATCCAAGCCCTATATGATGGCTCCTTAGGATCTCTAACTCAGAAAGGACCAATAGGGTGCCAAATAGCTATATGATCCCATGACCATATCTATAGCAATAACGTAAGCCCCATGGTCTTGTGACCATCGTATGTAATAAGGTGCGAGATCGAGTATAAGTGGGCCAAAGATACACTACCCCAACAATATATCTCACCACTATAAATGTCGTGAACTAGTGGCAACAATCCTCTCAGGAATGAAGTCCCTGTCTTATCAGTGAGTAGAAACCCACTGATAACTGACATGATATAAAGTTGTCCCCAATGTAATGTCGGGTTAAAAATGCACTCATGTAAAGCTACAGTCATCCTGTCATGTGGGATTTCATCAACTCCGAACACATTATTACATGCTTTGCTCCGATCAACCCCGCATCCGAACTCTACTTAATCGGTGTACCCATCATAGGCATGCGCGCGAATCCGTGAAACATCCTCTATGGTCATATTCATCTCACCTATGGGCAACCTAAGGCATTGGCTCTCGCTATCCCACTTGCTAAGCACAAATGGGAGGCCATGATCTAATACAATCGATGGCATCTGAGACATGGGGCCCAAAGCCACCGCCTCCGATAGTATTGTCATCACCCGGTGGTCACGTCGGTGCATGTTGCCCTCTAACTCGGCAATCTGGGAGTGACGCTCCCATCTCTGCAATACTGGTAGTCGTCTCTGTAAAATAACATGTCACCCATTATTTTCTCGCATTTCCTCTAAAAATCTATCTCATTTTTTTAGGGTTAACCCAAAAAATTCCTAAAAAAAAAAAATCCAAGTGTCACATTTTTGGACACTTTCCTATCTTTATCTACCTGTCTAGGGCACATGTGCACCCTTTTGGGTGCATGCACCATGTTTCGCTCCCTACACTTGCACATGTGTTTTCTAGCGTGTGCGCCCTCTTTCAGGTGCCTACGCACCCTTTTTGGCATGTGTGCCACTAATTTGGTGCTTGCGCATGGATATGTGTGCTTTTGTGTATGTGTGCTTTCCTCTCCATGCATGCGCCATGATTTTGGTGTGTGCACCCCATTCCCGTGTATGTGCATGCGCAAACATGTGCTTGTGGGTGTGCATGCGCATGTATGTGTGTGTGATTTTGACCGCGTGTGTGCGCGCATGACTTAGTGCTGTGCCCTCAAAAGGATGCCTACGCCCCCAAACTAGTGCTTGCAAGCCCTATCCCATGCCTACACCTACGCGTAGGCATGTCTATAGGATTTTTTCCACCTAAAACCCTAATTTAATGCATTGATAATGGAATTAATGGGTAGGGTTGTGATACTCACAAATGGGTTATCGTCTGCATGATGCCGCACCCTCGGACTACATCCACACGCCTCAATCGGTATTGCCACGATCACCATGGTTAAAATGAATAATTATTAGACTAAATGGTTAAAATGAACTGATTGCGATGTTTTTACCCCCTGGGGGGTATATTAACCTGTTTTTCACCGTTCGGAAAGCTGGGAGGTCCGTTTCGATCACCATTTTCTCCTTTGTTCACTGTGGAATAATTATTTTTATTAAATAATTATTTTTCTCTTCTTTTTCACCATATTGGGGAATTTTTCTTGTCGAATACCCCTTTCTTCTCCTATGGCAATTTTATTGCTCCCTGGCAATTTTGTTCCTCTTCACACTCTCTAAATAATTATTTTTCTTTATTTTCCACTAAGCTAGGACATTATTTTTCCTTTATTTCTCCTTTCTTCCACCTAGGGCACTTTCTTTCGCCCTTAGTCCCTTTGTTTTATTCTTCTACTTTCTTCTACTGTTCAAAAAGGTTTGGAGAGCAAAATAATAATAAAAACAATATATATCAAAAAATCCAAAAACAAGGCAAGTTTTTTCACAAAATTCCTCAAAAGTAGAAAACCCTACAAAATGGTAACTTGCCTATTACGAGTGAAACTTGTGTCTTGCGCATGGTATTTTCTCCATATTCTATTGGTTTGTCTCACATCTTCCTCGATTAATAGGACTCGCGGATCACCGATTCACTACCATTCAAAAAGCTAGTTGCTTGCTTCATTTGTACTCTAGGGCACTTTTGGTTACACAGTGCTATTTCATTACGCACAAGCACTTTTCATGGACCCCATGTCCATTTTCATTTCCCCCTTACATGTATCCTTGCTCGGGCATCATTTTTAACCCTTGTCATCAATCACGAACTTGTGGATCTCTTCACACTAATAAAAAACCATTTGTACAAGCTGTCTTGACCATTGTTGGGTTGGATATGTGCATTCGTACTTGTTTCCACTGTTACATAAGCTTGTTTCATTCTCGTATTGCATTGCATTTTATTATGTTGCATGGAGTTGGTACTTTTAACAATGGACAATTGGTCGTAGTATGGCTCTCCATGTCATTCTATCTTTTTCATATGCTTATATTTTTAATAAGGGCCGATGATGTAGTCCCTATGGCAATATGATGACATCAAATTTGTTCCAA
This sequence comes from Taxus wallichiana var. yunnanensis, assembly GCA_018340775.1. NCBI lineage: Eukaryota > Viridiplantae > Streptophyta > Pinopsida > Cupressales > Taxaceae > Taxus > Taxus wallichiana. Next base: position 671,146,124 of record CM031234.1, read on the forward strand.
ATAAACAACGGCTAGAGGTTAAGCTCTTCTCTCACCTCTTCCTTATTTCTTCTTCACCACTTCCCTTTTTAACCCTAATTTTCTCTCTCATCAAGGCATCCTGCCTCTTCCCCATTCTTCTATCTATATCTCACCTTTTCGATCATCGATTGGCTTCTTCCATCACCCCATTGACACTCGGGGACATCTCTCCATCCTACTAATTTTTCTTCTATCCCTTTAAAAAATTTCTTCCATCTACTATCTTTGAAGTGACGTCAATTACGCCTCCCCAAGAGGGGAAAATGTAGACACCTATAATTATGCCTAAGTAATTTAAATACTTAAATTGTGCTAATTATCCCCTTTCTCGCAAATAGACGACATATCGTCAAAAGCGCTCATATTCCCTCTTATTGTCATCAATTAATTACAATACGCTAATTAATTAAGTCACCTATCTAGCTAACAACCTAATTAATGACCTTTCGTTAATTATTTACCTCTTCTATCTAGATTAATTAATTATTATTAATTAATTAGTCTTCCCCTTCATTTAACTAGTAAATCAATATTTAATTGATTTAATCCCCTCATAATAGCCTAAATCACACTAATATTCTTCTAATTGGCTTCTATAAGCTTACACCTACCTATTAGTTAATCACCTTTGATTAATTAAAACACCCCCAACTCCCATGACTTGCTAAACATGTATTAAACCCTTCTAAAGTAAGGTTACCTTTAATAAAGCAACCTTATCCATTCCTAATCATGTTTTACCTTTATCTCATATTTATGAGGATGAGTTGAATCCTTTATCCTTTGGGCTGTATAAAGAGCCCTCCACCTACCTTTTACTTACACCTAAACTCCTTAAGAGAGAAAATTCAAAGCATATAGTAAAGAGACTAAGAGATTGCACCTTGTTCTCTTGAGAGTTTATCATCTTGAGGAGCTAAGCTTCCTATTCTAGCCTAAAGTGCTTACGTCATATGGGAGGTGTCAAAAGGGTCTTGTAGCCCAACTTTGATAAGTCCCCATTCCTAGGTTCTTGGAGATATTGAGGACAACCAAATATTGACTTCGATGGAGCTTATTTAGGTCCATTTACTTGTTTGTTGGTAATCTAGAGAAGTAGAGATTTAAATACTTTAGCATTGTTTAATTCAAATTTAATGCATTATGCTAGGTATTAATCTTGTTTAGCTCTCATCTTTGATGGTGTTTAGATTTTGTCATTAGCGTTGTTATAGAACTATTTAGGTGTTAGTTCTCATTCATCTAACTTAGCTAAAAAGCACAAAACAATTGCACACATGTATATATATATATATATATATAAACACACACACACATGTGTGTGTGTGTATTTATTTATATATATATACCAATAGAAACTAGTTTCATTTGAAAATACTCGACACTTCATATATATTCAGTATTATGTTCTCTAGAAACATTTCTCTTATTTAGATATTTCTCTTTTAGAGTTTTTTTCCAATACAATTACAATAAACTTTGCAGATCCAAATAATTTATTAATTTAAAACTCATTGCACACTTATGCAATCAATGAAGTATCAAACTTGATCTCCTCCTTAGTAACATAAGTTTGATATGTTGTGGCTTTAAATATAACAATATTTTAGTTTTTATACATAAGAAGGGTTCACGGGTCCTTTGTTTATGTATGTTTATGTATGTATATATACATACATACATGCATAAGTTATATTACACACATATATACATACATACATACATACATACCTATCTATATGTGTATATATATACATACACCAATAGAAATTGTTTTTATTCGAAAAGACTTAGTACTTAAAAAATATTCAATATTGTTCCCTCCATAAACATTCATTTTATAACCTTCATTTTAGAGTTTTTATGGTACAATTTCAAAAAAATTAGAGATACAAATACTTTATAAAATTAAGAGTAATTCCATACTTATACATTCAAATAAATATAAAATCTGATCGCCTCGTTAGTAACATAACTTTGATATTTTCCAGATTTAAATATAGATGTATTTAATTTTTTTAATACATAACATGGGTTGATGGGTCCTTTTTTATTTATAGTGAAATATCCAATAAGATTTTATAGTGAAGTATTGATTATAACAACCTTAAAAAATGATTAGATTAAATACCAAACCCCTAACTATGTTAATCTTAGGTCAAGCACATACAAAAAAAAAAGATTTGAAAACAAGTCAAGACCTTCAACTAGAAACAATTATTACCACTTCATATTGGGATATAATTTTTTTATCCAAGATAGTAAAATTTATGAGATAATATACCTTATTTTACCTTAGATTTAAATTACTTTTCATTGAATTGGTTTTTGTCAACATTGTTTCCTTAGATGCTTTATTTATTTCTTTGTTATGGATACAAAATGTTATAGCTCATTTTTGTTACATGCTTGATGGATCTTTAAGTTTTTAGAGTTTCCATATACTTCTATAATCTATCCATGCATAAAAGGTGGTGGAATATTTTATATAATAATGGAGGGTTGAGATTGATCCCAATAGGATAAAGATCAACATTTCGAAATGGATGATATGGTGGAAGATTATAAACATAGATGGTTCTAGAGGTTGAGGGATACTTCCATGAATTTAATAGTCATGGAAGATGGTGGGGTATTATGGATTTGGAGAAATATATAAGGTTGATGATAGAGGATTTATATTAGTATAAAATATTCTACATTAGATTAGTTGTTGATGAAAATTTAATGAGAGTAATTAGTAGGGGAATATAGTTAGTAGGGCGGAGTAGACTAGAATGGGATTAAGTCAATATTAAATGGGCTTAAATAATAGGCTAAATTTATGGAATTTTGGATAGTGCTAGGAAGATAGGATGAAATATTAGTAATATTGGGAGAGGAACATTATTAAAATTAACAATGGTTATTCAAAATAATAAATTTTTTATAATGTTAGTATTTAAAAATTACAATTTTTTTAGTATTTAATAATGGTACATTATTAAATCCTTTTCTTCTTAGTATATATGTTTTTTTATACAATTATATTAATAACGGTTATACGATTTTGTGTATATATGTAGTCACAAAATCATGCACTTTAGACAATTATTTATCTTAGTCTCATACTACTATTTAGAAGGTTCTTGAGAAAATAAAGTACTAACTAACCCCTGTCCCTTTGGCCATTTTATTTATTTTATTTCATAATTTACAACCTATTGCACCTACATGCCCATCAATTTTTGCACAGCCTTTGTGATTTTAACCGTAATCGCGTGCCTCGATTTAGTCTTGGGCACCCATAGGCACCTTGGTCACACCTAGGGAGCTCCAGTCCTCCTAGACCTTTCCCGCCACGTTTTGGGATTCTTCTAGCCAATTTCCATTTTTATATTTATGTGGTCTACCTTTTGTGGTTAATTATGAAATTATAGCAAGATAACCCTATAAACATAACATTATGAGACCATAATGAGGGACCTAGCAACATATACTACTATAACTCCATCTAGAGTTGCATCCTTCTATTGTATTGGCATCCAAATAGCTCCATTAGCAAGGCACAAGATAAGACATATGCATCACACTTCATAAGAGGAGGGATTCTATTCAATTCCATGCACACGTACTATTACATTTGCTACATCTATCTATTACTCACTATTTCACAAAGTCTGAATGACATAAGAGCACCTAGGGCAAGACATGCAAAAACATACTAGAACTACATCCAGGTCCAAAATGTAGTGCATTGCTAAGTTTAGAAAGCCCACTATTGTGACAGCTAAGGTCACTCCAACCCATTCATTTGCATCTTTTTTTTAGGGATTTGATACTTGTCATTGGTCTCTTGCATGTCATTTATTCATCTTGGCATATTTGGAGCATTCGACACAATTTCAATTAATTAGTGTGACAAATGGCGAAGGTTACAAATTATCTTCCAACCTTGTAAAAAATAGTCTTGAAGATTTTTTGCAGATTAAAATGCCTAGATTATGAACTAGATCGTCCATGGGTGACCCAATCCACTTTGATCTTTGAGATCCATTCTTTTTGGGATCTTTGTGTGGTTATTCATACTCCTGGATTTTTTAATCAAACTTTCAACACTTCGCAAAAACCATCTGTTCTCGCTAACTCATTTACCTTCCTCTTTTACACATTAGGGTTTTAATATTTCCTTTCATACATTGTTCTAGATCATTTACATCTTTATTTACTACATTTACCTAGTTATTTACAACATTATATGTCCTCCTAGATTAGATTAACTAGTTCTTAGCTAACTTAGATTTAGTTAATTTATGTTTATTGTTTTGTTGAACCTAACAATTTCAACATTCCCCTTTTTCCAATGTCATCCCCCTTTATGCTATGGCTCAATCTTCTTATCCCACCTTTACACCAACTAAGGTCATAGGCATAGTTACTACTATTGCTAATTTCATGGGGGTACATACTCAACATCCCCCTCGCTTTGTCACACCTAAGGTTGACTCATCCATTAATGTTGTTACTACTCGTTGTACTTGTCTCAATCCACATACTGAGATCCACCCACATATATTCCCCACCCATTACTTTTTTACCTTCTACTAATACTTCAAGGGCTATGAAACTATTGAGCAACATAAGAATGTACCCGCTAAGATCTTCCTTTATGATTTATTGCGTAATGCACTAGAATGTTGCAATACATTAGAAGCTTCCCTTCACGCCATTCATATTGAAACTGATAATTTTTCCAAAAATTTAAACATCTCATACAATCCCTTGGCAACTTACCATGTGCCACACCTTTCATTGATAATGATACCTCACCTTTCGCTAAAAATAACCCACGTGATCCTTTACTCATTATTGTCGTTGTTAGCACAACTTGCATTAAGCGATTTCTCATTGATAATGGATCAACTTTTAATTTATGTGTCCATTCCCTTTTAAAGCAATTAGCCATTAGTGATAATTTTGTTACTAAAAATTCTACCGTCATTCATGGTTATGACTCTACCACTCATACCTTCCTAAGAACTATCTCTCTACATATTTGGGTTATACCTAAAAAAATTCTCACCGAATTATATGTTATTGATCACTCTTTCGATTTCAATCTCTTGTTCGGTAGACCTTGGATTCACGCAATGTACATAGTACCATATACTATCAACCAATGTGTCAAGTTCTTACATGATGGCTATGAACACACAATTACTGCTGACCCAGAGCCCTTCAAATACAATCACTTAGACTCCATTACCTCTATGACCATACCACATCCATAGCACATTCCATATAGCAACATTGATACATATGACATTTGTCAATGAAGTGCTCCAACATCATCTTCCTCCACTTTCAGTACCCTAGCAATTTCAACTCACACAACAAATATTATTACATCTACACTATCATCTCCTATTTTTTCAATCCTTTGTCTATTGTGACACATGTTACTTTACCACCTAATGAGTCAATTCATCGAATGTATCTCCTTCCCTAATCCCGATAACCCCTTCTACCCCATCTATGGTATACCCTACCAACATCCTTGATAATGCCATATCACATGATAATGTTCACACTGATGACTCTATGGATTCTCGATGATGAATTTTTTTCTATTGAACTTACCAATGAAACATTAAGACAACTTGAATTTTCACCCTTATTCAAAGATGCTTTTTTATTTCAAAGAAACATTTTTGGTGATGGCCCAGTGAATCAGATTTAAACACCATCCATCTCCTAAAGCTATGGTATTATACAAGTGATTTATTCATAATATTTAATGTTCTATCCTCCTCTCCCCCACAAATGCCTACTCCATTACCTCCTTTTACATGTACGTTGTTCATCAATAGGACCTTTTGACAACATATCTGAGTTCACCCCATATGTATAGAAACTATTTGTACCCACAATAGTTTCGCTAGGTTTGGCATAACACTTAATGACATTTTACCACCTCCTCACTCACCACATCTCTATCATGTCTATTTTTATACTACAACATCTTATGCATTATGTGTTTTTCACTTGATAGTTTTTTTACACACTCCCCTCGTAACTCTCCCCTCACACTTGGACAATCATGGCTTGATTATATTGGTGGCACAATAGATGCTCATCACTCCCTGCTCACATTTCCCATGCCCTTTGGTAACATCTCTATTCCTAACAATTCTTATCCTACGTAGATTACAAATATCTCTCGTTGGCATGCCCATGGTTTCTCACCAATCACCTTTCCTAAAAAACAATATAAAATTAATATCTATACACTCCATTGCAATGGGTCCCTCTACAATCCTCCTCATTCTATATCCTATCAATTTTCTGATATGGCACCAACAGGTTTTGATCATAATGATGATGATCTTCTCGATAACGGGTCCTAGTAATTTCTTTTCTCTTTCATACACTTGGGGGCATACCACCTAATTTCCCCCACTTATTCCAGCATATCTACATAGTTATATGTTTGCCTCACCACACTTACTCATACTTAATCTTAGTATAGTCACCATCAACATCTTTTAACACTCGTATCCTCCTAATTGACATATTAGTATTCCATCTTCACTACCTGATGACACACTCTTGTCCTTTAGTTCACACTTGACTATTGAGGGATTACTTCTACGCTTTGAACCCCACATAATACACATCATGCATTAGACATTACATTTTTTCACACATCGCGCATCCAACCTCTTGACATTTACCCATTCCTACATCACATATTTCTAGTCTTTTCCCAATAATTCTATCATTTACGCATTTATCGTCATATGATATTCATCTTACGCATTACATAAATTATTAGGCAAACTATGTACATAGCCACATAATATATTTTCCATTCTATAGCTAGTCTACATTCTACATTATACTACATACACATATTAGTTAGTCTACATTTTACATATTCCATTCAACTATTTCACATTGCTCATTTATACATCACCTATATTCTACATACTACACTAGGTTATATTACATATGATTCTAGCATTAAATTTGATCAAGACATCCTAAATTACTAGTCTATCTACACCTATTATATTGCATTTTACACATTACATATTACACACCCTACACATTTAGCATCCCATTCAACATACCATGAATTTACACACCATATCCATCACCTGGTCATCTATACTACATTTTCTCCTATACGATGTACTCACCACCTTAAGATGCACTTTAGTTCCTCGGTGCATACTTAAATACCAAGGTTTTACAAATAAAATGGATCTTACATTCACCATGAAACATTTAATCCTATGAAATTCCTAGGCTAGTTACATATGCTTTCGGATAAATCATCACTCACTTGTTTTATCCAAAGTAGTGGTATACGGTTTAGGCTAGATCACCACCCCCATTATCTCATCTTGTAGTGGTATACACCTTAGGTTACATCACCACTCCTTACCACTAATTATATTGTGATATACGTTGAAATATTTGATAGTAAAGAAAGGTATAAAATAGTGTGATCCATTAATGAGTTATGTAGGTAGTTCAACTACCGAGCTGATTAAGTATGGTTGTCGCATTTTCATTTCAAATCTCGATAGCATGCTTTGGAGCATGTCGGTTTCCCATTCCTTCTCTCGTAGATTGTTCCTTTACATATGAGGGTAGTTGAAGCCATTAAAACACTTTGTGTAACCTCTTTCTCTCTTTTCTCTCCAGAAAGCTATAAATTTAAGTGTTAGGCACATTGTTAAGATATTTTTTTTGGAAAAAGTAAAGGAACTCTTCGAAAATTGTTCCAAAGATTTTGTGAGTCGTAGGCCTCATAATTCTATGTTTTTCAAGTGGATTCTTTCCTGATTTTTTGAATTTGAATGAATTTTGAATCATTCAAGAAATAAAATTCATGCTTTGTGGCTCATATCTACCCTATCTTTTGTTGTATTGCATTTATTTCCTTCCATTACCATTGTGGGTGTATTATGCATACTTTTTTCTTCTCGCGAGGTCTAAATATATTGTGCTCTAAGAAAATGGTGATTTAAATGTTGTTATGGATTGTGGTACTTCTGTTTTCCCTTCTTTCCTTTTTTTTCTCTCATTTTCACTCGACTTAATATCTCCACACCTGTTCATGGTGTTATCACCTCCGTTAGCTTAGGATTCCCATTTCATGCATTCTCCTTCTAGCTTTGGTAACTTGGCTTGTTAGTTTAGGATTTGATAGTTTCATTTCTATATTAAAGAGTAGTTTTATCAATAGAATAGATTGAGTAATCCTGAATTGTTTGGAGGTATATCTCAATTAGCACCCCAACTAAGAGACAATCCCATATTTCCTTATAATTTTTGATCTTTCGTGATCATATCCGTGGTCCAATTTTGAGCTCCAACAAACTTTTAAATCATTTCCTAGGCATTGTGATTTTTCAAAATCACAAATTGATTGTTTCATCTCAAACACGATATGCTTATAACGTTCTTAATAGATTTAACGTGATTCATTAGAAGCATATATCTATTCCAAAGGAATTCGGTGTTAAATTAGATTTTAAATATTATTGTGATAAATTTAATATTACTTTCTAAAGACAAATTTTTGGTAATTTGATTTATTTTACTATCACTAGGCTTAATATATATTATGTAGTTGAAATTTTCTTCTAGATTCATATATGACCCTTATGAGGAACATTGGAAGATAGAAAAAAGGATTCTCGAGGTATATAAAAGGTAAATTATATTTATTGGATGTTGATGATTTATTTTTTAATTTTATTTTGACCATGTTGGTTATATTTTGGATTGGAAAATATACTTGCTGATATGTTTTCGAGCTAGCTGCAAGTGCAATCACTTAGATGTTAGCATGACGAGTTTATGTGTTTTCATTTATGTAAAAATTCATTAATCACAAAGAGGATGATGGAGGTATGTTATAAGGTTCTTATTAGGATGACTAAATGGAGTTCCAAGTTGCTTCATGATAGCATGAGTGGATTCATTTAGATTGGCGTGGTCTAGAAAGCATATTAAGGTACAATAGTAAGCCTATGTGATGATTCATGGTAGTTGGGGCTACATGGGGACTTGAGTAGCATACTAGAAGAATATGGAGAATGTTTGAAGAGTTTTTAGGAACTCAAAAGTATTTTAGAATGTAGGTATAGGTAGAAGACCCAAATGCAGGTGCTTATCTAAACGTATTCTAGGTGTTAAGAGACCAAATGAGGCACGAGGATAAGGTATAGAGACATTGAAAATCATGTAGGTGTGTAGATATGTCATACATGTTTAATTCATTGTGTTTAGGAATTTTAGAGAGGTTTTATGATGAGGTATGATGTTCTTATACTATGACCTTGCCTAAACCATGCAAACGAACAAGGTATAGTCATGAAAATGAGATGCAATATGATATTTAGACATGTTTGACATAACCTAGTTATTGTAGATGATTAAAAGTGGCATCCTATAGGTTTGAGAAAATTTCAAGTCATTCTAAAGAATAGTTTGCACATTATGATATTTTAAGTGCAACAGGTCCAAGAAAGAGTGATTTCCGAGTTCAATTTGCAAATTGTAATGCTCACCATGGATTTTGTAATTTTCATTGCAATTTTTTTCTTTCATGGATTTTTTTATAATTATCTAAGATAATTTCAGAAAAAAATGAGGTTATTTCATTGTCACATTTTTGTGAACAAATGTTAAGAAGGAAAACTACTATTTGTGAGTTTGAATCCCTTGGTATAAAGTGACTAGGAGAAAATATAGCGTTTTGAGTCTATTTTGATTCCTTTTGAATAAGAAATGATTTGATGTTATAGAGGACTTGTCTAGATTTCACTAAAAGTAAGTTATAGCATGTGATGATTTGTAGACCCCACTCAAACAAGAAAGTTTTTGAAGAAGTTGAGTTTGAGGAAACGTTGTCCAAAAGAGATATGAAATAAATTATCAATTTTTTAGCCTACAAATTTTTTATGATTTCCATGATGGTTTTAGATCACAGTTGAGGTCCTAGAAGGCACATTGTGCCCTATTTTTGAATATTGGTCTTTAGGTAGTTTTGGGGGAGTTCAAAAGTAGTTTTATAGATTAACATGGTTAACGGCCATCCACTTGGATTTGGACGGAAATGTAAGATGTTATGGAAATTTTATCCATATGGATTTCCAATGTATATGGTTTTTATCTTGATGATGATATTTGATAGGTCATTTAGCTCCATTTGTGAAGAAGAAGGTTGTTTGTTTTCTAGGACATGATTACTCTGGTTAGAAGATTGAGGTATAAGTATCACCTTTTAGATTGGTTGACATTTTTATTAGTTGGAGAGTTAATAGGTTTGATTTTTTTTCCTATTTAAGGCCTTTTGAGTTCTTGAAATTTGTAGCAAGGGTGTAAACTAGTTGTGTTCCTAAAATGGCTTTTTGGGCAACTCAGTTTGGTGAATAGGAATTTAAGTGTGGTTTGCATGGATGGATGTATCATTAGGTCTAGAAAGAATGGATATGAGATACATTTTTTGAATTTACAATTATTGGTTACATGGCATATTAGAGATGCTAGGGTTTGATCTAGGTGTTCATAGGTGAAGATTTATTTTAGGAAATAACTCTTTTGAGAAGGATATGAGCCTTCTTATTGGTGTTATGAAGAATTTGGTTGGTACAAGATATTAAATGACAATATATGATGTTTCTATGTCATATTTTAATTGAGTAAGGAATCCTTTCTCTTCACGAGTCATCATGATGATGTTTGTGGTCTTTAGAAAACTAGGTTACATGATATTGAGCAATTTTTGGGCTTATTTAGTGTGTTTGAGAAAGAATGACCTAAATGGGTCCATTCCACATGTTTTTATGAATGTATTGTTTTTTTTTTTTTAGTTTTAACAATCAAGATATTTTATTCACACTAAATTATTTTATGTTTTTGATTTGATAAGTGTATGAAACAAGGCCTTTACTTAAAATTTGAACTAGTTGTGTGAGAGGGAAAATGTGTGACCCAAGTGTGACTATGAAACATGTATGAAGGAATCAATTTAGAGCATAGGAAGTGTATGGAATGTTTATAAGAGTTAGATATAATGTGTGCAAAGGTTTGAAGCAAATACAAGTCATGAAAGTGTGAGATATAGCGAGTTAAAGTAAAGAGGGTTTGAAGAAGGGTTTGGATGTGTGTTAGCTGAATCAATGATCACCATCAATTTTTGTATGAAAATAACATCATATATCATCATATGAAGGTGTTTGAGTTAGTTCTCAATTATCTTAGGGGTTGTAGCCTCCTTCCGTTTGGTGATTCACTATACTAGGGGTTGGAGCTCTGCTAAACTTGTGGCTAGTGCTCCTTGTGAGCTTACCTTCACTAAATACATTTTATTTTAGTAATATAATCATATGTTTTATTGGGTTTTATTCCCCTTGATTTTTTCTCACTTATATCTTGTGTTCTTATGTCTCTTTCATGGTTATGTTGATTGGATTGAACGTTAAGAACACATTAATAAATGGTTGAATTGTTTCTTTTTAAAAATATATGAATTGGTTAAAGTTTTATCAAGAATGATTGACTACTCTAATTAGATTTTGATTTTAGCAATTGATACCGAGTAGGTCCCTTTGTAGATGTTTGGTCACTAGAAAAGGGATCGTTTGAAGGACAAAAATGGTTAGTAAACAAGATGCTTCTTCTTCCAGCATGGAACTAGTGTTTGATGGAGTGAACTATGGTTTTTAGATTCTAAGGGTGAGGACTCAAATTATGTCATTAGGGTTTGATATTTGGACATCAAAGGTGGATGGATATATTTTCATGTAACTCCTCCAACAACGTATATAGACAAGAAGTTGTGTAGTGAAAATTCAATGGATATTAATGTTATCATGTGTGTATTAGTTGAACCTAAACTTGTAAAGATGATTCATTGCAAATCAGCAAAGGCTATGTGGGAGAAACTTCGGGAATCGAATGTAGGAGATTCGAAGATGAATATTTCTAAGATTTAGACTTTCGAAATGTGTGTGAAGGTTTGACAATGAGTGACGATGAGCCCATTACCACATACTTTCTTAGGGTTTAGAAGGTCATCAACACCATCAAAGTTATAGATGAAGAAGTGAAGGAAGACGTTGTAGCTCAAAAGCTTTTGAGATATTAAACTCAAGAATTTTATTCCAAGGTGTCTCTATTGAAGAATCCAAGGATTTGACTATTTTTATAATGGATGATCTACATGGAATCTTGACTGTATATGAGATGAGATTTCAAAGTGAAAAACCTGTATAGAAGGAAATAACTTTCAAGAATGAAAATAAGACAAAAGGAAAGAAAAATAAGGATGACAATATTTCTCACAAGATGGATGATGCTGAGTTATTTCCAATGGTTTTTAGAATATTGAATTTTGGCTCTGAAAAATAAATAGGTAATAATCAATTTAAGTGTTTCAATTGTTCTAAATTAGGTAATTTTTATGCAAAATGTCCACATAGGCATGAAAAGCAAGGTGATGAATACCATGAAGATGATCAAGATAAGAAAAATTATAAATACAATAAAGTCAAGAAGAGATTCCAAAAGATTTAGTATAAGACTAACATAAAGAGGAGTTTGTATACCAAATAAGAGTGTTATTCATTTGAAGATAGAAGTATTGATGATGGAATATATATTTATTAATATTAATTCAAGCATGAAGAGGTTTATGAAGTGTTCCTATTCATGACCAAAGATTCTATAAGATCTATGAGTGAAATTTCAATATTGTTTTGTGACAACATGCAATATGATGATGAAGAAGAAGAAGATTTTTATGAGATTGAATTGGCATGTGTTCAAGATGAGCTAAAGCATTCTGAGAGGAATGTCAAGAATATTAATACTCTAGTTAAAGAATATGAGATAAACATTCATGAGCTTGAAGAGAAACATTGGGTTGTAATTGAAATGTTAGATGAGATAGTAAAAATCCTATAATTATAAATTGAATAAGTAATTCTTATTAAAATATAATTATTTGATGCTATCATTAAGGAAAATTAATTTCAGAAATTTTACAAAAGATCCAAGACTATTGATAACATCTTGAGAAATTATAAATTAGCATGTGATAAAGGAGGCTTGGAATATAATGATGAATCCAAAGGAAAAGATATGAAATAAGAATAAATTGTTCCAAACAAGGATGTTGAAGAATCAAACACCAAGGAAGGGAAGAAATAGAAAATCACTAAAGATAATGTGAAGACAAATTCAGTTAGGTAGATTAATTTCTCAAGGTATGAAAGATTTTTAATGTTTGTTGTTTCACATGTAATGGTTTCAAGAATATATATATATATATATATAATATATATATATAAAGGATGGAGGATGTTTTTCAAGGATGATAACACTTGGAGGGATAATAGGCATGAGAAATAAAAGAGTATATTGTGCTACAATTTTCAAGAAAAAGGTCACACTATTAGGTACTTCTTGTATGAACCTTCAAGTCGAATCGGGTAATGAAGACTAGAAGGAAGAAGTGAAGTTTTATGTTTCAGTTACAATAGGTTTAGACATGTTTCTAGGGACTTCCATGGTACTATAATGAAATTAAGGATCTCTCAAGGTCCGAATATGCATGTTATGAGTAAAATTAGGTTGTGGGATCGAAAAGTGAACAATGATGTTTCACAAAGGGACAGGTGAATGCAAAACAAGGTGTGTCAAAGTACAAATCAGAAATAAGTGGATGAAAGTGATTTTTAGGTATCTTAAAGGGTTAAGGACCTATTCTATTCATTCTTTTATATTCATCATGAAAGAATATGTCTCTACTAGGATTCTTACAAACATATTGATTTATATAAAACATTGAGAAGAGGGGGAGTTGACAGTTTGATGTATGTTATTGTATGCGAAGTACTACTAAATGTTAAGGTATGTTGTCATAGTATTATTTGTGGTATAATTAGGTTGTTAAAGTAGTGAAGAGTGTATGGTTCTAGTCAAAAATATCTTTGTTTTAGTATAATTCATGTTTTAAATATGATGTTATCATCATATAGTATGAAGGTAAGTTTGTTATTTTATGGAGTCAAGTCAATGTGTCATGTCAAGAGAATAGAGTAATGTGTAAAATATTTTCTCTTTGTAAATATGTATCAAGATATTTTGTCTTCTCTTGGATTGATTTGGAGGTCTTGTTACCCCTTCAAGAGGTCTATCTTATTCCTTCTTTTGTATTGGTCATGTTTGTGCCCAAGTAATATCAAAACGTTTTCATGGGTTCAACTAGTATAGGCATGTCAAGTTATGTGGATCATGTTGTTAAGATGGTTATTCTATCCTAAGGGTGTCTGAGGAATATTAGTGTCATGGTCTAGTAGCTGCTAGAATTGTGTTTTGTAGTTTGTATCAAGGTCTGTCATGTTTCCCGATACAAAGTAAGGTTGTCAATTGCTTAAGTATGCTCTTGAGTATTTTCCAAGTATGTATCCTTGAAAAATTATTGCGATATATCCAAGGGTGATTGTGCTTTTCAAATGTGTATGAAGAAATTCAAAGTTCTATAAAATCATGGAATTGAAAAAGAAAGTATCTTAGTTAATAATGAATGTGCTTAAGTTTTTGTATGGGTTTCTTGGGCCTGAAATAAAGTGTCAAGTTGAATGTGGACGTGTATACATGGCTACAATAAATAAGAGAAAATTAAGGGTATAATCATTCATCTAATATTACATTTTAAGATCATAATGAAGGATGATAGGTCTCGGAAGGATAAAGTATCATCAAATTTATGCAACATCAACAAGGAGAGATATGTGATGATGTTTTGTAATTTTTGATTACTATAACATGATCTCAATAAAGTATATGGGTTAGTATGGGGGCTCACGGTATCATAAATACTTAAGTAAATAATTTTTATTTTGTTGACGATCATTGGAAACTAATCAAATTATGCAAGATTCAAGAGGTGACTAGGATCTTATGGTATTAAGGAATATAATGGATTTATCCATGTATGCTATAAGTTTTCCAGATATAAAATGATAAGTATCACCATTTGAATCATGATTGAAAGTATTTAGAGTGAGAATTCATCCTAGAAGAAGTGTGAAGTATCTCAAGCCATGAGAAATCTTGTGAATTACAAAGGTATGTTTGTTTTTTCATATTAATAGAGTACAAAGAAATGAAAGAGGCTTTGTCAAATTATGTATACCTTCCTAAAGTATTTGTGTTGCATCAAGCATGAGTGAAGAATGATAAAGGACTTTACAAGGTTTATCATGTCTCATGGCTTAATAAAGGTCTGTTAAATATGTGTTAAAACTTTAAGGAAATTTTCATTCAAAGTTCTTAGGTGAAGAATGTCTGTTAGAGTACTATATCAACTATCTATAGGCCTACGGAGGGTTGATAAAGTATGGGATGAAAAATTGGAACATCAATCATGTGTATTGAGTAAAAAAATATCTTTAAGGACAACATAGTATTGGAACATGCACATACAAATCTTATTAAGGAGCCCCAAACCAATGTAACATATTGTACTTTAATACTTAATGATGGCATAGTGCTTACCGAAGCATGATTATAGTTGTATAAACTAGCTATGAATGTTACATGAGGTTCTCATCATGGCATATGTTGAAGGGGATCCTATGTGTCCTCTATCTCATGAGGTTGAATCTATATGGTTGATATGGTCTAGTTAATATATCATGGTTAGTATTTAGTACCGTGACGAATACTAGTATGACCGAGAAAGAAAAATAAAATCATGCTATAGCTATATGGACCTCATCAATAAAGTTTTACTAACTAGGACTCTGTGATAAATAGCCAAGGTATCTATAATGGTCTATGTGGTGAAGTAAAGTAAGTTGCAAGTCTTGAGAAGCTGATATTTTGAATTTTGGATGGATATTTCCTATAACTAAGCACAATAGAACTATGTATGAGGATAAATTGTGCTACATGTTTATAAAGGATAGTAGGAGGGGATCTACTCTTTTTCTTCTACAAATGGGTTTTAGGTGTCGAGAAGGCTTGTATAGAAAATTGTACAATGGTTACATGTAAAATGGCTTGATAAGTAACTCATATGTTCAAGAAGGGTGAATTGGCTCAAAAATAAGGATGAATACATTGAACAAATTTTTTAGGGTAGAACAATTAGTATTGACGCATATACCCAATATGAAATCAAGGTAAGATTATTAACATTCATATTTTCTACCAGAAAATGGTTTTATAGGTCCAGGGGATCTATAAGGTGTTGTTTCATGGTTTGAGTGAGATTCTAGAGATTTTAAAAGTTATTCTAATCTCCACAAAAATATGGTTTAGTGATCTCAACCCTAAAGGTTATATGTAACTTATGGATGATAGACCAAAACATGTTTGTGAGTTCCATTTGTCTAAATAGGACTTATTCACAATTAATATAGTATTAGTATGGTGAATCATGACTATTTACATGAGTGGATGTCTTGTATGCATCTAATCAAGGACAACTACAATCTTATGGAGGAAAAATAGACTATAAGGAATAAATCACATGTTTGCAACATAATCTGGTGACTTTGATGTATGTCTAAAACCAAGACATAGGTCTAAGAAGCTGATAAAATATGAACAACATCTATATATACATATGTTTTGTCATTAAAGTGAAAGGGGGAGAATACTAGCTTGTTTTCCATCAATGAAAAAGTGTGTGATTGTTTACATGATGAGGTTAGGTGTTGTGATTGATTTAAAATCTCATTAATGAAAAATAGGATGATGGAAGTATGATAGAATTTCCTATTTAGGATGATGACATGGAATTTCATGGTGTTTCATGATGGCATGAGTGGACTCAATGATACTAGCTTGATCTAAAAAGCCTAGTCGGTGACCTAGCTAGCGTATATTATGATGCATGGTGGTTACAACTACATGGTGAATTAAGGAGCATGCTAGCCACATGGGGAGAATGTTTGGAGATTTTTAAGAAACTAACATGAGTTTAATAATGTAGGTATAGGTGAAATTCCTAGTTATAGGTCTCATCTAGACATAGTGTAGGTGCTTGGAGATAAAGTGAGGCACATTGACAAGGTATAGAGCCATGAGAGATCATGGAGGCATAAAGAGATATCATACATGTTGAATCATGTGTGTTATTGTTGGTCCGAAAATATGTCACTTAGAAAGATCTATGGATAGATGAGCCAACAGTGTGTAGGGCATAGCCCCTCTTTGAGTCAGCAAAGCGAAACTGGTTTATTGCTATTCTACCAGCAGGAATCTATGCAAGTCTCACAGATTCTGCCTTCGGGGGTTTGGGATCTCATCCCAGTAGGGGTGTTTCCGACTGCGAAAAGAAAGGAAAGGAAGAGGGGATGAAGAAAGAGCAGGTCCGAAGGAAGAAAAGAAATGAATTCCAAAGCAGAAAGGTCAGAAGGTTTATGTTTTGGGATTGGTAGTAAACAGAGCCAAACCTACTTGCATAAACGAGCAAAGCAATACTGATGATGAATAAATGACAAAAAAGTAGATATGAATCTAACAGAATAAACACATACAGATCTAACATAAGAAAGGTCTGATGCATAACACAACTATTCAGCACAAAGTCTCAATATTTGTATTACTGTTTTCTTCTGTTACAAGAAAGCTCAAAGTCTTTTTTCTTCACTTCTATTTTTCATCTGAAAGATATCCATCCATCCCACAATACAACAAGTATTGGGGTATATATAGAAGAAGAAGAGAAAAGAAGGCAAAAAGGAGCCAACAACTATTTACAAAGATATTTACAAAATATCTAAAAGTCATGTTGACTTTTTACAACTTGATGGATGACATCATCCCATGATGCAACATGGATGACGTCATCATTTGTATCAACACACTCCAGATATTTCCAAAAAGAAAGACGGAGAAGAGAAAGAGAAGAAGAAGAAGAAGAAGAAGAAGAAGAAGAAGAAGCTATTCGTCATCATCATCCTGCGGCCGAAAGGGGGTGGACTGCTTTTGTTGCTCCTCAGGTGACGAGATATGGAACTGAGAGTGGTATTCCATGAACTTGTTGATTATTGGCCCTAGTTGATCCTGGGAAGGATCCTTGTGCCTATCACTTATCGCCTCACAAGTCTCCCGCTCATCTATGAGCTTCTCTGGGAGTTTGGAATAGTCCTTTTCCGCCTCAATGAGGAACCCGATGAAGTCCCTACAGGCCAGCAGGTTGTTGATAGATTCTGTGTCAAATGTGACCTCTGGCCCCGTTCCTTGAGAAGCGATCTCCTTGAAGATCCGGGTGGTTTCATCAGCTTTCCTTAAAGTGAAGGAAGGAGTAAGTAACCCTGGTGACATATTAAGAACAATTCGTTCCATTTGGTGCATCGCATCCAGGGCTTCTTCCTTGACTTTGTCAATTTTTTCTAGAATAAATTCTAGCTGATCCACCTAGTAGTCCAGAGTGGACATGATTTTGTTGAGGGCCCTTGGATGGCCGAAGACGCCGAACTTGACTAGATCTTCGACTGAACAGTCGAACATTTGTTGGAAGGTCTCGTGTTACAGTCTAGCATGTTCCAACTCTTCTGATATGGGCCCTGCTAACGCTTGGAGCTCTTTATTCGCCTTACTGATGTTCAGGTACAAGTCAGAGAACTCGGTGATCACTTTTTCACTTGTCTTCGAGGATTTGGATCCTCCAAGCGAAACGGCCATACCACCGCTCGCCGATCTTGGCATACTCATTAATTTTCTCCTGGTGAGAAGCCCCGAAGTCTCGGCGCAGTTGTGGGATGCGCACTACCCATCTTCTGTAAGGCTTGAAGCAGATATTTGTTTTGCTCCTTCAGTTTCCTTTTCTCTTCCTTGGTTTCCTGAAGCTTTTTGCAGAGGGCGTCAACTGTAGAAAGAGCCTCCCCCTGAAGACTTTCTGAAGATGTCCCCATTGTGACTTGGGTCACAGTAAAATCTGTAGGAGACAGATCCTTTTTCTCTTTGAGGGGATTGGGGTATGCGATTTCCATAACTCTCTCCCCTACAACAC
This sequence comes from Taxus wallichiana var. yunnanensis, assembly GCA_018340775.1. Taxonomy (NCBI): domain Eukaryota; kingdom Viridiplantae; phylum Streptophyta; class Pinopsida; order Cupressales; family Taxaceae; genus Taxus; species Taxus wallichiana. Next base: position 671,165,178 of record CM031234.1, read on the forward strand.
TTTGAGAGAAGCGCGTGACAGGCTTCTGCTTCTTCGCCCCCTTAGATGGGATCACGGAAAAGTCCATCGGAGTGATGGGAACTTTCCTCTTTTGCTGACTTAGCTGCTGAGAGATCCAAGCTGGACCCACGGTAGAAGGACCGGAAACAGAGGAGGGGGCAGCTGCAGTAGTAGAGGGGAAAAAGGTGGAGACACGTGGCGGCGGCATTGAGAGAATAGCCGAAGAAGTGCCCACGGAAGGAAGGGAAACTGCAGCTGTGGAAGACATAGGAAGGGAAGGGAGCTCGGAGATAAGGGAAGAAATGGAGGAGGATAGATCAGCGAGGGAAGAGAAGATAGACGAAGAAGCGGGGGAAACAGTAGAAGAAGGAACAGAAGACACGACCAAAGGGATGGTCGCTTGAGTCGCTCGAGGAGGGGAAGGAAGAGAAGAAGAAAGGATAGAAGGGACCTCAGTTGTTGTAACAATGCCGACATCCTGAGTGGATGGGCCAATGGGAATATCCTCTTCTGCTTCTTTCTCTGGTGTGACCAGAGATATTACCTGCTCGGGTGCCGCGGAAGGAGGACTCTCAGGGGCTTCTTCCTGAATGGTGCTTTGGATTCAGCTTCTACGCCTTTGCCTTTGCCTTTAGGCTGCTTTTTGGATCGTGGAGGTGCGTTGCCCAACGGGGAGGTTGTGAAATCGACCCCAAGGTAGATTAGTCCGTTCATACGGCACCAATGCTCTGTCCTACGCAGAGTCTCCTTGACCCTCTCCTCAATTATCTGAGGGGCCTTAGTTCTATCAATGGCCGGAAAGGGCCAATTGTCCCCATCTGTGTCAGTATATACCTTGTCTACTTCATCTTCCGTAGTTTGGAAGCCTTTGGGGACAATGGCTATCCCGTATTGGATGATTTCTGCCAATGCTAGGCGAGAATGATCCTTTCTCCTGAGCTCCACTTCATGGATGACGTCAATGTAAATGTCCTCGATCTGAGGGACGTGAATTGGATCAAGTTTCACCCTTGGCAGATAGCTCCTTGGGTCGAAGGTAGGCCTGGCTGGGAAGTCATGTTTCAAATTGAGTAACTCCATCTCTGCGAACATTTCCTTCGCCTTGTGGTGGGTAGAGCATGTGTATTGGCCCATTGTGAGGGAAAGGAGTTCCACCCTTCTTTCTTTTCAGGCATTTCTCATGGTATGTGATCACTACCTTGACACTCCAAAGTAGAATCGAGCTTTAGGCCCAACATACCTTGGTAGCCTGGTTGGCTCTCCTAAAAAGTTGGCAGCCCTTAGATAGGTGAATGTGGGAAACTGGGTGAACAAGGCCCCCCATTTCTCAGTGGCTACTACTATGCTTTTGGTCGTGCGACCATAAGTCATATTCAGCCTCAATAGGCAGATGATGTGATAGAAAAACACATCGTTAATTTTTGTGAATTGGGAGATGCTATTCTCCAGCCTCAATTCCAGGTAGTACTCGTATATCTTGACCTGAGGCCAAACTCCACTCCGCGTCAGGCCTGGATAATCCCTCTCTGATGCTGCAGCGTAGACCACGTAGGAGTTCATATGGAATGTCCCCATTGTGCTAAATTGTTGTAGCTGCTCAGAGATTGTGCTGCTTATAATTTCTCCCAGCAAGCGCTGATTAGGCATATTCTTGTTCATGGTCTCTAAGTATTGCAACATCCATTTATGGAAATAATGGGCATCAGAAAGCCCGAAGACCCTGCTCAGGAACGTAATGGTGTCACTGAGCTCCTCTGAGAAGTCGCTGCGGTGGATGATTTGGGGCCACCGGGTTACTACCTTTTTGTTTTTCAAGTAAACCTCATTCATTAGTTGCATACACTGATCTGCATTGTCATCCCAGGCCTTAATGCAATCTGCTTGACTGACGGCCACAAAGTGCCAGTGGTGGGGTATGCCGAGTATTCCCTCAAAGTGACGGGCAGTGAGGTTAATGACTACCTCGCCCTTGCTGTTTACGACACACCTTGTGTCTTTGTTGTAACATTGGGCAATCACCATCAAGAATTCATTGTTGGCGCTGACCGGGATTCCATTGGCGAAGTGCGAGCACCGCCATCGCTTTTCCATCCATGGACTCCTTGTGACTTTCTGAGTTCTAGCCCAGAATTCCTCCATATCAATATGTCCCAATTCTGAGTCTCTGACGTCCATGCTACACTCGGCCTGGGACTCGGGCATCCTGACCCTTTGATATTTATATTTCATCTCTTCTTCTCGTAAGTTTGGCCTTTCCTTTGGATTTGGTGGGTCTCTTGCTGGATGTAGACATATGTTCTTTCGAACTCAGTTGCTGATCTGCATGAAGAAGAAGCGAGACCCAATCCGAAAAGGTTGTATTAGCCATTTGATCTTCCATTGAAATGTTAGCAGAAGAAAGAGTTAGAGATTTTGAGACTCAGGGCGCATGGCGCATGAAAGCTGCAGCTTACAGGGCTAAATAGGTAAGGCGCATGGGGAAAGTGTGTTGCAAGGGTTAAACTGGCGCCAAAGGCGCATGGCGCATGAATACTGCAGGATGCATTTTACAAAAGGGCGCATGAAAACATCGTGTTGCATAGAGACAGGATGCGCCAATAGGCACATGGATTTTGTACGTTGCATGAACATTTGGTGCGCCCAAGGCAGTTTGGCGTGGCGCACAAAGGGTTTACACAACATGATGCAGCTGTAATGGGGAATGCGCTTGCACTTTCAAAGCTTTGTACTTAGCGCGGATAAAGCTAATGTTGCGCAGATGCAGGGTGCGCCGAGGGGGCGCATAGATATGCGATGCAACAAGGAAGGTTGATGCGCCAAAGAGGGCGCAAGGCTAGTGTTTGTAGCATATGGAGGAGGCGCGCCTTGAGGGCGCAGAAGTTTATGATGCAACAGGCGTGATGGGTGCGCCATTGGCACGGGTTTTATTCATGTTGTGAGCGGGACAGATGCGCCAAAGGGGCGCAACTGTTTATGATGTTGCAGGATGCGTCGATGCGCCAAAGGGAAAAACGGTCTTCTTTTCTCCATTCCTTTCTCTCGTTCTTTGCTTTAAAGCAGGGTTATGGGCAATGAAACGGCTCATTTAAAAGGAAATAAAACCATGTTTTTCAGACAAGTTCCCCTACCAGCAGATCTGGACAGAGGGGGAGGGATATGGGAAGATAGCAAAAGGAGGAGGCTAGATCAACATTTTGATATCCCCAAACACAAACTAAAACCAGACCACCAAGCACAAAGAACCAAAACGCAAAACGCATGGAAGAGACAAGAACACTTACCTGGATAAATAGTGAGAATCTGGCAAACGGGTCCACAACGCGTTGAAAACGACGAGGCAGGGGCTGACAGGCCAGAGAAAATAAATCACGTGCTCTGCGACTAGTGAAAATGACATTTTGGGCGCGCAAAAACACATATATATAGGTGAACTAGTCATAAATGCGCCACCCACTTTGAGAAAGGGCGCACCAAAGTTGCTGTCGACATGGGAAGGCATGCGCCCTTTGGCGCATGAAAGCATTTGCCAGCATGAAACTAAGCGCGCCTTTGGTGCACCAAAATTTGTGTTGTCATTAGATTATGTGCGCCCTTTGGCGCACCGAAAAGTGGCGCAACAAAAGTTGTGCTAACATGAAGGCGCATGCGCCTTGGCGCACACGCAGGGGAGACTCAACATACAAGGCACACCAAAAGGCGTGTTGACACTGAAAAATATGTGCCAAAGGCTTTAAAGGGGGCGCACCAAAAGTTGGTGTTACATAGTAATTCCATGCGCCCAGCCAAAAAAGACCAAAAAGACTAAGTTCGAAAAACCAGATTTCCCGGGAAGGGATTTTGCAACGTTTCGAACGCAAGGGATCCCTAATGAGGGATCGAAACAAAATTTTCGGTATGGTTATTGGTAAAATTTCCCTTGTCAATTTTACGGGATAACAATTATGACATTTTAGAGAGGTTTCATGATGAGGTATGAAGTTCTTCTACTATAACCTTGCTAAACCTTACAAACCCATAGGGGATAGTCATGAAAATTAAATGGTATATAAATATGGATACCTATTTGAGATAACCTGATGATTGTAGATGTGAAAATGGGTGTCCCAGATGTGTGATAATTTTTTTCATTCATTCTAAAGAAGGTTTTTCAAGCTATGATGTATTAAGTGCAACACGGTCTAAGAAAGAGTGATTTCGAACTCGAATTTTAACTTCGATGCTCACCATCAGTTGTGTGATTTTCATGCAACATTTTCACTTTCAAGGATTTTTATATTGAGATTAAATAATTTTAAAAAAATAATGAGGTAATTTAATTGTCACATTTTACTGAACGAATGTTAAGAAGGTAAAATATTTTTTTTGATTTTGAAACCTTGTGTGGAAAGGGACTTGGAGAAAAAGTAGTGTGCTTGAGTTTGTTTTGATTTTGTTTGCAAAGTAATGATTGGAGGTTATAGAGGACTCCTCTAGATTTTCATAAAAGTTAGTTATAGAATGTGATGATTTCTAGACAGTGTTGGTGCTCAATTTAATCTCACCCTGTTTGTTCAAAACGTCTCAGTCCACATGGTTTGAAGTTTTCTTTCTCTCCCTATATTGATGCGTGAAATATTTTTCCTTCATTTGGTTTCCATGGTCAGTTATTTTCTTTGGTCGAGGATCACATTGAGTCCAGATATTTTTTTCATTTCTCTTTCTATGAGAAGGAATTTGTAATTTGGGGTTTCCTTTCATTATATTTTTCCACATTCATGTTTTCCCTATCAATTTTTTTCCCAACATCCATGGAAATATGGTCATTTCTGATTAGATGCGGCCCGGGGTATTTTTGGTGAAACTTGTCACATTTGTAAAAAAATACCAAATTGGCTCTGTGGCCCAGATAGTATCTAATTGGTTATTCAACAAACATGAAGTAGCAAGGAAAATTCTTACTTTAACCCCGAAGATGGACACATGGCCATTTTTCAAGATAAAGGCAGAGAGGTAGATCATCAAAACATTTTGAATATTTTGGACCTTTTGTGAAAAAGGAGCAAATTTATAAATTGATCAAAGTAACCCAGCGATAGAGTGATGTCACATGTTTGAGTTAGCATTTGAAAACTCAAACCAGGGGCGACAGAGCACTTTGGATTTTTTAAGCTCTGTTTTCAAATGATGTAAAGGTATAAAAGTGAGTTGTGACTCTGATGGGGCCCACATCAAAATTTTGAAGCGAGAGAGGTGGGTCGCTAGAGAATTTTGAAGTATTTTGGCCCATTTCAACTCAAATATTTTCCATGTGGAGGGCTTGCACTCATTTGAGGATTCACCTCTTGGTTTGACCTTTGGAGTTGCACCAAGGAGACATGTGGAGGTTTCCACTAGCCCTGCCCATACTTAGACTTTTCTTCAAGCGATCGGTGTTGCTTTATTAGACCATGGACACATGGAGGGCCTGCACTCATTTGAGGATCCACGTCTGGGTCCTACCTTCGTAGTTGTGCCAAGGAGACATGTTGAGGCTTTCGCTAGCTCTTCTCTATACTTAAACTTCTTGAGTAACTTTCTAAGGCCTCAAACACATTGAGGGCTCGCACCTATTGGGGACCTGCCCCTGAACTTTACTTTTAAAAGAGCACCAAAGGGACATGTGGAGGTTTCTGCTGGATCTTCCCATACTTATAATTTTTCAAGTGTCCGGTGCAACTTTGTTAGACCCTAGACATGTGGAAGTCCCACGCTTGTTTGGTAGTCCTTCTGAGCTTCATACAAAATAATCACTAAAGAGACACATGGAAGATTCCGCTAGCCACCGCCCATACTATACATTTCAGGATAATAAGGATTTTTCAGGACCGTAGGCACATGGCACCTTTTGTTGGTCCTCATATTATTTTAACAACTTTGACGGGCTGAGACACGTGGTCAGCCCGCACTTGTTTGGGGTCTCCTCTTTTGGGCACCATATCAAAACTGCACCGAAGAGACATGTGGAGGCTTCCTCTTTTTACTGAGAATTTTTCAAAGGCCGAGGAAACTTTCTTGGGCCTGGGCATGTGTAGAGCCTATGCTCGTTTGAAGTCCTGCCTCTAGAATTCATGTTTGAAGTTACACCGAATAGACATGTGGAAGCCTTTGCTAGACCTTCCCATACTCTAACTTTTCAACAACCGGTGCAACTCTCTAGGGTTCTAAACACATGGAGGTTGAACACTCATTTGGGGACCGTCCAAGGAAACACATGGAGGTTTCGTTGGCTCCTCTCTATACTTGCCAACTCGGAATCGCAATGTAGGTATGTGCTATAAACAATGCGAGGACACCGACTTCGATAGGCGTGAATGCATGTATCCATGCGAGGGAACTCATTTCTCAAAGTGTATTCTGGAGGTGCAAAGGATTTTTGTCGATTATAGCCATATGGAACCACTGCGAATTATTAAAAGGGGATTTCTTGCATGACAGAATAAAATAATGATTAGAAGGACTATCAAAAAGTTATGGCATGGCATCCCAGTCATGGTTGAGGGTCCGAGAAGCATTATCGTTCATGATTTTCCCACCGACAACTTTGGGTGTAAATTTATTAAACATCACTTTCTAGGACAAACTTGTAACAAGTAAAGGATTCCTTGAATATTCTTCTTTTGAGGGGGAATTTGGGATGAGTGAGCAAGTGAAATGTATAAATGCAATGAGATAAATCTTGCAAAAGGTCGGGGGTTTAATTTTTATGAGAAAATTTGAGAAAGTGCAGCTTCCTAAGAGACCATATGAGAAACTTATTAATATCTTATGTTTTAGATTTGATCACGTCAAGATGGTTGAAAGTTTACAACCATTGACAAGCCATGAAACTGTTCAAGAAAATTTCCCCTGCTGATAAATCTAATAGATCTCAAATTAATCTGTGTTCATTTGAGGAAAAATTGTGTCTTCTTTTATTTCAAAATGTATTCAAATCGTTTTGATGTTCCTGTTGCAATCTTATGTTATAATTGCTCTGAATCACACAAGATCTCATCCCTGTGATAGTATAGTGGATTTTTCAATTTCATTATGAGAAGAGCATTCATCATGTAATGAAATGAACAATTTAAAATCAATTTACTCTCATTTTGTGTATAAATATTGTTTATAAGTCTATGAGTGTATCTTACGTGTAATGAACCAGGGATATTTAATGTTTAATTGAGTCTTTAACTCGAGCCTTCGTGTTGAATTCTTTAAGAGTGTGTGAAAACGTGTAGATCTGGGCCTCCATTGATGTACACCTTCTGGTTGAAGGAATATTTTTGCTATTCTCAAGCTTTCTGTTGTTGATTTTTCCAATTGTTGTAAAGGTTCTCAAAGATCTGGTAAAATCAACTTCATCGTACTTAATTCCCCACCAAAAATTTCAAATAACCATGCATCCTACATTAAGTACCCCTATTTATGCTATCAGTAGACACCTATAATTACGCCCAAGCAATTTAAATACTTAAATTGCACTAATTATCCCCTTTCTCGCAAATCAACGACATATCGTCAAAAGCACTCATTTTCCCTCATATCATCATTAATCAATTACACTAAGCTAATTAATTAAGTTTCCTATCCAACAAATACCCTAATTAATGACATTCCATTAGTAAATCACCCTTCTACCTACACTAATTAATTATTATTATTTAATTAGCTTTCCTTCCATTTAACCAATAAATCAATATTTAATTGATTTAATCCCCTTTAATAGCTTTGAATCGCACTAATATTCTTCTAAATGGCTTTTATAAGCTTACACCTACCTATTAATTAATCACATTTGATTAATTAATATACCCCAACTCCCATGACTTTCTAAACATGTATTTAACCCTTCTAAAGTAAGGTTACCTTTAATAAAGCAACCTTATCCATTCCTAATCATGTTTTACCTTTATCCCACATTCATGAGAATGTGTTGAATCATTTATCCTTTGGGCTATATAAAGAGCCATCCAGCTACCTTTTTACTTACACCTAAACTCCTTAGAGAGCAAATGCAAAGCATATAGCAAAGAGACTAAGAGCTTGTACCTTGCCCTTGTAGCCCAACTTTGATTATCCCCCATTCCTAGGTTCTTGGAACATTAAGGACAACTATTTTGATAGTCATGGAGCTGTATTTATGAATGCTAGCATCTAACCCTTGTTTAATTCTTATCATGATGGTGTTTATGCTTTGTTTTAGCTAAATTGTAGAACTATTTTAGGTGGTAGTTCTTGCTTCATTTTATTTAGCATTAAGCAAAGTATACAATCACACATTTGGCATGCCTGGTGGGACTTACTCCATTGTCCTTTGCACTTAATTTCAAGTTTTTGTAGTTAAGTTTCATTTTTGGTTACTAACCCTCTTTTACACATGTTGATCTAACTTGTTTTTTTTAACTTGTTTTGTTGAGTTTGAATGTGTTGGGTATTCCTTGTAGGTATGAAGGAGGTGAAGTGCTATCAAAATTAGAATTGATGGGAAAATTTCAAGATTTCATCATGTTTTCATTTTTAGAGCTTACTTTTTCAACATTTTACATGCTAGTTTTTCAATTTCTTGAAAATTTTCAATTCTTGAGCATGTAGGTTAGTGTTTGATAGTGTTGAGTCTTCTATTTACATATTAATGTGGTGGGTTGCTGTCAAAATTTAATCTTGGTGAGAAAATTTCAAGATTTCATCATGTTTTCATTTTTAGAGCTTACTTTTTCAACATTTTACATGCTAGTTTTGTCAATTTCTTGAAAATTTTCAATTCTTGAGCATGTAGGTTAGTGTTTGATAGTGCTGAGTCTTCTATTTACATATTAATGTGGTGGGTTGCTGTTAAAATTTAATCTTGGTGAGAAAATTTCAAGATTTCATCATGTTTTCATTTTTAGAGCTTACTTTTTCATCATTCTACATGCTAGTTTTGTCAATTTCTTGAAAATCTTAAATTCTTGAGCATATATGTTAATGTTTGATAGCGTTGAGTCTTCTATTCATATATTAATGTGATGGGTTGTTGTCAAAATTGAATCTTGGTTGGAAAAATTTGCCCATTTTGCAGGTTAAGGGACGTTTTTTTGACATTTTTTGAGTGCATGTCAAGTGCATACCCATGAGCATAAGAGCATATGTGTAACTCATCTTCTTAAGGCCATAACTTTTGCTCCCGAACTCGAAATGACTCCATTTTTTTTGCGTTGGAAAGGTATTGAAGTTAACTATGCAATAAAAACATAAATTTGAGATTTATAGTTACAAAAATTATAGGTTTTTTTGTTATTTGAAAACTGGTCATTTTCTAACATGTCTAATGTTTTGATGAATGTTGTATTTTCATGCTTACTCGATTTAGACCAAAGCGTGTGTATGCTCTTCTCTTGCACCTTTTGGTGATCTTGAGAATCAAAAATAACTTTGATCTCTATCTTTTTAACATTGGGATTAAACTTGGAAACTTGATTATTCATTTTGCTTAAGGGAATGAACCTTTTACAAAGCATTTTTTCAATGGTCCTTTGATTTGAAGTTTTCCATTTCTATATAGTTGGGATAAAGTTTGTGTATGCTCTTCTCTTACACCTTAGGGTGATCTTGAGAATCAAAAGCAACTTTAGTCTTCATTTTATAACATTTGGTAAATTGGAAACTTCATCTTTCACTTTTTGCTTAAGGGAATGAACCTTTTACAAAGCATTTTTCAATGGTCCTTTGATTTGAAGTTTTCCATTTCTATATAGTTGGGATAAAGTTTGTGTATGCTCTTCTCTTGCACCTTAGGGTGATCTTGAGAATCAAAAGTAACTTTAGTCTTCATTTTATAACATTTGGTAGATTGGAAACTTCATCTTTCACTTTTGGTTTAGGGGAATGAACATTTATCAAGAATTTTGTATGGTTCATTGATTGAAAATATTTTCTTTACTTTTTAGTTGGATTATTTGTTGTGTATGCTCTTCTCTTGCATCCTTGGATGATCTTGAGAATCAAAAACAACTCTTAATCTTCTTTTAAATAATGTGATTTTCTTGGAGAACTACTAATGCTTGAGTGCAGGACCTAAAAATGCTTGTCAAAGAAAGGAGGAACCAAAACAAAATCAAAAACTACTAATATAGTTGTTATACAAGTTGCCAAAAGGTGTTCAAGCAAACCACACCTAATTAAACAAGATAAAAAGAACAACATATTCAAAACAATGTATTGTAGGTTTCGAAAAAGGGTACGTCCCTCTCTCGCTCAACTGGAACATAATCCATTTAGCATAACGCCTTAAGCTACTGAACAATGGGGGTGGTTCTAGGAACCCCAAAGTAGTCCACACAAGAGGGAACCTTGTGGACGAAACGGGAAGTGCTCCGCACTACCTACTTGGCTAGTGATTCCTTTGTGAGATAGCGTTATAGGTTGTCCGTTGTGGCGACCCCAGTGATAGTACACATAGACACACTAGTTGCCTACTGTTCTTGAAGGGGGTAAAGTAAAGCCGAGATACTCCCAAACTAGTCAATGTGACTTTTTGGGTAAATTGCACTCGCTCGTGGCAACTTTGTAACACCTATGGCGAGAGAACCACCTAGGAGAATATAATTTGGCCAGGAGCCCACTTTAACCAATTTAAAACAGTGTTGAGTTGTGAACCTTCTTTTTGAGAAATGTGTGACGTATTACTTTCACCTAGTTTTTACTTGCCTTAGGGCGAGGCGAAACTCTGCTAAAGTGAGGCTCACATTTTTCATCATTTTTCTTGATTTATTTCTTTCATATTCTTTTGACACTTTGTTGATCAAAAGGGGTGTGATTACCTTTGTGTTTCCATTCAACTGTTTCTTTCACTTTTATGTCTGTTTACACCCATCCATGTTTGCGGCTGGGTTAGTTAAATGTCTAAAGTGAGTGGAGGTGTTTTCACGTCATTTGGTAGCCATTGTGATCTTGATACCCATGTCAAGATTGTCATTGTAGTTAGGCATGGTTCATCACCGTAGACTTCCATAGAGGAGTTAGCTTGTTTTTCTCGTATCATTACAATTTCGATATTTACGTCTTGTTTCTTGTAAACTCGACATAAATACCTATATTGTATGGTTATGCTGCACACATTCTTAACTATTCCTAGCTATACTTTGAGCTTTTTGGATTGGTTCTATTATTACCTCGATTTCAAAGAGTGCTAGGTGTTACCATTTGTGCGTGTTATATCAATAACACCTCGATATCAATACTTCACTTTCTAGTAAAGTGGGTTAACATATCTTGGTGATATTGCTGTGTCATTCATGAATTGTAATTGGCACTTTTTGAGATATAGGTCTTAATTGAGTTTGAGCTCGCTCATCATATATCTTGATTGGGAGATCACATTGACTTCTTCTTTTTACTTACGTTTTGTTCATTTCCTTGAACTTGGCATAAGTGAAAACATCTTGTTGATCATCTTTGCATCACATTTTCATATGGTGTATTTCCTTGTTGATTGGCTTTGTGTTTCACACTCGCATGATTGTTCCTTGTGATTATTCATTTAGAAAACTTATTTTCTAGGACAATCCCTTTTTATCTCATCGATATTACGTCATCACGATGTCTATTTTCCTTAGACCTTCTTCAAAAATCACACACACATATCAATACTTATGAAATGTCTAGTTAGTTGTCCTTATGCTACCCAAATCGACATGTCACTTCCTTCCCTTTGAAGGGGTTTCATCACACTATCTAAATCTAGACATTTGTGCTTAAAACAATGCCAAAAATGATTGACTATCACGCGGTTCCCCATACTTACAAAAATATGGAACCTAGGTTTAGCAATTCAAATCAAAAGATTCCCATTACAACTAAACCTTGTTTGGTTCTTCGTGCTAGAGAGCCCATACGGGTAACTCGTTCCCCACCTTCATCTCATAGTCGGTGGTATGATTTGGACATGTCTGATCCAAATTATTATTCGAGTTCCCCCCACTCTTCTTCTAATTCTAATCCAAACATTTCCTCTTCTTCTGAGGATTCCAATCCAAATATTTCCTCTGACTCTTCTAAGGATTCAGATCCAAACTACTATTCGATTCATCTAATTTGACTCCTAAGTCATCTAATGTGACTCCTAAGTCATGGTCCTCCCTTTCTTTGCAGGATCCTCTTCATCAATCATCTAATGTGACTCTTATGTCACGGTCCTCCCTTTCTTCGCAGGACCCCTTTTATCAGTTGCCCCAACGACGTCTTCTTCCTTTGAAGATACACGCGACTCTGATTCCCTCCAATCAGAAGTATAATACAATTCTTGAATTGCGGTCCTCTCTTTCTTCGCAGGACCCTTGTCATCACTCATCTAATGTGATGCTTGAATCACAGTCCTCCCTTTCTTCACAGGACCCTTGTCATCATTCATCTAATGTGATGCTTGAATCACAGTCCTCCCCTTCTTTACAGGACCTTCTTCATAAATCACCCCCATGGAATCTTCCTTCTGTGAAGATTTGTGTGACTCAAAGTCCTTTGAGACAAACATCTAAATTGACCCATGTGTCGCAATCTACAAACTTTGGACTTAATCCTACTATTTTACATACGACATACCATTGTATAGGTAGGTCCACACCACCTTCTTCTACTCTTGAGACATCTAGCTACACATATTCTTCGTCTCCCACACCATATTCTTCTATTAATATTCATCAAACATCTTCTAAGCCTTCCACACCAAGTGAACCTATTTCTTCCAATAAACCCCTAGGGATCGATCAACAACTCATACCGATTGATCTCTTTCAGAATGAAGAAACAATCAAGGCGTTTATAGGGGCATATGAAGATATTCCTTTAGTAGATTACAAAAAGGGATTCTCTTTAGACTTTGATGCATCTGCATATTGTGAGGAAAAGGTTGATTCCTTTAATCAAGAAATGGAGGAAGATCCTCAGATCATGCAACTTGATCCTCCTCTTATTCTTCCATCTTCACATTCTTCATTATGTGATGAAAATCCTTGGTCTTGCATAGATCCATGGCCTATCTTCTCATCACCCAATAACTCTTCGTCTATCATAATTCCTCAATCACAATCTCTTATGGGGTCAGTGCCAAGTAGCCCTTCATCTTCATCTAGGTGTGGGTCACCTTCTAGTAGCCCTCCCTCTTTTATTTGTGGGACATTTTCGAGTATCCCACTATCTTTGATTATTGGGGCACATCTAACTAGCTCTTTATCTTCTATGTATGAATCACCCCGAGATGTCCATCATCTTCTATTCTTGGGCCACATCCCGGTAGTCCATCATCTTACATCTATGGGTCACGTCCTAGTAGCCCTTCTTCTTCTATTCTTGGGCCACATCCTAGTAGCCCTTCATCTTCTATTTATGGGTCACGTCCTAGTAGCCCTTCTTCTTCTATTCTTGGGCCACATCCTAGTAGCCTTTCACCTTCTATCTATGGCTCACCTCCTGGTAGCCCATCCTCTTCAATTCTTGGACCGTATCCTTTTCATCTATCACATATTTCTTCTATCAATGGTTGTGGCAAGCCCACTACCATTCCTATCGTTCCTATCATCAATCATAAATTTTCGCATTCTTCTCCTTCTCGAGGTCGAAAATTCAAGCGTCAACCTATAAGAAACCCAAATAGGTTCATTATCAAGCTCAAGTCAAAACTTCTAGGAGCTCAAAATCCCCCAACAACTGGAACAATCTCAAAGTTGTAAATCAAGCGCGATTCAAGAATGCACATGAACATAACCATCAAGTATGGCGTAAAGTGCATAAACCTCTAGATAGGGAACTCAAGCTTCCACATACAAAATCCATGTTTCAAGATAAATCACTTTGTCTTTTGTTGAGTTTTAACTCACCACGATTATTGAGATTGGGGAAAACATGACTCTTGATAAACAAACACACTTAGTCTCCCTTATCAAGGAAGTCACAAACATCATTGTTGGATCCTATCACACAAAGTGAATTTGTTAGTAACAACGGTTCAATATATATATATATATATATATCAAAAATCTAAAAAATAAAAAACAACAACAAAAATCAAAGGTACAAAGATCAAACATTGCAATCAGGTGTTGCGTACACATGGATATTTCTTTCTTCCCTTCCTTGCTATTCTTCTATAAGTCTTCCTACCATTTTCATCCCTTTGGTGATATTTTGGTTAGCTTATTTGCATGCATTTTGCGACATTTATCTCTATGGTATCTGTTTGCCCCTGGTCTTTTATCACCTTGGTAAATTAAAGAACGACTGACCTCATGGAGATCCTATCACATTCAAACATCTAATAAACTTGTTACAAAGAAATTTTGGACATATTTTTGACACTAGCCAATTTCGTCATCACAATCACTTCCACCTCCTTCCATCAAGCCATAAGTGGTTCTTAACCCCTTGTCAAACAAGAGAGCTGAAATAAGTTTTCAGAAAGCAAAAGAATCAAACAAAACTCAAAAGCTAAAAGCTACAAATCAAAAGAAAATTAATATATAACTCTCTCTTGGGGTATTTCCAATAATCTCTACCGGGGCTATGGATGCCTAATTGGAAGTAGAGAAATGTTGTGATTAGAATCAAATACATCTCTGTCGGGGCTATGGATGCTTGGCTAGCAGCGGAGCAATGTACGGATATCCTTTCACCCTCCATTCACAAAATCACTTATCATAATAAATCATTCCTACACATTGGCTAGGGTCTCTTCACTTGTTGTCTATTAAATCTTCACTTCAAGAGGTAATAAACTCCACGTGCACACACTAGATCTCTATGAGTAAACAGATTAGTATGTTACCAAGTGTCTTTTTTGGACCTTGTTCAGACTCTTACTCTAGTCCATATCTCATCTCACGACTTATGCCTTTGGCTAATCACTTCTTCATCGTAAGTCTTCTAAGCTACATTCATATCATTCACATCGTTCTTCTACTTTGTTCAGAACATCCATGTGTATAAGATTACTTGTTTTCCATGTTTTTGAAAACCTTTGTCCCCTTCCACAAAAATAATCTTCTCCTTCCTTTCTATCACGTGCTCTTAGGCCAACTTATGCTAGGGGCATCCTTACTTCTTCCCAGCATTTCATTGGTTTATGTTCATCATCATGTTGAACCTATCCATAATGGCCTTGGGTCCCACTTCTACCTATGAAGAGTTTACCTTTGAATACTCCCACCTTATCATTGGGACATTTTTGCATCTTCACCTTTCTGGTACACATGTGGCCTTATGCCCTTGTACATCCCATCTATCACTAGGGGCATCCACACTTTCTCGTCTTCCTGTACATAGTTTCATAAAACTTTTAAAATCAACCAAAACATTCAAATATGTTAGAGAAAAAAATCATCAAAAAACATTCAAATATGTTTCAGAAAACTTCTAAAAATTGAAAATCATCCTACAAAATGTCACTCTTTGGTTCTCACTTGTTCATGTGTGTGACTTGCGGATCATCTTGATCTACCTCCATCAGCAAAGCTAAGCTACTTACTTTGTCGTACTGCGGGTACAACGAGTTGCAACAGTCTTGTTTCGTAGTGCACATTGCTTTTCCATCAGACCCAAGTGTCCTCCGTTATTCCCCTCGCATGTATCCTTGCTTGGGGAACCATCATCAACCCTTGTCGTTAATTTTCATAGGTTGTAACTGAATCTTGATAATAAAAATATTATATTATCTTTCTCTATTAGTTTCACTTGTTTACTTTCTCATATTGCATTACATTTTGTATGTTGCATATGGGAGTTAGGCATCTTTCACTTTCTCGTATTGCATTGCATTTTGTATGTTGCATGGAGTTGGTACTTTCAGCAATGGAAAATTGTTCGTAGTATGGCTTTTCATGTCATTCTACTTTTGTCGTATGTTTATATTTTTCATAAGGACCGATGATGTAGTTCCTATGGCAATATGATGACATCAAATTTGTTCCAAAAAAATAAGTGGCTAGAGGTTAAGCTCTTCTCTCCTCTCATCCATATTTCTTCTACACCACTTCCCTTTTGCCCCTAATTCTCCCTCTCCTCAGGGCATCCTACCTCATCCCCATTCTTCTGCCCACTTCTCATCTTTTTCGATCGTCGATCGGCTTCCTTCATCACCCCATCGACACTCGAGGGGGCATCTCTCCCTCATACTAATTTTTCTTCTATCCCTTCAAAATCTCTTCCGTCTACTATCTTTGAAGTGGCATCACTTATGCCACCCCAAAGAGGGCAAATGTAGACACCTATAATTACGCACAAGAAATTTAAATACTTAAATTGCACTAATTATCCTCTTTCTCTAAATCAATGATATATTGTCAAAAGCACTCATTTTCCCTCATATCATCATTAATTAATTACACTAAGCTAATTAATTAAGTTTCTTATCCAACAAATACCTAATTAATGACCTTCCGTTAGTAAATCACCCCTTCTACCTAAACTAATTAATTATTATTAATTAATTAGCTTTCCTTCGATTTAACCAATAAATCAATATTTAATTGATTTAATCCCCTTTTAATAGCCCGAATCACACTAATATTCTTCTAAATGGATTCTATAAGCTTACACCTACCTATTAATTAATCACCTTTGATTAATTAATATACCACCAACTCCCATGACTTGCTAAACATGTATTAAACCCTTCTAAAGTAAGGTTACCTTTAATAAAGCAACCTCATCCATTCCTAATCATGTTTTACCTTTATCCCACATTCATGAGAATGTGTTGAATCATTATCCTTTGGGCTATATAAAGAGCCATCAACCTACCTTTTACTTACACCTAAATTCCTTAGAGAGAAAATGCAAAGCATATAGCAAAGAGACTAAGAGCTTGCACATTGCCCTTTTGAGAGTTCATCATCTTGAAGAGTTAAGCCTCTTTCTTAAAGTGCTTGGGTCATATGGGAGGTGTCAAGAGGGTCTTGTAGCTCAACTTTTATTAGCCTCCATTCCTAGGTTCTTGGAACATTAAGGACAACTATTTTGATAGTCATGGAGGTTACTTAGGTCCATTCATTTATTTGTTGTTAGAGAATAGAGGAGTTTAGATATTTAGCATTGTTAGTTTCAAAGTTTGTATTTATGAATACTAGCATCTAACCCTTGTTTAATTCTTATCATGATGGTGTTTATGCTTTGTTTTAGCTAAATTGTAGAACTATTTTAGGTGGTAGTTCTTGCTTCATTTGATTTAGCATTAAGAAAAGTATACATGCACACAGCTATGTATCCACCAATGAAAAAATTCTACTCCCAAAATATACAAAAGCAAGTAATTTTTAAGTGTCTTTAGTAACCTAAACCTTGTTCAGAAAATATCTCCATTCTTTAGAAGTGACAACTTGTGAGAGTTAAATTGTGGTGTATTGATCATATTTTCTCAAGGTTCCCCTAAAAATTATGCAAAGAAGGATCTCTTCATGTCCTTCACCAACAAAGGTTATAAAATGGGTCCTCTCACCCTAGTTGAAAGGCATGACCTAAAGTAGTGAGGATAGATCAAATCCTTAATGAAGGTGCTATCCATTTCTCCAATGCTTGAGTGACAAAGAGTTAGCCAAATCCCTCCCCAGCTACAAAATGACTTATACCATGATTTTTCTATCTCTAAGTATCTTGTTAAATATGTGATGCTTCTCAGCTTCTAAGGGAGAATAAATTTGGATACCAACACCATATTGGCGCCATTTTTAAAGATTATTTGAACACCGAGACCTATTTGTACAGTAACATGACGCCATTGTGGTGTCGTTTCCAGGGATTATTTGAACACCGGGACCTATTTACATATCAACAACACCATTATGGCACTATTTTTAGGGAGTATTTGAACTCTGGAACCTATTTGTGTGGCAACAACACCATTGTGGTGCTGTTACCGAGGATTATTTGAACTCTGGGACCTATTTGTGCGGCAACAACACCATTGTGGTGTCGATTCCATAGATTATTTGAATAAAGGTGTACACATACTAACCACCTCGTAATGATTCTTTGATGATTTAAGTAAAAATACACTGTTTAAATGTCATCCTTTGTTGAGATCTATAAGATTTGCGGAAGATTACATGTTCATTATATAGTATTTCCAATTTCTAGTGGTTATTGCACTAAATTTGCATCAATAGTGATAAATTTGGGTAAAGGATGGTCAAACCTGTTAAGCTTTACAGAAATTAAGCATTGATAGACACTTGGTACGTCATTTATATTGCATTTGCACAACTAAGGTAAAAATCCTTAGTGGCGACTCCGTGTCAATTTAAATTTTGATAAATACTAGTGCCTTAACCTGTATTAAGTGAAATCACACTAATCTTTGCAAATCTAGAAGGAAGAAGATCTTTCTTTATTAAATACCCTACTAGAAATTTCTTTCAAAAACTAGGAGAGATAAATTCAGAAGGAAAAAGAGTGGAAAATAGTTGGACATTAGGAATCAAGAAAAGAGTTATCCATTGTGAAAATTGATCAACCTGTGGTTGAGGATTACCATTATTCTTCAAGTGATTCTGAATCACGTAATATTCATATAGATCTGAATTATCCAACTGGAGAGGGGCCTTCATTTGTCTCTAATAAGTGTGTTTCTTAGTATATCCCCGTATTTTCCAAAGTTTATAGGGTTTTGAAAATAAACTCCTTTGTTCCAAAGACCCGTTATCCCTCATCATTTTTTATCTCCTATAAGATCACCTCGTAAAAACATTATGGCCTAGCCTCCACCGAGATCTCCTTTTTGTTGTCAATACTTTTGGTCTTATAAATTTTAGAGGTATGGAAGGATATCCAAATATAGTGCGAAAAGATGTTATAAATAGATTTCCTAAATTTCAAGGGAATAATGTTATCACCGGTGATCAACATTTAAAACTTTTTGTCAATATGATGGAATACCTTGAGATTGAATTTCGGGATGTGCATATAAAATTGTTTATTCATACTCTTGAGTAAGATGTGTGTGATTGGTATAATTATTTTTAGATAACTCAAAAGATTCATGGAAAAAAATGAAAATGCTTTTAGATTGCAAAGTACGGGGATAAGATAGGTCCCAAGTTCCTTTTATCTAAATTTGAAAATATAAAGAAAATCCAAATGAATTTATTCATTACTTCAATACTAGGTTCAATATGAACTTGAATAGGCTACCTATAATCCTGAGGCCAATTGATGTTTCTTGTTTGATAAAATATTCTAAAGCTTTTTATAAAAAGGCTAATTATTATTTAAGGGATAAAAACCTTGAAACTTTGAGGCATGCCTTCACCATGGCTTTGCAGATTGAAAATAACATCAAGGAAATTGGTAAACCTCTTCAAAGATATGGTATCAAATTTATCAATCCGAGAAATCCTTATTCAAGCAAAGTTGTTGATCTAGAAGAGGTTTTCAAAACTTTGGCTAGAGCTGTCAAAGAAATATCTTACAAACTCGACCAGAGAAAAGAAGGGGATTGAACAAAGTTCCGAAGGTTAGCACAAGCCACAAGGTCAATATAGATTTGGAAATCATCCAAGAGGTGATCATAGATGAGATGATAGAGGAAAGTGACCCATGGTATTAGGAAATAGATAGCCCCAACCCTAGGAAAATACAATGGTTCCTGATCCTTTAACTACTAGAGTTGTTGCTATTGAAGAAGCTCATGAAATTGAGTTGCGTGATAGTTGTTTCTTGCCACATTCTCCATGTGTTGTTGACAAGGAGTTGAGGAAGAACTTGATGATGATGAGAGATATGATGATGCATGCATGATGGAGTACTCTACAAGTTCACAACAGGAGAGACCTTAATCGAGATGATAAGTGATAGAACTATTGAAATATTATGGGATTGCATCCACCGAGTATTACCTCTTCCTCCCACTAATAATTTTGAAATTGATATGGTACAAGATTTTTATTTTCCCAATAATGATTTTGACTACTTAAGGGTATTGATGATTAAAATGCATGATGGAGGAATTCCTTCATAAGAGGGCAAGAAAATATTAATGAATGTAGTAGTTGCCCAAGAAAAAGAATATAATACCAGGAGTAAGGTTTCCAAAGGGGTAGGGCCACAGGTTAAACAAAAAATTCCAGTTCTTACAAGTATCCCTAAGGAAAAACCTAAAAGATATGCATTTGGAAAAGGATTTGTCACCCCAAATAAAATTCGTGTTCCTCCCCATGCTTAGACTTTGAAAAATATCGTGCCATCAGATGAATTTGTAAACCTTCCTCCTAATACTGCCTTACCCAAATATGTTCCTTATGACATAGCCCAAATCTTGATTCGGATCAAGATTACCATTCATATTATTGAATTCCTTAGATTCCCCGAGCGAAGAGGGTGTTTGATTATTTGGGGCTTAAGGAAGAAAACGTCACCTAGGGTAAAAATGTAAACAATGTAGAGGTTCCTCCTACTATTGAAGAATTAGAAAAATCACAAGCATTAGAGGAATTGGGTGAACCACCTGAGGTTTTGTTAGTGCAGAATCACAGTACCCCTGGATGTTGATCAGATTTCTAGTTTGATTATACTAGCATCCAGTGTGATTGCACAACATGGAATCCTTTCTCCAAGTGTGGGACTTGCAAAATGAGAAAGGAATCTCCAGAGAAGGATGGTTCCTATTCCTCTGTTCAGATACACACAAAAAAAAATGCAAAGGGTTTACTCAAAACCTAATCTAACTTGCCAAGGAGACAGGGTAAGAAGATGCATAAAAATAAACCTAAGCTAATAGAGGTGATGCACCGAGGAATGAAGAACACCTATCTTGCCAATAAACACAAACCATTCAAATGTGATGCAAGATCATGCACAGATAACAAAATTTGCAGTGAAAGATCAGGAGGATGCAAATGAACACAAAGAGGGTTGAGAATCATCCACAAACATGCATTACTTGCTCCAAAGATCGATACAATACACTACAAAATTCCAAGAAGAAAAGTTGCATTACAGTTTTAAATGGGAGGTTTGAACTCCACAAATTCACCTGCCGAAGAGAAGGAGGGAGGGGCAAAACAGGAATGTTCCACCTTTAGAAAGAAGCCCCTCCTTACAATTTATAGGAAGAATGAGAGAGGGAAGAGAGAGGAAATCCAGATCTACCCCAACCACTTCTAGGTTGCATTTAATTCATCTCATTATGGTGGTAGGTGAGAACCCTAGCAAAAGCGGTGAGCTGTATTTTGCATTTAAGCTGGTTGTTGAAATGTCATTTCTAGCCATTATCACGTGCCAGAGGTATTTTTCTATTTTCTCTCTTCAAACTGAACCAAAATGCAAGATTGACCCCAGAATCATGTAGATAATTTCACCAGCTTTCCATTGATATAAAGAACGTGAAAATCTGAGCTTTGGATCGAAAGTTATGGCGATCTGAAGATTAGGGCAAAAATAGGCCAAAAGGATCGGCGGGAAAATATTTGAAATTTTTTTCTCGCACTCGCCACTGGATGACATGTGTCGAGCTCGATTCATCTCATGGGTTCATCCTTTGTAAATTTCTTTCGGGCCCTTCCTTAATTTCTTGCCACTTGGACATCTGGCACTATTTTATTGGCTCGGGCCCGAGGGGCGCACTTTCTCCTTTGAAAATTTGGTATTTTTCACTTTGGGAAAAATTTCCATTTCTCCCCCACGCTCCACCACTCAAGTACCACATGACACTATTTCATTGGATGCAGGCCCTTCCTGACCATTTCCCTTTTGTTTTTGCCTTTGGAAAATTTTTCAAAATTTTCCCGCCGGGCCGATGAGGTGAAGACACGTGGCGAGATTTGATTCGTTGGCGGCTCTTTCAGCTTTTCCCGCCCCACGCGTCCTTTTGGCCCAACTATCCCAGATGAAAGTCCCCTATTTTGGCCGAATCGGCTGGTTCGCATCCTCCATGTACTTCCGGCCCGGATGTCCCAAACTGTCTGGGACAAATATCTCCGAACCGCCCGAAATGGACTGACTTGCGCCAAACCGGCCGATCCACGTCCCGTGTGTACTTTTGTCCCAACTGTCCCAAAATCGAGTGAAACAAGACTTAGGCAATTTTTTCCCTCTTTCGGCCGATTCGGCTTTTCACGTCCCATGCCTCCCGATGTCCCAACTGTCCCATGAGATCGCCTTGCTGGACTAGGACTTAGCCGATTTTCTTCATTTTTCCGGCCCCAAGCTTGGTACAACGAACCTCGATGACGACGAAATGGCTTAACACACCCTATAACCTTATTTTTTGCATTTCTTCCATTTTCTCAACTTTGTTGGGATTTCTTGAGGGTGAATTTTGGATAACAAATTTGGCGACTCAGCGGGGTTATCTGCCTGCTAGATGAAGAATGACCAGCTGCTTGTAGCAATCCATTGGGTATGGAGTCTGTTTGATAACCTCTCAGCTGATCTGAAATTTGAAAACCTGTGTCCTTGAGATATTGAAACATTCGTTGAGCTGGTTTTCTTGTGGCTGCAATTCTTTTCCAGGAGCTTGATGAACTGCAAACACGCACATACTAGAAGCAATAGGACATGTGCACAAGCACTTAGGGAATAAAACTATTCTAACAACAGTACAATGTGCATAAGCACTTAGAGGAATGGAAATTCTAAATTAATATTTACAAGGGTGAGAAGCTTTCTTTCTAGTAGCAACATTTGAGATAGATCCCATTGACCGGAATCTGCAATTCTTCACCATCCAACTTAGTCAGTCGGAAGGCATTGCTACCTTTGCATCCAATGATCATGTAAGGGCCACTCCAGATGGCATCAAATTTGGAATGCTTTCCGGCTTTGCATGATCTGCATCCCATTTCAACACTAGATCTCCAATCTGGAAGGTTCTAGCCTTGGCTTTCTTATCAAAAGTCTTCTTGATCAAGGCTTGATCCTTCTCTATTGCTTGGGCTGCATGCTCTCTAACTTCTTGGAGCTCCATTAATTCTACATATCTAACCTCCATGGGTTCAAACTCAGCTAGTTCCAACTGTTTCATGAGCTCCAATGCTGGAAACTCAAGTGATATAGGTAGAACTGCTTCTTTCCCGTACACAAGCTTGTATGGAGAGCTTCCTGTAGACCTCTTGGGTGTGATCCTATCAGCCCATAGCACTTATTTGAGCTTTGTGTGCCAAGTCCTTTGATTCTCATCAAGAGTCCTTCGATGATTCTTAGTAGATTATTGTTCATAGACTTGGCTTGCCATTACCCATTCGAAGGATCTTTGTGAGGAATGCCAATGCATTGTCGATATGATAGTGGTAGGGGACCAAACCTCGTGACTATCCCTTCATAGAAATCTAAGATATTAGATTCATTTGCCTCCTTCAGTGCATTACGCTGCTTCGGTCTGTCATCACCAATCCGGCACTATGATAATTCTTCACGGGAACTCCTCGTCTATGATTATTTACTAATGCACACCTTTAGTTTGGTGGATGTAATCTGAAACAAAACAACAACATAACACAAGAATACCATCGACTATGATAAGACGAATGATGACAAATCTGAAATATCAAAATAAATTATAATATTAACATGAAATCTACAATCTCACCCATGAGGTACTTCAAGTGTTATTGACTTCACTTGCCTTTCACCAAGACTATGGGAGAAACTTTACAATTACACCTCTTAATGGCTTCTTCAACACACCTTTAAACTGATGGCTTCCTTCGCACACTTCCTACAATATTTCTCACTACTTCCTTCTATGCTAAATGAGGGGGGTGGCCTATCTATTTATAGAACTTCCAGGCTTATCCATCTTATCTCTAAGATAGGATAAGAAATCCACTCTGACGAATCATATTCCATACCTTAACTCTTATCTGTACATGTAAGCTTATCTGTTAAGATAAGATAAACCTTATCATTTTACATGGGTTCCACATTTTTAGACTTTTTACAAATAAAATACACAAAATATTTATGACCTCACTCCTTGTCTTTATTACCAATATAATATTTCTAATTCCTAATCATGTAGACCCTACTTCTCTAATTACCCAAACTTTGACATTTTAACATTATCGGACCACTTACGACAAATATTTACTTTTTACAACATTCCTATTGTACTTTGACTGTTACTGTACTCCACATTATTGGCGGCACTGTCTTCGATGGCGCCGTTATCTTCTATCGACACTACTACTAATTATACTTAACAACATCCTATTCCTAATACATACATTAATGAAATAGAAATTACGTAGGAAAAATTTAGTGTCGACATCTTCCCCTTCCTAGCTTCTACTCCGTCCTCGAGTAGACTATTATGGTGCTTGGAAAATCTTCAACTTTTCGTGGTTGACCCATTTCGTAATGGGAGTGCCATCCAATTCCTCCAGTCGGTACGTACCATTTTCATGCACAACTGCTATTTTGTAGGGCCCCATCCATTTTGGAAGAAATTTTCCTGTCTTCTTTTTTTGTATCTGGAATCATATACTAGAACCAAGTCATTCACATGAAATGGAGACCACCGGATCTTTTGATCAAAGTATTCCTTCTGCTTCATTTTCTTCTTATGGCTTGTATCCTTTGCTATTTCTCTCATTTCCTCTAGCAAATGAAGATGTACCAACCTTTCTTTTACTAAATCACTTTCATCCATCCTTTCATTTTTCATAACTCTCACAGTGGGAATATCAAACTCAATAGGAAGAACTGGATCAATGCCATAGGCCAACTGAAATGGGGAGTATCCTGTTGCTGACTTTGATGTTGCCCTATATGCCCACAATGTTGCATGAATCCTTTTATCTCATTTATGTACCTACAAGGCTGTATCTTTTGCTAGAATTTGACACAACACAAAATTTGTTCATTCCACCTGTCCATTTGTGCTTGGCTTGTATGTTGTTGCCTTCCTATGCTTAATAGAAAACTTATTGACTAGGGCTTATACCACCTCATTAATGAAGTGGCTTCCTTGATCTGTTACAATTTCTAATGGGCAACCAAATCTGGTGACAATGCGTTCATACATGAACCTTGCCACTTCATCCATGGAAGCTATTTTCAATGGCCTAGCTTCAACCCACTTGGTTAAATAATCTGTGGCAACTACAATATACTTATTTTGGCATGATGTAGTTAGAAGTGGACCTACAATGTTTATTCCCCACTTTTCAAAGGGACCAAGGGAAGAATAGGACATAATGGAGCTGATGAAGTCTTACGGTTACCATGTGTTTGACAAATATCACATGTCTTACAATAATTATAACAATCTTTAAAAAGAGTGGGCCAGTGATAACCTGCATCCAAGATCCTTCTTGCTGTAAGTTGTCCAGAGAAGTGCCCTCCACATGTACCATTGTGGAATTCTTCTAGTAGTTCCTTCCCTTGATCACGTCCAACTACCCTCTTGTACTGTCCATCAGGTCCTATTCAAAATAATACTCCATGCAGAATAGAATATGGACGACTAGCTTGAGTAATCTTTCTCTTAGTCTTTGCATTGGCACCATCAGGAAACTTGAATTCATTCAGATAATTCCAAATATCTATGTATTCACTAGGGATTGTGTCAAGGGATAACAATGCTACATCGGGGAAATCATCATCATCACAAGATGATCCTAAACCATCATAGGCTCGAGAGAGTGCATCTGCATTGACATGCTTCTTTCCTGGCCTATCTATAATATCAAATTCAAACTCTTGTAGCAAAATTATCCATCTTGCTATCCTCCCTGATGGGTTAGGCTTATTTACAATATATTTTAGAGCCTGATGATCTGTTACAACTAGAAATTTTTGCCCTAGCAAGTAATTTCTAAACTTCTTTACAGCAAAAATGATAGCCAGAGCCTCTTTTTCAGTTACAGTATAATTTACCTCAGCACTGCTCATTTGTCTGCTCCCAAAGTAAATTGGATGTTCATTCCCATTTTCATCCTTTTGGCTCAAAGTACTTCCTAGTGCTGCATCTGAGGCATCAGTGTACACAATGAATGGCTTGCTCCAATCTGGATTCTTCAAAATAGGTGAAGACACCAGGGCTTCCTTCAATTGTCCAAAAGCTTCATGCGCCTTATTTCCTGGTTCATAAGTAACATCCTTCTTCAAGAACTGGGTTAGTGGCTGTGCAATCTTTGAGAAATTCTTGATGAACCTTCTATAGTAACCCACATGGCCTAAAAATGATCTCAACTTACTTCTATTAAGAGGAAATGGTAAATCTTTGATTTTTGAAACTTTATCAGGATCAGTACCAATACCATCTCTGGATACAACATGCCCTAACAAAATGCCTTTAGAACATCCAAAGACACACTTTGTAGGGTTTAGTGAGGCTTGTGCTTCATCTAACCTTTGAAATGTTATCTCCATTTGGTGCAGGTGGTCCAACTTGCTCCCATAGATGTAAAAATCATCCAGAAATACTCTGATGAAGGTCCCAATGTAGGGTTCAAACACCCTATTCATCAAACGCTGAAATGTTGCTTTGGAGCATTACACAACCCAAAAGGCATAACTCTATAAGCAAACGTTCCCCAAGGAGTGGTGAACGTGGTCTTTAGCTGATCTTTCTCTGCTATACGAACTTGGTTGTAGCCGCTATATCCATCAACAAAACTATAGCACTCTTGGCCAGCTACTTCGTCCAAGATCTGATCTGAAAATGGAAGAGGGTAATGATCCTTCTTTGTTGCCTTATTGAGCTTCCTATAATCAACACAAATGCGTAGCTTCCCATTATTTTTTATTGAGATCACAATGGGAGAAACCCATTCTGAATTCTCCACAACAAATATGAATCCTGCATCAAGCAACTTATCTATTTCTTCTTTTACAGTCTTGGAAAATTAGGATTCATTCTATATGAAATTTGCTTTATGGGCTTAACACCATCTATCAGCTCAATAAAATGTTCTACCCAACTTACTTGATGGAGTTCCTTGTAATCAAAAGTGAATAGGTGTATGTACCTTCAAAGAGTTAGAGGTAGGATTCCTTCTCACTCTCCATCACAAAGATCACCAATCTTTATTTGTTGGAGACGATCATCAACTTCTTCTTCAGATAATTTTATGGGGTCATGAGTTGGTGTGACTGGAAGGATATCCATGACTAAAACATCAACCTCACTTTCTTCATCTTCAATGTCCACTTCACTGGTACTAGAGTAATCAAGAGATGTCCAATCATCAGTTTCATCACTTGAATCCACAGGTTCTCGCTTTATGATGTCGAGGATTACATTTATCTTCACCCTCTCTCTACCACGTCCAAGTGTCATGAAACCTTCATTCCAGTAGTTTCTTGCATGAACTCTCCTTAGCCATGGTCTTCCTAGCAGCATTGGGTACACAACAATACCATTTTTCATCACCTAAAAGTCTACCACACATACAACACCCATAACAGATATTGCCACATTTGAAACTACACCTTCTGGTTTAGTTTTTCCTTTATTTAATGACCTTAACATAAGTGTTTGAAGGGTGATCAATTTTAAACCCAACATATTCATTACGTAGATCGGTCATTACATTAACCTGCAGCACCTCCATCAACTAAGATATCATGAATTGAAATACCATTACATAAACCGAGGCTTGTGGAGCATAGGATCTGCCTCTGCCTCCAAAAAACAGGGACCTCAACCTCCTTCCTTCTTTGAGCATTGAGTCCACCTCGCAACTCCCGCCTCTTCTCGAAGACATAGCCAAGAGTTGACCATATGTAATATTTGTAGGCCTTTGGACAGATCTTCCAAGATGGAGTATGGTCCTTGCCCCGTGAAATCGAAAAATCCTACACACCCAACTTTCTTCTCCTATGTTTCTTACTAGTTTCTTCTTTCATCTTCTTAGGATCATTTCCATCTTGATTATCTTTTTCTTTCTTTCTTTTTTTACAAACACATCTACTTCATTATTTCTGCTCTTATCTACTACATCAAAAGAATTCACAGTGCTTTTCCTTTATCATTATCTCCTTTACCGATGTAGAAGCTCTATCTGACAATTATACTTATAATGACCCTTTTATAACAACCATAACAAACAACTTCAGAAATATTTCTTTTTGGACCTCTATCTCCTCCTTGAGAACTAAATTCCTTTCCTTGAAGAAGATTAATAGTTAACTGACCCATATTTTTGAGTAGATCTTCATACTCAGTAGATGTACTAGGAGAAATATTTGTGCTCACCGGGAGTGGTTGTGGATTCTGGACCAAAGGTGCTGGTGTAGGCTCTACTTTAGCAACAATTTCTTTGGGCTCCTCTTCCATGCTTTCTTCTTGCCTTCTTGCAATCTCCTTTGCTTGTTCAATGGTAGCTGGGCGGTCATACTTCACTCGTTGTCTGATCTCTGGCTTCATCCCAAGAATGAAGTGCTTACAGAGGAGATTATCCATGCCATTCATCAACCCATCCGCTAGTCCTTCCTTCCGGATCTAGGCATCGAGCTTCCTCCTTAGCTCTAGAATGCGAGCATGATAATCCCTTATCTTCTCCTTCTCTCCTTGGGATAGCTTTGTGATCTCGATCATGATATCTGCATATTTTTGTTGTTCACCAAATTCTTCAAGAAAACTTTCAGTTAATAAATCCCATGAATTTTTCACATTATCACCTAGTGTTTCAAACCACCTAAGTGCTGAACCATCCAAAAAGGTAGGAAAAAATTCAGTCCATTGTTCCCTTCTTATAAGGCCATTACAAATACAAGATCGCTTAAACTCTTGAATGAAAGAAGAAGCATCTTCATTAGATTGAGCTGAAAAAATAGGAATCTTTCCCATTTTCAAAAGTAACCACCGTGAAATACCAACTCACAAGTACAATCAACAAGACTTATGTGTACAAATAATTGGAATCACTATACTAGAAAGTGACTTTACACCTTTCTACAATAAAATAGAAATGACCACGGTAAACTATGGTAAAACTTGACTTACTGCGGTAAAAACTGACTTTACTATGGTAAACACTATTCACGGTAAAAAGTGAAGTTACTTTGCATGTAAAAACTGACTTTACTATGGTAATCACTATTCACGGTAAAAAGTGAAGTTACTGTGGTAAATACTATTCACGGTAAAAAGTGAAGTTACTGCGGTAAATACTATTCCAGCAAAAATGACTTTACCATGGTAACTACTATTCATGGCAAAAATGACTTTACCATGGTAACTACTATGCACAATAAAAACAAGGTTACCCTCTAATTGATTTTTGACTAAGTGGGAATATCTCTCCAGAAAATCCACCAACGAGGAATGGTCCCGGCAATGGAACCAAAATGTCATCACCAATCCGGCACTATGATAATTCTTCACCGAGAACTCCTCGTGCTATGATTATTTACTAATGCACAACCTTTAGTTTGGTGGATGTAATCTGGAAACAAAACAACAACATAACACAAGAATACCATTGACTATGATAAGACAGAATGATGACAAATCTGAAATATCAAAATAAATTATAATATTAACATGAAATCACAATCTCACCCATGAGGTACTTCAAGTGTTATTGACTTCACTTGCCTTTCACCAAGACTATGGGAGAAACTTTACAATTACACCTCTTAATGGCTTCTTCAACACACCTTAAACTGATGGCTTCCTTCGCACACTTCCTACAATATTTCTCACTACTTCCTTCTATGTTAAATGAGGGGGGTGGCCTCTCTATTTATAGAACTTCCAGGCTTATCCATCTTATCTCTAAGATAGGATAAGAAATCCACTCTAACGAATCATATTCCATACCTTAACTCTTATCTGTACATGTAAGCTTATCTTTTAAGATAAGAAAAACCTTATCATTTTACATGGGTTCCACATTTTTAGACTTTTTACAAATAAAATACACAAAATATTTATGACCTCACTCCTTGTCTTTATTACCAATATAATATTTCTAATTCCTAATCATGTAGACCCTACTTCTCTAATTACCCAAACTTTGACATTTTAACATTACCGGACCACTTACGACAAATATTTACTTTTTACAACATTCCTATTGTACTTTGATTACCGTACTCCACATTGGCGGCACTTTATCATCGACAAATGACATTATCTTCTATCGACACTACTACTAATTATAGTTAACAACATCATATTCCTAATACATACATTAATGAAATAGAAATTACGGAGGAAAATATTAGTGTCGATGACCCACTTGGTGAAATAATCCATTTTTCTCTTTGAGTAAGTATCCACTTGTGACCTTGACTTGAATTGGGATTGATAACCCCAATGAAGTCCAATCCCCATTGCATGAATGGCTGATTTACTGAAATTGGACGAAGGGGCAGCGCTGCTAACCTCTCTTTTCCTATGAAGAATGCACATCTCTTGCATTTTTGACCCATGAGTAGCAATCATTGAACATAGTAGGCCAATAGTAACCAGCTCTCATGATTTTGAGAGCTGTCACTCGTGGAGCAAAGTGGCCTCCTACTTCCTGTCATGGAACTCGTGTAAGATCTTCTCAACTTGACCTGTTCCAATGCATCTTAATAGAACACCATGGATGTCTTTCTTGAACAAGATACCATTAATGAGTACATACGGGATAGCTTGTAATCTAAAGTATCTCCTCTTTGCCTTGCTCACTTCTGGAGGGCACAAGCCATTTGGAGGTAATGCACCAAGTCTTGAGTCCAACATGGGATGAGTGCATCATCAGCTGGTTGTTCTTGATCATTCTGTAGTAGTAGGACAACATCTTCTTCACCTTTTTAGTCATCTGGTTGTTTAGAAGTGAGCTGCTCACACAAACCTTTTCCATGAACTAGCTTGGTCACTTTGATTTCAATATCATATTCCATCACCCAAGTGATCCAACCTGCTCTCTTCTCATTTAAATCCTTGTTTAGGAGGAAGTCCTTGACACCAACATGAGACACCAACAGTTGAATCTTATTGTTCGAGACCAAGTGTCTGAACTTCTTCAAGCTCCTGATGATGGCAAGGACATGCTTTTCGATGAAAGAATACTTTATTTCGTAATCTTCCAAGGTTTGACTGAAGAATGCTATGGGCTATTCTAAACCTTCTCTATTTAGTTGTGTCAAGATAGCTGAGATTGTATCTGATCCTCCAAATGCATACAACATGAAGTCTTTTGAAAAGTCTGGGTTGATAAGAGTTGGAGCTTGTGATATTGCATGCTTGATGTTTTCAAAACTCTCTTTGCCTTCTGTTGTCCATTTGAATGCCAGACTCTTCTTCAACATCATTGTTAAAGGCTTCACAAGAGTGGCAAAATTAGGCACAAATCTGCGGACAAAGTTTATCCTTCCTAAGAAGCTTTGAAGAGATTTCTTGTGGTGTGGCAATGGAAGTGTTCGGATGGCTTCAACCCTTTCAGGATCAATTGTTAGCCCTTCCCTAGAGACAATGTGACCCAACAATTTGCCCTCGTGTGCCAAGAATATACACTTCTTTGGATTCAACGACACTCCAAACCTTCTACACCTCTGAAACACTTGTCTAAGGTGAAAGAGATGGTCTGCTGCATTCTTTGAGAAGACAGTGACATCATCTAGGTATACCAGCACTATATTGTTGATTAAGCCTTTGAATGCCATATCCATAGCTCGCTGAAATGTTGCTCCGGCATTTGACAGTCCAAATGGCATCTTCTTGTAAGCATACGTGCCCCATTTTGTAGTGAAGGCCATCTTGAATTGATCTTCTTCCTTTACCATTATCTGATTATAGCCTGAATATCCATCTAGCAATGAAAACCTTTCTGAACCAGCTACAACCTACAATATTTGTTCCATTGATGGAAGCGGATAATGATCCTTGAGTGATGCTCTATTTAGATCATGAAAGTCCACACACAATCTTATTTCTCCATTTCTTTTTCTTACCGGCACCAAGTTTGCAACCCAACTTGAGTGTTTGATGGGGAAGATGATACTGGCCTCAATGAGCTTGCTTAACTCTTTTCTCATGAGAGGTTCGATATGAGGATTTACTGGCCTTTGCTTTTGCCTGACAGGCTTGGATTCCGGATCCAACTCAATAGTATGTTGTGCCAACTTTGGGTTGAAACCTCTTAAATCTTTGTAAGTCCAAGCGAAGACATCTGGGAACTCTTGACAAAGCTGAACAAAATCAGATTT
Source organism: Taxus wallichiana var. yunnanensis (assembly GCA_018340775.1). Taxonomy (NCBI): domain Eukaryota; kingdom Viridiplantae; phylum Streptophyta; class Pinopsida; order Cupressales; family Taxaceae; genus Taxus; species Taxus wallichiana. The sequence continues at coordinate 671,197,284 of CM031234.1, forward strand.
CTCTTGTGGAGTACTTACTTTGCCGATTTGCAATGTCTTGCCTTCATCTACTAAAATAGGTTCTGAATCTTCACCCTTTACTTGAATGTTCACTTTCTCCTTCCGGAACTGATCATTCGGGTTGAAGATTGACTCTAAGGTTATGAGGCCTTTTGGTAATTTGTTAGTTCTTAGCTGCACCACTTGGTCACCATACTGCTGCTCCAGCTTGTCTTGATTCCTCGTGAGAACTCAGCTTCTTCTTGCAGGAAATTAACAATCTGCTGATCATTCTCGAAGACTTGCCAACTTGTGTTATTATCCGGAACAGCTGGTCTCACAACCACTTTGATATGAGGCTGAGATTTTTCACTTTTGATATTTTCTACAACGTCAAATGCAGCCCCAATTGCTGCCAGTCTATCCGCTGCTTCATTCCTTTTTCTTGGGATGGAATTGATGCTAAAAGCTTCAAAATCTTCCATAAGATCCCATACCCGATTTTTGTAGCACTTGAGCAGATTATTCTTGACAGCATGCTGCCCCTTAACTTGGTTTACGATCAGCTCACTATCACCAAATACTTGCAAATTCTTGATGCCTTTCTTCTTTGCCCAGTGCAGTCCATGAATTAAGGCTTCATACTCAGCTATATTGTTTGAGCAAGAAAACTGAAAATGGAAGGCTGAGTAATACTTTGTACCTTGCGGAGAAATGAGCATAGCTCCTCCTCCTACACCTTGTCTACTCCTTGACCCATCAAAGAACAATTGCCATACTTCATTCTTGTCTTTATGATCTGGCTTGGTGATGCTGGGGAGAGGTTGATTCTCTTCATGTAAACAATAAACTCCTAGCTCAGATTCTTCTATTTCTTGATAAGGATCAAAAGCATGCACCTTGCTTGCCCATTCATCAAGAGTCAAATCTGGGATGCTTCCAACCTTGGTGTCAGCTTCATCAGTGCTTGGATAATCTTCTTGATCAAACGCCGAACAGTTGGTATTGATTTGGCTTGGAGTGTAAGGCTCAATGTGAAAGTTTGTGATAGGTTCAGATCTGATTGTGGCCTTAGTTCCATACCTTGTTCTAAACAACATGTGTGACCAATCCACCGAAAGATAGCCTCCGATTTTAGCAGTGAAGTCTCTTGACAAGCACAATGCAAAGAGTGGTGGCAGGTCTATGACTGACACATCTTGTAATACTATTATGTTGGGACATGCGTGCAGTGTGAGGCTCAAACCTTTGATTACTCCAACCATTGTCACTGCTGTCCCGTCTAATTGCACTACACCCTTGGAGATGACTTCATATTGGAGTCCTAGCTGATCAGCTATTTGCTTGGGCATCACTGAGCTACTTGCCCCGGAATCAATCATGCAATTGTGCACCAATTGGTTTCCAATGATTAACGAGACATAAAAAGGAGGGGGTTTCAACATTTTACCTTGCTTGTCCTCCATGATTTCTTTCAGGTTGGGCAACATTTGTGAGTACCTTCTCTTGCATTTGGACCTGTTGATTTGAAGTTGACCAGTCCTTCATGGCAGCTTGTAGCAAATCTCTTTGTCCTGGGATAGATAGTGATTCCCACATTGATATGTTTACATTTGTCTTCTTCATCTGATCAATGATACTGAATGGAGATGAATTATCCCTCTGCTGTCCCTTGGCCTGCACATTCATTCCTTGCACATGGGCAGTAGCAACTGGCATTTGAGTTGGTTTAGGAGCTGGTTTGGGTGCCCCTTGCGTGTTTGGAACTACATTTTGTTTGCTAGCGGCTTGTGGAGTGGTAGAAGGTTGTGGATTATTTGGAGCTAATGGTTGTCCTTCACCCAAATTTCTCCTTTTTGACCTTGTGTTGGCTGCAACACTTTGAGAGGGTATTTGATTCATACCACAAAAATCTTCAGCCTGCCAATTGACAAGAGTAGTTTCGTTCGGAGATGTTCCTTGCTGAGGTGCTTCTTGCTATTGATCCTCTTCATGGCTGGACTCTTTGACCCACCAATGGTTTGCACCATAAGAGCTTGATTTAATGCACCGTTAAAGCACATTGATTGGTTATGTGGCTGACTGCATGGGAAACACCAATCATATTCTTGGGCCATGTTATTTTGAACTGGCACCAATGCTTTAGAAGAAGATATGACATTGGGGTTATAGGGCTGAAATGGTCTATTAGCGGGAGGCCTTACTTGGCTTTGATTTTGATTTGCAGCCTGAGTTGGTGACCTATTTTGTTGGTATGGGGGCCTAGCCTGATACTGTGCTTGAGGCTGATACGGTCTAGCACTTTGAGCTTGCTGTCTTTTGATAGTAACCAGCTCATTTCCCAAATTTTGTAATTGTTTCATGACCTCTTGGAGTTCATTTAAAGCACTAGAGGATGAAGTAGAAGTCTCATTTGAACTTTGATTTCTAGGAGTGGGAATAGGAGCCAAAGTGGGTGCTTGACTAGTGCTTGGATTTTCTAAGTTTGGATACAAGGGCATGGGAGGCCTAGGAGCCAGTTTACCAGCTTGAATAAGACAGTTTTTGGCTCTAATGGCAATGCTATAAGCAGGTAAGGTTGTGCCTCCCATAGATTGAATTAACATAGAAATATCAGAATTCAAAGCCTTAAGATAGTATAGAAAAGCACCTTCTGCTGCTGGCCTTACTGCCACTGGAATCCTCTCCCAAGACCTTTGAAATCTGAAGTTGAAGTCAGTCAGCTGCTCGTTGGGAGCTCTCTTGATAGTTGTCAATTGTTCTAGTAGAGACAAATTGTCTCCCTTTTCCCCAAACTGCTCATGGAGAACTATGCATAACTGATTCCAATTTGTGATAGAACCAGCTCCAAGGCTCCTAAACCATTGCAATGCCTTCCCTTTGAATGAAGATGCCAGCAATTTGACAGCCACATCCATTTCATTTATCTCATGGATTGCACAGATGTTAGCAATGTCTTTGACATGATCACCAGGAGTGGTATGATTTTCTCTAGTGAAAAATGGAATGTTCTTCAACGCTGCAATTGGAACTAGATTCTATGCATTGAGGGCAAGTGGGCTACTGCCAGTGAAGTTGACAAAGGGATTCGGTGGTTGCACCATTCTGATTGGCCTGAGAACTCTTGTTGATGTGAGAAAAGGTCTACCAGGTGGAGGTGTAGACAAAGTCCGGTTAGGTGGAGATGGTGATCTTTGAGCTCTTCTTCCCCTTCTTTCTCTGCCTGGAGATAGGTGCAGATAAACAAACAATCCTTCCTCCCTAGTTCTTGACCTGGTCTGTATTCTTCTCATAAATTTTCCAGGCTTGGACTGCTGAAACCAGCGGATTATGCCTCTTTTGGAGTCGCCAGATGTGTGATTTTAAAGCTCCTTCAAAGCTGGAACTTACAACAAGTGCACATCAATCTTGTTGCAGCAATGTTCTAATGTCCCACGGGTGCTGTGCCAAACTATTAGTGCGAATCACAGCACCCCTGGATGTTGATCAGATTTCTAGTTTGATCATACTAGCATCTAGTGTGATTGCACAACATGGAATCCTTTCTCCAAGTGTGGGACTTGCAAAAATGAGAAAGGAATCTCCAGAGAAGGTTGGTTCCTATTCCTCTGTTCAGATGCACACAAAAAAATGTAGAGGGTTTACTCAAAACCTAATCTAACTTGCCAAGGAGACAGGGTAAGAAGATGCATAAAAATAAACCTAAGCTAACAGAGGTGATGCACCGAGGAATGAAGAACACCTATCTTTCCAATAAACACAAACCATTCAAATGTGATGCAAGATCATGCACAGATAACAAAATTTGCAGTGAAAGATCAGGAGGATGCAAATGAACACAGAGAGGGTTGAGAATCATCCATAGACATGCATTACTTGCTCCAAAGATTGATACAATACACTACAAAATTCCAAGAGGCAAGGTTGCATTACAGTTTTAAATGGGAGGTTTGAACTCCGCAAATTCACCTGCCGAAGAGAAGGAGTGAGGGGTAAAATAGGAATGTTCCACCTCTAGAAAGAAGCCCCTCTTTACAATTTATAGGAAGAATGAGAGAGGGAAGAGAGAGGAAATCTAGATCTACCCCAACCACTTCTAGGTTGCATTTAATTCATCTCATTATGGCGGTAGGTGAGAACCCTAGCAAAAGCGGTGAGCCGTTGTTGTTGAAACATCATTTCTGGCCATTATCACGTGCCAGAGGAGTTTTTCAATTTTATCTCTCCAAACTGAACTAAAATGCAAGATTGACCCTAGAATCATGTAGATAATTTCACCATCTTTCCATTGATATAAAGAACACAAAAATCTGAGCTCTGGATCGAAAGTTATGGCGATCTGAAGATTAGGAAAAAATAGGCCAAAACGGATCAGCGGGAAAATATTTGAATTTTTTCCGCGCTCTGCCACTTGGATGACACGTGTTAGGCTCTGATTCATCCGCGGGCTCATCCTTTGAAAATTTATTTTGGGCCCTTCCTTAATTTCTTGCCACTTGGACACGTGGCACTATTTTATTGGCTCGGGCCTGAGGGGCGCACTTTGTCCTTCGAAAATTTAGTATTTTTCACTTTGGGAAAATTTTCCCATTTCTCCCCGCGCTCTCGCCACTCAAGTGCCACATGGCATGATTTCATTGGATGCGGGCCCTTCCTGACCATTTCCCTTTTGTTTTTGCCTTTGGAAAATTTTTTAAAATTTTCCCGCCGGGCCGATGAGGTGAAGACACGTGGCGAGATTTGATTCATTGGCGGCTCTTTCGGCTTTTCACGCCCCACGCATCCTTTTGGCCCAACTGTCCCGGATGAAAGTCCCTGTTTCGGCTGAATCGGCCGGTTCGCATCCTCTGCGTACTTTTGGCCTGGATGTCCCAAACTGTCTAGGACAAATATCTCTGAACCACCCGAAATGGACCGACTTGCGCCAAACCGCCGATCCGCATCCTGCGCGTACTTTTTGTCCCAAACTGTCCCAAACCGAGCGAAACAAGACTTAGGAAATTTTTTCCCTCTTTCGGCCGATTCGGCTTTTCACGTCCCACATGTCCCGATGTCCCAACTGTCCCGCAGACCACCTGGACTAGGACTTAGCTGATTTTCTTCATTTTTCCAGCCCCAAGCTTGGTACAACGAACCTCGATTTACCGTAAATGACTTAACACGATCCTATGAACCTTATTTTTGCATTTCTTCCATTTTCTCAACTTTGTTGGGATTTCTTGAGGGGTGAATTTGGATAACAGGTTTATTTGGGAAATTCTTTGGTTGAGTCTCAGCTAAATATGGATCCATTTTTTACTACTTTGATTATTAAGGATAGGTTGTTACATAACTACATGTTTGATTCAGGAGCCTCATGTAATGTAATGCCTCTTGAGGTCATGAATGAGTTAAATATCAAAGTAACAACAACTTATGGAAAATGTACTTGTCATGGATTCAAGAGAGGTGCCAGTAGTTGGATGTGTCAAGGGTTTAGTAGTGTAATTGGCAGTGTATCCGCAAGTACTTAACCTTGAATGTGGTCATTGTGGATTGTCCTACTAAATGGGGGATGTTATTATCTAGAAAATGGGCAGCTAGTGTGGGTGGAAGTGTGCAAATGGACATGTCTTATCCAACCATACCAATTGAGGGCAGCCTTCTGAAGTTATATGGTGACAATAAAATGTTATATCTCATTTAAGACCCCAACAATACTTCTTATGAACTATTGCACATAGACATTGATGTTGATAACTCTGTGAGCTATGTTGTTTTCAAGGAGTATAAAATTGATCAATGTAGATATCCTGAGCAAGTTGATTTTCCTGGGACTTTGATGTTTGATGCAGCCTGAAGAGATGTTGAAAAACTTGACCTAGGCACAAAGGATAAGGCTAAAAAATGTCATCACATAGCAACTTAGATGGAAAAGAGAAACAATCATATGACCATTTGTTAAAAGCGTATCAAAACTACTTAGCATGGTCATATCTAGAATTGAAGGAACTTGAAAATTTTCATTTATAGTTTTCTCTTAATCAGGGTGCACATCATTGTATAGTGTATAGTCTTTTGGTTTTGTTCTTGCTTTCATGTTTTTCTATTTTGGTTTGTCCTAGTCCCTGGTGACAAGTTTTTGTTGGTTTCTTAGTTCATCTAGGGGCTTGGATCGGTGTCTTTCTACTTTGCAATATTTTATTTACTCCATAGCCCAATGGATTTTTGGCACATGGTCTCGGTTCTTTCTTATTGCGGTACTTACAAGGAGTTCCCATCCCGATTTAAAGCCAATGTTGGTACTCAATTTAATCTCTACCTATTTGTTCAAAACATCTCAGTCCGCATGGTTTGAAGTTTTCTCTGTCTCCCTGTATTGATATGTGAAATCTTTTTCCTTCATTTGGTTACTATGGTAAGTCCTTTCCTTTGGTCGAGGATCACATTAAGTCCAGATATTGTTTTTTGTTTCTCTATCCATGAGAAAGAATTTGTAATTTGGGCATGAATTCAGGTTTCCCCTTCCTTCTATTTTTCCACAGTCATGTTTTCCTTGGAAATTTTGGTCCCAAAATCCATGGAAACATGGTCCTTTATGATTGGATGTAGCTCGATAAGTCTTTTTGGTGAAACTTGTCACTTTTTTCACATTTGTAAAAATACCAAATTGGCCCCACGGCCTCGATAGTATCTAATTGGTTATTCAACAAACATGAAGTGGCAAGGAAAAATTCTTACTTTGACCCCGAAGATGGACACATGGCCATTTTTCAAGACAAAGGCGAAGAGGTAGATTGTCAAAACATTTTGAATATTTTTTCCCTTTTATGAAAAAGAGCAAAGTTATAAATTGATCTACAACCCCATAGGGGACAAAGTGATGTCACATGTTTGAGTCAAGCATTTGAAAATTCAAAGCGGGAAGTAGGTCGGTGGAGCACTTTGGAGTTTTTAAGCTCTGTTTTCAAATGATGTAAAGGTATAAAAGTGAGTTGCGACTCCGATGGGGCCCACAGAAATTTTGAAGCGAGAGGTGGGTCGTCGAGCATTTTAAAGTGTTTTAGCCCATTTCAACTCAAATATTTTCCACCTAGAGGTCCCGCACTCATTTGAGGATTCACCTCTCGGTTTGACCTTTGGAGTTGCACCAAGGAGACACGTGGAGGTTTCCACTAGCCCTTCCCATACTTAGAATTTTCTTCAAGTGGTCGATGTTGCTTTGTTAGACCATGACACATGAAGGGCATGTGCTCATTTGAGGATCCACCTCTAGGTCCTACCTTTGTAATAGTAGAAAGGATACATGTGGAGGCTTGGATGGCTCATCTTTATACTTAAACTTTTCAAGCAAATTTCTAAGGCCTAGGACACGTGGAGGGCCCGCGCTTGTTTGGGGACTGCCCCCTGAACTTTACTTTTGAAAGAGCATTGAAGGGACACATGGAGGTTTCTGCTTTGGATCTTCCCATACTTAGACTTTTTCAAGTGTTCCAGTGCAACTTTGTCGGACCCTAGACATGTGGAAGGCCCATGCTTGTTTGGGATTCCTTCTTTTGAGCTTCATACAAAAAAGTGCCGAAGAGACACGTGGAAGATTCCACTAGCCCTACCCATACTTAGAATTTTCAATAGTCGAGAAGGATTTCTTGGACCCTAGGCACGTGGCACCTTCCACTGGTCCTTAAAATCTTTCAATAAATTTTCCAGGCTGAGACATGTGGTGAGCCCGCGCTTGTTTGGGGTCTCCACTTTTGGGCACCATATCCAATTGCACCGAAGAGACACGTGGAGGCTTCTACTTGCTCCCGAGACTTTTCCAATCTTGAGGAAAATTTCGTAGGCCCATGGGACGTGGAGATCCCACATGCATTTTAGATCCCACCTCTAGAATTCATCTTTGAAGTTATGCCGAATAGAGATATTGAAGCTTCCACTAGACCTTCCCATACTCTGAATTTTTAGAAACTAGTGCAACTCTCTAGGGTTCTCGAACACATGGAGAGCCCACACTCATATGGGAACCTATCTCTGGACTTTACCTTTAAATTTTCACCGAAGAGATATGTGGAGATTTCCTCTGGCTCCTCTTTGCACTTGGCTGACTCAAACTCATAGCGTAGGTATGTGGTATAATCCATGTGAGGAAACTCACTTCTGAGAGGCATGAATTCAGGTATCCATACGAGGGCACTCATTTCTCAAGGTGTATTCTTGAGGGTGAAAAGGGTTGCTTATCGAGATACGACCATATGGAGCCACCTACAAATTATTAAAAAGGGTATTATTTACACGAAAAATAAAATAATGATTAAAAGGACTGTTAAAAATTTATGACATGGCATCCCATTTATGGTTGAGGGTTTGGTAAGTGTGATCGATTAATGATTTTCCCACCGAAGCTTTGGGTGTATATTTATTAAACATCACTTTACTGGGGAAAAACTTGTAATAAGCAAAGGATTCCTCAAATATTCTTATTTTTGGGTGGAAAATTTGGGATGAGTGAGCAAGTGAAATGTATAAATTGAATGAGAGTACTCTTGTGAAAGTTCGGGGGATTAATTTTTATGAGAATTTTTTAAAAGCCCATCTTCCTGAGAGACCATCTGAGAAACTTGTTAATCTCTTGTGTTTTAGATTTGATCACGTAGAGATGGTTGCAATTGTACAACCACTGAAAAGTTCTGAGATTGTTCAAGAAACTTTCCCCTGCTAATAAATCTAATATATCTCGAATTAATCTATTTTGATATTGGGAAAAATTGTGTCTTCTTTTATTTTAGAATTTATATTAAAATGTTTTTGATGTTCATGTTGCATTCTTATGTTAATATCACACAAGATCTCGTCCCTATGATAGTATAGTGGCATTTGCAATTTCATTATGAGAAGAGCCTTCATCCTGTAATGAAATAAACAATTTAAAATAACTTTACTATCATTTTGTTGATAAAGATTGTTTGTAAGTCTATGAGTGTATCTTAGGCATGATGAACCAAGGATATTTAATGTTTAATTGAGTCTTTAACTTGATCCTTCATGTTGAATTCTTAAAGACGTGTGAAACCATATAGATCTGGGCCTCCATTGATGCACACCTTTTGGTTGAAGGAATATATTGGCTATTTTGAAGTTTTCTATTGTTGAGTTTTCAAATTGTTGTAAAGGTTCTCAAAGATCTGGTGAATCAACATCATCTTGCTTAATTCCCCTAAAAATTTCAAATAACCACGAATCCTACCTAAAGTACCCTTGTTTGTGTTGTCTATCCACAAATCAACAAATTCTCTCTTGCCAAAATATATAGAAGTAGGTAGGTTTTAAGTGTCTTTAGTAACCTGAACCATGTTTAGAAAATATCTCCATTCTTTAGAATTGACAACTTGTGAGAGTTAAATTGTGGTGTATTGATCATATTTTCTCAAGGTTACCCTTAAAATTGTGTAAAAAATGATCTATTCACATCCTTCACCAACAGAGGTTACAAAACGGGTCCTTTCACCCTGGTTGACAGGTAGGACCTAAAGTAGTGAGGATAGGTCAAATCCTTAATGAAGGTGTTATCCATTTCTCCAATTCCTGAGTGACAAAGAGTCAGTTAAATCCTCTCTCCAGCTACAAAAGGACTTATACGATGATTTTTCTATCTTTAAGTATCTTGTTAAGTCCATGTGATATTGTTAGCTTCCAAGGGAGAATAAATTTGGATACCAACACGTACTCAAACAACCATGTTTATGAAGAATTTCAGTATGGGGAATTTTTTTCCAAAGGTGCTATGAAATAAATTGACATGTATTTTATCATGAAAGTTATAGGTGATGTCGATGATTCTCTCAAATCATGTTTCAAGTCCTATAGGTAAAATTGTGCCGCATATGAAGACCGATCTTTAGGCATTTTTAGGTAGTTCATGAGAAATTTAAGAGATTCATCTCTTTTATGGCCTTACACTTGGAGTTAAAAGGAAATTTAGGATGTTATGGAAATTACATTCAGAGGTATTTCCAATGGTATATGGTTTTTCTCTTGATGATGAGATTTGATAGGTCATTTAGCTTATTTTGTGAAGAAAAAGGTTGTTTGTTTTCCAGACAAGATTGTTCTAGGTAGAAGATTGAGGTACAAATATATTTTTAGATTGGGTGAAGCTTTCTATTAGTTTTAAATTTAATAGTAATTAATATTGTTCCTAGTGAAGGAATTTTGAGGTCTTCAAAGTGGAAGAAAGGGTTAAAACGAGTTGAGTCCCAAAACTACTTTCTACGCAGCTTTAGTTTGGTGAAGAGGAAAGTAAGTGTGGTTTTCATGGATAGATTTTTCATGGGGTATTATAGCATGGATTTTATCTAAGGATCAATGTATTTCTATTTATTTGTTACATTGCATGTTTAAGGAGGTATGGTGTGCTCTAGAGGTCCACAGTGAAGACCGGTTCTGAAAATAACTTTTTTGAGAAGGATGTGACCCTTCTTATTGGTGATATGAAAAATTGGATTAGTTCTAGATAATTAATGAAAATGGATGTTTTTTTATGCCATAGTTGATATGTTTGAGACATTTTGTATCTTGACTAATCATGGTGATGATGTTTTTGGTCTATGGAGAACCATGTGATGTGATAGTGAGCCATTTTTTTGCTTGTTTAGTGTGTTTGAGCATGGCCAACCTACATGTGTCTATTCCAAATTTTTTTATGAATGTATTGCTATGTTTGTGAGTTTTTATGGTCAAGATAATTGTTTAGGAACAAATTTATTTATGTTTTTCACTTGGGAATCGTATAAGTCAAGGGTTTCATTTTAGATTTTAACTAGTTTTGTGAGAGGGAAACAGTTTGACCCAAGTGTTAGTGCGAAATAGGTATGAAGGCATATAATCATATTTGATGAAGCTTTGTAAAGTTTGAGAAGAGTTAGAGATCATGTGTGAAATATTTTGAAGTAAAGAGAAGTCATAAAAGTGTGAGATATCATGAGTCGAATTAGAGATAGTTTGAAGAAGGGTTTGAAGGCGTGTAAGCTAAATAAGTGATTTATGTCAATTGTTGTAGTAAAAAAACATCAGACATCTTAATCTAAAAGTGATTGAGTGGGTAATTGATCACATTAGAGGATTGTAACCTCCTCTTGGATTTGGTGTTTCACTAAACTAGGGGTTGGTTCTCTTTGTAGGGTTGGTGCTCTACTAAACTAGGGGTTGGTTTTCCTTGTAAAGTTGGTGCTTTACTAAACACTTTTAGTTTGAGTAATATAATAAGAAGATTCATTAGGTTTTATTCCCTTGAATTTTTCCCAATTATAGCTCGTAATCTTGCGTCTCTTTCATGGTTATGTTGATTTGATTTAATGTTAATCACACATTAATGAATGGTTGAATGGCTTATGGTTTGATTAGGAAAATATGAATTGGTTAAAGTTTTTTCTGGAAAGAAAATTTGTTCAAGGACAAATCAGGTGTTTTCTTGCAAATTCTCTGGGAGTCTAAGTCCCTTTACTTAACCGATACATCTTTCATATATGCATGCATAAGTAAAAAGTGATTTTTATCTTAGTGGTGTCTTGGTTGGGAATCCAATAGGGGCACTCCACCGACCCTACAAAAAATATTGCAACTATCTATAAGGGAATAATTTTCTAGGAGAGTGGGAGGGAGTGAGAATATGAGGTGTTGATAGTTCCATCACTTGTGTAAAAATTCACAACTTGAAACTTCGTTACGATGGATGACATTCGTGAAAAAAACCTAAGCTAGGGGAGATTCTTTCAGTTTAATTTTTTTTGTTGGATTAATTAATGAATACATGTAATTTGCAGCTATGTGTGCTATTACACAAAGTAAAAAATCACATAGTCTACAATTTCATGATTATCTTTAGCATCAGAACCAAAAGGTGGTTCCCATCAAGATGGATGCATGGGTGAATATTTGGCCAAGTGTTGCTAATAAAGGATTTGATTTTTCTCATATAAAGGGGCATATTATTTTGCATGTGCATATAAGGGGGCAAGTGGATCAAAATTTTAGATGCCACATCAAGCACTAGAAAACAAAGATTAAATGCATTAGAGAAGACTTGCTCATCAAGCAAAGGGTATTATTAGCATAATTATTCACCCAAATTTATTTAAAATAGAATAGTCAACTATAGTTTGACTAAGATGTATTTTTGTAACCAATGCTATTAATGTGTCATTGCATTAGCATGCTTATTTTTATTCCTTTATTTGGTCATAATAAAGGATAAAAATAGGATGGATGGGTGAGTATAATTTTTAGTATATTTTTAACATGGGCGAGATGAATAATTTTTCTATATATTATGCACATTGGAAGAGCACAAAAGGAGAAATTTTTGGACACATGAGTGTTGAAGTAGTTTGCTAGTTTTGCCTTTTGAATGAACATTATATTCTGCCTTTCAAAAATTTGCAGTCTTGTGTATATCTTGTTAATCCTTGTGAATGTTAAATTCCCTGGTTAATCATCCTGCCCTGTTGCAAATTTAGTATTTTCTGCATGATATTAGTGTGCATGTTTATCTTATCAATATTTTTGTGAATCTTTCCCTCAATACATCAAGTGTTTTGCCTTAATATTATACTAAAAACTATTGGTTTGTGCATCCAAAATCCATTCTCATATACTTGTGAATGTACTCAGTTGAAGCCCTCAACAAGTTTGTGGTATCACCCAAGTTTTTAAATTCATTTACAGAGTCATTTTTACTCTCATAACCCCAAAAATCGACTTAAGATACATCACGAAGGAACATACCTTGATCTTTGGAGACTTGCCTCGAAAAATAGGTAAACCCACGAGACATGAGATGTTTTCATTGTATCTCACGAAAGAGAGAGATCCATTTTGCAAGCTTAGAACACATACAACCATCTCTCTACAAATTACACTTTCGAGAGATAACAATTTGTGGCATGCCCGTGGGATAATGAATCATATATGTGAGTAATTTAGAGCAATTTATAGCAGATTCACAGCAAACAAAAGTTACTTTTGGATCAAAAAGTTACAACAATCAATTCTAAATATTAAAATATTTATTTGGCGACTCCGTAAGGTTGATTTCAAACTGGTTTTGTAGCATGTTCCATGCCTAAAGTGACTACAAGATCATCGGTAAGAGAAATTCCTTATGTGTTTATTTCTTTATCTTTGAATTCTAAACAAAGAAGAAGATTTGGTAACACCCTACCTTATAATAGGCTTATTTTTGACAAACCTCCTAATCTTCCTTCACCAATTATTAATTTCTCTATTCGGATCCTAGTTTTTCAAATGGCTATTTAACTTCCTAGGAATTTTGTGACCTTCACTAATGGTTATCCATTAGTAAGTCTAATTTATCATGATATCCCTAATGATACTATGAAAAGATTTCCTTCATTCACTTTGGTGAAAATCAAGTTACAGACTACAGAGCACATCAAAGATGTTACAACCCTATGTGTAGTCCATACTATTACTCATGAATATGTTGATTTGAGACTTCTTGTTGCATCCTTTAAAGTGAAAGCCTTGCAATGGTATAGAAATTTAGAGATTGGAAGCATAAGAACTTGGGATGAGTTAGGTGGTAAATTGCTAAAACAATTTCAAGATAATTCAGATCATTTATCCCTCATAGAACAACAAGCTGTGTACAATTAGAAGAGCCACTCATGTATTTATGGATAGTTTTAATATTTGCTTTCCTAGAAGTTTGGAAATAATTCTAGTAAGTGTTAAGCCTTAAGATGAACATGCTTTCCTTTATTATCTTAGAGAATTAAATGGCGTATTTCTACTATGATTCAACCTTAAGTTGACCATGCTTTCCTTTATTATCTTAGAGCATTAAACAATGATATTTCAACTATGATTCATTCTATGGGAGGTGACACTCTCTCGATAGCTTATGACATTGATATACAATCGAAAATAGTCCTATTCAAGCCGAAAGTTAGCACCAAGGCCTTCATTTTCTTTTTCAAGTAGATTTGGCACCTATCCCACAACCTATCACAATTATAGAACCTGTTATTACATCCCCATCGGATGACATGTTTATAGCTTTGCAAACTATGGAAAACAAATTGAATTATATTGATAAGATATTTTCATTACCTAGTAGGCCTTATCAGGCTCCTTATCAAAGAAAACTAGGAAAATAGGCAACCTTATCAACAAAATTAAAATTATAAGGAGCCATATCAACAATGGTAGTTTAACCCCAAGGATCCTAGTTCATCAAATGATTTAGTACCAGTTAATATGGCTATAAAATAATGGTGTCAACCTTGTAATCAACATCATTCAGCTGAAAGTTTCCCAAATGCTTTCTTGAATATAAGTCTTATTGCACAACCTCAACCTAAGACATTGTTCATGCCTCAAATAAAGGGTGGGTAGTAAGAAACTCATGTTTAGAAAGCACCTGAATAGAAATTGGTAAGTTTTAGTGAGGATGATTTTATCACGATTACTCGGGGGTCAAGAAAAGGCCTAGGAATATTAAAACCTTCAAAATAGACCTATTCTACCCACAATAATAGATAAAATTGCAACTATAGGAAAAAAATCAGCTTGTAGTTCTGCTGTTCCACAAAAACAAGTAGGTGTTTCAGCTAGTAAAGAACAACAAAAATAGCTAAGGCTTGATCTAAGAAGATTATTTATACCCTAGATATCAAAAGCAACTGAAGCAAAATCAGTTTTCGCTAAAGCCTATGCTAAAATAGTAGAGTTTGTTTCTAAAACTGTTGCTTCTTTTAACATTGTTGATATGATGAAAAAGCATAATGTTAATATCTCAATATGGGATGCTCTAAGTATCCCAGGATAACAAGAGATGTTTTCTCATGAACTTGTTAAGTGTAGATTTCTTCAAATATAGCATAAAAGTAAGTTCAAAAATAGATATGGTCCTTCGAACAATGGAATAGAACCGTACTAAATAACTTAAATAGATGGTTCAAAAGGTCTTAAATGCTCATGATATCAATAAACCACCACCATTTTATTTATCTATAATTATTGGAGAGCATCTTGTTCATAATCGCATGATTGATAGCGGTCAAGTAACACTGTTATGCCAATGGCAATTGGAGAAAACTTGGGTTTGCAGTATGAACCTATAGAAAAGAGTGTGTTATAGCTTGATGGGATTGATTGCAATGAATATTTTTGTTGTCATCAAAAATCTAGAGGTAACTTTACTATATGCTTATCTAGAGATTTCACATCAAAAATAGGAGGTTATCTCTCTTCAAATTGGTCCTTTTTGTTCTTTTCTACACGTTACAGACCAAATTTACTATCAATTCTAAACCATTGGCCAAATTTCATATCGAACCTCATGCTTCTAATGCATTAGCTAATTATGCAACCTTAGACTAGTCTGATTTTGATAATACAACTCATGTTTTAGCACTAGATGGTGTTTATAATCTTTTTATGGATGAAAAGAAACATAAACAACATGCTCATGATCATTTAAAATAAGTTCAAGAACATTGCTAGGTGTTTATTTCTTGCATGGGGAAACACACCAATTCCTTTGTTGTCCAAAGTAGAAAAATGCAGTAGAAGGGATTTGGAAGCTTCATTTTGATGGAGCTAAGAACAAGAAAGGACAAGGAGTAGGATTGATGCTCACTTCCCCCAAAAATGAAAGGTATTTCTCAGCTTTGAGTCTACAATTTTCGTGCAATTGTAATGTAGCTGAATACAAAGCGTTAATTCATTTCTTACTTTGGGAAAGAAAGAGAGGTATTAGCATGCTACAATTTTAATGTGATTCTGAGTTGGTTATCAATCAAGTAAGAAATTTCAATGTTTGAAATAATCCATTAATGAATTATTATAGACAAATAGTTTCAAACTTAATGGAATATTTCAATGCTATTAATATCCAGTCTATTCCTAGAATAGAAAACAAGCATGTAGATAACTTGCAGCAATTGGTGCCAGTTTTGAAGTGTTATAATAGATTTAAAAAATGAGATTTAGTCTCACATAAAGTTGATTGTCGGCCTTCTATACCTGATAATGATTTGAATTAGAAGGTTTTGAAAATGATGAACAAATTTGTAGGTTTTTGCAGCAAGAAGCTGAATTTTCTACAATAAATCAAGATAAATTGCAACACTTATATGGTGACCAAATTGTTCAATTGAAGACGAATAAAGTACCTCAAGGCTTGGTCACATTAGAATTAATATTTAGCATTGATGATCGCTTAAGGAAGGACCAAACAAATATTTCAACACATGCAAACAATTATGAAGAGATCTCAGGATGAGGGAAAAAAATTATTTCTCGAAAGGTATGTTCCTTATAGACCCCAAATTTCCTTTATTAATCTTTGTAAGGAATTTAAGGATGTTCTCACTATGAAATACTAATATATGAAAGTTTTTGATCCATGTTTGGCACAACATAATATTGAATTACAACTAAATTCCAAGCTATTTAGGCAAAAATAGAGGCCTATAAATCCCAAGATAGAGCCTTTAATGAGAAAAGGGTTTGTTGTATATATCTTTTCCCCGGGTAGATATAGACAAGCAGAGAATGGAGAAATCAAAGAAGCTCAAATCCCTGACATGCCCAAGGCACACAGAATGGGTGCATGACACGAGTGTCGATAGAGGAAATGGTGCGCCCAAGGTGCACAGAATGGGCGCACGACACTGAGTGTCGACAGAGGAAATGGTGCGCCCAAGGCGCACAAATGGGCGCACGACACGGAGTGTCGACAGAGGAAATGGTGCACCCAAGGCACACAGAATGGGCGCACGACACAGAGTGTCGACAGGGGTAAATGGTGTGCCCTTGGTGCACGAAGAGGATGATGACACACACATGAATGCACCCTTGGTGCACCTTCAAGAGGCGCAACATTTTGAGCGCTGACAGGAAGCAGACCCTGGCGCAGATATTCAGATGGCCATAAATTTTGACTGGGAGCTCGATTCATGCAAGGTTGGACTTTTCGAAAGCTTACGAGGTCCTCTATCCAACTACGACTGGATATCTTTAATTGGGTGAGAACAAATTCTTAAAAATGCAAAATACAGTTCGCCACTTTTGGGTTCGCTGGGTTCTCACCTACCATCATTATGAGATGAGTTAAGTGCATTCTGGAGGTGGTTGGGGCAGATTTCGATTTTCTCTCTCTTTTCTCTCTCATTCTTCCTATAAATTGTAGGGAGGGGCTTCTTTCTAAAGGTTGGACATTTCTGTTTTGCCCCTCCCTTCTTCTCTTTGGCAGGTGAACTTGTGGAGTTAAAACCTCCCATTTGAAACTGTAATGCAACCTTGCCTCTTGGCATTTTGCAGTGTGTTGTATCAATATTTGGAGCAAATTAATGCATGTCTATGGATGATTCTCAACCCTCTCTGTATTCATTTACATCCCCCTGATCTTTCACTGTGAATCTGGCTATCTGTGTATGATCTTGCATTGCATTTTAATGGTCTGTGTTTATTGGCAAGACAGGTGTTCTTCATTCCTCGGTGCATCACCTTTGTAGTTTAGGTTTTATTTTATGCATTTTCTTACCCCTGTCTCCTTGGCAAGTTAGATTAGGTTTTTAGTAAACCCTCTGCATCTTCTACGTGTGCATCTGAACAGAGGAATAGGAACCGGCCTTCATCCGGAGAGCTTTTCCGATTTCGCAAGGTCCCACACTTGGGAAAAGCTCCATGTTATGCAATCGTACTGAGAGTCTCAACCCATCGTGTTGCAGACATTCAGGGGTGCTGCGATTCGACATCAACAGTTTTGGCACGCCCGGTGGGACCAAGAGGTCATTCCACAAGATTTGAAGGAGTTTTCATGAAATTCGGCCTTAAAAATTGCAGGTTTTACAGTTTCAGTTTTTTCACCTTCCAGGCTGAACTTTGAAATCAATTTTCAAGGACTTAACTTGCTCGAAACAAGTCAAAATTTCACCAGTTGATAGATCGGGGATAATCTTCAAAAGGGTATTCTTAGATTTTTGAGATTTTGACTTTCAAAATTTCATGGTTTTTTTATTTTCGGATTTCAGGTTTTCGGAAGTCTGGCATTTTTGGATTTTCGGGACTGTCATTCCAAATCAAATTCCAAACTCTAAAATATCAAAAATACAGGTCTTTCAAAATTCTATTTTTTAAATATTGTCAGGTTTGGTGTGTAACTTGGCAGAAGTCTGCCTTTTGAGGCTCATTTTTTCTAACACATCTGGCGACTCCGAAGGGGATAGAATTCAGCGGTGTAGCAGCAAAGGTTGCCCAGGCATATGAGAAGAATTCAAACCAGGTCCAATACTCAAGAAGAGGGGCTATTTTTCCACTTGCAACTTTCACCGTAGGAGGAAGGAGAGGAAGAAGACCACAAAGATCACCATCTCCACCTAACAGGACTTTGTCTACACCTCCACCTGGTAGGCCTTTTCTCGCATCGACCAGGGTTCTTAGGCCAATCATAATGGCACATCTACCACCGAATCCCTTTGTCAATTTCACGGGTAGTAGTCCACTTGCCCTAAATGCTCATAATCAAATTCCAGTTGCAGCACTAAAGAACATACCCTATTTCACAGGAGAAAATCATACTACTCCTATTGATCACATCCAGGATATTGCTAATGCATGTGTAATTCACGAAATAAATGAAATGGATGTTGCGGTCAAGCTGTTGGCTTCATCTTTCAAAGGTAAGGCCTTACAATGGTTTAGGAGCCTAGTAGCAGGGTCTATTACGAATTGGGACCAACTTTGTTCAGCTCTTTGCAACCAATTCGGGGAGAGGGCGGACAATTTATCTTTATTGGAATAGCTGACAACAATCAAAAGGGCTCCTAATGAACAAATGACAGATTTCAACTTCAGATTCCAATGGACATGGGACAGGATTCCAATAGCCGTTAGACCAACCGCCGAAGGAGCATTCCTTTATTTCTTAAAGGCTATAAATTCAGACATAGCCATGATGATCCAATCAATGGGAGGAACAACGCTGCCAGGGGCCTACGACATGGCTATCAGAGCAGAGAACTGTTTGATCCAAGCTGGCAAGCTTGCACCAAGGCCACCAATGCCTCTCTATCCAGACATGGGAAATCCTACAACTAGTCAAGCACCAGAGTTGAATCCCATTCCAACTCCTAGAAATCAAAGCAATAATGAGGCGTCGACTTCTTCAAATACTTCAAAGGAATTGCAGGAGGTCATGAAACAATTGCAGAACCTTGGAAATGAGCTTGTGACTATCAAAAGACAGCAAGCTCAAAGTGCTAGACCGTATCAGCCTCAAGCACAGTACCAAGCTAGGCCCCCATACCAACAAAATAGACCACCACCTCAGGCTGCAAATCAAAACCAGAACCAAGGACAACCTCAAGCTGCCAGGCCATTTCGACCGTATGATCCAAATGCAACGATGTCCTCAAGAGCTTTGGTCCCGACACAAAATAACATGGCACAGGAGTACGACTGGTGTTACCCTTGCAATCTACCTCACAATCAGTCAACATGTTTCAATGGTGCACTAAATCAGGCCTTGATGGTGCAAACCATTGGTGTTGCTCAAGAACCAAGCCAGGAGGAGAATCAACAACAACAAATGCAACAAGAAGGACCTCCAACAGAAACCACATTGGCAAATTGGCAAATGGAAGACTTCTGTGGAGTTAACCAACAACCTTTTCAAGGCGTGGCTGCCAACACACGGTCAAAGAAGAGAAATATAGGAGAGGGACAACCATGTAATCCAGTTGTTTCTCAACCCACTCTTACACAACAAGGGGTCAGTAGACCAAACGCAGCTCCAAATGTGCAAAATCAACCCAAGGTACCTGTTGTAGCAACACACGCACATGCTCAAGCTCCAGAAAAGTTTGCACCAAGTAAGGGACAACAAAAGGACAATTCATCCCCTTTCAACATCATTGATCAAATGAAGAAGACGAACGTGAATATATCAATGTGGGAATCTTTATCCATCCCAGGACAAAGAGATCTTCTACAAGCTGCCATGAAGAATTGGTCAACTTCGAACCAACAGGCCCATATGCAAGAGAAGGTCCTCACGAATGCTGCTCAGCCTGAAGGGAATCATGGAGGACAACAAGTTCGTAAGATGTGTCTGTGATTGACCTTCCACCACTCTTTGCGTTGTGTCTATCAAGAGACTTCACTGCAAAAATCGGTGGATATTTATCTGCAGATTGGTCACACATGATTTTTAGGACAAGGTATGGAGCCAAAGCAACAATCAGGTCAGAACCAATTGCCAATTTCCATATTGAGCCTCATGTACCAAATCCTATCAATGCAAATTGCTCGGCTTTTGATCAGGAGGAGTGTTCAAGTGATCTAGAAACAGGTACTAAGGTCGAGGGAATTCCTGATTTAACTTTGGATGAATGGGCAAACAAGAGTCATGAATTTGACCCATACAAGGAAATTGAAGAATCTGAATTGGGCATGTATTGTATACACGAAGAAAATTCACCCATTCCCGACATCATTCAGCCTGAACAAAAGGATGAAAACAAAGTTTGGAAATTATTTTTCGATGGTTCGAGAAGCAAACAAGGTGTTGGAGGTGGTGCAATGTTGATTTCACCACAAGACATCAAATATTTTTCAGCTTTTCATTTCTAGTTTTCCTGTTCGAACAACACGGCTGAATACGAAGCATTGATTCATGGAATTCATTGGGCTAGGAAAAGGGGCATAAAGAACTTGCAGGTGTTTGGAGATAGTGAGTTGATTGTCAACCAAGTTAGGGGACAACATGCTACAAAGAACGACTTGCTGAGGAGCTACAAGAATAGGGTATGGGACCTCATTGAGGATTTCGAAGATTTCAACATTGTGTCCATACCTAGGAAGAAAAATGAAGTCGCAGATAGGCTCGCAGCAGTTGGAGCAACGTTTGATGTGGTTGACAACATTAGAAGGGGAAAAACACAGCCACATATCCATGTGATTGTGAGGCCAGCAGTTCCAGATAATAACACAAGCTGGCAGGTGTTTGAGAACGATCAACAGATCGTCAATTTCTTACAAGAAGAGGCTGAATTTTCAGCTAGGAATCAGGACAGATTAGAGCAGCAGTATGGGGATCAAGTAGTACAGCTGCGGACAAACAAGCTTCCTAAGGGTTTGGTAACATTGGAGTCTATCTTCAACCCTAATGACCAGTTTCGTAAGGAAAAGGCAAACATACAGGTCAAGAGAGAAGATTCAGAGCCAATTCCGGTTGGGGAAGGCAAAACACTTCAAATTGGCAAAGTGGCCACTGAACAGGAGAAATCAGATTTCATACAACTTTGCCAAGAATTTCCAGATGTCTTCACTTGGAGCTATGAAGACTTAAGAGGATTCGATCCAAATTTGGCACAACATACCATCGAATTGGATCCAGATGCTAAGCCCGTCAGGCAGAAACAGAGACCGGTCAACCCTCACATTGAGCCTCTAATGAAGAAAGAACTAAATAAGCTAATAGAGGCAAGCATTATATTCCCGATCAAGCACTCAAGCTGGGTTGCAAACTTGGTTCCGGTCAGGAAGAAGAGTGGAGAAATCAGGTTGTGTGTGGATTTCCGAGACCTAAACAGAGCATCTCTCAAAGATCATTACCCACTTCCTTCAATGGAACAAATATTGCAAGTAGTATCCGGTTCAGAGAGATTCTCTCTCCTAGATGGCTACTCAGGGTACAATCAGGTAATGGTGAAAGAAGATGACCAATTCAAGATGGCTTTCACCACCAAATGGGGGACTTATGCCTACAAGAAGATGCCATTTGGGCTATCAAATGCTGGGGCCACTTTCCAAAGGGCAATGGATATGGCATTTAAGGGGTTGATCAATAAAATAGTTTTGATATATCTTGACGACATCACTGTATTCTCAAAAAATGTAGCGGATCACCTCTGTCATTTGAGGCAAGTATTTCAGAGGTGTAGAAGATTTGGGGTATCATTGAATCCCAAAAAATGCATATTCTTGGCTCACGAGGGAAAACTTCTAGGCCATATTGTTTCAAAGGAGGGATTGATGATTGACCCAGAAAGAGTTGAAGCAATTTGAGCATTGCCATTGCCAAGTCACAAGAAGGCTCTTCAAAGCTTCTTGGGAAGGATCAATTTTTTTCGCAGATTTGTTCCAAATTTTACTGCTCTTGTGAAGCCAATAACGCTGATGTTAAAGAAGAGTATGGCATTTAAGTGGACATCTGAAGGCAAGGCAAGTTTTGAGGCAATAAAAGAGGCTATATCTCAAGCTCCGACTCTCGTCAATCCAGACTTCTCCAAGGACTTCGTGCTATATGCCTTTGGTGGTGGGGACACGATTTCTGCAATCCTGGTACAACAAAACAAAGGAGGATTAGAACAACCAGTTTCTTTCTTCAGTCAAGGCTTGGAGGAATACGAAACTAGGTACTCTTTCATTGAAAAGCATGTCCTTGCAGTAATCAGGAGCTTAAAGAAATTCAAGCACCTAGTCTCAAACAACAAGATCCAATTATTGGTCTCTCATGCGGGAGTCAGGGACTTCCTTCTAAACAAGGATCTAAATGAGAAACGTGCAGGATGGATAACTCGTGTCATGGAATATGACATCGAGATCAAGGTCACCAAACTAGTACGTGGGAAGGGACTATGTGAACAACTAGCCTTGAGTCAACAAGTTGAAGCAGGTGATGAAAAAGAGGCTGTCTTGGTACTACAGGATAACCAAGAACAAGAAAATGATGATGTGCCCACTCCCTGTTGGACTCAGAATGTGATACACTTCCTACAGACAGGCCTATGCCCTCCAGAAATGAGAAAAGGAAAGAGGAGATACTTTAGATTACAAGTCATTCCATATGTGCTTGTTGGTGGTGTTTTGTTTAAGAAAGACATCAATGGAGTTCTATTAAGGTGCATTGGGACAGGTCAAATTGAGAGGGTGTTACGAGATTTTCACGATGGAGATTCTGGAGGACATTTTTCCCCACGAGTAACAGCTCTCAAGATAAAGAAGGTAGGGTATTATTGGCCGACGTATTCAAAGTGATCATTATACATGGATAAGAAAGTGTAGGAAATGTGCACTCTTCACAGGCAAAGAAAGACTAGCAGCGCTTCCATTACACCCAATTCTAGTTGACCAACCATTTATGCAATGGGGATTGGACTTCGTCGGGGTCATCAATCCAAACTCAAGCCAAGGCCACAAGTGGATTCTCACGGCAACGGACTATTTCACCAAGTGGACCAAAGTAGTAGCGCTCAAGGAAGCAAATGAGTCTAACATACTAGAATTTTATGAAGGAATAGTGACCAGGTTCGGTGTGCCGGCCACTATCATATCAGACAATGCATTGGCATTTATAGGTTCCAAGATTACAGAATGGGCTGTCAAGAATGGAATCTATTTGAGCACCTCTTCAAATTATTACCCGCAGGGTAATGGACAGGCAGAGTCTACGAACAAAAATTTGCTAAGAATCATCAGGAGGACTCTGGACAAAAATCAAAGAACATGGCATACCAAGCTAAAATCAGCATTATGGGCTGACAGAATAACACCAAAGAGGTCTATAGGTAATTCCCCTTACAAGTTGGTCTATGGAAAAGAGGCAGTATTGCCTATATCATTAGAACTGCCTACATTGGAGTTCATGAAGCAGTTGGAGTTGGCTGAGTTCGAACCAATGGAGGCTAGGTATGCAGAGTTGATGGAATTGGAAGAAATTAGAGAACATGCAGTTCAAACAATTGAGAAAGATCAGGCCTTAGTAAAAAGATGGTTTGATAAGAAAGCAAGAGCAAGGACCTTCCAGGAAGGAGACCTAGTTCTGAAATGGGATGCAGATCGGGAAAACCAGGAAGGCATTCCAAGTTTGATGCCATTTGGAGTGGCCCCTACATGGTCACGGGATGTAAAAGTAGTAATGCCTTCCAATTGTCTACTTTGGATGGAGGAGAATTCCCGATTCCGGTTAACGGAATCCATCTTAAACATTGCTACTAAAAGAAAAGGGTTTACCCTTGTAAATATTAGCCTAGATTTCAATTCCTCTAAGTGCGTATGCACATTGTCTTGTGGTAGTTAGGTTTCTGTTTCCCTAAGTGCTCCGGCACAGGTTTTGTTGCTCTCAGGTTGATTTCTACAGTTCAGAATGCTGTCAGAGAAGAAGTTGCGGTATCAGGTTCGGGATCAGATATCAGGTTGGTTTCAGGTTATTGCTTATGACTCCATGCCCAATGGATTGCTAAAAGGCCACTGATCTTCTACCTAGCAGGCAGGTGATCCCATTGAGTCGCCAAATTGTTGTATATATCTTTTCCCCAGGGTAGATATAGACAAGCAGGAGAATGGAGAAATCAAAGAAGCTCAAATCCCTGACATGCCCAAGGTGCACAGAATGGGCGCATGACACGGAGTGTCGATAGAGGAAATGGTGCACCCAAGGTGCACAGAATGGGTGCACGACACGGAGTGTCGACAGAGGAAATGGTGTGCCCAAGGCGCACAGAATGGGCGCACGACACGAGTGTCGACAAAGGAAATGGTGCGCCCAAGGCGCACAGAATGGGTGCATGACACGGAGTGTCAACAGGGTAAATGGTGCACCCTTGGCACATGGAAGAGGATGATGACACACACATGAATGCACCCTTGGCGCACCTTCAAGAGGCGCAACATTTTGAGCGCTGACAGGAAGCAGACCCTGGCGCAGATATTCAGATGGCCATAACTTTTGACTGGGAGCTCGGATTCATGCAAGGTTGGACTTTTTGGAAATCTTACGAGGTCCTCTATCCAACTACGATTGGATATATTTAATTGGGTGAGAAAAAATTCTTAAAAATGCAAAATACAGTTCGCCACTTTTGGGTTCGCTGGGTTCTCACCTACCATCATTATGAGATGAGTTAAGTGCATTCTGGAGGTGGTTGGGGCAGATTTCAATTTTCTCTCTCTTTTCTCTCTCATTCTTCCTATAAATTGTAGGGAGGGGCTTCTTTCTAAAGGTTGGATGTTTCTTTTTGCCCCTCCCTTCTTCTCTTTGGCATGTGAACTTGTAGAGTTAAAACCTCCCATTTGAAACTGTAATGCAACCTTGCCTCTCGGCATTTTCCAGGTGTTGTATCAATCTTTGGAGAAAATTAATGCATGTCTATGGATGATTCTCAACCCTCTCTATATTCATTTGCATCCCCCTGATCTTTCACTGTGAATCTGGCTATCTATGTATGATCTTGCATTGCATTTTAGTGGTCTGTGTTTATTGGCAAGACAGGTGTTCTTCATTCCTCGGTGCATCACCTTTGTAGTTTAGGTTTTATTTTATGCATTTTCTTACCCCTGTCTCCTTGGCAAGTTAGATTAGGTTTTTAGTAAACCCTCTGCATCTTCTATATGTGCATCGAAACAGAGGGAATAGGAACCGGCCTTCATCCGGTGAGCTTTTCCGATTTCTTAAGGTCCCACACTTGGGAAAAGCTCCATGTTATGTAATCGCATCTTGAGAGTCTCAACCCATCGTGTTGCAGACATTCGGTGCTGCACTGATCGACATCAACAAGGTTATCTAAGTTGGTCGAATTAGGTATTGTCTTCTCATTTAAGCATTCAAGTTAGGTAGCCAATCTTGTCCCTATTCGAAAAAGAACAAAGAAATCAGATTATTAGTGGACTTTAGAGATCTTAATAAAGCATCATTACAAGATCATTACCCACTATCCAATATGGATCATATTTTAAGAATAATTTTTGGTCCTGATAGACTATCTATTCTGGACGGTTATAGTGGATACAATAAGATTCTATTCCGAGAAGAAGATAGGTACAAAAAAATTTTTACCACCAATTGGGGTACTTATGTTTACAAAAGAATTCCTTTTTTCCTTTGAAATATTGGTGCAACGTTTCAACATGGAATGAACAAGGCTTTTCGTAGCTTAGTAAATAAATGCATACTAGTTTAATTAGATGATGTTTTAGTACCATACTTTCAAAAACTTTAGATGAACATCTAATACATAAAAGAGATACTGTTAAGTTATGCAGAAAGATTGGAATATCTTTGTATCGTAAAAAGTCTATCTTTTCAAGACATCAAGGTAAATTTCTTGGTCATATTGTTTCTAAACAAGGTTTAGCAATTGACCCTTTCAGAATCAAGACATATCAAAACTATCATTTCCTCATCACAAGAAGGAATTACAAATTTTTATGGCAAAATCAACTTTTTTAGAAGATTTTCTTCATATTTTACAAAGATTGGTTAAATCATTTACATCTATGTTGAAGAAAGAGAATACTTTCTCTTGGACTAGCGAAGGGAGAGAAGGCTTTAAAGAAATTAATACAACCATTTCTAAAGCCCCTACTCTTGCAAATACAAATTTTGATAAATATTTTGTGATGTATGCACTTGCAAAGAGCTAAAACAATCTCAATCATATTAATTCAGGTTAATGATGAAAATATTGAGCAATTAATTGCTTTTTGTAGACAATATTGCGTGACTACGAAACAAGGTAAACATTTCTTGAAAAATAAGTACTATCAATAGTTAGAGGACTAAATAATTTTAAGTACATGCTTTCAAAGAATAAAATACATGTTCTTGTTTCTCATCCAATTGTAAAGCTTTCTTGTTAAATAAATAATTGAATGAGAAGAGAGAAGGATGGGTAATGAAAGTCATAGACTATTATGTTGATATCCGTGTTGTGAAGATAGTTCGAGGTAAAGGTTTGTGTGAGTATATAACTATTGAAATGGAAAAAAATCCTACGAATCAAAATATCCATAACAACATGCTAAAGTTACGCATCAACAATCGAGATAGCATGGTGCAACAAGAAAATCAGCAACCCGAGCTTATTCAAGAAGTTCAAGAATCAAGATGGATGACTTATTTAGTTAACTACCTACAACTTGGAATTTATTCGGAAGGTATGGGAAAGAAAAAATGAAAATATTTCATATTACAAGCTATACCTTATGTTTTTATCGATGTTGTGTTACTTATTATCCAATTTTTGCCCGGGAAAAATTGATCAAACAGACCTTCTATTGATGAAAATTGAAGGGTTGGTTTAGTCTTGTGAGCTCACATTTGATCCCAAATGAAGGGGCAGGTGAGATGCTCAATGGAGGAGCAAGGCCAGTGAACGGGCCAAATAATGTTAAAGGATATCAAAATCTCATTAGGAGAAAATTGGAGTAAGGACTCAAAGTTTTTAGACTTAACATACAAGTCAACTCGAGAGAAAAGTAGTTGACTCATAGAAAATTCCACGTGTCTACTCAAACTACAAAATGTGGGACAAAACATAGACCCCAAATGAGTGTGAAGCTTCCACGTGTCTAAGCACCCGACAAAGTGGAACCGGTTGTTGAAAACTATAAACAGGGAATGTAAGTGGAAGGTGATATGTGTCTCCTTGGTGCAACTTCAAAGATGTAATAGAACCGGGGCCCCGAATGAGTGCAAAGCTCCCACGTGTCTCGGTTCCAACATAGTCACTCCTATATAGGTAGAAGGGACTTAGTTGAAACATGAAGAAACATAGCACACTTGAATTGGCTAAATACAACAGAGTCAGTGGAAGCCTCCATGTGCCTCTTCGGTGCAACTTCAAAGGTAAGACCCAAAATTTAGGTCCCAAACATGCATGAAACCTCCACATGTCTAGGGTCATACATAGTGCTTCGCTAAATAGAAGTAACTTATCAAAAACATGAGAAAATAGAGAAGACCCATGGATGATGCCAAGTGTCCAATTAGTGCAACTTCAATAGTGAAAAGTGGGGGATCTTAAGATGCACGGGCTTCAACGTGGGTCTTACATGGATAGACTCTTTTAAATATTGTGAGCCCACATTAAACGCCTGAACCTGACCTTCAAACAACCATATCTTTCGACTAGAAGCTCGGATTTGATCGGGAGAGGACTTTTTAGAAATATCCCAACGTCTACTACTCACCTACCCCCAAAATGAAAAACAAAGTACTTTCCAAGGCTTTTAGGATTCTCACCTTCCACTATAATGAATTATGGGATTCCTTTCTTTCCCAACAAGGAACAGTAATGGAGGCATGAGTTTTGCAGTAGAACCCATCATCATGCAGTGAATTCATTGCCCTCTTAGGGTGGTTGAACAAGAATTCAAATTTCCTCTATCTCCTCCTCTAATTATTCCTATATGTTGTAAGGAGGGGCATTTTTCTAGTGGTTGGACATTTTTATTTTTAACGCTCCCATCTTGTCTTCCTGAAAGTGGATTTGTGGAGCTCGAACCTCCCATTAAAACTATAAATGCAATCTTTTGTCTTTGTTATTGTAATGGACTGTATCAAATCTTTGGAGAAGTTGTATAAGTATGTGGATGATTTTAACCCTCTCTTATGTTCATTTTATCTTCCTGATCTCTCATTCCATTCTTGGTTATTTGTGCATGATGAATGTATTACATTTTTATAGTTTGTGTTTAATGGAAAAGTAAGTTTTCAGCATTCCTTTGGTGCATCAACCTTGTTAGTTGATGTTTTTTTTCTTGCATCTCCTTAACCCTATCTCCTTGGTAAGTTAGAGTAGGTTTTAGAGTAGATCCTCTGCAATATGAATGTGTGCACCTGAAAGAGGAATAAGACTTGATCTTGATTTGGAGCGCTCTCCAGATTCGCAAAGTCCCACACTTTGGGAGAAGCTCCATGCTATGCAATCACACAGAGAGTCTCAACCCATCAAGTTGCAGACATTTAGGGGTGTTGTGATTTTTCACTAACACTTTTGGCATGCCCGGTGGGACAAATAAGTCTTCATTTTATTGCAGCAAGATTGATGTGCACTTGTTGTAAGTTTTAGCTTGAAAGAAGCTTTGAAATTGCACATCTGGCGACTCCTAAGAGGAAGAATCAATTGGTTTCAATATTTCAAGATTCACATATTCATGAGAAGAATCCAAACGTGATCAAGAACTAGAGAAGAGGGAATTTTTGTCTATCTACATTTATCCCCAGAAAGAGCAAGGAGAGGAAGAAGAGCCCAAAGGTCTCCATCTCCACCAAATAGGACATTATCAACACCTCCACCTGGTAGGCCTTTTGTTCAATCAAATAGAGTCCTCTAACAAATTAGGAGGGCACATCCCAACCCCTACGTCAACTTCACTAACAAAGAGCCCACCGGCTCTCAAATGCACAAAATCTAGTTCCCACTTGCAACATTGAAGAGCATTTGATATTTTATCTTGGAGATAACCAGATGAATTTGACTAAACACATCCAATACATCGCAAATTTCTACGCAATCCATGATATTGCTAGAATGAACATTCTTTTTAAGTTATTGGCATCCTCCTTTAAAGGTAAAGCTTTGCAATGGTTTAGAATCCTAACAACAGGATCTATCCATAATTGGGACCATTTGTGCACATCTCTCCATAATCAATTTGGAGAAAAGGGGGATAACCTATCTTTATTGGAGAAGTTGATAACAATCAAGAGGGATCCTAATGAGTAGTTGACCGACTTCAACTTCAAATTCCAACAATTGTGGGATAGGATTCCAGGGGTCAGAGACCAATAACCGAAGGTGATTTTTATACTTCCTTAAAGCTTTAAATTTTGATATTTCCAGGATGATTCAATCAATGGGAGGTATAACTATACCCGTAGCCTATACTATTTCTATTAGAGTTTAAAATTGTTTAATTCAGGCTGGTAAACTTGCACCTAGGCTTCTTATGCCCCTATATCCAAAACTAGGATCTCCTGCAACTAGCAAAACACTAGAGTTGAATTCCATTCCAGCCCCTAGGAATCAAAGCAATAGTGAGGCTTCTACTTCTTCAAGAACTTCAAAATATCTACAAGAGGTTATGAATCAACTAAACAACTTTGGTAACGAGTTGGTGACACTTAGAGGAAACAAGCTCAAAATTATAGATCATATTAGCCTCAAACTCAACCAAATAGGCCTCCATATCAACCTAATAGGCCACCCATTCAAGTTGCAAATCAGAACCAAGTAAGGCCTCCTGGTAATAAACCATTCAATCCTTACAATCCTAATGTTCCATTAACATCTAGATACTTGGTACTAGTGCAAAATAACATAGCTTGGGAATATGACCGGTGTCACCCATGCAATCAACCCCATAACCAATCAATGTGTTTCAATGGTACTTTGAATAAATCTCTTATGGTAGCAAAAACTGGTGTGGAATGAGAGATAGACCAAGAAGGAACTTAGCAAAGAGGATGCAAATACGCAAGAGGCACCTCCAAATGAGACCACACTTGTAAATTGGCAGGATGAAGATATTTTTGGTGTGAACCAAGCCCCTTCTAAAAGTGTAACGACCAATACACGGTCTAAGAGAAGGAATATTGGATAAGTTTAGTCATCAAATTCAAATAGTCCACAACCCTCTATTATCTAACAAAGAGTTAATAGACCAAATGCAGCCCGCAATGCACAAAATCAGCCTAAGGCACCCATTTCAATAGCACATGTGAATGTGCAAGCTCCATAAAAGGTTATGCCAAGTAAGTGGAAACAAAAGGATAACTCATCCCCTTTCAACATTATTGATCAAATGAAGAAAAAACATGTGAACATTTCCATGCGGGAGTCACTGGAAATCCTAAGACAACGAGATTTGTTACAAGTTACAATGGCTAATTGGTCTACCTCAAATGGATCAGCCCAAAGGTAGGAGAAGGTTCTTAGTAATACAGTGTGAAAATATGGTGGTGAACCAAAAATATTTTTGAAGCCTCCACCATTCTATGTGTCATTGATTTTCGAGAACCACTTGGTACATAATTATATGATCGATTCAAGGGAAAGTAGCTCAATGATACCAAACAAATAGCTGATCAGCTAGGTCTTCAATATGAATTCATCTCCAAATGTGGGGTGAAATTAGATGGGACAACAAATTGGAGTAATAAAAAATTTGAGCCTCACATTGTATGGATGTCCCAATGTGACCATCTTGCAAGATGTATCACCATAGAATTACAACTCGCTCTTTACATTGTGCTTTTCAAGGGACTTCACTACCAAAATTGGTGGATATCTATCAGAAAATTGGTCACATATGTTATTCGAACAAGGTATGGAACCAAGGAAACCATTTTGTCGAACCAATTGCAAACTTTCACATAGAGCCTCATGGGCCAAGTCCAATTAAAGAGAATTGTTTAGCATTTGATCAAGAGGATTACCCAAGCACTCATGAAGAAAACACTAAAGTCGATGCATTCCAGAATTGACTCTTGATGAGTGTTAAACAAAAGGCATGAATTTGACCCTTAGAAAGAAATGGAAGGATCTGAATTAGGATTCTATTATTTGCATGAAGAGAGTTAACCCCTCCCTAGCATCGTTATGTCAAACTAGAAAGATGATAATGAGGTATGGAGGATATTATTTGATGGCTCAAGAAGTTGATAAGGTGGAGGAGGAGGAGCTATGCTTATTTCACCACAAGGTATGAAATACTACTCAACTTTCTGTTTCCAATTTGCTTGTTTAAACAACACAACTGAATATGAGGCCTTGATTTATGGACTTCATTGGGCGATAGAGACGGGCATTAAAAACTTACAAGTCTTTGGTGATAGTGAGCTGATTGTGAACCAAGTCAGAAGGCAATAGGCTGCAAAGAATGACCTACTCAAGAGCTACAAAAATATGGCATCCGACCTAATTGAATACTTTGAAGCTTTCAACATTGGGTCCATACCTAGGAAGAATAACGAAGTTTTAGATACCATTGCAATAATTAGAGAAAAATTTGATGTGGTTGATAGTATCAAAAGTGAAAAACACAACCACATATTTGTGTGATTGTAAGGCCAATTGTTCCAAAGAATAACACAAGTTGGAAGGTGTTTGAGAACAATCAACATATCATCAATTTCTTACAAGAAGAGGCTAAAAATCTGCTAGGAATCAAGATAAATTGGAGCGGCAAAGACGGGGATCAAGTAATGCAGCTCATGACAAACAAACTTCACAAAGGTCTCAGTAACATTGAGTAAATATTCAATCCCAATGAATGGTTTCATTAAGAGAAAGAAAACATTAAGGTCAACGGAGAGGATTTAGAACCTATTTCGGTTGAGGAAGGAAAAAAACTTCAAATTGATAAAATAGCCACTAAACAAGAGAGATATGAGTTTTTACAACTTTTATAATATTTTTCAAACGTCTTCTCTTTGAACTATGAAGACATGCCAGTTTCAATCAAAAGTTGCCACAACATACAATTGAACTCGGATCCATATGCTAAGCCCATCGTAGAATTAAATACTAGTCAACCCTCTCATTAATCCTCTAATGAACAAAGATCTAAACAAGTTAATAAAGGCCAACATTATATTTCCAATCAAGCATTGAAGTTGGGTTGCAAACCCTGCACCGGTCACGATTAAGAATGGGGAAATAATGTTGTGCATGGACTTCCAAGACCTCAATAGGGAATCCCTCAAAGACCACTATCCACTTCCTTCAATGGAGAAAATCTTACAAGTAGTATCCATCTAAAAAATATTTTCTCTTGGATGGATACTTAGGATATAATCAGATAATGGTGAAAGAAGATGATCAGTTCAAAAAATTTCACTACTAAGTGGGGCACCTATGCCTACAAAAGATGTCATTTGGATTGTCTAATGTCGGAGCCACTTTTCAAAGGGCGATGGACATGACATTCAAGGGGTTGATCAATAAAATAGTACTGATATATCTTGATGATATCACTATGTTCTCTAAAAACATAGTAAATCACCTCTTTCATCTGAGACAAGTATTTCAAAGATGTAGGATATTTGGGGTATCATTAAATCCCAAAAAATGCATATTCTTAGCTCATGAAGCCAAGCACCTTGGCCATATTGTGTCAAATGAGGGATTGACGATTTACCTAGAGAGAGTTAAAGTAATTCAAGCATTACCATTGCCAAGTCATAAGAAGGATCTTCAAATATTTCTAGGAAGAATCAATTTTGTCTATAGGTTTGTGCCAAATTTTGTCACTCTTGTGAAGCCAATAAAGTTGATGTTGAAGAAGAGCATGACATTCGTGTG
The DNA here is from genome assembly GCA_018340775.1 of Taxus wallichiana var. yunnanensis. Lineage (NCBI taxonomy): Eukaryota > Viridiplantae > Streptophyta > Pinopsida > Cupressales > Taxaceae > Taxus > Taxus wallichiana. The sequence continues at coordinate 671,230,355 of CM031234.1, forward strand.
GATAATTGAGGGAAAGAAATATTTGAATCCATAAAAGATGATATATCTAAAGCTCTAACTCTCGTCAATCTAGACTTCTCCAAGGACTTCATGCTTTATGGCTTTGGTGATGGGGACACAATTTCTGCAATCCTAGTGAAACAAAACAAAGAGGGTTTCGAACAACCAGCTTTCCTTAGTCAACCAAATTTTGTAGGACTATAAATTGAAATACTCTTTCATCAAGAAACATGTCCTTGTAGTGATTAGAAGCTTGAAGAAGTTCAAGTACCTAGTTTCAAATATCAAGATCCAATTTTTGGTCTCTCATATAGGAGTGAAGGATTTATTTTTGAACATAGATATGAACAAGAAACACGCATGATGCATCACTTGCATAATGGAATATGATATTGAAATCAAAGTGACCAATCTAGTTCATGGAAAAGGTTTGTGTGAGCAACTCACTTCCAAACAACAAGTTGAGTCAACAGATGAAGAAGAGGTTTTCCTACTATTACGTAATGAGTAATGGTAACCAAATGACAATACTCCCATTCCATATTGACTCCAAAATTTGTGCATTATCTCCAACCAGCTGCATGCCCTCCGTAAAGGAGCAAAGCGAAGAGAAGATACTTTAGACTACAGCTCATTCCTCATTGATCTTGTTTTTTTTAAAAGGGACATCAATGGAGTCCTATTGAGATGTATTAGGACAAGTCAAGTTGAGAAGACATTACATGAGTTTCATGAAAAGGAATCAGAGGCCACTTTTCTCCATGAGTAACATCTCTCAAAATCTTGAAGATGATTGCTATTGGCCTACGGTGTTTAATGATTGCTACTCATGGATAAAAATGCAAGAAATAGGCATTCTTCATAGGGAAGGAAAGGTTAGAAGCCCCGCCCCTTCATCTAATTTCATTGGATCAACCATTTATGCAATGGGGATTAGAATTAATTGGCATCATCAATCCAAATTCAAGCCAAGGCCACAAGTGGAATCTCACAACAATAGACTATTTCACCAAGTGGACCAAGGTTGTAGCGAAAAGAAACAAACAATTCTAGGATATTTTACTTCTATAAAGTGATAGTGACTAGGTTCAGAATACCAGCCACTATCATATCATCTAATGCCTTGGCATTCCTAGGTTCCAAAATCAAAAATGGGCTTTCAAGAATGGAACCTACTTGAGCACCTCTTCAAACTATTACCTGCAGGGTAATGGGCAGGAAGAGTCCACAAATAAGAATTTGCTAAGGATCATCAAAAGGACTCTAGATGAAAATCAAAGGACATGGCATACCAAGCTCAAATCAGCATTATGGGCTGACAGGATCACACCAAAGAGGTCAAAGGTAATTCTCCTTACAATAGTCTATGGGAAAGAAGTAGTGTTACCTATATCATTAGAACTGCTCGCATTAGAACTCATGAAGTAGTTGGAGTTGTCTAAATTTGAATCAATGGAGGCTTGGTATGTAGAGCTGATGGAATTGGAAGAGATCAGGGAACATGTAGTTCAAACAATGGAAAAGGATCAAGCCTTAATTAAGAGATGGTTTGAAAAGAAATCAAGAGCAAGGACCTTTCAGGAAGGGGACTTAGTTCTGAAGTGGGATGTAGATCAAGAAAAACCAGGAAGGCATTCCAAGTTTGATGCCATTTAGAGTGGCCCCTACATGGTCATAGGATGTAAGAGTAGCAATTCCTTCTAATTGTCACAATTTGATGAAGAGGAACTTCTAATTACGATTAATGGGATCTATCTTAAACATTGCTACTAAAAGGGAAGGTTTCACCCTTGTAAATATTAGCCTAGGATTTTAATTCCTCTAAGTGCATGTGCACATTATCTTGTTGTAGTTTAGGTTTTAGTTTCCCTATGTGCTACGTAAAAATGTTTTTTTGCTCCAAGATTGCATCAAAATGCAGCTCAAGATACCTACACCCATTTCTAGGTCGGGTGAAAACTCCAGTTAAGAAAATTTTCTACTCTAAGAAATGTAACCTTCAATATTTTCTTATGATAAGTGAGAGTGGGGTCGAGAGTACAAGCTTCGAGTTCATAGTTCAAGTGTAAGATCAATGAAAGGCTATCATTCATGACTTTATACCCAATGGATAATTCAAGGCTACTTGTCTCTTCACCTAAAGCAAGAAGGTGATCTCACGAGTCACCAAATTGTTATCCAATTTTGCCTTCCAGGGAAAACTTGATCAAACACGACCTCGTATAGATGAAAATCAAAGAATCGGTGCAGTCTTGCGAGCTCACATTTGATCCCAAATCAAGGGGCATGTAGGATCAATAATGGACGAGAAAGGTGGTTAAACGGGGTCAAACAACATTAAAGGAGATCAATATCTCATCGTGAGAAAATTGGAGAAAGTAATCGAAGTTTCCAAGCTTCACATATGATTTTGGAGTAAAGCTATGGACTCATAGAAAGAACCACATGTCATCTTGGCGTAACTCCAAAAGGCATGACAAAATAGAGACCCTAAATGAGTGCAAAGCTTCCACATGTCAAGGGCCTGAGAAAGTGGAACCACTCATTGAAAATTCTAAATAGGGGAAGGCCAGCGGAAGGTGCCACATGTCTCCTCATCACAACTTCAAAGATGCAAAAGAAGTGGGGCCCCCAAATGAGTGCAAAGCTTCCACGTGTCTAGGGTCCAACATAGTTTCTCCTAGATAGGAAGAAGGGAGTTATTCAAAACATAAGGAAATAGAGCAGGCCCAAATTGGAAAAATACAACAGAGTCGCCAAGCCTCCACATGCCTCATCGACGCAATTTCAAAGGAAATTCCCAAATGAGCGTGGATCCTCCACATGTCTAGGGTCCAAAATGGTGGAACTAGTCGTCGAAAAGTCGAGGCAAAGCCACACAATAGTGGAATCCTCCACGTGTCATCTCTCCACAACTTTAAAGGGAAAATCCTAAGCGGGTTCTCAAACAAGTGCAGTTTCGCCACATGGTCGAGTCCCGACAAAGTTGCACCATCTCGTTGAAAAGTGCAACCATCAAAGGCAATCCTCCATGTGTCTCTTTGGTGTAACTTCAAAGGTAATGTTTGCATGTGGAGCCTCTTTTTGTTCTTCTCAAATCAGTATTGAAGTGTGGAGTTTGACTCAAGAAGATGAAATTTCATCACCATTTCTTTTCCAGCCATGGGAAGATGAAAGGTCATGATAGTTTCTTTTTTAGCCATGGGAAACCGAAGGTCATGACTTTCAAACTTCTAGGGTCGGCTTTTGGATTTCTTAAATGATTGTAATCCTATTGTTATCACCGAATCACAAAGCACCCTTATGTTTACAAAAGTGCATATATTTGACCTCACACAGTGATTGGATAACATGGGTACTATCTTCAAGTTTTGGGACTTGCTACTTGAGATAGACCTCCAGAGAAAGTTGGTTCTTGCTCCCTAAACTACCTTACAATATACTCTAATGCAAGTAAAATTATCTTTCCTAATCTAAATTTCCAAGGGACCAGGAGGGAAAATGCATGAAAATGAAAGCCTACACTAAAGCAATGATACACCAAAAAAGGAGAGGATGTGAGAGTATTCTTCCAATGTGTGAGATACAAAAGCAAAGCGCACACTAGAAGGGGTGATGAAATTTCTCCAAAATCTAGCAAAATGAATTCACAACAACATTTCAAACATACACAATGATAATGGATCCTCGCAAGAACATAAAAATAGCCACAATATTATTGTAATCAAGGTTGAAGGGGAAAAAGAATGCAAGAAAACATAGCAAGGGAAGATGCATCCACAAACTTGTATGTTATTTCTTCATGATATGCATAGTTCAATCTATTACAAGATAAGGGCCTAGATCACCATATAAGGAGTCCAATACAAGGGCCTGCATAAAGATATTGGCTTTACAAAGCAATTTTGACAGAGCTTTGCAACAAGAAAAATCTTAATATAATGAGCCCAACACTCAAATTTACATAAAAATGAGAAGAGAGAGAATGGGAAATGGAAATCCCAAAATCTATCCTTCAACCATTTTTAAGAGCCATTAAATGGAGTAAAATGATTGTATATTACTTGCAAAAGGCTCCTATATTGTCCCAAGTGCTGCATCAAAGAAGGAATGATGACCATGCCTCTTAATTGCATTCCCAACTACCGATAAAACACTGTATCAAGAACATGGAAACATTTTATGAAAAAATCCCCATTAGTTTCTCATAAATAAATAATTTATTAATTTATATACATTGGACTCAGAGCCATGATTCCAATGGTACCAATTTTGTGATTTTGTTGAGAAATGCAAAAATTATGGCCTTCTCGAGTGCAAGTGCAGCTATTTTGGGTCCTGGCAGCGTTTTTCATTTTGACGGGAATGAGCATTGATCGATCGAGCCAAATATTTTTATTTTATTTAAATATATTTACCCTCATTAAAATTAATAAATCCATTCTTTTTGGCGTATAGGATGTCGTGCTCGCTTTCAAAAAGTCCAATCAAAAGTTATGGCCGTTTGAAGTTTTGGGAGTCAAATGTTGACTTTTCCTTTGACTTGCGAGTATTGCAGAAAAATTGGGTCCACATGTCCTAGCTATCCCAAACACATTCTTCTACATCGGCTGATTTGGGATTCCTTGTCCCGATTGTCCCGTGATGAAAATCTCTGCACCACCCGCAATAGACTCGACTTATGGAAAATCACCCAATTCTCATCCTACGCGTACTTTTTCCTAGCTATCGCAAACCGTGTAGAACAAACACTTCCACTTTTTTTGATTTTCACTGCCTGCGGCCATTTTAGATTTTCACGTCATGCACCTTCTGAAGTCCCAACTATCCCGCAGACCGCCTGGGATAAAAAGTTCTGAATTTTCCAATTTATTTGTATTTCAGCCATGAACTTGGTACGACGAACCTTGGTACGATCCGCAGCCTTTAAACCTGCAATGCTTTAAAACAAGCCTGTGACTTCATTTTTTGCATTTTTTAATTTTTTCTAACTCGTTGGGATTTTTTCTTGGATGGGAGAGTTAGAGAGAAGCCAAAGGGGGCCCCAAAACATGATTTTGGGCATTGAATCAATCTACTTGCTTGGGACTCAAGAATTTGATGCATGTTATCAAAATTTACCTCGAGGGGTGAATTTTGGATAACAGTTACATTCGGGGTTGCCACTCATGTATTGGGTAGAAGTGGTGAGCACAACTATTTATCTGATTAATAGAGGACCCTCTATGGCTTTGGATGGAGGTACACCTAAGGAGGCTTGGTCTAGTAAGAAAATTGATTACTCATTTCTTAGAGTATTTGGATGTGAGGTATTTGTTCACATTGTTAAAGATGATAGGACCAAGTTAGAGGCTAAGTATGAGAAATACACCTTTTGTTAGATATGGTGAGGATGATGACTTTGGTTTCCGTGTTTGGAGTCTTAAAGACAAGAAAATATTTTGTTCTACGAATATTGTCTTTAATGAAAAATTCATGTATAAAGATCGATTACAGAACAAAAAGAGGAATGAAAGATAGAATACACAATGTTAGAGGACATTCTATACAAAGAAGACATCCAAGGGGCCATTCAGTGCAACATGTTCCGACATAGCCAGTTCAGCAACATACTCATTAGGAACCCCAAACTCCTAAGGTGAGAAGGTATTCTAGGGTAAGAAGGGATCCCGAACAATTTACTCCATATTTGAATTATTTATTGCTCACCGACAAAGGAGAGGAAATGTGCTTTGAGGAAGTAGTGCAGTGGATGCTAGGAAGAAGTGGGAGTAGGCCACATATGAAGAGCATACATCTCTTACGGAAAACTAGAGTTGGGATCTGTGGAGCTATGTAAGGGCAAGAGAGAATTGCATAATAAGTGGGTGCATAGAATCAAAGAGGAAGATGGAGACAGGGAAAGATACAAGGCCGGTTGGTGGTCAATGGATTTACACGAAGAAAGGTATAGACTTTGATAAAAAAATTCTCTTGTTGTTAAAATGACTTCTATTAGAATTGTTCTTGGTTTAGTAGTAGTAGAAGACCTACATAGAGTAGTTGGATGTGAAGACCGCATTCCTTCATGGTGAGTTGGAGTAGGAATTGTATATGCAGGATCCATAGGGTTATGAGGTCAAAGGGAGGGAGAGGTTAGCGTGAAAATTGAAGAAGACCTTGTATGGCCTGAAACAAGCTCCATGAAAGTGGTACAAGAAATTTGACAGCTTTTATACAAGAGCAGGGTTATTCCAGTGTCACTCATACCACCGCGTGTACATAAAGAAGTTTAGTGATGGTATATATATTATTCTGTGTCTATATGTGGATGATATGCTTGTTACATGGAAGAACATGCATGAAATAAAGGTACTCAAGAAGAAGCTAGTGACTCCTTTGCTATGAAGGATTTGGGGGCAAAAAAACAAATCCTTGGTATGAGAATAAGTTGGAACAGGAAAGAGAGGAAGCTTGTGTTATCTTAAGAAGATGCTATAAAGAAGGTATTGAATAGGTTTAGTATGCAGGATGCTAAACCGGTTAGTACCCCTTTGGCAGATCACTTTAAATTTTCAAAGGAGTAGAGTCCCAAGACTAAGGAGGATAAAATCTAGATGTCTAGGTACTTTACTCATCGTGGTTCAGTAGCTTGATGTATGCTATGGTATGCATTAGGACTGAAATTTCCCATGCAATGGGAGCAATGAGTAGGTTTATGAGTGATCCAGTAGAGAGAACCGGTAGGAAGTGAAGTGGATCCTTCGGTATTTTAGAGGGACCATGGGAGCAACATTGTGTTTCGATGGATCGGACACTACATTGTGTGGTTATGTAGATTCGACATGGCAGGATATTTGGACAAAGCAGGAGGAGCACCACCACGGTTATATATTTATGGTTGGTGATACAATAATGAGTTGGATTTCATGGTTACAAAAGGTTTTGGCTTTTTTAACCACATAGATTGAGTATGTTGCTGCCGAGAGAGGCAAGCAAGGAGATGATTTGGCTACAATAGTTTCTTGATGTGTTGGGTCATAAATAGGAAGTTGGGATACTACACAATGATATTTAGAGTGTTATTCAATTAACGAATAATTTTTTTTTCACTCTAGGACAAAGAACATTTATCTAATATATCATTTCATCGGGAAGCCTTGGAAGAAGATAAATTGAAGCTAGAAAATATTCATACCACCACAATCCCGTGGATATGATGACTAAGGTGGTCACAAGGGAGAAGTTGAAGTTGTGTTCAACTTTGATTGGCCTTCATGGTTAATAATGAAGGGTTGAGAATCTTTCTCAAGAGGAAAAGTCTCCAAGTAGGAGATTGTTGGGGTGTGGAGCTTGCTTTTGGTCTTCTCAAATCAGTATTGAAGTGTCGAGTTTGAATTGGGAAGATGAAAGGTCATGACCATTTATTTTCAAGCCATGGGACGATAATAGGCCGTGAAAATTTATTTTCCAGCCATGGGAAGATGAAAGGTTATCAATTTCAAACTTCTAGGGCTGGCTTTTGGACTTCTTAAAGGATTGTAATCCTATAAATAGAGGTGTTAGGGTACATTGAATATATCTTGTGTGTTCAAGAGGTCTTGAGTCTTAGAGATCAAGAGGTGATCAAGAGTGATCAATGTTAAGCAATTGGGTGTCAATTTTGGTTTATATGTGGTTTAACATCTTTGAAATTTTGTTGTGAGTTCATAACTGAGAGAAGAATGTGAGAGTTGTTTTACTCTTATTGATAGTAAAATCTAAGAAAGTTCTTGCTTTGGACGTAGCACAAATTGGGTGAACCACATTAAATCTTGTCTTGTCTTTTTTTGTGCATTATTTATTTATGTTGTTATATTTCACATGTATACTTCTCGCTATATATTTTCCTCTTTGTGCTTTGAGGAATTGTTTCCACATATTTGTTCTCTAATTCCTAACAAGTAAGACCCAAAAGGCAGATCCCAAATGTGTGCAAAACCTCCACATGTCTAGGGCAAGATGTAGTGCTCCGCCTAATAGGAGGGACTTAGCCAAAACATAATATAATAGAGTAGACCCGTGGATGATGCCAAGTGTCTAATCGACGCAACTTCAAGAGTGAAAAGGGGGATGTAAAATCTTAAGATCCATGGGGTTACCACATGGGTCTTGCATGGATAAACTATTTTGAGTATTGTGAGCCTGCATTAAATGCCCGACCCTGACCTTCAGATAACCATATCTTTTGACTGGAAGCTTGGATTTGAGCGGGAGAGGACCTTTTGGAAAGCTCTTGAAGTCTTCTACTCACCTACCCCCATAATTAAAAATACAGTCTACCATTTCTAAGGGTGTCAGGCTTCTCACCTTCCACTATAATGAAGTATGGGCTTCCTATCTTTCCCAACAAGGACCAATAATGGAGGCATTGGTTTTACAGTAGAACCCATCATTGTTATAGGTGAATTCATTACCTTCTTGAGGTGGTTGAGCAAGAAATTAGATTTCCTCTATCTCTTCCTCTAATTCTTCTTATATATTTTGAGGAGGGGCATTTTTCTAGTGGTTGGACATTTTTGTTTTGCACCCTCCCTTCTTCTCTTTTTGAAAGTGGATTTGTGGAACTCAAACCTCCCATTCAAACTGTAAATGCAATCTTTCCTCTTGGCCATTGTAATGGACTATATAAAATATTTGGAGCAATAGTATAAGTCTATGGATGATTTTAACCCTCTCTTATGTTCATTGTATCTTCCTAATCTCTCATTGCAATCTTGGTTATTTGTACATGATGGTTGTATTACATTTTTGATGGTTTGTGTTTAATGGCAAAGCAAGTGTTCAACATTCCTTTGGTGCATCACCCTTGTTAGTTTAGGTTTTATTTCTTGCATCTCCTTAACCCTATCTCTTTGGTAAGTTAGATTAGGTTTTAGAGTAGATCCTCTGTAAAATGAATGTGTGCACCTGAACAAAGGAATAGGAACTGACCTTCATCCAAAGAGCTCTCCCAATTCGTAAAGTCCCACACTTTGGGAGAATCTCCATGTTATGCAATCACACTGAGAGTCTCAACCCATCGAGTTACAGAAATTTAGTGGAGTTGTGATTATGTACTAAAATTATTCAAAAAATATATAAATGGAATCTTTCTGCGATGTGCTGATTTTTATAGAATTCAACAATTATTATCTAAATTCCATGATGGACCTACATGAGGTAATTTTTTAGACGTACCACAACCTTCAAAATTATGAAAGCTAGTTACTATTGGCCCAACATATTCAAATACCATTTCTAATGGATAAAAAAGTTTAAGAAATGTATTTTCTTTCTTTGGAAAGAGCATTTAGCCTCACCGCCCCTACAACCTATTTTAGTGGATCAACCTTTCATGCAGTGGGGTCTTGACTTTATTGGCATGATAAAACCACCTTCATCAAAATGGCATAAGTGAATTTTGACTACTACATATTACTTTACATGCTGGAATGAAGCAATAGCCTTGAAAGATGCTAATGAAACTTCGATATTATCCTTTTATAAAGGTATAGTTTATAGATTTGGTGTTCCAGCAACTATCATTTCAGATAATGCCTTAGCATTTCTTAGCACAAAGGAAAAAAATTGGGATGTGATCTAGGAAATTTATTTAAGTACGTCATCTAATTATTACCCACAAGGTAATGGGTTAGTTTAAATTACTAACAAAAATCTTTTAACGATCCTTTTAAGAACACTAAAAGATAACTAGAGAGCTTGGCATATAATGTTGAATTCAACACTTTAGGCTAATAGAGTGACCCCTAAAAGATCAGCTGGTAATTCACCATACAAGCTTGTTTATGGAAGAGAGGAAAAAATGCATATTTCAGTTGAGTTACCTGTAAGAGATTTGCTACATCAAACAGAGCTACTTGAGAATGAACCATTACAAATTCATTATGTAGAATTTATGGAATTACAATATTTGAGAAATCAAGCTCATGTGAACATGGAAAAGAATCAGAAATAGATGAAGAAAACTTTTGATAAGAAGGCTAAGTTCAGAACCTTTAATGAAGGATACATTGTATTGAAATGGGGTTGATCGCGAAAAGTGAGGAAATCATACATAGTTCGATATAATGTAGAGTGTTCCTTATATGATTTCATCTTGTAAATAACATAATGCTTTTCATCTTCCAAGGTTGAATGGAGGAAAACCACCCATTCCTGTGAATGGTATGTTTCTTAAACACTGTTATTGAAAATCCTTCAATAAAGTACATTTGTTCACGTGATTTGGTTTACCAGATCCTTCCAAGTTTTAGTTCATTTTGAAGGGTTGGACCTTCGTAACGTAGATTATTATTACATGCTTTGGAATCCATGCCTAATGGACAAGAGCAAGGTACTGGTCTACAAGTTAGTAGGAAACTTTCCCCATAGCATCTTCGTAAATGTTGACATTTTACACTTGTGTAAAAATTGGCAACTCGAAACTTTGTTATGATGGATGGCATTGATGAAATGAACCTAATCTAGGGATATTCATTAACTTTAATATTTTTTCTACTGGATTAATTAATGAATACATGGAATGTGTAACTATGTGTGTTGTTACAAAATGTAACAAATCACATAGTCTGCAATTTCATGATTATTTTCAACAAAAGAACACAAAGCCCTAAACGATGATATGTAATCCTCGATGAATATTGATAATACAAAATAGAGGAAGTGTTAAGTTGTGGAACAACAATCATAGTTGCAGATTACGGTAGTCGAGATTCATTGCTAAAGTTACTGTATTTTAAATTTCTTTCCTTCGTGATTAAATACATTCAATTATGTTATTGAGTTGTTTAATTCATTATACAATCCATATAAAATTCTTAACTAGAGAAGGAAATACACAACTCAGTTTCAGAATTTAATGTTTTATTTATTAGGAATTTCAAATGTTCCCACACAAGCCATGGGATGTAACTCAAAATTAAATTACAACTACTAAATTAAGAGGTACATATGCATGAAAAAGAAAATAAAGGAGTATGAAAGAACCCATCATTTCCTTGGGTTTCTTTCATTTCGGTTGATGCATTTCCAGCTCCAACTTTGCTCCATCTTCATCCTTGCTTCTTAGCAAATGGCACTGTACTTGAAAATAAGAAAAGGAAAGATTGTCAATTTTGAGCTCAGGGTTGATCCATATTCCTATACTATCCAATAAAATGTCCCACTTTTTGGTATGGTTTGTACCTTAGTAAACATGAATTTTCGCTTTAATTAATTTTCTAAAGTTAATAGCCACAAAACCATACACATTCATGAAATTCTACAAACTAACGAAATGTTGTGTTTAGAGTGTAGAATACATGTATATTTTTTAAAAAATATTTGGCAAAAAAATATAGTATTTTTTTAAATTTTATTCATATGTTGTTTCTTATGTTATTAAAGAGGAATGACTGTCCCTCGGTGGTTTTTTAAAATGAAAACTTATCTTTTCACTATGAAATTTTAGATATATGTTCAAGATTATAATTTTGACGCTGTCAAAATTTCATATTTTTTGACTTATATTTTTTTAATTAATTATTTAGTAACTATATTTTAAAATAAATGGCGTCCATATTTCAATGCCAATAACTTTTAATATTTATATCGAAATTAATTTTTTTCACAGGTAAGAAGAAGAATTCAACAAATACTAAGTATTTGTTTTTCAATTTTTTTGATATATTGTATTCTTTTTCAAATTTGGTTGATTGTGTACTATTGATTGTCCTAAAATACCATATGTTAGTAAAAATTAAAAAATAAATAGCAAAACATATTTTTAAAAATGAAAATTACATTTTTAGAAAGCCAATAAAAATATGAATTTTGTGTCAAAATTTTGTAAGTTAACTATTTCGTTTACCACCGATTACATGGCATCCGAATGGCAGATTTTGGCTCACAATTGTCCCCCAAAAGGATTTGGAGCCAAAATGTGCCATTTGGGCGCCACGTCACTGCCACTCAATTTAATTTAATTTTTATGTTTTAAATTTAATTTTTTACATATTTTTTGTGTTTTAAAGTAAGTGTGTTTTTTTAAAATTGTTTTTAACCAAAAATATGTAATATTAAATTAGAAAAGTTGTTTTACATATTAAATATAAATTCTATTAAATTTAGAAAAGTTGTTTTAAAGTTATAGAAAACTAAAATTAAAAATAACATAATTTCTACTGAGATTTGTATATAAATAGAGTTGCATGCATGCATGCACATATAGTTTTGTATCAAGTTTACTCTTACACATTCAGATCAATCTATCACGATTTATGTGTGCAGGTGAAATTTTTCGAAGTGGATGAATCATGGGAAATGCAAAGAATGAGAAACAAAAATATACCGAGGAAGAGAATGCAGAGAAGAATGCTAGAAGATCTGTTCGTAGGAGGGCACAAAGAGAGAGAGAGAAGACACAACAAGTGAAAGACAACGCTGCAAAAATTGGTACATATGTATAGAAACCCTTGATAGATCCTAATTTTTTTTTTAGTTCTAAGGTTTAAATATGATAATTTATGTTTTTTAGATTGCGTAAAGGCAAGGGTTTTGATAGGATCCCATGTGTATGTTTATGGACACAGATCATGATGCGCAACATTATGCTGAAGTGATATCAAAAGTTATGGAATTACTTCCCAAAAAGAATGTGAAACACTTGGTGAAGATGGATTTACAAAAATTAAAAGAATTTTCCGAACAAGAACCACTATCACGAAAGAAAACAACAAAAAGTGTAGAGATAGTATATGGTGAATTTGTTAATTTGACTACAGTTGCTAGAGCACATTTGTTGGTTACATTCTTATATCATGTTTTTTTTTTTATTATTGGCAAATAGTTTTTTGAAAGGGACTATACCCTTGAGAACAAAAGAAGGCCTAAGAGCCGGAATAAGAGTGAGAATCAGAGAGAATGGATCAAGATCCGAGTGTTACAATGAAGCTCGAAGTAGCCCAGAAATAGCTACTCAAACGAGACAAAACAACAAAATTACTGCAAAAAAGTAGTAAAGAGACCGCAAAAAACAAGCAAAAAAACAAACAGAAGCAGCAGAAGCAACCAATACTACTTCTTGGTAGCTTTGTCGATGCTGGTCTTGACTCTCTTCCAGTGCGAAACATACCCAAAGTTGTCATGTGGGCAGCATCAGTTTTATCAAGCTCCTCAATGGTTCTTTTGCTCTCTTTTTCGTTGCCCCAAAGTGTAGCCGGGACACCGCTGAGGTTGGAAACACTTTTGGCATGACCCTCAATGAACTCCTCAATTCCCTAAGGGCGGAAATGATGTAATCATGTCTAGTTTTGGCCATCCCTAAGCGGGAGTCTAAGGAGGTCAGCTTCTTATAAATGTCCTCAATCTGACTGCTATCAATGTTCCCCTCCCCCTCCATGCTTTTCTTGCCTTTCTGTTTAGCCAGTTTCTTGACCTCATCCTTCAACAGTTTCATCTCAGCCTCTAAGGCCTCCAACCTCTTTGAAGAGCTATCCAACTGCACTTCCTGGGACTAAGCACTGCATGCGATATTCGAAGATCATGTGCAATCTCTAGTTCGAAGGCTCCTTCTCCACAAAGAAGCCTCATGGTTGAGCTTCCGGAGGCCCTAGTGATGTGTCTTTTAGAGGTAGAGGTGAGGTGGGTGGCGGGAGCAGTAGCAGGGGGAATGGATGGAGAAGCTAGAACAATGGCCGGGGGTGACAAAGAACGGTGACAGGGGCAGCAGGAGAAACAGGGCTGACAGCAGCATAGCCCATCAAAGGGGTAGTCGGGCTAGGAGAGGAAGGAAGTCCAGGGTATTTTAGAAGGCAACATTTATGAATCAACAAAATAAGTCCTTGATGCAAGGGAACCACCCGGGTGTGCTTCTGAAACTCCAAAATGGAGCATTCAAGGGAGTTCAGCAGATAATGGGGAAAGCAAACCAATCGATTCCTACGGAAGTGGTTTAGAAAGATAAGATGTTTAGCAGGGATAGTGACAAACCTACCTTCCAAGGAGATGAATCGAATCATCATGCGAGTAACCTCATCATAGGGTGGAGGAATTGAGCTGACAAGCAGGCCCACTGTACCAAATGTGAGCTTCTCAGATCCCTCCACAAATCTTCTTTCTTCAGCATCTCTATCAACCCTTTTGTTGAAGAAGCGGTATCCCTCCAAACAAAGACCGGTCGCTTCAGCAATAAGATCTTCATTGACCAATATCTTCTGTCCCCCGTAGTCGACAGTCCGCTCCTTCCATTCCTTAGCAAAACGCACAGAAATGCTTTGGTCATGTCCCTGCACCTTTTCCATGAAGTTGGTGAAGCCACCTTTGCTGAGAATGTTCCAAAGCTCGATATTTTCCTTCCAGTCGGGGTCCGCGCATGGCTCAATTTGGCAGGGAGGTCCTCCCATCTTCTCTGTGAAAGACTGATTACAACAATTTCCCAGATGCCTGTGTGCGTAGAGACCTGTCCGCTTCTTGCTATTGTAAACCGCACAAAACTGGAAACTATAGCCGTTGCTCTTCCCACGAACGGCTGCGTGACTGCTGAACTGAGCCTGCGGGAAGTCACGTGTGTGAGTAGCTCTCTCTCTGTCAACAATCACATAACAACTTCCATCGGTTTCCGAGGAGCTATGAATCTGGATTTTAACAGCTGTAGTACATCCCGCATGCGCGATTTTCAAATCAACATAACTCCAATTGGAGTTCCCCAAATAATTCTTACTATCATGAATATTTGATATTATTTGCATCATCATATTCATTAAAGCAACACGTGTGAGAGTGTTATTGATGCTGATCTTCATCCAAAGATTATGTCTCATCTCTAGGGATTGCTTGCGTATAGAAGTCCGCATGAATGCTGTTGTGGAGCTGATTAGGGATGTTGTTATTATCCCAGACGGTGAAATTAACATTAATGCCATAATTGGCCAGCGCATCCGCCAATTTATTGCCCTCTCTGTAAGTATGCCTGATTCTGATGTTATTGAAAGTATGACTGATGCTTATGGACTCAGAGATAAAATCCTTAATACTCCAACTAGGAGATGAGGACTGATTAAGAAGTTTAATGATATTAAGGGAGTCCCCTTCAACAACTAGGTTCTGAATATTCTTAGCCTGGGCAACTCTCAAGCCCCAGAGAGCAGATAATGCTTCAGCAAAATGATTAGTTTGAACTCCCATTTTTCCAGCATATGCAGCAATCAGATTACCATTATGATCCCGTATTGCTCCTCCTCCTGCCGCTGTCCCAGGGTTTCCCTTAGAGGCCCCATCAAAGTTCAACTTGTACCAATTAGAATCAGGAGGATGCCATTTGATCGAAGATCTATCAATACTATTCCCGGGATTGCTCCAATTTCCAATCTGCCAATTGGATAAGATGTACTCTTCATTCTCAGGATAACTCTTGTTCTTGGGAGGTTTAAATCTGGCAATATCCTCTTTAATACCATTAGAAATTTTGCCAATACTGAGTTTATAGTTTTGCTTCTTATTTCTGAAAATGATATCATTTCTGTCCTTCCAAATCCTCCAGATTAAATGTGGGATAGCCAATTTCCAGATCCTTTTGATAACACAATGTCTGAAGGGTGGGTTCCATTGATTCCATAGCTTATATCATGTTGATATGAGGGAAACATTAGAATTGTTAGGTGTTGATTTTGGACAGAAAAATTCAAAACGTGTAGAAGAAGAATTTTTGGGAATGTTTTTAAAGGAATAAGTTCTTTGGGTACAAAAACTAGGTATGCTTGATAAGAGTATTTCTCGTAGAGCAATATTAACTTCAGTTGTAAGTGAAGATACAACAAAGAATCGTCATGTTACCGTCATTGTCAAGGCATTGGGTTTATCTAGAAAGACGGTTAGCGAGGATGCAAAAAGGAGGAAGACATTGGATGACTCTACTATGGAAGGAAATTGGGCACTAATGTGTAGAAATCCATGTTCTGATAAAATAGAGGATAATATTGTGAAGATAGTTTCTGATTTTTGGACTGAGAGGACTCATCCTTCTCCGAATGTGAGGGATGTTTTAAAACATAGGGTAACTCGCAATAACTATGACGAACATATAAAACATTGGCTTGAAATAACTCAACATGAGATGTACATAAAGTTTACAGAAGAAAATCCAGATGTTAAGATTGGACAACGAATGTTTGAAAATTTGAAGCCTTGGTATGTGCGAGCTGATAAAGTCCTTGACACATGTTGTTGTCGCTATCACGTTGAGTTTGATTATCACTATCAGGTACATAAAAATTTATAGATTCAATGTATATATATTTTGAGGCGTGCTTTCATTTATATCTATATATTTAAAATTTGTTTAAATATCATTTTTTGAGACATGTGATTTAAAATTAATGTATTTCAAAATCTATGCTTTTTTCAGGTGTATAGAAAGTTACAAGAAGAAATTACCCCACCTACACGTGTCATTGAATTCATAACTTCAATTATTTGCAACGTATCTGATGATCATGTTGATGATCGTATGACTTGCATCAAAGGTGTCTGTGACAAGTGTGGGGACTTGAAATTATTGCCAAAAACAAATGAAGATTTGGACACAGTTAACCTGGTTGCTTGCAAGAGGTGATATATATAAATTTATGTTTTTAAATTTGGATGTTAGATTTTATTTTGATTTTTATTTTACTGCAAATGAATACATGACAATTTGTCCATGTTATGAATTGATTTTGTAGGTTCAAATACATAAAATATTCAACAAGGCTTGGAAAAGATGCAACCAGGTTGGATTTGGTAGAAGAGGAAATCCCCATTGCTACATTCATGCAAAGTTTCCAAAGTTTAATTAGTCCGTACATCAAACATTCTCACTATTCAAAGTGGCAGGCTACACAATTCAAGACTAATAGGGACACATTCCCTATTGGTTCCATATTGTCCATGGTTGATTTTGCTTTGAGAATTACTCATTTTCTCATCAAAAAGAAATTCAAACACAGATATCATCATCGACTGTGTTACTATCATGGTTCAAGTATTTTATAGGCATGCACAATTGGATTTGGATGGGGTTGAAAGTACATATGTGAATCGAATGATCAAGAAGGAGTATCACTTCTATATAAGTGATGACAAAGAACATGACACCCACTTTGTGCAACATTGTTTTGGTTTGTTCTTTCAATATCTTCATCAACGAGGAATACAAATAGATCACCATTTTGTTTGGTCAGATGGTTGCTCATCACAATTCAAATCCTCTTGCCCTTTCTTTGCACTCAGTCGTTATCATCGTCATCACAAAATTCCTCATTTATGGAGTTTTTTTAGAGTGGTCATGGGAAGGGAGAACACGATGGTGTGGGTGTATGCATCAAACGTGCTCTAAAGAAACAAAGCTTTGATTATGAGGGAGATCGATTGATTGATGCCCACACCGTTGTTGAATGGTGTAAGAAACATTTTGCAGTTCAGGTTTTAACCTCACAGGCTTCAACATCACACACTTCAACCCCACACAGAGTATTTTGGGAGATAACAGGTACATGCACATTTAAAACATAGATATGTAAATCTTGATGTGATTTATTAAGTGAACTACAAGTTACTAACTTTAAACTTTTTTATTCTGATTTTTGTTGTTTGTTTTAAACTTTATTGATCTTTTGAGCATGATTAAATGAAGGTATTGATCGGAGGACAAAGTATGGATGTGAAAGGATTCCCAATTCTAGGTCTTTTCACTCTTTGAATACTATGGATAGTAATAACTCTGGACAATCTGTACAAGAGATTATTCTTGTTTTTGTTATGAATGCATGAACAAATCATATTCAGAGTGCAATAGTCAAAAACATGGGTATGTAGGTGAGTGGAAGCAAGTTCCTTTAGTTGTGGATGACACATATGGCTCAGATCATGATGATAGTTTTGAAGATGTGCCATTAATTTCAACTGATTATGACCACATATATGGGCTGGTTAAACAAGGTATGTTTTATTTGAAAGGATCAAGTATAATTTGATAATTAAATATATATGTATATAATTTATACTATACATCCGATCATTGAATGTTTCTTTGCATTTTGTTGTAGGAGATGTATTTGCAGTCATTGCTGAAGAAGCCAATATTGAGAAAGTGGAGTACTACTTGTTGCGTTGCACTGACGAGGAGAACAAAGCTAACATGTGAAATAACAAGTGAAGTGACAACATTTTTATTGGCTCGGTTGTAGTGCAGGGAACATACTTACAACAAGTGAAAGCCCTCCAAAGTGGGATTCACTTTGTTGATTACAAACCAGACAAAAAGGTGTATCATTACACCCATCACATAATTGCTACAGGGTTACAATTGCAGCAGGTGAAGACTACAAATAGTAAATGCAAAAAATGGAGACTAGATGTAGAAGACCATGAAAAACTTTTACAAGTCATTGAACAACGAGCAGAGCCACTTGGTATTATATAGAAGGACATGGAATAAATTACTAAACCTTGTTGGTAATAAACTATTAAGGTAGATAGCATTGTATTTTCTACTTGAAGGGACTATGGAGACCACTATACAATAAAGTTGTTTAATACTTGTGATTCTTACTTGTTGTGAGATGGTTTATGGTTTACAAGTATTGTGATATGGTTGTTACATGGAAGTATGTATGGTATAAAAATGATTTATTGACTCATGATAGGCTGATTATGGATCAATTGCAACATTACATTTTTCTCTGTGTCAACTAGAAATTCATGTTTTCCATAAATTTATGCGTTCAAACCTTGTCTTGTAAATGATGTTATTAAGTCTATCATTGACACTTTTTACGACAATTTGTTCTGCCTGCCTGGTTTGCCTTTATTTCTCATCGTCGAATTCGATCGAACTACGGTGCTTTGTTCTCCATTTCAATTTCCTTTTCCGCTCAGCAATATGTCTATTTCGGCATTAACATCGCACACATCACGTGCGATTGCTAGTTTATATTATTTAAACATGTGACCTAGGTGAGAGTTGATGATATTTTTTACGATTTAATTCAAATTAGAGAGGTTGTTTAGATGTTTGAGAGATATGTGCACAAACCATTTTTTGAGTGCATATTTAGGCAATTTAAATAATAGTGTGTTCAAGACAACTATATGGTGATTGTAAAATAAAATTTCCTTATTATTTATAGAAGTTCCGTATTGTACACTATTAATCACATGAATGAGAAACAAATTCAAATTTGTGTGAATGCTCCCTAAGTTCAATCATATGTTTATTATGGCTTAGTTAAATGCATTCATGGAGCATATAAGTGATTCGGTGGACGATTTTCTAACTTTTATATGGTATTAGAGCTCTCAATGGTTTTCTACTTTGTCTTAGTCTACCTTTATGCTTGTGTGCTTTGTTATGATTATTTTTTATATGTAATTTTTTTGTTCCATCGCCACCAAGACCATCTTCTTGAGATATTTCAAACCAAATCTCATTTATTACACTCAACATATCAGCTATTTCATGAGTATGTCTTAAAAGATATTTTTAAAAAGTGATTAAATCATTGAGTTGGCTTGGGTTTTCTAGAGCAACACATTTTTCTTTACTACTTTGATTTTATAATACCTTGAATGATCATTTATGCATGTATGTGTGTGTATGTGTATGTGTATGTGTATGTGTATGTGTATGTGTATGTAAATGTATGTGTGTATACACACACATATATGCATATACATATACATATATGTGTATATATATATGTACATATATATGCACGCACGCGCGCCCACACACAAACACACACAAGACCATTCAAGGCACTATCATCCATATCTTGGTTATCAAAATAGGTTGGAATGAATCTAGGGTGAGTTTAGGTTTCACTGGGAGTCACCGCTTTATTTTTCCCTAGAAGGAATAGAGATAATTTCTACAAGATCAATTGGATTTAAATTTAACCTAACACTCATCATGTCGTCCTCTTGGATTTAAATTGAGAGATGATACTAGGAAGTGTCATGCTTCTAGTTCTAACGTAAGTAAAGTTTGAGTCCGGCTTCATGATCAATGAGGATAAAGTTTGGTTCAAGTTCGCGAATGGATTAAGTTTGGAAAAACAAACATCTTTAAGTTCAAATAACAGAATTTTTTATCATTTTAATTTTCTAAAGAATTTTAAGTTCAAATAACAGAATTTTTAGCATGGTCTACAATTTTTATTCGTGATGTTGTGTATGTCTTATGTATGACTGAAACTCTCCCTAAAATAGCATTTGGGGAGAGCTGTGGACCAACACATAAGTTCAACATCTCTGAAATTCCACCAGTGGAAGCATGCCACTCATGCCTTTCCTCCTTTCTCTTGTAGCTCGTACCATTCTTGCAGACCTTCAATTATTGCAGACCTGTATTTTCATGAGCATGGTTTCACAAGGAAAGACAGTCCACTTTTTCATTGCTCACAGGTGATACAATTATTGCAGCATACAGAAGACATGGTTATCCTCACGAGGCAGTCACACTGTTTCACCATATGCAACAAATAGGCCTTCAAGCCAATCAGTTTACATTTGCCAACATGCTCTCAGTCTGTGGCAAAATGGGAGCTTTGGAACAGGGTATGGATATCCATCAAAGCATAAAGGATAGAGGAATTTTGTGAGATGTGGTTGCAAATGTCCTGGTAGACATGCAGGATATGCCCAAAATGGATTTGTTGAAAATGTGTTGTAATTACTTAGAAACATCCATGCAATTGCAATTGGCAGACGTAAAGCCAAATTCCACAACCTTTGTCGGCATCCTCCCTGCCTGTGCCAAAATGGGAGCTTTGTAACAGGGTATGGACATCCATGAAAGCATAATGGATAAAGGAATTTTGACTGATGTAGTTGCGACTGCCTGGTAGACATGTATGCAAAATGTGGAAGCATAGACAATATCTTTACATATTTAGCTAATTTTGCATGCCTTCAATAGGTCTGTATATTTCTCGCTAGTTCTGCATTTTCTCAATATTTCTTGAAATTTTGATTACTCCTGACCTGTATGTTGCCATTATTGTCCAATTTTGGTGGACTTATAATGATAATTATAACGACAATAAATTAACATGGAACGATTTTGTTGCAGGCATGATTAGGTATGTTTTTCGCACTGTCACGTGAAAGATTACATCTAGGTTGTCTTTGGTTTGGCAAACGATTTATTCAGGGCTTTTTTTATTTGATTGTGAATCCTGATACTGACGCTGCAAATTCATGTAATTCTCTGTTGGATCAAAAGAAAAGGCTGTCTTTCATTTGCAAATCTTATTTTTTTGAGTTCGGCTTGTCTGAATTGACATAAAAGGAAACTGGAGTAAACGTCTAATTTTCTTTAAATATTTTTGTCCTTCTAAAAATTGAAAAGTATCTTTGGTATTAGGTGCTCGGAATCTTTCAGCTTAGTGCCAAGATCTCCATTACATCAACTTTCCTATGGATTCAAATCATGCCTCCTCCCTCCAGTCTGGCCTTTGTAATTGGCATGAATTAAAACTGTCACTCGGCATGAATTTAAGTCTTTTTAATGTAACATTATGTGCAAGATTTACAAATCAATTTCTAATTACTTGTCCAACATGGGTAGGCTAGAATTTGAACCAAGGAACCATCACAATTTGTTGCAGGTATGATTGCTTATGTTGTTTACATTGTCCTATGCAAGATCACATCTATGTTTTCTTTGGTCTGTTCCAAGGCCTTTCCATTATTTGATATATCTTAATTTTGGTGCTGCAAATATAATTGACGCACGTATCCATCTGGAGCTGCCCACCAAAACTCAAGAGACAAAAATGAAAGATAAGGGGGTGTCTTATATTCACATCCATAATTGTAAATACACGTGTCTAAGACATATATCAAAATATATTACTAATACACGTGTCTAAGACATATATCAAAATATAATAATAATGTCTAGAATGAGTATGAATATATATACATGTCTAAAATCTCCAGAAGTATGTCAAAAATGTTTGAAATCTATAAAATATCACTTTAAGTCTTCTCCATGCACTAGGGCGAGTGCCGGGACCCCTCACTATGCTCTGCTTTCACCTGCATGTTAAAAAAGGAATATACATGTCATAAACTATATATAACATGTACCATATATTAAAATATATAAGCAAAATCTACAACAATTTCTTGATTAATTCAATACATTATATAACCGATATGTACAATTGATTACCTCGATGATCTGTCCTTTATCGGATGTTGGGAGTATCTACGCTACCCGTAGATCTCTCTCCGGTGTCCCCATAGATCCTGTGAAACAAAATAAATAAAATGTAAGAAGTTGATAAATAAGTTTTTTGAATAAAGTTCATTAATTTCTAACATTTCAATTTAGATTAAATATTAATTATATTAAAACACATGTATTTATACCTCTGCGGAATGCGTCTCCAAATGTATGGGATTGTCATCCATGACCTCAACACCAGAAAATATGTCGCCAACTAAGCCAAGTTGACTCAGACCCAGAACATCAAGATCCATGTTGTGCTCAGTCAAGAGCTGTGTGTATGTGACATGGGTAGATGGTGTGGGTTGTGAAGCTCCACACACTGGAGCAGAAGCCTAAACACAAAAGTACATGTTTAATTTTAATATTAATAAATTGTAAAGTAATGATCAATTAAAATAAATTTTAATTATATTAAAGGTTTAATTTTCACACACCGGACAAAATGTGCTTGAACATCGGTGTGACAATCCTAAATACACAGAAGTCTATCTATAAGCGGGCGTAGTACCCTGACTAGAAGATACACTCCCACTCTGCTCTATAAAATCTAAAACCCTCGATAGTGGAATGCTGCAATGCCGAGCAATCACCTCATACGCACGCAACAAGTCAGCAGCCATGATGCATCCTAGCCGACGTGCCTAAGCGGGATCTGTAACTAGCTCAAAGTCATCTAGGGAAATCAAAGATGCACGAGCGTATACCTCGTTGCGTGCATCACTGGTGCTACTAGCACCTCCACTGCTAGTATCACGTCTCTGAAGGTACTTGACCCACACGGTCAGAAGATATCAATTGGGTCTCATGAGCAATGCCAGCAAGACCCTCGATAGCAGCCTCATGTGCAATCATAACGATAGGTGCTGCGACATCCTGAAAGCCTGATAAGAATGGTTGTGGCCTTGGTACAAGCTGCCGCGTGTCAACAACTGCAGGAGCTCCCTCCTTTCTATATGCTTTCCTGTGGCTAATACGGCCACGCCCCTGCCCCAAATAACTAGGGATGTCTAAATAGTTCACCTTTAGGTTTAAGTGAACCTCAGCATGTAGCATCATTATGAAGTATAACGGTAATTGGTCATTATTTGGAAATTGGCCTTGAGAGGCCACAAATCTAGGATAAATCAAAGGGGCACATAAAGGACATGAACATTTGTTTACATAATATGCCCTTATTTTCCGTTTGTCTGCATAAAAACTCCAACAAGACCTCTTAATGACTTCCTTATCGGAAAGTTGTGATGTAATCACATTATAACCTACATCTCCCGAGACACTTGATTTTAGTGAATCCATAAAATTTTTATTGATTCGAGAATCAAATGGATTATATGTTTTCAAACTTGTCTCTATTCTATGAAGATCAACCAGTATTTTTTCACAATGGGCTTTATACTGCCCAACTGTAGTTGGATTTTCGAGAATAGATTGCAATTTTGCAATCTCTAAATCGGTCCTCTCAAACAAATTAGGAGTTCCAGAAGAAGCCATGACTGTAAAAAAAATGAAAGTAAAATTCTAATTAATAGTACTTTTAATTAAAAAAATTCCTAAGATATTCTCCTATATTAATGAAAACAGAAATATGAAATTTTCAAGCTTCAATGCAACTAATATAGAAAATAAATTACAAAATCAAATAAATTACATAAATTACAAATCACAATGATAACAAAATATACCAAGTGATGTTGCAGAGTTCAGAAATGAAAAGTTTTGAATACATTTAGATGATCTTAAAGTCAAAGCAATGTTTGTAGAAGAGAATGTAAGTTTACCTGGGCACAAACCATTATCAAAGCAGAACAATTGAGTGGGATTCACCTTTCCCTGGAACACAATTTTTGTGCATATGATACAGAATTAGCGCAATCAAATAGAACACCAATCCAATTTTAAACAACAAAACACATCGGTAAAAGACATGTCTAATGCATCTATATCTCCACATGTACAAGTTGACCACTTATGCATGCTTAAAAATCACAAAAACATTGAAATTATTTGTAATCTATTATTGATGTCATCACAGTGTTTGTATACAAAATCAGGGATAAATCAACTTTACATTTCAAGGAAGTTGTTTATTTCAAGGAAGCTGTTTAACTTTGGCATTATCTTATTTAACTCATATGACTGAAATTTCCGTCACATTTCCCATCCTTACTTCTGTCAACATTGTTTTTGATAGTGCCTTACAATATCACTACAATACATTATCTAAAACCTCTAGATGCTACTGGATACAAGAATATAATCTGAAAGTTCAGTGATATCATTAAAGCATGTGCTTCTCAAGTGTAGGCATACATGCAGCCAACGAGTTCTAGGAGGAAACTACTACCAACGAGTTCTTATTTATTTATATTTATATTATCTTATCTAGAAGCTTTGAAGCAGCCCTAAAGGCACATTAAAACAGATATTGCAGAAGAAATATGCAAAGCTTCCTAGCAGTGGCAGTAGTATTAAGGTTTGTGAAAATGGAATATCTCCATGATATGCATTATTCTGGCAGTGCACTCTGCAATCTCGGTTCCAATCAACAATTATGCCACTATTGGGATCTTAGTATGGCATAGGCAGCTGTGAGCTACACAATATACTCATTTTTCTAGAAACTAAAAAGATCCTTTATGTTACAATTTGCAACACATAAAAGAAGCCCTTCAAAAAAATACATTAAACAATGGGGGAAACCAAGAGGACCTTGGAAAAATGTACAGGTAACAACCATATGAATTCTTCCTTAGTCGTGGATCAAAGCTAATAGAAATAAAGCTAGATAAAATTAGCTTGAAACTACAGTATAATCGTCCATTGTAAAAAACAATTTTCTCTGAACCTGGTAAAAGAATACTTTTATTGTCTGATTGGACGTACATAATGGAAGGGTATAAATATTGCCTATTGCCCTCAGAGTTTCTCAAAGAGACCATTTACAAGTAACAAGGATGTAGCATACAAAACGGGGCAACCAATTACAAAGGAGGATTCATTTTCCCTTTTACAAGCAAGCTGATTGATTGCTATTGTTGAATCATGAACAGAAGAAGCTTACCAATGTCAAGTCCAAAAAATGGGGTCTGTGGAAAATATCTGGTGAGCACGAGTCAGGGGAAAGAAGCGAAGGAAGTTGGCATAAGCAGTCGAGACATCTCAATGTGGAGACTGCTGAATCTGCATCTGAGGCTACTGCAGAGGCCTATAATGCTGCAGTGGCAACAATAGTGAGGGCTCCTCCAAAGGACTTCAAGGTTGTATGACAGGAATGGGCTGTCATTCGAATCCAGACTGCATTCGAGGATTTTTGGTAACCATTCTCGATGAACAATAACGGGTCTATGAGAATTTCGTTTGATTATTTTTGAAGGGGATTATTGTCACTCTTTTGGATTTGGTTTTTGGGTTTTACAGGCGAGGAGAGCACTACGAGCACTGAAAGGGCTGGTGAGGCTCCAAGCATTGTTTAGGGGTCATCAGGTAAGGAAGCAGGTAGTAGTTACTTTGAGGTGTATGCAAGCACTCGTCAGGGTTCAGGCCCGTGTAAGGGCTCACCATGTTTGAATGTCTAAGGAAGGTCAGGCAGTGTAGGAAATACTTGATGCACATCGAAGCCGCGAGACTAAACTGAGAGAATCCGAGGTATTTCTAAATAATTTGATAAAGAAGTTGCTCTATCTATATTAGGATTGGGGTATTTGAGTGCTATGATTTAATAAGTTCAGGGATATTTTAAGTAGATGGCCAAATGGGTAGGGTGAAAACTCTTTCCATTTATGCAGAGGTGAGAGACTATTGGGTTTCTCCTATTGGCAAGATGGATAAATTCTCCTGCTCTTAGGCGCAATTCTTAGGTCTGCCAAGGCTAAAGCGCGCTCCTTCAGTGCTCCAAAGATAAGGCCGCCCTCAAATGATGATCTTCAATTGCAGAAGAAATTTTCTACTTATAATTTAGATGCCAAGAGCACAAGCGGGTCGATTCTTCTTTGCCTTCTTGTAAATTTAATCCGCCTATGTTGAGATCAGAAAAATCATCCATCAAGAGTGGAGAGATGAGTATCTTTTCCTATGCAGACCCTCGAAGACCCTTTCGCTAGTAATTGATTGGAAATATCAAAGTTGTCAGTTCTAAGTTCGTTGGAAAGCACAACGTGACATTTATGAGCTGTTGGAATGGAATAACAAATCTCTTTAACATGGCCTTAGCTTTCCCACTTCATCGATTTGGTTGAATAGACGTGTAAATCAACAATCTTCCCCTTCTTTGTAGTCTAGGCTGAAATAAAAACGTCTTTTAAAAATAGGTATATGTGAGTTTGAAGATTTGTGTCACTTATAATGGTACCAATGGAAACATTGGCATTTCTTAAAGGTTTTTTTTCACTTATGTGTAGCTGACAAGACAACTATAATTGGAATTTTGCAACTTGAGGATGACTCACTCCTTGTTAAGATGTCTACTCTTGGTTCAATGCAACTTCTTGAAGGACTGGACATGGTCTAACAACAACATGTTAAATCACTCCATGCTCAAATGTGTTTATCAAAAATTCATCCTGGATTTGTCCTTGGAACAAAGACTCAACTCAAAATGAAGATGTAAACTTAAAGAATATAAATGGTAGCACCTCAGAGCTACTATTTACAATTTCAAAGCTAATGCCATGACTAAAAAGGTTTTTTAGCCATTGTTCTTCCACACACTACCTATTGGCGATGACATACAATTTCTTGTAACCAACCGTCTTAAGTGTCTAGTTAGAATTTTTTTCGAGTCTATCATGCATACTTTTTGGAAATACAAGCTCACTAAAAAGACATAGATTTCTATTCACAATAGTCTTTGTGCTATCTTTGGAAACACATTATCTTGGAAAGAAGTTATGCCAGACATCAATATTTTTCATAATGTGATTGCCAAGTCTTCTAAAAAATTGGTTATCGACCACTTGTGGAAGAGCAAATGCAAAATATTTTCAGGTTGCTCAGAAAGAGCTTGCTTACAACATTGATTTGGATCACCAAATAACAATGATTGAAGAGCAAATGGGAAAGCTCGAAGATAATCAAATGGTCCATTTTAGAAGATTGAAATTGTAGTTGTAGTTATTATGTTCTAGATTCTTTTCTATGTTGTCGTAGTTTGGACTATTGTTATAATTGTCAATATTTTCAATAAAAAAGTGGTACTTCTACGATGGATTAAATTATGTAATAATTTTTTGAGATTCGATTATGGAATAGTTTCTAGCAAATCTATATTAAATCAAATATGACTAGTTCACAACCATATTTCATGAGTATTGATGTGCATTGCACAATGCTCGTGTAAGGGTGAAAAATTAGGGTCTCTCTAAATACTTTGATAGATAACTTATCAGAAAGTTTGGTGCTTCACCCTTATGAGTGTCACCTAAATATAAGAAGTGACCTAGCCATTGGGGTTCCATTGCTTTGTTGGTTGGATATTTTTTTTCGCTTCACAAGTAATTTCAAAACGAAGACTTCTAAGTTAAAACTATTGCTTATAATTCCCTCTCAAACTAAATAAGTTCTATTACAATATTTATTGGTTCTGTCACAGAAATTACAATGAAGAGGCTCAACATATGATGAATGTTCACTCCAATCATCATCTTTTATCTCACAAGCAACTAGAATTTTTTAATGGACCAGAAAGGATGTAGGATTAGGGTGGTCTATTATAATAGTTATCATTTTAATAACATAAATTCTTTCACGGAAATTAGAGTAAATGTGCATCCATCCAGTTCACTTTGTGAACCCTTCTCACCTCAAAAGACACAAGAGTATTTAATTGGACCAAAAACGATGGGGAATAATAGTGGTCCATGTGAAGATGATGAGAATGAGTGTCTGGTTGAGATATTGCTGAAAGCTTACTACAATGAAAATAAAATCACTGATAGGCTTTGATTTCTCTGACACAACAAGAGTCAAAAGGCAATGTGGACCACAATCCTAGTTTAGATCACCATGGTCTATTAGAATTCTGTACTCGAGCATGGAAATGGGTTGTCCCTGTTCTTCCATTAAAATCTACAAATCAGAAATGCACAATACAAAAGAGAGGCTTCCAATGGATCAATTTGGACTACTGTAGACTCAATCCAACTCTCCTACAACATTACAATACTCTCTGCCATGCAAAACCGGAAATGAATTGTGCCTGCTCTTCCATTAAAATCGGAAATCGGAAATGCACAATACAAAGAGTGGCTCCCATGGATCAATTTGGACTACTGTGGACTCAATCCAACTCTCCTACAACATTGCAATACTCTTTGCAATGCAAAATCAGACTTCTAATACCTCTTATAAAACTGAACCTCTCATACAACTACTGAAAACTCTCTATATGCTCAGCATGGAGGTCAATGCCAGTCTAAATAGATGCCTAAGGATCGTTTCAAGTGCCTGTTTGACACAACATGGAAGATCAACAACAGTGTTTTTTGGATGATGTATCATCTCTGCTACTTGTTTCTGGAAGCGCAACGGTCATTGTTGATGGGTTTGGCAGGTCCTGAAGCTGCCCAAGTGAACCCGGTGGGTTTGAACCCCTGCAGCTACCCACAGCACCTGCACTAATGATTGGTGACAGGTTCAAAATGGACTAAACCCATTTCATTTCTACCCCCATAGTTGGATGGGTACAACATGTGCCATACCCATCACTATTCACTGTTTCACAACACTGACGTGTTCAGCATGTGCCCAACCATCAACTTTGAGTGTTCATTTCTCTTCTGCCTTGCACCTTCTTGTCAACTCCTGAGGATCCAGATCCTCAAAGGACCTACCCAGTGGTACAAGTACAACAGCCTGGTGTGACAATCATCTATGCCATCTTCTTTCACGTCTTGATTTTTTGTGTGTTTGATGCCTTCATTGTAAGGGCTCGGTGTTTGGATCTTACTTGTATGTCTTTGCATTATTAGTATTTTTGAATTTTCTGAACCATTTTGGATCACTTTTGGTATCTATAATTGTGGCTTTTGAAACTTGAATTTATTAGATGACTATTAAATTTGATATTTAAGGTTGACATTGCATGAACGATGAATGCACATTGCAAATTATGACGTAGGTTGATGGATCACTGTTAATAGAATTTTTTGAGGGTTTATTGATAAATAATAATTTATTGTGCATACTACAAATACACATCCATGGTAAGGTTGGGGGATGGGGGTTTGGCTAAAAGTTTTCCGGGTCATGCTTCTTGTACGTGGGATCTGAATCTCCTTCTCATAACATATTAACCTTCAAAATTGTGTTACCATTCATATTATTAAGAAATAAATTAAAAACAATGAGTACCAAATAGACCATTCATATTTATGAAGAATGAATTCTCCTAAACATGAACAACTCTTAAAATATAAATACCATTCCATTTCACTTCTAATAAATTCATGAATACATATTTAAATTCAAAACCAATATATAAATAAATATAAATCCACACCAAAAACATAAAACTATATATAAAATTTACACCTTAAAATAAAGCATGACTATTGAATTCATTGTAGCTTGCTTACAAGGAAAACCAATCACACACAGACTACAAGTATTCTGTAAGTATATAATTCAGAAGCGAAACCCAACAAGAATTCAGAAAAGGTTTTCATGCCTGAATTGTAATTATGAGACCATCCATGTCCCAATGCCACCAGGACCTTGGAAAAATGTACAGGTAACAACCATATGAATTCTTCCTTAGTCATGGATCAAAGCTAATAGAAATAAAGCTAGATAAAATTAACTTGAAACTACAAAGATAATCGTCCATTGTAAAAACAAGTTTCTCTAAACCTAGTAAAAGAATACTTTTTATTGTCTGATTGGATGTACATAATGGAAGGGTATAAATATTGCCTATTGCCCTCAGAGTTTCTCAAAGAGACCATTTACAAGTAACAAGGATGTAGCATACAAAACGGCCAACCAGGTATTTTCAGAGTTGACCTTCACATTCAATTCATTTCTACGAGAAAAAATGGGGTTTTACCAAAAAAATCGAGCCAGGGTTTTGCAAAAAATGGTATTTTAGTGGCTACGATTTTGCTAAAAAAATGTGTACGATTTTGCTAACATACCTGGGCTCGTCGTTGTTGGGCTTCATCACTGGTGGGCTCACTGGTGTGGTGGGCTCTCGGCTGGTGTGGTGGGCTCTGGTTGGTCACACAAACTTTGCATGAAGGAGGCGGGGCGGAGGAAAATGATTTCCTCCGCAGCACCTCCAATATATAAACAGGGGGTTCGCATGAACACTATTCACACGAATAGTGTTCGCACGAACCGTATGTTCGTGCGAACTCTTTCAATTGTGCCACGCGGAAAGTAATGGCTTACGTGTCTCTTCACACAAAACCGGATTCGCACGAAGGGAATGTTCGTGTGAACCCACCTGAAAACGCGTACTTCCCATTTTGGCTCGGATTTTCAGGACAAGAAGTGGGACACAACACCATGCATTGACCCGAAATAAATATAGAGCTTATAAAAGTTAGAGTTGAAAATCAAGATGGCTATTTCAAGTAACTACTAAAGGATGTATGACAAGTATAGAAATAAAATCAAGACATTACATCACTTCTATAGGTAAAGTGCAACTACAAGTCACAAAAATATCAATCCAAAAGTGAACTGGAAAGAGAGGTACATAGTAGACGAAAGATAACATATTTCGAGAAAGAAAAAATCTATTTAGAAGAAGATATCCGATGAGTACAAAAACCTCGATATTCATTTTAGTTCCCGGAATATTACAAATTATCAAAAGATTTAGTAAACTACTTGTTTGTATCCAAATTGATTCTCCTTGGAAACCGTGCAACATCAAATATTTATCAAGACACCGAGAGAAAAAAAGATCTTATTATGATTCGTTTTGTATATGGGGATGATATTTTTCTAACTCTTTGTCACTTGAGCATCGAGAGAAATGGATAACACCTTCATTAAGGATTTGATCTATCCTCACTATAATAAGCCATGCCTTTTGACTAGGGTGAGAGGACCCGTTTTGTAACCTTTGTCGGTGAAGGAGAATGAAGATATCCTTCTTTGCAAAAAATTGAAAGGAGACCCTGAGAAATTATGATTAATGCACCAAAATTTAACTCTCACGAGTTGTCACTTCTAAAGAATGGTGATATTTCCTAAACAGGGCTAAAGGTTACTAAAGACATTATGGAATCCTGATTGCTTATGCATATTTTGGTAGTAGAATTTATACATTTGTGGACATACAGGGAAAATAAGGGTAGTTCAGGTGGGATTCATTATTTTTGAATAATTTTGGTGGGAGATTAAGCAGGATAAAATTGATTATGCCATATCTTTGAGAACCTTCACAACAATTGGAATACTAAATGATAGAAAGCTTCAGAATAGCTAAAATATTCCTTCAACTAGAAGGTGTGCATCAATGGAGGCCCATATTTTCATGGTTTCACACAATCTCCAAGAATTTAACATGAAGGCTTAAGCTAAAGACTCAATTAAACATTAAAGACCCCTGGTTCCTCATGCCTAAGATACACTCAAAGGCTTATAGATAATCTTTATCAACAAATGATAGTAAAGTGATTTTAAATTGTTTATCTCATTGCAGGATGAAGGATCTTCTTGAAATGAAATTGCAAATGCCACTAAAATGTCATAGGGATGAGATCCTGTGTGATTCGGAGGGAATTTAACACAAGATTGTAATAGGAATAAGAAAAACTACTTGCAGACATTCTGAAATAAAGCAGACACAAATTGGTCCAAGATTGACACAGATTAATTCAAAATTGATTAGATTCATCAGCAGGGGAAAGTTTATTTGAATAGTCTCAGAGCTTGTCAATGGTTGTACACTCACAACCAACTTGATGTGATTGAAATATAAAACACAAGAAATTAACAGGTTTCTCGAATTGGTCTCTCAGGAAGATGGGATCTCTCAAATTTTCTCTTAAGAATTCAACCCCGACCTTTTGCAAGAGTATTCTCATTACATTTATACATTTCAGTCACTTACTTATCCCAAATTTCTCCCCCCAAAATAATAATATTTGAGTAACCTTTGCCTCTTACCAATTTGACTCGAAAAGTGATGTTTTAAAAATTTACACCCATAGCTGCCAAGTGGAAAAATCAGGAACTGATCATGTTTCTCTAACCCTCAACTGATGATTGGAATGCCATGCCATAAATTCTTGATATTCCTTCTAATCATTCTTATTCTGTCGTGTAAGAAATCCCCCATTTTAATCATTTTCTGGTAGTTATGTATAGTTGGATCTGTAAGGCAATTCTTTTCACCCTGCGACAATACCTTGAGAAATGAATGCCGATGAGGGTCGTCAATCCTCACCATTAATAATGTCAATCCAGGGCTAGTGTCCGATGGCTGTATGCATTAAGAGAAGAAGATCTTGGAAAGTAACTCCTTTAAACACAAACCAAACTTGCATAAAATAAATCACACTTGCAAAAATTGAAAGCCACACTTGCAGAAATAAAGGCACACTTGCAGAAATAAAGTTTGCATAAAATAAATCACACTTGCATGAAGGAAATCAAACTTGTAGGAATTAAAACACACTTGCATAAATTGAAATTTCTTGAATTGGAAATAAACATAATTAAACGAAACACCTGCAGGTTCACAATAGACTAAATTTTCACAATACAAAAATAAAAACAATACAACAAAATGAATTATAGACAAATGAATAAACATAAACATAAATACACAGATCCATCTTCCTTGAAATGAGTGGCCAACTCATTTCTTGGAAGAGAATTTAAATCATACTTTTGATTTTAAAACTAAATATTTGAAAGGAAAGAATAGATCTTTATTTCTTGGGAGAAAGAAAATTACATATCTCAGTGTGGACGGTTGCATTTATAATTCATGCATCCAACCAAATCCTTATTTTATGAAATACAATCTGATATTATCTTCATTCCAATCCTAGAACTAAGATCTTCATCTCCACAAAATATGGAGACAGATATATTATTGAAGTCAAATCTTATCTTGCTTATCTTAGGAAAATTTGCTCCCAAATCTTCTCGTTGCTTTTTGGTAATAAGAATTATAATGATTTTATTCTTCTACATTATTAGAAGGAGGTTTTTCCTCAAAATATTATTTTGACCAAATACCTTTCCCAGATTTTCCATTTGACTTTGCTGTTTTTGATTGTGGAACTTTTGACACTTGTCTGATACACTTTTTCCTCGGACTGTAATTCACTAAAAGTTAGATTTATCTTGATTGGTAAAACTTGTAGCAAATATGAATGAGATTTTTGTTAAACACATTTATATGAACAAAAATCTCTCTCATATTTTCTATTTGATTTTTTTTTCTGTTTATGGAACTTTTAGTGCTCGTTTGATACATGTTTCCTTGAACTGCAACTCACTAAAAGTTAGATCTCTCTTCATTGGTAAAACCTATAACAAATTTGAATGAGATTTTTGTTAAAAAAAAATTTATAAACAAAAACCTCTCTCATATTTTCCATTTGAATTTTTTGTTTCTATTTATGGAACTTTTAGTGCTCGTCTGATACACTTTTCCTCGGACTGCAGCTCACTAAAAGTTAGATCTCTCTTCATTGGTAAAACCTATAGAAAATATGAATGATTTTTTTATTAAAAAAATTTCTATGAACAAAAACCTCTCTCATATTTTCCATTTAAATTTTTTGTTTCTGTTTATGGAATTTTTAGTGCTCGTTTGATACACTTTTCCTTGAATCAGTAGCCCACTGAAGTTAGATCTCTCTTCATTGGTAAAACTCTGAGCAAATCTGAATGAGGTTTTTGTTAAAAAAATTTCTATGAATAAAAACTCTCTCATATTTCCCATTGGAATCTCTGAGTTTTCACAATCCCTCAAAACTATCATTCCGTTGATGCAAGTTCCGAACTAAAGTTGTCATTCCTTTTATGCAAGTTCCAGAACTAAATCTGATTTGTCCACGAATTAAAATTTTTGGAACTCATTTTCATTCAATTTATACAAGTTCTCAAACTAAATCTACGAGTTCTGAAAATAAACCTGTGAGTTCTCGAACTAAACCTGCAAGTTTTGAAACTAACTTTGTGAGTTCCGGAACTAATTTTACTAGTTTTGTAGCTAACTTAAAACATCTATAACTTTTACATGTGACCTCAGATTGAGATGATTCTTGTTTTGAACTTGCATAGTTTATTGAGAGGAATCTGAATATGAAATCAGATTTGATATTAAATGTCTTTTTCATGATCAATTCCACTTTTCCCAATACAAGAATTATTTTTCCTTTATGGCCTGCAAACACAAGACTTTGCATCTTTTCCCAAATAATCAATAGGATTAGTCAACAAGATAGATAATAAAATATTTATAAAGAATGAACAAGATATATATCCTATAGTATATCTTAAGCAAACTATAAGTTCTTAGATTACATTTAAATCCACTTTCAAAGGTAACTTGGAAGGAAAAAATAATTGTAATTTATGGCCAATTTATGGCCTCATAAAATGCCCCCGCATGGATTCCTGCATTCATGCCTCTGAAAAATGAGTGTCCATGCACAGATTATTATGTATACCTACATTGTGAGTCTGATTTGCAAGAAAAATAATGCATATTCGCACCTTCCTGAGTATTGGAACAAATAAGGTGGCAAAATCAGAAGCAATGCATAGCAACCATCGATTCTACCCCTTCTCAACTTTAGATTAGAGTCATCCACATGTTTCCTTGGCACAACTACAAAGGATAAGTATAGAGGAAAGTTTCCAAACAAGCGCAGGCCTTCCACGTGCCCTGGGCCCAAGAAAATGCCTTTTGGCCTTTAAAAAGTCTCAAGTATAAAAGTAGCCAATAAAGCCTCCAAGTGTGTCCCTAGAGTAACATTTAGATGGTGCCCAAAAGTGGAGACCCCAAATAAGTGCAGGCTCATCATGTGTCTCATTCCGATAGAGTTGTTGAAAATTTTTAAGGATCAGTGGAAGGTGCCATGTGTCTAGGGTCTGAGATAGTTTTCCTTGGTCGTTGAAAATTCCAAGCAAGGGCAGAGTGAGCGGAAGCTTCCACATGTCCCAATGACGCTCTTCAAAAGTTAAACTTAGGGGCGGGTCCCCAAATAAGCACAGTCCCTCCACATGTCCCAAGCATTAGAAAATTTCTTGAAACGTTTAAGTACATGGAGGAGTCGGCAAAATCCTCCATGTGTCTCCTTGGCACAATTTTAAGATTGTTCCCAAAAGAGGAGACCCTAAACAAGCATGGGATCACCACGTGTCTCCTTAGCACAAATGCAAAGGTTGGACCAAGAGGCGATCTCAAATGAGTGTTGGCCCTCCACGTGTCCATGGTCCGACAAAGCTGCACCAACCGCATCAAAAATGTCTTAGTCTAGGCAATGGCAGCGAAACCTCCATGTGTCTCCCTTGGTGCAACTCCAAAGGTCAAACCAAGAGGTGAATTTTTTAGATGAGCATCGACCCTCCATGTGGACAAGCTTTGAGTTGAATCAGCCCTTAGAGTTTCAAAATTTCCCACCAAGCAACATCCAATTAGAAAGGGACATGTTTTCACAAATGCTTTGAGATATAAATTGACAGGGAAAACACACCTATCAAACCATAAAATGCAGGGAAATCACCATTTGCACTTGGAAATGAATCTTTCTTTAAGGAAAGAGAATTTGAAAATGATATAAGGCCCAAATGTGATCCACCAAGCTGCATCCAATCAAAAAGGACCACATTTCCATATATATTGGGAAAAATTTTGACAAGGAAAACAAAACATGACTGTGGAAAAATGGAAGGAAGTGAAAAACATGATTTTACGCCTAAGTTACAAATTATTTCACATGGACAGAGGAATGGAAAACAAATTCTAGACTTAATTTGATCCTCGACCAAAGGAAAGGACTGATCATGGCAACCAAATGAAGGACAAAGCTTTCATGCATCAATATGGGGAGATAGAAAAGATGACAGTAGTCTGCAGCTTTGGAGAATTTTTAGAGAAAACGGGCGACATCAAATTAAGCACCAACACTACTTTTGTAAAAGAATTCATCGAGAAGGAAGAATTCAAACAACCTTTTCTAAGTAGTAAGGGAGCAATTTTCTATTAACAAATCCATGTAACAGAGGACAACTAGAATTGAAAAGAGCCAAGGTTTCTCAAAAGGAATAATGATTTCAATCATATTTTAATCAGAATGAGTGAAACAAATCTCTAGCATATATATTAGATGCGATAAACATACGAGGAAGAGATATGGATAGAAATTTATCCATATTGTAAGTCTTTCACTTTGCAAATAAAATAATGAATAGTAAATGAAAGCTCCATCATCAAGCCTCAGGCAGATTAATAACAATAAGATACACATGAGGAGTATAAACAACTCGAGTCCTTGCAAAACTAGCAACAATCACATATGGCAGAATATCTGGTATGCATAGAACAAGGAAAACTGAACCAACCCATATTTAAGGTATAATTGTAATTTCAGTAGATTTCATCAATTCGAAGCTTAGAGAAAAGGAGGTAATGATAACTCAAGGCCCATATAAAAGAAAGCAATAGTTACGGGTTAACTGAAGACCGCATTATAAAATATGAGCATTATTATTGGTGAGAAAATTTGTCGAGTGGACAAACTTGTGGATTTATTTCCAATGCTTCAAGAATCTAAGTCCCTCAACTTAACCGGTGCATTTTTTGTATATTCACGCATGACAAAATGTGGATTTCTGTGGTGGCCTTTCAACTAAGGATCCAATAGGTAGAAAATCAAATTCTTGTACACACACTAGTCGAAACTTCAACACATGCGTTTATGGGAAGAAACAACCCTACAAATAAAGCAACAAGACCACATAGAATTTATTGACCACAAAGTATCAAGAAACCCCTTATTCAAAAAAATTTAGAAAATCCTTCTTGTTGTATTGATTGCTCAATCCAAATTTGTACATAGTGGAGAAATAGAGGAAATTTGAATATGAGGGGAATGGAAGAATTTGAATATCTCCTTTGTTCTCTCAACACACTCTTGAGTTTACAAAATCAATCACCAATCCTTTGAAATGGGAATGGCATTACAATTTATAGAAGGAGAGGTGACTTATCATCTTCCTCATGACCCTCCATATGCCTTATTTCTAGCTTTACACTATTCATATTCCTACCAAAATACTTAAGTCCCTTTTATAAAATCAAGGCGTCTTAATTTACATTATGTTTCTAAAGTCACTATTAAGTG
Organism: Taxus wallichiana var. yunnanensis; assembly: GCA_018340775.1. Taxonomy (NCBI): domain Eukaryota; kingdom Viridiplantae; phylum Streptophyta; class Pinopsida; order Cupressales; family Taxaceae; genus Taxus; species Taxus wallichiana. Next base: position 671,267,945 of record CM031234.1, read on the forward strand.
ACTTAAAGGCATATCAAAAATTACAAAGCCCAACGAAGAATTAGAACATTTAAAAGTGATATAAATTTGGGGGAAGAGGAGAGAGTAAGAGAGAGATAAGAGGAAGAGGAGATGTTGACCGATGAAGTCCGTTGATCCTCATTGATGGAAAGATCTAAATGTAGTGAAACTATGAATCTTCGAACTCCTTGCACAATGTGAAACTCCTTTAAATTAGCTCATGAACACTTGCCAAGTTGAATGAACTAAGGTGGATCTTGAATGCCTTGTGAAAAATGACTAGGATGCTCTTGAACAATGATGTCCCTCTCGAATGATTATCCTTGTATATCCCATTGTGCCAACAATTCTCTTTCAGTGTAACTTACTATTTTTAGGAAGTTTGAAAAAGAAACTCCCTCAATCATATGTTGAGTGTTGTGACCTTGATTCCCCTTAGTCCCTGCATTCCTTAGTCCTTTGGATCAAATTTATATTTTTAGCAGTGCTCGAGGGCCCACTTACTTTTTAGTAAGTGCAAAAATTTCCATTCCGTGAATTCATTGTTGTAGTGCATCTCCAATGTCTTCATCTCCTTCACAGTTCTTATGTTGATGACTTTCTGAAATAGCGAGTTCTATGTAGTAGACCTGCTATTTTTAGAAAGTTGTCTTTTGGGAGTTGGATTGACATGGAATGAAGTTTTTTTATATGGGTTTTTTCCCAATATCATCCCTATGAAATTTTGGGCCCGCCCGCTTAATAATCTAGGAGATTTTAAAGTTTTAATTTTTGGACCTAACAGCTTCTAGATACGACAACCATTAATGGACCTCAAAATTACAGGTCTAGTTTTCTCCTCCATTTGTAAATAAAATTATATTTTTGATGTGGGTTTTTTCTTTTGGTGCTTTATATGTGATCTTACTTCAATCTGACAACCGGTTTGACGGGAAATCCCACTTCTTTCTTCGTTGAGCTGGAAAGGATATTTCTTCATTGTGGATGCTCTGTCGCATGAGGGGGTAGTTTTAAGGTGTATTTTTATGGTCTTGGGAAAAGGAATGAATAAAAACAAAATGTTCGTTGTTTCATGCACCGGCTTGCAATATTTCTTCGATCTTCATTTTTAGGCTATGGATATTTTCACTATTTTCTTCCTCTTATTTTTTGTTTCTCCTTCTCGTTTTGATGAAAAATACTTATAAGACCTACACATCTATGTGAGGAATGTGTTTCAGTTCTTGTGTTGAGTAGGTCTCGAGCATTTTCAATGGTAGAGTGATGGTCGAATGTTACATAGGAAGTATGGAGGAATGATGTGCACATATAAGCTGTTAGAAGTTAGAAGCGGGAAAAAGTGACACTCGGAGAAAATTAAAAAGATATGCGCAAGTAGGGTTTGGGAAAATTGTTCCATTTTTGATGTCCCTAACCTCGAGACATGAGATACATAAAATTCCATGGTGGTTAAGAGGATGACATGTGGCGTTTCATCTAATGGTAAGGGATGAAGGAGGAAAAAGTTACTTTAAAGCACCGAGAGATGAAAGGTGGTCGCATGGGTGTCCAAAAGAACACCTATAGGGGCTATGCACATTTTTAAAGTTCTAATTTCCCCCACCTTAGGTTTATAAGGGACACCAAATTCCACGGTGGTCCCGGAGATGACACGTGGTGCCCGATCCAACGGTAGGGAATGAATGCTCTAAACAAACACCAGGGGCATAATCTGCGGTCACGTGAGTGTCTAAAAGACTCCATATGGGGGACGGGAACATTTTTAAAGGTATTATATCCCCCACCTCAAGTTCATAAGGGACTAAATTTTCCACGGTTGTCCTAGAGCTAACACGTGGCGCCCGATCCAACCGCAGGGGGATGAATGCTCCAAAAAGCACCCGTGGGCTGAATCGTTAAGTCGGGAGGTCATATGAGGGTCCCATAGGTCCCATGGGGGCTGGTTGCATTTTTCAAGGTTTGATTTACTTGACCTCGGGGACATGAAATCTCGTCGGGCTCTGGAATTGACACGTGTCCTCTTGAAAAATGACTAAATCTGAACGCCTTTGAGAGGATAATTTGGAATGAAGATAACTTGAACGCCCGGTGGAATTTATTGGTGAAATCGTAAATGATTCTAACTAGAAATAGAATTTTAAATAAAATTATGGGGTCACATGTCTTGATTCGATAATATGGTTCTGAAAAATTAGATTTTCTATCTAGGTTTCTACTTGTGCCTACGAAATCTACCTATAAATCATATTCTCCAAGTTGTTGTGAAACATATTATTTCACCATCATGTAGGTCTTGGAATCCTATTTCTGAATATGTATTGTTTTACTTATAACTCAATCAAGCTCCCAGAATATTCTTCTAAATCCCAATAGATGTTTTAGGCCTGTTTACCACCTAGGCTTGTGAACCCTGTTTTTAACTTAGACTACTCCAAGTCTTGAAAAACTTCCCCAAACCTTCCAAGATCATTTCCATGATGTTATAAGGTCTTCCATTCACCTCCATGTTGAATTTTTCCCTTCTATTCCACTCCAGGGGGTTGATCTAGTCCTGGGAAGGCCAACGATAGCCCTTCCCGTGACTCCCCAAAATTTGCATTTTCAATGAAGTCCTAAAATCACCTAGGGGAATGAATGGAATTTCCTAAATCACCTAGGGGATGATATAACATTGGTTGGGAGGTAATTTGACTGAATGGACAGAGTGGGTTTCTAGGAATGATAAAACATGAAAAATTTGGCATAGGGGTATAGTTGTCGTGCTTGAAACTTCCAATTTCCTATTGCACATTTGCACGAAAATAGATGGCTCTAGCTTGGGGACATGACAAGGACTGAGTGGAGAAACTACATGGCATGGGAATCTAGAATCTCATCTTTAGACCATATAATTTTTTGACCAGTACCTTATCCATTGGGCCTTACGGAGTCATGTACAACTTCTAGAAAGGAATATAGGAAGAAGGAAACACACACACACACACACAAAGACAGAAAGGAAACATGCGAAAGACAATAGGAAGGGAAATACACCTCAAAAATAACCTATGGTACAGGGTAGGGGGAAACCCCCTTTCAATGAAGTAATTTCCATTTCTCAAACGTTACCCTTGAGTGGGAAACACTGAGTGATGTTGTTCTACAAAGGAATTGACTGGTTGGAGAAAGCAACCTCCTTTACTTAATTGTTTATGGAAGCCAGGTGCTTCCATGATTGTACTTTTACTTTGTAGGAGTGATTCCATGTGAGATTCTTGATGCTCAAGTCCTTTCTTAGAAGTTCCACTGCCTTCATGCCCTTTGAAATTGGTTTCATCATGATAGTTTCCTTCCATGTTTATCCATATAGCTGATTCTCCATCGAGCATCTCATCACTGCCCCAACACTGATTTTCATTCCAATTCCTTAAACCTTCTAAGTTACTTTCTTTCTCGGGTCTATGCTCATTGACATTTCTTCCATGAGAAACCTTAGAATTATCCTTTTCCTTTACTCCACTGTGAGGTGCTTGAGTACTGATGGAAGGATTAGACGCGACCTCATACTTGTCTTGTATGTCTATGGCACAAGTGAAGAGATCAAGAATCAGCTCAGGGTCTTCCACAACTTCTATTGTATCCAATAGTTCTTGCACAAAGATATACTTCATTATTTCCTACAACTCATCTTTGTATGCCTTTGAAGAATGCAGCTCAAGGAAACTATCTAGAGGGATTACCTCATCATCTTGGGAATCGCTGCACTCTAACAATCCTTCATCAAAAAGAGATTCATCTTCAGAGGCCTCGAAACTCCTTGCTTCAATTTCTTTGTCATGGAAAGAGTCTTCATCTTCAAATGGGAAAGAAAATATCTCCATTTCGTTATTACATCCATCAATCATTAGCTCCAGAGTGGCATCATATTTTTCATATTGATTTATCTCAATGTGGCCAACCTTCACACTAGTTAAGGCTTCCAAATCAGCTTCATGATTTTATTTCATATTTGTGGCTTATATTAGGAGCTCAAGACCGAGCTCGGGATCTTCGATTTCTTCGTGGCTCTAATGAGTTCTTATATAAATCTATCTTTCTCATTTCTTGAGGGCTCGTTATAGACTAGCTTTGTCTCTTCCTGGGTGACATGATCAAAGGAGACCTCATCTTCAAATGAGAATGCAAAAATGTATTCATCGAGATAAGAACATAAGCTGATTTTTCATTTTGAAAATCATCAAGAACCATCTCCTCTTCTTCTTGGTTTGCATCATTTGACAATTCGGGCTGCCCTCTTGTAACTTGAATCTCCTCACTAATTCTTCAAAATCAAAATCTCTCTGGAAGGCATGTCGGCCCCTATCAAGATGGGAATATCCTCTTCCTCCTCATTTTACACAATGTGATTCATCTACCTACTACCTTAATATAAAATGTTATCTTCCGAGCTTTCAGAATTTTATACGATGTCCCTAATTTTATTCTTGGGAATCAATTTCTCCTTGTTTCCCTTCACTTGTATGGTTGTAGATGACCAATTCATTTGAATTTTCCATCCCAATTCTCAGCAGAAAATTCTACTCAACAACATTCCGAATGAGGCTGGGACATCGGCTACCAAAATCATCACTGAAATTTTCTTGTCCAGAAATTTAGTGAGACAAAATTTTGCATATTTTACCTTCCCTACAAGTGGGACCTTTTTTGACTCCAAATAGTAGCAAGAGCCACCAGGTGGAGCCATGGTGAGTTTGAGAGCTTTAGAAACCTTCAAAGGCATCACGTTATCTGAGGCACTAGAATCTATTATGCAATTTCTCAGTACATATTCTCCAACAATCGGGAGATATAGAAAGGTTCAACTTTATCAGTCTTTGATGCACTCAGAGAAATCATGTTCTATTAGGAAGGTGTAGGTTGGTTTGGTAGTACTCCTTTAGGATGATGAGCTACATCATTGGGTGTTAGACTACCATTTTTGAGGTATTGGAAAAAGCTCTCAAATTGTTCAGGATGAGTCCTCAAATATTCACTTTCAGTAGTTTGGAATTTGGATTTGTTTGCATATTCTATGATATCAAAAGGAGCAGGTACCGAAAAAGGGGGTGAATGGACTGATATTGGAGTCTGGACAAGCTTAGGAGCAGGATTTGATGTTTGAGAAATGGATGATATTTTGAAAGGTACACTAGGAGCTTCCAAAGTACTTTATTTTATAGGAGTAGATTTAGATTTAGACTTGGAAGAGACATCAGAAGACTTACTTGGGATTGCAGGAGCCTTCTTACTTACTACAGGATCAGGCTCCAACAATGTAGACTTCATGGAGGATGGAAGTGGGGATCCTTGACTAATTATTTTGTTTTACGGAGTTGCCATAGGAGGATCATCAACCTTATTTTTATTAGTAGCAGTGGAGGAAGAGGATCCTTTCTCAAACTGAGAATGAGTGAATACCACACATGAGAAACTGGGTGTATCTTCTTCATCTCCTTCATCAGCTCTAGAATACTCACAGAATCTGATTTGTGTATCATTCTCAAACTCATCATTTTCTAGGAAATCACCACCTTCTTGTTCAATATCTTCTTCACTTTCTCAAAATCTACAATTTACATTCAGGGGTTGGGCCTTCGAGGAAAGTCTCTGGGGTGCTCCTATAATCTGATTTATGTTGTTTCTTTGAGAAGAAAATCATTAAAATAATTCCCTCTTCAAAGAGGCCATATAATTTTCCAAATTTTACAGCGATGGATTGGTTCTCTCATCTCCAAGATGTTGGGCCTTTCCATTTGATGGATTCTTGATATTTCTAGAGAGGATGAGATCATTGTTAAGTTCAATGGCCATCCTTTGTGCTTCTACAATACTCCTTGGTTGAGATCTTTGCAGAAAAATACTACTACTTCGATGATTGAGCATTGATGAAGAATCTCTTGACATTGTTTTGAGATGGTGAATCCTCTTGAGGTATCCTACAAAGAAATTGTTTGAAAATAGCCACGAATTCTCTCATGGTTTCATTTTCTCCTTTCCTCATTTGAGCCAATTGCACCAAGTGGTCTTGACATTCTTCATTTGATTAAAATATTTCCTCAAACGTAGTCTTCATGTCATCCCAACCAAAGTGATGGATCGGGTGATGGATCGGGCAGTGTAGAAGGTAGAACCATTATGCTACTTTTTCTTGGAGGGAATCCACGATCAATCTCAAAAAAATGTCTTAATGTTGGACACCATGAATTCCACAAGATTTCATGAAAATAGCTATGTGTTCTTTAGGATGTTGTGTGTTGTCGCCTTTGAAATTTGGAAAGTTCTTATAATAACCCATTAGTAGATCATGAAGAGGGGTTTCAAGAGAAAGTGGGCTTGAATTCCTTCCCCATGGAACAATGGGGTGAGGTATTTCTTCTTCGTATGCCGTTGTTTCTTATGCTTTTGCTTCAGCTCTTGTTTCTATGAATTCTACTTCAAATTCTTCTTATTTTGGGAGCTCAAAGCTTAATGGTGGTTGAAAAATGGGAGAATTTGAAGGGCGGGTATCAAAATGAGTTTGGATAGGATTTAAAGGCGAACTACTCAAAATGCCGGATGGAGAGTATGCTTGAGAGAAGAAGTATGGATTATCTTTACTTCGTTCTTTCTTATTTTTCAAAGCCTCAAAATTAGAATCAATAACATATCTCAACCTATTCAACCTGGTGTATCTTATTTTAGCCAGCTTTTGAAAACTTTTGTAGCTGGAACATGAAAGAGCACTGTGGAATGTGAAAAATCACATGTAGAAATAAGCAGTGTATCTTTCGGCAACAGACTTTCATGAACTCCTTTTTTTTTTTTTTCAATATTTGATTTTTTTTTAATTTTCAGACCTTGCGGTCTTATTGTGGTACAGAATCTTTGATAAATCTACCCCACGGTGGGCACTAAAAAATGTTGGCGAGAAAATTTTTCAAGTTGACAAATTTGTAGATTTCTTACCAACACTCTGGGAATCTAAGTATGTATACTTAATTGGTGGAGCTGACGTATGTGAATGCACAAAAATGTGGATTTTTGTGGTATCCTTTCAACCAAGGATACAACAGGGGCACTCCTCCGACCTCGCGGAAAAGCTAGAAATCTCTTACTAAGGAAGATTTTTTCTAAAGAGTAGGAAAGGGGAGTAAGAAAAGAGGTTGGAGAACTAATGCTGCAGGTAGAAGATCATATTCCTACACACACACTAGTTAGAAACTTCAACACATGCATTTATGGGAGGAAACAACCCCGCAAATAAATAGCAACAAGACCAAATAAAATTTATTGACCACAAAGTATCAAGAAACCCCTTAGTCAAAGAAAGCTATAAACTCCTTCTTGTATTGATTACTCAAACCAAAGTTATACATAGTTAAAAAATAGAGGTAATTTGAGAATGAGGGGAATGGGAGATTTTGGCTATCTCCTTTGTTCTATCAATACACTTTTGAGTTTACAAAATCAATCACAAACCCTTTGAAATGGGAATGGCATTATAATTTATAGAAGGAGAGGTGACTTATCATCTTCCTCATGACCCTCCATATGCCTTATTTCAAACTTTATACTATTCATATTCCTACCAAAATAATTATGTCCCATTTATAAAATCAAGGCAACTTACTTTGCATTATGTTTCTAAAGTAACTTTTAAGTGACCTAAAGGCATATCAAAAGTGCAAACCCCAACAAAGAATTAGAACATTTGAAAGTGAGAGAAATTTGAGGGGAAGAGGAGAGATAAAGAGAGAGAGAAGAAGAGGAGATGTCACCCGATGAAGCCTATTGATCCTCATTTATAGAAAGCTCTAAATACAGTGAAACTATGAATCTTTGAACTCCTTACACAATGTGAAACTCCTTAAAATTAGCACATGAATGCTTGTAAAGTTGAATGAACCAAGGTGGATATTTAATTCCCTATGAAAAATGACTAGGATGCTCTGAAAAATGATGTCCCCCTCAATGGTTATCCTTGTACATCATATTTTTCCAAAACTTCTCTTTGAGTGTAACTTACTATTTTTAGTAAGTGTGAAAAAAGCAACTCCCTCGATCCTTTCTTTGAGTGTTGTGATCTTGATTCCCTTTCTCCCTGCATTCCTCACTCCTTTGGATCAATGTTCTATTTTTAGAAGGTTCTCCAGGGCCCACTTACTATTGTTATTAAGTGCCAAAACTTTCCCTTCGGTGAATTCTCACCGTAGTGCATCTCAAATGTCTTCATCTCCTTCGCAGTTCTTCTATTGATGACTTTCTCGAAATAGTAGTTTCTATGTAGTAGACCTTCTATCTTTAGAAATTTTTCCTTTGGGAGTTGAATTGACATGGAATGGAGTTTTTGATATGGAATTTTTCTTAATATCACCCTATGAAATTTCGGGCCCGCCCGCTTAATAAACGAGGAGATTTTAAAGTTTTAATTTTCAGACTGACAATGATTTTAGGTACGAAACCATTAATGGACCTCAAAATTACAGATCTTTTTTTTCCTCTATTTACAAAGAAAATTATATTTTTGATGTGGTTTTTTTTCATCTGTTGCTTCACGTGTGATCTTACTTCAATCCAAAGAACCGGTTTAACGGGAACTCCAACTTTAATCTTCGTTGAGATGGAAAGGATATTTCTTCATTGTGGATGATCTGTCACATGAGGGGGGAGTTTGAAGGTGTATTTTTTATGTTTTTAGGAAAAGGAATGAATATAAACAAATGGTTTATTGTTTCATGGTCTAGCTTGCAATATTTCTTCATATCTTCATTTTTAGGCTATGGAGATTTTCACCGTTTTCTTCCTCTTGTTCTTAGTTTCTCCTTCTCGTCTTGATGAAAAATCCTTATGAGACCTAAACATTGCTATGGGGAATGTGTTTCAGTTATTTTTTTGATAAATTCTAAGCATTTGCAATGGCAAAGTGATGGTAGAATTTTGTAGACGAAGTATGTAGGAATGAAGTGCACATATAACTATTAGAAGTTAGAAGGGGATAAAACGACACTTAGAGAAAATTTAAAAGATATGGATAAGTAGGTTTTGGGTGAATTTTTCCATCCTTGATGTCCCTGACCTTAGGGACATGAGGGAGATAAAATTCCATGGTGGTCAAGAGGTTGACATGTGGCGTTTGATCCAACGGCACGGGATGAAGGAAGAAAACACGGTTTTAAAGCATTGGGAGCTGAAAGGCAGCTCACATGGGTGTCCGAAGACTTCCTATGTGGGATGGATGAATTTTACAAGGTTTTATGTCCCATACCTTATGTGCATAAGGGACGTCAAATTCCACGGTGGTCCTGGGAGTGACACATGGCGCCCGATCCCACGGAAGGGGATGAATGCTCCAAACAAGTATTGGGGCTAAACTGCTGTCATGTGAGTGTCTAGAAGACTCCCTATGGGGGTTGGGTGGATTTTTAAAGGTATTATGTCTCCCACCTTAGGTGCATAAGGGACATCTAATTCCACGGTGGTCTTGGGGGTGACACGTGGTGCACGATCCGACGGCAGGGGATGAATGCTCCAAAAAGAACTTGGGGCTGAACCGTCAAGTCGAAGGTCATATGAGGGTCCCAGAGGTCCCATAGGGGCTGGGATAATTTTTAAAGGTCTTATTTAACTTACCTTAGGGGCTTCAGGGACATGAAATTCCACCGGGCTCCTGCTATCGACATGTGTCCTCTCGAAAAATGACTAAGTCCTAAACAAACCTTTCATATGGTAAATTGGAATGAAGATAACTAGAACTTCTAGTGGAATTTCATGGTGAAATTGTATATGATTAAAAGTTGAAATGGAATTTTGAATCCAATTATGGGATTCTAATGTCTTGATTAGACCAAAAGATCCCTGAAAAATAGGATTTTTTTATTTAGGACTACACTTGTGCCTAAGAAACCTGTTTGCCAATCATATGTGCCAAGGTGTTGTGAAAAATATTATTTCACCATCACGTAGGTCTTATAATCCTATTTCTTACAATGGTTATTTTTACTTGTAACTCCATTTGGAGCTCTTCAAATCTTCCTCTGAAGCCCAATAGTTGTTTTAGGCATGTGTACCGCCTAGGCTTGTGAACCGTGTTTTTAACTCGATCGCCCCAAGTCTTGCAAAACTTCCCCAAACCCACCAAGATCATTTCCATGATTTTATAAGGTCTTCCATTCACCTCCATGTTGAATTTTCCCCTTGTTCCACTCCGTGGGGTTGATCCATCTGGGAAGGCCAATGATAACCCTTCCCGTGATTCCCCAAAATTTACATTTTCAATGAAGTCCTAAAATCACCTAGGGAATTAATAGAATTTCCTAAATAACCTAAGGGGATGCTATAAAATTTGTTGTGAGGTAATTTGGGCTAACTGGACATAGCTGGAGTTTCCTAGGAATGATAAAACATGAAAATTTCGGCATAGGGGTATAGTTGTTGTGTTGAAACTTCCAATTTCGGTGTTACACATTTACTGTAAAAACATTATTATAAAACCCCACCTCAAAATTATGAATCCAAAAACTTGTAACCAAACATAGAATACCCATCAGAATAAAGCTTTAAATCAGAAGTTTATAAGGACAGAATACAATGCCCAAGAGCAAGGTTGAAGCTGAATGCAAAAAGAAGCACATAGTACAAAGTTTTCAATTACAAGAATAACAAAGCATAATATAGGAATTTCTAGATATTTCTAGTTACACGCTTAGGAAGTAAGATCTCAAATAACTTCAATGGTGGCCAAGTATTTTAATGGAAGACCAACTTCATTGCAGAAAATTGAAATTCATGCGTTGGAAACCCATGAATTTGAATAAATTAAGAAATACGAAATTTCATAAAACACGAACCTCTAGTGCATATCATGGTGAAAATAGATACAAATTTTGTAGAATTCTCACAATTTCCAAAATTTTCTAAAAAATGACATGGTCATTCAAAAACAAAGCACAAAACTCATACAAAAAAGAAGTTAGAAGATCAAATGAAGAGTTACTCGAATGTGTAATATCTTGGACAAAGCTCTCAAATATAGAAAAATAGTGGGTAAATACACAAGTGCTAAGAAAAATGTGCCCGTTAAGGTAATGAGCAGTAATATAATAAACTAGAATACCCATATCTTAAAATACGCAGATCTACAATTTTAGAGATGTGATATCAATAGCAATGATGAGTATATAAGAAGTAATCACGAACTTACCTTCTCTCGTAGATGGTAGTGAATCAAGATGAAAGTGAATTCTCGGATCCAAGGTACGATGGAAAACCTAGAATGGAACACACGAGCTACAAATACCTAAAACACAACAAAGGGTTATATAGGAAATAAGGACCTCCACAGACAAAAGAAACCAAAGCTTAAAGTTGCAGGCTCATTGGCATATTTATACAACAGTGAAATGAAAATATAGAGGAATGACTTACTCAATGAAGAGGAAAATGATGACCTTATAGTAAATAATAATCCATGCATGCTCATTATCGAGCTAAATATCAAGTTTAGAATGCATAACCAAGCTCAAAGGAAACATTCATAGTGGTTCTCTCAGTAGAAGAACTCAAGAAATAGCATCAAGATGAAACTCGGAGAAATGAATTAAAACCAAAGCCTTCAAAATGGCCAAAAACATAAAAATCAATACAAGATTGTTTCACCAAGAAATATCTCGATAATGCTCCAAACCGATGACCACGACAAAATAAGAGTTAACATAATGCACGAGAAAAGCCAAACTCAAAAAAGCAACAGAACTAGCTCAAATCAGATCTTGGAAATGGTGGATGATGATTTGAAGAAACACAAATTGACCAAAACCTTCAAATAATCTCTCATAGAACCAAAATAAATGAAGTTATGTAGCCATCATGATTACAAAGGTCTCACAGACAATATTGTTCATGCTCATAAGAGTCAAAAATGGCGGTCTAGTGAAAAAGTTTCTAGGTCTTCGCCCATTCCTACATGCTCAAGAGAAAAAAGATAAAAATGATTAGGTTTTCAAATTTTTTGTTGCTTAGCTCGACTAGAGTTAACCCAATCCAACCACCAAGTAACAGATCGACAATGCAAGATCAACCATGACACAATATCAGTGTCCACATAATGATCATCAAGACCAATGCAAACCCATGTAGATCAATGGCCTGAAGTGATTAGGGTACACAAGATCAATGGACCAAATCAATTTGCAATTAAAAATTTCCAACTACCCAATCCAACTAGAGTACAAAGATTAATGGTGAAGATCAAGGCATGAAGATTGAAAGGACCACATTGCAATTCCACAACCCTACTGTGGGTTAAAAATTTTAAACCACTTTAAAGACAGTGACAAAAGGAAGGGGTAAATCATCATGGTGAAGGGGACTAGCCCCATTGAATAAATCATTGTATTGACCTTAGATAAGGTTTTATAACATATTCCAAACAATCAAATACCGAAAACCAATCACAATGAAATGATGCTCAAAAGGTGGTCGTATTTAGTATGCAATGGTAACCACAAGGTGGCCGCATGTATATGATGACATTCCTTCTAAAAGTTACCTTGTTATCTCAAAACATAGTAATTTGACAAGCTAAATTAGTGTGGTCAATCCAAGGGGAAGACAAATGTTCACATCACAAGTGGTCCCCACAATGGGAGAGTTTAAAAATGGTCAAATTATATTTGCTCAAGAGTGTAATTCTTCATTTTACCATAAGAGGATAGAAGGGATATCAACATCAGAGCCAAAAGGTGGTCCCAAATCAAGACGGATACATGGGTGAATATTTGGCCAAGTGTTGCTAATAAAGGATTTAATTTTGATCGTACATAGGGGCATATTATTTTACATGTGTATCCAAGGGAGAATGTGGATCAAAATTGCAGATGTCACATTGACCACTAGAAGACAAAGATTACATGCATTGGAGAATACTTTCTCATCAAGAAAAGTGTATTATTAGCATAATAATTCACCCAACTTTATTTAAAATAGAACAGTCAATTACAGTTTGACTAAGTTGTATTTTTGTAACCAAGGCTATTAATGTCTCATTGTATTAGCATGCTTATTTTCATTCGTTTATTTGTTCGTAATAAAGGATAAAAATAGGATGCATGGGAAAGTAAAATTCTTAGTCTACTTTTAGGATGGGTGGGATGAATAATTTTTCTATATATTGTGTGCATTGGCAGAGCACAAAAGGAGGAATTTTTGGACACAGAGTGTTGAAGCGGTTTTAGTTTTTCCTTTTGAATGAAAATTATATGCTGGTTTTTTTAAAAATTTGTAGTCTTGTGTATGTCTTGTTGATCCTTGTGAATATTAAATTCCCTTCTTAATCATACTTCCTGTTGCAAATTTAGTATTTTCTCCATGATATTAGTCCGGATGTTTATCTTATCGATTATTGTGAATCTTTTGCTGAATACATCAAGTGTTTTTCCTTAATATTCTGCTGAAAACTATTGGATTGTGCATCCGAATCTATTCTTAGATACTTGTGCATGTTCTCAGTCAAATCCCTAAACATGTTTGGTGTAGCACCCCATTTTTTTATTCATTTACAGTCATCATTTTACCCTCAAAACTCCAAAAATCAGTTTAGGATACATAAATAAGGAATCGACGTTTATCTTTGGAGATTCAACTCAACAATCGGTATACCCAAAGACCTAAGGTGTTTCCATTGTATCTACGAAAGAGAGAGATCAACTTTTCAATATTAGAACACATGCATCCATATCTCTACAGGGTGCACTTTTGAGAGATAACATGAGGTATGGTAACTAATGTTGTAGGTAGAAAATCAGATTTCTACACACACTAGTTAGAATTCTCATCACATGCACTAAAATTAGGAAGAAAAAATAGTGCAAATAACAACAAGACCAATTATAATTTAATGAAAGAAAAGTATCAATAAACCCCATTTTCAAAAAGGATCGAAACTTCTACTTGTATTGATGCTCAAGGAGAAATTGTACATAGTATGAGAATGCAAGACATTGAGAATAGGGAAAAAATTGCTAACTCTATGCAATCACAAGTGAGTAAAATCTCTCTCATGAACTTACAAGAATATAACTAGCTATAATAATTTCATCATTATAACCCCTTAGAATGAGGATCTCATTACAATTTATAAAGAGGATCAACTCTTCATCTTCTGAGTGACCCTACATATGCCTTATTTATTAGTTTAGACTATTTATATTCCTTCCAAATATTAAGTCTTGTTTATAAAATCTAGGTGACTTAATTAAAATAATTTTTCTAAAGTCACTTTTAAATGACTTAAAGGCGTATCAAAAATTGAAAACCCCAATGAAGAATTAGAACATTAGGAGAGAGAGAAGAAGAGATGTCACTCTGAATGAAGTTCGATGATCCTTGTTAATGGAAGACTCTAGTGAATGAGACTTTGAATCTTTGAATCTATTGCCTCCTGAAAAATTCCTTCAAATTGGCTCATGGATGATTTTTAATGAGTGTTTAAAAACACTTTTGAAATGACTTGATCGATGACCATGAACACCAATTTTGAAGAGATAGATACTCATAACTAATCATTTTCAGTTGAATGGACTTGTTTCATCAATTAATACAACTTCCACCCTTCATATGATATACCTCTGACCCGAACCATCCGATGCTCCAATGTAGTGAAACCTAGATCCTTGAATGTCTTATACCATGAGAGGCTTCCTTTCAAAACATATGAACAACATGAGATAAGTGTTTAAAATCACTATCGAATGATTCCATTGGTGATTATGAGCATCACTCATGGAGATCCCTTTAGGAAAGAATGAATCTTTGGAAATAACTGTGTCTTGATTCCCTCGTACATATTGATTGAGTGTCAAAAGACACTATTGAGATCCACAAAGAGAGAGAATTCATTGATCCCCCTCTTTAGAAGTCTTGTAGGATTTCAGGTCATTTAGATCCATGCAGGAGACATCACTATCCTCTATCTCATATTCAGAGAAAAAGGTTTTCATGTCCACTTATACTTCATGGTTCCTTCAAAAAAATCAACTTACTATTTTTAGTAAGTATTGAAAAAAAAGAAACCTCGAACCTCAACCGCATGTTGCGACTCGAGTTCCCTTTCTCCCTTAGTTTCCCTCACCTCCTGATAAACTTTACTTTTTTGGAAGGTGCTCATGGGACCACTTACTATTTGGACCAAGATGCCCTTTTATATGAATTTTCAACTACAGCAGTACATCCTCATGTTCAATGTCTCCTTTGCGGAGTTCTTTTGTTGATGACATTCCCAAAATAGCAGTCCTTTATGAAGAAGACATGCTATTTTAAAAAAGTGGGCTTCTTGTGATCAGAATTTTATGGAATGATGTTCTCCAATATGGGTTTTTTCCCAATATCACCCCTTTGAAATTTTTATGTGTACCTAATCAATAATTAGGAGATTTTAAACTTTTAAATTTTTGACTGGTGTGACACTTCAACACGGAACCATTGATAGACCTTGAAAATTAAAGGTCTAGTTTTCTTCTCTTTTATGATGAAAATTATATTTTTGATATGATTTTTCTCTTCTTCTCTCACTAGTGTAATTTCTCCTCGATCTGGTTGCCGCTTTGATGGGAAACCGAGCTTTTTCCTTCATTGTGAAAATATGTGGATTTCTTCACCGCGAATGTTATGCGTCATGGAAGGAGGGTTAGAAAGTGTGGTTTTAATGGTTTTAGAGAGAGAAAAACTTAGAAATATATGGTTCATTCTTCTGTGTAGTGATGTATAATATCTCTCCAAATTTGTATTTCACAGCCATGGATGATTTCTCTATTTCATCTTCTTCATTATTCATTCCGTGTAGAGACCTACATATTACCATGGGGTAGAGGATTTAATTTTTGTACTGAAGTTGGTTTTGGTTTCATCAATGGTGGAGTGATGGTAAGAATTTTGAGAGGAATTTAAGAGTACTCTATGCATGTAGAAGTTATAAGTTTGAAGCGGGAAATAGGAGGGATTTTTTAAAAATTGAAAATTTTCCAAGTAGGGAGTGAGGTGCAATTTCATGCTTGTGATGTACTTTAAGAATTAATGGATTATAGGGACATCAATTTTCATGTGGCACCTAGCTGTAGCACATGGAAAAGATGCAACGGTAGTGGATTTGAGAAAAAAATAGCTTTAAAGCACTAAGGAGCTGAAAGCTAGTCACATGAGGAACCATGAGGCTTCTTGGAGGGGCTAGGTGCATTTTTTTTACCTTGATGTCCCCAAGAAAAAAGGGAAATTAGGGACATCAAATTTCACAGTGCGCTAGAAGATGACATGTTATGTTTGATCCGACGGTAGTGGATGAAGGCCCAACTAGCTCTAGGGAGTTGAATTGGCAGTCTGCGAGGTCGTATGAGGATCTAGAGGGTTTATAGGGTCTAGTTGCATTTTATTGAACCGTATGTCCCTTTGATTGAAGGACATAAGGGACAAGAAATTACGCCAGGATCCTAGTGTTGACATGTGTCCTATTGCCAACTCTCGAACTCGCTACTAGAGGGCAACTTGAAACGACGATATCTCAAGCTCGTGATGGAATTTTTTAAGGAAATTGTATATGATCTTGACCTCAAATGGTCTTATGAATCCAATAGTTGTGGTGTTATGTCTTCTTTCTTCCATTTGATTCTTGAAAAATATGGATTTTTGATTTCGTACTCAACTTTTTAATGTGAAAACTTTATTTCAGACCTATTTTACCAATATTTTTGGAAAACTTAATTTATCCATATTATATGTATTAGAATTCCATTTCTGAATATGTCTTGTTTTTCTCCTAACTCTATCTAGAGCTCTTGGAATTATCTTCTAAAGATCGGGGTTGTTTTGTCCTTTCTTTGCCGCCTAGGCCCGTGAACCTTAATTTTGGTGAAAACATCCCAAATTTATAGGAGTGATCCTACATGATATTTTGTATGCTCGGGTCTTCTCTTAGATATTCCATTTATTTCTAAATAAGTTTCGTAGTGCTAGTTTCCTTTTGCACTTATCCAAACTGTTGATTTTTCTTCAATCATATCATTACTACTCCAGTGATGGTTCTTATTTGAATAGATTGAGTACCCTAATTTTCATGTTTCACCCATTCACATTCATGTACTTCATTTTTGTAACAAGTATCACATTCAAATTTTTACTCCTATCAATGTGAGGTGTTCTTATGTCAAACAAAGGATCAACAATGACCTCGGGTTTATCTTTCAAGGCTAAGGCTTGAATCAAGAGATCAAAACTAAGCTCTGGATCTTTAGTGCTTTCTGCTACTTCAACTATCTCTTGTCTTGAATCCTTATCCGGTGTTTCCAAAAGTTCATCTTCACCCTTACTTGGAAGTTCTTTACTTTGAGATTTGTAGAACACGTCGGTAGGAATTTCTTGCATGTTTTGGGGATCACTACATTTTATTACTCCTTTGTCTAGAGGAATCTCAAATTTGAGGGATTAAAACTCCTTGTTTCAACAAGCTACAACAATTTATTCTAAAGATTAAAATATTTATTTGGTGACTCTATAAGGCTGATTTCAGACCATTTTTGACAGCTTGTTCCATGCCTAAAGTGACTACAATATCATTGGTAAGAGGAATTCCTTCTAATTTTATTTCTTTACCTTTAAATTTTGCAAGAAGAAGAAGAGTTCGTAACACCCTACCTTATAATAGGCCTAGTTTTGACAACCCTCCTAATCTTCCATGACCACGTATTAATTTCATTATTAAAATCCTAGTTTTTAAATGGCTATTCAACTTCCTAGGAATTTTGTCACCTTCACTAATGACGATCCATTAGTAATTCCAATTTATCATGATATCCCTAATGCTGCCATGAAAATCTTGCCTTCATTCACTGGTGAAAATCAGGTTACACCTACAAAGCACATCAAAGATGTTGCGGCCCTATGTGTATTCCATAACATTACTCATGAAGATGTGGCTTTGAGACTTTTAGCTGCATCTTTTAAAGGGAAAGCCTTACTGAATGGCAAATAAATTAAGATATTGGAAACATAAGAACTTGGGATGAGTTAGGTGGTAAATTGCTGAAACAATTTCAAGATAATTCAAATCTTTATCCCTCATAGAATAGTTGTCTAAAATTAGAAGAGCCCCTCATGAATTTATGGCTAGTTTTAATATTCATTTTTCCATAACTTGGGAAAGAATTCTAGCAAGTGCCAAGCCTCAAGCTGACCATGTTTTTCTTTATTATCTTATAGCATTAAAAATGATATTTCAACTATGATTAATGCTATGGGAGGTGACACTCTCTTGGGAGCTTATAACATTGCTATAAAGGCTTAAAATAGTCTTATTCAAGCCAGAAAGCTAACACCAAGGCCTTCAATGCCTTTTTTTAAGATTTGGCACCTATCCCACATCCTATCACCATTATAGAACCTTTTATTACATACACATAAAATGACATGTTTAAATCTTTGAGACTATGGGAAACAAAGCGAGTTCAATTTAAAATAGACTTGCATTACCTAGTAGGCCTTATGAAGCTCCTTATCAGCAAAACCATCAAAATAGGAAGCCTTATCAGCAGAATCAAATCCATAGTCAACCTTATATGCAAAGACATTTTGACCCCAAGGCTCGTAGTTCATATAATGCTTCAGTAATAGTTAATATGGATACAAAATAATGGTGTCAACCTTGTAATCAACCTCATTAAACTACAAGTTGCCAAAATTCTTTTCTGAATATAAGTCTTGTTGCATAACCTCAACCTAAGAGACGTTGTTCATGCCTCAAATGGAGGGTGTGCAGCATGAAACTCATGTTCGAGAGACCCTGAATAGAACTTGGTCAGTTTTAGTGAGGATTATTTTATTGTAGTTACTACTAGGGCTCAAGAAACAGCTCAGAAAAATCAAAAGCTTCAAAATAGTCTTGTTCTCCCCACAATCACAAATAAAACTACAACTACGGGTCAAAAATTAGCTAGTAGTTTATTATTTCCAAAAAAATATCTTGTGTTTCATCTAGTAAAGAATAACAAAAATAGCTACAGCCTGATCCAAGAAGATTATTTATACCCTAGATATCAAAAGCAGTTGAAGCAGAATCAGTTTTTACTAAATCCTATGCTAAAACAATAGATTATGTTTCTAAAACTTTTTCTTCTTTTAACATTGTTGATATAATGAAAAAGCATAATGTTAATATCTCAATGTGGGATGCTCTAAGTATTCTAGGACAACAAGAGCTACTTTCTCATGAACTTGCTAAGTTGTAGATTTCTTCAAAAACAGTAGAAAAGGAAGTTCAAAAATAGATATGGTCCTTCGAACAATGGAACATGACCACATTAAAGAAGTTAAATGGATGGTTCAAAATTTCTTAAACTCTCATGATATCAAGAAACCACCACAATTTTATTTATCTCTAATTATTGGAGAGCATATTGTTCATAATTGCATGGTTGATAGCGGTGCAAGTAACACAGTTATGCCAAAGGTAATTGTAGAAAAGTTTGGTTTGCAATATGAACCTACATAGAAGAGTGTGCTACAACTTGATGGGACTGGAACAAATACATTTGGTGTCATCTTAAAGTTAGAGGTAACATTACATGTTTTCCTAATGTTTCCATTTTGTAAGATGTTACTGTTGTGGATTTACCTCCTTACTTTTTTATATGCTTATCTAGAGATTTCATAACAAAAATAGGAGGTTATCTCTCTTCAGATTGGTCCTTTTTGTTCTTCACTACACATTATGGGACCAAATTTACTATCAATTCTGAACCATTGGAAAATTTCATATCAATCCTCATGCTTCTAATGCATTAGCTAATTATGTATCCTTAGACTAGTCTAATTTCAATAATACAACTCATGTTTCAGCATTAGATGGTGTTTCTAATCTGTTTATGGATGAAAAGACACATGAAGAACATGCTCATGATCATTTCAAATAATTTGAAGAACATTTTTTTGGTGTGTATTGCTTGCATGAGGAAAACACACCAATTCCTTTGTTGTCCAAAATAGAAAATACAGCAGAAGGGATTTGGAAGCTTCATTTTGATGGAGCTAAGAACAAGAAAGGAAAAGGAGTAGGTTTGATTCTCACTTCCCCCAAAATGAAATGTATTTCTCAGCTTTGAGTCTCCAATTTTCTTGCTTGTAATATAGCTAAATATAAAGTGTTAATTCATGGCTTACTTTGGGCCAGAAAGAGAGGTATTAGCATGTTACAGATTTTTGGTGATTTTGAGTTGGTTATCAATCAAGTAAGAAATTTAAATGTTTGTAAGAATCCATTAATGAAGTCTTATAGACATAGAGTTTTAAACTTAATGGAAGATTTCAATGTTATTAATATCTAGTCCATTCCTAGAACAAAAAACAAGCATGCAGATAGACTTGTAGCAATTGGTGCTAGTTTTGAAGTGCTAGAACATATTAAAAAAAATGAGATTCAACCTCACATAAAGCTGATTTTCGCATTCTATACCTAAATGATTTGAAGGTTTTTAAAATGATGAATAGATTTGCAGGTTTTTACAACGAAGAAGCTGAATTTTCTACAGTAAATCAAGAGAAATTACAACACTTATATGGTGACCAGATTGTTCAATTAAAGATGAATAAACTACCTCAAGGCTTGGTCACATTAGAAGACATCTTTAGCATTGATGATCAATTAAGGAAGGATAAAAAAATATGTCAACACATGCAGAAAATTATGAAGAGATCTCAATTAATGAAGGAAAAAATTATTTCTCGGAAAGGTATGTTCCTTACCTGAGAAACATTCCTTTATTAATCTTTGTAAGGAATTTAAGGATGTTTTCACTTGGAAATACCAAGATCTGAAAGGGTTTGATCCAAGTTTGGCATAACATAATATTGAATTACAGCCAAATTCCAAGCTAGTTAGGAAAAAATAGAGCTTGTAAATCCCAAGATAGAATTTTTAATGAGAAAATAGTTATCTAAGTTGATCAAATAGGGTATTATCTTCCTCGAGTTAAGCATTCAAGTTGGGTAGCCAATCTTGTCCCTATTCGAAAAAAAAAAAAACATAGAAATCAAATTATGTGTGGATTTTAGGGATCTTAATAAAGCTTCACTAAAATATCATTACCCACTACCCAATATGGATCATATTTTAGAACATTTCTGTTCTTATAGACTATTTTTAGGATGGTTATATTGGATATAATCGATTCTATTCTAAGAATAAGATAGGTACAAAACATCTTTTACCACCAAGTTGGGTACTTATGCTTACAAAAAATGCCTTTTGTCCTTTCAATCTGGTGCAACGTTTCAACGTGCAATGGACATGGATTTTCATAGCTTATTAAATAAATGCATACTTGGTTTATTTAGATGATGTTACCATATTTTCAAAAATTTAGATGAACATCTAATACATCTAAGGAAGACTTTTTAGTTATGTAGATAGTTTGGAATATCTTTGAATCCTAAAAATTTTTTATCTTTTCAAGTACATCAAGGTAAATTACTTGGTCATATTGTTTCTAAACAAGGTTTAGCAATTGACCCTTTCAGAATTGAATCCATATCAAACTATCATTACCTCATCACAAGAAGGCATTACAGAGTTTTCTGGGAAAAATCAACTTTGTTAGAAGATTTGTTCCATATTTTGTAGCATTGGTTAAACCATTGACAACTATGTTGAAGAAAGAGAAGAATTTCTCTTGGACTAGTGAAGGGAGAGAAGGGTTTGAAGCAATTAAAACAACCATTTCTCAAGCTCCTACTCTTGCAAATCCAAATTTTGATAAATATTTTATAATGTATGCACTTGCAAGAGCTGAAACAATCTTTTAGCCATATTAACTCAGGTTAATGATGAAAATATTGAGTAGCCAATTGCTTTCTTTGGACAAATTTTCATGACTACGAAACAAGGTACATATTTCTTTAAAAAAAAGTACTTTCAGTAGTCATAGGACTAAATAATTTTAAGTACATGATTTCAAACAATAAGATACATGTTCTTGTTTCTCATCCAAGTGTAAAATATTTCTTGTTAAATAAAGAATTGAATGAGAAGAGAGAAGATGGATAACAAAAGTCATGGAATATGATGTTGATATCCATGTTGTGAAGATAGTTCGAGGTAAAGGTTTGTGTGAGCATCTAATTATTGATATGGAAAAACAACAGGATACAAAATCAGAAGATCTAGAACAACATGCTGAAGTTACGTATCAACAATCAAATAACATGGTGCAACCAGAAAATCAAGTAACTTGAGCTTGTTCAATAAGTTCATGAATCAAGATGGATGACTGATTTAGTTAACTATCTACATAGCTTAGCACTTATCCGGAAGGTATGGACAAGAAAAAAAAGAAGGTATTTCAGGTTACAAGTTATACCTTATGTTTTTATTGATGGTGTGTTATTCAAAAAGATATAAATGGAATCTTATTGTGATGTGTTGATTATGATAGAATTCAACAATTATTATCTGAATTCCATGAAGGACCTGTAGGAGGTCATTTTTCAACACATACCTAACCTTAAAAATTATGAAAGATTGGTTACTATTGGCCCAACATATTCAAATATTGTTTCGAATGGATCAGAAAGTGTAAGAAATGTGCTTTCTTTGTTGGAAAATAATGTTTAGCTTCACTGCCCCTACAACCTATTTCAAAGTGATCAACCTTTCATGCAGTGGGGTCTTGAATTTATTGGCATGATAAACCCACCTTTGTCACAAGGACACAAGTGGATTTTGACTACTACAAATTACTTTACATGCTAGAATGAAGAAATAGCCTTGAAAGATGCTAATGAAACTTTGATACTATCCTTTTATGAAGGTATAGTTTGCAGATTTGGTGTTCTAACAACTATCATTTCAGATAATGCCTTAGCATTTCTTGGTACAAAGGTAACAGATTGGGTTATCAACCATGGAATTTATTTAAGTACATCATCTAATTATTACCCATAAGGTAATGGGTTAGCTGAAAGTACTAACAAGAATCTTTTAAGGATCATTAGAAGAACACTCAAAGATAACCAGAGAGCTTGGCATCTAATGTTGAATTCAACACTTTGGGCTGATAGAGTGACCCCTAAAAGATCAATTGGAAATTCACCATACAAGCTTGTTTATGGAAGAGAAAAAGAATGCCTATTTCAGTTGAGTTACTTGCATTAGATTTGCTACATCAGATGGAGCTACTTGAGAATGAACCATTGCAGATTTGTTATGTAGAATTGATGGAATTACAAGAGCTGAGAGATCAAGCTCATGTGAACATGGAAAAGAATCAAAAACAAATGAAGAAAACTTTTGATAAGAAGGCTAAGTTCATAATCTTCAATGAAGGAGACATTGTGTTGAAATGGGATGTTGATCGCGTAAAGATAAGAAATCATATGAAGTTTGATACAATATGAGTGGTTCTTACATGATTTCATCTTGCAAAGAACATAATGTTTTTTAGCTTTTAAGGTTAAATGTATAGGAACTCCCCATCCCTGTATGAATGGTATGTTTCTAAACACTATTATTGAAAATCTTAAAGTGTCAGTTTAGAGTAGGATTTCCCTTTCAATAAGTGCAGTTCCTACACATTGTAATGTTTTTCAATTCAATAAGTGCATTCATGCACGTGATCTAGTTTACTAGATCCTTCCTAGTTTTAGTTCATTTTTTTGGAAGGGTTGAACCTTTAGAAGGAAAATTTTGATTACATGCTTTGGACTCCATGCCCAATGGATAAGAGCAAGGCACTGGTATACAAGCTAGTAGAAAGCTTTCCCCACAAGATCGCTAGAAATGTTGAAATTTTTTTCACTTGTGTAAAAATGGGCAAACTCAAACTTCGTTATGATGGATGGCATTGGTGAAATGAACCTAAGATAGGGGAGATTATTTCAGTTCAATATTTTTCTATTGATTAATTAATGATTACATGAAATATAGCTATGTGTGATGTTACAAAATGTAACAAATCACATAGTCTATAATTTCATGATTATCTTCATAAAAAAATAACAAAAATCCCCAAAGGATAGATGTGTAATCTTGATGAAGACTGAAAATACAGAATAGATGAAGTGTTATATTTTGGAACAACAATCATAATTACATTATAGCAGTAAAGTTCATTACTAAAGTTACAAGTATTTTAAAGTTATTTCCTTCATGATTAAATACATTCAATTATGTTATTGAGTTGTTTAATTCATTATACAATCCATATACAAAAAGCTAAAATGCAAAAAGAAATACACAACTCAGTTTTAGAATTCAATGTTTTATTCATAAGGAATTTAAAATGTTTCCACACAAGCCAGTGGGATGTAACTCAAAAGTAAATTACAACTACTTAAGTAAGAGATACATATGCATGAAAAATAAAGTAAAGGGTATGAAAGAACCCATCATTACCTTGGGTTTCTTTTATTTCGGTTGATGCATTTCCATCTCCATCTTTTCTCCATCTTCATCCTCACTTCTTAAAAATGGCACTATACCTAAAACAAGAAAAGGAAAGATTGTCAATTTTGAGCTTAGGGTTGATCCATATTCCTATACTATCCAAATTTGTGCAAGTGGATCTCCTAGTATCAGAAGTATAAATTACATGAGGGTAAAAGGAACAACTGATATAAGCACTATTCTGTAGTAGCATACATGAATCATTCACTCAGAAAGAAAAAGAGAAAAAACTATGGAATAAAAGAGACCAAAAATCCTAATGTTTTCTAACCAGTTTATCTAAATGTGTAGATACAGTAACAAGAAAGAAGTGATACATTATATGACTTGAATCAAAAAGTAAATTTATTTCAGTTCAAACTAAAGGTTGAAGTTAACTTAAATGAGACAAGATTACAACTAAACAAAATGGAAAAGGAAATCTGAGAAAATTTTGACAGGGCTTCACCATGTAAAATGGACATTTTACATCTTTCCATCATGTTATTTCAAACTAATACATGCTTGAAAGCTATAAATAAATAAAATAGTAATACAAAAAGGAGATAATGCATGGTATGGTAAAAATACAAGTTACCTCATGATAAAGAATATTTTCAGTTACAGTATAACTAAGGATGCAGAATATGATTCATGATGAAGAGTTACAACTCACAATGCAACCAACTCAATACTTAGACAAGTACAGAAACATCAATGACTTACACAGCCATGAAAATTTATAGAAGAAGTGAAGAAATAAAGATAGAGCTTATACAAAATTAGAGTTGCAGATCAAGATGGCCACTTCCAGTAACTGCTATAGGATGTATGACAAGTACATAAATAAAATCAAGATGCTACATCACTTCTACAGGTAAAGTGCAACTACAAGTCACAAAAATATCAATCCAAAAGTGAACTGGAAAGAGAGGTACATAGTAGATGCAAGATAACATATTTCAGAAAGAAAAAATCTATTCAGAAGCAGATATCTAGATGAGTACAGAAACCTCAAGATTCATTTTAGTTCCTAGAATATTACAAATTATCAAAAGATTTAGTAAACTACTTTTGCAAAATAATTCATCAGAGAAGGAAGCATTCAAATGACCTTTTCTAAGTAGTAAGAGAGAAATTTTCTATCAACAAATCCATGTCACAGAGGATAGCCAGAATTGAAAAGACCCAAGGTTTCAAAAGGAATAATGATTTCAATCATATTTCAAGTCAGAATGAGTGAAAGCAAGCTCTAGCATATATATTATATGAGATGAACATGCGAGGAAGACAGATGGATAACAAGTTATTCATATTGTAAGTCTTTCACTTTGTGAATAAAACAAAGAATAGTAAATGCAAGCTCCATCATCAATCAAACCTCGGGAGATTAATAACAACAATATACACAAGAGAGTATAAACAACTTGAGTCCTTACAAAACTAGCAACAATCACATATGGCAGAATATCTAGTATGCACAAGAACAAACAAAACTTAACCAACCCAGATTTAAGTTATAGTTGTAATTTGAGGTAGAGTGCATCAATTAAGATCTCAGAGAAAAGGAGGTAATGATAACTCAAGGTCCATATCAAATAATGCAACAGTTACAAGTTAAATGAAGACCCTACTATAAAATTTGATCATTATTATCATAAAACCCCAGCTCAAAATGATGAAGCCAAAAACTCGTAACAAAACACATAATACCCATCGAATAAAACTTTAAATCAAATTTTATAAGGAAAACATGCCCAAGAACAAGGTTGAAGTTTAATACACAAAGAAGCACATAGTATAGAGTTTTCAATTACAAGAATAAAAAGAATAATATTAGGAATTTCAAAATATTTCTAGTTACACGCTCAGGAAGTAAGAGCTCAAATAACTTCAATCGTGGCCAATTCTTTTAATGGAATGGCCAATTCTTTTAATGGAAGACCAAATTCATTATAACAAAAATGAAAATTCATGTGTTGAAAACCCAAGAATTCAAATGAATTAAGAAATACATAACTTCATAAAACACAAACCTCCAAAGTACATGTCATGGTGAAAATAGATACAAATTTTGCAGAATTCTCACAATTTCCAAAATTTTCAAAAAAACCACATGGCCATTGAAAAAAAAAGCACAAAACTCATACAGAGAAGAAGTCAGAAGATCAAGTGAAGAATTACTCAGAATGCGTAAAATCTTCGACAAAGCTCTCAAATCTAGAAAAACAGTGGGTAAATAAATAGTTTCTAAGAAAAATGTGGTTTAAGGAAATGATCATATCTAAAGATAATAAACATGAATACCCATATCTTAAAATACGTAGATCTACAGTTTTAGAGAGCCAATATCATAAATAGTGGGAGTATATAAGAAGAAACCATGAACTTACCTTCTCCCCTAAATGGCAGTGAATCAAGATGAATGTGTATTCTCAGATCCATGGTATGACGAAAAACCCAGAATGGATACACACAGAGCTACAAATACCCAAAACACAACAAATGGTTGTATAGGAAATAAGCACCTCCACAAAAAAAAGAAACCAAAGCTTCAAGTTGCAGGCTCATCAACATTTTTATACAATAGTGAAAGGAAAAGATAGAGGAATGACTTACTCAATGAAGAGGAAAATGAAAACTTTATAGAAAAGAATAATCCATGCATGCTCATTATCGATATAAATATCAAGTTCAAAATTCTATCCAAGCTCAAGAAAAACATTCATGGTGGTTCTCTCAGTAGAAGAACTCAAGAAATAACATCAAGATGGAACTCAAAGCCACAAATTCCAACCAGAGCCTTCAAAATGGCCAAAAAAACCTCAAGAAAAAACAATGTTTTATATAGAAAGAGCTTGATGATACTCCAAATGAAAAACAACGCCATGATAAGAGTTAACACATGCACAAGAAAAGATGAACTCGAAAAAAGAGCAACAAAACTAGATCAATCGATCTTGAAATGACATCCGTATGATTTGAAGAAACATGAAATTACAAAAACCTTCAAAGGATCTCACATAGAACCAGAAGAACCAAAGTTATGCAACCACCATGATCATAGAGGTCTCACAGAAAAATTTTCATGCTCATTAGAGTTAAAATAGTGGTTCTGAGGAAAAGTTTCCAAGGATTCACCCATTCCTACAATCTTGAGAGAAAAAATATCAAAATGAGTAGGTTTTCAA
Organism: Taxus wallichiana var. yunnanensis; assembly: GCA_018340775.1. Taxonomy (NCBI): domain Eukaryota; kingdom Viridiplantae; phylum Streptophyta; class Pinopsida; order Cupressales; family Taxaceae; genus Taxus; species Taxus wallichiana. The sequence goes on from CM031234.1 coordinate 671,295,590, forward strand.
ATTTTTTGTGGCTTAGCTTGACTGGAGTTAACCCAATATAACCACTAAGTAATAGATCGATGGTGTGGGATCAACTAGTACACAAGATCAATGTCCAAAGGATGATGATCAAGACCAATACAAACCCATGTCGATCAATGGCCTGAAGTGATTAGGGTACACAAGATCAACAGAGCAAATCAATTTTGGAATTAAAAATTTCCAAATACCTAATCCAACCATAATACATAGATTAATGGTGAAGATAAAGGCATGAAGATATAAAGGACCATATTGTAAACCCACAACCACCTGTGGGTTGAAAATTTTAAACCGTAGTTAAAGCCACTAACAAAAGGAAGGGGTGAGTCATCATGGCAAAGGGGACCAGCCCCATTGAATAAATCATTGCATTGACCTTAGATAAGGTTTTATAACATATGCCAAACAATCAAATACCGACAACCAATCACAATGAAATGATGCTCAAAAGGTGGTTGTATTTAGTATGCAATGGTAACCAAAAGGTGGCCGAATGTATAGGATGACATTCCTTTTAAAATTTGACCTTGTTATCTCAAAACATAGTAATGTGCCAAGTCAAATTGGGGTGGTCAATCCAAGGGGAAGACAAGTGTTCACATCACAAGTGGTCCCCATAGTGGGAGAGTTTAAAAATGGTCAAATTATATTTTCTCAGGAGTGTAATTATTCATGTGACCATAAGAGGACAAAGGGGATGTTAGCATCAAAACCAAAAGGTGGTCCCCATCAAGATGGATACATGGGTGAATATTTGGCCAAGTGTTGCTAATAAAGGATTTATTTTTGCTCATACATAGGGGCATATTATTTTGCATGTGCATCAAAGTGGGAAAGCGGATCAAAATTACAGATGTCACATCGACCACTAGAAGACAAAGATTACATGCATTGTAGAAGACTTGCTCATCAAGCAAAGTTCATTATTAGAATAATTATTCACCCAAATTTATTTAAAATAGAACAGTTAACTGTTGTTTGATTGAGTTGTATTTTTATAACCAAGGATATTAATGCCTCATTGTATTAGCATGCTTAGTTTTATTCATTTATTTGTTCATAATAAAGGATAAAAATAGGATGCATGGGCGAGTAAAAAATTTAGTATATTTTTAGGATGGATGGGATGAATAATTTTTATATATATTGTGTGCATTGGAAGAGCATAAAAGGATGAATTTTTGGACATAGGAGTGTTATAACATTTTGCTATTTTTTCCTTTTGAATGAGAATTATATTCTACCTTTCAAAAAATTTTTAGCCTTGTGTATGTCTTATTAATCATTGTGAATGTTAATTTCCCTGGTTAATTATACTACCCTGTTGCAAATTTAGTATTATCTGCATGCTATTAATGTGTACATTTATCTTATTAGTATTGTTGTGAATCTTTCCCTCAATACATCAATTGTTTTGCCTTAATATTTTGTTGAAAACTATTGGTTTGTGCATCCAGAATCCATTCTCAGATACTTGTGCATGTACTCAGTCAAATCCCTAAACAAGTTTGGTGTATCACCCAATTTTTTTATTCATTTACAATCATCTTTTTACCCTCAAAACCCCAAAAATTAGTTTAGGATACATCAAGAAGGAACCAACCTTGATACCGGAGACTCACCTCAACAATAGGTATACCCACAGACTTGAGGTGTTTCCATTATATCTACGAAAGAGAGAGATCCATTTTGCAAGCTTAGAACACATGCAACCATCTCTCTATAGGGTGCACTTTCGAGAGATAACATGAGATATGGGAACTATTATTGTAGGAAGAAAATAAGATTCCCGCACACACTAGTTATAAAATTCATCACATGGACTAAATTAGGAAGAAAAAATAGTGGAAATAATAACAAGACCAATTAGAATTAAATCAACACAAATTATCAATAAACCCCTTTGTAAGAAAAGTCTCAAAACTCCTACTTGTATTGATTCTCAAGAAGAAATTGTACATACTTGTGCAAATGCAAGACAATGAGAATAGGGGAAAATGGCTAACTCTTTTCACTCACAAGTGAGTGAAATATCTCCCATGAACTTACAAGAATACAACCAACTAAAATAATTCCATCATTATAATCCCTTAGAATGAGTATCTCATTACAATTTATAAAAGAGGAGCAACTCTTCATCTTCTTGATGACCCTACATATGCCTTATTTATTATTTTAGACTATTCATATTCCTTCCAAATATTAATTCACATTTATAAAATCTAGGGACTTAATTTACATAATGTTTCAAAAGTCACTTTTAGATGACTTAAGTGCATATCATAAAGTGTAAACCCCAATGAAGAATTAGAACATTTGAAGAGAGATAAAATTAGGGGGAAGGAAGAGGAGAGAGAGAAGAAGAGATGTTTCTCCAAATGAAGTCCGATGATCCTTGTTAATAGTAGACTCTAGTGCAGTGAGACTCTAAATCTTTGAATCTATTTCCTCCTTAGAAATTCCTTAAAATATGATCAGGATGCTTTTGAATGAGTGTTTAAAAACAATTGTTAAATGACTTGATCGATGACCATGAACATTTACTTTGAAGACATGGGAACTCGAACTAATTATTTTAGGTTGAATGGACTTGTTTCCTTGATGACCATAACTTCCACCCTTTATATGATATACATGTGACCTGCACCATGTGATTCTCCCATGTAGTGAAACCTGGATCCTCGAATTTCTTATACCACGAGAGGATTCCTTTGGAAAATGTATGAACAACATGAGATAAGTTTTTAAAAACATTGTAGAATGATTCCATTGGTGATTGTGAGCATCACTGATGGAGATCCCTTCATGAAAGACCGAAGCTTTTGGAACAAACTATGTCCTGATTCCCTTGTACATAATGATTGGGTGTTGAAAGACACTATTGAGATCCATGAAGAGAGAGACTTCATTGATCCCCATTATGTGGTAGTCATGCGGGATTTTAGGCCATTTTGCTCTATGCAAGAGACATCACTATCTTCTATCTCATATTCCTAGAAAAGGTTTTCCTATCAACTTATAATTTATGGTTTTGCTTCTTAAAAATAAACTTACTATTGTTAGTAAGTATTAAGAAAAGCTAGCTCAAACCTCAACTAGATGTTGCGACTAAGATTTATTTTTTTGGAAGGTGCTCATGGTACCACTTACTATTTAGACCAAGATTCCCTTTTATATGAATTTCCAACTACAAGACATCCTCTCGTGTTCAATGTCTCCTTTGCATGTTCATTTGTTGATTACTTTCCCAAAATAATAGTCCTCCATACAGAAGACCTACTATTTTTAAAAATTTGGCTTCTTGTGATCACAATTTTGTGGAATGATGTTCTTCGATACGGGTTTTTTTCCCAATATCACCCATCCGAAATTTTTGTGTGTCACTGATCAATAATGTAGGAGATTTTAAAATTTTAAGTTTTTGACTGTGCAATGCTTCGAACATGGCAGCCATTAATAGACCTCAAAAATTATAGGTGTATTTTTATACTCTATTCACGATGAAAATTATAGTTTTTATAATGAATTTTTCTCTTCTTATCTCACTAATCAAAATTTTCCTCGATCTGGTTTCCAGGTTTGAGAAACCGATCTTTTCCTCGCTTGTTCAAACAAGAAAAAATTTTCATTGTGAATGTTTTTGCCATGGAAAGAGGGCTTGAAGGTGTGGTTTTGATGGTTCTTAGGAGGAAAAACTCATCAACAAATGGTTCAGTCTTCCGTGTAGTGATTTACAATATCTCTCCAAATTTGTATTTCATAGCCATGAGGATTTCTTTGTTTCTTCTTCTTCATTTTTCATTCTTTGTTGGATCAATATTCCTTTCGAGACCTAAATATTACCATGGGTTAGAGGATTTAATTTATATACTAAATCTGGTTTTCATTTCATCAATGGTAGAGTGACAACAAAAAGTTAGAGAGGAATTTTAGAGTAGGTTGTGCACGTAGAAGTTAAAAGTTAGAAGCGGAAATAGGAGGATTTTTTTAAAATTGAAAATTTTCCAAGTAGGGAGTGAGGTGAAATTTTATGTTTTTGATGTCCCTTAAGCATTAAAAATGAGAGGGACATCAATTTTCATGCAGAACATAGTTAACACATGGAAAATATCCAACGACAGTGAATTTGAGAAAAAAATGCTTTAAAGCACTAAGGGGTTAAAAGCCGGTCACATGAGGAATCATGGGGCTTCTTGGAGAGGATAGCCACATTTTCTTGACCATGATGTCCCCCAAATAAAGGTAAATTAGGGACATCAAATTTCACATTGTGTCATGATATAACATGTGGCGTTGATCGACGGTAGGGGATGAAGGCTCAACTAGCTCTCGGGAGCTGAACTAGTAGTCCAAGAGGTCGTATGAGGATCCAGAGGGATTATAGGGGCTACATGAATTTTATTGACCTTGATGTACATTTTATTGAAGGATGTAAAGGACATGAAATTATGCCAGGATCCAGGTGTTGACATGTGTCCTATTAAAAAATTGGCTAACTCCCAAACTCACTCCAAGAGGGCAACTTGAAATGACGATATCTCAAGCTCCCGATGGAATTTTTTTATGAAACAGTATATGATATTGACCTAAAATGGTCTTATGAATACAATAGTTGTGGTGTTATGTCTTGTTTCTTCCATTTGATTCCTGAAAAATATGATTTTTGATTTGGTACTCAACTTTTGAAAGAGAAAACCTGCTTTCAAACCCATTTTACCAAAGTTTTGTGGAAAACATAATTTCATAATATTGTAGGTACTAGAATTTGATTTCCGAATATGTCTTGTTTTTCTCCTAACTCTATCTGGAGCACCCATAATCATCTTCTAAATATCGGGTTGTTTTGGCCGTTCTTAGCACTTTGCTAGGCTTATGAACCCTATTTTTGTGAAACTATCCCACTTTATAGGAGTGAGCTGCATGAGATATTTTATGATCAGGTATTCTCTTAGAGATTCCTTTTCCTTCATTTCCTTCTAAATAAATTTTGTAGTGCTATTTTCCTTTTGCACTTATCCGGACTATTGATTTTTCTTTTATCATATCATTACTACTCTAGGGATGGTTCTTATTTGAATAGATTGAGTAATCTGATTTTTCTTGTTTCACCCATTCACATTCATGTACTTAATTATTTGTAATAAGTATCGCATTCAACCTTTTTACTCCTATCATTGTGTGGTGTTATTATGTCAAAAGAGGATCGGGAATGACCTCAAGTCTATCCTTTAGGGCCAAGGTTTGAATCAAGAGATCAAAAATCAGCTCTAGATCTTCATGCTTTCTGCTACTTCAAAGAGTTCATGTAATGAATCCTTATATGGTGTTTCCATAAGTTCATCTTCACCCTTACTTGGAAGTTCTTCGCTTTGAGATTTGAGGAACCATCAGTAGGCATTTCTTGCATATTTTGGGGATCACTACATTTTACTACTCCTTCGTCTAAAGAAATTTAAAATTTGAGGGATTGAAAACTCCTTGATTTAACTTCTTCATAAGAGAAAGAGTCATCCTTTTCAAATGGGAAAGAAAATACCTCAATTTCATGTATGCCTTCATAATCGATTGGATAAGGAGGGACATCAGGTTATTTTCCTTGCTTTAATTTATCATGGATAACCTCCAAGTTGATTGCGATTTATGAATTGGACTCATTCCTATATTTCAACTCAATAGAATGCATCATGGGATCAAGACTAAGCTCATGATATTCAGTTTCTTCCACAGTTATTCTTAATTATTGCATTAATCGTTCTTTAAAACAATTTGAGGTCTCATCACAAGTTATATTTCTCTATTGATAGATGACATACTTGAGAGAATATTCATCTATGAAAGGGAATGTGAAAGTGTCTTCATCATGAAAAGGATTTTTCGATGATTCCTTTGTTCAAAATTTATCCAGAACTATCTCCTCTTTTTTGTGGCCCACATAATCTGACATTTCAAAATTACCCTTTCGCAGTTCAAATTTTCTCAAATCTTCTTCAAGGTCCATGCCCCTTTGGGAAGGAATGATTGGTCCTATCAAGATGGGAATCTCATCTTCCTCCTCAGTTGTCACAAAGTGATTTATCTACCTACTATCTTGATACAAGATGGTAGTTCCTTAAATTATGGAATTTCATACAATGTACCTCATCTTCTTCTCTGAAAGTAATTTCTCTATGTCTCCCTTCACTGGTAGAGTTTTGGAAGACCAATTCATCTAAATTTTCCATCCAAAGTATTGGTATAATCTTCATCCTGGTAACATTCCAAATGAATCCAAATTTCTACTACTACTTGATCATCACTAAAATATTTTTTTTTGGAAATTTAGCAAGGGCCACCTGTGCATCTTTGACTTTTCCCACAAGTGGGATTTATTTGAATTTTATGGAATAAATTGATCCATCCGGTAGAGTCATGGAAAGTTTGAGATCCTTAATGACCTTGAAATGAATCACGTTGTATGAGGCACGAGATCATATTATAAAATTGTTTAGTAAATATTTTCCATCAATAAGCAAGACATAGAAAGGATCATCCTTATCACTCTTGGACATGCTCAAGGAAATCATGTTCATTGAGGGAGGTGTAGGTTGGTTAAGCAACATGCCTTTGGTTCGAGGAGCCATCAAATCTTGTTTTGAACTATCACTCCTAATATATCGAAAAATATCTCAAACTATTTGGGGTCGGTCCTAAAATATTTGGTTTGAGTAATTTGTATTGTAGCTTTATTTACATATTTTATGAAGTCAAAAGGATCAGATGTGGACGAGGGTGATGAAGGGGCATATTTTGGTTTTAAGATAGGTTTGGAATCAGGTATGGAGTTTTGAGTAACAAAAGGAATTTTGAATGGAATATTAGGAGATTTCAAAGTACTAGATTTTAGTTGAGAATATTTATATTTAGAATTAGAAGCGGCATTGAAATACTTATATGGAATTTTGGGAGCCTTCTTACTCACTAATGGATAAATTTTCTCAAATGCGGACTCCGTGCAAGGTGGAAGTGGAGATCCTCGACTGATTATTTTGTTTTGTGGATTCATCTTAGGAAGATCGTCACCATTATTTTTTTACACCAATGGAGGGACGTGATCCTTTCTTAGGCCGAGAACGCAGTGAATACCGCACATGAGAAACTGGGTACATCTTCTTCATCACCTCTAGAATACTCACAAAATATGATTTGTGTATCATTCTCAAGCTCATCAACTTCTAGGAGATCATCACCTTCACTTTCTTGTTCAAGATCTACTTCACTTTCCTGAATCCTACAATTTGTGTTCATGGGTGGGGCCTCCAAGGAAAGCCTTCGGGGTGTTCCTATAATTTTATTTTTGTTGTTTCTTTGAGAATATACTCATTCAAAGAATTCCCTCTTCAAATATGCCATCTCATTTGGAAATTTTTGTGGCCATGAATTGGTTCTCTCATCTCAAATATGTTTGGTCTAACATGTTTGTGCTCAATTTAATCTAACCTGTTTGTTAAAAATTTATCAATTTGCAAGGTTTGAAGTTTTCTTTGTCTCCTTGTATGGATGTGTGAAATATATTTTCTTCATTTGGTTGCCATGGTTAGTCCTTTCCTTTGGTTAAGGATCACATTGAGTCCAGATATTGTTTTTCATTTCTTTGTCCATGAGAAAGAATTTGTAATTTGGGCATGAATTCGGGGTTTCCCCTTCCTTCTATTTTTCCACAGTCATGTTTTCCCTATCAATTTTTGTCCCAACATCCGTGGAAACATGGTCCTTTCTGATTGGATGTGGCCCGATGGGTATTTTTTGTGAAACTTGTCACTTTTGTCACATTTGTAAAAATACCAAATTGGCCCCGTGGCCCCGATAGCATCTAATTGGTTATTCAACAAACATGAAGCAGCAAGGAAAAATTATTACTTTGACCCCGAAGATGGACACGTGGCCATTTTTCAAGACAAAGGTAGAGAAGCGGATTGTCGAAAATTTTGAAGATTTTTTCCTTTTTGTTAAAAGGAGAAAAGTTATAAATTGATTGCAACCCCACATGGGATGGATTAAAGTGATGATAAATGTTTGAGTCAGCATCTTAAAAGTTAAAGCAAGGAAGCGGGGAAGCATAGCACTTTAGAGTTTTTAAGCTCTACTTTCAAATGATGTAAAGGTATAAAAGTGAGTTGTGAATCTCGATGGGGCCCACATTAAAAGTTAGAAGTGGAGAGGCGGGTCACCGAAGCATTTTGAATTTTTTGGTCCGCTTCAACTCAAATATTTTCCACATGGAGGGCATGCACTCATTTGAGGATTCACCTCTCGGTTTGACCTTTGGAGTTGTGCAAGGAGACACATGGAGGTTTCCGCTGGCCCTACCCATACTTAGCCTTTTCTTCAAAAGACTGGTGTAATTTGTCAACTACAATGGACACGTGGAGGGCCAATGCTCATTTGAGGATCCACCTCTAGGTCCTACCTTCACAGTTGCACCAAGGAGACATGTGGAGGCTTCCATTGGCTCCTCTCTATACTTAAAATTCTCAAGTAACTTTCTAAGGCCTAGGACACGTGGAGGTCTTGTGCCTATTTGGGGACCTGCCCTAAACTTTACTTTTGAAAGAGCGCCGAAGGGACACATGGAGGTTTCCATTGGATTTTCCCATACTTATAATTTTTAAAGTGTCTGGTGCAACTTTTGTAGACCCTAGACACGTGGAAGGCCTGCTCTTGTTTGAGTCCTTTTCTAAGTTTCATACTAAAAAAAGTTGGGCCATGAGACACATGGAAGATTTCGTCCCTACCTATACTTAGAATTTTAAACACCCAAGGAGAATTTCTCAGACCCTAGGGATATGGCACCTTCCACTCGTCCTTAAGTTCTTTCAACAACTTTTGGGTTAGAAGACACGTGTGAGAGGACCACGCTTGTTTAGGGTCTCCATTCTTGCACCATATCAAATGTGCACATAAGAGACACGTGGAGGCTTCCATTGGATTCTCTCTATACGTATATATTTTTAAAGGCTAAGGCAATTTTCTTGGGCCTAGGGCTCATGGAGATCCTACACTCATTTGAGGTCCCACCTCCAAACTTCATCTTTCAAGTTGAGCCAAACTTACATGTGGAAGCTTCCACTTGGGCCTTCTCTACTCTAAATTTGATCAATCGGTGTAACTTCTCTATCATTCTAAACACGTGGAGGGCCCATGCTTGTTTGGGAACCTACCTTTGGACTTCACCTTTGCAGTTGCACCAAGGAAACACGTGGAGGTTTCTACTGGCTCCTCTTTACACTTGTCCAACTCAAACTCACAATGTAGGAATGTGGTATAATCCATGCAAGGACACTCATTTCTGAGATGCACGAATGTAGGTATCCATGCGAGGGCACTCATTTCTCAAGGTGTATTCTCGAAGTGTGAAAAGGATTGGTTGTTAGATCCAGCCATATCTAGCCACGTGAAAATGATTAAAAAGGGGATTTCTTGAATGACAAAATAAAAGAATGATTAGAGGGACTGTCAAAAATTTATGGCATGGAATCCCAGTCATGGTTGAGGGTCTAAGAAATGTGATCAGTTCATTATTTGTCCACCTCATAGCTTTGGGTGTAAATTTTTTAAACATCACTTTCTCGAGAAAATTTGTAACAAACAAAGGATTCCTTGAATATTCTTATTTTTGGGGGAAAATTTGGGATGAGTGAGCGAGTGAATTATATAAATGCAATGAGGATACTCTTACAAATGGTCGGGGTTAATTTTTACGAGAAAATTTGAGAAATCCCATCTTCTTGAGAGACCATATGAGAAACTTGTTAATCTCTTGTGTTTTAGATTTGATCACATCAAGATGGTTGCAAGTGTATAACCATTGACAAGCTCTAAGATTGTTCAAGAAAATTTCCCCTGCTTTGATAAATCTAATAGATCTCAATTAATCTATGTTGATCTTGGGAAAATTGTGTCTACTTTTATTTCAGAATGTATTCAAATGGTTTTGATGTTCTTGTTGCAATCTTATGTTAAAATCCCTCCAAATCACACAAGATCTCATCCTTGTGATAGTATAGTGGCATTTGGAATTTCATTATGAGAAGAGCCTTCATCTTGTAATGAAATAAACAATTTAAAATCACTTTACTTGTCATTTTGTTGATAAAGATTATTTGTAATTCTATGAGTGTATCTTAGGTGTGATGGACCAGGGATCTTTAATGTTTAATTGAGTCTTTAACTCGAGCCTTCATGTTGAATTCTTGAAGATTGTGTGAAACCGCAGATATCTGGGCTCCATTGATGCACACCTTCTAGTTGAAGGAATATTTTGGCTATTCTGAAGCTTTTTGTTGTTAAGTTTTCCAATTGTTGTAAAGGTTCTCAAAGATCTAGTGAAATCAACTTCATCTTTCTTAATTCCCCACCAAAAAAATTCAAATAACCATGAATCCTACCTAAAGTACCCCTGTTTGTGTTGTGTATCCACAAATGAACAAATTCTACTGCCAAAATATACAGAAGCAAGCAGGTTTTAAGTGTCTTTAGTAACCAAACCTTGTTCAGAAAATATCTCCATTCTTTAGAAGTGACAACTCGTGAGAGTTAAATTGTGGTGTATTGATCATATTTTCTCAAGGTTCCCTAAAAATTGTGCAAAGAAGGATCTCTTCATGTCCTTCACCAATAGAGGTTAAAAAATGGGTCCTCTCACCCTAGTTAAAAGGCATGACCTAAAGTAGTGAGGATAGATCAAATCCTTAATGAAGGTGTTATCCATTTCTCCAACGCCTAAGTGACAAAGAGCTTACTTGAATCCTCTCCTTGGATATAAAAATTACGAATTATACCATGATTTTAAATCTATCTCTAAGATCTTATTAAATTTGTGATGTTCCTCAACTTCCAAGGGAGAATAAATTTGGATACCAAAACTAAAATGGAGCTTGTGACACCATTCTCTGAGGATTATTTGAACTCCGGGACTTATTTGTGTGGAAACAACACCAGATTGACATCATTGCCAGGGATTATTTGAACTCGGGACTTATTTGTGCAGAAAAAACACCAAGAATGGTGTCGTTTCCATGGATCTTCAAAATATTCTTATATTTGGCCTAGTAATGTTTCTTACATGATCTAAGTGTAAATACATTGTTTAAATGTCATCTTTGTTGAGATTTGTAAGATTTGTGTGAAGATAACATGTTCATTGTGCAATATTTCAAATTTCTAGTGGTTATTGCACTAAATTTATATCATCAGTGATAAATATTGGTAAAGGAAGGTCAGATCTACTAAGCTTTGTAGGAATTTTAAGTGTTGATAGATATTTGACAAGTCATTTATAGTGCATTTGCACAACTAAGGTGAAAATCCTTAGTGGCGACTCCGTGTTGATTTAAATTTTGATAAATACCAGTGCCTTAACCTATATTAAGTGAAATATGTCACTAATATTTATAAAGATGGAAGGAAGAAGATCTTTCTTCACTAAAGACCCTACTAAAAAGTTGTTTCTAGAACTAGGAAAGAAAAATTCAGAAGGAAAAAGAGTCTGGAAAATAGTTGGAGATCAAGAATCAAGAAAAGAGTTATCCATTGTGAAAAGTGATCAACCTATGGTTGAGGATTACCATTCTTCTTCAAGTGATTTTGAATCAGGTAATTTTCATATAGATCTAAATTCTCCAACTAGAGAGGGGCCTTCATTTGTGTTTGATAAGTGTGCTTCTCAGTCTGTCCCTGTATTTTCCAAAGTTGATAGGGTTTTCCACGAAACAGAGTCTTTAGAGGACATTCATTTTGAAAATTATACTCCTGTGTTCCAAAGACCCCTTATCCCTCATCATTTTGTATCTCCTGTAAGATCACCTCCTCAAAACAATATGGCCCAACCTCCACCCAGACCTCCTTTTGTTGTGAATACTTTTGGTCCTATAAATTTTAGAGGTATGGATAGATATCCAAATATAGTGCCACAAGATGTTAGAAATAGATTGCCTAAATTTCAAGGGAATAATGCTATCACTGGTGATCAACATTTAAAACTTTTTGTCAATATGATGGAAGACTTTGAGATTGAATTTGAGGATGTGTATATAAAATTGTTTATTCATACTCTTGAGGAGGATGCACGTGACTGGTATAAGTATTTTCTAGATAACTCAATAGATTCATGGAAAAATGAAAAATGCTTTTAGATTGCAATATGGGGATAAGATAGATCCCAGTTTATTTTGTCTGAATTTGAAAATATTAAGAAGAATCCTAATGAATCTATTCATGAATTCAATACTCGGTTCAATAAGACCTTGAATAGGCTACCTATAATCCTAAGGCCAAGTGATGTTTCTTGTTTGATAAAATATTCTGATGCTTTTGACAAAAAGATGCTATTTACTTGAGAGATAAAACCCAAACATTGAGGTAGGATTTCACCATGTCCTTACAAATATTGAAAACATATCAAGGTAGTTGGTAAGCCTCCTAAAAGAGAAGGTATCAAATTGATCAATCCAAAAAGCCTCAGTCAAGAAAAGTCTATGTTGATCTAGAAGAGGTTGTAAAAACATTGGCCGGAGTTGTTAAGGAAATATCCTATAAACTAGCCAGAGTAGAGAAGGGGATTGGACAAGGTTCCTAAGGTCAGCATAAGCCACAAGGTCAAGAAATATTTTCAAATCATCCCAGAGGTGATCATAGATTAGATGACAGGGGTAAAGGGCCCATGGGATTAGGAAATAGATAGCCCCAACCTCAAGGAAAATAGATTGGTGCCTGATCCTTTAGCTACCAGAGTTGCTCTACTTGTGGAAGAGGTCCATGATATGGAGTGGTGTGATAGATGTTTCTTTCCCCATTCCCCATGTGATGAAGACAAAGAAGTTGAGGAAGTGATGATGATGAGACAAATGATGATGCATGCATGATGGATTTCTCTACAAGTTCACAACAGGGAGTAACCTCAACTGAACTAATAAGTGCCAGAACTACTTGATTTCTAGGATTGCATTCACCGGGTATTACCTCTTCCTCCCACTCATACTTTTGAAATTGATATGGTACAAGATTTTGAGTTGCCTAATAATGATTTTGAGTACTTAAGGGCATTAATGATTAAAAATTATGATGGAGGAATTCCTTTAGAAGAGGACAAATAGTTGTTAATGAATGTAGTAGTTTCCCAAGAAAAATAATATAATACCAGAAGTAAGGTTGCCAAAGGGGTAGGGCCTCAGGCCAAACCAAAAATTCCAGTTCTTACCAATGTATCCCTAAGGAAACCCCTAAAAAAGATGCATCTAGAAAAGGCTTTGTCACCCCAAATAAAACTTGTGTTCCTCCCCATGCTCTAGACTATGAAAAATCATGCCATCAGATGAATTTGTAAACCTTCCTCCTAATACTGCCTTACCCAAATATGTTCCTTGTGACATAGCCCAAATCTTGAGTCAGATCAAGATTATTGTTCCTATTGTTGAATTTCTTAGAATCCCTGAGCATAAGAAGAGGGTGTTTGAGTATTTGGGGCTTAAGGAAGAAAAGGTCACCTAGGGTAAAAATGTAAACAATGTAGAGGTTCCTCCTGCCATTGCAGAATTAGAAAAACCACAAGCATTGGAGGAATTGGGTGAACCACTTGAGGTTTATTTGGGAACTTCTCTGGTTGAGTCTCAACTGAATGTGGATCCATTTTTCACTACTTTGATTATTAAGGATAGGTTGTTACATAACTGCATGTTTGATTCAGAGCCTCATGTAATGTAATGCCTCTTGAGGTCATGAATGAGTTAAATATCAAAGTAACAACAGCTTATGGGAAATGTACTACCATGGATTCAAGAGAGGTGCTAGTAGTTGGATGTGTCAAGGGTTTAGTAGTGTAATTGGCAGTGTATCCAGGCAAGTACTTAACCTTGAATGTGGTCATTGTGGATTGTCTATGCTAAATGGGGGATGTTATTATCCAGAAAGTGGGTAGCTAGTGTGGGTGGAAGTGTGCAAATGGACATGTCTTATGCCACCATACCAATTGAGGGAAGCCTTGTGAAGTTATATGGTGAGAAGAAAATGTTACATCTCATTGAGGACCCTAATAATGCTTCTTATGAAGTATTGTACACAGATGTTGATGTTGATAACTTTATGGGATATGTTGATTATAAGGAGCATAAAATTGATGAGTGCAAGTATCCTGAGAGGTTGGTTCTCCTTGGACTTTAATGTTTGATGGAGCATGTTCTAGATCTGGTAATGGTGTTGGTATTGTCTTGATATCTCCAAGCCAAGAGGAGTTTAATTTTTCTTTTAAACTCAATTTTGAGTGCACAAACAATATTGTTGAGTATGAAGCACTACTCTTGGGTCTAAGGATTGCATGGAAATATGGTATTAGAGACATTTTTGTTAAAGGAGATTCAGATTTGATAGTCAAACAAGTCAGAAAGTTTGTATGCTACAAAGAATCAAAGAATGAAATAGTATAAGCATGTAGTTTGGGACTTCATTGAAATGTTTGACTCTTTCAATATAATACATCATGATAGGAGCTATAATATTGTAGTAGACAAATTGGTAGTATTGGGATCAAAGTTTGAAAATTATACAATGTCTCCCTATTGTGAATATGATGTTGAAATATTGACCAGGCCATCTATCCCTGACAATATCAAGCACTGGCAAGGTATTTGAAGATGATGCTCAGGTCCAAAGGTTTTTGTAAAATAAAGGAGAATTTTCCAATCAAAGTATAGAATGGGAACCAATGGTTTGTGCAGCTGAAGGAAAGGAGACTTTATTTGGTAAGGACATTATTCAGTTGAAGACTAATACTATTCCCAGAGGGTTGGTTGCACTAGAATCAAATTTTGATAATGTTGACTGCATTGTCAATAGACACATGTCAGCCTCGAGAGATGTTGAAGAATATGACCTGGGCTAAAAGGATAAACCTAGGAGAATATGGCTAGGTAAAAACTTGAACGAAGAAAAAAGTATTCATATGTCCAATTGCTAAAAAAGTACCAGGACTACTTGGCTTGGTCATATTCAAAACTGAAAGCATATAGGGAAGACCTTTTTCAACATGAAATACCCCTGGAAGCTAATGCCAAGCCATTCAGAAAAGAAAAAGACCAATTAATCCCCTCCTTTCCTAAAAAATGCAAGAAGAATTGAAAAATTTAAGGGATGGAGGAATTATATAGCCTACAAGGTACTCCTCATGGGTAGCAAAACTTGGTACCTGTTAGAAAGAAGAATGGGGACATAAGGTTGTGTGTGGACTTTAGAAACTTAAATAAGGCATCAATCAAGGATAACTATCCCTTTCCAAATATGGATAACATGTTGTAGTTAGTTACAGGTTCAGAATTGTTATCTACTTTGGATGGTTTTTCTGGGTATAACCAGGTAGTTGTGAAGCAATAAGAAAGAATCAAAACTACTTTCACTACCCCATGGGGTACTTATGTGTATGTAAGGATGCCATTTGGCCTGATGAATGTTGGAGCT
Source organism: Taxus wallichiana var. yunnanensis (assembly GCA_018340775.1). Classification (NCBI taxonomy): domain Eukaryota; kingdom Viridiplantae; phylum Streptophyta; class Pinopsida; order Cupressales; family Taxaceae; genus Taxus; species Taxus wallichiana. Next base: position 671,311,094 of record CM031234.1, read on the forward strand.
ACTTTTCAAAGAGCAATGGATGTAGCATTCTCAGGATATATAAATGACTTCATTGTTGTGTATTAGGATGATGTGATAGTTTTCTCTAGGAAGAGAAGTGATCACCTGCAACATTTAGAAAAATGTTGATAAGATGTAGGGAATATGGTATCTCACTTGAACCCTAAGAAATGTCATTTTGGGGTTCAAAAGGAAAGCTCTGCTTGGACACATTGTGTCAAAAGGAGTCATGATTGATCTTGAGAGAGTGGAAGCCATTAGCAAAGTTCCTATTCTAAGAACCAAAAAGGGAATTCAATCCTTTTTTGGGTAGATAAATTTTATTAGGAGGTTTATTTCCAACTTTTCTGAATTGACTATCCCAATCACTAATATGTTGAAGAAGGATCAGAGTATCAAATGGGAAGAAGAAGTTATTCAAGCCTTTACTGGGATTAAGGAATCATTGAAGAATGCCCCTGTTTTAGCAGCTCTTGATTATAAAAAGGATTTCCAAATGTTTTCCTTTTCTTCAGAGAATACCATTGCATCTATCTTGTTACAAAAGGATGATGAAGGAGCTGAAAGGCCAATTGCTTTCTTTAGTAAAGCACTACAAGGGGTAGAACTGAAGTATACTATCATGGAGAAACAAGATTTTTCTTTGGTCAGAGCCACAAAAATCTTCAGGCCCTATATTTTGAGTTCTAAAGTCATTTCTTATGTTCCCCATACCATGGTTAAGGATATCCTATCAGAGATGGAAATTTCAAGAAAAATATGTCGATGGGTAAATAAGTTGCAAGAATATGACATGGATATCCAAACTACAAAATTGGTTAGAGGTCTAGGCCTAGCAAAATCTTATGGCAGAGAGCAACCTACAAAATAGTTGAGGTAAATGAAGTTGAAGAAGAAAGGTTGAATATCCTTGAAAAATTGATAAATTCTGAATGGTACAAGGATATTATTTTTTATCTCAAACATCTATAGTGCCCTGAGTATTTAAGTAAGAATAAAAAAGAGAACTTAAGTTAGCCTCCCAGAAATACATCATCACTGATTATGGGTTAGCTTGGAAGAACCTTGGGGAGTTCTTTTGAGATGTATCACTAAAGATGAAGCCCCAAAAATAATTGATGATTTCCATGGAGGATTTTGTGGGGGGAATTTTGTAGGAAGAGTCACAACTCATAAAATCTTAAGGGCTGGTTACTAGTGGCCAACTCTTTTAAAGACACAACTTTTTGGTAAGAAAGTGTGAGAGTTGTCAACATTTTTCAGGAAGATTGAAAGCTTCAGGCTCCCTCCCTTTGTATCCTGTATCAATTGAAGCCCCATTTAAGGTAGTGGGGAATGGAATTCATTGGTGAGATTTCAGATTCTTCAAGTGTAGGCCACAAGTGGATATTAGTGGCTACTGATTACTTCACCAAGTGGGTGGAGGAAATCCCCACCAAGAAAGAAACTCACCAAATTGTCATGGACTTCATTTTAAATCATATAATCTACAGGTTTGGAGTACCTACTAAGATAGTTGTTGACAATGCTATGAGATTTCAAGCTAAACCTTTGGTAGCCATGTGTCATGAATATGGGATCAATTTAGCATATGCTTCCAATTACAATCCCCAAGGAAATGGACAAGTAGAATCAAGTAATAAGAATCTGTTGAAGATAATCAGGAGAACCTTGGAGTTAAACAAATGAAAGTGGGGTGAGAAATTGAAATTTGTTATTTGGGATGATAGAATCACTGTTAAAAGGATATTGGAAAAATCCCATTTGAATTGGTATATGGAACTCAAGCTCTACTTCCCCTGCATATGCAATTATCTTCTTACCAATTTATCCAACAATTAGAGGACCAGGAGGTCAATCCCTATGATGCTCGTATAAATCAAATTGTGGAATTGGATGAGAAGAGAAGAGAGTCCCACCAAAGACATGTGAAGTTCAGGGAGAAATTGAAGAAGCTATTTGATAAAAAGGTGAATCCAAGAGCTTTCAGTGTGGGAGATCTGGTGCTACTATGGGATAGTAGACATGAGGATAAGGGAAAGCATGGAAAGTTTGATGCATTATGGATGGGCCCTTATTCTATTGACATTTGATTGGAGAGCACACCTTTTTCCTAAAATACTTAGATGGGGAATTTCTTGAGTTTCTGTTAATGACAGGCACTTGAAACATTTCCTTGACTGATTTCTTAGAATCAAGACACACACCATTATACAATGTATAGTCTTTTATTTTTTCTCTATTTTTGTTTTTACATTTTTCAGTTTTTCGGCATTTGAAACATTTCTTTGATTTTTTTCAAGACACACACCATTTTGTATCGTTTTTATTTTTTCTATTTTTTTGTTTTTCTGTTTAGTTTTTCATCCCATGGTGACCGATTTTGTTGGTTTCTTAGTTTGTCTTAGGGGATTTGGTTATTGTCTTTCTGCTCTTAATGATTGTTTTTGACTCCATTTCCCAATGGATTTTGAGCACATGGTATGTTGTTCTTACGGAACTTGAAGGGAGTTCCCATCCCTGAGTCAGAGCCGATGTTGGTGCTCAATTTAATCTCACCATGTTTGTTCAAAATTTCTCAGTCTGCATGGTTTGAAGTTTTATCTATCTCCCTGTATGGATGCGTGAAATATTTTTCCTTCATTTGATTTCCATGGTCAGTCCTTTCTTTGGTCGAGGATCACATTGAGTCTAGATATTGTTTTCCATTTCTCTATCCATGAGAAAGAATTTGTAATTTGAGCATGAATTCGGGGTTTCCTTCCTTCTATTTTTCCACAGTCATGTTTTCCCTGTCAATTTTTCCCAACATCTATGGAAACATGGTCCTTTCTGATTGGATGCGGCCCAATGGGTCTTTTTGGTGAAACTTGTCACTTTTTCACATTTTTAAAAAATACCAAATTGTCCCCGCGGCCCGATAACATCTAATTGGTTATTCAACAAACATGAAGTAGTAGGGAAAAATTCTTACTTTGACCTTGAAGATGGACATGTGGTTGTTTTTCAAGAAAAAGGCAAAGAGGCGGATCATCGGAACATTTTGAAGATTTTTGCCTTTTTGTGAAAATGGAGCAAATTTATAAATGATCCGCAACCCCGAAGGGACAGAGTGATGTTACATGTTTGAGTCATCATTTGAAAATTCAAAGTGGGGAAGTGGGTTGGCAGAGCACTTTGGAGTTTTTAAGCTCTGTTTTCAAATGATGTAAAGGTATAAAAGTGAGTTGCAGCTTGATGGGGCCCACATAAAAAGTTGGAAGCAGAGAGGCGGGTCATTGGAGAATTTTGAAGTTTTGGCCCAGTTAGACTCAAATATTTTCCACCTTGACTGGAGGGATGCACTCATTTGAGGATTTGCCTCTCGGTTTGACCTTTGGACTTGTGCCATGGAAACATGTGGAGGTTTCAGCTGGCCCTACCCATACTTAGCCTTTTCTTTAAGTGATTGGTTTAGGTTTGTCTAACCATGGACATGTGGAGGGCCTATTCTCATTTGAGGATCCTCCTCTAGGACCTACCTTCATAGTGCACCAAAGAGACACGTGGAGGCTTCCGCTGGCTCCTCCCTATACATATACTTATAAAGAAACTTTCTAAGGCCTAGGAAACACAGAGGGCCCATGTCTCTTTTGGGACCTTCCCCTGAACATTTATTTTGAAAGAGTTATGAAGGGACACATGGAGGTTTCCACTGGATCTTCCCATACTTATAATTTTTCAAGTTTTTGGTGTAACTTTTTCGGACCCTAGACACGTGGAAGGCCACACTGCTTGTTTGAGAGTCCTTATTTTGAGCTTCATACTAAAAAAGAACCAATGAGACATGTGGAATATTCCACTAGCCCTACCCATACTTAGAATTTTAAATGGCTGAGGAGACTTTATCAGACCCTAGGCATATGGCACCTTCCACTGGTCCTTAAATTCTTTCAACAACTTTGTTGGGGTGAGACACATAGTGAGCCTGTGCTTGTTTAGGGTCTCTTAGCTTTTAAACCATATCAAAATGCCTATCTCAGAGACACATGGAGGATTCCACTGGCTCCTCTCTATACTAAGAATTTTTCAAAGGCCAAGGCAATTTTCTTGGGCCCAAGGGTCATGGAGAGCATGTGCTGTTTGAGGTCCACCTCTAAACTTCATCTTTGAAGTTTCACTAAATAGACACGTGGAAGATTCCTATGGGCCTTCCCATACTCTGAAATTTTCATCAATCATTATAACTCTCTATGGTTCCAAACACGTGGAGGACCCATGCTCATTGGGAACCTACCTCTAGACTTCACCTTTGCAGTTGTGCCAAGGAAACACATGGAGGTTTCCTGCTAGCTCCTCTTTACACTGGCCGACTCGGACTCACAGTGCAGGTATGTGGTATAATCCATGTAAGGACACTCATTTCTGAGAGGCACAAATGTAGGTATCCATGCGAGGGCACTCATTTCTCAAGGTGTATTCTTGAGGGTGAAAAGATTGCTTGTCAAGATCCAGCCATATGGAGCCACCTAAAAATGATTAAAAAGGGGATTTCTCACATGATAGAATAAAAGAATGATTAGAAGGACTATAAAAAAGTTATGGCATGGCATCCCAGTCATGGTTGAGGGTCTAAGAAATGTGATCAGTTCATGATTTGTCCACCTGGCAATTTTGGGTGTAAATTTGTTAAACATCACTTTCTGAGACAAACTTGTAACAAGTAAAGGATTCCTCAAATATTCTTCTTTTTTGGGGAAAATTTGGGATGAGTGAGTGAGTGAATTTTATAAATTCAATGAGGATACTCTTGCAAAAGTTTGGGGTTAATTTTTACGAGAAAATTTGAGAAAGCCCATCTTCCTGAGAGACCATCTGAGAAACCTGTTAATCTCTTGTGTTTTAGATTTGATCACATCAAGATGGTTGCAAGTGTACAACCATTGAAAAGCTCTAAGATTGTTCAAGAAACTTTCCCTTGCTGATAAATCTAATAGATCTCAAATTAATCTATGTTGATCTTGGGAAAAAAATTGTCTTCTTTTATTTCAGAATGTATTCAAATAGTTTTTCTTGTTCTGTTGCAATCTTATGTTAAAATCCCTCCAATCACACAATATCTCATCCTGTGATAGTATAGTGGCATTTGTAATTTCATTATGAGAAGAGCCTTCATCTTGTAATGAAATAAACAATTTAAAATCACTTTATTGTCATTTTGTTGATAAAGATTGTTTATAAGTCTATGAGTGTATCTTAGGTGTGATGAACCAGGGGTCTTTAATGTTTAATTGAGTCTTTAACTCGAGCCTTCATGTGTTGAATTATTGAAGAGTGTGTGAAACCGTGCAGATCTAGGCCTCCATTGATGCACACCTTCTAGTTGAAGGAATATTTTGGCTATTCTGAAGCTTTATGTTGTTAAGTTTTCCAATTGTTGTAAAGGTTCTCAAAGATTTGGTGAAATCAACTTCATCTTTCTTAATTCCCCACAAAAATTTCAAATAACCATGAATCCTACCTGAAGTACCCTTATTTGTGTTGTGTATCCACAAATGAACAAATTCTACTACCAAAATATATAGAAGCAAGCAGGTTTTAAGTGTCTTTAGTAACCCAAACCTTGTTCTCGAAAATTTCTCCATTCTTTAGAAGTGACAACTCGTGAGATTTAAATTGTGGTGTATTGATCATATTTTCTCAAGGTTCCCTTGAAAATTATGAAAAGAAGGATCTCTTCATGTCCTTCACCAACAGAGGTTACAAAATGGGTCCTCTCACCCTAGTTAAAAGGCATGACCTAAAGTAGTGAGGATAGATAAAATCCTTAATGAAGGTGCTATCCATTTCTCCAACGCTGATATTGTTTTCAGATGGTGAATCTTCTTCTAGTATCTTATGAAGTAACCATTCAAAAAGTGCCATGAATTCTCTCGTACTCTCACCTTCTCCATTCTTCATTTGAGCCAACTTCACCAAGAGGTCCCGACAATCTTCGTGTGATCTAAATCTTTCCTTGAAGGTAGTATTGATGTCATTCCAACCATTGATGGATGTGGCAAGAAGGATGTATAATCATTCTCCTACTTTTTATTGGAGATATTCCATGAACAATCTTACGGAAACATATTTATGTTGAACTACAACAATTCCACATGATGTGGTGAAAGTGGTGATTTTTCCTTCAAGTAGTTTTTACCATCGCCATTGAATTTTGGAATTTTTTTGTGGAGCCGATCGGTAGATCATGAAGAGGTGGTTCGAGAGTAAGCGAGCCTATATTTCTTCCCCATGGTACAATGGGGTGAGATGTTTCTAGTTCATCCACTATTGTTTTTATATTTCTTCTCTTGCTTCTAAAAATTCTTATTCAAATTCTTCTTCCTCTCAGTAACCGAATTCTCAACCGTGGTTGAAAAATAGGAGAATTTGATGAGGGAGTTTTCTTAGGAGTTTGGATGGGATTTCCAGGTGAACTTCTTCAAGACCCAGATGGAGAGGAGGATTGAGAGAAGAAGTATGGATTATATCTTATTTGTTTTTGCTGATTTTGCACAGCCTCGATATTTGAATCAACAACACATCTTGATTTGATCAACATGGTATATCTTCCTTCAGCCATCTTTTGGAAACTATTGTAATGGGAATGTAAAAGGGCACTATGGAATGTGAAAGGTCATGTGTAGGAATCAAGAGTGCACTTTTGGCAATGGGATTTCATCAACTACTTTTTGATTTTTTTAGTTTTAGGATATTTTATTTTTGGTATTTTTGACCTTATGGTCATATTTCGAGTGTAGATATTGGTAAATCTTCCCACTATGGGCACCAACAATTATTGGGGAGAAAAATTTTTAGGGGATGAATTTTTGGTTTCCTGCTAATGCTTTAGGAGTCTAAGTCCCTCTCCTTAATTGGTGCAACTACCGTATATGCATGCACAAGTAAAATTGAGTTTTACCCTATGGCCTTTCTCGCTAGGGATCCAATAGGGGCACTCCAAAGACCCACAAAAAAATATTACATCTATCTATAAGGGAATAATTTTCTAGGAGAGTGGGAAAGGGAACACGAATATGAGGCATGAGAACTAATGTTTTAGGCAAAAATAAGATTCCTACACAGACTAGTTAGAAACTTCATCACATGCACTAAGATTAGGAAGAAATAATTATGTAAATAACAATAATACTAATTAGAATTTCATGAACACAAAGTATTAATAAACCCCTTTATCAAAAAATTATTTAAACTCCTTCTTATGTATTTATGCTCAAGAAGAAATTATCCATAGTATGAGAATGGAAGACATTGAGAATAGGTAAAAGAGACTAACTCTTTCCACTCATAAGTGAGCCAAATCTCTCTCATGAACTTACAAGAAGATAACCAACTAGAATAATTTCATAATTAGAACACCTTAGAATGAGGATGTCATTTTAATTTATAGAAGAGGAGCAACATTTCATATTCTCAATGACACTCCATATGTATTATCTATGACTTTAGACTATTCATATTCCTTGCAAATATTAAGTGAATTTTCTAAAATCAAGGTGAATTAATTTACATAATGTTTCTAAATTCACTTTTACATGAATTAAAGGTGAATCAAAAGTGTAAACCCCAAGGAAGAATTAGAACATTTGAAGATAGAAAAATTGTGGGGAAATGTGTGTAAGAATTTGTTAGTAATGTAAGTAAAATGAATACTAACACCTAATAGCCTCAATACAATGCTAAAATAAAATCTATGCACCATCATGATAAGAGCTAAAAAAGTAATAAACATCAAAACTATGCATTAAAACCTTGAAAATAAACCTCAAGCTAACATGCTAACATTTATTTCTCTACTCTTTAGAAAGCTAAATCAATGAAATAAACCTAGGTAGATCCTTTAGCTATCAAAGGTTTGATAGTTGTTTCTTGATCCAAGAGGATTGAGGATGGAGGTTCATCAAGTCATGGTAAAAATTCCTTTCTTGATTAATTCCATTGATCTTCACAAAATATCTTGGATGATTGAATACAAATGGATGATGTTTACTTCCACTCTAATGAAGAAGGCTCTAAGATGATAAAATTGCTATAGCTTAGGTTCTATACTCATTTAGTTGTGTAAAGGTGTAAATAGAAAGGTAGCAGGAGATCTCCTTATATAGACCAATGGATAAAATAATCTACACATCCCTTTACATGTGGGATAATAGAGAGTTTGGGTTAGTTATGGATAAGGATATTTGAAAGGGGGTTCATCGAACCTTAGGGGATTTTATTTTGTCCTTTAGTGACTCATGGGGATTGCGGGGTTTATTAATTAACTGTGAGTGATTAATTATTAGGTGTGCAAGCTTATAAAAGATTTTTATAGGAATAATTAGTATGATTTTAGGGAAGAAGGGTTTAATAAAATAAATGACGATTTATTGATCTAATAGAAGAGGAAACTTAATAAATTAAGAATAATTAATTAATTCAAGTAGAAAGGGATTTAAATAAGAAAATTTCATTAATTGTCATCTTTGCTAGATAAAAGGTCCAATTAACTAGCATAATGTAGTTAATTAATGATGATAGAAGAGAAAATGTGTTATATTGATGATATGTCATCAATTTGGGAAAGGAGATAATTAGTGCAATTTAAGTATTTAAATTTCTGGAGCTAAATTATAGGTGTCTATATTTTCCCCTCTTTGGGGTGGCGTAAGTGACACCACTTCAAAGATAGTAGACAAGTAAAATTTTTAAGGGGTAGAAGAAAAATTAGTAGAAGTGAGAGATGCCCCCTCGAGTGTCGATGGGGTGATGAAAGAAGGCGATCGACGATCAAAAAAGTTATAGAAATGGATAGAAGAATAGGGAGGTGCAAATTCCCCAAGTGAACTAGAAGGAGAATTATATAGAAGAGTAATGAATATGTAGAGAAAAGAACGAGCTTTCATCTAGTGTATTTACAAACACTTTTGTGTAATCATATTTCCAAGGATCAACATCATCAGTCCTTATTAAAAATATAAGCATACGCCAACGTGTAAAATGACATGAAAATCCATAATACAAATAGTTTCCCATTGCTGAAAACACCAACTCCATGCAACATACAAAATGCACTGCAATACGAGAAAGTAAAAGATTCCTAACTCCCATCAACATACATAATTCAATGCAATACGAGAAATTAAATAGGCTAACCTAATAGAGAAACATAATGCAATGTTTTTTTAATCAACCTTCGATTCCAAACCATGTGAATTAACGAAAAGGGCTAAAAGTGGTTCCCAAGTAAGGATACAAGAAAGGGGAATAATGGATGACACTTGGGTCCTATGAAAATCAAATGTGCACTATGAAACATTTCCAGAAACTTGTTTTTCCCGAGAATATACACATAGTACGTAAACCAACTTTGTTGATGAAGGTAGATCAAAATGATCAACTAATCGCACACACGAACAAGCGAGAACCAAAGAGTGACATTTTATAGGATGCTTTTTTTGTTTTTTATTTTTCTTTAAACATATTTGAATGTTTTTGTGATTTTCTATAAGTTTTATGAAGCTATGTACAGGAAGACAAAGAATCGTGGATGCCCCCAGTGATAGATGGGATGTACAAGGGTAAAATGCCACACATTCGAGAAAGTGAAGATTTGACATGCCCTAGAAATTAGGAGGGAGTATTCAAAGATAAACTCTTCACATGTAGTAGGGGGATCAAGGCCAATTTTAAGTAGGTTTGATCATGAGAGGTTAAGGGTTCCCATAGTGTAAGATAGAAAAGAAACATGTGAAAGAAAGGAAGTAGAAAAGTGTCTTATTAAAAGGGGAAAAAGTATTCACAAACATTGTAAAGAGACCATCCTATACACATGGATGTTATAATTTTTATTTTAAGAATAGAGGATGCTTTGAGAATATTTAGAAGGTGTTTGATGAAAAATTGATTAGCCCAAGGCACAAATCATGAGACAAAACATGTGCTAAAGTAAAATTTGTAACAAGGTCCAAAAAGTAACACTTGGTAACATACTAATATTGTTTACTCATCGAGATCTTGTGTACACACATGGAAATGAATTACCTCTTGAAGGAAAGATTTGATAGATAGTACGTGAATATACTATCGAACATGTAGGAATGATTGATTTTGAAAGGCAATTTGTGAATGGAGGGTGGAAGGAGAGATGTACATTTCTCCATTTCTATCCAGACATCCATATCCTTAAGCGGAGATGCATTTGATTCTAATCAAAAAAATTTCTAGTGCAAGTTAGGAATCCATAGCCCCAAAAGAGAAATTATTGGAAATTCCCCAAGTGCTTCAACAAATTCTTGTATGATAAAAAAATGAGGTAAAATGTCAAGTAGGAATACTTTTATTATGTAGAAGGTAGGTTGAATGTTTGCATTACGACTTTATCCGCAATGCTTGTAGAGAAATAATTTTTTTAGGAAAGGAATACCTATAGATACAAAACAAGACCACCAAATGATATTAAATAGCAAGAGTCATAGGACTATCTAACAGGGGCTATATGTGGGAAGCATAATACTTCCTTGAAAGACTCACAATCCTCTATTTTTAAACCTTAATGAAAGTAAATGTGAGAAATAAATGTTTTATTGCTAATGCTTGATTTCAAAGATCTCAAAATGTTACTAAAAAAATGAAGTAAGAAAGGTATTGAAATCTAAACTAATCTAACATTAGGAAAGGTATGTCTCTACTTAGGATAGGTCACGAGAGGTGTTAAATAAGGTCAAAAAGGTATCCGTAAGGTATGGGTGGGATTTGGGTGAAGTTAGAGGTCATGTTTGGTGAAGATTACTAGAAAAAATTGAGATTGATGCCACCGGTGAGCGATGCCTGTAAAGAGGGAGACCAATGATGGTTAAGGTGACCAACATCAGTAGGGGCAATTTAGTGGTGAATAAATAAAAGTATTTTTGGACTTCTTTGTGATTACAAAAAAAATGAAGGGAGAATGGTTGGGTTTGTAATAATGATAAGAAGACTCAAGAATGCATAGAGATTAGGTACAAATAGCTAGAAGTACATGGGTGGTTTGATGGGTAGATTGGTGAGAAGGTGGAGATAAAGGAATACAGAAGGAATAAGATGTAAGAACAAAACACAATGAAAGTAAAGTTTAAGCTAGTACAAAATAATGAAAATTAAGTATACTTACTTACATTTCTAGATCTGTAGGTGAAGGAATTCGATAGTTGATCCATGAAGAAATTTTATGGTCGATGTCATGGTAATACTTCCAAGAGTGTTCTTGTGAATACTCTATTGCCTTAGGATGAGCCTCCAAAGGTGCTTGCTTAGGTTTTTGGTTGAGTATATCCCATTGTATTGATGCTGAGAAGTATCTGATTCATTCTTGAATATAATAGAACCCTCCAAACTAAAAATTACCAACCCATGTACAGAGTTGCGAAAGTGTATATAAGGTAACCAATGATGGTTAAGGTGACCAACATCGGTTGAGGTATAACTGGCGTCGGTTAGGACGGGAAAGTATATGTTTACAAAAATAAGTAGATCTTTACTATTTTTGGCGTGATTTTGATTGTTTCGCTTAACTCGGATTTCATGTGAGAGAAGGTAGGAAGGTCATAGAAGAAGTCCAATTAGGTTTTTTGAATAATAATTAGTTAGTTAGGTTAAGTGGCGACTCAACACTAGGAGTAATGACTTGGTCACCGTGGGTTAAATGCCCCCGTGGAATGGGTCCAGTTGAGGTGTCTAGGTGATGTGTAAATTAACTTAATTATAGTAATTACATTAATTAATAAGGTTAGGATGAACATTAATTCAATTTTAAGAAATTAAATTAATACAAATGTGGGGTAAAAGGGTTATGGTTAGGTGAACACATTACATTAATTGATAAAAGGGGACCAATGGGAGTGTGACCCAAATTTGGTGTCTACATTTGCCCCTTTTTGTGTGGATTTTATTGGGAAGCTATGCTTTGACAAAAACAGAGTCAATGTCCCATGTATAACACAAAATTAGGTTTCCCAAGTAGGACTAAAGGTGATCCCAAAGAAACTAGGAACATATGAGGTGTTAAATGGAGTCAATGAGTTGTTTAATAAATGGGTAAGTGATGAAAATGAGTGTAGGTAAGGGTATGGTCATTTTGGGTGATGGGTAATGGTCATATTAGGTAATGGGTAATTGGAAATCTAAAACATGCACATGTATATATCATGATATACTATCGGGTTAGAGAGATTACAAACTCTACATCACAAAAGAGATATAGGTTTATCCAAAAAAATGTTTAAGTGATTCGGTATTCATGTTATAGGATATGGTCATGAAGCACGATGAGGTCTGCAGGTAATAGGTTTTTTTCCGTGGCACTAAAGGTACGGTCAGGATAAACATCACTTTATTAGGCAAGGTAAGATCATTATGCTAAACAAAATGGTTAATAGCATCGTAAGGTATATCGAGTACAAAAATAAAATGTCACAAAAATGTGGTTCGGGACGGGGTAAATTGGGTAAGACATAGGGAGGGACGTGGTATAGGTAAATAACATGTCCATAAACACGATTAAGGAAATGTATATGTAGTATAGGATTGCATGTAGGGTGTAATAGGTACTTGGTAAGGTAAAACATTGTTGGATCAATAATGTTTTTAGGAAAAAAGGGCACGGGGTGGGTTGAATGGGTATGTTAGGTGAGACTGGATAGGAGGGTATCAAGTGGGGTGATGATTAGTCACTATAGGTGACATTGTATGATCATTATAATTTTATATATATATATACCAGCGTGCATGCCGAACATGTGATATTGTACATGATATTTTGTCGGACAACTGGTATTTATTTGTATCTATATATATATATATATATATATATATATATATATATATATATGTATGTATTGATACACAGACTCTCCCATTTATATAGTTGATGATATTTATTGGATGGATGATAGACTTATCTTTAATTTTCATTGTTATTGTGTATTGATGGAAAGTAGGTGGATTAGGCGGGGATTGAGTGAAGGTCATGTAGGCATGGTTGGATTTAGGTAATTTAGGCATGTTGTAGTTACGTATAGGCATGGTGGAGTCGGGTAATATAGCCATGGTTCAATCTAGGTGATTTAGGCATGGTTGAGTTTAGGTGAGTTAGGCTTGATTTGGTCATTTTTTTGGGTTTGATTTAATTTCCAAGTTATTGGTAGTATGGAAAATAAATAAATGAAGATGTATATGTATGTTGTCTGTAAATTTCCTTATTTTTATATTAATGTGAAATGATTGATGTATGATATGATGATGTGAGAAAATGGTAGGTATGTTTTTATGATTGTATTAATTTCCTACTTTTGTGTAAAATGGAAAACTCATTCAAGTATAATGATAATAGAAAAATGGGGAAGATTTTGTTAGGGGAAAGAGTGGCCGAGATAACATCAAAGGGCCACATTCCCTCTAAGTGTTTCCTATATAGATTTGGTGAAAAATGTGCCTCAGGTGACGTAGTTCTCCCATAAGCTAGGGAAGAATATGATGAGGTAGAGAAATGGGTTGGTAGGTTTTAGGCATGATTGAGTTTAGGTTATTCAGGAATGTTTGAGTTTAGGTTGTTTAGGCATGGTTGAGTCTAGGTCATTTAGGCATGGTTGAGTCTAGGTCATTTAGGCATGGTTGAGTTTAGGTGATTTAGGCATGATTGATTCTATGTCATAGGCATGCTTGAATTGAGGTTGAATACTCATGGGTGATATTGATATTGATTGGGCATGGATGATTTTAGGTGAAAGAGGAATTATTAAAATGTAGGTGTCGATGGTCTGGTCTTGTATAGAAGAATCAAATAAGTATGAAAAAGGTGAATGGTAAGAGGATACAAAAGTGTCACTTAATTGATAAGAACCATTATGAGTCTATCATACAAAATATTGGCTTATTAATGTAAGACCATAAATGTGTTGCATGATTGACTATTCTAAGGGTGAAGAATATCACATGATCATGAAATGCCACACTTATGGCATGTCCCTTCAATAGGAAGAAGATTGTAAAGGAAAGATGGTGAAGTGAAAGGGTTGTGTAGTGGAACTGGTTGTGAGGCAACATGCTTCTTTAGAAAGAGACCCAAGATCAAAATAGGAAAGTCCATGATGAAGAGGGGAACCTTTAGTTCTTCCTCCTACTTTTCCCCTTTAAGCTCTAATGTTGAAGAAGAGTTTGAGCTTCCAAACATCATGTTTGAGTAAGATGGGAACTATGGTGAGCAAGTTCCAGATCAGGAGGACACCATAGAGGAGGCTGAATACATGCAGTAGGAAAAGAAGGTGCCAGAATGTCTACCTAACTTGGAGGATTGTCTAAATGGAGAAGATCCCAAGGAGATAACATAATTTTCTCCTCCATCATCCACCCTCAAATCACATGCACCTTCCACAATGAAGGAGAACATTCAAGTAAAAAAATTGGCACTTCATAACAGTTCTTTGGAACCAAGGTCGAGATATGAATCTTCCACGTTCCTCTCAAGAGAAGGAAGGAAAAGGGCACGAGGTTCTCATTCCTCCCACACCATCCACCAAGGAAGGTCAACAGGAATAATCCATTCTTGGAGTTAAAATTTAGAGCAAGGGGAAAATTCAAAGGACCAAACCTTGCCCAATTAGATATTTGGCTTCATTGGAGCCAAGGGAGAAGCCAAAACTAGTCATGCCCACTTCAGGGCATGAGGATGAGTATCAAAGCACCAAGGGTCACCATCAATACCTCCAGGAGTCTAATGAAAATCAGCTTGAGGAGGTATTTTCCATTAATGTTGATACCTTGATGATATGGGTGGAGGATTGACCCCTTGTCAATTTTTCACTCATACAAGCATCCATATTCAATGTCAAACCATTTGCATGGCTTCCCCTTTTGATAAAGGGAAGCTATTTCTCCATGCCTATATCAGGCTTTATTTATCTTCTCTTTGTAAGGGTTAGTATAGGAGTAGGAGTAAATTTTTTTTTCAGCAGAAGAAGTGCTTGCGCACATTCTGCATGTGTCATTTGAGGCATGTATGATTTTGTCTTTATAGATAAGTTTTGTTTGCATTACTTCGGAGGTGTAGAAGCCAAGCCCTTCAGTATTTACGATAGAGATACCCATAGCTTCCTGTAACAGTTACTAATTTCAAATCAAACACAAATACAGAGCAACTAAAATCAGATTCGAGAGAGTCCACTCTCAGGAATAGGTAAATCCCTAGCGGGGTGAGTTTTGGGTGAACAGGATGGAAGGAATCGGGAGAAGTTTCAAATAAAAGGATTAGTATCAAGCTATCATTCTTTAATCCATTCCCAATGGATGCTTCAAGGCCACTATATATCTCTATTTGACACGAAGATGTCCTAGTGAGTCACCAAATTGTTATCTCAATTTTCCCCTGGTAAAATTGATCAAACATGAACCTACACGAGAAAAACATAAAGGTTGGCTCTCATCTCTACGAGCTCACATTCAAATCCAAATCTGAGGGACAGGAAAGACTCAGAATGGAGAATAAGGGTCGGTGAAGGATTGAACAAAAAAAAAAAAGGAGGCTAGAGGCTCACAAGAGGAAAATGGGGAAGACTCAAATTTTTCTGAAATATCCTAAAACGAGTCGACTCAGGGCTGAACAAAAGACTAGCAGAAGGCACCATGTGTCACCTTAGCATGATTCCAAAATATGCATAAAAATGTAAATCTCAAATATGTATTGAGCCTCCACATGTCAAAACATTGTAACTTCAGAAGTGAGACCGAAATGAAAGTCCCTAGATGAGCACGAAGCTTCCACGTGTCCCAAGTACAAGAATGGGACATTCATAGTTGAAAAGTCTCAGGGCAGTAGAAGCCTCCACGTGTCTCATTGGCACAACACCAAGGTTAGGCTCAAAGAGCTGGTTCCTAAATGAGTGTGGGCTCACCATATGGTCTGAGTCAAAAAGAAATAGAACGAGTCGTAGAATCGGCTAAGTATAGAAAGGTTAGCAGAAAGAACCACGTGTCATCTTGGTGCAATTGTAAAAGTGAGAGCCCAAGGTGGAAACTCAAATGTGTTCCATCTCTCCATGTTTCTAGGGTTTGATAGAAGTGAAATGGTAGTAGGCCCAAATTTGCTAAGTATAAGAGGATTAGCGAAGCCTCCATGTGTTGACCCAATGTAACTTCAAAAGGAAGATCCGGAGGCGAGCCCAAATGAGTGCGGAGCTTCTACATATTCTAGGCCCAAAAAAGAAGTCAAGGGGTAGAACCAACCATTGACTAGTCTAACCAGAGTAAAGCAAGTGGAAGGCACCACATGCCTCAATGGTGTAAATTCAAAAGGTACAACCTAAAGAAGGAACCTGAACTAGTGTCAATCCGCCACTTGGTTAGAGCCTGAAAGTTGAACCAGACCGGAATCGAAAAAGTATAAGAAACTAGCGAAAGGTGCCACGTGTTGACTCGGTGCAACTTCAAAGGTAGAATTTTGAGGGACAAGACAAACAAGACCGAGCCTCCACATGTCTCGGGTCAGACATATGGCTCCACCAAACAAAAGGGACTAAGCCAAAATACAAACAGATAGAGAAATGCATGGGAAGGAGCCATGTGTTGGTTTGGCACAATTTTAAAAGAAAAATCCAAAAGCGGTCCCCAAACATGTGCCAGCTCTACACATGGCCACATCTCAAGTCAAAGAGGGAAGGTGGGTCACCGGAGAGAATTTAAGTTTTTTTGGCTTTTGATTTAAAAAATTCGTAAAGTCAAATAGTGAGCTACACCTCCACCGATGCCCGAGAGGTGACACATGTCGAGCCTAAATTCCATGCAAGCCGATGGACCCAGAATAACTTTTCACCCAAATGGAAAATGCAGGCTAGCATACATGAAGATGACTTTTGGGAAAGATCATGTTACGAGGACATGGGAGTTTTTTGCATCGTTTTCCACTTTCACAAAAGCCCACTTTAGAAGCACGGACCGATAGGCCTGCTGGAGATTTCTTACCAAGAAGAGAAATGAGAAGGATGCAGGCTTGTAGGGGCTTTTAGGTAAAAGTGAATTTCAGACCTGTATATGCCTATGTGAGGTTTTGTGATTTTGCAACTTTTTGCAAAAAGTGTAGTTTGTATTTTCAGGCTCGCAGATTCACTTTCCAAAGGTTATGTTTCACCTTTTTACACAGTCTCAACACAAAATCTTTAGATGACCATATCTTTTGACTGGAAGCTCAGATTTGAGAAAGAGAAGATATTTTGGAAAGGTCTCGACCTCGTCTACACTATGGTTACCTGAAAATTTAATTTTAAAGAGGTTAGGGGGTGTAAAATGGAAAAAATTCTTTCGATGATTAATGTAGAATCCAATTGTTTCAACTACTAGATCAAATTTCATTTGATCCATCATTCTTACTTCTTTAACATGCCAAAAAACATAGAGAGGTAGACTTGATAGATTGTAGGTAGATTCGTAGTGGGCATTGATGGTTGGTGGTTGGAATTTAAGAGTAGAGTCGAGTTTCTCTTCTCTCTCTCTAGTTTTCATCGCCTATATATTGTAAACACTTCTCATTTGAGAGGAGAGAGTAATTCCGGGATGTGGGGAAACTCTATCAAAGTTGTTTCCTAACTCCATTTGAGTTGTAAGCCTTATCCTACACCTAGAAAGTGTATTTTTGCCTCTAAGCACCCATGTAATAGTCTGTGTACCTTATAGAGAAATAAAATCTTGTTTTGTGGTGTCTTTCAACCCTTGGAATTGTTTTTGTTTCTTTGTGCCTCTCTATCTCATGTTTACTCTATGTGCATGTATTTCATGTTTTCAATGGTAGATTTTGATATGGTTCTCGTGTCACTTCATGTCTAACCTCCCTCCTCACAGAGTATCTCGCCACTTCCTTTTTTGGTGTATCACCACTTAGTGTAGGCTCTGTTCACCCTCTCTCTCTCTCTCCATGTCTCCTGGGAATAGTTAGATTAGGTTAGATAGTTTCTACTTGCACTAGAGTAGATTGTGGAAGGTAGATTAGGAAGTAAGAACCAACTTTCTCCGAGAGGTCCATCTCGGGTTCACAAGTCCCACATCTTGAGAGATGATCCAATGTTGTGCAATCACACCGAACGCCCCACTTAAAATCAGGTCATTCAAGGGTGCCGTGATTCTGCACTAATAGTTTTGGCATGCCTGTGGGACCAAGAGGTTTACCACTTCATTTCATCAAGTTGTTGTGTTCTTGGTGAGATTCATCCTTTTGAGGCACTTTCAAGCACATCTGGTGACTCCATGAGGACAACAACCCTTTCTCTGAGTTGTAGACCTTTTCCATCCATTTCCACCCATCTTCATTCATATTTCTTTCCACATCTTTCATATTCTACCATTAATGAAGTTGTGCAATCATGACTTCATTTCCCTCATGGAATTCTCATTTATAGTAGCAGAACTATTTTCCTCCATCCCTATAGTTTTAAAATCCTCCTCCAAATCAGTTTTTAATCCCCATTATCCTGAAAACACATATAACCCACTTTTTTCTAACCAAAATGTGTAGGAAGAATAGGTTTATGCAGATGATGGTCGAAACTCCATGGTTGAAGCTGATTTTGGGAGGTAGGTGCAAGATATGGAGATGGGCATGATGTAGCTTAGAGTCAAATGCTTCACAATAGTAACTAAAGTTGGCTACAAGGTCCCTTTTCCATGGGTCAACCTTGTACCAAGCTACTTTAGCGCCCAAAAGAAGCTACACTTCATCACCGAGATGCTAACCTAGATTACAGAATGGGCACAAGAAATGGAGGCTCAATAATATAGTATGAGACAACCTTATCAATGGGTAAGTCGGTTAGTAGATGCTTATCCTTAATTTTCACTTTCTCAAACTATATCTTCACAATGGTGTCATGAGTCTAGCCTCCTATCTGCTACCCCTAATCTTGAATTCCCTTCTCCATCCCCTATCCTTCCATCTCACCTTAATTTTTCTTCCCTTTTCCTTCCGATTCAAGTCCACTCTACCTAGTTATACCATACATGAAGATCCCCCTACCAATGCTCCTTCCCACCCAATGTCATCATGTTTAATGACTACATGATAGTGTAAGAATGGCATGACACATGTGACTCGACTAGGAAGAGGAAACCATACGGGCACCCGTTCTAGAAAACATAAGTTAGCACCAAACGACATAGTTATGGAGGGGACTAAATTTCTTATAGAGGAAAAAACATATACACCACAGCTTCACGCACCAAAACCTGCAAGTGCTCCCCCTTAGAAGGAGAACCATACAGTTCCATAGGCTCCAACCGTGGAGTGTGTAATAGAACAACCTTCAATTCTTCCTCCTAATTTATTCCCTTTAAGCTCTAATGTCGAAGAAGAGTTTGAGCTTCCAAAATTTATGTTTGATGAAGAGGGAACCATGGTGAGCAAGTTACTGATCAAGCGAACACCATGGAGGAGCCCAAATACATGCGGCATGACAACAAGGAGGCAGACTATCTGTCTAACTTAGAGGATTATGCTCTGGATGGAGAGGAGTCCGAAGAGATAAAATCATTTTCTCCTCCATGATCCACCCTCCGAGCACATGAGCCTACTACCATGAAGGAGAACATTCAAGTACAACTACTTGCACTTCATAACAGCTCTCTGGAACCAAGGTCAAGAGATATGAATCTTCCATGTTCCTCTTGGTAGGAGGTAGGAAAAGGGCATGAGGATCTCATTCCTCCGACACCATCCATCTAGGAAGGTCTACAGGAAGAATCCATTGTTGGATTTGAAATTCAGAAACAAGGGGAAAATTCAAAGGACCAAACCTCACCCAATTAGATACTTGGCTTCATTGGAGTTAGCGAGAAGCCAAAACCAGGTCATGCCCACTTCAAGGCATGAGGATGAGTATAAAAGCAATAAGGATCACCATCAACACCTCCAAGAGTCCAATCCAGATCAGATTGAGGAGGTATTTTCCATTAATGTTGATACCTTGATGATATGGCTAGAGAGGATTGACCCCTTGTCGCTTTTTCACTCATATAAGCAGCCATATTCAATGTGAAACCATTTGCATGTATGGTGACGCTTTTAAGAAAGGGAAGCTATTTATCCCCATGCATGTGGAAGGTGTTGTTTATCTTCTCTTTATAAGGGTTAGTATTGGAGTAGGAGTAGATTTTTATTCAACAGAGGTGCAAAGGCCAAGCCCTTCAAAGATTCATGACAGAGAGACCCATAGTTTCTTGTAACAGTTACTAATTTCAAATAAAACAAAAATATAGAGCAACTAAAATTGGATTTGAGACAGTCCACTCTCAGGAATAGGTAAATCCCTAGAGGGGTGAGTTTAGGGTCAACAGGATGCAGGCAATCGAGGAGAAGTTTCAAAGCAAAAGGATTAGTATCAAGCTATCATTCTTGACTCCATGCCCAATGGATTTTTCAAGGCCATTGATCTCTCCATCTAGCAGGTAGATGTCCCCGTACATCACCAAATTTTTATCTCAATTTTTCCCCCTCGTAAAATTGATCAAACATGACCCTACACGAGAAAAAATAAAAGGGTCAACTCTGTCCTACGATTTCACATTCAAATTTAAATCGAGGGACATGCAAGACTCTGCAATGGAGAATCAAGGTTGGGAAAGGATCAAACTATACAACAAGGAGGTTAGAGAGTCACGGGAGGGAAATGGGGAAGACTCAAAGTTTTCAGACTTAGCCACAAACGAGTCGACTCGGGGCTAAACAAAAGACTAGTGGAAAGTACCATGTGTTAGCTCGGTGTAATTCCAAATGACACATCAAAAGGTAGATCCTAAATATGTGTTGAACCTCAATGCATCTGAATGGCACAAATTCAGAAGTGAGACCCAAAGGACAGTCCCTAAATGAGCGTAAAGCTTCCACATTACCCAACTCTGAAATGGGGATAGTCGACAGGTTGAAAATTCTCATGGCAGAAAAAGCCTCTATGTGTCTCATCAGTGCAATACCAAGGCTGGTCCAAAGAGTGGTTCCCAAATGAGCATGGGCTCACCGTGTGGTTAGATTAAAAAAAGAGACAGAGTCGGCCGTGAAATCAGCTAAGTATAGAAAGGCCAGCGAAAGAACCACGTGTCAGCTCGACGTAATTTTAAAAGTGAGAGCCCAAGGCAGAAACTCAAACATGTGTCATCTATCCACATGTCTATGGTCCGAATGTAAGTCAAATGGTAGTGGGCCCAAATCAGCTAAGTATAAGAGGATCAACACAAACCTCCATGTGTCGACCCAACGTAACTTCAAAAGGAATCTTCGAAGGTAGAGCCCAAATGAGTGTGAATCTTCCACATGTCCCAAGCCTAAGAAAGAAGAAGTTAAGGGGTGGAACCAGCTGTTGAAAATTCTAAATAGAACAAAGCTAGCGAAAGGTGCCATGTGCCTCAACAACGTAAATTAAAAATCCATAGCCCAAAGAAGGACCCCAAATGTTGAACTGAACCGAATCAACTAATGATAAGAAACCAATGGAATGTGCCATGTGTTGACTTGGTGTAACTTCAAAGGTATAATCTGGAGGGACAATACCAAACCAACGATGAGCCTCCATGTGTCTCGGGTTAGACATATGTTCCCACTAAACAAAAGGGACATCCAAAATATAAAGAAACAAAGCAATCCACGGAAGGAACCAAGTGTTAATTCGACGCAATTTCAAAAGAAAAATCCAAAAGTGGTCCCCAAACATGTGCTAACTCTTCATGTGGCCCTGTTTCAATTTAAAGCAGGAAGGTGGGTCACCAAGGGGACATTGGGTTTTTGGATTTTTTTCGAAAAATGCGTAAAGTAAAAACGTGAGCCGCACCTCCACCGATGCCCGAGGCACCACATGTCGAGCCTAAATTACATGCGGGTTGGTGGACCTAGGGAGAAATTTTCACCCAAATGAAAAATGTGGTGATGGGCCTAAAGATGAATTTTGGGAAATATTATGTTGTAGGGCTGCGGGAGTTTTTTGCATCTTTTTCCACTTTCACAAAAACCTAGTTTGCATAAGCGCGGACCCATGGGCCCGCGGGAGATTTTTTACGAAGAAGAAAAATGAGAACGATGTGAGCTTATGGTGGATTTTAGAAAAAAGTGAATTTCAGACTGTAGGGCTGTAGGAGTTTTGATTTTTTGCATCTTTTTACAAAAATTTCAGTTTTTATTTTCAGGCCCGTGGATCCACTTTGCAAAGGTTATGTTTCACCATTTTGCATAGTCTCAATGTAGAATCTTCAGATGGCCATATCTTTTGACTGGAAGCTCGGCATTGAGCAAGAGAAGACTTTTTTGAAAGGTCTTGACCTCATCTATACCATAAAAGCCTGAAACATTAATTTTGATGAGATTAGGTGGGTAAAAATTTAAAAACATCTTTTAGGCCATTAATGCCGAATCCAATTGCTTCAACTACTAGATTAGATTTGATTTGATTCGCCATTCTTCCTTCTTCAACACATCAAATAGAAATAGATAGGAAGACTTGAAAAATTCTAGGTGGATTCACAAGGCATTAATGGTTATTGGTTAGAATTTTAGAGCAGAGTCAAGTTTCTCTTCTCTCGGTCTAGTTTTCATCGCTTATATATTGTAAACACTTCTCATTTAAGAGGAGAGAGATATTATGGGATGTGGGGAAACTCTGTCAAAGTTATTTCCTGACTCCATTTGAGTTGTAAGCCTTCTTCTACACTTAGAAAATGTATTTATACCTCTAAGCACCCATGTAATATTCTATGCACCTTATAGAGTAATAAAATCTTGTTTTGTGGTGTCTTTCAACCCTTGGAATTGTTTTTGTTTCTTTGTGCCTCTTTATCTCATGTTTTCTCCCTGTGAATGTAATTCATGTTTATAGGTATAGGATGTGGTGCTTCACGGAGTTTGGATGGAGGATTTGAATGCAGGTCAATTCTGTTTGACCTCCCTCAGTCCCCTTTTCCTTGTTTTCATCCTCCCTCAATAGAGTATCTCACCACTTCCTTTTCTAGTGTATCACCTCTTAGTGTAGGCTCTCTTTCACCCTCTCTCTCTCCATGTCTCCTTAGAATGGTTAGATTAGGCTAGATAGGTTCTTATTTCATTAGAGTAGCTTGTGGTAGGTAGATTAGGGCGCAAGAACCGAATTTCTCTAGAGGTCCATCTCAAGTTTGCAAGTCCCACAACTTGAGATGTGGTCCAATGTTGTGAAATCACACCGAATGCCCCACTCACAATTAGTCCATTTAGGTGCTGTGATTTTGTACTAATAGATACCATCAAAGCCGCATTTATCGAGAGGACAACCCATCATAACATATCGAGACACACTTTTAAGGAAGGATCATTTTCCATTGTGAGTAAGATTTGGAGGCAGCTTAGAAAGGGAAAGGTAGTTAGGAAAATGGTTATACCAAAGGTCACATGGGTCACTTTCAATGGTTCTAGCAAAGCTAACATCTCAAAATAGATAAGAATGAGATTACAAACTTTATACTTGTGATAAATATTTTTTATTCGAAGGGAGAAGCGGGGATTTGAGAAGAAAGACATGCAATGGTGTCTATAAATTTATTAGTGGAACGCGAGGTAGTTTGAAGTTCATAATAAGAATGAGTAGTCAAAAGTATGTCAACATGATGTTTATAATTTTGAAGTATATTGTTACAACACCGTATATACCATTAACTTGGTTCACAACTAGTTAAGAGTCGTTAAACATATTAATTGATTTAAAATTTAAGGCTATGGCGGCATGAAGACCTAACACAAGTGCTTCATATATGGCGATATTGTTCGTGCAATAAAAATTTAGTTTGAAATATAATGTCATAGGCTCACTTTCAAGATGAATGAGGATAACTCCGACACCACCCCCATGCTAACATTTGGAACCATTGAAGAATAAGGTCATCTAGTAAATAGTATCATCCAAAGAGAGGGTAGTGATGGATTCATTAGGGAAATCAAAGTTAGAGGATTGATTTCCGGAGAGAGTGTGTCTTCAAGTTGGTCGGTGATGGTTTGTCATTTTACGAGTTTTTGATGGGTAAATTCAAGATCTAGGTCTACAAGAAGCATGAGAAAATGTACAACATGTTGATGTTGGTAGGGCTTAGTGTACATGTAATGTAAGGGGTCGATAGTATTAGTGACAAAAAGGTTTTTGGTTGAGTAGGTAATGGCAAAGTTTAGTGGTGACAAAAACTAAGGACAAACAGAGTTTTTCAGCATGAGTATATATATTTTCGAAGTCTAAACGCTACAGATAATATAATAAACCACTTGTTCCCTTTATTTCTCATCATGATAAGTGAGCATGACACCTACAAAATGATAAGTAATAGAAATGTAAAGGTAGAATGGTTGGTCATCCTTAGAGGGAATGAGAAAAGCTGGTTGGAGGAGGTATTATTTTAAGGTGTCAAATGTTTTGTGGCATTCATCATCCCATTTGAAGGAGACATCATTTTTTAGGAGATGATGAAATGGGTGGAAGTTGTCAAAAATATGTGAAATAAAGAAATGAATAGATTACAACTTGCCTTGCAAACTACGAAGATGAAAAAGGTTAGTAGGTGGAGGCATTTCGAGATTAGCCTTGATTTTAGCGGGGCCAACTTTAATGCCACACGAAGAAATGATAAAATCTTGGAGCTTGGATGAGATAATAGTGAAGACACACTTCTTAGGTTGATGGTGAACACAATACTTGATGATAGGGTTAAAGATGAACTTAAGGAGTGCAAGGTGTTTGGCTCGATGTTTGGATTTAGAAAGAATATCCTCAATGTAATATTCCAATATGTGATGCATAATGTCATGAAAGATATAAGTCATATCCCATTGATATGAAACACCAACGTTTCTAAGGACAAAGGGCATGACATGGTAAATGAAGGTCCCCCAAGGCGTGATGAATGTGTTTTTGTGTTGATCTTCCAGGTAAGTAATATTTGGTTATAACTCGAGAAACAATCCATGAGTGATAACATCTCATGGCTGGTGATGAGATCATATAGTTGATCAATACTAGGTAGAGTAAATTCATATTAGGGAAAGTTAGTTTAAGGTCACATAAATCCATGTAAATGCGGAATCCCCCATTCTCTTTTTTGATAGGATCAATGTTAGAAATACGAGGTATAATCAATGGGTAGGATGAAGGAAAATAAAAGAAGGCGTTTGAATTATTCTTTGACAAGAAGGGGAATCGAGGATTTATTTTTCAAAGCTTCTATTACACGAGTTTGGCTTCAAGAATAGTTACAATTTTGTGGACCACAATATTTGGGTCAATACTATTCATATCGAGTGTCGAGACCAGGAAAATGCATTTTTATGTTCCCGGAGGAAACACATAAAAGCTTCCTATTCTACAAAGATCTATAACCTAGCCTATTTTTAGAATGTGCAGGTCATCCTGAGTGTGAATATTGATTTTGATGGTGGATTCATTCAACATGGTTTGTGTCTCAGAAGGTAACGACCGGTGAATATAAGAATATTTCACACCAAGGTAGGTGAGAATAAACTCATTATCCTAACATTGAATGATGTTAATAGAAGGTGTATCATCATCGATCATGTCAAGATACATGAAGGGAAGAGAAGAGGGAGACTTACCATCTCATTGATAAGTTAGAGATCCTAGGGAAATGGTGTTGATGAATTTTTTTTAGGAGGATTGTATTATGGAGCTATAGTCTCTGTGAGGTGAAGGTGGTGAAGTTTTTGAATGGGGTGGAGAATGCTTATCATCCTCAATGAGTTCAACTCAGGCCTTCTAGGAGATGGTTTGACAAATGAAATACTTGCCACAATATTTATGTTTACGAGTGTTGCATGGGATGGAAGTATGGTGGCCTTGTTCATAGATACCAAATCAAAATCTCTTCCAAGTACAATGATGGAGGAAGGTGTGGAAGAATCACCGGTTTGTGAGAAATTGGAGGTCAGAGGAAATTGGTTTCTTTTGGAAATGTCACTCAGGAGAGTTGGTACAAACATCAAGTCACCCATACGTTAAGTTGGTGTGAAGGTCAGGAGGACCATAAGGGAAAACCTCTCCTATACGGTGTTCATAGTGGGGGTGTATATGAATTTTACAATACTCTTGAGTAGTAATGAATGTGTAAATATTTTAAAGGTGGTACTTCCCAGAGAGAGATGTTGAAAAACACCTTCAAGTGATCATTAGTTGATATATGGGTAGCGAGGAATGGATGAATTATTGGGTGATTAGGAAGAGGAAGCATTGGTTGGTTGAGAAGTAGATTGGTTTGTGGATGTGTCACCGCAGAGGTTGTGAAATTAGTGGGATTAGAGGAGTTAGGTGTTTAAGAGGTAGAGGAAACATTGGTAGATAGGGTTGTGGGTGTAGGGGAATTGGTAGAAGTGGTAGATGCCTTAATTAATATAAGGACATCATTCGTTCGATACAAGATGTTATAGGTATTGAATGGTGAAGGGCCGACTATGATGTTATAGTTATGTCCATCATTTTCAAATTTGAAACAATGGTGTAAGGTTGAAGGAACACAACACATGATGTGGTTCCAAGGTAACCCAAGAAGTAGGTTGTACTTAAATTCATCCTCTAAGACATATAATAATTTTAGAATGGTACGGGGGCCTACACAAATGTGGATAATGATGGTGCCAAGGGTGGAAGTGATGGAATTGTTGAATGAACCCAACATAACTGAGTTATTAGGAATGTAATTGATAGGGATGTGCATTTGGTTATACGCATGGGAAGAAATAATGTTGATACTTTGGAACCAACATCAATCATAACACATTGAATGCGTCTATTATTAGGATCATATCATTCGAGAGGTATAATTTCGTCAAGAGAGAAACTGAGAGAAATTATTTAATGAGTGGTATTAGGGTTAGAAGAAGGGGATTAAGTGGTGAGAGAGGTGACATGGTGAGGCATGATAATGGATGCCACAGATTAGGCACATTAGGTAAAACCTCAATGTGGTCCTGTCGATGAGACTCGAGAAGTTTGAATAAGATGATACAAATAAATTCTAAGAGGAGATTGGCATAATTTTTTAATCATTTTACTATGGGTAACCCCATCAAAAATAGGGTATATGGGTCCACGGATGGTGATTTTTGGTGTAGGTGCAGATGGGATATTGGATACAAGAGAGGTGGATGGGCTCATTGTTTTCTCCTTTTATTTTTCTTTCTAGGCTCAAGTGGAAATGTTAACCATATTAATATGGGGTAAAGGAGAAACTGAGTCATGATAGGTGTAGTGATAGGATGGGAAACATTATGGTGAGGGCATATACTTGTTTTGGGAAAAGAATGCAATGCATTGACACTTGGATGGAGGTTTGGCTAGCTCTCTTATGCGGACCATATTGATCTTAAATGTTGGAGATGGATAAAAGGGTTTTCAAGGAGATGAACATAATTTAATAGGTTAAGGATGAGGATGTGTGGTGATAGGTTAAGATAGAAGAAGGTCATCATCTAAAAGATCATCATCCTCAAAATTTTCCTTGGGAGGACATAGTTGGAGAAGAACAATTTTAAGAGCCTTACAATTTTCCACATCATGCCCTAGCACACGATGGTAAGTGAAAATTTTTATATCGTCAAACCCTTATGGTTTCATTTTGAGTGGATTATAAGGTCTAAGTGATGGCAATGTGATGATAGAGGTTTCCAAAGGTTATCTCGAGATGTTGGCATAAGACCCTACCAATGGATCACAATGTGAAGTAAGTGTGGGTCTAGATGGATGTGTGGGTGATCTTTGTGGGAGAGGCATCACATGAGGTGGAATCGGAGGTTGATTCATTTCTAAAACCTATTTGGTAGGTAGTAGAGTTTTAGGTTAGGATTTTACCTTCTTAGGTAATGATATAGCAGATGAACTAGCGGTGGAAGGTGTTGTAAGTTTAACTACCTCTTTAGAGGGTAGTGGGTTTTCAGACTTTGTTCCACCTTCTTGGGTAATGGTGGAGGTGAAGTGCGTGATGTAGAAGGGAAGGAAGATGATGGAAGAGGATGGGTTATCCAAGGTGATAAAGGAAATGTAGTTAAGGCTATTGAAGAAGCAAGGTGGAAGTTATTGGTTGAAGAGAAGGAAATATCATAGGTAATAATGAAGATACTTGAAGTGGTGTAGGCATAGGTAGTAGAAAGGATGTAGGCGATGATGAAGGTGTACTCTATGTACATAATTTTGGTGTAATGAGAGGCTCTGTCGGAGAGGTATGCTGGTGTGTGTTTGGTTTACCTTAGGTAGGAGGCTTCTTAGCCAAGGTTGATGGGAGAGGTCCTAAGCTAGATGGAACGGGTGATGGTGACAGAGGGGGTAGTGGGCGAAACTAGTGTACATTGACTACGAGGTTGGGTATTTTGTAGGTGGGGAAATATTCTTAGTGTGGGATTGTGAGGATGTGGCTAAATATAGTTTGATAGGGGATGGACTAGACCGGATGTCGAGATGATCCCCAACATTGTAATGGGTTTGGATACGGAGGAAGGTATAGGTGTAGGTAAGGTTTTAGGCATAGGAAAAAATTTGGTTGTTGGTAAAATTTTAGGTGTGGGAAAGGTTGATCAAGAAGAGGTAGCTAAAACTAGCATGGGCATGGTATGTTTGGTTGTTCAAACACCTTTGGATAAATCATGGAAGTATCACCGACAACATTTTCATCCGAGTTGGTAAAGGTAGCTGAACACATCCCCAAAGAATGAAATTATCGATATAATCTAAGCAGCCATCCAAACATGAAAATGGTACCATTGGAGGGTTGGATGATGTTGATTTAGTATTAATACCTTTAAAGAATGTCTATGACATAGGGAAATGGCTTCATATTTTTGGTTAAAAGAGCTAAGAAAAAATCAACATGATCTATGCAATCCAACCGAGCATTGTCACCAATAGGAAGAGGCACTTCTAATGGATCCCCATGGGTTAGGGATATGACAAGAAGAATGAGGTAGGTTCATCTTTTGAAGAAGACAAAGGTGATCATGACTCTCCCGTGAGTAGGAAATTTATTGTTGCGGCATATTGGTTAGGTTGAGAGGTGCATGGGGAAACTATATCAGCAGATATGGCAAACTCCTCCGTGGTTGAAGGGCGGGATAAGGAGACTCCTCTGTGGGTAAAGGAGTATATGAAAAATGTTCCTCTATGGATGAAGGATCTCATGCAAGAATCTCCTCGATAGATGTAGTATCTAGAAATTGAGGAAGAGACGATATGATGTCGAAAACAACATGAACATCACAAATGTTATTGTCATTAGTAGAAGGTTTGATGGTTTGGTTAGATAACGGGGTATGATTTTGGAACAAATTCTTGAAGATGTGAAGGTTCCGATTAGCCGGTGTGTTAGGTTTATCCAAGACGAGATCTCCACTTGCCTAATATTTCTTGGATGATATTTTTGAAAGTTATACAACTAATGTTGTTATGGCCTTTAATAAGATGATACTTGTAGTAATAATTTTCTTTGTACCACGTGGGCATAGAATAAGAGGGGTCAAAAAAATTATGTGGTTTGATGAGTGGAAGATTGAAGGCTCCAACATTTAGAAGTTTTTCTAAAAATAAAGAATAGGGTTCTCCTATGGGAAGGTATTTTCATTGCTCCCACTTAAACTGAAAATCCTAAATGGGAGAAAGGTTGGAAGAAGGATTTGATTAGTTTTATGGGTGAGACGGATGAATTTCAAAACTACCATGTACCATTTTTCTTTAGAGTAATGTTCTTTTGGTTTGGAATAAGACCATGTACCATTTGATTTAAATTCAATGTTTTTGCTATGCAATTGTAGCTTCTTCTCTTTAATGAAATGAATTTCAATTTTTGGGCCATGGTGAATCCCTCATCGAACACTTGGAAGGTTTTAACTTGGATATTCATTAAGATGTACCTAGCACAAGCCCCGTGAACAAATCTATTAAATTTGTTTGATGTAGTTGAAACATGAGTTGGTTGATTAGGCTTTCCAAACAAGTAAAAAAATATGTGAAAGATTCATCTTCGTATTGGCAAGTTGAGTACAAGTTTGTCATAGTGACCTTCTTGACAATATTGATAGAAAAGTGGTCTAGGAAATCTTGAGCTACTTGGTTGATTGATTAAATAGAGTGCCTAGGTAGACCATTATACCAATCCAACACAAGTCTTGTTAAGGAAATTGGGAATGTTCGTAAGAGAAAAGAATCATCTTAAGTGATCGATAACATCCATCTTTAAAATACCGCAAGTGTTGCTCCAAGTCCTCTTTTTTATTGAAATTTTTGAATTTAGGCATTTCCCAATGGATGAATCAAAATGGATGGGTGAATGGGCTCATTACAAATCTCATCTTATGTAAGAGAATTACGTGAGTCGGAGACTGATACTTCCAATGTCTACATCTTGTCCATCATCATTTTAGTAAGATCGTTAGTCGATTATGATGATCGGGAACACCTTATAATATAAGGCGTAGATGATGAAGGTATCTTTGTGAGTGGCATCCCAAAGATAGGGTGATTATGAATATGAAAATTGTGATAAAGGAATAGATGCAGGTGGTAAGTATCCGAAAAGAAATACATTAGATAGGGGGATGTTGGTGATAAGTGGAGGTAGGTGGAGTGGATGTATAAACTCTCATAGTACTTGGAGGAAGTGACTACGGGATAGAGAGAACAAAATTTTGGAAGGAAGTATGGGAACTTGACACTATGGATGGCTGAGATGTAATAGGTATATGAGAGGTAGCAGGTGGAGATATACCTACACTCGGGGCGGTTGATGAAGGAATGGTTGATATCACAGGGAGAAACTAACATCAAAATCACGATAGATGTTATACGTGTAAAAATATCGATGAATTAGGGTCAAGTTGGGACACCACAGTGGTAAGATGGATGAGGGTAAGGATGATATAGTAGTAGATGATGTAGAAGTGGGTGTGAGGGTAGTGTTATCTAAGTTTTCCCTCAGAAAAATTGGTCAAACGTGACCTTGCATAGGGAAATGGAAGCATCGGCCTAGTTCTCAGGGAATCACATTCGATCCCAAAATCGAGCCTAGAATGATCCAAACTGAAGTATAGCAAAAGACCAGAGGAAGGAGATGCATGTCATCTCAACACAACTCAAGGGTGAAATTCAATGCATCTCCATGTGGCCAGATTCTATAAAGATGCATTGGTTGTTAAAGCTCTTAACTAGGAATGAGCTGGTAGAATCCTCCACGTGTATCAACGACACACCACCAAAGGTTAGGTCTTAGAATGGTCTCCAAATGTGTGCATACTCTCCACATGTCTAGGGTCCAACAAGTTGAACCTAAATGGGTAGGAAGGACAGAGTCGGCCGTTGAAAGGTCTAAGGCTAGCGGAAGCTTCCACTTGCCTCATCGGTGTAACTCTAAAGGAAGAATCAAAATGCATGTCCCAAATGAGTGTGAAGATTCCATGTGTCTAGGGCCTGAAAAAAGTCGATTCAACTATTAAAAATCCAAGAAAAGTAGGAGAGCTAGTGGAAGGAGCCACGCGTCAACTTGGTGTGAATTCAAAAGTTAAATTCGGAGGTAGGCCCCAAACGTGCACGAAGCGTTCACATGTCTATGGTAAGACGTAATGCTCCGCCAAATCAAAGGTGGTTAGCCAGAATGTAAAGGAAATACAACAGCCCACGGATGATGATGCATGTCTCTTCACTCAAATTTAAGAGTCAAGGGAGGTGGTGAAGTCTTAAGGTGCGTGGGGCTGCCACGTGGATCTTGCACAAATAGACTCTTTTAAATATTGTGAGCCCGTGTTAAATGCCCGACCCTCGATCTTCAGAAATCCATAACCTTCAACTGGAAGCTCAGATCTAGGCAAGAGGAGACTTTTTGGAAAGCTCTCAACATCTGCTACTCAACTACAACTGGATATCCTTAAATGTTGTATACCATTCTTGAATGTGTCAGGCTTCTCACCTACCCCCCATAATGAATTATGGGAATTATTACTTTCCCAACAAGGAACAACAATGGAGGCATGGGTATTGCAGCAAAACCCATCATTGTTGCAAGTGAATTCATTTCCCTCTTGGGGTGGTTGAACAAGAATTTAGATTTCCCCTATCTCCTCCTCTAATTATTCCTATATATTGTGAGGAGGGGAATTTTGCTAAGAGAGGGACAGATTTTCTTTCCGTTCTCCCTTCTCCTCTACTCCATAGGTGAATTTGTGGAGTTTTGAACCTCCCATTCAAATTATAATGCAATTTCTACCTCCTGGCTATTGTAATGCACTGTATCAATTTTGGAGCAATGAGATAAGTCTTTGGATGATTTCAACCCCTTTTGTGTTCATTGCACTTTCCTAGTATATCATCATAGTCTGGTCATCTATGTAGTGGTTGTATTATGCTTTTATGGTTTGTGTTCATTGCAAAGAAGGTGTTCATCATTCCTTTGGTGCATCACCCTTGTTAGTCTAGGTTTTATTTCTTGCATCTCTTTAACCTTGTCTTCTTGGCAAGTTAGAGTAGGTTTTAGAGTATATCCTCTACAATATAAATGTGTTCATTTGAATCAAGGAATAGGAACTAGCCTTCATCTAGAGAGCTCTCTCGATTCAAAAAATTCCAAACTTTGAGAGATGCTCCATGTTATGCAATCAAAATGTGAGTCTCAAAGCATCAAGTTGCAGAATTTAGGGGTGTTGTGATTTCACACTAATAGGTTTGGCATGAATGGTGTGACCAAGAATTCTTCATTTTTATTACAGCAAGATTTATGTGCACTTGTTGTAAGTTCCCAACTTGTAAGAAGCCTTGAAATTACACACCTCGTGACTCGAAAAAGGGTAGAATCAACTGGTTTCAGGAGTCCAAGCTTGGATAATTCAAGATAACAAGGATTGGTTATATATTTGCATTTATCCCTAGAAAGAGAAAGGAGAGGAAGAAGAGCTCAAAGGTCTCCATCTCCACCAAACAGAACCTTGTCAACACCTCCACCTAGTAGGCCTTTTGTTCAATCAACTAGAGTTCTTCGACCAATTAGGATGGCACAACCC
This sequence comes from Taxus wallichiana var. yunnanensis, assembly GCA_018340775.1. Lineage (NCBI taxonomy): Eukaryota > Viridiplantae > Streptophyta > Pinopsida > Cupressales > Taxaceae > Taxus > Taxus wallichiana. Next base: position 671,344,164 of record CM031234.1, read on the forward strand.
AACCCCTACATCAACTTCACTGGCAGCAGCCCATTAGCTCTCAATGCACAAAACCTAGTTCTAGTTGCAGCGCTAAAGAACATTCCATATTTTACTAGAGAGAACCAGACAACTCCAATTGATCATATCCAAGACATTGCAAATGTCTGTGCAATTCATGAGATTGCTGAAATGGACATTGTTGTCAAGTTGTTGGCATCCTCCTTTAAGGGTAAAGCTTTGTAGTGGTTCAAAAGTTTAACCGTGGATCCATCTAGAATTGGGACCATTTATGCACAACTCTCCACAATCAATTTGGAGAAAAGGGGGATAATCTATCTTTATTGGAAGTTGACAACAATCAAGAGGGCTCCTAATGAGCAGTTGACCGAATTCAACTTTAGATTCTAGTAGACATATGATAGGATTCTGGTGGGCATGAGACCAATAGACGAAGGTGCTTTTTTATACTTCCTTAAAGCTTTACATTCTAATATTACCATGATGATTCAATCAATGGGAGGTATAACTTTACCCACATCCTATAACTTTTCTATTAGAGTTAAGAATGATCTCATTTAGGTCGGTAAACTTGCACATAGGCCACCTATGCCTCTATATCTAGAACTAAGAGCTCCAAGCACTAGTCAAACACCCACATTAGCTCATATTCCTTCTCCATAAAATCAAAATTTGACTGAATGTTCTACTTCATCTCCTAACACCTCAAATAAGCTCCAAGAAGTCACGAAGAACCTAAAAAACTTGGGTAATGAGTTGGTGACACTTAGGAGTCAGCAAGCTCAAAATTACCGATCACATCAACCTCAAATTCAACCAAATAGGCCTCCATATCAGCCTAATAGGCCACCCATTCAAGCTGTAAATCAGAACCAATTAAGGATTCCTCCTAATAGACCATTCCATCCTTACAATCCTAATGTTCCATCAACATCTAGAGCCTTGGTATAAGTGCAAACTAACATAGCTTAAGAATATGACTTGTTTTCCCATGCAATCAACCCCATAACCAATCAATATTTTTAGTGGTGCTTTTAATAAATATCTTATGGTGACAACATTTGTTGTTGAATGAGAGATAGGACAAGAAGGAAATCAGTAGTAGGAAGCAAATCAACAAGAGGTACCTCCAAATGAGACCACACTTGTCAATTGGTAGGTTGAAGATTTTTGTCATATAAATCAAGCCCCTTCTCAAATTGTAGCATCCAATACATGTTCCAAGAGAAGGAATATAGGAGAAGGACAATCATAAAATTTAAATTATTCATAACCCTCTATTACTCAGCAAGTTGTTACCAATCCAAGTGCAGTCCCCAATGAGCAAGGTCATCCCAAGCCGCCTTCCAGACTAGTCCAGGTGTCGGTGTAACAACCCTTGTACAAGAGAAGATTGTGTAAGGAAAGGGGTAGGAGAGACATAAATCATCTTAATTCAATATCATTGAGTAGATGAAGAAAATGAATGTAAACATATCGATGTGGGAGTCATTGGTTATCCCAAGACAAAGAGACCTATTGCAAGCTGCTATGGAAAATTGGTCAGCATCAAATTAGCCACCCAATCAACAAGACAAGGTACTTACCAATGCATCTCAACAAGGAGCATCAGGTCAAGGAGGTCACCAAGGTAAAATTCTGAAGCCCCCTCCATTCTATATCTCATTGATCATTGGAGATAAGTTAGTGCATAATTGCATGATTGATTCAGAGCAAGTAGCTCAGTCATGCTGAAACAAATAGTTGATCAACTGGGTCTTCAATATGAATTCATCTCCAAAGGTGTGGTGCAATTAGACAAGACATCAGTAACAACGGTTAGAGTAATCAAATATTTGAGCCTCACATTACATGCATGTCCCAATGTGACCGTCTTGCAAGATGTATTAGTCATAGAATTACCACCACTCTTTGCATTGTGCTTGTCAAGGGAATTCACTGCCAAAATTGGTGGATATCTATCTACAGATTGGTCACACATTCTATTTAGAACATGGTATGGATCCAAGGCAACTATCAGGTTAGAACCAATTACAAAATTTCACATTGAGACTCATGTGCCAACTGTTATATACGTAAATTTATCATCCTTGATCGGGAGGAGTGTTCACTAGATCTGGAAACAGGTACCAAGGTCGACGGTATTCTAGATTTAACCCTAGATGAATAGAAGAACAAAAGGCATGCATTCGACCAATATAAGGAAATTAAAGAATATGAATTGGGTGTATATTGTTTACATGAAGAAAAATAACTTGTCCCTATTATCACCAAGGAAGAAAGTAAGGATGAAAATGAAGTATGGAAAATATATTTCGATGGTTTAAAAAGTAAAAAGGTGCTGGAGGAGGTGCAATGTTGGTTTCACCATAGAACATCAAATATTATTTAGCTTTTCTAGTTTTCCTAGTTAAACAACATAGATGAATATGAGGCCTTGATTCATGTACTTCATTAAGCCAGGAAAAGAGGCATAAAGAATTTTTAAGTATTTGGGGATAGTGAGCTAAGTCGGGGGCAACATGCTGCAAACAATGACCTACTCAAGAGCTAAAAAAATAGGTTATGGGACCTAATTGATAATTTTGAAGCTTTCAACATTGTTTCCATACCTAGGAAGAAGAATGAAGTTGTAGATAGGTTTGCAGTAGTTGGAGAAAATTTTGATGTGGTGGATAACATCAAAAGAGACAAAACATAGCCACATATCCATGTGATTGTAAGGCCAACAATTCCAGACAATAACACAAGATGAAACTCTCCATTCAATCAATTCTACTAGAAGGAGAACTATCACCATTGTACATATTAGTATAGTATTTCAAATTCCTTCAAGTGCTTCCACATATTATTTTTGTTATTAAAATAGGTTTCATTTCCCTAAGTGCTCCAATACAAGTTTTGTTGCTCCAAGGTTTTATCATTGTATAGTTTGATGTGCCTCTAGGTGAATGTTGTAGTGGTCCATTTCGAGAACAGGTGAAAACCCCAAGTCAAGACAATTTTCTACTCTCAAAATCTCATCTTAAATATTTTCTTACAAAATTTGAGATTGTGGATAGCGGGGCAGGTTCAAGGTCACCAAGTGAAAGTGTAAGATTCATGTTTTAAATAACATGATTGATATTAGGCTATCATCTATGACTTTGTGCCTAATGGATACTTCAAGGCAACTGATCCGTTCACCTAGCAGGTAGGTGATAATGCAAGTCACCAAATTGTTAAAAAAAAATTTTTCCCATTAGGAAAAATTGGTCGAATGGGACATTACACAGGGGAAATGGAGGGGTTGGTCCAATCATGTAGACTCACATTCGATTGGAAAATCAGCCCGAATGATCCAACCCGAAGCAAAGAAAAAGGACCAAAGGAAGGAGTCGCTTCGATTTGCACAACTCTAAGGGAGAAATCCAAAATGGGGTCCCCAAGTGAGTGAGATCCCTCCACATGGCTAGAGTCTGAAAAGCTGCACCGGATTTTAAAATTCTTAATAGGACATGAGCCAGAGGAAGTGTCCATGTGTCGATAATGGTGCACCTCTAAAGGTTAGGTCCAAGTAGGGTCTCCAAATGTGCGCAGACTCTCCACGTGTCTAGGGTCCAACAAGTTTCTCCTAAATGGGTAGGAATGACAGAGATGGCCGTTGAAAGGTATAATCCTAGAGAAGCTTCCATGTGTGTCATCCACACAAATCCAAAGGAAGAATCAAAAGGTAGGTCTCAAATGAGCGCGAAGCTTCCACATGTCCGAGCAGAGCCAATTGTTGAAAATTCCAAGCAAAGTAGCAAAGTCAGCGAAGGAAGCCACTTGTCATCTCAAAGCAACTTCAAAAGTAAAATTTGGAGGCAAGTCCCAAATGTGCGCGAAGCCTTCCTATGTCTACGATTAGACATATTGCTCCCAAACCAAAGGGGGTTAGCCAAAATGTAAAGGAAATAGAGTAGGCCCACGGATGACGCCACGTGTCTCTTCGGCACAACTTCAAGAGTGAAGGGAGGGGGTGAAGTCTTAAGGTGCACAAGGCTACCACATGGATCTCGCATGAATAGACTCTTTTAAATATTGTGAGCCCATGTTAAACATCCGAACATCGATCTTCAAAAAGCCATAACCTTTGACTAGAAGCTCGAATCTAGGCAAGAGGAGACTTTTTCAAAGCTCTCGACATACATTACTCAACTATAACTAGATATCTTAAAATGTTGTCTCGCCATTCTTTAATCTATCAAGATTCTCACCCTCCCCCATAATGAATTATGGGCTTCCTTTCTTTCCCAACAAGGAACAATGGTGGAGGCATGGGTATTGCAGCGAAACCCATCATTGTTGTAGGTGAATTCATTTCCCTCTTGGGGTGGTTGAAGAATAATTCAGATTTCCCCTACCTCCTCCTCTAATTCTTCCGATATATTATGAGGATGGGAAGTTTGCTAAGATACGCACAATGTTTCTTTGCAGACTCCCTTATTCTTTGTTCCGTAGGCAAACTTATGGAGTTTTGAACCTCCCATTTAAATTTTAATTCAATTTTGACCACCTAGATACTTGTAATGCACTGTATCAATTTTGGAGCAATGAGATAAGTCTATGGATGATTTCAACCCCCTCTTGTGTTCATTGCATCTTCCATGTCTCTCATTACAGTTTGGTCATCTGTGTGGTGGTTGTATTGTGTTTTTATGGTTTGTGTTTATTACAAAGCAGGTGTTCATCATTCCTTTGGTGCATCACCCTTGTTAGTCTAGGTTTTATTTCTTTCATCTCCTTAACCTTGTCTCCTTGGTAAGTTAGAGTAGGTTTTAAAGTAGATCCTTTGCAATATGAAGGTTGCACCTGAACATAGAAATATGAACCAGCATTCATCTAGAGAGCTCTCTCGATTTGCAAAGTCCCACACTTTGGGATATGCTCCATGTTATGCAATCACACTATGAGTCTCAAGCCATCGAGTTGCGGACTTCAGGGGAGCTATGATCTCACACTAATAGGTAGGAGGAATGGACATAGGCATGTCATATACAAGCTTCCCGATGAATCCCAAGATCATAAATGGGCTAAATAATACTATGAAGCAGAAAATTTTTGGTCAAGGAGTCTTGAAAAATCCTTGTCATTGGCACATATGATAATAGGATGATTAGGATCCATAGGTGATAAAATTGAAGGTGACGATGGGCTAGGTAGGAGTGGATGAAGGATAGCGTGGGATATGAGGGAATTGATTTGGCTATGAGTCAAAACCATGTGACTTATAGTAGGCACAGTAATTTGATCTATGTAGATGACACAGAAGAACAGAAGGAATGGAGAAAATAGTTCTAGAAGGTGAAATCGGTCATTGTTTTAATTGAAAAATTAAAACATAGTAACTGATGGTGGTTGGGTTACTAGTGTTGGTGAAAACAGTTATCGATGATGATCGGAGGATTGATACTATTTATCTTATAAAATCAAAAGATTTGTAAATGTGGCAATAAATGATGAAAATGAAATAAAATCTAGATTTTGATGATGACTTCAAAGACCCATAGATATGGTGAAGTATCTCGAGGAACCTGCTTCGACATTAAAATTTTCCTCTCGTAATATCTATTTTATTAATGTATGTATTAGGAATAGGATGTTGTTAAGTATAATTAGTAGTGGTGTCTAATAGAAGATAACAATCTTTGTCGATGATGATCTTTACAATAATGTAGAGTATGGTAATAGTCAAAGTACAATAGGAATGTTGTAAAAAGTAAATATTTGTTGTAAGTGGTCTCGTAATGTTAAAATGTCAAAGTTGGGATAAGTAGAGAAGTAGGGTCTACATGATTAGGAATTAGAAATATTATATTTGTAATAAGGACAAGGAGTGATGTCATAAATATTTTGTGTATTTTATTTGTAGAAAAGTCTAAAAATGTGGAACCCATGTGAGATGATAAGGTTTATCTTATCTTAGAAGATAAGCCTACATGTAAAGGAAAGAGTTTAGGCATGGAATATGATTGGCTAGAAGAGATTTCCTATCCTATCTTAGAGATAGGGTGGATAAGCCTGAATTCCTATAAATAAAGAGGCCACCCCTCATTTAGCATAGAGGGAAGTAGTGAAGAATATTGTATGAGTAAGTGTGTAAAGGAAGCCATCATTTAGGGTGTATTAAAGAATCCATTGTGAAGTTTCTCCCATAGTTATTGTTGGAAGGCAAGTGAAGTTAGTAACACTTGAAGCATCTCATGGGTGAGATTGTAACAATTTCATATTGATATTATAATTTACACTTATATTTCATATTTGTCATCATTCCTTCATATCATAGTCTATGGTATTCTTGTGTTATGTTTGTTGTTGTGTTTCCAGATTACATCCACCAAACTAAAGGTTGTACATTAGTAAATAATCATAGCACGAGGAGTTCCCGGTGGAGAATTATCATAGTGTCGGATTGGTGATGACATTTTGGTTCCATTGCCGGGACCATTCCATTGCAAGGACCATTCCTCGTTGGTGGATTTTTTGGAAAAATATTCCCACTTAGTCATAAAACATTTGGAGGGTAACCTTGTTTTTAATATGCATAGTAGTTACCATAGTAAAGTCACTTTTTTCCGTGAATAGTATTTACTGCAGTAAAGTCACTTTTTACCGTGAATAGTATTTACCATAGTAACTTCACTTTTTACTGTGAATAGTGTTTACCATAGTAAAGTTAGTTTTTACTGCAGTAAGTCAAGTTTTACCATAGTTTACCGTGGTCATTTCTATTTTCTATTATAGTGATTCTAATTATTTTGCACATAAGTCTTCTTGATTGTACTTGTGGATTGGTATTTCACTATGGTTACTTTTGAAAATGGGGAAAATTCCTATTTTTTCAACCCAATCTAATGAAGATGCTTCCTCTTTCATTCAAGAGTTTAAATGATCTTGTATTTGTAATGGCCTTATAAGAAGGGAACAATGGACTGATTTTTTTCCTACCTTTTTGGATGGTTCAGCCCTTAGGTGGTTTGAAACACTAGGTGATAATGTGAAAAACTCATGGGATTTATTAACTGAAAGTTTTCTTGAAGAATTTGGTGAATAATAGAAATATGCAGATATCATGATTGAGATCACAAGCTAGCCCAGGGAGAGAAGGAGAAGATAATATATTATCATGCTCGTGTTCTAGAGCTAAGGAGGAAGCTCGATTCCTAGATCCGGAAGGAAGGATTAGTGGATGGGTTGATGAATTATGTGAATAATCTCCTCTGTAAGCACTTCATTCTTGGGATGAAGCGAAAGATCAGACAATGAGTGAAGTATGACAAATTTAAATACTATTGAACAACAAAGGAGATTGTAAGAAGGCAAGAAGAAATCATGGAAGAGGAGCCCAAAAAAATTGTTGCTAAAGTAGAGCCTACACCAACACCTTTGGTCCAGAATCCACAACCACTCTCGGTGAGCACAAATATTTCTCCTAGTACATCTACTAAGTATGAAGATCTGCTCAAGAAGATGGGCTAGTTAACTATTAATCTTCTTCAAGGAAAAGAATTTAGTTCTTAGGGAGGAGATAGAGGTCCAAAAAGAAATATTTCTGAAGTCGTATGTTATGGTTGTTATAAAAAGGGTCATTATAAGTATAATTGTCTAGATAGAGCTTCTACATCTGGTATAAGAGATAATGATAAAGGAAAATCACCTGTGAATTCTTTTGATGTAGTAGATAAGAGCATAAATAATGAAGTAGATGTGTTTGTAACAAAAAGAAAGAAAGAAAAAGATAACCAAGATGGAAATGATCCTAAGAAGATGAAAGGAGAAACTGTTAAAGGAGAAGAATGTTGGGTGTGTAGAATTTTCTGATTTCATAGGGACAAGGACCATACTCCATCTTAGAAGATCTGTTTAAAAGGCCTGTAAATATTACATATGGTCAACTCTTGGCTATGTCTTCTAAGAAGAGGTGGGAGCTGCGAAGTGGACTCAACACTCGATGAAGGAAGGAGGTTGAGGTCCCTATTTTTGAGGAAGAGGTGGATCCCTACGCCCCAAAATCTGAGGTATTATGTAATGGTATTTCAATTCATGATGTCTTAGTTGATCGAGGTGCTACTGCTTAATGTAATGACCAAGTCTATAATGAATATGTTGGGTTTAAAATTGGTCGCCCCTCAAAGCACTTATGTTAAGGTCATTAAATAAGGAAAAACTAAACTAGAAGGTGTAGTTTCAAATGTGGCAATATCTCATATGGGTGTTGTATGTGTGGTAGACTTTCAGGGTGATGAAAAATGGTATGCACAGCATACCCAATGTTGTTGGGAAGACCATGGATAAGAATAGTTCATGCAAGAAACTACTTTGGAATGAAGGCTTCATGACACTTGGACGTGGTAGAGAGGGTGAACATAAACATAATCCCTCGGCATCATAAAGTAGAACCTATGGATTCAAGTGATGAAAATGATGATTGGACATCCTCTTATTACTCTAGTACCAAGAAGTGGACACGAAGATGAAGAAAGTAAGGTTGATGTTTCGGTCATGGATATCCTTCCACCACACGACTCATGAACCCATAAAATTATCTCGAAGAAGAAATTGATGATCATCTCCAACAAATAAAGATTGGTGATGCTTTGATGGAGAATGATAAGGAATCCTACCTCCACTCTTTAGAAGGTACATACACATATTCACTTTTGATTACAAGGAACTCCATCAAGTAAGTTGGGTAGAACATTCTATTGATCTCGTAGATGGTGCTAAGCCCATAAAGCAAATGCCATATAGAATAAATCCTAATTTTTCAAAGACTCGTAAAAGAAGAAATAGATAAGTTCTTGGATGTAGGATTCATATTTGTTGTGGAGAATTCGAATGGGTTTCTCCCATTGTGATCTCAATAAAAGGAATGGGAAGCTATGCATTTTTGTTGATTATAGGAAGCTCAATAAGGCAAAAAAGAAGAATCATTACCCTCTTGCATTCTCAGATTAGATCTTGAACGAAGTAGCTGGCCAGGAGTGCTATAGATTTGCTGATGGATATAGCGGATACAACCAAGTTCATATAGCGGAGAAAGATCAGCTAAAGACCACGTTCACCACTCCTTGGGGAACTTTTTCTTATAGAGTTATGCCTTTTGGGTTGTGTAATGCACTTGCAACATTACGAGCGCTTGATGAATAGGGTGTTTAAACCCTACATTGGGAACTTCATCAGAGCATTTCTGGATGTTTTTACATCTATGGGAGCAAGATGGACCACCTGCACTAGATGGAGATATCATTTCAAAGGTTAGATGAAGCACAAGCCTCACTAAACCCTACAAAGTGTGTCTTTGGATAGTCTAAAGGCATTTTTTAGGGCATGTTGTATCCAGAGATGGTATTGGTACTGATCCTGATAAAGTTTCAAAAATCAAAGAGTTACCATTTCCTATGAATAGAAGTAAGTTGAGATCATTTTTAGGCCATGTGGGTTACTATAGAAGGTTCATCAAGAATTTCTCAAAGATTACATAGCCACTAACCCAGTTCTTGAAGAAGGATGTTACTTATGAACTAGGAAATAAGGTGCATGAAGCTTTTGAACAACTGAAGGAAGCTTTGGTGTCTTCATTGTTTTAAAGAATCCAGATTGGAGCAAGCCATTCATTGTGTATACTGATGCCTCAGATGCAACACTAGGAAGTACTCTGAGCCAAAAGGATGAAAATGGGAATGATCATCTAGTTTACTTTGGGAGCAGACAAATGAGCAGTGCTGAGGTAAATTATACTGTAACTAAAAAAGAGGCTCTAGCTATCATTTTTGTTGTAAAGAAGTTTAGAAATTACTTTCTAGGGCAGAAATTTATAGTTGTAACAGATCATCAGGCTCTAAAATATATTGTAAATAATCCTAACCCATCAGGGAGGATAGCAAGATGGATAATTTTGCTACAAGAATTTGAATTTGATATTATAGATAGGCCAGAAAGAAGCATGTCAATGCAGATGCACTCTCTTGAGCCTATGATGGTTTAGGTTCATCTTGTGATGATGATGATTTCCCAGATGTAGCATTGTTATCCCTTGACACAATCCCTAGTGAATACATAGATATTTGGAATTATCTGAATGAATTCAAGTTTCCTGATGGTGCCAATGCAAATACTAAGAGGAAGATTACTCAAGTCAGTCATCCATATTCTATTCTGCATGGAGTATTATTTCGAATAGGACCTGATGGACAGTACAAGAGGGTAGTTAGACGTGATCAAGGGAAGGAGATGATAGAAGAATTCCACAATGGTACATGTGGAGGACACTTCTCTAGACAACTTACAACAAGAAGGATCTTGGATGTAGGTTATCACTGGCCCACTCTTTTTAGAGATTGTTATAATTATTGTAAGACATGTGATATTTTTCAAACACATGGTAACCGTAAGACTTCATCAGCTCCATTATGCCCTATTCTTCCACTTGGTCCCTTTGAAAAGTGGGGAATAGATATTGTAGGTCCACTTCTAACTACCCCACGCCAAAATAAGTATATTGTAGTTGCCACAGATTATTTAACCAAGTGGGTTGAAGCTAGGCCATTGAAAACAACTTCCATGGATGAAGTGGCAAGGTTCATATATGAACACATTGTCACTAGATTTGGTTTCCCATTAGAAATTGTAACAGATCAAGGAAGCCACTTCATTAATGAGGTGGTAGAAGCCCTAGTCAACAAGTTTTCTATTAAGCATAGGAAGGCAACAACATACAAGCTAAGCAAAATGGACAGGTGGAACAAACAAATTTTGTGTTATGTCAAATTCTAGCAAAAGATGCAGCCTTGCAGGTACATAAGTGGGATAAAAGGATTCATGCAACATTGTGGGAATATAGGGCAACATCAAAGTCAGCAACAAGATACTTCCCATTTCAGGTTGGGTTATGGCATTGATCGAGTTCTTCCTATTGAGTTTGATATTCCCACTTTGTGAGAGTTATGAAAAATGGAAGGATGGATGAAAGTGATTCAAGAAAAGAAAGGTTGGTGCATCTTCATTTGCTAGAGGAAATGAGGGAAATAGTGAAGGATACAAGCTATAAGAAGAACATGAAGCAGATGGAATACTTTGATCAAAATATCCATTGGTCTCCAATTCATGTGAATGACTTAGTTCTAGTATATGATTCCACATACAAAAAAAGAAGGTAGAGAAAATTTCTTCCCAAATGGACGGGGCCCTACAAAATAATAGTTGTGCATGAAAATAGTACATATCGACTGGAGGAATTGGATGGTACTCCCATTACGAAATGGGTCAACCATGACAATTTAAATATTTTCCAGAACCAGCTTGTAATGTCCATAAGAGTCTACTCGAGGACGGAGTAGAAGTTAGGAAGGGGAAAACGTCGACATTAAAAAAAAATTTCTCCGTAATTTTTATTTTATTAATGTATGTATTAGGAATAGGATGTTGTTAAGTATAATTAGTAGTGGCATCTAATAGAAGATAACAATGCCGTCAGTACGGTGCCGCCAATAATGTAGAGTACGGTAATAGTCAAAGTACAATAGGAATGTTGTAAAAAGTAAATATTTGTCGTAAGTGGTCCGGTAATGTTAAAATGTCAAAGTTGGGATAAGTAGAGAAGTAGGGTCTACATGATTAGGAATTAGAAATATTATATTTGTAATAAGGACAAGGAGTGATGTCATAAATATTGTGTGTATTTTATTTGTACAAATGTCTAAAAATGTGGAACCCATGTGAGATGATAAGGTTTATCTTATATTAGAAGATAAGACTACATGTAAAGGAAAGAGTTTAGGCATGGAATATTATTGGACGGAAGATATTTCCTATCCTATCTTAGAATCTATAGGGTGGATATTCCTGAATTCCTATAAATAAAGAGGCCACCCCCTCATTTAGCATAGAGGGAAGTAGTGAGTAAGTGTGTAAAGGAAGCCATCATTTAGAATGTGTGTTAAAGAATCCATTGTGAAGTTTCTCCCATAGTTATCGTTGGAAGGCAAGTGAAGTCAGTAACACTTGAAGTACCTCATGGGTGAGATTGTAACAATTTCATATTGATATTATAATTTACACTTATATTTCAGATTTGTCATCATTCCTTCGTATCATAGTCTATGGTATTCTTGTGTTATGTTTTTTGTTGTGTTTCTAGATTACATCCACCAAATTAAAGGTTGTGCATTAGTATATAATCATAGCATGAGGAGTTCTGGTAGAGAATTATCATAGTGCAAGATTGGTGATGACAGAACTCCCAAAAGAATAGAAATGCGATGATCACTACTTTGGTTAAAATGACAAAAACAATAGGAAACTAACAAAGAGCAAGTAAACTCGATGATGGTTAGACAAGTAAACTGATGTTGATAATTGGAATGACTCGTAACTATGAAATTTGTTAAAATATTGAAGAAAGTTAATTTAGTAACTTATATCAATTAAAAGGCCTACCCAAAAACCCGAGTATGGAAATGATGGATCCTAACACACTCAAAAACATCCATAATACACCAATTATGATTATGGAGTTTGAAGGGAAAGAAGAATGGAGAATACGACCTCACACCCCCAAAACACATATCAAACAAAAACTAGCAAACATGAAATCCTATGTGGTGAATTTTACGTTCCAGCTTATGTCATTTAGGAATGACTTTTGAATAGTGTAGGGTTTTGGTTTGATAAAAGGTACCCTAAGAAAATCCAAGAGCTAACGATAGTTTCTGAGGTAAAGTTTTGGAGAGGAGTCCTTTCTCTAATATAATGACTAGACAGAGAAAAAACATTTGTGTGTACTATCAATACTATAATCATGTGATCATTGAAAACTTATTCGGGTAGGATTTTGTTTTAGAAAATAAGTAATTTATTTTGTGTGGTTTGGTGTAGAGAAGATAATGTTCAAGATACTATTTAATTTTTTTGAACCATTAGCAGGGCATGACTTCTACCATTCAAGTTTCCCACAATTTTAAGATGAGTGAAAGATGCAACACATATAAATTTTATCCAAGTATTTTAGACCCAAATCCACAATGACAATCGATGAAAGCAATGATGAATAGAAAAGAGTATGTCTCTCACTAATAAAATACAAAAATAAAAAGTATGGTTCTTTTTAGTCCAAAAGACAATGTCAATGAGAGAAGTAAAAGAGAGAGAATGTTCCAAAGGTGGAAATTTAATGTGAACTTATTTTAAAAGGAAATAGAAACAAAAATATTTCACCTAGGAATGAACAATCTAAAAGAACCCCCGATCAGTCCCACTGTGCATGCCAAAATGTTTCACCAAATTACTTGTGTGATAAAATAGATGAGGTAAAAGGTTAAGGAGGAATACATATTATTTTGTATATGGTAGGTTGAATGGGCACAGATACTTGATTGATCCATGATTCTTTTAGATAACTCCTTTTGTCTAGGAAGGACTACCTTTATATATAGAACAAGACCACTAAATGATATTAAATATTAAGAGTCACCTAGCAAGGATAGATCCGAGCGTGATGCTTCCTCGAATGGTTGTTAATCATCTATTTTTATCAACTTAATGAAAGTAAATGCAAGAAATATAGGTTATATTGCTAATAGTTTGATTTGGGTATCTCAATAATGTTACTAACAAACTAGATTAAGAAAGGTATTGAAATTTAAACTAATATAGCATCAAGAAAGGTATGTTTCTCATTGGGACATGTCACAAGGGTGTTGGTAAGGTCGCGGGGTATTTGGTATGGTTTAGGTAGAATTTGGGTGATGTTAGAGGTAGTTTGGTTAAGATTGGTAGACAACAGAGTACAAATTTTATCTAGTGGCTGATGTTGGTAAAGAGAGGATACCAAAGATGGTTAAGATGACCAAAGGTATCGAGGGGAAATCAGGTGGTAATTAAATAAAAATAAAATTTAATTCTCTTTGATTACATAGAAAATGAAGTGAGAATGGTTGGGTTCGTAACAATGTCAAGAATACTCGGATGCATATACGTAGGTACGAAGAGCCGAAGGTCATGGGTGGTTGGATTTGTAGATTGGTAAGAAGGTGGGGATAGAGGAATGCAAGAAGGTTTAAGATGTAATAACAAAAGATAATGAACCTACACTTTAAGAAAGTTACGAATGATGAAAATTACATATACTTACTTGCATTTCCAAATCTCGTACGTGAAAGAAGAAGGAGTAGTTGATCTGTGAAGAACTTTTGTGGTCAGTTCCATGGTAATACTTCCTAGAGTGTTCCCGTGAATATTCTAATGCCTTGGGATGATCCTCTACTTCTATATTGGGCCTATGATTTAGTATATCCCATCATCTAGATGCTAAGAAGTCTCTTATTCATGTTTGAATGCAATAAAACTCTCCAAACTGAAAATGACCAACCTGGGTAAAGAGTTGTGAAAGTGTATATAAGGTAACCGATGATAGATAAGGAAAACAACGTCGATTAAGGGATAACTGATGTCGGTTATGGTGGGAAACTATAGGTTTACCAAAAATAGGTAGATATTTACTATTTTTGGTGTGATTTTGATTGATTCCACTTAGGGAAGTAGAGTTCACATGAGAGAAGGCAAGAAGGTCATAGAAGAAGTTCAATTAGGTTTTTGAAAGAAGTCTCAATTAGTTAGGTTAAGTGGTGACTCATTACGGGAATAATGACTCCACGGTGAGAGTAATGACTTGGTCATTATGAGTTAAATGCCCCTAGAATGCATCCAAGGTGAGGTGTCTACGTGATGTGCAAGTGAACTTAATTAAAGTAATTAAATTATTTAATAATGTGAGGATGAACATTAATTATATTGTAATTAATTAAATTATTACGAATGTGTGGTAAAGGGGTCATGGTTAGGTGAACACGTTACGTTAATTTATAAAAGGGGATGAAGGGGAGTGTGACCCAAACTTGGTGTCTACACGAAGAGATAATTATATATCAATTTGATTTATCTTTATAGCTTTTTCTTAATTGATTGATTGATTTTGATTCTTGTTTTTTTACTTAAAAATATTTCATCTCTATTGTTTTACAAGAGGTTAAGAATCATTGATGTCTTAATGGAAGGATGTGGAATTGATTGTGATGATGACATTGGCTTGTGTCAAAAATATGTCCAAAATTTATTCAAAACAAGTTTTTAGATAAAAATTGTGATAGGACCTCTAATAGGTCAGTCATTCTTTAATTTACAAAGGTGATAAAGAACCGTGGGTGAAACAATTACCATACAAATAAATGTCAAAAATGTGTGGGAATAGGATAACCACAATAACATCGAAGGGATAAAAATGGTGGATGACTTGTAGAGGAATATGAAAGACAGAAGAAAGATCATCCATGTGTATATAATACCTAATTGCAATGTTTGATCTTTGTACCTCTGATTTTTTTTTGTAATGTTTTAATGTATCCTCATTTTTGTATTTTTGAACTCTTTTATGATTTTTTTATATTTTATTGAATTTGGGACCAACAATGTCACTTTGCATGATAGGATCTAAAAAATATGTGTGTGAATTCCTTTATGAGGGAGACTAAGTGTGTTTTTTTTTATCATAAGTGATATTACCCCGATCTCAATTATCGTAGTGAGTTCACACTTAACAAATGATTGTGATTTGTTTTGAAACATGGTTTTCATATTTGGGAGCTTGATTTCCCTATCCAAAGGTTTTGAAATTTATGCCATACGTGATGGGTACGCTGGTGTACATTCTTGAATCACATTTTATTTTGAATTTTATAATCATTTTAGTTATTGGGAGATTTGGAGCTCTTCAAAGTTTTGATCTTATCTTGATAAAAACTTGTCTCGGGTTTCTTATAAGATAATGTTTGAATTTTTGATACCGAGAAGTGCGAGAAGAATGTAGAAATTTATAATTGATATGAGAAATGATGATGGGATTTCCATAATCATTGGTAGAAGGATAATGTGATGGATGAAAAGGATATGGTCCAAGAATTGATGAAGATGAGCTACCAAAAGGCAAGCCGCGGATAGAAGAAGGAAGGCTACTTGGATATGACCACGATATAGAGGAAGAAGGGCTACTAAGAGGTGAGCCATAAATAGAAGATCATTGAATTTTAGGACATGACCCAAGAATAGAAGATAATGGGCTACCAGGAGGTGTCCCATAGATAAAAGATAATTGTGGGATACTAGGATGTTGGCGATGAGTAGAAGACAAGGATATTTTTGGTCGTGCCCCAAGAATGGAAGGTAATGCGCTACCTAAAGGAGACCCAAAAATAGATGGCGAAGGGATTTTTGGAGGTGGACCATATATAGAAGAAAATAATGTGCTACTAGGTAGTGACCCAAGGTGATATTTTGATTGAGAAATTATGATATACAAAGAGTTATTCGGTGATGAGAAGAAAGGCCATGGATTAATGCAAGACCTAGGAGTTTCATCACTTGAATGAAGAATGTGGGGATGGAAGAATAAGATGAGGATCAAGTTGTATCCTCTTAGGATCTTGCTTTGTTTCTTGATAAATTAATCAACCTTTTCCCCATAATACATGAACAAATCGAGGTCTAAAGAGAATCCTTTCTCATAAATTCCATGACAGCTCCTTTATTTTGAAAGAAATAAATCGGTATGGGTTGTTGATCGACCACAAGGTTTTGATTGGACAAAAATCCCAACCGGTGTGAAATATTGAGAAGATGTTTGACAAAGATTGATAGAAGAAGGTGATGTGGGGAAAACTAGACACGAGCTAGATGTCTTAGGAGTAGAAGAAGATAGTGTGGAAATACCTATATGATGGTATATCATCTCAGTAAACTAGTAGGATTGATTCCAAAGTCTACAGATTGTGACGTAGGATTTGATTCGAGTGTTTGAATCGAAGGACTTTGACTTGCATGAATCTTAAAATAAGGAAGAATTCTTGGGGCTAATCGATGAAGAAGTTCCTTTGAAGAAAGCGAGGACCGAGATTCAAGAATTATATTTGATGTTTGATTTGAGGGATTTGGAGTCGTGTGTATTGTTATCCAATTTTTCTCCTCGGAAAAATTAAACAAACATGAACTTGTACACTAAGAAAATGGGGTTGATTCAGTCATGGAGCTTGCATTTTGGGATTGGATGAATAGGTTGAAGTAGACCAAAGATTGCAGAGAATTTTCAAAATAAAAAATCATGAAGTCTAAAATTTTAGATTTTGGAGGTAGAGCCATTTGGAGGTAGGCTAGGGAGAAATTCAGATACTAGGTGGAATGAAGTCTAAAAAGGAGAAAGTGAAATTCCAAAACCTCAAGTCCAAATTTCAGAATTTTGAGTTTTGGAGTTTCGGAGGTTTTATATGCCCAAATGGATAAACTAACCCCGAAATCATATAAAACTAAACCCAAAAGTCCTTAAAACCCTTAAAATGAAAAGGTCTAGAATCCAAGTTCTATATTTTAGACTTCGGAGTTTCATTATTTCAAAACTCTCAAGCCGAATCGAGCGTTGAACAGTGACCTAAAATCTGAAATCAAAAGGTCTGAAATTCTGAAAAACCCGAACCAAAAATCCTAAAAACCCCAAAAATGCAAAGGTCCAAAACCTGAAGTCTAAATTTCAGACTTTTGAGTTTGGATATTTGAAAACTTTAAAGCCCCGAACACAAAATGCATAACTTGAAGTCTGAATTTCATACTTTGGAGTTTTGGAGGTTTCGTTCACTCAAGCGGATAAATAGTAACCTGATCCCCAAAATGGACAAGTTGAAAGTTCTAAATTCCAAATTTTTGAAATTTTACATTTCGAAGGTTGCAATACACTACATAGTCTGAAAGAAGAAGAGCCAAAACTTGCAATTAATGAAGTATGGCAACCCAATCTTTAGATGGCTATAACGTTTGACTAGGAGCTAGAATTTCCACAAGAAAGGACTTTTTAAAGTCTCTCAATTTCCTCAACACAACTATGGTCCGCCATTTTAGAGTGTGTTCCAGTTTCTTACCTACCACAATTATGAGGTATGGGATTTTTTTTTCCCAACAAGGCAAAGTACAAGGAGGTATGGGTTCTTTTGTGGCACCCAAAGCATTGTTGCATGATATTTTAATGCGTTTTAGGGTAGTCGAAGTAAGATTTTGAATTTTTAACCTCTCTCCCTTCTCACATTCTTCATATATATTTGAAGGAGGGGCATTGTTCTAATGTTGGATAATTTTAATTTGTACCCTCCCTTCTTCTCTAATGTGTAAGTGAATATGTGGAGTTTAAACCTCGCATTCAAGTTGTAATGCAAGTTTTTTCCTCTTAGCCGTTGTAATGCAATTGTATAAAATACTTGGAGCAATAATACAAGTCTCTAGATGAATTCCAAACCTCTCTCATGTTCATTGATTTCTTCGATCTCTCATTACAATCTTTTTTATTTTTTCATGGTTGTTGTATTACATGTTTAATTATTATGTTTAATGGTTTGTGGAATCTCATCGGTGGATTGATTTGTGGTGTATTTTCATCCTTCTTAATCTGATTGTGGTTTCCATCTCCATGCAAAACAATCATTCAACATTCCTTTTGGTGCATCACCTATGTTAGTTTAGGTTTAATTTATTATAATCTTCTTAACCCTATCTCCTTGGCAAGTTAGAGTATATTTTAGAGTATATCCTCTACAATTTGGATTTGTGCATCAGAATAGAGGAATAGGAACTGACCTTAATCTAGAGGGTTGCCCCAATTGTAAAGTCCCACACTTTGGGATAACTCCGTGTTTGACGAATCATACTAACTACCACAACCATTCACTTGTGAGAAATCAGGGGTTCTATGATTATGCCATAAAATGTATCTTCAAAGGAAGAATACATCATTGTGATAACTAATAAAAGGGGTCTTGGGAAGAAAGGGAAGACCAAGATGCAGGATTTGTATAAAATGGATGATGAAAAGGGTCCTGTGAAGATAGGAGTGACCACAATGTAGGAGTTTTATTACATGAATGATGAAGATATTTTACTATGACACAAATATTTAGAGGATGAGAACGTTGTTTAGGTGATTGATAATAAAGGTCGTGCAAAGAAGGAGGACCACAACTTAGGAGTCGAATTAGATGAATATGAATAGTAGTTTGGATCTGAATCATTAAAAGAGTCAGAGGAAATATTTTTATTAGAATCCTCAGAAGAAGAGGAAATGTTTAGATTAGAATTAGAAGAAGAGTGGGGGGAACCCAAATAATAATTTGGATCAAAAGTGTCCAAACCATGTGACCAACTATAAGATGAAGGTGGGGAATGGATTACCCAGATGGGTTCTCTAGTGCGAAGAACCAATCGAGGTTTGGTCATGATGGGCATCTTTTGATGTGAACATCGAAACTTTGATAACTTATTATCATATGTATAAGGGACCTTGCGATACTCAGATCATTGTCACCATGTGTTGGGTTCAAATTTATAGAGATATATTGTATGATAAAACTTATTCAAAGTGAAGAAGGTTTGATGTTGATTTGGGAAGCAATACGACAACCAACTAGACATTTCGTAAAGATGGGGATGCTTGTGTGATTTTCTAAAAGGGAAGATAAAGAAAACATACAAGGTGATGACTCAAGATTGATAATCCAACAAGGTTTGGAGGAGTAAATTTCAAAGTATTAATTAAAATATTAGCAATATAAAGGATACAAAGGAAATTTTTCCAATGTTCGATTGATGCAAAATTTTCTTGATAGGAAATATTTTTGCTAAGGTTTGAAAGATATGTTCAAAAATGACCATGAACTTAGGAAAAAACAAGAAGATCAAGAGGATCAAAGACCCAAAGGATTGTCCTAGAAATGAGTTTATAAGATGGATAAACACAAGGAACAATCACGCAAGTTCAAAACACAAAGCCAAATTAATGACCAAAGAATAATGAATGATAAAGAATCAATGGATCAAAGTGATTGTCCTAAATGGATAAGTCAATATGACAAATGAGACACAATCACACAAAGTTGTTTGTAAACCAATCAATCAAATGGAGTAATTCCTAAGTGTCTGATCAATCAATAGTTTGACGCATAAGATGAACAAAAAAATGTCACCACTTATGCCAAGTTCAAAAATGAACAAGACGTAAGTAATAACAAAAGGTTGATATGATTTCCAAACAAGGTATAATAAAAGTGAGTTTAGATCAATAAGAAAAAAAGTATCAAAAATTAGAAGTTACAAAAATTAATGATAGAAAAATACTTGCTAAGATATGTTAACCAAAATTTATGGAAAAGTAAGGTATTAGTATCAAAATAATATCATTACGATGTGCACAAAGGTAACAAAAACACTTATCAAAATCAAGGTAATGTTTGAAGGGAAATTAAGGCTAGAGTACACTAATGATTTGTTATGATGGTGTGTATTCTAACGTTACAATCTAGACACTTAGGTTGAGTTTGCAACAAAAAGGACATAATTATCAAAATTATGGAGATACAATACAAGAAAGATACCACCTCAAAGGTTAATCAAGTGATGAATCAAGCCTAACTATGATGATGATCTTAACTTAGGTATTAAGATGAAATAGTTACCAATGTTACAGTACATGCCCACACACTTTAGATGTTTATCCACCCACCACAAACATGGATGAGCATAAATATCCATAAAAGTGGTGCCACCATCAGTTAGGCAACACACGTGTGGTCACTCCTCTTTTAATAAAAAAAAAAGTCAAAAATTTAAGTTAAGGAAGTATTACAGGTGAGTATGAAAAATGTTGGCCTCATTTTGGTAGAGTTTCACCTCCCCTTAGGGCGAGTGAAAAAATAATAAAAAGTAACGCTTCATACATTTCATGATTAATTATGGCTCTTTAAAACAATGATTTGGTCAAGTTGGCTCCAAATAATGAATGGCCTTCCTAGGTGGTTCACTCAACTAGGTGTCAAAAGTTATCTAAGAGTGAGCTTAATTTAATAAGAAAGTCACATTGAGTAATCTTTGGTTATCTAAGATTTATTTTACCCCCTTCAAGCATAGTGGGAAATAAATGTATCTATTTTATACTATCATTAGGTTGTGATACTGATAACTTTGACATTAAATGTCACAAATAGTAAAAATAGTCAATTAGGTCATATGGAGCACTTCTTGTTTCATCCACAATGTTCCCTCTTGCGTGGACTACTTTATAATTCCTATAACCACTTCCCTTTTTATTTCTTATGGTGTTATGCCAAAGGGGTTATGATCTAGTTGAGTGGATAGGGACATACCCTTTCTCTGAAGCTCGAAAATATAGTGTGATGTTTGTGGTGTGTTTTTTATCTTGTTTATCTTAATGTGGTTTAGTTGAACTCTATTTGGAAACCTATGAGAAACATGTTAGAAATTTTTTAGATTCCTTTCTTTCACAAGCGTCTCTTTGGGTTCTGCAAGAAGATGTTAGTAGTTCTCCACAATCAAGAATGCCGAGAGAAGAACATACGTGATAAAATGACACATTATGTATATATTAATGAAAGAACATACAATTTTTTCATTTTAAAAAACTTGACATTTATTTCCTTATGAAAAAAAAAAGTTAAATGAGATGATTTCTAAAGAATAGACAAGGTGTAGAATCGTTTATGATTCCCAAGATCACCTAAAAGTGTGAGGTAAAAGCATACGCTATCCTATCCTCATAAAGAAAATTAAACATTCATTAACTTTAATCAAGCAAAATTAGCACAAAGTATGTTCAAATATACCATGCAAAATAGAAATTAGTCTCAAATAAACCCTGCAAGGTGTTAGAACATCAAAGACCAAATTTTACAAAGCATTTAGACATGTTAGAAATGACTAGTTTTCTAAAAATGAAAACCTTAAATTTTGGTAACTCAAAACCCCAAATTTATGTTTCCATTGCGTAGTTCGCTTCAATACCTTTCCAACGCAAAAAAAATGGAGTCGTTTCAAGTTTGGGAGAAAACATTATAGCCTCCGGAAGATAGGCTAGTTACAAATTTCAACATGTGCAGGCCCTTTAGAGTATATACACACCCATTTAAGCATGTCCACGCCCTTGTGTGAAAAAACATAGTGAGAGTTATGTTTTCCCACAGAATGATATGTGCACTCCCTTTCTTGGGTGATGTAAAAATATGTCATTCTAATATAAAAAAATTAAAAGGGTCAATATTTTGATATGTTAGCTCAAATTTAACAATAACCCATCAAAATTAAACCCCTAAACAAGACTCAACACATGCAAAGTTAGAAAAATCATAAGAAATTTAACATTATTTCACACATGTGCATATCAAGGGTTAGCCAAATATTGAAATAACAATAAAAATTGAACTACAATGCTAAGGGACTAAGGACCCCCTACCATTGGGCATGCCAAATGTGTGCAAGAATTAGTTAGCTATGTAAATAAAATCAAGACTAACACCTAATAGCCTCAATACAATGCTAAACTAAAATCTATGCACCATCATGCTAAGAGCTAAACAAGTAATAAACATCAACACTATGCATTAAAACCTTGAAAATAAACCTCAAGCTAACATGCTAATATTTATTTCTCTACTCTTTAGAAATTTAAATCAATTGAATGAACCTATGTAGATCATTTAGTTATCAAATGGTTTATAGTTGTTTCTTGATCCAATAGGATTGAGGATGGAGGTTCATCAAGTCATGACAACAAGGCCTTTCTTGATTAACTCCATTGTTCTTCACAAAAATAGCTTGGATGATTGAATGCAAATGGATGATGCTTAGCTCCACTTTAATGAAGAATGCTCTAAGATGATAAAATGGCTATAGCTTAGGCTATATGCTCATTTAGGTGTGTAAAGGTGTAAATAGAAAGGTAGGAGAAGGGAAAATTATATAGCCCAATCGATAAAAGAATATCTACATCCATTTACGTGTGGGATAATAGAAAGGTTGGGTTAGTTTTGGATAAGGATGGTTGAAAGGGGTTGAATCAACCTTATGAGAGTTTATTTTTTCCTTTAGTGCCTAATGGGGATTGTGGGGGTTTATTAACTAGCCAAATTGATTGATTAATAGGCGTATGCTTATAAAAAAATTTTAGAGGAATAATTATTATGATTTAGTGGATAATAAGGGTTTAATCAAATAAATGATGATTTATTGATCTAATATAAGATGAAAATTAATTAATTAAGAACAATTAATTAATTTAAATAGAAAGGGGTTTAATTAAAGGAAGGTCACTAATTGTCATCTTTGAAGGATAGAAGGGCTAATTAACTAGTGTAACGTAGTTAATTAATGACGATAAAAGAGAAAATGTGCTATATTGATGAAATGTCTTCAATTTGAGGAAAAGGGGATAATTAGTGCAATTTAAGTATTTAAACATATAGATCTAAATTATAGGTTTCTATAGGAAGGAAGATGAGATAGAGAAGATGATATTTTTCCCTGGATGAAGTTTGATGATCATTGTTGATGGAAGACTCCAATGTAGTTAGACTCGAATCTCTGAATCATGTTGCCTCTTGAGAAAATCATTCAAATTGGCTCATAGATGCTTTGGAATGAGCGTAAAAAAACTTGTCAAATGACTTGACTGATGACCATGAACACCGACTCTAAAGAGATAGAAACTCGTAACCAATCATGTCAAGTTGAATAGACTTATTTTTTTGATGATCATAACTTACGCCCTTTGTATGATATACCCGTGACCCTTACCATGAGATGCTCCAATGTATTGAAACTTGGATCCTCAAATGTTTATGCCATAAGAGGCTTCCTTTGGAAAATGTACAAACACCACAAGCTAAGTGATTAAATTTTTTTTTGAATGATTCCATTAGTGATTATGAGAATCACTCATGGAGATCCCTTCAGGAAAGACTGAGCATTTGGAACCAACTATGACTTGATTCTCTCATACATACTAATTGAGTGTCAAAATACACTATTGAATATCCATGAATATAGAGACTTCATTGATCCCCCTTTCTTGGATGTCATGTGGGCTTTCAGGTCATTTAGATCCATGCAGGAGACATCACTAACTTCTATCTCATATTTAGATAAAAAGGTTTTCCTCTCAACTTATACTTCATGGTCCCTTAAGAAAAAGTATCTTTTTTAGTAAGTACGAAAAAGCAACTGTCTCAAACCTCAACTGGATGTTGCGACTCAGATTTCCCTTTCTCCTTGTGTTTCTCTCACCCTCTAGATCCACTTTAAATTTTTAGTAAGTTATTGTGGGACCACTTACTATTTTTATTAAGTATCAAATTTTTACTAAGATTCCTGTTTTGATGAATTTTCAACTGCAGTACATCCTCTGTGTTTAACGTCTCCTTCGCAGGTTCTTTTCTTAGTGAATTTCCTAAAATAGTAGTATTTTATGCACGAAATACATGTTATTATTATAAAGTGGGCTTATTAGAATCAGAATTATGAAGAACAAAGTTCTCTAATATGGGTTTTTACCTAATATCACCCCTCTAAAATTTTGTGTTTATCCGATCAATAGTATAGGATATTTTAAACTTTTAAATTTTTGACCTGACGACGCTTTTGAACACGACAACCATTACTGGACCTTGAAAATTTCAGATTTTTTTCCTCCTTTTTCGTGATGAAAATTTTGTTTTTTGATATCAATTTTATCTTCTTATCTCACTGGTGAAATTTCTCCTCGATCTGGTTTCCGGTTTGACGGAAACGAAACTTTTCCTCCGTTGTGTAATAAAGTAGATTTCTTTGTTGCAAACATTCATGCTATGGAAGGAGGGTTTGAAGGTGTGGTTTTGATGGTTTTGAGATATAAAAACTTAGTCATAGATAATTCATTGTTCCGTTTTGTGATTTGTAAGATCGATCAAAGTTTCTATTTCATGGCCACGAGAGGATTTCTCTATTTCTTCTTCTTCATTTGATCAATCTTCCTTTTGAGACCTCGAGTATTACCATAGGATAGAGGATTTCATTTCGTATCAATTTTTTTGGCTCATCAATGGTGGAGTGATGGCAAGAAGTTAGAGATGAATTTCGCAACAGGTTGTAGATAAATAAATTAGAAGTTAGAAGTGGGAAGCGGGAGGGGTTTTTAAAAATTTGGAACTTTTCCAAATAGAGAGTGAGGTAGATTTTCATGTCTCGATGTCCCTTAAGAATCAAGGGACTATAAATGAAATCAATTTTCACATGGATCCTAGTTGCGACACATGGCGGAGATTGAACAACATGAGATTTGAGAAAAAAGTAGCTTTAAAGCACTAAGGGGCTTGAAGCTAGTCACATGAGGAACCATGAGGCTTCTTAGAGGGGATTGGAAGATTTTATTGACCCTGATGTCCCCCAAACTAAATGGACATTAGGGACATCAAATTTCACAACACAACAGAAGATGATATGTGGCGCTTGAGCTGACGACGATAGGGGATGAAGACTCCACTAGTTGTCGAGATCTGAACTGGGGGTCCGAAAGGTCGTATGAGGATCCAGAGGGCTTATAGGGGCTTGGAACATTTTATTGACGTATCTAATTTAATAATATAAGGGAAAATTGGACTTAGAATTTTCATAATTAAATTATTGAATAACTTTAGGAACCACTTTATTAATTTAATTGAAGATTATAAGAATGCAATTTTTAAACCTAACTCAAGGATTAATATTATTACTTATTTAATTCTCGTGATGTTTGTTTGTTAACCAAGGGTCTAGGTAAAGGTTGCATTCATTCTTAAACTAAAAAAATTATTCCATAATTAATTTATCATAACCTTTTTTCGTTTTGGGTTTCGTGGGTGAATGTTTTTGGGAAAATATGTTGCATACTAAAATGATGCATCCTGTAGTATCTACTACGCCACCCGGATATTGGAGTGACGATCGTTTAATTCTATAAGCTTTAGGGTCATAAAATATCAAGTTTGGTGACCTAACAAAGGAGGAAAAATTGAATATTTTGGCACCATTGTATTCGTTGGGAGAGTGAGAAAAATCTATTTACCAGGAAAATTAAAACATTCTTTCATATAGGGTATGAATTTTGACACAAAGCCAAATAAAAACCTTATTTTCATCTATCACATACCCTATATCTAGCTTTTACAATTTTCTTGAAGGTCTCATGATTAGTCCTACCCTTTGGGTCCCTTTCTCGGGATACCTAATTGTCAAATCGTATTTCTTCACATATCACAATCATAATAGCTCCATTTTTTTCATTATTTACAAAATAATGTAATATTAAAGTTATCACACACGAAGGTTAGACAAGGCTATCTAAGACAATGAAAAATCCAAAAATGTGATCAACATGAAGTAATCCATCAAGATAATGAGCATCTAAACACCTATGATAAACTCCTTCCCTGGTTATTCTAAATCTGAAAAATCTAAAACTAATCATGTTAGTAATACGATTATAAATGTCATTGATTCCTCATATCCATATACTCTTACACCTACAAAAATCAAGTTTCGTATGGATAATTCTAAGCACATTATCACCTACATTGAACCCTCTTATCCTCCATCCTATTCTAAGTCATATAAGATCATTTATCCTTATTCCTCATTGAAAACACCTCACTTACAAGCCCATACATCCAAATTCAATGTTTAGGTAATCACCATCGACCCCTATGAAAAGATTAATCTAAAGAAGATCACATATACCTTTTATCTTCTCCATACCTATGCCATCATCCCCTATCGTATTAATTATACGATGGTCAATCCTATAGAAATCGAAGCTAATAAATCTACGGACTCGCTGCTTCCACATATGCAAACACTCAAAGACACTCACTCAAGTAGATTTCCAAGAGAGAAACTTGATTCATCATTTAAGATTTCTTAAAGAAAGAATTTAAAATATAATTACGCTACAGCTAGATATCACATGATAAGTTGAGAACAATATGAGTTTTGGGGACACATAGAAATAGTGTAAAAATCAACAATGCACGAGGGTGCTAACAACCCATCTATTGTTTTATTTGTAGGAATTCTTATCTCGGGATAAGTTCTAAAAGACTGAGAAGATCATTTAGGGACCCTCATAGTTTTATCACAAGTGACCCACAAAGAGTAATGAACAAATTTAGATGATAAATCAACCCAAAAACTTACAAATCTCAGTTGTAAACAGGGAGGATATCATATAAACAGGTAAATATTGTACGAATGTTCCCGCCACTACCATACAGTTAGACCCAAGAGGATATTTAGGTCACAATTTCTATATTGAGGAACTCTTAGGTCTAGGTCTCCCTATTCCATCATTCAAATTACCCATAATTTCCCATAATGATTTGTAATCACTGAAGTACACTTAATCCCTTGTGTTATTAAAATTGTATTGTATCATGTACATTTTTTGTGTTAGGTTGTGGAGCCTATTTTCATGTGTGAAAGTGTTGAAGACTATACACTAAGAGTACTATACACTTTTCATGTATCCTTGCTGTGTTTGTGGCTGGTCCTCGAGCAGGGGTCCAGGGGTGGCAACCCCAGTAGCAGGGGTCGGGCGCAACCCCGTAAAACAAAAAATTAGGCGTAAATTTTTTTGGCCTCGAAAAAATGCACCCAACATATGAGGAAACGTGTTCTTCTCATATGGGCAAGTTTTTGACCCATAGGTTTATGGGACGGGTTTTTCCCATAGTTTTGATACCCACAATTACAGTAAAAGCTCGCTTAAGTAGTTGTCTATTTATATGGTCTTATGCATATGA
Organism: Taxus wallichiana var. yunnanensis; assembly: GCA_018340775.1. Taxonomy (NCBI): domain Eukaryota; kingdom Viridiplantae; phylum Streptophyta; class Pinopsida; order Cupressales; family Taxaceae; genus Taxus; species Taxus wallichiana. The sequence continues at coordinate 671,371,868 of CM031234.1, forward strand.
TAGAAGTATAATCAAATGTATTGCAGATGTGTTTTGAATTCGGTGTGAATTCTCAGAGTTTGTTGAGCATAGCTCTAAACGGATCTAGGTATTGTATTGAGAGAGTGGAGGCTTGTAAAAAAATGAGCAAGTGATTCTTGGTGGATGTAGCCCAAATTGGGTGAACCACCTTAAATCTTATCTCTGTGTTTGTGTTATTTATTCTGCACTTTTATTTGAGATCTATAATATTTTCTCGCATATGAGTTTCTCTGCATTGCGATTCTCAGTAAGGGATTATTCCACATATTTTATCTCTTATTTCCTAACATTTTGCATGTGTCAATACGTTAATATGATATTTAATGATTAATTGTGGAAGTTAATTAATCAAAATAACCACCTTGTAGTTTTTATTTCATTTTTTTTTTGGTTGTATGTGTTAATCTTAATCAAACATAACAATGTTGAAAAAAATATTTAAGATCTCTATGCTCGTTTGCTAACACTTACAAATATATTTGATTTATAAATCTATAACCAATATAAACCATCGATAAAGTTTTTTTGTGCGAAAATATCAAGAATAAAATAAATAACATAATTCAAAGTGATATATATGCATTTCCCAATCGTAAGAATCTTGTATTTATAAAGTAGTCAACACTTGATCTATTCATCTATCAAACAAATGAGGTCTAGAGGTTCAACAACTATGAGTAGAGGCCATAGATCTAAGCTTGAAAGTTTGAGGATAGAAGATGAAGATTTTTTTAGAGATGGATCTCAATAAACAATGGAGGCTCACTATTCTCGAGAGTAAAGAGGATGGTTATTACTCATGATTAGCTTCTTCAAATTTTCTTGCATTCAAACATTCATTTAGTATATTGTCCTATATTTGTTCTCGAATGTTGCTCTTTTGTAGTGTTTTGGTAGGTTTCTTCATTTCCTGAAAATTTTAGTGGTCCTATGATTCAATACCTTCCATGGTACCCTTTGTAAGATTGAGTGTTTTGACCATGTGTACTTTTCCATTTTTCTTTCCTAGTTTATTCCCTTATTTTTGTGGGACTAGGCCACTTGTTTTGACACAAGTTTGATTCAAGCTCGGTTTTTATAATGACTATCGAGCGATTGTTAATTTAATTTAAAAATATTTCCGATTCATAACTCCAAGCAAAATTTTTGAAGCATTGATTAAAATAAAATAAGTAATTGACACGTTATATATTTAAAAATTATTAATTTTCTAACTTCATATTTGAATACCAAAGTGGAGTGAGAACACCCACAAAGAAAATTATACATGAGAATATTACATATAGTCATGCATGAATACATTAAAAAAACTTACTCTCTTGTTAATCCCTTCTAAATACACTAATTGGAGGCATAAATCTCAATTTGACACAAAGTTTTAGGTATTTTTATAACAAAGTGGTGCAAACTTTAATGCCCACTTCCTTTCGACACCTTTTGACAATGATCCCGACATCGCTGACTATATTATGGGAATTATTATAGTTTTAATTTAACATGATGTTATATTTTAGAGCTTAGATTATTGTTAACTTGATTCTTATATGATGCATGATAATTATTAGAGACATTTTATATATTGATGTTGATATACTGTTTGACAAGGCTATACTTATGGATGTCGTTCGAACATGTGCTATTTGGATATATTGAGGAGACCTAGAAAATGAAATTAATTTGATGATCATGTAGTTGTTGATTAATTTATAAATGATATTCTTGGTTACCTTGATGTTGTTGTGATTCATATATATATATGATTTTGGAATTATATTTATATTCATTTTGGATGTCTGATGTGGCCACGAGGCTGAAGGAGGTATTTGTATTTTGCAATTTAAAAATATCATAACAAACATCGGGGGATTGGAGACCAACCACTTTGGAATTCTAGATGAATTCAACAAGGTCACCATGGCAACTTGTATTTGTTTGTGTGTGTTTGATTGTGTTAGGGATTCCCATGGGGGGGATCACCTTTAAATGTGACCAAGGGACTTTGTGTATTTATTTTATTTGGTTCCTTTGTTTAAGTTAGTATGTGTTTTAAAAGTGATGTGTTCCCCTTTCTATTTAATTAAATAAATTGTGGTAAAGTATTGTGAGTAATCATATTGTTAAAATTAAGTAATCAAATTGGGTCATAAGAAAGTAATTATTAGGGTTGTTGGCTCTTGTTTTAAATTTTTAGTAATGTGTAAGTAATGTGTAAGAGATATGTAAGTTGATTTTGGAGTATGAAACACTCCACCTTCTTGGAAATTCAAATTTTTCTTCGAGGCTAATTTTGGAGGCTTGTGGGACAAGTTAAATTTTCTCCAAACCACTTAAATTTGTATACCAACCTTACCTATGGTTGGAGAGTTAAATTTAGGCTTTCATTATGCATTTTTATAAGCCAAGTTATATGTTTTAATTCCACTTTCTTCATGTTTTAAATTTCAGTCCTTATGGGGTGTGGGCTTGATTTAAGTAAGTACAACTTTCATAATATTAACTTGCTTATTTATTATACATTAGAGATTAAAGTTGACTATAAGGTGGAGTTGAGGATGTGTGAAGTGGCATCCTACATGGATCCACCTCATCCTCTTTTCTTCCCTCTCCTATACATTTGAATTCCTTAGCTTGTTTTTGGGTTACTTCAAATTAAATTGCTCATTTAGGGGAGACTTATTTTGGTTTTGAGAGCTCTTGCTTTCAGAGAAGATTGGATATTGTTGCGTACTTGTAGATTGTTGATCTCTTGGACTATTTTTCATTGGAAAGCTTGTTGTTTTGAAACCTTGGAACAAACTCCATCATGGAGAGGTAAGAGCTTAGCTCTTGAAATGATCTCCTTTCTTTTTATGCATATGTGAATGGTTGAATGTGTTGTTTAATTTGTTCATTGGTTGGGTAGATCACCTAGGAATGGTGTAGGAGAAGACTATGGGGTATTCTTGTGGGAGGAATAAGTATTTTGCAGAGGCTTAAGTGTGGAGGGAGCCAGATTTTGTTTCCAGCTTGTAAAAAAATAAATAGATTGCATTTCTTTACTCATTATGTGGTGCCATAAGAGGTTCGAGGCATAAAAATTGTGAGGAACAAGGGGTGCTTTGGGGAGGAATAAGGGTTTGTCGTGTTTTTAAATGATATATTTTTTTGTTTCTTCTTAAGTGGTGAGACCCATTTCCCCTTTGAGAGGCATACACAAAGCATCCCCCATATTTTCTTTCTCCTTTGGCTTACTTTATGAAACCTGAGTATTGTTTGTGTTTTTATCTTGTGGTTGCTAAAATTGATGTTTTGTTTTGGATTGTGTTTTAAATATAAAAATTGCATGTGAAATATTTCCTTTGTGTTGTGGAAACCTGTTGTTGCCATGAGTTGAGTCGCATTTCTTATTGTAATGTAGTTGGGGCTCAATAGCTAATGAAGAAGGATAAATTCTCCTTTTCATTGGATGTCTTGGTTGGGTGGAGAGCGTTGTCTTTCCCCCTATTCTGTTGTGATCAAATGGGAGAATGATGGAAATTCATACTATTGTTTTGGAGCTGAGAAAGAAGATAGTTTTGACAGTCCTTGCTAATTTTATTTCTTATTGTAAAACCATTTCCCACTTCAAGTGGATGACAATGTAATATGTTTTGTGCTGAAGAGTTACTATGTTTTGGAAGTGAAATCCCATTTGAATGTGGAAGGACATACTCTGTAATTTTATTCTATGGAAGGAAAAGAAAGACTTGTATTCTATCTTTTGAAATGAAATGGAAAAGAAAGTTGTAAAAGAATCATCCAAGTCAATAGAAGTTTTTTTTTTTTGTTAAAATAAAAATCTCATCATTATAAATCTATGTTTGCAATGCATTATGAAATCTGAAAAAAAAATAAATACGTATGAGGGAATGTTATATCACTCTGCTCTTTTGAAATGCATCCTTGTTCTCAAGCTTTGGTTGAAGGAAGATGAGATATGAAGTAAAATAGCATGGAATGAATTAATATTTTAAAGTTGGTAAATGTAAATGTATCAATTCGTATTAGAAGTTGTAGAGCTCTATTAGATAATTTTAAACCGATAAATTTTAAATCAACAAAACGACCCCGCAACCTCGAAAATGAAATGTTATATTAAATTGGACATAGTATGGATAAAAAGATCCCAAATAGACTGTAACTATTAAGGAATTTTTATAAAACTTTACAAATCAGGCATAGCCAAAATCTCAGTCGATTTGCTGTCAAAATTGGGAATTTTGAAATGATAATCAATCAAACAACTTAACCCTTGCAATCCATCCTAAATTCTTCCAAGTGAAATCCTCCATGTCTGTTTGGCATGTTGAGAAAGATATAATGGTGGATCTGACCAAAATTGTGTAAGTTAACAATACCAGTTCACTGTTTAGTGACAGAAAAATGTTTTCTCAAAATTGACCCTTAAAAATTTATCCAAATTAAATTTTTAAGGTTTTTGTGCAAAGAGGACATCGAGAGATTTCCATAAAGTCCTCATTTTCCAAAAACTAAGCTCCTATCAAAAGTTATGGCCTTTGGAAGTTTTTACTTCATTTGGCTTCAAAAATAATCTAAGTTTGAAAAAAAAAAGGAAAGCTTAGTAATTTCTTCTTCTCCCCTCCTTTTGCAGCCCTCATCTATGCTCGGAGAAAAATTTATTCATGCACCCTTCTTACATGCATGGAAAGAAAATTTTTCTTCCCGTGCCCCTCTTCTGCAGCCGAGAGAAAAAAATTTCTTTCATGGCCCTCCTTCCGCACCCAGGAGAAATTTCTTACCGCTCCTCGTGAGAAGATAATATAATTGTGCTCAGGATAAATTTCACTCTCTTACTGTTCTGTAAGGTGATTTGATTATTGTTGTAATGCACTTTGTAATTTTTTTTGTGAACACTGTAAAAAATAAAAATTATTCCTTATTTTTCTAACTAAACCTAGGTTGTCCTTTGGTCTCAAGTGGTAGATTTTAGAGGGCGTTAAATTTGGTATCGATCCATGGGTTCAAAAGCTTAGAACCTTGAGCACACTAGAAAGGTTGAGACACAAACTTTACACCTAGTATAATATTAAACCTAGCACACTTCTTAAATCTAAATAAAAACTTGGTTAGAAATTGCATATTTAGTGAACATTGAAAACTAAATGAAACCTACAATAATGAACTAACTCTTGCCCTTATCTTTGTAAGAGGTGGGGACAAGACAAGGGTTATTTTCACATAGACCTAGACTTACCACCACCAGATCATGTTGTAGCAGATATCCTACCACAAATTTTATAGATACCAAGGATGTTAATACCACTCTACAAGGAGGAACCGTAGGAGCATGTTCAGTCATACATGATAGGGTGACATCCATTGAGACTCGTGTATCTCCTCAGCATAGTGAGGAGCATAGAAGAGAGAACTCCCAAGTCGAGTTAGTCAGAGCACAATCACCATAGAGGGACAAGGAGATCGAGTTTTAGGACAGAGAGGTAGGTCTTGGAGCCCTAGGCTTAGAGATGAGCATACATGAAGTCCTAGGGGTCGCGACTACACTTGAGACCACATCAGGGAGATCCTGAAGCTATGACCATCACATTATTCTGGTGACATAGGTGGATTTCAAGAAGAGGCTTGGTTGGTGAGCTTGAGTGGATGCTTCAAGGTCTTCCCTTGTTCACGCAACACGAAAGCTCATGTTGCAATCCACCTACTGAGAGAGACGGAGCAGGTGTCTAGTGGAGGACAGAGGAGTAGAAGCTCGACGTAGATTCTAAGACAATTACTCCGAGATCTCTTTGAGGAGCATTTCAAGAGAAGATATTTATCATGGAGGTTCATATAGTAGAAGATAGATGAGTTTCATGACCTCCGACAGGCATCTCTTACAGTGGCTGAGTATGAGAGTAGATTTCTAGATCTACTCTAGTATGTTGATTACGTACATGATGAATAGGTACAGATCCATAGATTCATCTGGGGCCTGAATCTTGACATTAGAGGTGTATTTTGGATCCATTGTCCACAGAAATTAGTTGAGGTCGTTGAGAAGGCCTATATAACAGAGGAGACTCAGGGAAAGACCCAGCAGGATAGAGACCGAAGTCTCGAGCTACATCCAACAAATGCAGGATGGTAGATCAAAGGGGTTAGTACATGCTCCTCATGGTGGACATGGTTCAACAAAATAATCTTTTAGACCATAACGGCAACAATAAAGAAATAATCCCGCCCACCTTATAGACCTCCATAAAGATTCGATGCACATAGGGTTTAGAATATGGTGCCTCCTCATAGGGATCCCATCGGGACATAGGGTGCCTAGAGGGATCAATAAGTAGTTCTCACCAATAGAGACCTCAGAAACCACAAATGGATCATAAGGATCTGCACCACGACTCCACAATACCAAATGGACGTGTTATACATGGGAGAGGATCAGGAAGTTGTTTTGGTTGTGGCATTGATGGACATTTTGGAGAGATTACCCTCAGAACCCTATTAAAAAGGGTAAGACACATATCTTAGATCCTACCATTGGTGACATGGGGCGTAGTCATCAGATCTATGTAGCGGTTGAGAACCGCCAGGCTAAGCATCAGAGCACCGTGATTGAGACTACATGTAGCATTGGTGGTATTCCTACCTCCATTTTGTTTGATTCTCATTCTTCAAATTATTTCATTGCACCATATTTAGTAGAGCGATGTAGGTTGGTGGCAGTTAGGCAGGGTCTTAGTTGGGACATTGAGATGGATTCTAGAGCCAAGATCTCCTGTAGACTCCTTAGTTAGCATTTAGGACCTTTTAACACTACCTCAAATCTTCGTATCCTTCCTTTGGGCTCGTATGAAGTCAATTTGGGTATGGACTGGTCATCGCACACAGGCCATGATGGATTGTTACCATAAGAGTATATCTTGTGTAGATGATCTGGGAGTTGAGTCGGTGAATTTAGGGGTTAGGAGACTGTCTCCATTCGTACCATCTCTGCGCTTTGTAGCTTAAGTGGTGTGTGTGATGGGGTTGTCGGATGTATGCTTTTACAATCAGTGAAATATCCGAGGATGGGACTAGTGGACCATCACTAGATGATCATTCCCTCTTGAGTGAATTTTCTGATGTTTTTCTACGGGAGCTACCGGGTTACCGCCCCACGTGAGATTGAATTTCATATAGATGTGGTTCTAGAGTAGAGCCTATGTCACGAGAACCTTACTTGGATGAATACCCCTTAGCTCTGTGAGCTCAAGTTTCATCTTAAGGGATTTCTCAAGAAATGCCTAATTTGTCCTAGTGTATCCCCTTGGGGTGCAAAAGTGACTTTTGTTAAGAAGAAGGACAGATCCTTGCGGTTGTGTATTGATTACCGCCATCTGAACAAGGTAACAATCAAGAATCATTATCCCCTTCCGCACATAGATGATTTGTTTGATCAGATGAAGGGAGCCACATTTTTCTCTAAGATTGATCTTAAGTCAAGATACCATCAGCAGATGATTAAAGAGGCGTATATTCATAAGAATGTTTTTCATACGAGATATGGGCACTATGAGTTCACAGTGGTGCCTTTCAGGTTTGATGAATGCCCCCACAATTTTTATGAGTTTGATGAATGGGGTATTCAGGAATTTATTAGATTGCTTCGTTCTCATCTTCCTAGATGACATTTTTATTTACTCATGTACGCATGAACAACATGAGGGGCACCTTCATCAAGTTCTTCGGTGTCTTTGTGAGCAAAAAATTTTACGGGAACTTGGAGAAGTGTGTATTCTTTCGAGATAGAGGTATAATATTTAGGTCAGATCATTTCTGGGGAAGGTATCATATTCGATCCTTCTAAGATTAGAGACATTATGGATTTTCCAACACCCACTACTATGACAGAGGTGTGCAACTTCATCGATTAGTAGGTTATTATAGGAGATTTGTTCAGGACTTCTCTTGGATTATGCACCCCATCACTTCCCTTTACCGGAAAGGGAATAATTTTGTTTGGTCAGTTAGATGTGAGCAGGCCTTCAGAAACTAAAGGAGTGTCTCACAACAACAACTATTCTTGCTGTGCCAGATCCACAGGGTGAGTTCTTTGTTTGCACGGATGCTTCTTTGGTAGGACTTGGAGGTGTATTGATGCAGGAGGGCAGAGTGGTGGCCTTTGAGTCTTACAAACTCAAATATTATGAGCTCAATTATCCGACTCATGATCTTGAGCTTGCGGTAGTGGTCCATGCCTTGGTTCGATGGAGACACTTTCTTCTTGGTCAGACATTTACACTCAGGATAGATCACTTGATTCTTCATCATCTCTTCACACAACCCAATCTCAACACTCATCAGTGGCGTTGGATGAAGTTCCTTTGTGAGTATGATATGGAGATAGAGCATGTGAAGGGGAAAGAGAATGTGGTTGCAGACACTCTTAGTAGACGGAGACATGTGGTTATGGCCACTTCAATGGGCACAAATTTATGTAGTAGGATTCTACAACAGCTTCCTCTTGACAACTTCTACATTGCAGCCAGATTAGAGATCGAGTCCTAGAGACCCATTGGGGGGGATTTTGATGGTTTCTTATTAGAGGTAGATGGAATTCTTAAGCAAAAAAGTTGATTCATGTTCCTAAAGATGAAGGCTTGAGGAAGGACATCTTGACAGAGGCACATTATGCACCCTCTTTATCCCATCCTTGGGTGAAGAAGATGCACACTACCTTGAGAAAATTGTATCACTGGAGAGGACTTTGTAGATACGTGGATCAGTTTGTGTCACACTGTTTAGAGTGTTAGAAAGTGAAGGATGAGCATCAACATCTAGTTGGCCTTATCTTTCATCATGCTATATAAGAGTGGAAGTGGGACACCATTTCCATGGACTTCGTTATTGGGCTACCGATGTCGAGATATCACCACAACGCCATCATGGTCACGATGGATAAATTGACAAAAGTGGAGCACTTTTCTCTGGTGAAGACCACCTATACAACTAGTGCAATGCCATAGGTTTATCTACAGGATATTGTCAAGTTGCATGGGATTCCATGGAAGATAATTTGTGACCACGATCCTTTATATACTTCCCATTTTTGGACTACCATGTAGCACGACCTTGGGACGAGGATCAATTTCAGCACAACATATCAACCCGAGACAAATGGACAAACTGAGCGGGTGAATCAGATTTTAGAGGATATGCTCAGGATGTATGTTATGGATCATCACTGAGATGGCAAGGAGTACCTGTATTTGGTGAAGTTTACCTATAATAATAGTGTTCGTAGTTCTATAAGCATGGCTCTTTTTCAAGATTTGTATGGCGCAGAGTGCAGGACACCTCTTAGGCTGGGACAGATTAGAGACCAAGGTTTCTCTAAGACTAGATTTGTTATAGGATATGGAGCAACAAGTGGTTTTGATCGCAGACAGAGACTACAGGAGGCACAAGACAGAAGAAGAAGTATGTAGATCAACATAGGACCGAATGTAGTTTTGTTGTGAGCATGAAGGTTTTCCTTTGTGTCAAACCTTATAAGAGCCCTATCCGTTATGGAAAAGGTTCTAAGATAGCTCCTAGATTCATTGGTCCTTTTGAGATCTTGGAGCATATCATCCCTTTGTCCTACTATCTAGCGTTGCCACCTATCTTTTCTTGCATACATGATGTGTTTCATGTTTCAGTGCTTAGGAAATACATTGATGATCCTTCTCACGTGCTAGATTGGACCTCATTACAGGTGTAGGATCAAGGGCATGGGATGGTGAAGCCCTTTTCATTATAGATTATAGGACCATGGGCGTTTGAGGTAGAGAGATTGATCAAGTGTGAGTGCAGTGGGACAAATATGATGAGACTGCAGCTACTTGGGAGGATGCTACATTGTTACGAGTTCAGTTTCCACATCTGTTCTAGTGACTTCCAGGAGGAAGTTGAGTCTAAGGGGAGGGGGATGTAGTGCCCACTTCCCTTCGACACCTTTTGATATTGATCCTGATACTGCTGACTATATTATGGGCATTATTATAGTTTAATTTAGTATGATGTTAGATGTTAGAGCATAGATTATTGTTGACTTGATTCTTATATGATGCATGATGATTATTAGAGACATTTTATATATTGATGTTGATATACTTTGTTTGACATGGTTATACTTATGGATGTCGTTTGGACATGTGCTATTTGGATATATTGAGGAGACCTAGAAAATGGAATTAATTTGATGATCATGTAGTTGTTGATTAATTTGCAAATGATATTGTTGGTTGCCTTGATGTTGTTGTGATTCATATATATAGATGATTTTAGAATTATATTTATATTCATTTTAGATGTCCTGATGCAGCCATGAGGCTGAAGGAGGTATTTTTATCTTGCAGGTTAAAACTATCAAAACAAATATCGGGGGATTGAGATGAACCACTTTAGAATTCTAGATGAATTCAACAAGGTCACCATGGCAACTTGTATTTGTTTTTGTATGTTTGATTGTGTTAGGGATTCCCATGGTGGGGATGAACTTTAAATGTGACCAAGGGACCTTGTGTATTTCTTTTATTTGGTTCCATTGTTTAAGTTATTAAGTGCTTTAAAAGTGATGTGTTCCCCTTTCTATTTAAATTGTGGTAAAGTATTGTGAGTAATCATATTGTTAAAATTAAGTAATCAAATTGGGTCATAAGAAAGTAATTATTAGGGTTGTTGGCTCTTGTTTTAAATGTTGTAGTAATGTGTAAGTAATGTGTAAGAGATATGTAAGTTGATTTTGAGGCTTGTGGGACAAGTTAAACTTGCCCCACACCTCTTAAATTTATATACCAACCTTACCTATGGTTGGAGAGTTAAATTTAGACTTTCATTATGCATTTTTGTAAGTCAAGTTGTATGTTTTAATTGCACTTTCTTCATGTTTTAAATTTCAGTCCTTATGGGGTGTGGGCTTGATTTGAGTGTGTAAGTAAAATTGTCATATTATTCACCTACTTATTTATTATGCCTTGGAGATTGAAGTTGACTTATGAGGTGGAGTTGAGGATGTGTGAAGTGGCATCCTACATGGATCCACCTCATCCTCTTCTCTTCCCTCTCCTATAAATTTGAATTCCTTAGCTTGTTTTTGGGTTACTTCAACTTACATTGCTCATTTTGGGGTGACTTCTTTTAGTTTTGAGAGCTCTTGCTTTTGGAGAAGATTGGAGATTGTTGCATACTTGTAGATTGTTGATCTCTTGGACTGTTTTGCATTGGAAAGCTTGTTGTTTTGTAACCTTGGAATAAACTCCATCATGGAGAGGTAAGATTTTAGGTCTTCGAAATGCTCTCTTTTTTTTTTAATGCATATGTGAATGGTTGCATTCTTGAATGTGTTGTTTTATTTGTTGGTTGTTTGGGTAGATGGAATAGGAATGGTGTCGGAGAAAACTATGGGGTATTCTTGTGGGAGGCATAGCTATTTTGGGAGGCATAAGTGAGGAGGGAGCCAGGATTTGGTTTCAACCTTGTAAAAAAGAAATAGATTACATTTCTTTACTCGTTATGGGGTGCCATAAGAGGTTGGGGAGGCATAAGAAATTTTGAGGAACAAGGGGTACTTTGGGAGGCATAAGGGTATGTCGGGGTCTTGAAATGATATATTTTGAAGCTTTGTTCTCGTGGTGATACCCATTTCCTCTTTGGGAGGCATAAGCAGCATCCCCCATAGTTTCTTTCTCCTTTGGCTTGCTTGATGAAGCCTAAGTATTGTTTGTGTTTTTATCTTGTGGTTGCTAAAACTGCTGTTTTGTTTTGGACTGTGTTTTAAATATGAAAATTGCATGTGAAAGATTGCCTTTGTGTTGTGGAAGCCTGTTGTTTCCATGAGTTGAGTCACATTTCTTATTGCAATGTGGTTGGGGCTCGGGGGCCAATGAAGAAGGATGAATTCTCCTTTTCATTGGATGTCTTGGTTGGGTGGAGAGTGTTTCCTTTCCCCTTTGTTGTTGTGATCAAATGGGATAATGATGGAATCTCATACTTTTGTTGTTATAGAGTGAGAAAGAAGACAGCTTTTGACAGGTCCTTGCAGAGTTTATTTATTATTATAAAACTATTTCCCACTTCAAGTGGACGATAATGTAATATGTTTTGTGCTAAAGAGTTACTATGTTTTGGAAGTAAAATCCCATTTGAAAGTGGAAGGACATACCTGTAATTTTATTCTATGGAAGAAAAAGAAAGACTTGTATTATGTCTTTTGTAATGAAATGGAAAAGAAAGTTGTAAAAGAATCATCCAAGTCAATAGAATTTTTTTTTTTTGTTAAAATGATATTGTCTTCATTGGAAATTTGTGTTCGCAATGCATTATGAAATCTCAAAAAAATACGTATGAGGGAATATTATTGTAATGCCTCGTTTGAAATTACTCCAGCCTTTTCTCTAATAACCCTATTGATAAGTAGGGGTAGGTGGTGGGTGTGAGGTTGTTGATCATTAGTCAACCTCAACTATGTCCCAGAGAATGATTGACACCCTTCCTCCCCATCTAGCCTTCCCTTGTTCATGTCTTTACCGATTGTGCTAGTGGAGGACCTCCGCAGTGCCTTTTTGATTACCTTGTTAAGGAAAATCTTGTTCTCGAATTCTATAGGTGGTTTTAATGATGTCTTGATGTTGTTAGGGTGTGTCTAGCTAGAAGGAACATCTACATAATAATTATTATATTAAAGTTTCGATTTGTGCGTATTATTATTTTACTCTTTGTTGACGGGCGATCATTATTAATATAGTTAATAAATTTGTGTGCAGTAAAAATAATAATAATAATGACATTATTATTATTATTTTGTATGTCAATCGATGATTTTGTTTTATTATTATTCTATCGTCGAATGTTATCAACATTAATATTATTTATCCTTACGTTATTTTATTTTTATCTTTACGATCGATCGATCTATGAGTCGTGCAAGAGAAGCTTGTTGTTGGTGGCACCTTTGTTTAGGGCGTGGTGTTTGGGTTAATGTTTAACGTCCCTCTTTAGCCATCGAGGCATCGTTGCAAGCCTTGTAAACAAAATTTTTGCTGATAAAACATTTATTTATTAAATTGTGGAGGTATCCACCCACCCCACCACTTCTTCTTTCCCATGCTAGCCGTAATACCCTTGTTTTATTTTATTTTATTTTATTGAAAGGACCTGGTCTTTGGTTGCATGCGTTGGGAGGTGGAACACCTGCCATCCCATCATGTCTCCTCCATGGCTTTGTGTGTTGAACTCTAGCTGGTAGGGGAGCTAGCCACTGTTTTCCCTTTTCCCAAGGCATGTATTAATGAGACTGCAAATCTGTCTGCTCTACAAATTTCCTTCTGGTGGCTGGGTATGCACTTTTACCTGGTTGCGTGAGAGCTTTGGGTGAAGGACTGCTCTGGAAGATGTGCACATTTGGATTGGTGCCTTCTTTTGTGCACTGGAATGCATTTCTAATGCACTGTCCACTATTTTGTTTGGATCATTATTCCTTCCTTGCATATTCATGGCCTTTGCCAGCACATGCACTCCTGGCCTATGCTAGCATTCTCCTAGCCTGTATTAAAAATGGGGAAACCCTTGAACAGGCGTGGATTTTTCTGCAGACCAGTTCTTTCATGTCCCTTGCATGGACTATCTTGACCCTCTGTATGGTGAATAGTCCTTTAGTGTGGGATGAGTAGACTATTTTCTTTTCCTTGCTATGTGGGCTTGTATGGATTTGGCATGGATAGTTGATAGATCCTTGGAATGCATGGGTTGGTATTCCCTGGGTGCGTGGGATATTACTTTGACTATGTGGGATTGTTTATTTATCCTTTACTTGCGTGAACAACAATGTTTTACCTCTCACTTGCGTGGGAAAGCTACATTCCCTTCACTTTTTCATGGGCAATGCATTTGGCTGAGTGTGTGGATCTTACTTATGGTAATGCGTTCCACTATTTATTCTTCAAAATGTGTGGAGGTTTTGGGATATTTCAAATACATGGGCTGCATATGAACTTTTCCCGATGAATGCATTTGAATATGTAGAGGATTTTTGAGAAGGCGCATGAATTGTTTGATAGAATGCCTCAAAGAAATGCGGTCTCATGGAGTGCCATGATTGCAGGATATGCAAAAAATGGATTTGTTGAAAAGGCATGTGAACTGTTTGGTAGAATGCCTCAAAGAAATGTTGTCTCATGGAATGCCATGATTGCAGGATATGCACATAATGGATCTATTTAAAAGGCTTTAGAAACTTTCAAGCAACTACACTCACAGGTGTAGAGCCTCTTGTCTATTTCCAACATTCTCTCAACCCGTGTGCAAGAATGGAGCCTTGTGTAGGCCCTAGAAAATTGTCAGAACATAATGGGAAACTTATTCTGTTGGAAAAACTTCAAGTGATTGGGAAGTTTGTGTGACATTGTGGAGGTTAGATCGAGGCTCGTGAACTGGTTGACGAAGTGCCCAAGCAAGATGTTGAACCGAAGCCTGCGGGTTTGACCGACTTCGCCCTTCCGGCATGGTTCATCTTTCCGTACCTCTCATAATTCTCGTGCTTTAGTTCTCTTTTTGCAACTTATTAGAATTTTAAAATATTATAATGTTAATACTTGTTAAATGTTTATTTTAACTCGTTCCAAAAAAAATGAAATGTCGTGTCATAACTCACAAAGTAAAAATAACTCGTTTACATTAAAACATAAACTTCCACCCTCATTCTGAGGTGATTTAGAAAACTTCCTACCCAAATGGATTTCTATAACATTGTCTTATTGACCGATGAAATTGACTTCCCAATAATAACGCTTGATCATCTCCCCAAGTTTAAAAAGTTAATTTTTGTATTTTTCGAGACTCATTAAGTAACCTTCGTAACCCTAAAAATGAGATGTTAAGTTTCATTTATGAACCTTGGTATGTGAGGAGTCACCTTGTGCTTTGGATCGACCCCAAACAAACATATGTGATATTTTTGACACTCTTATAGGAGCCCTGTTACATTATTTTACAGTAGTAGAAATCTGTTAAAACTATAAAGTTGGCTTTCATTTTGAACCACCATTTGAAACCTAGATAGAGAAATTATTATCCATTTTCGCAAACCTCTAGTGTTCTTACTAGACAATTGCATGGAACTTTCAGTTTAGGGAAAAACACTTTTCTGGATAGTTTGGCAAAGCCATTTTGTAGGCCTCCGGTTGTAGTTTGATGAGGTCAAACTGGACCAATTTCAAATTGTAGCTCCAAAAAACTTGTCACCGTTTGAAGATTATTTTCTAGTTTTGAATTCCATTGACTCTATTGAATTCTCTTGATATAGGGAAATTTGTAGGAAGTTTCTTGTTGCATGTTCACCCATCAAACGTCAATTTTGGATGTGGTTTTCTGAGCCCTTGACCTAACTTTTGTTCAATTTGCAGACTGGACCAATTACAACCAAAGGCCCCAAAAACTAGTCGCCAAACGAAAACCATTCACTTTTTCCCAATTCTCACGCCATTCTTTATGAACTCTTGGTTTATCCGGGGACACATAGAAAGTTAATCGTGGTGTGTGTTCTCATCGGAAGGCAACTTTTGGAAGCGATTTCTTAGACTCCTAGCCCATTTTAAATGTTTTTGTAGCTAGTAAGAAAATATAAAAATAGAAACCTGCAGGACCCTCGTCAAGTTACCAAACTACCATGGAAACTTTTAACACATGCAAATAACTATTAAAAATCTATAGTGTAACTTGTGTGAAATAGAACTTTTGAAAAATGGTGTTTTCTCTCTCTTCCCTTCTTTTGCTCTCTCTTGGGTTACAAAATGAAGTGAAATGAAATGTAATGAATACATGTCTCTACACCTTTTATTTCGATTGTAAATTGTAATTATTATCATATGTAAATGGGAAAACTGAAAAAATGATAATTATGTTAGATTAGGGTGGATGCCATGCCAGCAATTTATCATTGATATCATACTCATGTGGTTTTACAGGATGAGAGGATGAAGATAAAAGGCGATGTGTAATTCATTTATTTATCTTTGTAAATTATTTAGTTCATTGTTAAATGAATAAATGTATATTGTTGTCTCATGTTACATACTGTTATATTTGATAATGTGTTGATATGTATGAGATGCTAGTTTCATGGACATCTAGGAAATGTGCATTTAATCTTAGGTTCAATCTTGATTCATATTAAACATGGTAAAAAGGGTTGATATTTATATAAGATAAATGAATTTGAAGTAATACCTTGTAGTGCATATTTAGTGTTCAATAAATGATTAATGAGTCATCTTGTGCATTCATACTTTGTAAATGTAATAAAGAGATTTAATCGAAATACTCTAACCTTGTATAATATCGGAGCATACCTTGTTTTCATGTGTGTTACTCTTTACCCTAGAAGACATTTAAAACCGTAGGATGAAATTAAACTCTACACTTGATGGAACCTCCTAGTTTTGAGTAAATCAGAACCCAAGAATGGGCTTATCATCTTAGTAAATATGTTTACTGACATTTTCATAAACCCGTCTAATAGGAATGACATAATCAAACTTCATTTGGAGTAAGTAGAGCTAACTCTTCCTTTGTATCCTAGTGGATTACCTTGTTTTCCGAAGATAGATTTAAAAGTAAATTTCTTCATCGAGTGAAAACCCTATTGGATCCAGATGACATAGATGGAGGTTGTGACTTAGTTGTTCTAGGTCTTAAACTCTTATTAATGAACCCCTTAGCTCCGCTCAGCTAAATGTGTTACCTTGGTTTCTCCCAACATTACACCTTGGTCCTTTTTGAAGGTGGTTTAGCATAAATATGTCCTCTTGCTTAAAACTCATATATAGTTGAGGGGTAGACCCTTAGGTGAAGTTGGAATTAATCTAAACCTCAGTTGATTTGGATGTTAACTTAGGGTTCATGTGTAGCTTCAAGTCTTCTAATCATTTATGTCTTCAAGAGGTTAGACACACACTTTGTAACTCCTTTTACAAGACAATGCTAAAAATAAGACCATTTTGTGACGTAGAAAATAAAGTATATAAGAGTAAAAAAATTGAGATTTGAGGTTCGGAATAATGCCACCCTTGAAGACCTTATAACTCAATTAAATATATTCTTTTGCTTCAAGGAATGTGAATTTCCTTGGTGTGTTCAACCTTCGAGAAAACAAAATACATATATAAATCAAAATGGTATTCCTCAAGTCATTGAATTGGAATAACTATGGTAGGGAAATAACTAACCCATGATCGAGGTATGTTTTCGGTAAAAAGATATCTCGCATCTAAATCTCTGTTAAAACCTAATATCACTATATGGACACCAAGTCTCATTCACTTGAGCAAGAGTTAAAAAAATAGGGGGGGTAGACATTGAATGTATGTTCGAGAAGAAGATTCTTAACATAAGAACAAGATAATTAAGTATTTTATATGCATTTGAATTATGCCAAATAAGTATGCAAGTTATGGAAAATTTTGTAAAGAATAAGAAGCTAACTTAAAATGGTCGAACTATAAATTATATGTGGAATGAACTTAAAGTTTCTATAGATGGAAAAAGGAGGAAGCTATCCTTGCTCAATAATGTTCTTAGAATGTTAATCGTAACTAAAATACAATTAAAGAAATGATGTGTCATGGGTTTGCCATTCCTGAAGTCATTTTTCTTGTGGTTGGGTCATTTCTAGTAACCATTCACTGGGAAAAATGTGGCACCGACATGCCTATGTTGTTTCTATGTATCTATGTGAGTCGATGACTTATGAAATTGTTGTATGCGAGTCGAGTTTTTGTTCCTAGAACCCTTGCTGTGTTGTGTGTAGTGAGCAATGTAAGTCAAAAAATAAAATTATCTTGGTATTTTACTATCGTAATTGTGTGTGAAAAATGTGGGCACTACAATTATATCACTCTACTATTTTGAAATGCATTCTTGTTCTCAAGCTTTGGTCAAGGGAGAGGAGATATGAAATAAACTAGCATGGAATGAATTAATATCTTAAAGTTGGTAAATGTAAATGTATCAATTCATATTAGAAGTTGTAGAGCTCATAGATAATTTTCAAATAGGTAAATTTTAAATAAAAATGTAAAGAATGACCTTATGACACAGGGAAATGAAATGTTATATTAAATAGGACATAGTATGGATAAAACGATCCCAAATAGACTGTAACTCTTAAGGAATTTTTTATAAAACTTTGCAAATCATGCATAGCCAAAATCTAAGTCGATTTGCTGTCAAAATTGGTAATTTTGAAATGATAATCAATCAAATAGATTAACCATTGCAATCCATCCTAAATTCTTCTAAGTGAATCCTCTATGTTTGTTTGGGATGTTGAGAAAGAATTAATGGAAGATCTAAACAAAATTGAGTAAGTTAAAAATACCAGCCACCAAACTTTAGTGATAGGAAAATATTTTCTCAAAATTGACACTTAAAACTTTATTCAAATTAAATTTCAAAGGTTTTGGTGCAAAGAAGACGTTGAGAACTTTCCATAAAGTCCTCGTTTTCCAAAACCGAGCTCCCTATGAAAATTTATGATCTCTAGAAGTTTTTACTTCATTTGGCTTCAAAATAATCTAAGTTCGAAAAAAAAAAAAGCTTGGTAATTTCTTCTCACGTGCTCCTTTCGCACCCCTAATCTGCACTCGAGAGAAAAATTTTCTTCCCACACCCCTCTTCCGCGCCCGAGAGGAAACATTTCTTCCCGCATGCCTCTTCCGTGCCCGGGAGACAAAGTTTCTTCCCATGCCCTCCTTCTCGTGCCCGGGAGAAATTTCTTCCGCGCCCGCGAGAAGATAATCTAACTATGCTTGGGATAACTTTCACTCTCTTAGTGTTTTGTAAGGTGATTTGATTATTGTTGTAATGCACTTTGGAAATTTTTTTGTGAACACTTTACAAAAAAATGAAAATAAAAATAAAAATTTATTACATATTTTTCTAACTAAACCTAGGTTGTTCTTAGGTCTCAAATGGGAGATTTTAGAGGCCTTTACAAACGGAAGATGATTTTTATACGTTTTTGGATAAAAATCAATAAAATTTTTCAACAACAAATGTTGGTAAGACAAAACACATAAAGATGGTATAGTGCATTTAAGAGTATATACACTAAGTGAGACCGTTGGTTTATATACTCTTAAATGGGACTGTTCATGCTTGCTAGAAGCAAACATAAAGTATTTAATGAAGGGAAATTAAGAAAAAAAAATTCTATTATTCTTGAACATAATATGTAGCTGCTGTTGCTTTTTGTCAAAATGTTTAACTCTTCACGGAAAAAAATCCAACAACATAAATAACACATCAAATTAGGAGTTGAAAATATCTAAGAGCCATTGTTCTCACATTATTCTAGTGTGAGATAGAAATATAAATAGATAACAATATTATTTATTTAAAGTGAAATTTGATAGGTATTCTAGCAGTAAAATAGTTGCAAAATTTATAGATAACCTCTATTCAAAATTAATGACGTGAAATATAACTATCATTTTTATGTAAATAAATATACAAAGTATATAATATATGTTAAATTTTTTTACAAATGTTGAAATAAATGATATCTTTTTTTTTTACATTTATCAATATTTTAAAAGTACAATTCTCAACATAATTTATAGGGGAATACCGAAAAATTACCATGAGTAAATTTGTTTAATTGGTGGCCGTCAAATTTAAAACCCTGCTGAAAGTTGTTGAGTGGCTTTTATTTTAGTAATGCTATAATTTTTGAAGATCGGCCGTGATTTTACTCTCTAACCGCACCCCCCCCCCCCTTCTTAGCGGGTGACCAAGGGTTAAATTTGACGGCCGTTTAGACGTTTTTCGTGATTTTAGACGTAAAATACTTGTAAATATCTTATCTAACCGTCACACGCGACTTGCACATTTAAAACGTGACCATCAATTTTTATATAGGTTTGTATATAAATTATAAAAATATATGTAAATATATATAAAAAAGATATAATAAATATAGAATAATTAGTAAAAAATAACATTATTTTGTGTTTTTGAAGGGCAGTATTGAAAAATTACCGTCACCTGAAAATTGTTTGACAGGCATAGGTGGCCGTCAAATTTAACCCCTGCGGGTGACATTAGGGACGATACTTGTGTCAAATTTATTCATTAGACATCCACCTTATTGAACTACAATTATGGGATCGATAATACCCATAATTATTGTTATTTGATCTGCGTATTCTATAAGAGGGCTTTTCCTATCCAATTGAATATTTCTCTCTCACTGAAATGCCCCCCACCTTCCCTCCTCATTAAAAAAATAAGAAAGATTTGGATTTTCAGCGAGTGATATTATGGACTATAGTTGCCCCAATTTACTCATCTCCCTCAACCATTTAGGGGTTTTTCCAAATGTGTGTTAATACTACGGTCTTAATTATGTTACTGGCAATCCTACTTTCCAAAGAATGCTCTAATACACAGACAGGTACATAAGACATCACTTTACTGCACCAGAAACATGCAACGGATAACACCCATAATTATTGTCACCTGATCTGTCTACTCCACAAGAGGGTTTTCCCTGCACAACTGAATATTACTGTCACCTTTGAGTACCTGACCAGAAGGTTAGCCTTATCCTACTACACATCAGCCCTACTGTTATGGGTCCAAAAGATTCAAATCCAACAGTCACTAAGCATGGTGTTCCCATACACAGCCCGAGTTCAGTTAATAAATGTTACGTTCCAATATACAAGAGAGATGGTCCACAAAACTATGATTCCACTGAAGATTTTAGTTCGATTGTGAACATAACATTTCTTACTGTCAAACAATACCCATTACAATAATAGTTGAAAAAGCTTAAGCTATGGAGAGAATTCAAACATGAATCCTCACTAAACACTAGCTTTCTTATTTAGGAGGCATACAGGCAAAAGCAACAAAGTGGAGGACATGAGGACATTATATACTAAATTCTGTACTAAATAAAACATACTCCAAATTATGATAGATAAATGTATGCTTGTGAGAGCCCATATTTTAGATTTCTGAACATATTGCCAAAGCATTCGAGTTGCCCTCGTAATATAAATATTCGGATCAGGGAAGCCGAATTATATCGTGTCAAAGCCATTCATTACAGCAGAAATTTATACTTAAATGGCACCATGCAGTTCATCAATGAGATCTCCCCCTGCTGGATGAGAGGACCTCATTCACAAACATCATTGAACCCCTTCTCATGGAAATTTGGCTTCAACCAGCACTTATTTTAAGCAGAATCCGAAAGCGGTTATGCTGTTTTACGAGCGGAAAGGTTATTAATGCCTGTAGAAGGTCGGATCTATTAAAGATCCAAACAGCATATACTAAAGGAAACTCCACTAAAGACCCACCTCTGGCAGCTTTATACATCTTGGCACTGACAAGAGAACAAATTTTCTTTATAAAAAGAAAGAAAATCGGAAGGCACTGTGCAGCTTTTGACGACCTGGAATTTGTATAGACTTGTCGTTTTCTCTACGACAGTAGCAACATTTTATTGGGGAGTGCGTGAATGACTTCAATGTGGCGTTCAGTTTCTGCATGAGCTTGATGCGATGTTTCAAGCTTTATTGGCCCCTTTAAATTTTTATTACATTTTCTTATTAGTATCTTAACGTAGATCAAAGATCTTATTGGGCATCGGCCATCTTTAAAAACCAACTTTGATGCAAGTCATCAAGGGTAAACAATATTGGGCCACTGATATGGAGGAATTGAAGTTAAAGTTAAAACAACAAAGGTGAAATTATGTAGGAGGAAGACAGACGATGAACATCAAGATTAGGGGAAGGGATTCAATTAGAGGGAACACGTGATCGTGATCCTCCCCCATATATTTGGCTTTTAAGCTTTACCCTTCATAAAGGACAGATCAAATTCATGGACAACATCTCATTTAAATTAAAAATCAAGATAAATAATTTAAATGAATTTACGGGAATTCCAAACATGATTTACAAGCTAGCAAAAGCTAAAACAAAATATCGCTATTTTGAAAATAGAAAGAACAAGATAATTGCTTATTTTCTAGAGATTTATCCTTTTTCCTAGTGATTTTGTGAATGATTTGTTTGAAGTGAGTGAAGATTTTTTTAATATAGAAAATAGAAAGCTAGCAAGCATGAAGTTTGTTGCTCTAATTATTATTTAATATTTTATTTATTAAAATAAATTTAACAAATTATAAAAATTAACTCATACAACTTACGATTATTTTCTTTAGTAAACCCTTCTAATGAAAATTTATAATATTTTAATGCCTTTTAGTATTGAAGTGTAATTTTAAATTTCAATTTTTTTTTGAAGTGTAAAATTTTAATCACCCTTGCTAAAAGACGTCAATATGACTACCCCCGCACGTGATCCTCCTAATGTCCAAAAAGTCAAACATGGACAACATCTCATTTGTGTGAATCGATCAAAGGAGAAAGAGATTATTATGCACAAATTCTCAAGACATGATATAGCTCTAAAGTAACCTTCCATTTACTACCAATGTGAACAATTATTATTTGTGATTTCATTCCTTTTGTTTTCCATATAGTTAGAGCCTATGCCATTTTGTAAGGAATGTATGTGTACTTGCTATAACAACCTATGTACACAAGGACACGTTGAGGGGACCAAAAATATCACGTCCCAAATAATGCAATTGTTAAATTTGATTACCACAAAGAATGGGAGGCCAAGTTGTCTTGTCCCAACTTTATAGATAATATATTTAATTTGGGTTCAATTAATGATAGACATGGATATGGATGCCAAAGAAAAATATTATATCTTGTGAGTTTTGCATGGCCTCCATACTTAAGACTATTTTGTTTCCATTAAAGTTAGGGTTTCTATTCTATGTATTTTTTATAATTGAATGCACTAAATGTCATCTCGTTTGCTTTTATTTTCAAGTCTATGTATATTTAATGATAGGGAGGGTAATTGATTGTATCAAACCAACATTATAGTTATTGGTGAAATATTTCCACAACGGAAATAATGTGTAACTCCATCAACGATTGCAAGAAAAAATCGCTCCTCTTCGGAATGGGGCATGAAGGACACAAACGTTCACTCTCATCCTCCTCCCCAAGGTGCACTTTGATCCCCTGTGTGTGCCAATTTCCCTCGAGTGCAAGGGGGACATGAGGGACACAAAAGTGTGCTCTCCCACCATCACCATGGGCACATTTCTATGTCCCCATTGTACCAATTTTCTCTTATGCCTCTAAGGTACAAGAGCATTAAGAAAATGCTTAGTTGATCACCAATCTCCTCGACCCCCATACAACATCTCCAAGCTCTATAAGTGTGTTTCGTGAACCCCTCATTTCATCCACCACTCGTCCCATGTTACCACTTCTCACAATACTATTCCACGGAGTAATTGGAGCCCCTATTGTCCCAATTGTGTCATTTGAACCATCTTTTAAGCACACACAAACTTTGTTTCAACCCATATTTAAACCATGGTTAGCACAGAGATTTAAAATATCATGAAAGCACCATTTCAACTCATTTCTTCTCCACAGGTGGTTGTTTCTTCATACTTCTGTTCTAACACCATCAAAAACCACATTTTTTTACCGAAGGTTCTCGCCAATATTTCCTCAAATATCCATAGCCACAAAAATGAGGATTTTCTCATAACTCATCACGCAGACATCATATTTCCCGATAATTTCGCTAAAATATCTCTCCAAAACGCTTTAGGAAGTATGCGACAAAGAAAATCAATGACGCACTAGTTTTTTTCTACAACAAACTAAAATCGTAAAAGCTAAAACCCGCTTTTTGATCTCCAAAAGATTCAATAGATTAAAAATGGTGAATTGCATAGAAGAATATCTTGGTGCAAAACAAAACATTTTGATGGTGGTTTCATTGCAATCCGACACCTGTATCGCCAATTTATAAAAAAACTAAGTGTTTTTAACAATAGGTTTATAAAATTAGTTAATTTTTTAAAGTGATGAAATATTTTCATCTGAAATATCGTAAAAGGGTAAGAAACATCAAAAAGCGTAACTGAGGGAACTTTCTAAAAATAAGAATATTCGAGAAAGGGGCATGTTAAAATATAATGTTTCTAAAATGGTGAACCCACATCAACTGTTATAATCCAAGTGAGTTAAGGACATCATAAATAATAAATAGTGGTGATTTCCTAAGCATAGTAGTCCTGAAACCTACCGTCTAAAAATAGTAAGTTTTTAATTTGAGCCCGGAATGTTGTGATACTTATCTTTATGATTATATTGTTATTTTTTACATAAGGCTAAGGTTAAGAAATTGTTTTATGGCCCAAAAAATAAATATATCCGTCCACAAACTCTCAAAACATTATTTCAGAGGCGATCTCTACGAGGAAAAAAATTCATGTAAGAAGCAAGAATTATGAGAAAATATCAACGTGCGTGATAGTAGAAATCATTTAAAGCTCGCAATCAATGCATACATTCTGAGAGTGTTTCTAAAAACTTAATAGGTGTTTGGTGATAAGCTCGTTGTAGTTTGGAGGTCAATAAAATATTATTCATCCTCAAGTTCCATTCAAAGGTAAATCCTTCCATATGCATAAGGAAATCCATTTCCACGATGAGCTAAATGACCAAAGGAATCTAGAAGTTGTACAAATCTTTTCATTTAGGTAGAATCTTATTCAAGGAGGTGAATCTTGAAGTGAAAAATGGTTTCATCATGTTCAAGAGTGAAATCTGAATCTCACAGAGTAAATCAAGATTCATCATATCCTTAATATGTGATTCCAATTGCTGCTATTACAGTAATAAGGATTCGAAAGGTTGAAGAATATTAAATCTGAATCTCACAGAGTAAATCAAGATTCATCATATCCTTAATATGTGTCATCATCTCTTCGAGAATCAAGTTTAAGTGAGTTGACCAAATTATCAAGGTACTCAAAGCCATCATATGTGAAGAATCAAGAAATCATCTTTTCCTATGGGAGGCATATGAGAAATAAGGTACGTAAGCATCCCCAAATCTGATTTCATTCAAGTACTTTGGATTCAAGAAAGTTAAATGAGTGGTCTTCATGTTAATAACCATATATGCAAGAATGATAAAACACCCTTTTCGCATGATACCATGTGCATAATAGTGTTCTTCAAATTCATTCAATACATGGTAATGTGATCACATCTCAAAGGAAGAAAATTTGCAACCAAGCCTCATTCCAGTATAACCAAAGGCCATTGGGAAAGAATCTTCAAAAATAAATATAATGAAAATAAGGCATAGAGAGGATACCTATTCTAGAAAGCTCCATGAAAAGGTTATAATCATTGAGGGTCCTATAGAGCTTCTTGAGCCATATGACTTAATCCATCAATACCTCCCATTCTTCATCAACATTCAAATATGTCTTTCTCAATGGAAAACCTTCCCATAATGAGAAAAATGTGATACATCATGAGGCTCCTCAAAGTGTTTCTATGTCTAACATCATGTCTACTCAAAGAGAGCTACTCTCATAGATTAAATAGGTACTCATAAATGAACCAAGGAAAAATCAAAGAGTTGTAATTCTTGACTTCTAAGCCATCACAAATCTCTTGAACACCAAACGCATTAATAAATAATAAGTAATTTTTTCTTATTGAGTGGAGTTTCCAGAATGTCGGTATGTAGAGGTTTACCAATCGAAAGCTATAAAACATTTAGAAGAAATGACTCATGAGGACTATAATTTGATCCACATCTCATCAATGGTTAATCTATGGAAAAAGGTGATGCTCATTTATTTATGGAATCCATTACCAAGCATACTTTCTTGAAATGAGGAGTATAAATGAATGGTTGATAAATTAGACAGAGCATGTGAGAACTCTCACCGCCTACATTCACCATTTCTTAGAACCTAATAGAATGTCTCCTCCCAATATGGAAGACATTTATCTAATCAGTAATTTTGACCTTGAAATATCCCTTGTGGGATACCACTTAAAAAAGCACAAAATGTTGAAAATTTGTAGCCAAATAAAATATTGATTTTTGCCGATTTTTACAATTAGGGCAACGAACTAAAGAAACTTAATATCTCCCAAGATATCCACCTAAATTACTTGAAAATTTAAAGAGAGATTTCTATTATTATAAAGGACATAAGAAAACTATTTTTGGAATTTTAAAGAAATTAAAATGCTGCTAGAAAATTACAAAGATGCCTATAGACAGTTTGAACTCTTCTAAAAATCGTAACTCTTCAAATACAACATAAAAATTATGAGACTTTGGAAATAAAATTAACAAATATAGGAAATGATATTTCAATCTTTAGATCAGAAAATGGTCAACTGTAAACCCTCCAAATAAAGGTTGCAAGTCGGATAGCTTGGAAAAGGGTTGGAGATTGATGAAGATGCCTTCAAAGTGATGTAAAGCCCTTCCCAAATGGCTGCCGTAAATCTGATCTGAAAGCCCTTTGGTTATCTTCCATGAAATGCCCCCAAAACCCTCAAAATCCTTCCTTTGAAACCTCTGATAATATCTCTATAACGCAACCCAGAAAGTGGCTCTAAAAATGATAGCTAGGGTAGATCTTTCACTACCGAGGAATGCCCTGTTAGCTAGGGATGGATCTCTCACCACCGATGCTAGGGTTTCTATGGGATTTCACTCCACAAGCTCTAGATTTACAAACAACAGTTGCAAAAGGAGGAAAATAAAATGTATGAAAAATTCCTTTTCCTTTCTCCCCAACTCCTTATATACTTCTCCAAGGCAAAAGAGCCCCAATAAACCCTAGACACATTTCATTCCATGGAAGGGCCGATAAAATAAAAGTAACTAAAGTTAATTTTTCCTTTTTAAGTCATCATGGTCCAAAAGTGACCCCCAAATACAAAACTTGAGTATTAGTACCACGTGGCCCCTTCCCAATAGCTCCCAATGTCCACAGCCCCTTGGGTATGACCAAGGCTTGGACTCGACTTGGCCCTTAGGCCTTGGGCGTAGGAAAGGGGACATTACAGTCCTCCCTTCCCAAATTTTGCTTGTCCTCAAGCAAATGCAAATTAGGATGCTACAAAATTTGCTCTGCCTCCCAAGTAACATCCTCAAGTGGCAGTCCCTTCCATTGCACCAAGTACTCGATGATTTGTCTACTTCTAAGCCCTCTCTTTCTCTCTTCAATAATGGATTATGTTTCCAACACCAACTTCCCCTCCTCATCTAGTGGTTGTAACTCTGTAGATGGTACAATATGCTATCCAAGTGCCTTCTTAAGGCATGAAACATGGAAGACATTATGTATCTTACTATGCTCCGGTAGCTCTAGCTCATATGCAACTACCCCAACTCGATGAACTACCTGGTATGGACCATAAAACCGTGGTTTCAATTTCTCTGCACCCTTCTACTTCAATGAGGACTGCCTATATGGCTGTAAACATAGGAATACTAGATCCCCAACCTCAAAAGACCTCTCTATCCTGTGTCGATCTGCATATACCTTCTATTGATTTTGTGCCTTCTGAAGGTTCTCTCTAAGAGCCTTCAGAATATCCTGGTTCTCCTATAACCAATCTCGAGCTTTGGGAGCTCGGCTATCTAGTAATACCAAATCCAAAAATGTCATAGTGTTGTACCCATACAAGGCTCGGAAAGGAGTCATACCTATGCTCATCTGGTAGGTGGTATTGTAGAAATACTCACCCATGTGTAACCATTTAATCCATGCTCGTTGATGTCCTATCACATAACTCCACAAGTAGCCCTCTATCCACTTATTGACTATCTCCGTCTTCCCATCTATGTGTGGGTGGTAGCTAGTGCTAGGAGTCAACTCGTACCTGCTAGTCTGAAGATCTCCTACCAAAAGGTGCTCATGAAGATCTTGTCCCTGTCACTAACAATATTTTTAGGTAACCCATGTAGCCTAAAAATACTAGTATAGAAGATCCGGGTCACATCCATTGCTGATGCCCCTTAAGTAGGGAAAATAAATTATAATACTTATTTAACTGATCAAGTACAACATAAATTCATCTATGCCCATGCACCAAGGGCCGCCCTATCATAAATTCCATAGATATTCTTTCCCATTTCTGTTCTAGAATCGAGAGAGGATGAAGTAATTCTACAGGAAAAGACTGCTCGGATTTGGTTTGCTAGAAAACCATACACTCTCTAACATGATTAAGGACATCATCCTTCATCCCCTTCCATGCAAATCTCTCCCTAATAAACTTGTATGTTTTGAAATACCTAGGATGTCCAGCTAGTGGTGTATCATGTACTTCTTGAAGGATCTTCTCCTTCATTTTGGATCCTGGTACAAGGAAACACCTATCCATGTACAAAATGAGATCATCCACTACTCTATATCGATTGTTACGTATAATACCATCCATGATCTCAAATGAAAAATGATTTCTAGAATAATCAACAAGTATATGAGCCTTCTAATCCACTAAAATCTCAACCATAGAACTAAGCATAGAACCGAGGTAAGGCCTCCTAGATAAAGAATTAGCAAAAATATTACTCTTACCTCTAGTGTACTCTATGTCAAAGTCATATGTTTGTAGCCTATTCACACATCTTTGCCAGCAAGTTGAGATCATTCTGTCCTAAGAAGAACCTCAAATTGTTGTGATCCGCACGGACAAGGAATTTTTGCCCACAAGGTACTATCCGAATTTGGCCAAAGTGTGCATAATGGACAACATCTCGTTATTGTAAATTGAATACCCTCTCTCCACGGTTATCAAATTCGACTCTCATAGGTGATGGGATGTCTATCCTGCATGAGAAGTACCCCAACACCCTCTCCCGACACATCATACTCTAGAATGAATGGGTGGAAGAACTCTAGTAATGCGAGGATGAGACACAAATTCATCACCTCCTTAAGGTGATCAAAAACATATTGTGCTTGCATCGACCAAACAAAAGCCCCCTTCTTGGTCAAATCGGTCAATGGAGTAGTCAACCGAGAGAAATTCTTCATGAACCTCCGGTAGTATGTGCACAACCCCATGAATCCTCTCAAATGTGTCAATGTCCTAGGTGGAGGCCAATCCAGAATTACACACATCTTCTCTCTATCCACATTCAATGTACCCCCACCAATCACATATCCCATGTATAGAAGTTCGGTAATGCTGAACTCACACTTAGAGGCTTTCACATATAACGAATTATCTTCTAATATCCCGAATATCTCACCCAAGTGCCTGATATGGTCCTCCTAAGTCCTGTTGTAGACTAAAATATCATCAAATAAAACCAATACAAATTTTCACAAGTGGTTGTTGGACACATGATTCATGCAAGACTGGAATGTAGTTGTAGCATTAGACAATCCGAAAGGCATCACCAAGAACTAAAATTGACCATAACAACATCTGAAAGTTGTCTTATGCCCATCCTACTCCTCGACTTCGATCTCGATGATATCCGGAAGGAAAATCTATTTTCAAAAAATAGATTACACCATGTAGCTCCTTCAAAAACTCATCAATGTGTGGTATGAGATACTTGTTCTTTATTGTCTTCTTATTCAAGGCATGGTAGTCCATACACATCTGCATGGTCCCATCCTTCTTCTTCACCAATACCACTGAAGAAGAAAAATGGCTGGAACTCGGTCTAATATGCCCCATATCAATGAGCTCCTGTATAGTCTTCTCTATCTCATCCTTAAACCATTTGGGGTGACGGTAAGGAGAAGTAACCACTAGTCTATCATCCTCGAGCTCAATCACATGCTCAAATCCCCTATCTGGAGGTATGCCTAGAGGTATGTCACCAAAAACTACA
The DNA here is from genome assembly GCA_018340775.1 of Taxus wallichiana var. yunnanensis. Lineage (NCBI taxonomy): Eukaryota > Viridiplantae > Streptophyta > Pinopsida > Cupressales > Taxaceae > Taxus > Taxus wallichiana. The sequence continues at coordinate 671,401,691 of CM031234.1, forward strand.
CTATGTTTGTCCAATAAGCCTTGTATATCCACATGATACTCATGTTGTCCATCCTTTGATTTCTTGGTCAAAACCAAACAATGTACTTGCCCAATCCACCCCATTGTGCCTATAAATCCTCTCGATCCTCTTGGCCATAACAACTCGGGGTGCCTATGAAGATAAGCCCCTCAAGATCACATTCCTCCCTTTGGACTTAAACTTCAGCTCCATCATTTAGAAGTTAGTTTGAAACTCACCAAGGGAATGGAGCCACTATACTCCAAGCACTATGTTGGTCTCTCCAATACCAACAATATAGAAATCATTGGTAACTATATAGTTACCCATCATGATGCTCAATTGGGGAGCTGTCATGTGTATCTCATAGAATCTTCATTGGGTACAACCACGTTGAAGCCCTCAAATTCCTCTGTCTGTAACTCTCACTTCTCAACCAATGAGGCATCAATACAAAGGTTGTGGGGTTTCCTCACTATCAATGAGTAACACTACTCGTTATCCCTGCAAAAATCCCCTAACTCTGAATGCCTTGTACCTCGGGGTACTAGATAAGGTGGCGATAGTCTCCTAGGGAAAAGTCTCATTATCTTGCTCAACACCCACACTATCTAATTCCTCATCATCATCATCCTCTAATCCCTGTGTGTCCAACTCCTCGTCACCATCACTCTCCTCAAAGACCTCTATGAATTGGGCCCTCCCTCTACCCTTGCAATCATGTCCTAGAACCCAAGGTGTGCGGAAATTGAAACATAGTTTCTTTCACCTCAATTCCTCTCTGTCCTCTCTAGATCTGAATGGTCTCCAGGATGTATCTTTCCTAGGTGGAGGTACCTTCAGCATGAACCCTTGATTCTAGAAGGAAACCATTAGGCTACACTTGAGGTGGAAACCTCAACTTAGGAGTGGATAACTCCAAGTCACGAGCTCTCCTAATAGCCTCATGCAAAGAAGAAGGCTCAAATGCCTTCACAAATCTAGCGAGAGCGTCTATCAAACCTGCTGTGAATAGGGAAATCAACCTCATCTCTGTAACATTAGGTACCATGACCTGATAGTCTCTGAAAATCATGTGATATACTAGTCTAAGGAACCAGTCTACCTCAAATGATTCAAATCTCTAAAATACCTATCGGGGTCCCTCCTATCAAATCTTCTCACTAGCCTCTTTGTGAACTCTGCATAAGTCGTGATGTATATGTGTCCTGTGTAATCAACCCATGATGCCACCAATCATGAACATCTCCCTCTAGATTTAATATTGCAAACTTAATTGCATCTTCCTCATGCATAGGATTCAATTCAAAGTATGTATTCAAAATATGGACCCAAGACTATGTAGTACCCTTCTTAGAACCATACCCAATCTCCTTTGCATCTCGGTACCTATACCCGGTGATCTCTCCTAGGCTTGCTGTCAATCTTCATTTTGCAATATTCCTAGAATGACATATTGTCTCGATATCCATAACTTAATGTCTGGTACCTTTCCCAACAAGACTCCTCATCTACAATATCCACTAGTTGCCATACTTGTGAAACCTCTGGATCCTTCAAGAAAGAAGGTTTATGAAACCGCAAAGGCTAGGTAGAAGAATGGGAGACCGCTTCCCTAAATGTCCATCTTCACCTTTTTAACCATGTTGTCCCCTATTGCTATTTTCTCCTCTTTATGCATGAGTATCAATCATTTCCTATGCTAATCTCTCAGTGAGCTAGCTCAAATAGAGATTGGTAGTTTCCTATTGCTTTACCATGTTGGTGAACAATTATTTCATCATATCTACACCTATATCCTCACTATCTCTGTCCCCCATCTTTTAATCCCAATAGGCTAGAGAAGCAACTACTCTGATACAATTGAAATATCCCTTGTGGGATACCACTTAAAAATGCACAAAATGTTGAAAATTTGCAGCCAAATAAAATACTGATTTTTGCTGATTTTTACAGTTAGGGCAGCGAACTAAAGAAACTTAATATCTCCCAAGATATCCACCCGAATTACTTGAAAATTTAAAGAGAGCTTGCTATTATTATAAAGGACATAAGAAAACTGTTTTTGGAATTTTACAGAAATTAAAATGCTGCCAGAAAATTACAGCGTGCCCTAGACAGCTGGAACTCTTCTAAAATTCGTAACTCTCCAAATACAAGAGCAAAAATTATGAGACTTTGGAAATAACATTAACAAATATAGGAAATGATATTTCAACCTTTAGATCTGAAAATGGCCAACTGGAAACCCTCCAAATAAAGGTTGCAAGTCACCTAGCTTGGAAAAGGGTTGGAAATTGATGAAGATGCCTTCAAAGTGATGCTAAGCCCTGCCCAAATGGCTATTGTAAATCTGATTTGAAAGCCCTCTGGTTATCTTCCCCAAATTCCCCAAAAATCTCGAATACTTACCCAAACATCTAATAATATCTCTGTAACACAGCCCAAAAAGTGGCTCCAAAATGATAGCTAGGGTAGATCTCTCACTACCGAAGAATGCCCTGCTAGCTAGGGATGGATCTCTCACCACCGAAGCTAGGGTTTCCTTGGGATTTCACTCCATAAGATGTAGATTTGTAAACAACAGTTACACGAGGAGGAAAATAAAACGTCTGCAAAATTCCTTTTCCTTTCTCCCGAGCTCCTTATATACTTCTCCAAGGAAAAAGAGCCCCAATAAACCCTATACGCATTTCATTCCATGGAAGGGCCAATAAAATAAAAGTAACTAAAGTTAATTTTTACTTTTTAAATCGTGATGGTCTAAAAGTTATCCCCAAACACAAAACTTGAGTATTAGTACTACGTGGCCCCTTCCCAATAGCTCCCAAGATCCTCATCCCTTTATTTATGACCAAGGCCTGGACTTGACTTGGTCCTTAGGCCTTGGGCATAGAAAAGGGGACATTACGAACTCAAGATGATGAATAATATGTAAGGGCATATGTTGCAAAGAAACCTATTAAAAATTGGACTAATAATATCCTTGAGGAAGGAAATATGTTTCTTCTAGAGGATATATTTATTAAAATATGTTCTTTCCACCCTTTCGGAAGTGAAGAAAAAAAGGGAAGAAATTTAAAAAGAAAATATACATAGGGGTGGTGTATTCCAAACTTATGTCCGAAATGAGTTTCCATGACTCCTACACTCTCATGAACGGGAATGTGTTTGCATCAATTAACGAGAAATTGTCCACAGTTTGAATCAATCATGCTATGAATGCTAGATAAGATACGATAAAATATTATATCTCCAAACTTTATTGTAGTGAACGGAATGGATTAAATATCTTTTATAATATTAGTTACTATTATCAAAAACTTGTATCTCTTCAACTCATTAAGAATTCATCATCACAGAACACATCGGTTCTTTCCAAGAGTTAGTAAAAAAGCAAGCAAGTGATCCTATTTCCTTCACTCGAGTATACTTTGTAGTCCCTTGCCAATGCTAGAGAATCTATCTATAATATTGTAAGAGACTACAAGGAATGGTTTAATTAGCTCAAGGATATCAATGAGGTTCTTAGGACATGGATCAAAGTGTTAAGTTACATACCTTTTCAAGAAGAAGAAAAGGTATCACCTATGGTAGTTCGATTTAGTATAGATTTAAAAGGATAAGAGATCATTATAAAAACTCTTCCTTAAGGATTAGAAATGAATTCATATTCATTAGCAATTCCTTCATCTTCATTAGATTGTTTAACCATTCTCTCTCTTTCTCTATCTTGTTCCTTATTCTCTCTCCATATTCTAATTTTCAATTAAGAATGTATTTTTTTCTATTTAATTATATTCATTTAAGTGACCTCCAACATTGAAATGATAAGACTAATTTTTCACTAATAAGAAAAGTACTCACCTCTGAGGATTATGAAAGGTAATAAATGATGGGGATAGGTGAAAAGTCATGTGGGGGTAGACGAAGAGACATATTTGTAAAGCTATAAATTGGAATGGCTTATCCATTCCAAGTGGTTGAATGTTTTTGATTGATTATATGTTGTTGAGATTTACAACTACTACATCAAGTAATAAAAGATACAATTATTCTATTTATATGTTTAATTTCCTCTATTCTCTCTCTCTCTCTCTCTCTCTCTCTCTCTCTCTCTCTCTACTTTCAAAATTCGTAAGCATGGTAATCTTGAAAAACTAAGAGAGGTGTTTGCGCCTTAGATATATGAATTAATAGAATTATGTGTATATGATTTGTTATTCTTATTATTGTTTAGTTTTTTTGTTCTTCTAATTGAATATGGACCTACACTAGTTGGTGTATCTTAATTCTGTAATCCTACTCACAACATTAACCCTCTCTCTCCTTATTTCCCTAACTCGCAATTTTTTCCATTATACCTTGGAGAAGAAATTTTCACAGGTTTGGTTGAGTATTCTATTGTGATCCCCACCCTAATGAAGATCCAAAACATTTAGGTAGTTTACATTCAACAATGTGAGCTTCCCCATATAAAATAATGAGGGGCTTAGCCCAAAATTGTTGGTGACAATCCACTAATTTTTACTTTTGAAAAATTATTTCACCAACAAGTGGAAATGGATGCTAGAACTAGATAATATCTTCTTTAGTTACTTATCTTATTAGAGTATGTCCTTTCTTGGGCCTTGAAATGATGTTCTCCACCTTATATTGAATTATCATCTTTTCTCACACTTCAAATACTCTATTTTTACTCTTCATCTCTTTGAGCGATAATAGAATGTAAATATAAAATCCTTGTCATGAACATGATATATTCTCTCCCATATGAGAAAAAATTCATCATGAGATTATCATGAGGTAAACACTCACACCATACATTCCCTAGACATGGAAATCCTAAGCTTTCTTCGATCTTATAGTATCATAGTTTACTTTGAATCCATAGGAAAAACATAGAAATGTTATGAATGGAAACACATCCTCTTTGTGAGATGGAATCAAGCAAGAACTAAAATAAAAATCACTTGTTGATGAATATGATAACTTCTTGTCATGGCTCTTTAATTGAGAATATGAAGAGGTCAATATTACATGAAGGATGTGGTTCCCATCATGAAATCCTTTGAATGATTCAAATAGATACATCATGCTCAATAATACTCCTCCGAACACTCACTCAAGCTAGAAAATGATTTTTCCTTCTTATATAGATATCTTCAATAGTATTCAAAATTCATGTGTTCAAAATCGTTGTTTTTAATATCCAGTGTTAAGAAACCAAGATCGAGATTAGATCATATATAGATTAATGGAGTTTAATTTTGTGATTTTTTCATATCACAAACATGAGAATAATGGTGTAGTTCAAAGGGATACATGGAATGGGATTCCAAGTCAGCTTATAGGAATTCAAGATTTTTAATAGGTCTCAATGGTTTAAGAGGCTAATTTTTCATTTAGTCAATTTTTGGATAAAAAGACAAATAAGATGATACTAACGTTTTATAAAAGGTACTTATGAGATGAACAAATACTCCAAATTTAGTAACAATCCATTTTCGAAACAATGAGAAATGACGATACCATATATAGATGATAGGTAAGCTTGGAAAATGTAGTCACAAAATCACACACTTACTATTTCATTTATACTTCCAAATATGTTGTTTTATGTATGGGTCTCACATAATAAAAGTATTCACTAATGACCTATCCCCTAGCCATGACTTCGGTTAGTCATTTTCATCGTCAATTGTCGTACACAATTGTTAGTTGTTTACATAGTTATGGGCATCTCTCGGGAGTCTCGGTGTTGGTATTTAGTTATTTTCATCTCTATCCTTTGAATAGGGCACCTAGGGTAGAAATGGAGTGCCCCAAGCCTTAGTTTATACATCCTCATCATAGCACCACTTGCATCTAATTTATAGTTTCGAGATTGGAATTTGTAATTTTCCCTCTCATTCCCTAGGTACTAGTCATCATGTCGGGTCATTAGTGGTGAAATTTGAACAAGAGATCTGTATATAAATTTAACATACTCACTATCTTATGGGAGGACTATCTACTACTAAGGGCTAGCTATCTACTAAGGTAGGGGACTACATTTGGGAATCATTACATTGAACACAAAGTGTATAGGAAATGGGAGTCTATTCTATTCCATCCAACATTTTGCATTACATCTAGCTATTTCCCCCTATTTCTACTTCATTGGTTCTAGGGAACCCTAAGCACATAACTACACACAAAAATCACAAAAAAACTACATTCATCTGGAATGTAGTGTGTCACCTAGTTGTAAGTCCACCTTTGTGGCCTCTAAGGATATTCTAACCCCTTCATATGCATCTATATTTTCTAAGGGTTTGATGCTTTGTATGGTTTTCTGTAGGTGAATATTCATTACATGTTTATGGTGCCATCAATGAAGACATTACAAAATTCAACTTAAAAATATTGAGACATTGTGAAGATATAACAATACTTCCATATTCGAGTGCTTGAGTTCTTCTCTAGACTAGAGCACCCACACTACAAAACAAGGTGGCTATAAGGGCCCCAAAGTCCTCCTCTAGGTGACCAAGTCTAGGTAAATCTTCAATAATTTCAATTTCTGGGTTGTTTGATCTCATAATGCTCTGTTTGCACACCATCCTATTATGTCCTAACATAGAGCAAGGTAATTCATTTTTCAGGTTAGTACCTTTTCCTTTCTATTTCATTTCATTTAAATATAAAATAAAATGATTTCACATAAGTATTTCAGCTTATAATAGTTATTACATTACTTGTGCTTATTTAGATTAAATTAGATAGAGGTATGATTTCTTATTTTAGTTAATCATTTTGGTGAACCCAAACTTTAGAATATTTTTCCATAAGATCGATTCCAAGCCTAATGGCTAAGGATAGCTCATCTTCTTCACCTATCATGTCTCAATTTAATGTAAATCCTATCTATGATGAGGCTTCCATCGTTGAGCTCATAGCTCTATATGGTAATCCTACTCTTATGCCGAGTTCATATCAAGTGAAAACTTCTAGATCATCAACGATATGTGCCTACTTGTTTTGAAGATTCTCCTATTGACATTAGTATATTGAGGATCTGATAGCCTTCAATCGTTGTACACCATGCTATATGGCTACTAGTGATCCTCATGCTAATATTTCTAAGGAAATTCTAGACTAATCCCTTATTGATCATATGATTTTTATTGATCATCCTTCACATGTTCATACCGATTCTTCTCTTACTCAAAACACCATTAGAGATTCATCTTAGGATTCTCCTACTTCTAATATTTCTTCTCATAATACATCTATTTTATACTATGTTGATGATCCTATTGATAGTATCCTTAGTGACATTCTAATTTTTTATTCTTTATCTTATGTTGATGTGACAATTGATAGACATGATTCTCCTTCTTTTTCATACATCTGATTTTCAATCTCATCTTCAATCATTATCTTCTCATGAGATTACATCTATCACTATACTTGAATCACCTCCATCTATCATTTCTTCTTTTCCTACCATTTCATCTTCTCTCATTACATCATCTACACCCATTAGTTCATCTTCTCATATAGATGTATCTCCATCGATGCCTCGCCTATTAGCAATGTTTGAGTCTGCTATTCCTATTATTGATATGGATATTCCATCTACATCATCTACTATGGATTCTTTGGCACCTACTACTAATGTACCTTTAGCATCCAAATATTTGTTTTCATCTCTAGATATTCCTATGATCACTCACATTTACAAATTACAACATCTTAATACATTATTTCCATCTTCCACTATTCCTTCATAGGATATCATCTCTCTCATGCATGTCATAGATCAATTACAATGTAAATTTAAATCTCTTACTATAAAAAGTGGGGTTTATTATGCTTCTATTGATAAATACTCATTATATAGTAATCGTATTGAAAAGAGTTTCATAATTTAGAATTCTCTAAGGAAATTATCATGCCTACATTCACTTGATTTGATGGTACTAGTGATCCTCATGCTCATCTTCTACACTATTGCATGGATACGATATTTTATCCTAATGATAGTTTATTACTTTAGGCTTTCTAATACGGTTTGATTGACAAGGAATTCCAATGGTACACTCATCTTCCCTTTTGGTTTATTCATACCTACTATAACATAGAGGATGCTTTCCTCCATCATTTCATCCTTAATAATTGTCCTAAGGTTACTTACGACCACATCCCTACTTTACATAAGGGCTCCTCATAACCAATTAAATATTATATCTTATGATTTAATGCTTGTCTGCGCATCGAGTTAGTATTCCTACCTATAGACCACGAGAATCAATTCATTTTCTATCATGGTTTGATTCTTCCGCTCAAACAAATATTACAATATGATACATGTGAGTCCTTTATTCTTCTATACTATATAGTCCTAGATCTAGAGTGAGATCTTCTTTCAACAAATGTCATTGATCCTCCACATACATCTACCTCTATTATATCATCAAGTTATTCTCTATATAAATTGGTACACATTCTCCACCTTTACCTCACAATAAAAACAAACATTCTCAACTTACTCCACTTCTATAGCATACTTCTTTTCCTCCTCCATGACAAGCGACTACTCTCCTTATTCTACGCCTATTTCATGCGATCCTTTACATTTTTCTCATCGTGATAGACCTCATGATGTATTATTTTCCATACATAAAAAGCATCTCATTTTCATACCATCTAACAACATCATCCACAACATCGATTATAGCATCGGTATGATGAAATTTATTGTAATTATCATTGCATTAATGGACATGGGGATAATGATTGCTTAACTATTCATGATATATTGGTACAATTAGAGGATAAGAGAATAATGTCCTTTGGCTCTTACTCACATGAACAACCTATCTCACCTTGACCTTGTCGAGAGTTTCTACTATAGTTGAGCCTTCTCCTCCATCCGGTACTCTTGTCATTGGTCATCCACAACCACAAATTTTCACTCATGCACACTCTCCACTTTGCATCCATACACCGCTACATCATCACATCCATTGCATTCACTTCATCCACCGTATGATGCTTCTACCTCACATTGGTTTGAAGCCGATATTCATTTGTGTATCCCACAAGAACTCCGTCCCAACATTTAGTTTGGCACATATTCGCATGATGTTTCGATCCCACATTATTTCACCGATTCATGTTTCCTTGGTCTCTAGTAGGTGGTACTTATCACCTTACACCACGATGACGCACTTTTGTTCTTACGATTATTACATGACTATTGAGGGATTTATTCTAAGAACCTCTCATCTCATGCTCTGTCGTTTCATCTAGTACACTCCATCATTTCTCTATAACACACTCTTGTTTATGCGGCTCACCCTTGACTATTGAGGGGTCTTAATTAAATGATCCTGTTGATCTACACACTGGGGGGCATTGCTAATCTTCCCCTCTTAGTTTCATCATGCTTAAATTTTATGTTTATCTCACATTATTATTCATCCTAACATGTTAGTTTTTTATTATACATTTTTGCATCTATCTTACTAATCGACATTACATTCATTATGCGTTACACATTCCATCACATTACATTTGTTATATATCATCATTCACATTACACACTTTGTCTTCCATTATCAATATTATACTACGAGTATACATTAATAAAAAACAAAAATATATAGCACATTATGTACACTATTGTAATAAACAACAAATCATCCATCATTAATCAAAACAAAATAAACTCATCATACAACAATAGAAAGTGTCCATACATACATATCGAATACAAGTCATCATTACAAAAAATGTCTCATCACTAGGGGGAAATGCACCCACATCATATACACTAGTACAAGTCAAACATAATCATCACTATCACTCTCGGAATCGAGAGCTCTCGAACTAGAGGCGTCACCACAAACACGACACCGATGTTCTTGTCATCAATAACTCTCAAACTACCTATGTAATAAGGTAATATTTGTAGAATTCTTACGTGGCACATCTGCGCAAAGGAAACACCACTTACGACTCTTGGGCTTATCCAGTCTCTTCACGTGCCTCGTCTATTTCTCTACGAAAAACATGCATGTCGCTATTGCTATGGCTACTGGCTCAAATAAATGGGCATGCTCACTTGTTATGTCATTAACTCACTCAAGTACACCTTTACCAAGTACATTTGTCAGCACGTTCCACATCAATTCTTGGATGGATGTGTCCACTATCGAGGACAATTAAGCATCACCGATAAAAAAATGCAACAACACATGAGACAACCATTGCTATCATAGAGACCAACCAAAATGTTGGTATCCAAATTGATTCTCCCACGAGGGCCAAACAACATCACAAAATTGGCAAGATGCTTAGAGATAGGTGAACCATGATATGAGTCATTTTGTAGCCGAGGATGGGATTCAGCTGACTCTTTGTCACTCGGGCGTTGGAGAAGTGGATAACACCTCACTGAGGGTTTGATCTACCCCCACTACTTTAGGTTGTGCCTTCAACCAAGGTGAGAGGACCCATTCTGTAACCCATGTTGGTGAAGGACATCAAGATATCCTTCTCTACACAATGTTAATGAGAACCTTGAGGAAATATGATCAATGCAACACAATCTAACTCTCATGAGTTCTCACACTAGAGAGTGGAGATGTTTCCTGGGCAAGGTTCAGGTTACTAAAGACAATGATCGAATCCTAATTGTCCCGACATACTTTTGTAATGGAATTTGTTCATTTGTGGATACACAAAGTAAAAATAGGGGTATTTCGTGTAGCATTCATCATTTGAGAATTTTTTTTAGGAAGTTAAGCAAGATAGAGTTGATTATACCAGTTTTTTCAGAGCCTTTACATAAATTAGAAAACTCACAAATAGAATTCTTTAGAACAAATAAATTATTCCATCAAAGAAGGTGTGTATCAATAGAGGCCTAGAGATGCATGGTTTCAAACATTGTTCAAGAATTCAACACAAAGGCTCGTGTTAAAGACTCAATTAAATGTTACAAATCATTGGTTCATCATGCCTAAGATACACTCATAGGATTACAAACAATCTTTATCAAAATAGTGAGAGTAAAGTGACTTTAAATTATTTATTTCATTACCAGATGAAGCTTCTTCTCATAATGAAATTGTAAATATGAAAATACTAGCACACAAATGATATCTTGTGTGACTCAGAGAGATTTTAAAATAATATTGTAATAGGAACAAGAAAAAATATTTTAAAATATTATGAAATATAGTAAACATAATTATGCTCATGAACAACACAAATTAATTTGGCGTTCATTAGATTCTTTAGCAGGGGAAAGTTTCTTGAACAATCTCAAAAATTTTCAATGGTTGTACACTTGCAACCACCTTGATGCGATTGAATCCAAAACACAGGAAAATAAACTTGTCTCTGAGATGGTCTCTCGGGATAATGGATTTCTCTCAAAGTTTCGAGAAAGGTTAAGCCCCCAACCATTGCAAGAGTATTCTCATTGAATTTATACATTTCACTTGCTCACTCATCCCTAATTTCCCCCCCAAAAGAATAATATTAAAGGAATCCTTTGTTTGTTACAAGTTTGTTCTAGAAAGTGATGTTTAACAAATTTACACCCAAAAGCTACCAAGTGGATAAATCATGAACTGATCAATTTCTCAGACCCTCAACTATGACTGGGATGCCATATCATAATTTTTGATAGTATTCTTAATCATTCTTTTATTCTTTCATGTAATAAATCCTCTTTTAAAAAATTTTCAAGTGGTTCTATATGGCTAGATCTCGATGCAGCTCATTTTCACCGTCGAGAATACACCTTGAAAAATATAGTTCCCTTGCATAGATACTTGCATTCGTGCCTCTCAGAAATGAGTTTCCTTACATGCATTATACCACATACCTACGCTGCAAGTCTGAGTCAGCTAAGAGTAAAGAGGAGCCAGTAGAAACCTCCACATGTCTCCTTGGTGCAACTACAAAGGTGAAGTGCAGAGGCAGGTTCCCAAACAACTGCGGGCCCTCCATGTGTTTATAACCCTAAAGAGTTGCACTGATTACTAAAAATTCAAAGTATGGGAAGGTCAATTGGAAGCTTCCATGTGTCTTTTCGGAATAACATCAAAGTTGAAGTTGAGAGACAGGATCTCAAATGAGCGCAAGCTCTCCACGTGCCCTCAGTCATTGAAAAAGTCTCGGTACAAGAGGAGCCAGCGGAAACCACCACATGTCTCCTTGGCACATTTTTGATATGGTGCCCAATAGTAGAGATCCCAAACAGTGCGATCTCTCCATGTGTCTTGGCCCAGAAAATTTGTTGAAAATTTTTAAGGACTAGGGGAAGGTGCCACATGCCTAAGGTCCAAGAAATTTTCCTTGACTATTGAAAAGTCTAAGTATGGGAGGATCTAGGAGATTCTTCCACGTTTCTCCTTGGAAATTTTTTTTTATAAATCTCAAAATAAGGACTCCTAAACAAGCACAAGCCCTGCCACGTATCTAGAGTCCGCAAAGTTGCACCAGACACTTAAAAATTATAAGTATGGGAGGATCTAGCGGAAACCTCCACATGTCTCTTTAGCACTTTTTTAAAAGTAAAATGTAGGGGTAGGTGTTTCACCTTTTTCTTAGATTGTTTCCTTGAATTGTTGACAAAACAGATAGGGTAAAAGGTGTGGGAGGAGTACCTACTCAAATGTCGGTTGATGGGTTGTTGCACATGTATGACTTCCAAATGCACAACTGATTGTGAGAGCTTCCTTTTGGCTAGGAGGAACTACCTGTAATGAACATAAGACCACGAAAAGGAATTAAACAATATGGGCAAGAACTACCTAGCGTAAGCTATATTCGCAAAGAATGGTACTTCCTAGATGGTTATCAGTCCACTATTTTTAAAAAATTAATGTTGTAGACAAAGTAAATCCTATTGTTATTTTAAAATGATTTAGGTATCTCACTTAAAACATAATAAGAAAACAAATCTAATCTAACAAGCTAAGCTAGAATAGAATCCTTCTAGGTTACGTAGATGTAATAAAAAGTCTCGGGTAGGTCCCAGTGAGTGAGGGTAAGGTAAAATTAGGTGGGTAGGCCTCTATTTAAGGCTGTGTGGGAAAACACATAGACTAGCATCGATCGATTGTGATCGACCGTGGTTAGGTATAATCGATGCCGATTCTTGTGAGATTTGGAAATATCACGTAATGGGATATTGATCTCCTTTATGATTACACAAAGGATTTTGGTTAGTCGGGATGGGGTAATGGGTGATTAGAGTAGGATTTTGCGAGGTTTTGATGGGTCTATGGAGGTGAAAAGTGTTGGAGATGGTCAATAAGGAGAAAGATACATAATGGATAACAAAATAATGATTAAATGAAATAACCAGAAAGTATGATATTGTACTTACTTGGATTTCATTCATGAGGGTCTATGTGTGAAGGATGGAGGTGTTGATGATGGGTTTTGAAGGTTGCAAGTGATCACCGATCGAAAAAGCTTCTGCATGTGGGTTGCATGCACATTCTTCTTTTCTTAGATAGATCGAATGTGGCAAGGATGGCTTTGCGGGAGAAGATAATCAATCTCCTTCCTTGGATGTGAGTTCTCATTGGAATTTACTCTCTAAAGATGTGTTATCTCTCCGAGATCTCATTCTTTCTCGTTAACTTTCTCCCAATGTTTTCCAACTTGCTTTCCACTTCCAAGGTGGGATTTTCTAGGTTTACTAAACTTAGCGAGATCCTCCTAATTTCCTTAGATCTTGTGTGGTTCTCCCACAGTTAGGCATTAGGGAGATTCTTGTGAGCATGCGGGAATGTGGTTAGAGGGAGTGTAGGCATTGATTTTTAGGGTTTGGGTAAGTTTTAGTTAGTTACGGGAACTTGCTAAGAATAGGTCTTAGGTTGAGTTGGTTTGGTGAGTTGTATAAATGAATCTGTATGTGTAGATATTATTTAAATAAGATATGTAAATAATAAATATAGTGAGGATCATGCATTAATTTAATTAAATTAATTAAATTATTATTAGTAGAGTGAAGGGGAGTGTGACCTAATTTTAGTGTCTACATTTTGCCCATTTTTGTTATGTAGCTTGTATTGGTAAGCAACACAAACAAAAATAAGATGTGGTTGCCCCATGTGTGGGTGAAGGTGATCCCCCTCAAACCAGGAACTGACAAAGTAGTAGGCTGAAGTGGTGAGTGGTTTGATAAAAGGAAAATGTGAGGAAATGGCAAGTGGGTGTAAGGGAAATGGGTGAAAGGTCTACTCGGGAAATCTAGGTAGTTGGTCAGGATCAAAGGTAGCAACATTCAAATGCACGAACATGTATAAACTACAGCATGCTACCAGGTTAAAGAGTAGGAAATCTCTACAGTGTCTAAGGTCGATAGGTTTATCCAAACAAGGGTGAAGTGAATCCGGTATCCAAGGTATAGGATAAGGTCAGAAAACACAACATAGGTTAGGTGCATGAATGTTTAGGTATGTTCTAGTACACCTAAGGTAGGGTCAGGATAAATGGTCAAAGCAATAGGTTAGGTAAGGTCATTAGGTCAACAAAATAGGTAACAGTGCCACAAGGTATAGCGAACACATGAGGTCAAAGGTCACCAGTGATGGTCATCTTCCAAATATTAAGATCATGGCACGGGTAAGACCGGGTAGGGGTAAAATAATAAGGCATCAACATCAGACGTGAGGAGGTGGAAGAGGGTGGAGGGCCAGAGGTGAAGGTAAAGTGGTCTAGATAGGTGTATGAAAAGGGGGGTTAAGGAAAATGAGGTCAATGTGAGGGTAATGAGTAGGCAGGGTAACGGACATTAGTTGATAATGAACCGATGACGGTGTAGGGAACCGACGGTGGTAGTCTAGGGTAGAAGACCGCAGTGGTCAAGGGTTAACCGACGTCGGTCGGGTTGGGTAGGGTATAAAAGTGGAAAACCCACGTTTGAAAAGTCATTTGTGTTGTTGGAAAAGGAGAAAAGGACAAGAAGATAGAAAAGAGGAATATGACAAAAGAGTACAATAGAGAGCTTGGTTAACGAGCCACATAGGTGAGAGTGGTTGAGTGAGAGGTGGGACTGTGAGATCAGGTGGCACAATTCGTGTGGCTGAGGAGTGGTTGTTTAGTTGAGGATGGTAGAGGCCGGAGAGGGGTCGGGTAGTCCACCCGTACAAAGTGCCAGATATACCGCCACGGCATCAGCAGAGGGATGAGGTAAGCTCCACACCATAGCTTAATAATTTGATTGATTAAGTAGGGTAAAATATGGGTTATAATAAAAATGTGGGGGGAGGTTTTAAATTTGGGATTGGGAGGTAAATTGGATATAATTAGGGTGGGGGTGGTTGGAATGTAGGTCAATAGGAGTGGGAAGGGAAGTAGGGAAGGTTTAAGTAGGTTCGGGTGGGTAGTTAGGTTGATTTGGTCAAAATTGAAAAAATTGGGTCGGGGGTTTCGGCACCATTTGCACCGCAGATGACCGCATCGATCATTTGTCGGCCACCGATGTTGGTCATGTTAAAAGTGGCATCGGTCAGATACAGTAACCGATGGCGGTTAGATCTTCTGCATGACAGATTATGGGTAACAAGAGTCGGTGTGAAAATAAGGAAATGGGGCCAGAAATAGGCAAAAATGGGTTAGGCAGTGGAAAGGGATGGGCAATGGGTAGGGTAAGATATCTAAAGGTGTAGGATAATAGAGAGGGGGGGGTTGAGGGTGGGTTAGGTAAGGATTAGGGTAGAGGGGTTTTGGGAAGAATAGGTGGTTTGGGGGTGAACACAGGGTAAGTTAGGAAAGCGTATTAATACATAGTGTTGGTTGGATACAGCCCGGATGAGCTGCAGATGAGGGACTGGGAGCCACTTATATTGCTAGAGTTGCATGGATAGGTGAAATTCGAGGAGTGGAGTCACATTGATGGTGTCATCTTGATTGGGATTTGCTGTTATGGGCGGGTTGTGAGAGAGTAGAGTTTAATGGTCACACTCATCGAGAGATGGGATTCGGTGACTAACACCTTCCACTTGCCAATAGGGGAGATGACCATCACCCTAGAGGATATATATAGGATATTGAGGCTACCGATTAGTGGAGCTCAGGTTTACTCAGTGACATCCGAGGTCGCGGCGAGGTGTATAGAGGAGGTATTTAGAGAGAGAGTATGTGATTTGCGCTTCCACAACACCAACCTAAGTTACGAGAGGTTTATGATGCCCATACCGAGGAGATGAGGTTTATAGTGTTGACGATGGAGGTGATCGGTGCTACGCATTTCCGATTCACGGGGTGGGAGATTCCCAAGGTTCTTGACGGGTGTCCTTCGGGACATGATGATTGATAATACCAGTTTTGCATGGGCACTGACTTTTTTGGTGCAGTTATATAGAGAGTTGTGGGCCTACAGGTGACTACAGAGGTATAGTATGTGTTTCATTTTCCTTCTTCACTATTGGGCCTATGAGCACATTGTGTGTGTGCAATCGATAGGCTTGCTCCGGCTAGATGTGTTTGAGCGGGGAGTCATTCGAGTTGGTTATAGGTGATGGGTGCTAGAGGGTGGTGTACAGAGAGCCCGGGCTACATACGACATAGCGTATTATAGACAGAGACTGGAGAGCCTGTCCAGTGTAGATATAGTCTAGAGACCCTATGTGACCTATCCCTCTTATAAAGGGATGTATGCAGAGCTGGAGGGACTACAACTACAGAGGTGGATAGACTGTTGCCATGCCAGAGCACGAGATGATACCTGTCAACCGAGTGAGGTGATAGTTTGGATTAGTGCAGGATGTGCCCCTGCCCTTCCCACAGTATAGGAGAGAGGAGGTGGAGAGACCTTTATCTCCACCCCATCCAGCAGAGTCGACAGGGGAGGAGGAGCCCATGGACCGTTGCACGAGATGATGCAAGGTGACAGGTGGCATATAGCCATTGTGGGGGCTGTTCAAAGCAGGTCGAGCAAGGATAGCTAGGAGGTAGGGGTCACAGGTATAGGCCAAGAGGCCAGAGCCATAGATATAGGTAGAGAGGCAAGAGCCTCAGGTATAGGTATAGGAGGAGGATCCCGAGCTGTAGATATTAGTGGATGGTGTGATGAGACCACCACAAACAGTCTCGAGTGAGAAGACATAGTCTCTCAAGTATAGTCTTTGAGAGAGTAGGTGGTGGTGAGCCCAAAGTTGAGAGCAGAGGACATCTATCGGGGCACGGGGTCGGCAGCATCGAGATCTTTGGGGCGTCTAGTGGTGATTAAGAGTAGCAAGCCGCTTCTCTAGGTTAGAGGGGACTGTCGACATTACAGATGAGGTAGATATGTTACAATAGATGTGAGACAAGATATCAGCTATTTTGTATTATTGGATTTTGGATGTATACTGCGTCCCATGAGTGAAGCAATATTTTGTATTGCATTGCATACCGTCATGTGATCCAATGATGATTTTTATAGTATATCACCTTGCGTGCCGACATTTTGAGATGATAGCCATGATGAGATAGGCATGTTTATTGAGATACACATTTATGTGATACTGGGTGTACATTGTATTGATACACACATGTATATATGAGGAGATAGATGATATTCGTGATGTTGTTATGATGTGTATGAGTTTTACTTTATTATGATACGAATGGAAAATAGATGAGTTAGGCATGATAGAGTCAGGTCATAGGCATGGATCGAGTCAGGTCAGTTTAGGCATGGATCGAGTTAGGTCAGTTTTAGGCATGGTTGAGTTAGGTTGTTAGGCATGGTTGAGTTAGGTTGGTTTACACATGGATCGAGTCGGGTCGGTTTTAGTCATGGTTGAGTTAGGTTGTTAGGCGGGGATCGAGTCAGGTCGATTTAAGCATGGTTGAGTTAGGTTGTTAGGCATGGTTGAGTTATTTCGATATTTTGATAGCAAATGGTAATATAAATGCATGAAGTAGTGTGAAATGTGGAAAATGTTGGTTATGTATTAAAATGTGAAATAATATAAGTGGTAAAATTTATGTGGTATATGGTTTAGATGTTGAGGTTTTTTTTTTTTTAATTTGGTATCGAGGAACTCAAGTAAAAGGTGGGGAAAATGGTTAGGGTAAAGAGTGGCCGAGCTAATATTCCAGGGCCCCATGTACTTTGGAAGTGCTACTTATATAGTCCCGTGAAAAGGAATGTAAGAATGATGTAGTTCTCCCATAAGCTAGGGAAAAAGATGAAAATGAGTTGGTAGGTTTGTGGTCATGTTGTGGAGTGCAGGTTTAATAGGTGGGGGTAGATGGTAGTTAAAATTTTACAGTGAGGGCAACTATGGTGAAAGGGGAGGATGACCCCGAGAAGGTAAGCGTCGAGGACTAAGTGTTGTATAAGAAAAGCAAAAGGTGATGAAGAAGAGAAAAGATAAGAGTGGGCAAGAAAGCCACTTGATTGGCAAGGATCAAAACGTATGAAACACATCTATAGATAAGCTAATGAACATAATACCCTAAAGACATTACATGATTGATAATTCTAAGAGTGATGAAGAGTCACATGATCACCAAATTTTGTAGGTTCAGCAGGTCCCTTGAGGTATGAATTGAAAAGACAACGGTAGAGAGGTGTAGGTAATTGGGTCATAAAATGGGAAGTAGAATGCCTTGGGCAATAGAGCCAAGATCACAATAGGCAAGTCCATGACGAAAAATCTTATTTGTCTATTTTATTTTCTTTTTGACTTTGTAGATAGACTGATTGATGCGGGAAGTCTACACGGGATGAGTATATGTCTCCTTGAGGTCTTTGCTGAAGTCGATCGATGCAGAAGCTTCTAAGTTTTGATTTTGAGAAAATAGTTTTCTTCTTTTTTTTAGAAAGACTATGTAGAGAATTGTGAGATTTTATAGCCGTTCTTCGAGGGAGCAATCTACTTATAGAAAAATTGAGGGCGGAACATGTCCTTTTGAGGGATTCATCTTTTATATTGGAAGTTTTACTCAAGGAGTTGATCCCTTATTTTCGAAGATGTCCTTCCGAGGGATTCATCTTTTTTTCCTTTTGTTTGGCTTTTAAGTCATGGACAAGACTATAATGAAGCATTTGGTTCTTGTTGAGAAGGCAAGGGTGAATGACCATGGGATCTCATCTAAAATAAGATGAAAAGTATCCATGAGAATCATGCCATCTCGTAGAGTGTGGTGCACATATTTAAGATAAGGCAAAAGGGTGATGGGTAATCCCATGATCCTTGTTTAATCATTAGAGATGAGGTCTGGGAAAAGGTACATGGTGCTCAAGGGATGAGCATGAACTAGATAAAATAGTGATGTAGGAATAGAGGTCAACATAGAGACTAGTTGAAGATGCAAGGCATTGAGGGCTCGTGTTTGGGTTTACCCTCAAGCGAGGAAAAATGATAGGCACTTGATCCATAGGTATGAGTTACGATGTAAGGTCCAAGCCAATTAGGAGAAAATTTTACTCGTTTTCTTTTCTCTACTTTGGTTACGTGCTGATTTTCTTTCAAAACAAGGTCACCGACTTGGAAGGTTCATTCATGAACACGTTTGTCATTAGCACGTTTTATATGTTGTTGATAAACTTGAAGGTGATCCAGAGCGTTAAGATCACATTTGTCTAATAACTCTATTTGTGCTAAGTGGTCCCGACAAAGTCATCATCAGTAAGCATGTCATGGAGAGAAATTCAAAGTGAGGGGATCTAGACTTTGAGAGGTAGAATGGCCTTAGTACCATAGAACCGGTGAAAAGGATGTAGCTGCAGTGGAAGTGCGAATACTAGTGTGGTATGCCCATAGAGAAAAAGGAATGTGCATATGCCAATCCTTCCTAGTATCATCAACCACTTTCATGAGAATTTTGTTGAGGGTTTTGTTAGTGGATTCAGCTTGGCCGTTGGTTTGTGGGTAATAAGGTGAGTAGAAACTAAGATGAATGCTTTGAAGGCATCACAAAGTTTTACGGTGTTTTGTTTTTAAATTATTTTCCATTATCGGTGATGAGACAATGAGGGACACCAAAGAAATAAAGGATGTGATGGTTAATGAACTCACATATTTTCTTGGCTTTCGTGGAAATGAGCGGTATGGCTTCTACCCATTTTGTGTAGTCTTTGGTAGTAGTTATGATCCATTGATGGCATTGGGAAGAATGAGGATTGATCTCGCCGACAAGATCCAAACCCCATTGAGAGAAGGGCCAAAGATGACGAGTGACCTATAAGGCATGATTGGGTGTATGATGAAGGTTGGAATGTTGTTTACATTTCACACAACGTTTGACATAGTCACAACAATCATGGTTAAGGGTCGGCCAAGAATAGCCTAGGCAAGAATATGGTTAGAAATGCAGCAAGGCCACTAAAGTGACCTCCACATATGCCATCATGAACCTCCTTAATGGTATAAGGAATTTCAGAACTTGTGAGGCATCATAAGAGCATAGCATCAAAGGCATTCTTATAGATGAGTCCCCCTAGAATGACGAAACGGGAGACCTTTTTAAGGAAGACGTGTTATCTGTTATGGGTGAGATCAGGAGGTAAGATGGAGAGTGAAAGGTAGTTGGAGTATTGTTTATACAAAAGGTCATTCAGGTCAAGGGTGTCTGTTAAAATTGAGTAAAAATCATGAGGTAAATAATAAGGTGAATGAAGGCATTGTACAGTGACAAATATTTTGGAATCGGTAGGGAAGCGGGTATTTTGGAAGCCAAGCAAGCCATGGTGTCTACAAATTTGTTGGTTGACCATGGGATGGTTTGGAGGGTGTAATGATCAAAGGTTGTCAAAAGTATGTCTACATGATGTTTATACTTTTGAAGTATCTCGTTACAAAATTGGTACATACGATTGACTTGGTTTATAACCAATGTTGAATCACCAAAGATGTGGATTTATTTGACATCAAGGGCATAGGCAGTCTGGATACCTAGTTTGTCCATATTGTTGGTCCATTCAAAGTCTAGTTTGAAAGACAAGGGCATGGGTTCTCCATCCAGAGGGATAAGGATAACACTAACTCCACCCCCACACTGACACTTAGAACCATTAAATAAAAGTGTCATTTCGTAAGGGGGTTCATCAAGGGAAAGAGTAGAAATGGATTCATCAGGAAAGTCAAATTAGAGGGTTGGTCCCGATTATAGGTGCGTCAGTCAGTTGGTCAGCGATAGCTTGGCCCTTAATGGACTTTTGATGAATGAATTCGAGGTCAAGATAAGCTAAAAGCATAAGCCATCATGCGGTGTGCCGATTTTGATATGGTTTAGCATACATTAAGTGTAAAGGGTTAGTGTTGGTCACAACATAGGTTTTGTGGTTGAGTAGGTAATGGCGGAGTTTGGTGGCAACAAAAACTAAGGCTAAGAAAATCTTTTCTGGGTGGTTGTATCAGGTTTCATAGTCCAAAAGAGTATGGATTATGTAATAAACCACCTACTCCCTATGTTTTTCATTGCGATGAGTGAGCATGGATCCCAAAGAATGATCGGTAGCTGATATGTATAGGTAAAAAGGTTGATCGTCTTTCAGTGGAATGAGTACGGGTGGTTGGAGAAGGTATTGTTTTAGGGCCTCAAAATATTTGTGACAATCATCATCCCATTTAAAGGAGACATCCTTCCTAAGTAGATGATGAAATGGTTGACACCAATCCGATAATTGTGAAATGAAACAGTGAATGGATTACAATTTACCTTGCAGGATATGGAGTTGTTTGAGGTTCGTGGGTGGAGGCATTTCCAGAATGGCCTTGACTTTAACAAGGTCAACTTCTATACTATGTAAGGAAATGATAAATCCCAGGAGCTTTCCTGAGAGAACCGCAAAGACACACTTTTTAGGTTGAAGGTGGACACAATATTTAATAAGGTGGTCAAAGATGGTTTTTAAGGACGGTGAGGTGTTTAGTGTGGTGTTTAGATTTATCCAAGAGATCATCCGCGTAATCTTCCAATATGTGGTGCATGATATCATGGAAGATGTAATTCATAGCACACTAATATGTAACACCGTGTTTTTAAGGCCAAAAGGCATGACTCGATCGCAAAAGGTTCCCCAAGGGGTAATGAATGCAATCTTATGCTGATATTCTAGGGCAAGAAAAATTTGGTTATAACCCGAGAAACCATCCATGAGTGAGAGCATCTCGTGACCCGTTGTAAGGTCAACCAGGTTGATCAATATTGGGCAAGGGAAAATCTTCTTTTGGGTAGGTGAGGTTGAGATCTTGAAAGTCCATGTAAATTTGGAGTCCCCCTGTTGCTTTAGTAATAGGGAAAATGTTATAAATCCAATGAGGATAATCAATGGGTAAGATGAAAAAAGCAGAAAGAAGGCAATCTTTGAAGTTATTCTTTGATGAGAAGAGAAATGCGAGGTGCATTTTTCTTAGCTATTTTTTGATAGGTTTGGCATCGGGCATGGTTATGATATTATGGACCACTATGGTGGGGTCAATACCAGCATGTTCTGCATAAGACCAAGCAAAAGCATGGTTATGATCTCGGAAAATAAGTGATGGATTCCTATTCAAGAGTAGCATCTAAAGATTGTCCAATCTTTAGGATGTGCGGGTCATCCCGAGTATGAATGTTGATCTTGATAGTCGATTGATTCAGCATGGTTGAGTCTCGAGAGGGTAACGACCGATGAATATATGAGTCTTCTACACCAAGGTAGGCAAGTATCGAGTCATCATCCTAACATTGAACGAGCGTTAATGGTTGGTGTGTCATCATCGAGCATCTCGGGATATAGGAATGGAAGAGTGGAAGGGGCCTCGCCTTCATGTTGATAGGTCAAATACCCCAAGGAAATGGTGTTTATGAAAAAAAAAAAAGTTAGGGGGATAGATTAAGGATCCATCGACTCCATCGGTTAGGGTGGTGATGAAGGTGGAGAAGGGCTAGGGTCTGCAATGAGTTCAATGTGGGCCTATTTGGTAGGAGGTTTGGGGAAGCCGATACCACTATGATCATTATGTTTGTGGGTGGTACATGGAATAATGGTATGGCGACCTTGCTCATAGAATCCAAAACCAAAACCCTTCCACACACAGCGGTGTAGGAAGGTGTGGGTGAAATGATGATTAGTAAGTGATTAGAAGTCAGTAGAAAATGGGCGAGGTTGTGATGGTTATTCAAGTGTGTAAGTGGTACTATCAAGTCCCCCATAGGTGAGACTAGTACGAAGGTGAGGAGGACCATAAAGGAGGCATTCTCCTATATGGTGATCATAGCGAGGGTGTTGGTGAAAAATTCCATACTCATGTGGAGTAAGGAAGGTGTTGACAATATATAGGTAGTACTCCCCAAAGTGAGGCATTGAGAAACACCTTCCAAGGGATCAATGGTTGGTATGTGGGTATCTAGTATGGATGATGTGTTGGAGGTCGATTCGGAGGTGGTGTTAATGGATTGGGAAGCTAATGGGTCAGCCATGGAGGTTATAACGGCAGGGTGTGGAGGAAGTATGTGTAGTGAAAGTAGCGGTTGTACTAGTACATGTGGGTGTAGGTGTAGGTGAAGTAGTATTGGTTGTGGAAGTAGACACTTGACCAATATGAGTACATCATTGGGTCGATAAAGCATGTTGCATGTTTTGAAAGGTGATGGGTCGGCTAGAATGGTATAATTGTGTCCTTCATGTGCAAACTTTACGGAATGATGCAAAGTGGAAGGAACGTAACCCATGACATGGATCCAGGGTCTACCAAGCAACAAGTTATATTGGAATTCCCCCTCCAAAACATAAAACAATTCTAGATAGTGTGGGGGCCCATGCGAATGTGTAGGATGATAGTGCCTAGTGTGGAGGTGATAGCATCGTTGAATGAATGCAACATGACCGGATGTTTGTGCATGCAATTTTCAGGTATGCACATTTGAGCAAATGCATGGGATGAAATGATGTTAATGCTAGCACCTCCATCAATCATCACATGGCGTACACTGTATGTCATCAATGTTTATAGAGATAAAGCGGGCTGGTCCGGTCATTGGTTTGGTATGGCGCGATCTCTACCTTTGAGAAGCTAGGGAGGCCACTTGGTGAATGAGGTGAGGTGGGGATGAAGGTGGTAATTTGGTTAGAGAGGCCACAAGATGGGGTGTGATAATGGAGGATACGTGTTTAGGGTTATTGGGTAAAACCTCAATAGATTGAAGAACCTCCATGAGGGCTTGACGATGGGATTTCAAGGTTTGGATGAGGTCATATAATGAAATTTTGAGGGAAATTGGTGTAATTATTTTAGCATAGTGCGATGTGTGATGCCATTAGAAATGGGGTATGTGGGGCCGTGGATAGTTATCTTAGGTATGGGTACGTAGATGGTATGTTGGGTATATGATTGGTTGGTGTGTTAGCTACCTTTTCTTTACCCTTTTGTGCACGTGTAGTGACATGTACCATGTTGATTTGAGGAATTTACCAAATGGAGAAGGTGTAGAGTAAGTGGTATAGTGACATGAAGGGTAAAAACCTATAGGAGAAGAAAAGCAACTTGTGAGGTCGGTTAGGCGCAGTGACATTTAGGTGGTGGTGTGGAAAGTTCTCTAATGTGAACCATGTTAATTTAAAATTTTGTGCATGGTTCCAAGAGCTATGAGGGTGGAGGTTGTGGTTGTTGAGTGGGTAGTGTGGGAATTGGTGTAGGTGAAGCAAGGTCCTCGTAAAGAAGGTCATCATCATCAATGTTGGTTTCGAGTAGACACAATTGGATAAGGATGGTTTTCAAGGCCTTCTTTGTTCTCCACACCGTGCCCCGACACACGATGGTATGTGCAAATTTGGTATCATCAAACCCTTTTTGATTGGGTTTGAGGGGGATAAGGTTGGAGTGGTGGTAATGTGATAACGAAGTCTTGAGGAGGTTGGTTCAAATTTTGGCATAGGACCTCGCTAGTGGATCATAATGGGAAGTGAATGTGGGTTTGGGTGTAGGTATGGTTGGCTGTCTAGGAATTATTTTGGAAGAGTAGGAATAGATCAAGCTATGGGTTTAGGCTTCGGTGTGGTTTGAGGTATCGTTAAGGTTCGTTTGGGTAGGGGTATACTAAATGGATGGCTAGGAGGGTGGTTTGTTTTGACTACCTTATTGTGGGGTTTTGTTTTTAGGTTGCACCTTCTTAGGTAAAGGTGATGTGGGTATATGGGGTGTAGAAGGAAAAGCGGATGGAGGAAGAGGACAAGTTACCCATGTGGATAATGGTGGTGTTATGAAGGTAGATGACATAGGTCATGCTTGGGCTATGAGGGATAATGACCGAAGTGTAGTAGGTAGTGAGGCAATGGTGAAGGTATTGGAGGCATTGGTGGCAAAGAGACTATCGGTGCGAGGTATGAGTCCCGTTGTGTGACAGGTAGTTAGAAATTTGTGAGGCAAGAATTTTTGGTTGTGTTATTGGTTTATGGATGGGTGAAGGATGCTTGACCTTGTTCGGTTCTTTGAGGTCTTAAGGCGATGGGACAAGTGCAGTGTGATTGGTGCGGTAGAGGTATGAGGTTGATGATTTTGTTTCTTAGGTTTAGGTGTCGGAGTAGGTGTGGTATTGACGTTAGAGGATGTAGCTAAATCTAGTTTAATATGTGGATGAGTAAGGTTGGTGGTCGGGGTGACCCCTAAAGTGGTAATAGGTTTAGTGGAGGTAAATGTTGTGGGTATGGGGTTGGATTTAGGTATAGGTAGGGTTATGGGTAAAGGTGTGGTTTGAGTACTAGCGGGTATCATGGAAGGGGTTACGGAAGTAGTATTTGTATGTGGTTTGATGGGTGGAAATGTGCTTAGGTAGATAGTGGAGGTGTCATCGAGGGATCTTTGCATCTGTGTTGAGACAGGGAGTAAGAGGCACCCCATAACAAAGCTCTATCTACATACTCTAAGTGATCACTAAACATGAGAATGGAACATCTAAGGGTGAAGTTGGTGAGGAATTAATGGGAATTCCCATAAAATGCCTCTTAGAGATAGGGAATTGGCCAGCTTCAGCTTCTGTGGGTAAGAGAGTTGAAAGTAGGTCTATTGGATGTTGGGTAACTAATGCAGAATGCTCACCAAGAGGCAAAGGTATCTCCACTAGGTCTATGATGAGTGGAAGAGATGATGGGATTTCCTCAATAAGCAAAGGAATGGATAGGTGCTCATCTATGGGTGGAGGATGTAATGGGTGCTCCTCTCTTGGTGGAGGAGGAGTACGGTAGGTAAAGATTCGCTAAGTGGATAAGCTAGGGGTGAGATGGTCTCAATGTCCACAAGAGACTCCTCTGTAGGTGATGCAAGAGATGAAGGGTGTTATTCTATTAGTGAAGGAAAAGTGATAGTTGATTTAGACATGGAAGGATGATTTTGGGCTAGGATTTCTGTATGGAAGGGATATGAGGTAATTGAGATGCAACAGGTACCTTGTTAAAGATTGCATGAACCTCACGAGTATGGGTATCGTAAGTGGATGTCTCACCTATTTGATTGGATGAAGGGGCATGATTGGGAAATGGTTTTTAAAGATTTGTAGATTTTGGCTGGGGTGGCGTTGGGATTATTCACAATTAGCTCACCTTTCTTGAGCATTTCTTGAAAATGTTCTTGAAATCAATACAATTTTCATCACTATGACCTTTCACTCGGTGATAGTTGCAGAAATATTATTCCTTATACCATGTGGGCATGGGGCAAGCAAGGTCAAAACCAATGTGTGGTTTTATGGGTGGAAGGGTGATGGCTCTAGCTTTGATCAGCTTTTCTAAAATAGAAGAGTAAGGTTCCCCAATTGGGGTATATTTTCACTACTCTTGTCTGAATCAAAAGCCTAAAAACTGATAGATTAGATGAGGGTGTAGCTTGATTGGATGGATGATCTAGGCCGGCCTTGAGTACCACTACATTAGTGGTACCTTTAGCCTTTGAATAATTGGTTGGTGGTTTAGAAGAATAAGAGGTTTCATTCTACTTGAATGTCAAATTTTTATTTCGTAATTGGATTTACTTCTCTTCGATAGCCCAAATCTCTAAATTTCATGCCATAGTGAATGCATCATCGAATGTTCTGAAATTTTTGACCTATAAGGTTGGGGAGATATGTCTGGCACAAGCTTGTGTGAAGAGCTCGATGAGTTCAGTTTGTGGAAATTGAAAGGTAAGTTGATTGATAAGGCTATGCCAGTGAGCGATAAAATCTGCGATAGATTCATCCTCGTACTGACATGTGGAATATGGATCGGTCATGGTAACTTTCTTGGCAATATTTTTAGAAAAATGATGCAAAAAAGCTTGGGCTACCTGATTGAATGAAAATATGGAGTGTTTAGGTAACCCACTATACCAGTCTAATGCAGGTCCATTGAGGGACATGGGAAAAGTTCTCAAAAGTAAGGCATCATCATGAGAAATAAAATAACATCCATGTTTAAACGAGTGTAAATGTTGTTATGGGTCTTCCTTGCTATCATTGAGCGGTTGAATTTAGGCATTTCCCAATGTACAGGGTATAAACGAATGGGGATGGATGGCTGAATAGGCTCATTGCAAATCTCATCATAAGTAAGAGTGTTGCAGAGCCGAAAACCAATGCCTCTAGTGTTTGTATATTATCCATCACTAATCTAATTAGGTCATTAGTGGGTTGTGATGATTGGGTGCCTCCTATAACATGAGGAGGTTGTATTTGGGTGTATAATGGGGTGGCATTCCAATGTATGGGGTTGCCATGTAAGGTGGTGGAGAAGAGGGCAATGAAATAGGGGTACGTACTGAAATGAATAGTAGATGAAATAGGTGGTTGTTTGTAGTATGTATATGGGGGAGGAAGGGTTGTGGTAACCCTAGTGGCAATAGCGGATAAAGATTGTGGAATGGAAAGAACTACATTCTGAAATGGGGTAAGAGTCACCAAAACCGGAGGTGGGAACGTAGCTATAGGTATGTGTGAGTCATGAGGTTGTGTTTGGGGTAATCATCGAGGGTATGGTGGATGTAATCGGTGCCACATAGGTAACAAACATGGTAGTCATGGGGGTATGAAACCCAACTATGGAACAATTAGGGAGAACGTGGATGCAGTAGCATGGAGCCGATGGGGCTGACGTAGAAGTGCATGTGAGGGTTAGGGGGATAGATACGGGCATGTCGTATATCAACTGACCCGAGGCATCTTGAGTGGATGAATGGGAGAGGTAAAACTACAAGGCAACAGGGTTCTGGTCAAGGAGTCATGTGAACTCCTCATCTCTGGTAGCAATATTAGTAGGCTGGATAGGATCCATGGCTGGTGATAAAATAGAGGGTGGTGAAGGACTAGGTGGGAGTGGTTGGCAACTAGCATGGAACACAAGGGCATTCACTTGTCTTCGGGTCAGTACCATGTGAACCAGTACTGATTAGGTGGGGCTGCTTCTCGGTAAATGGTATAGAGAATAGCTGAAAAAGAATGGATGAAGTAACAAATGGTGGGTGAAATGTGAAACATGGTAACCGATGTCGGTTAGGGAAAACCAAAATCGGTTAGGGGTAATCTGCTTTCGTCACCGTGGAAAATGTACAGCTGAGGAAACAATGAGGTAGAAGGCAAAATCTAACAAGTATGCGAAATCTGAGGATGTGTAAAATGTTAATGGGAAAAATGACAGTGACAGAGACAATGGAAAGTTGAAGAAAGTGAAGTGAAAATTTCCTTTTGAATAGGTTAGCAAAAGGACTTTGAACGACGTCGGTTGAGTTTAACCGATGGCGGTCGAGGTAACCAATGACGTTACTTATGACATTGAAACAATGATGAGAAAAAGTGGTTGTGAATTAGCATTTGATGTGGAATCGGACCCAAAATTCTAGGAATGATGGTGATATGGCCCCAGCACACTCAAGTCTTGGGAATACACCAGCTATATGATGAGGAGCGTGTAGGGATGAACAAAAAAATTGATGAATGTGATCTTTCACCTCAAAACACAAACCAAGCGAAACACTAAGAAAATGTGATTCTAAGAGTGCTCTTTTCTATTATGTTTTTTAGCTTATGCTATTTAGGGACCGACATATGAATTATGAAATAGATTTTTGGTGAGGATGGATTCCTACAAAGAAGGAGATCTAAAGGTTGAGGTTTCGGGTTTTGTTATGATGGGGTGGGCTTCACTCAAGTATGAGTTGACAAAGCAACCTAGGTGCCCATTGTGCCGTGATTGTGTGATCACCTATAGCTTCTCCTAGGTAAGATGTTGTTTAAGAATGTATGTATTTGAAATTTTGTGTGGTTTTCTAAGACTCGAGAGAAGAGAAAAGGATAGAAGTGCTTTTCTACGATTTGTTTATCAACCATCAGCTAGTAATGACTTCCAGCGTATAGGTTGCCCTCAATTAATGTGAGCAAATGTAGAAATAAAAATGAAATGCAATGATTTTAAACCCAAATAGAAAGTATGGTATTCGATGACAAAAATAGATGAAGAGGAACATGGATGCTCTTTCACTAAAATGTAGAAAACATGAAGAAATGATTCTTTTAAATACACCAAAAAAAGTTTCCTTTAGAGCCAAATAAAAGAAGGAGTGGATTACTAGGGAAGAAAATTAGTGTGTACACTTTTAGAAGGGAAACAATCACACAATTTTTCCTAGGAATGAATGAAATGAAACGAACCCCAGATGGTTCCCACCGGGTGTGCCAAAATGTTTCACCTTTTTCTTAGATTGTTTCTTTGAATTGTTGACAAAATAGATAGGGTAATGGGCGTAGGAGGAATACCTGTTCAAATGTTGGTTGATGGGTTGTTACGCATGTATGACTTCCAAATCAACAACTGATTGTGAGAGCTTCCTTTGGCTAGTAGGAACTACCTCAGTAATGAACATAAGACCACCAGAAGGAATTAAACAATATGGGCAGTGAACTACCTAGCGTAAGCTAGATCCGAGAAGCATGATACTTCCTAGATGGTTGTCAGTCCACTATTTTAAACAAATTAATGCTGTAAACAAAGTAAATCCTATTGTTATTTTAAAATGATTTATGTATCTCACTTAAAACACAATAAGAAAACAAATCTAATCTAACAAGCTAAGCTAGAATAGAATCCACAGTGTCTAATAAAAGGTCTCGGGTAGGTCCTAGGTGAGTGAGGGTAAGGTCAAATTAGGTTGGTAGGCCTCTGTTTACAGGTGTGTGGGAAAACACGAGAGACCAGTGTCGGTCGGGGTGATCGACTTTGGTTAGGTATAACTGGTGCCGATTCTTGAGATTTGGAAATATCACGAAACAGGTATTGGTCTCTTTTATGATTGCACAAAGGATTTTGGTTGGTCAAGATGGGGTAATGGGTGACTAGAGTAGGATTTTACGAGGTTTTGATGGGTCTATGGAGGTGAAAAGTGTTGGAGATGGTCAATAAGGAGCAAGATAAACAATGGATGATAAAATAATGATAAAATGAAATAACCAAGAAAGTATGATATTGTACTTACCTGGATTTCATTCCTGAAGATCTATGTGTGAAGGATGGAGGTGTTGATGATGGGTTTTGAAGGCTGCAAATGATCACCAACTGAAAGAAAGCTTCTGCATGTGCTACATGCACACTCCTCTTTTATTAGATAGATCAAAACATGGTAGGGATGGATGTGCAGGAGAAGATGCTCAATCTCCTTCCTTGGACGTGAGTTCTTGCTGCAATTTGCTCTTTGAAGATGTATTATCTCTCTAAGATCTCGTTCTTGCTCGTCAACTTTCTCCTAATGTGTTGGTTACCCCTTAATCGGCGTTGGTAGAAGTGGATGTGACGGTTAGGGGTAACCAACGTCGATTAAGGTGGGATTTCCTAGGTTTACTAAACTTAGGAGATCCTCCCGATTTCCTCGAATCTTGTGTGGTTAGCCCATGGATTAGACTTGGATCTTCTTGTGAGGATGTGAGAATGTGGTTAGATGGAGTGTAGGCATTGATTTTTAGGGTTTGGGTAAGTCTTAGTTTGTTATGGGAACTTGCTAAGAATATGTCTTAGGTTGAGTTGTCTTGGTGAGTTGTCTAAGTGAACTATATGTGTAGATATTATTTAAATAAGATATTTAAATAATAAATATAGTGAGGATCATGCATTAATTTAATTAAATTAAATTAATATTAGTAGGGTGAAAGGAGAGTGTGACCTAATTTTAGTGTCTATAGTAGGTCCCAAAACAAGCGCGGGCCCTCCACGTGTCTCAGGCTTAATAAAGTTACATAAGGTGCTTCAAAAGTGTGCATATGAGAAGAGCCGGTGGAAACCTCCACGTCTCCTTGGTACAAATCCAAAGGTTAGACCGAGAGGTGAATCCTCAAATGAGCACAACCCCTCCACGTGGAAAATATTTTAGTTGAGGCGGGTCAAAAATATTCAAAATTCTTTAGCGACCCACCTCTCTGCTTCTAAATTTTAATTTGGGCCCCAATGGAGTCACGGTTCACTTTTATATTTTTTCTTCATTTAAAGAGAGATTAAAAACTCTAAAGTGCTCTGTTAACCCACCCCCCACTTTGACTTTTCAATGCTTACTCAAACATGTGACATTAATTTGTCCCCCACGGAGTTGCAAATCATTTTATAACTTTTCTCCTTTTCACAAAAAGGAAAAAATATTCAAAATGCTCGTGACCCACCTCCCCACTTTTAACTTGAAAAATGGCCACGTGTCTACCTTCAAGGTCAAAATAAGAAATTTTCCCTGCTGCTTCATATTGTTGAAATAGCCAATTATATACTATTGGGGCCGTAGGACCAATTTGGCGTTTTTACAAATGTAACAAAAGTGACAAGTTTCACCAAAAAGACCCACTGGTCCACATCCAACAAGAAAGGATCACGTATCCACAGATGTTGGGACAAGATTTACAAAGGAGACATAGTCGTGGAAAATGCCCAACAAAAAAATGTTTACCCACAAAGATGAAGACTGTAAGTAAAACCCAGACTCAATGTGATCCATGACTCAAGGAAAGGACTGACTGCAACCAAATGAAAGGCTTTCAACCAAATGAAATAGAATACTTTAAACTTTCATGCATCCATTAAAGGAGCACACACATCGGTTCCCGACTCGAGGATGGGCACTCCCTGCGAGTTCCACAAGAACAAGTGACCATGTGCCAAAAATCCATTGGGAAAAGGAGTCAAGAATAAGCTTGTAAAGTATAAAATAAACAAACTATCCTCTCAAGATCTAACTGAGAAACTAACAAGAACTGGTCACTAGGGAAAAAGAGAAACTGAATCAGAAAAATGTGAAAATAGAGCAAAAACAAAAGACAATAGATTGTACAATGATGTGTTCCTTGATTCTAAAAAATCAGCCAAGCAGATGTTTCAAGTGCCTACCATTTTGAGTACGACCAAGCCAATAAGTCTTGATACTTTTTTAACAATTGGACATATGCTTGTTTTTCTTCTCTATCCAAGTTTCTACCTAGCCATATTCTCCTAGGTTTATCCTTTGTGCCTTTACCAGATCTAGAAAAACCCCATCAAACATCAGAGTCCAAGGAGAACCAATCTACTCCGGATACTTGTACTCATCAATTTTATGCTCCTTAAAATAACCATAACCCACAAATTTGTCAACATTAATGTATGCATACAATATTTGATAAGAAGAATTGTTAGGGTTCTCAATAAGATATAACATTTTATTCTCATCGTACAACTTCACAAGGTTCCCCTCAATTGGTATGGTTGCATATGACATGTCCATTTGTACGCTTCCACCCACACTAGCTGCCCACTTTCTAGATAATAACATCCCCCATTTGGTAGGACAGTCCACAATAACAACATTCATGGGTAAGCACTTTCCTGGAAAAGCTACCAATTGCACTACTAATCCATTGACATACCCAACTACTAGCACTTTTCTTAAACCCATAATAGTAAATTTCCTAAAATTTGTTATTATCTTGATATTTAACTCATTCATGACTTCCGAGGCATTACATTACATGAGGCTCTGAATCAAACATGCGGTTATGTACTGAAAGAGGGGAAAATGAGAACCGGTGTGGAAAACAATGCACCACAACGCAGTTGCACTCCGATGGTAATGTCAAGATCCAACGAAATAAGTAAGATTTGAAACAATGGAATGAAAATTCAAGTAATAAAACATGTCTTATCATGCTCATAGATCGAAAAAAGGAAGTACAAATAGGGGTGTTGTGTAACCCCCATGCCTAAATAAGGAAAGAAAATCAATGATTCCACTGACGCATATAATGCCACTAAAGGAGGAGTTACAATTCAAAATAAGAAATGTAACTCCTATGATGCACTAACACAAATGATAATGAAATATTCTATGACAAAATTTTCCACTTGTCATTTAACTTCCTAAGACCCATAACTCTTGCAAGGTGAGATGACTCACCAGGAGATGTGGATGATGACTAGGCATGTCACACACACTAACACCCCCCCTTCATCGAAGATGGGGAAGAGGTAATGGTAAGCGAGAACAAAAAATAAGACTCCCCTAAAAAACTAAGAAATATGTGTCAATGGGGCTTGACAACTAAAGCCCCGAAAAGGTG
This sequence comes from Taxus wallichiana var. yunnanensis, assembly GCA_018340775.1. Lineage (NCBI taxonomy): Eukaryota > Viridiplantae > Streptophyta > Pinopsida > Cupressales > Taxaceae > Taxus > Taxus wallichiana. Next base: position 671,435,216 of record CM031234.1, read on the forward strand.
CCCATATACAAACAACATATTTCGGAAGGAAAAAGAAGAGGAGAAAAGTGAGACAAGAGGGATGTAGATGATGTCATGGATGGATCTGAACTTTGCAACTCTGAGAAGTATCCCAAAGGAATGTCAATGGTGAGATCCTCTGCCTCTGGACTAAAAAAAGAGCCATCCACATTGAAACGATGTGCCTACCCTTAGGAAGGATAGAAACGATGTGCTTTGGAAGTCTACCCACTCTGCAAAGGAAACCAAAGGTAGGAACACGAAGAAATTTGAGTCTAGTCCATGAAAGTGTTACATAGGTCTAGCAAGTGAGTGCAAAGGAACCAAAGGTAATGTCATGAGTGGAGAAGCGCCGAGTATGAAGGGTGAACACCCTGTAGAAAGGATCTCCAATTGAAGTGAAGGAAATAAAACATCCCCATGATAGAAAATGGATCCAGTAAGTAAGGGTAGATCAATGAACATCTCTAGAAAAGTGGAAGCAAGTAAGATTCCTAGAAGGGGCACTCCCAATAATAGAGTTGATGAACTCCTCTGAAATACCTATAGATGGATGAAGAACCCGTAGTACATCACAAGTGTACTCTTTGAAAAGATGAATAAGGTCAGGAAGATAATCATCTCAATGAAGGGGCTCAACAAATAGAAGAGAAATTTCATATAGGTATGAGTCATCCAATGAAGGTGGAGGAGTGAAAGGGTCCTCAAACATTGAAGGTGGAAAAGAGGCGGGTGTGATGACTGTATGAGGTTGTATACGAGAATATTCAATATCTGATGAGATGTGGGATGTGTCAAAACTCTCTGGAATAGTGAGAGAATGAGGAGAAGACTCCTCTTTAACACTCTTGACAATAAGAAATGGGTACACAATCCTCATCATCAGAAGTAGAACCAAGCGAGTCTGTGTCAGTGGAACTATCATCACACGAAGAAATAGGTGTGGGTGGCCCTTCGTAAGAAAAAGCATCGGTGAACTCACTTTCCTCCATGGATGCAAGATCATCAAAAGATCCATAACCAAATGAAGGAGGATCAAAGTATCCATGAAAATTTTGAATGAAGGTCCAAGCTTGGTGCGCAAACTCTATGAACTCTATTCGACATTGAAGGTCCTCTGGTATAGTAAGACAAAGAATCCTGTATGCCATGTCATTCTCATTCAACCAATTTTGGTGATGAATGTGGTCAATAGGTTCAGGTGCCATCCTAAGAAGATGTGGTAACAAGTTATACATAATGCAATGATCGAGTATTCCATTCTTCCATTATAGGTAGTTTCCTTGTCCTAGTTGAACAATGGAGCGATGAAATTCAATGTCAATGACAAGAGGAGCCTCAAAGAACACAAGTTTTAACCCCCATTTTTGTGGAACTTTATACTTCAATGCGTTAATTACAATAAGATGTGTGTGTGCGAAGAACTAATCTTTCACTCACCTTACAATCAACTTAGTAACACGCAATGGTTGAGACCAAAATCAAGGTTCGTTGGGAGCAGCAGATTGACACCGCAAGAAAGCACAAGAATGAGAGAAAAAAAGAAGGGGAAGAGAGGGTTTTATGAGAAATAGTGTCTCACGTCACACAAAAGAATCCATTTTTTGTAAGGCGTGGCGGACATGCTTACAAGTCCACGAGCGAGAAAAGGGATAGAACAAACCTAAAAAAATGAGCTGAATTAAGCAATACAAAGACACCCCCAAGAATGCAGCACTTTATAAAATAGTGCATTTACAAAAATGATAATCCCTTCAGCTAGAGTGTGAAAAAACATATAACTTTGACTAAAGAAGTGCTCAAAATTGAGCAATGAGTCAAAAGTTATAGCAAAAAATAATTCACGTAACTGATGAAAAAATGCTAATAAGCTTGCAAATGGATTAAAAAGGAGCCCTAAACGCATGCAAAGGGTGTCTTATGTATGCTCAATGGAAATGAAATTAAATTTTAGATAGGGTTTGTTTTAATTGCGAGGGGGGATTAGCCTCCTGCCAACCACAGACCTCACCCTCCGTCTTTGACACTCATACTAAGGTAAATAATACAAGCCAAAAACCCAAATTTTATAATGCCAATAAAATGAAATGTTTTTAACACCTTAAAACATTTTTAAAAAGGTTTTAACCCTAGTAGTTTGAAAGGTGATAATGATTTTAATAATCAATACCAAAAAGGAAATATTACCTCAGCTAGGGCAGTGTTGACCGAGACAAGAAAATCCCGATAAACGAGACCACCGTAGAGTGTAAACGGTGCAGCAAGATGTAATGGATTTGGAGCTAATGGAAATTGTGTCCACGCTATATGGAAGCCACGTGGATATGTGGAAGTGGCTGTAAAGAAATGACTCGAGTAAAGGAGAAAACACCATAGGTCGATGTTGAACGCAAGAAGAAGATTTGACGTAAATAGTCGGAAGGTCATGCGAGTTTGAGCGAGAAGACAAAAAAACAATCTAAAGGAGTAGACCCACAATAAAAAATTATTAATCCGAGCACATGTTGCAAACGGTAACCACTACAAGAATGGGCACATACAAACTGGTTATGGGATCAAGACTCTGGTAGAGGTTAGCATGGGTTAAGCATATGCGGAGCATATTCAACAAGATCTCAAGATGTGGCAGGAACAACCATGTAAAAGCACAAATCAGACACTCAATCACATGCTGAATGCCAGAAATGAAACACCAATACGTTCAAACCAAGCTAAACCTAAGCAATGAATAGCGCAGGCAGAGTTGAAGGAATGAAAAACCCAATGTAACGTGGCACGCATGACCACAAGCGAGGCCTCCAAATCGATGCAAAGGATGATCTAGTAAACCAACGATCAACAGCCTGAGCTAAAGAATGAGCCAACCAAAACAATCCACCAAGCCAATGTTAAAACCATTGTTAAGAAAAAAATGGATCTGTAACCTTTGAAATGTAGCCTCAAACTATAATAGACAGAAACCAGCTCATGCAAAGCTGGAACACCCAAATAACTCAAACACATGAACCGAGAAGGAACCACAAGTCCACACCAAGCAAAAACTGAGCTCACGTGAATAGAGGCAATCACGAACTCAGCAATATGATAAAGAAAACCAACCAAATACCTCAAACTTGCAACTGTTGAAACCTCAATATGAGGTGAGCAATACAATTCCAAAATAATAATAAAAAAACTTACACGAGGAAATGAGAAGAAACTAGAAGTAATAAACAATTGAGAAATGAAGAGTGCACGTTTTGAAACCAGCTCTGATACCATGAAAGAGGGAAAAATGAGAACCGATGTCGAAAACAATGCACCACAACACAGTTGCACTCCGATGGTAACATCAAGCTCCAACGCAATAAGCAAGATTCGAAACAATGGAATGAAAATGCAAGTAAGAAAACATGTCTGCTCATGCTCATAGATTGAAAAAAGGAAGTACAAATAGGGGTGTTGTGTAACCCCCATGCCTAAACAAGGAAAGAAAATCAATGATGCCACTAACGCATATGACGTGACTGACACATATGACACCACTAAAGGAGGAGTTACAATTCCAAATAAGGAATGTAACTCCTATGACGCATTGACGCAAATGAAAATGACAGATTCTATGACAAAATCTGCCACTTGTCATTTGACTTCCTAAGACCTATGACTCTCACAAGGCGAGATGACTCACCAGGTGATGTGGACGATGACTAGGCATGTCACACACACCAACATGTACTAGTTTATCTTTAATAATAAAAGTGATAAAAACGGATCCACATTAAGTTGAGATTCAACTAGAGAAGCTCCCAAATATACCTTACATGATTCACCCAGCTCCTCCAATACTTGTGGTATTTCGATTCTCGATAATAGGAGGAACCTCTATATTATTAACACTTTTTCGTGAATAGTCATGTTTTCCTTAAATCCCAAATATTCAAATTCCCTTTTCATATGCTCGGGGATATCGAGTAATTCAACAATAGGAACAATGACCTTGATCTGACTCAAGATTTGGGCTATGTCACAAGGAACATATTTGGGTAGGGCAGTATTAGGAGGAAGATTCATAGTTTCATTTGATAGTATAGGAGTTTTTAGATTCTAGGCATGGGTAGGAGCACATGTTTTATTTGGGGTAGTTAGGCCTTTGCCAGATGTATCTTTCTTAGGGGTTCCTTAGGGATATTTGCCCTCCCCTTTGATAACCTTACTTCGGTGTTATACTTTTCTCTGAGAAACTACTGCATTCATATATAGTTGCATGTCCTCTTCAGAAGGGATCCCTCCATCATACTTTTTAATCATCAAGGCCCTTAAGTATTCAAAATCATGATTACGCAGATCAAATACTTGTACCATATCAATTTGAAAAGTATTAATAGGAGGAAGACTTAATACTCGGTGAACACAATCCCAAAAATCTTCATCAGTTTTGACACTTATCAATTTAGTTGAGGTTGTCTCCTGTGATTTCACAAGGCTCTACATCATACTCAAATCATCATATGTCTCATCATCATCTGCCTCCTCAACTTCTTGATCTACATCACATGGGGAGTGTCGTAAGAAACACCTATCACATCGCTCGATAACACTAGCCTCCTCCATAGTAGCAACCTTGGCAATGAGGATGAGGAAATAATTTTTTTCTCCCTATGGGCTCTTTCCCTTGGTCATCTAGTCTATTATCACCTCTGGGATGATTTACGGATCTTTCCCGACCATGTGGGTTGTCTTTGACCAAGTGAACTTTTCCTATCCCTTTTTCTACGTTGGCAAGTATGTAAGATATTTTGTTTAACTTATCTAGCCAAAGTTTTTACAACCTCTTCTAGATCCACAACTTTTCTTGACTGAGGCTTTTCAGGATTGATCAACTTAACACCTTCCCTCTTAGGAGGCTTTCTAACTACTTTGATGTTATTTTCTATTTGCAAGGCCATGGTGAAATCCTACCTCAATGTTCCTGGGTTCTTATCTCTCAAGTAATAAGCAACCTTTTTATCAAAAGCATCAAAATATTTTATCAAACAAGACACATCACTTGGCCTTAGGATTATAGGTAGCCTATTCAAGGTCTTATTGAACCATGTATTGAAATCATGGATGATTAATTTGGATTTTTATTTATATTTTCAAATTCATATAAAAGGAACCTGAGATCTGTCTTATCGCCATATTGCAATCAAGGAACTTTTCATCTTGGTCCATGAATCTATTGAACTATCTAGTAAAGCCTTCTACCATTCATGTGCATCCTCCTCAAGAGTATCAATAAAAAAATTTATATACACGTCTTTAAAATAAAATTCAAAATCTTCCATAATATGTACAAAGAGTCTTAAATTTTGGTCACCAAAGTGATGGCATTATTCCCTTCAAATTTTGGTAACCTATTTCTAATATCTTGTGGCACTTATTAGGATATCCATCCATACCTCTAAAATCTATAGGTCCAAAAGTCTTGAAAAAAAAAGGAGGTTTAGGTTGAGGTTGGGCCATATTTCCTTGAGGAGTTGATGTTACAGGAGAAACTAAATGATAGGGAAAGAGGGGTCTTTGGAGCATAAGAGTATAACTCTATAAATATATATTCTCTATAGACTCAAGATATTTTTGGAAAACCCTATCAACCTTGGAAGAAACAGGGGAAAACTAAGAGGCACACTTTTCAGACACAAATGATGGCCCCTCTCCAGATATGGGAACTCAAATTTATATAAACATTACCTAGTTCAAAATCAATTTAATATGTATGGTAATCTTCAACCATTGATTGATCACCCTTCAGACTGATATCTCCTGTTTGATTTTGATCTCCAAAAACTTTCCAGACTTGTTTTCCTTCTAAATTTTCTTTTCCTAGTTCTGGAAATAACTTTCTAGTAAGGTTAGTAGAGAAGAGGGATCTTCTTCCCTCCATATTTTCTTAGATTGATGAAAAATTTCACTTGACACGAGTTAAGGCACTGGTAATCATTAAAATTTCAAATCAACACAGAGTCGTCACTACTAAGGATTTTCACATTAATTGTGTAGATGCACTATAATTCACTTACCAAGTGTCTATCAATGCTTAATTTCTACAAGGCTTAGAAAATCTGGCCTTCCTTTACCCACATTTATCACTATTGATGGAAATTTATTGCAATACATACTAGAAACTGGAAATACTACACAATAGATTTGTAATCTTACACAAATCTTACAAATCTTAACAAGGGATGATGTTTAAACAACATATTTTCACTTAAATCACGTAAGAAACATTACCCAGGTCAGCATGTGTATGCATTTGTAAAAATAGTCTCTGACAACGGCGCCACTTCTGTGTTGTTGCCACACAAATAGGTCCAAAAGCTCAAATAATCCCTGAAAATGGTGCCACTTCAATTTTCTTACTTTTGCGCAGATAGATAGTACCAAAACTCAAATAATCCTCTATAATTCAAATGATCCCCCAAATGACACTACTTCAGTTTTTTTTGTAAAAATGGGTCCCGGTGTTCAAATAATCCCCGGAAATTACGCCACTTCGGTGTTGGTATCCAAATTGATTCTCCTACGAGTGGCGAGCGAAATCAAAAAAACTAGCGGGATGCTTAAGAAAGGTGAACCATTATATGAGGTGTTTTCTAGTTAGGGATGAGATTCAACTGACTCTTTTTCACTCAAGCGTTGGAGAAGTGGATTACACCTCACTGGGGGTTTGATATACCCCCACTACTCTAGGTTGTGCCTTCAACTAGGGTGAGAGGACCCGTTCTGTAACCCGTGTTGGTGAAGGACATCAAGAGATCCTTCTCTACACAATGTTAATGATAACCTTGAGGAAATATGATTAACGCAACACAATCTAACTCTCACAAGTTGTAACACTTTAGAGAGTGGAGATGTTTCTAGGCAAGGTTTGGGTTACTAAAGACAATGATCGAATCCGATTGTCCTTGTATACTTTGGTAATGGAAATTGTTCATTTGTGGATACACATTACAAATAGGCGTATTTCATGTGGGATTCATCATTTGATAATTTTTTGGCGAGGAAGTTAAGAAGATAGAGTTGATTATACCGGATCTTTGAGATCCTTTACATAAACTAGAAAACTCATAGATAGAATGCTTGAACAGCTAAAATATTCCTTCGACTAGAAGGTGTGTATCAATGGAATCCCAAATATGCACGATTTTCACACATTCTTCATGAATTCAACACAAAGGATCATGTTAAAGACTTAATTAAACGTTATAAATCCTAGTTTGTCACACCTAAGATACACTCATAGGATTACAAACAATATTTATCAACATAGTGAGAGTAAAGTGATTTTAAATTATTTATTTCATTACCAGATGAAGGCTCTTCTCATAATGAAATTGAAAATGCCACAATAATAACACATAGACAATATCTTGTGTGACTTAGAGATATTTTAACATAAGATTGCAATAGGAACAAGAAAAACTATTTGAAAACATTCTGAAATAAAAACAAACACAATTATTCTCATGATCAACACAAATTTTTTGAGGTTCATTAGATTCATCAGTAGGGGAAATTTTCTTGAACAATATTAGATCCTGTCAATGGTTGTACACTTGCAACCACCTTGACACAATTGAATCCAAAACACAAGAAAATAAACTGGTCTCTCAAACGGTCTCTCAGGAAAATGGTTTTCTCTCAAAATTTCTTAGAAAAGTTAACCCCCGACCATTGCAAGAGTATTCTCATTGCATTTATACATTTCACTTGCTCACTCATCCCAAATTCTCCCCCAAAGAATAATATTCAAGGAATCCTTTGTTTGTTACAAGTTTGATCCGAGAAGAGATGTTTACCAAATTTACACCCAAAAGCTACCAAGTGGATAAATCATGAATTGATCACATTTCTCAGACCCTCAACTATGACTGGGATGCCATATCATAATTTTGACAGTATTCTTAATCATTCTTTTATTCTGTCATGTAAGAAATCCCCTTTTTAATAATTTCAAGTGGTTCTATATGGCTGGATTTGACAAGCAATCCTTTTCACCCTTGAGAATACACCTTTAGAAATGAGTGCCCTTACATGGATACCTACATTCGTGCCTCTCAAAAATGAGTGTCCTCGCACGGATTATACCACAAAACTCTACTACGAGTCTGAGTCAGGCAAGTAAAAATAGGAGTGAGTGGAAACCTCAAAGTGTCTCCTTGGTGCAACTGCAAAGGTGAAGTCTAGAGGAAGGTTCCTAGATGAGTGCGGGCCCTCCACGTGTTCAAAACCATAGAGAGTTACACCAATTTCTAAAAATTTAGAATATTGGAAGGTCTAACAAAGCTTCCACATGTTTGTTTAGCATAAGTTCAAATTTGAAGTGTAGAGACGGGACCTCAAATGAGTGCAACCTCTCCACATGCCCTTAGCTATTCAAAAAGTCTCAGTATAAAGAGGATCCAATGGAAACCACTACGTGTCTCCTTGGCTCATTTTTGATATGGTGCCCAAAAGTGGAGACCCCAAACAAGCACGGGCTTTGCACGTGTCTTGGCCCAGAAATGTTGTTGAAAAAGTTTAAGGACCAGCGGAAGGTGTCACATGCCTAGGGTCCATGAAATTTTCTTCAACTGTTTAAAAGTCTAAGTATGGGCAAGGCCAGTGAAATATTCCATGTGTCTCCTTGGTTATTTTTTTGTATGAAGCTCAAAAGAAGGACTCCCAAACAAGTGTTGGACTTCCACATGTCTAGGGTCTACCAAATTTGCACGACACTTGAAAAATTCTAAATATGGGAGGATCCAGTGGAAACCTCCATGTGTCTCTTTGATGCTCTTTCAAAAGTAAAGTTCAAGGGTAAGTCCCCAAACAAGCATAGGCCTTCCACATGTCCCAAACTTAATAAAGTTGCATCCGGTCTTGAGAAGTCTAAGTATGAGTATATCCAGAGAAAGCTCCTTGTGTCTCCTTGCACAACTCCAAAGGTCAAAATGAGAGGTGCATCCTCAAGTGAGCATAAGCCCTCCACGTGGAAATTTTTTTAGTTGAGGTGGGTGAAAAATCTTCAAAATCCTTTGGCGACCCACCTCTCTGCTTTGAAATTTTTATGTGGGCCCCAGCAAGTCGTGGATCACTTTTATACTTTTTCTTCATTTCAAAACAGAGCTTAAAAACTCCAAAGTGCTCTGCCGACCTACCTCCCCACTTTGAATTTTCAATGCTGACTCAAACATGTGACATTAATTTGTCCTTGCGAGATGTAGATAATTTTAGAGTTTTCCTCCTTTTCACAAAAAAGTAAAAATATTCAAAATGCTCTGGCGACCCACCTCCCCACTTTTAACTTGAAAAATGGCCACATGTCCATCTTCGGGGTCAAAGTAAGAAATTTTCCCTACCGCTTCATATTGTTTAATATACAATTATATACTATCGGGGCCACGAGACCAATTTGGCATTTTTTACAAATGTAACAAAAGTGACAAGTTTCACCAAAAGACCCATCAAGCCACATCCAATCAGAAAGGACCACGTATCCATGGATGTTGGGATAGGATTTACAAAGGAGACACAGTCATGGAAGATTCCCAACAACAAAAATTTTCCCCGTGGAGATGAAGACTGTAAGTAAAACCCAGACTCAATGTGATCCATGACCCAAGGAAAGGACAGAAAATGGCAACCAAATGAAGGAGAAATCTTTCACTCATCCATACCAGGAGATATAGAATACTTCACACCATGTGGACTTAGAAGTTTTAAACAAACATGGTGAGATTAAATTGAGCACTAACACACAACATACACATCATAACTATCTATAGGTACTTACGCTCAACTACAACTGCTTCTACATTTTAAGGGTATATGATTCTCCATCTCTTCCTCCTCCATGAAGTAACCATACTAGACCTATAAATAATTGGAACAACAATACCCACCAATGTACCACTAACTATGTGAGGTACTCCTCCATATAACCTGCATCGTTTGAGTCTATCGGCTCTATCACCGCATCCACTTAATATTACCTTGGAAGTACTTGCTGCTATGTTGTGGGAAATTTTCTATCTCCATTCCTTCTAGGTGATTTGATAGCTCTCAACAATATATATGGCTCGGAGGGCACATCTTGAGCCATGTCAAACTATCATTACACTCTCTCTACCTAAAATAGCTCAACCAATCCTAGAAATAAATCATTTAGCCAAATACTCCTCTAAAAGAAAGCAACTCTACAACATCCTCGGGCCACCCCCAATAGTCTCGGTATGGCCTCCATATAACTTCCTCGGGCCCCATCCTATCTATAAATTTAATGTGTATATTTGTGTCCATTCTACACCCACAAATATTAATCCACCTCCTGGGATTTATCTCTGGCCTATACCACTTTCCTCGTGGACCTTTAACTAGTCTCAACAAAGCTATATGATCATAATACCAATAATATAAAAGTGTAGTAGCTCCTATCCTACTACCATACTCATCATGAATAAATAGGTATAGATCTCTATATTGGTTGGCAAAAATACACCATGCCCACATGTATCTAGTACCCTCCTCCTCTATCCACCAACATATATCATCCATGTTATATAAGATGCCTAAGCCTCCTCCCTCCACCGCTATAGATGAAGCAATTAAAAATGTCATAAACTTCCGGAAACATAAACTCCAAGACCATAAGATAACATCCAAATTGATACGGGTCTCAGCAGCACTCGAGCCCCCAATAATATTGTCTAGCGACTTGCATCGACTCTTTATATCCTTTAATGGCATAACTTGTACTCTATATCCAACAATCGAAACCACAATATATGATATACATCCGCCAAAGTCATAGTCATCTCCCCCTGTAGGTAATCTAAATGCACACATATCCACACACCATGTCTCGCATAATGTAATCAACATGGGCATATTTTGGGGCACATCCCCCATACATTATATGTGCCAAATGAAGGTAAAGATACAGACGGTCACGAACAAAATGATATTCCATTTAAGAGAAATGTTACATATTACAATGTATGACTATTATATAGCCAATAAAATATCAAACCATCTTGCTAATAAATAGGAATTAAGTACAACACAGAACCCAAAATAATGACTGGTATAACAAATAATGATGAGTATAACAAACAAATATTTTTATAATAATTAGCATGAGTACTAAATATTATTTTCCTAACATTACCCCCCTTAGTGCGAACATGGGGAAATCCTTCCTTTGTACTTGCACCTGCTCATGATCTGTGATTTTCATAGGATAATCAAAAACCTCAAGGATGGTTTTGTAAATGGTTGATCACGAACCGAGAATGGTAGTTTTGGAATTGGTTTACCAAAAACTACAAAGTGATGGTTTTGTGAATGGTTTACCATCAACCAAGAATGGTGTTTTTGCTATAGGTTTACCACAAACCACAAATGAAGGTTTTGAAATGGTTTATGTACAACCAAATCATTATGTTACAAGTACTATTATAAGCCCTCATCAATATCTCACTTGTAGGGAATAACATAGGAAATTCTGCCGAATACTTTGCTACTCATACATAACAAACTGAAAAACTAGAAATTGAACATTGGATTATGTTCCCCCTCAATGTGAAATTTCCACTTATTCAAAATAGGAACACTACAAACTGAAGTACACTGAAAAGCATATACTCACACTATGTATGTGCCACCACATATGCTATGTTGACTTGTCATTGGTGACTAATGAGAGGTTGTAGATTGACATCTAGCCTCACGATGCCTCCATCCTCCATTATCATTTTGCTAACTATGAAAATGTAGCTTTTGAGGATCCATGGTTGCCATGACATCGGGTAACACCAAAAATGTGTGCATAAGGAATTTTTTTTAATATTTTGAACTTTTTACTTTTCCAACTTTTGACAATGACTCTTGACAACATTGATGGAGACGATATTATGAGACCTGACAATTTTAACAATGACACATGAATATGAGAATTTTGACTTAAAATCTAAACCTATGTCACACTAGGCACAAGATACATGTGACTCATTACAAATATCTCTTTTTTGTCATGTAAGACTATATTGACTAGGTAAAAATATTAGACCAAACAAATAGAATTCTAAATTAAAACTAAAACCTATGGACAAGATCAAAAAATTCTAAAAATGGAATTACAAACCAAAGATGGACTTTAATAGATATTGAGAAAAACTATTACTAAAACTTTATGATAAATACCACTTACCTAAATAAGAAAAAGACTCAAACCTAAAATGTTTTTTCATATCGAACAACATGCTTGAGAAGGAATTACATATTTAATGGTCAAAATATGGCTTGTTTCCAACTCTTTACGCATAGTTTGAGTCGATCCAAGTGTAGAACATGGATCTCTGATGATTTTGAAGGCTCCAAAGCCAAGTGCATGCTCTAACAATTTTAAAAATATATATAAGCTTGTTCTTAATGGAGTTGGATGTAGAAGTTGGATGGAAGATTTGCTAGTGATTCTTTGCCAAATGATTATTCTTTTACGAATACACAATGTCGGGACTACAGATCTATAATGTGGAAGAGTACTACACTATGCACTTGTTGTACCAATGTGAGTCAGTAGATCACACATGCCTGCAGGTTTGAACAAATCTCCAAAGGAAAATAAATTGAACTCCTTGAAGAAACTCACTAACATGATAATGATAATCAAATCGGAAGAATTAAGCGATGAATATTTGGAGGACTATCCACATATGTAGTCCAAGTTGGAAATTTTTACAGATCTCTAACAATTTAAAACTTTCTACACATAAAAATATTTAAGAGGTTGGTCGAAGTGAAGTGCTAATGACTAAATAGATCCTAGATCCACACAACAATCATGGATTTTGCATTAATTATGAAAGTTATAGAAATATTCATGATCCATTTTCCAATTATTCTCCAAAAAGGAAAACATTACTAAATCTATAACTTATGAATATTGGTGCAGGCTTGAATGCCAAAGAATGCTAATAGTAATCCTTTTCTCCCTAAATTGTATTGTAGATTTGCGGCCCTATGAAAAACTTCACAGAATAATACACAAAAAATATAATATCATAGACTATAGGCTCTTTAAAATTTTATTCTTTCTCATTCGCAGGAGTGAAGCACAATGCTACTACCCCTATTTTTAATTGTCCATACCTGCTCTTCCACTCTAAAATAATTCTCACTCTAGTACTAAATGAAGGTACAAACATAGATTGTCATGAACAAAATGATATTCTACTTAACATAAATGTTACATATTACAATGTATAGCTATTATATAGCCAATAAAATATCAAACAAAATTTCTAATAAATAGGAAGAAAGTACAACAAAGAACCCAAAATAATGACAAGTATAAGAAGTAATGATGGGTATAACCAACATATATTGTTATAACAATTATTGTGAGCACTAAATATTATTTTCCTAACACCACAGGCGGCATGGTCCATAACATCCCAATCATCATCTAATAGGCCCAATCCAATAAAATTACTCATATGACAATCGTTGTGGAACTCCCTTGATGAATATCCCTCTAAACACAAAAAACACCACATTAGAACACTATACAATTCCAAATACACTCACTTATCACATTCACTTACATTAGAAATCAGATTTTCCATCATTATACACCAAATACACACATTCTAGACCAAAGCACCTAGATGCAGGATTGGGGCACCTAGGAGTAGGGAACAAGTTCCCAAATCTAGGCGTTCATGTGCCAGGGTCACTAGCACCCACACCAATTTTTGTACAAGTCTCAAATGTCAAGAAAATTCAACAAAACTGACTACTATACAATAAGTTTTTCAAAAAACAATGTACTTACCAACGATGTTGTCATTTATGATGCTACAAAGTGGTCGTAACCATCTCAAACCAAGTAGGTCGTGTTGCTCTCACTTACTCAAATATCTATTTCACAATCACGTGAAAGACAAATGAAATAAATAATCACTTTTCATATTACTATTTATAGTTACTTTTCATCAATCACCTTATTATGGCAATTATTTTGTGCTTATTCTTGCAACTAATACACACTATGTGATTTCCATCATATCTTGAGAATTTTACTCGATTTCCACCCAATTTGTGGAATTCATTTAAGAATTCTATGTACCATTGTATTATACACATTATGCATGCATTATCCCTCCATGACGTTGTCTTCCATAAAATTCATATACACTTTGGAATTTTCTATCACTTTCTATCTATTTTGTGATTACTTTCAACTTAGTGTTCATTCTTCTAATCACTTCCCCTTTCAGCAAAAAAGGCAAGAAATATCATGGGGTCATACTATAATCCCCCTTACATTACCATGTGATAAGTCAACACTACCAAATAATCATTTTAAAACATTTACTAAGTCGTCAAGTGACATCTTGCCATTAATTCCCCTAATGACCTAACTTGAGGGAAATAAATGAACAATTTTTATATACGACATTCTATCATTTCCCGTAGTGACCTAACTTGTGGGGAAAAAGAGATTAAAAAATTTCATGTCATTATTCACCAATTTCTATTGTTTGACCCTAATAACCTAACTTGGGGGAAACTAGCATAAAATCTTTTACGAGTAACCAATAAAAACAATTAATCAATCAATCCATCAATGCGTTCAAATCTCTAACAATTGAAATCATTATCATTAAATCATTCAATACAACACAATCAACCTCCCAAATGACCTAACTTACGAGTTACATGCATCACTTTCCAAGACGACCTAACTTGGGATGTTATTCTACATTTTTTTCTTACTTCCAAATGAACTATCTTGAAATCCATCATACATTTCACGTTTTCTTCCAAATTACCTAACTTAGAAGCAATCACATTGCGGAGACAACCATGGAGTGGGGAAAGAGTTCCTTTCCTATACCACTCCTATATGGGTCAATGGCTAGATCTTGAGGATGTATATTAATATGGGAGAATAACATGCTTTTATCCCTAAACTCTTATTCTAGCAGCAAAATTCCCAAATGCTCTTTTCAATTATGCACGTACACATGGTTGGGTCGAACCGATCACTCCTACCCAATCCCATCATCATCACATGCATTCAAAAATCATCAATCATATATCATTACAATCATCACTCACATTTATTACACTTCATCATGACATTACATTTTTCACTACATTGCATGGATCAACAAGTTGATCAATGGTTCGACATGATATATGGTTCTTTCGGCATGCTTTTACTACCACATCTTCATATTCTACTATAACATGTGATTCTCTGGACTTCTCTCAAGTACACATATTTATAAATTTTATGTTATTGAGCTTTCCACTAGCCAACATAAAGTGGGGAAAATGTAGTCAAAAATCACACACTTATTATTAAATTTATACCGCCAAATATGTTCTTTTATATATGGATCTCATGTAAGAAATTATTCACTAATGACCTATCTCGTATTCCCGTCATTAGTTAGTTATTCTTCATTCTCATTTGTCTTACATAGTTGTCAGTTGTTTTCACAATTCTGGTCATCTCTCATGGAGTCTCAAGTGTCGTTATTTGGTTATTTTTCATCACTGATCTTTGACTAGGGTACCTAGGGTAGAACCATGGAACCCTTGGGTACCCTAGTCTTTATTTTAGGTGCCACTGGTTTTGGTAGCACTTGCATCTAATTTATCATTTTGAGGTTGGTCTTTGTAATTTTACCTCTCATTCCCATAGGTACTATTTGGCATGTCGGGTCATTAGTGTCTTTATTTTAGAAAGATATCCCTATATAAACATAACATACTCACTATATTATGGTCAAACTATATACTTGCTAAGGGCTAGCTATCTACTAAGGAAGCAGATTTGCATTTGGATGTCATTGCATCACACACACTACATAGGAAAGGGGAGTCTATTATATTCCATTAACCAATTTGCATTACATCGAGTTATTTCCCCCTATTTCTATGTCATTAGCGCTAGGGCAACCTAGGCACATAATTACACACACAAAGCACACAAAACTACATTGGGTCTAGAATGTACTGCAACACTTAGTTGTAAGTCCACCTTTGTGGTTTTTAAGGACATTCCAACCCCTTCATATCCATTTTCTTTGTTTAGGGGTTTTCTTATTTTAATGGATTTTTGTAGGTGAATATTCATTACATGTTTACGGTGCCATCAACTAAGATATTGTGTAATTCACACAACAAATATTGATACATTACGAAGATCTAGCAATACTATGAAATTCGAGGTCATGAGCTATTTTTCATACTCGAGCACCCATCCTAAAGACTAGGGTGCCCATAGGCACCCCATTCATCCTCAAGGTTCCCAAGTCTAGGTAATTCTTCATTTGTTGCAATTTCGTGGGTTAGTCCATCACACTCTATTCCATCTCGTACATCATCGTGTTTAGTCCCGATCATAGTGAAGTAAGTCATTTTCAATCTAGTACCTTTTCCTTCCTATTTATTTTATTTAGTTTCATTTAAATATCAAATAAAAATTATTTAGCATCATTATTTAAGTTTAGATCAATTATTACATTGTTGTGTTTATTTAGATTAACCTAGCTAGAGATATTATTTCATATTGTAGTTAAACAGAAAATGGGTTTTAATGGAGTATGGGAAAAATAAGATATTTTTTTCGGGATAAATACACATCTAGATGATTTTTTAATTCATTGGAGAGGTACAATGAAAAGAAACCAATGCTCCAAATTTGAGGAAGATTTATTAGGCTTTGAAGAAAAAAAAAAATTAATTTTCAAAGGTAAATATCTTTTGAGTGATTTTGGAAGCCAAAAATGGACTTAGTCAAAAGACATTAACCTCTTCACCTCGAACGTGAATAATATCTCAAAATAAATGATTTTGTTAGGAGGTTTCATTAGTCAAGTTTAAAGGCTTTACTCCGTGTGGTTTCTAAGTGATGATTAGATCAAGTTTGAGTTGTTTCATAGAAAACAGTGTTTAAACAACTGTAATATTCAAGAGGTCATGAAAAAAAATATATTCCACCATATTCGATGATATTCATATCAATTTCAATTCATTTATTAGAAGGTGATGTGCTCAAATTTTGAGAGTGATTTAATGAAGGGATCAAGAGACATGAATAAAACAAGGTATGTGAATGGTCCGGCACAAAAGAGGTTGTTTAGACATGAGAGGAGGAAAAAAAAGTTTTTGGTGGTTTTATGTGTTACACTCTACCTTTTTATGGAATTAGGTATTTAGAGGGAAGTGGATTTTCATAAATGACTTTACATGGAGGTGGAGATTTGCTTTTACAAATGCAAAGTGGAATTTTCAACCACTTTGCATTCTCCACCATCAAAATGCACCTCCACTAGGCTTGGGAACACTTTGGTGGTGAAATTACACCTCTAAAGTATGCTTAGGGGGAAGATGTCATACCCACACATGAAAAACCTTCTTTATTTGTCTATTTGGCATTACTTTTGACTTTTTATCAACCAATGTGATGGGGAACATTTTGGAAGGTGGGATTTAGAATTTGAAATTAAAATTACAATGTACACCCAAAAGGCCTTTGAGCTACAAAATTACGCCAATGCACTTAATGGCATCATTACATCAACAAATAATTACAACATATATTGTATTTTTTGGTACAGGGACAAAAATTAACCTTTTTGTGTCATCTAATAGATGAAATTGACTTGAAATGAGACATTAAATTCAATGATGTCATTTGCATACTTTCAAAATGAGTTATTCATTGTTTTTTAAGAATTTAAACACTTTTTCCTATGAAGGTGTGCTAGTGAGCTGATTTGTCGCATGAATTTAATACAAGTGGAAACTAGACTAATACTTTGGTAATGAAGGGGGTTTAATGTTCTTTAACATGGACATATTTTATGCTTCTAACTCTGCCCGAGATGCCTAAAACCTTCAACGCAATTTTTCATGTGCTGGAAAAACTACTATGCCTCAATGTTTGGAAGGTTTCTACTTTATTATATTTCCAAACTTTTGTCTTTCATATTCCATCATGTAGTAGACCCTTTAATATTTCTAATGACTATGATTTGAATTGCCAACACCACTCACAATTCATGGAACCTTTCTCAATGTTTGACCCTTATTTATTATTCACGAGACTCATTTTCCTAAGAAAGGCCCTAGAAAGAATGGTTTTGAAGACCGTTTAGAAGATCACATAATCTCTCATAAACTAAACTATAATGGATACATTACGAGAGACCTTTCTATTGACTACAATCTAGAATACTTAAACAATAGAAGGCTCCCAAAACCTTTACCAAGTTGGCTTCGAAAAGAGAAATTTTTGAAATTTTAACTCGGTTTAATAAAATATGTAAAACATTTCCATATATTTTTTGAGTAAAATACGAAAAAATTTACATTAAAAAACTAGATATGACTTGGGGACTATTCCTGGTTTAGAGAAAGTAAAAACAAGGAATGAAATAACATCATAATTTCACAATATTTAGTTAACCGGTGCCTTATCTATTGTGAATTATGTAGTCAAAGGAAACACCATCTTTTAGAATATAAATTGAACACCATACAAAAACAAAATAAGAACAACACGGAAGGGAAACTCAAACTGAAATATGGTAGGGAAAATCAAAACAAACCTATCTCACTCATGTACAAGTGGGGGATATCTCACTTTCACTTTTTTATTTTTATTCTTTAGATGTTATTGATACATGAGAAACACAAAATAATTTATCTCGTCAAAAAAACTGAATATTTTGATGAAGTAAGACATGTTTATCAACTTCACGGGAATTTCAAATGCTGCAAGAGATCTCCACAAACTTGAGAAAGAGAAAGTTGCATTTTTATTCTTGAGAAAGTATAAACGGATCCTCTTGAAAGTGAGCATCGATTTGGACAACTTATTTTGTTGTTTTGAAATCAAGTTTCTAGTTTTAAATCCATTTTTGATTCATTTTATGGTTACATTTTCTATTTTTCATTTTTCCATGCTTCAAGTTTGATTCTTGATCATACCAGGGCTCATCATGTTCAAAACTAGGCTTGTGCTCTTTGATGGGAATTTAATCATTTGTTGTCATGCTCCACATGACCATTTTTTCTATGATTTTGGTCATAGTAGAGATTTTGATAATTTCAACCCTACTATAAACTTTTTAACTTCTCTAGTTTTTGCGATCACTCAAGCTAACTATCATTCGAGACAAAACAACTCATTCTTTATTTTTTGCTTTCTGGGGTGACTCACATGGTTTATCAATTTTTGTAAAGAATAATGAAAAAAATGTGGGGGATGCAATAGAAATTTCATTTGTAACACCCATTTTATGATCATCAAAATTAAGGGGAATGTTTTTAGACATTATCATTCTTCTTACTACTAAATAGTTTTGGAAAAAATAAACACTGAGAGGGGATGGGTGAATTGGTTATTATTCAAACTTAGAAAAAAATATTATATCTCAGCAATACATTCAATCGTTATTAACCTTTACCATGAGAGAAAAATTATATCCAAACATAAGAAAATCAAAAGCGGGAAAACATGTAGAAAATGGTTTATGTTGGAAACCCTTAAAGGGATTAAAACTAACTGAAATCAATGCATTACTGCAAAAAAATGTCCCATGAGTGATTAAAAATATATATATTTTTTAGAACCTTCTCAACTTGAATAACCAACTCCAAAAATTTAATTAAGAACCTACTTGAAAACGTTTGCAAGATACAACTTACATGGAAACACTAAATCCCTACTTTGCTAAGCATTCACTTAGAATTTACAAAGTTTTGATCACATTCATCTGACCTATTTTCTTAAAAAAACAAGTTTGTGATCTCATATTCAGCTCTTATGTGTTCATCCTCTTTCTTCACACACCTTGATTCACCTATTTTCTCATCTCCTCATTCTATTGTCAAATCAATCTAGATACTTCTTTAACACAACTTTTAAGTATCTAATACCCACTAGGATGACACACTATTACCCCTCTTACACTTCCTCTTGTGACTCCTTCACCTTATTTTCTCTTCAACTCATATCTAAGAATCAAGATGACATCACCTAGAGCTTTTATAAAGCCATCATTACATTTGTAGGTGTGTCGGTTATAAGTACAAACCTTTCCTGAAATATCATGACACTTCTAACACCTATGAGGAATTGTTTTTTTGAACTCACTACACCTATGACACTATTGAATATATTCCATTTTCAAAGTGACATTGGCTAACTCCTTTTATAACAATTTATTCCTTCTTGTTCTCTTCTTAATGAAGACATATTGTCTTCTATCTATGATAAACTATGAAAAATGTTTTGGAAAGGTATGGATACATTAAAAATGTCATTTCCTTATTATTTATATCCTTTACAGGATTTACAACTCACCATTTTATCATCAAATCTCCAAAGCAGGCCTAAAATGCTCCATTAGGTCTATGACCTTCAAAATACATTTTCAATTTAGATTCCTTAAACCCACTTTAGGCTCATGTCAAGCAATAAAATTGGGAGAGGAAAATATTCACGATGTCCAATGCATTACCATGTGTTTATATTTCTACATGTTAGGCCATAGGACCTCCATTACATCTCTTTTTATCGGTTTTATTTGCACAGTTATAGAAAATAAGGAACATAGTCTCAATGTTTCTTAACCAATACTTATATATGAACGTGTACAACTTATTAATGCTTAGAGAATGATGTATGCTACATATGGTTCACCTTCAAAGACATGGGGCAACCCTATCATATTCATTCATACCATGATAATACTGATTAGGAAAAGGTCCTAATGGATTTGAATGCAAAGAGAGCACATCTTCAACAAATGTGAAATTTCATTCATTCAACCACCTATTCATGGCTCACATTGAAAATTTATGTAAATATACAATCATTATTCATCTCATTAATCCCATAGCATGCATCACATCAAGGCATATATCTTAAATATTATTGCATCTCTGAGACTACTCACACTAGGTTTTCGGTAATAAAAACCAGTATTGGCCATGTTAGCTTCCATATTCTCCAACATTCACTTTCAAACCCAATACTTACTTGAGAAACTTCACCAAAGACCCAAAATCCATCTTGAAACCATCACATGTGTGGGTTATGTGGATAAATTCACACTTGCAAACTTCTTTCTCGACCGACTTGAAAGACCTAATGAGGTTGCTTAGACCATTAGGTCTTAGACCCAAAAACACATTATCTGATCAAGTATTATACTCAAACATGTCATGTTGGACTTATATCAACTATCCATGCTCACATTGCACTTCCACAACATGCCTTCACATCAAAATTCTTTCAAACAAACATGATTGGTTTTTGCTCTTTATTCCATTAGCGGTAGGCCATTTTAAGTGACATGTTTCAAAAAAAAATTCAAATACCCTACCTAAAGTTTATCATCAAAACTTAGTCATATCCCAAGCTTTCTCCCATAGTTGGCCTTTCACCATGAAACCTGCAACACATGTCTACACATGTAAAACTTCACAAAACTGAGGATTTTTTTGTATTTTCTCATGACACTTGGTGCATACCACCACTGCCAGAATGAGCTATGGAGAATTATTTGCGATATTAAATCATAATTATAGCATTCTAATGTAATTTTGAGACAAAAACCTTCACATTTTTCCTATCACTCCAAAACTAGGGTTTTGGGAGGGTTCAAACAAAATTATCTTCGGAGGACCATCCATAAAGAATATGACATCACTTTACCTCATTCGAATTGCAAAATTTTCTTGCATTCATGACCCAATATTGATGAATGGATCAGGTATTTATGTAGATATTTATCTTTTGACTGAGAACTTTAAATTCGGCGCTCAAGATGGAAATGGTCATTTTGAGAGCTCGGTAGAGCCTAAAACCATTTTTGTGCTTCTCTGTTTAAAGTTTTACTTGAAACTTTTTCCTTTGCATTGTGTTGACTTCCTACAAATGTCCCAAAGTTCATTTATGTCTACACCTATCTGAAACTCATCATCCACCTTGATTTTAACATGCTCACCTCATTTTTCTTTAAGAACATGCCTTCATAAGGCCTTGAACATGCCTCTACCATCTAATTTTTGACTTATAACACCTTCCACATCCACTCTACAATTTCATAATAGACTAATCAACCTTTTACTAACTTGTATTATCTTGCATTGCTTCATACCCCAAGCCATGATTGCACTACATGATATAATTAGGCCTAGTTGAGCTTATTTTAACCCATGTTCCATGTAACTTGTCTTGTTTTCATCATGAAGACACTTACACACCTTTGAGACACCTCTTAGGACCTATGGAACAACTTTGGAGTTCACACATAGCACCTAGATGTTTTCCTATGCACTAATAACTTGTGTATGCACCATGACACCTCAAAGCATCACACCATGCCACTTCATACACACCATATGAGATCAAATTAAGGAACTACCAATCAAATTTCATGCCCCTAAGTTATTTAAACCTCACCAACACTATTTTCCATTAATTCTACATAACATCAATGACAACATCAATGAGACTAGGTTCAACAATCTCTCACTTTGTCATTGATGTCAACATGTTTCAAAAAATTTGATAACAAACAATCATACCAACACCTTAAATGCTCTCTTTTTCTTTTTGTGATCTGCACTCTCAAATTTTTTCATTTATGAAAAAGGTTCATTTAATATATTGTCATGCACAAAACAATAACATACATGGGCATATCCCAAAAATCTCCCCTTCGATCATGCTCACTTTCTTGTCAATAATGGATTCAAATAATGCATGGTCTTTGTCATTGCATTGTGTTTTTAACCAATCAACCTCGATGCTCCTCGTTAACATATTCACTTCATATTTATACCTTTCACTCTCTACATATATTCCCTTCTTGGTCCTCTTATCCTATACATGAAGCTAATGAGCTAGCCCCCTATTGGGGTACTTTATTACAACTTTTTGGAGCATATTTGTAATTTTTCTTGATCCCTCTTGATATGTTGAGTCTTTTAGTAGCTGCTATGGGTAGGGATTACACCCAAGTTTTTCCTTAGATGTTTAAAAACTACTTTTGGGATAATTTTCGTCAAAATATTTGGTACCTCCTCTTTGATGGACAAATGTTCCAATTGGATTCTTTTCTCACATACATGATCTATTACGAAATCATATTTTATTGGGATATTATTGTTCTTAGAGTGAAACGAAAGGTATTTGGACACACTTAAGGAACTTGTTCTATCACAATACCAGGGAGTACTTTAGTCAAAGTCAATCTTGTAATCTTCTTGATTCTACCTCATCCATAGTACTTATGCATAACACAATGCAACTATTGTATACTTAGCTTCATACATCGATAGGGATATAAGAGACTAATTTTTTCTTATAAAATAAATAAAACACATAACCACAAAAATTATCCTCCACTTATGTTCCTTTTATTATTAATGTTACTTTCCCAATCTACATATGTTAAAGCTTTTATGCCAAACTCCTTGCTTCTTGGATACCAAAGACCATATTCCATGGTTATTATGAGATATCTAAATATCCTCTTGACTTCTTGTAGTTTTTTTCTCAATGATATTCTTGAAATATTCATACTATACTAATTTCTTGCATGTCATTAGACCTTGAGGCACTAGAATACAATAGGCTTCCTATCATGGATATGTATGTGGTCTGATTGACTCTTGATGAGTTATCTTTGTTTCTTAGCTTGCATCCAGTGACCATTGGTTTTCCTATAGGATTACAACCTTCCATCTAAAACCTCATGAGAATATATTTTATGCACTTTTTTTGTGATATAAATATTCCTTCCTCAGATTGATTGATTTGCAATCCTAGGAAGAATGATAGATCTCCAAGCATGGACATCTCAAAACTCCTTTTTCATGAAATCTGCAATTTCATGTGTAATGTTCTCAATATATCCTTCAAATATTATGTCATCAACATATAAAACCATAATAAATTAATCACCATATTCTTAATTTATGCATATTTTATTATCTATCACTCCTTTCTTGAAGCTTGTTGGTGCTCAATTTGATCTCACCCTCTTATCCAATGTGTGCCTTTGAAAAAATTCTCTGACTAGTTTTCCCATGTCTAAAAAAATGTTCGAAGATTTGATCGTTATGAATGTAATTGACAATATTGTATTTAGGATGTGAATCCTCTTTTTCGGTCGAGGAATGTGATAGTCGTGTCACCCCTCAAAATCCCTGTGAAAAATCAATTATTGATCGGGTTCAATCTTGAAAATATTCCTTGTATATCATCCTCTGGACCTTTATTGCAAATTTCATATTTTTTCCACCACCCGAAGATATGTGGCATGTTTCCATTGGTTACACTACAGCAGGTTCAATTTTAAAAATTACACTATTCACATAATAACTACAAAGTGCAAACTTAGCCCCGAGGCCCAACGAATATTCTCACAAATATTTGACTCAAAGGATGAAAAAGAGAGAGATTGACCCCGCTCTAAAAAAGGAATACATGTCAAAATAAGATTGGAGTGGGGAATTGGGCCAATGATGGATTTCGATGAAGATATGATAAACTAAAAAATGTAATAAAATCTTTGAGGCTCGCTTTGGATACGTGGCATATTCTCAACAAAGGTCAAAGAAGTGGGGATTTGGGTCAACTTGGTAATTTTGTACCTAGATAGGAAAATAAACAAATGTACAAACAGCCCCACAACCCCGATTACCTCTAAGATCTGAACATGTGTCATGATCTCAATAAAATTCAAAAGTGGGTGGTCGGGTCAAATATGTGAACTTGTATACATTTAAAAGATAGTGTAAAAGTGTAAAAAGACTCCCTGAGCCCACGAAGCATCACATTCATCCACGTGTATGGTCCACATTCAAATTAAGAAAGCAATATCGATAGTTAGGATGTAACGCATTTATGGTTTCTGCCATTAATGCATTTTTGGATGAATTAAAGCAAAATTATTTACGAATTCAAACACTTCAAGTTTTTACTATTTCATGTGAGGATTTGGATGCCCTACCTATTGGAATTCACAAAGAAAGTAGTAAAATCAACCAAAAGGTGTTGATTTGGAGCTAGAGGATTGAGAATCCAAGAAGTAAGGGAAAATTACATAGAAATTCTCATGGAAGACCGGTAAGGATTTTACTGCATTCGTATTTTTAAATTTTTGTTCTGCAATTTGCAAAGAGGTTGAAGGGAAACGTTAGGGCATAGAAAAATGAATCCATTTCAGTGGGGTTTTTATGTCACATCCAGTATCACCAGTGACTTGGATAAAATCACAGACACAAACTTGGTGAATGCCGATTTGAATGATTTTTACAAAGACTTAATAGTCCAAGAAAAAATTAATTCATTGAAGCAATTGAGGCAATAACATTGCCATAATTGTTGTTATACCTCATTTAGTGCATTTTCTCGAATTGGTGAGGATTTGTTTATGAATTATAATCCATAGAAGAGGGAAGTTTTGGATGGGAGTGGTGAGGTAGTGTTGACTTTAACACCCAGAGATTTTAGGTTAATGATGAGATTACCAATAATCAAAACACCAGTAACCTTAAACATTGAATCATCCCTTAAGGACTTTGAATCCAAAAAGAAAGATTATGTCAAAGGTTATAAACAATAAGTGGCTGCAAATGGATAATAAAGTTACCACTAGACTCCTAAAAAAATAGTTTAGGGCACGGTTTGTGGCGAAGTCAAAGATAAAATTATGTTGTTAAGCAAGATCACCGCGTAGAAACATCCAATGAATTATGGGAATGGATGTGCCCATACATTTAGGTTATTATAGAAAGGAAAAGGGACTATTTTCTAGGTAACACTTATAGCTAATTCAATTCATACAAATCTTTTAACACCGACTACAAAAATAAACATGGATAACACTTTGGGAGATTGAATTTTATATGATGACATATTTGATATACAATGATGCAAACCATAGGAGTTTTCCTAGCCTTGTACCACATTCCCCTTCGAAATAAAACAAAATGCATGTAATTTATCCCTAATTAAAACTGATTAATTGGAAAGTAAATGTGAGATTGGTGAATGATGCATTGTTTACACCTGTCAAATGATTATTCAAACCCGAGCGGGAATAATATAGAATATCAAAAGAAGAAAGGAATACAATAATGGAATATGGTTTCTTTTTCATCCAGTATATATTGTTCACCTACATTAGAGCCAGTGGGTTTGAGGGGAAGCCATGTAAATTGCCAAGATATTTAGATGATAAGATGGCTTTGTGTGAACTTTCAAGACAACTAACACCAGTTCACAAGTTGATTGTTGGGAGACACAAAAAACATCAAATTTCCTATTAAAATTGGAATATACTCTTTCCCCTCCATTATAAAATCTAGATTGATGGAGGAGGAGATGGAAATATTTGACATGGAGAAATTTGAGGCAAGATCTAACTATGATATTAGATGGGTGGTCAACACTACTTTGGGAAATTATTTTGAGCATGAACCTCACTTTGAGGATTATTGGATGAATTTTAGAGATGAGGAGGAAGTTATTCTCAAGGATGAATCTTAGAAAAATCATTGATTTTAAAATTGTTGTGGTGCCTCAGGGAATTGTGGATGACCAATAGACAGTGATTCAATACTATATTGACAAAAAGATAGAAGGACAACCAATGGATCCCATAAAATGGGATGAGGGAGAGTCAGATGATCAGTATAATAGGATTTCTAATGTGATGAGGAGGACCTTGACTTGGCTAAAAGGAAAGAGTATAGATCTGTCCATTCAAAACACAAGGGTACTTAATAAATTCAGGGACTTGGAATTTTGAAGGAATATCTTCCCCTTTTGAAGGAAGGGGATGATAAGATAGATCCTTTAGGAGGAAATGCCCCTTAATTTCCTTCAAAGAGACCTACCATAGGTATTGTTGATGAATGGACTACTGTTGCTAGTGAGACTAGGACTTCCATGTCTACTTTGAAGTAGAAGACAGAGGAAATGCTTTTAAAGTCCATGAAAAATGCTCCTATTACTTTTGTAATGCCCATATAGATTAAAGGAACTGGTGTAACTAAAACAGAAACCCACACAACAATATTAACAAGGGCACCTAGTTAAACTATGACATAGAGAGGATGTATATCAGGTGTGGACCCATCATTTTTTGTACAAGGTACAAAATAAAGAGAGGCACCAAATATTAGGCACTTTGAAAGAACTAAGAAGAAATTCAAACTTGTATTTGAACAACCTTTGGAAAGGGATGTTGGTATTTTAGTAGAAGAAAGATGTCATGCACCAAGGAAGAAAAAATATAGAGAGCCTGAGGTGATTGATACTCCTGCTCATATAGAGGAACAAAAAGGAGTAGCTTCTTTCATGGCTCACTAGGAAACAACACCACCTGATCAAGAGATACCCCGAGTTAATCTAATTGAATAACTAGTGTTTCCAACTCCAGTTTTATTTCAAGGAGTGGTCGGTGAAGTCAAACAGGAATAAGTAACTGAGGCTAATCCCCTATCCAACCAGCCAAGTATTTCTATGACAGAACAGGGGTTGAAGGAACCTACGAAAACACCATCTAAGAATGTGAATGTACCTCTTCTTGATCAACCACATGAACAAATAAAGATCCTAATTGAAATAATGGACATAGACATAAGTGGAGATATTCCTATACTCAAACCATTTGAAGTATCAGTTGAAACACATATGGTAGAAGGTACAAGTGTTCTCCAGTTAAATGAAAAAGTGAAGGAACTCACCCATTTTCTAGTTGTTGAGCCAAAAACCCCAATGCCGAAGTTTTTGTTGAAGGCCAAACTATTTCAGAAGTAGGTAAATCAGAAACTCAGAGGATTTCTAGTGAATCAATTATAGATATTATGGCACCAAACAAAGAATATCCTCAAGAGGAAACAAAATTCATAAAAATTAATGAACCACCTCAAAAGGAAGATTCTACTAAAGATAGAGTGGTGAAAACTACAAACGAAGCCACTGCAGAGGTGAAAATTGATGACAGTCAAAGTGTGTAGACCATTGATAAAGGTGAAGGATTAATTACTGGAGGTCAACATACTGAGCCACAAAAGAAATAACTTAAATAACAAAAGGTAATTAGCACCCCATCCATGAATATGTTTCCACTTTGGATAACAACCTCTAACGGAAGCATATACTACAAAAAGAGAAGAATTTCTCAAAGTGACAACATCAGCTCAAGAGGTTCCTTAGAAAACCATATAAGTTATGGCTACATGAGATGAGGGAGAAAATAAGGAACATGATCTAACTGATAGTGTGAATCAAAAGGAAATTAATCAATCCCAAGTCCTAAATCAAGGAGAGAAGCAGTTCAAAGAAGTTCCAAAACAGGATGAACCAAAAGAGTTAACGTTAGAAGTGCACAAGACATGACAAGAAGTTTCATCGGTGCAAGTTTTCCAGGAAAAATATATGAAATTGGTTGTTTTATCTAACAAGCCCCAATAGGCTTCATAAGAGGAAAAATTGGGGAAAAATCTCACAAATTATTGGTTGGGAGGGTTGATATCAGAAGAAGAAGAGGAAATTATACCTGAGAAAGTTATAGATATTACAACCTTGGCCTTCCCAAAGCCCAAAAATACTCAAAAGGGCTATGGTTATTACTAAGACTCATGTAGATCCATATGGATCTAGAACATAGCAAGTGGCATTCCCACTTAAAGTAAAATCAATAAATTATATAACAACAAGTTATTATAGTGTCCAACTTATCCCTTTGGGAAAACCCTCAAGAGAAACATTGAAACAAGAGGTTTCAAAAGCAATCCATCGCTTTTTGCATAAAATGGACAAGGAAAGGATATCGAAAGGTAGTTGAAAGAAAAGGCTAGGTCTCAGTGAGTTCATGTTTACAATAGTTAGTTGGCCAATGTAGTGAAAGTGGAGAAGATATCTCTCTTGTTACTACGGAAGTTATTAGACATATTAATTTCTTTTTCAAAATGGTTAAAGTTGTTGATGATTGGCTAGAAAGGTTATTTGAAAAAAGAAAAAGAGTTTTGATAAAGATATGCGAGAACTTAAGACCAAGCTTAGTTAAATTGATGAGTTAATTGAACCTGTGTCACAATGAGCTTTTCTACTATGAAGAAATTCTTCCCAAGTTGAACCGTATCACTAAACTTGATGAAGATCTAGTTTAAAAGGAAGTGATTGTTCCACTAGAAAAAATGGGAACCCAGTATGCAATCTAATATTTGGCTAAAATCAGGGTTGAAGTTTTGAATGAAGTTAGATAAAAGATAGAGACATAAAAGAATTGGGTTGATAATAACATCGACACAATATATCTGAGATTAGAATTCAAGGTGATTGATAAATTCAAACAAAGTTATGGTTATTTTAAAGTTGACTTGTTAATCATTTCTTTTGAGAAAAACATCTGAAATGAAAACTTTTCTTATGATGTCATCAAGACACTAATGTCTATAGAAAGTAGAATTACAGAGTTGAAATAAAAGCCATGGGAATACAAGAAAAGGATGGATCAATGTGGGGATGCATTGAACATGCATACCCTAATATTTCAACACCACATAGGCCGACTTATGAAGATGAAAATCATATATTTTGTAGATATGATGCATATGTGGAAAGGCAACCAAAGGAGGAGAAAGATGATGAAGATGAAGATACAAATGTGAAGATTGATGAGAAAGCTTAGGCTTGTTTTTTTTGAACAACTTTTTCATCTTATTTTAATTATTACTCTTGTTTCAAAAATAAACATTATTTTAATTTTTATTTTCAAACATGAATGTAATTTGATGAAACACTCTAGATCTTTATATTGCTTTGATAGAGTTTCAAATATACTATGAAGCATGTAAACTAATGTAACTGTTTGACATCTTTTTAGTGTGGTAAAAAGAAAAATTTGGTTCTATAGCAGCCCCACCCATGTAAAGGGTTACATAAATTTTTGGAAACTATATAAAAAGAAACAAGAAAAGAGAAACCTAATAATCTTCCACTAAAAATCCTCTCTATAAAGAGAAAGTTTTTTCACTAGCCTATTCTTTTTACGAACAAATTCCTCTATTCCCACTTCCATTTGAACAAACAAAACGTCTCTGTAAAAGTATAGGACATACCCAGAGACATGAGTTCATCAATAGTTTTCATAGGACCATCGAGAAAAACTAATAATTTTTGATCTCCTCGATATGAGGAAACCTATTCATCATTCCTAGACCACCTTTAGGAAAGGGCTTTTCCCCTATTTTTTAAAAGTGGAGGATGGATTGGTAGTGTGAGATGGAAGTGCAATTACAATTGATCCTAGAGAAGATGGAGTAGGAGGCTTGGAACTAGACTCACCCCTACATTTATTTCCAAATATTGGTGATACTTCGAGAGGCTGAGAAGGTATGGTCCCTGATGGTTT
Organism: Taxus wallichiana var. yunnanensis; assembly: GCA_018340775.1. Taxonomy (NCBI): domain Eukaryota; kingdom Viridiplantae; phylum Streptophyta; class Pinopsida; order Cupressales; family Taxaceae; genus Taxus; species Taxus wallichiana. The sequence goes on from CM031234.1 coordinate 671,465,692, forward strand.
CTTCTCCAATATTGAAACATGTTGTTCCATTTCATTCATCCCGCAAAGGGAGAGGGCACAATAGCTAATGAAATATCTGAAATCAAGTGGATAAGACTCTAAGGGGATTTTGTTCACAATGAATCCCTCATCTCAAATGAAAGGGAAAGTGTAGTTGGATACATCTTACACAAAATGCTGCTCATAAGCCAAAATTTCTTCAACATATATGGTGTCTTTTGATGTTATATCCTAAAAAGATGAAAATACAACAACTGAAAGGTGAAAAAAATGAATTATCCTGATGAGCCTTCTAATAAGCACTACACAAATAGATTTGGTGGTCAATAGCCCTTTTTAATCTTCTAGGTTATTAATGTCAAATAACATCCTTACAAACACCTCATCAGGCCCTGATAGGTCGAATATTTGGTTCAAATCTTTTGAAGAGATTTCCTTCAGGATAGATGCCACTACTACTTCTGCCATGTCACCAATAAGAGAAACTCACCATAATTTTTCACACTCAAAAGGATGTAAGTTTGAGAAGGGAACAACATGCATTTATAAAGAACTAGAGGTGAGAAAACTGAGTAAAGTATAATCATGGTGAGATGACCTCCAAAATCTGTATGTGATATCCACACAGGAGAAATAATTTTGAAGTAAGTTGGCATTATGTAGAAGATAACGATTGGCTTGATATGACATGATCCATTTGATTTAAATCAGCCCAGAAAGATATAAAAAAGAAAGTGTGTTTCCCAAGATAGATTCTGAAAAAGGTAAAAAGGATTACACATCAAATCAAATTATGTGGAGGCGATCGAAATCATCAAAAAGGTTTCTCTACCTTCCGGGATACATGATTAAAAAAACATTAAAAAGGTGATAAGGCATCCTAGTCATTGTGGGAGGGTAAAAAAAATGAATGACTCATGATTCTTCCACCTGACAACATTAAATAGAGTATTTTTAAGAGAATAAAAATGGATTAAACTGTGTCTTTGTAAAGGATAATGTTCCTCTTGAAGATTATGCTTTTGGAGGAAAAAGAAAAATGATTAAGTGATCAAATTGGATAAATGCAATAAGAATACTCTCACAAAGGGGGAGTTAAATTTTTCTAAAATTTTAGAGAGATAAGGAGAAAACCAATTTTTAATGTCTTAATCCATGTAAAACAGGGATGAAATCCGGTGAATTATATTAAACTTAATCAACCAGGTACAATAGTGCAAGCTACAATATGTATATATATTGGATAGCCTACATACAAAAAAATGAGGATTTGTAACTATGCAACAACTAACATAAAATAAATTAGCTTCCAAATTACATCCGGGGAAGCACATATGAATAATTAGAATAATATTGTTAAAACAAAATAACTACACCTGTATGCAAACATAAAGACAATTAGATGGTTATGAAGAAATATAACCAAATAACCAAAAAATAAATAAACCTATTATTTTTCAATACATAATTAAATAAAGGTAAATAATAATTATATAAACATTTCCCCTTAATTGTGTATCATCTCAAGGGATGAGGAGAGGAACTCTTTGAAAAACTCAAACTTCTCATGCGAAAGTGACTTTGTGAAGATATATTCCCATTGTTCAATATTGGACAAAATTGAAGCAGGATGTTATACTTGAATGCTTGCTCACATATGGAATGAACCTATACCTCAATGTACTTTTTTCATTCATGAAACACTATATTGTGATATAATTTGACAACACCATCATTATCAACATACATGGTAGTTTTTTTGTCGTGTGGTGTTCCAAGTCCTTCAAGTATGTTACATGACCAAATCGCTTCACAAACATATTTTCCTACGAATAATACTCGGCTTCTATGAAAGAACGAGAAACAAAGTGTTATTTCTTGATTCCCCATGATATTGGTCTAGATCCCATAAATAATAAAAATCCTTAAGTTTATTTTATTTCATCAATGCTACCTACATGATTTAAATCCGAATATCCAATCAAGAATAATTTTTCGTTTTTATTGTATTCTAGACCAAGATCCATTTATCCTTTGAGATATCTCAAGATGCGCCTTACTACTTTCCAATGGAAAAATTTGGGTTCCTACATGAACCTGGATAGATAGTTCACACCAAAGCTGATATCCGGTCTAGTGTAGATCGGAAAATGAGACTCCAAACAAGTCATTGTCGATAGAGAGCAAAGAATTACCTCGAGAAGATGGATATGAACGAGATAATTAAAATTTGTTCTCCATAGGTGTAGCAATTGGTGTGCAATCCATCATCTTGAATTTCTCAAGTGTTTTCTTGGTATATTTCATTTGAGAAACAAAAATGTGATTCTCTTTCTATCATACTTCCAATCCAAGACAATAGTGCATTAGCCCAAGATCTATCATGTCGAATGATCGATTAAGATATTTCTTCGTTACATCAATCACCCTCATGGAACTACCAAAGTGTTGCCTAGATCATTGACATAGACAATAACAATCACAATCTCCCCCTTAATTTTTGAGGTAAAGATTGGGATTGTATGGATTTATAACAAGTCCATGTTATATGAGATGCTCATCAATTTTGATGTACCATGCCCGGAGTGCTGTTTGAGACAATACAAATATTTCCCGAGTATGCATACCTTTTCTTCTTTACCAAGTACAAAATATCACTCAAAGTTGAGTCATATACACTTCTTCTTGTAAATCTCCATTCATAAAGGCACTTTTTACATCCATTTGATGAAATTTCCATCCAAATTGTGCAGCTAGAGAAAATATCATCCTAATCATTTTGATCTTAGTTGTGGGAGTAAATGTCTCCTTGTAGTCAATGCCTTCTTTTTGTGCATACCCCTTTGCTACTAGTCTCGCTTTATACTATTCCATTATCCCATACGATTTGTACTTAGTTTTGAATATCCATCTACATCCAATGGGTTTCTTCCCTGGTGGAAGATCGACAAGCCGCCAAGTGTTATTTTAAATTTCTGATGATATTGAGAGTCCATGGAATCTTTCCCATCTTTTGACCGTAGGGCTTCCCGAATCAGTAGAGGTATCATAAGACTCAATAACTCTACTCATCAAAGAAAATTTGACTTCTTATCTTACTTTATTGTGAGTCTCGTGGTCCATCGGTGGATGTATCCAGTGGAGCATCCATTCTTGCATCTCGTAATGTGCTAGGTACATAACTTGGTCATACGTTGAACTATTCCCATGAGTTATGGTTCTATCATATCAACACCATCATCCCCATCATCACTTTCCTCATCTCTGTGGGAACATCAGCTTCAATTTTTACAACTAGAGAAGAATCTACATCGGGTGATGCGGGAGGAGGAGATTCTTCTTCCTATTCTTAAAAATTTCAACATCTCTGCTGGTGTAGAATTTTCTGGTCATTGGATCCATCAATTTGTACCCAATAGCCTCTTCATTATACCCGATGAAGATGAGTTTTTATGACTTCATGTCTAATTTATTTCTATTTTTCTTGGGTATGTGCATACTTTATTTGCACATGAATACTCTAAGGTGTGTAATATATGGTTTCTTCTTTGACCATGCTCCTTGTGGTGTTACTCTATCAAGAGCAACTGTGGTCACTCTATTCAACAAATACACTATTATCTTTGTTACTTCTACCCGTAATGTCTATACAAGTCCACATTCATCGATCATGCATCGCACCATTTCTATGATAGTAAAATTTCTTCTCTCGACGACACCATTCTACTTTGTGTTGTGTGTGGAGGAGGCACTTGTCAATGAATCCCATGAGTTTATAGGTAGTATTTGAACTAAATACTTGATGAACTCCCCCTCAATCTGAGAAAATAGTTCGATGTGATGACCAATTTCATTCTCAATCTACTTTCAACTCCTTGAAAGTTTCAAAACTTCAGTTTTCTTGCAAAGACAAAAAATCCACATTTTCCTTGAATAGTCGTCAACACATAGCATGAAGTACTGAAATCTAGAACTACTCGGTTACATCGAACTCAAATATCTGTTTAAACCAGATCAACCTTACCATGAGCTCTATATGTACTATTCTTGAATGAAGCTCTGTGTTGTTTTCCAACTAGGCAATGAGGAAATTTGTATGTATCCTTCGAAGGGATGGTATCCCATTGACCATATTGTGCCAAAGATAGTGTCTCGAGATACTTGAAACTAACATTACAAATTCTCTCGATGCCACAACCGTATTTAAGGTAGAGTTGTTTGTACAAAGTGTGTAATCATCTCTATGAACAAAATCAAGTCGGAACATGCATCCCACATTAGAGGCTTTTGCAACTATTTTTGAGCCTCATGATTTGTCTCGAATCAAACATGTTTTCTTACCGAAGGACTATAAAATTCAATTTTAAAATTGTGATCAAGGATTTGACTAACTCGAAAGCATATTCTTTGTCAACCTAGGGACATATAAGACATCGATAGTCTACATTGCATGAACCAAGGGGTGGAGAAATGTTCACAATCCGTTGAACTATATATGAAGAATCATCACCCAAAGAAACATGGTTTTTTAAAGGCGTTTCCCTCATTGAGGTAAACAAGTCTCTATGGCTGGTTATGTGTTGAGTGGCTCCCGAATCAACATACCGGACATCACTAGATGATGTGGATGGTTGATTTGATCGAGCAAAGGTACAAGAAGTCTCCATTATCTGAATGTTCTTCTTGCTCAGCAATATTTCCTTACTGATTGGGTCCTATTTTCCAATTCCCATTTTTCTTCCCTTTATTGTGGTTAGAATGTCTCTTGTAAGATTGTTATTTTGGAGGTCTAGAGTTACTGGCTAAACCTTTCTTGTGAGTATTATACCAAGAATATTTTACTTCATGTCCTCCTTTACAAAGTGGACATTATTTCTTCTACTATTTATCCTCATGATACTAATTCTAATGTTGGGAATTTTGATAGGAATTAGGTTTTCCTTTCCATTTTGATGTGAAGAAAGAGCCTACTCCTCTTCATCATCGTTATTGTGTAAGGCTTCCTCTTGTTATTCTGAGTAAGTTTACCAATTTGTCAAAACTAACTGACGTATTTGACATTTTTAGTGTTGTAATAAAAATGTGGTAAGAAGAGGGGAGTGCTCTTAGAACAATGTGAATGAGAGAATCATATGTGACCGCTTCTCCAAGGTGCTAGAAGTGAAGCCCTCAAATCTGGAACTCTTCTTAAGAAATCTTTGATTTTCTCATTTTGCTTGAACTTCAATATGTGTAACTGACTCTAAAAATTCATTATAACATTCTTGTTTTTGGCCTCGTATACCATGCTCAACTTATCCCACGATTCTTTGGCTATTTGGGCATCTCGAATATGGGGTTGCACATCATCGGACACTCCAAACAAGATGATGAATTTGGCCTTCTAATCTTCTTTATCGAATCACATCATTGTGTTGTTGTATGAGTTGTTGATCTAGTCGAGTACCAATCACAACATCATATATCTCTTCAAACTCAAGTTGTGTCTTTATTTTTGCCTTTCATGTATCATAGTTGATTCCTCCGAGTAGTTTTGAATCCAAAAGAAAAGATTTGGGGGAATTGGTGCCCCTTTTTAGAAAACACTAACAAGGTATGGATCTTGTCACTCCAGGTATAACATCTCCCAATCTATATATCGTCGATCACGATATACCCAACCTTTATATATATGCACCCTTTCGATATACCCAGTGAACGTGGAAGAAGCTTGCCATTTCTATATACTCATCACTACTTGAAAGAGGATTGAGCATACGTGAAAGGATTCAATACGGGGTATAAAGACAATATTGAAAGGGGTCTATGCAACTATTGACACCGGCTTAAACAAATATCCTCATACGCGTGCATAAATTTTCTATATACTCACTAATTTTGTAGTCCTGGATTTATGTTGTGCAATCATTCACGAGATGGATGTGATGGCTCATAGTGTGTGAACTGTGACCTAATTACTCCTGTTGATTTAAGAATTTGAAGCCCATAATACATTGTTGCTGCAACTATATTAAGTGTTAAGTGTAGTAGTAGTCGCGACGACTTTACCCATAAGTGCTTCCCGGAGGCACTTTGTATATACCGAGTGCTGCGAATGAGATCTAGGATCTCGTGTGTGTTTCAAAACCAATTTTCTTACTGATTTTGATTACAAATTTCTATTAGTTTCTAAGCGATTAAAATATTTACGGTTGACTATGGAAACACGAAAATCAAGTACACTATATTGAAGCATGTAATTACATTGAAAAATTAGAAAAAATGAATGGTAGGGAATTTTTTTATTTTTTGTGGGCCCTGTGGCCTTCGGAGCCCAATATGACCCTCGATGCCAAAAATGTTAAAAAGTAGCTCAAAATGAGGTTTTTAGACAGTCCTCCTTTTGAAAATTTTGTCTGGAATAAAAAAACATGCCTAATAGATGAAAAAAATTTACCCAAAATTAGTATTTTTCTCACTAAAAATTTAGACACTGTTTGGTAAATTAGCTATTTAGAGGTGGTTTTTCCACCAAATTCTCCTCCAACTATGGCGCTTTTCTAAATTTTCCTCCAATTTTTAAAATTGTTTGAAAAATGAATTGGGGGTGGGGGTCGAACCATGTACCTCACACACCCAAGTCTTTTCCTCTATCCACATAGGCACCACTGTTCGCTTAGTATATGAAGTTGAGAAAATTTTATTTAAAGAAAAATTTAATTTGACTCACTTCTTAAAAATGGTGACTTGGTAGAGGCTTCACATGGTGGTCAACTAGGATGGATGAGAGACTTGCATGACATCATGTTTTTAGGTGATTTTATTGTTTTCCTTACATGAGAAGAGGATCTGAAATGCCTTTTGCATGTTATTGTTTTCCATGGATTTGATTGATATTACTTTGTTTTGATATCAACTTGTTAACTCCATCGTGTTCAAATTTCTCACTATTTTTATTATTTTTGTACAAGTCATTGATCTTTATTACAGCCCATAGGGTGAGGATGTATCTCAGCCATGGAACATTGAAATTTGTATGCAGTCATAATTTTTCTCTTTATTTTTCACCAGTCTATGTGAAGGTTTAAATCCTCATCCGTTGTTTTGTAATTGTTTTCACCATTTCATTCTTTATACTGCCTATTGGGGTCGATCGACGACTCGTGGGAGTGGAGGAAGACACAATTTATAAGTTATTGGTAGAGACTTGACTTGTCAATGTAGGATTCATGAAGAGGGACGACGTTAAGATCCAACCGTGGAGTGCACCTTGTGCAAATTAAACTTAAAAAATCAGATTGAATACCTTGCTAATGATATGAGAGATCGGTACAATGTAGGGGATCATAAGAGCAGAGATTGTGAGGGATCAACTTCCAAAGAGCTAGCTCTGAAAAACAATGTAACACGACCTCCAAAGCGGATAACTCCATTTTCTCGATCCTTCTCTAAGATGCTTAAACAACTCACCAATTAATGGTGCGAACAGCCCGGCCTTTAACTCGGATGTAGAGCTTGAGAGGGGTGGGTCTATGGGAATACCTCCAAATATAGGAATGACCAAAGATACCTCTTAATGTAGAGGGAAAACCCTTGGAAGGGGAAAATATAAATATAAATATATATATATATATATATTTAAAATCCTACAACAAATTTTTCCTAGTGCAGGGTGCACCAATGCAAAAAACAATTTGTGTTCCAAACACCTAGAATGGAAGAGGGGGTTATGGAGATGCAAGGATGTCTAGGAAGTTGCTTTGGAGGCAACATGCTCTCCTAGAAAGAAAATTCTTCTCCAAGACTCTTCTCTTCCTACTACAATCTCTCTTCAACCCTTTGTTGCTTCACAAGCTAGATTCTTGCTCTGGTACCAAATGTAAAATAAGGATGAAAGCCTCATGAATTATATTAAACTTAATCAATCAGGTACAATAGTGTAGGCTATAATATTTATATATATTGGATAGCCTCGATACAAACAAATGAGGAGTTGCAACTATGTAACAATGAACTGAAAATACAATAGCTTCTCAATTACATCTATTGAAGCACATATGAATAATGACAAGAATATTGTTTTAAAAAAATAACTAGAATTGTATGTAGACATAAAGACAATTAGATGGTTATGAAGAAATATAACCAAATAATCAAAAATAAATAAACCTATTATTATGCAATGCATAATTAAATAAAGGTAAATAATAATTGTCCTAACAATCCAAACTAATCGAGATACTTGATTTTTATTCATTTGTTCCCAAACCTTCTCGCTAAGATGATTGCATTGTACAGTCATTGGTAAACATTGAGGTCATAGGTGTTATGTCCCCTTGTTGAAGTATTGGTGTTTCTTGAATTAATTTGTGTGTATTCTCATGAGAAATGTTATTTTGTTTCAAGATGTATTATTGTGAATCAATTATCTGCATTCCTGTTGCAATCTTATGCTGATTAATTTCTTTGAATTACACAAAGTCTTGTTTTAAATAGTGACAATTTGGAAACTACAATTGCATTATTGATGTTATTTCCTTCATACTGTAGTAAACGGTTTTAAATTCAAGTTGTACCTATCTAATTTTAAGATCTTTGTCAGTTCTTGAGGGTATCTAGAATGTATTTGATTAGAAGTTTTCAACATTTTATTGAGAATTTATCATGAGATTTATGTTTAGATTCTCAAAGTTTGTGTGAAATCATGTATTCTTGGGCCTCCATGAATACAAATCTTCTGGTTGAAGGAGTGCTTTGAGTTTTGTGATTTTTATTTTGCATCAAAAATAATTATCTACAACATTTGTTAAGGTTCAATTAATTATTTTCTTCAATCAACTTTATCTTGGTTTCAATATCCCATCAATACATTAAAATTATAATCGATAACCATCTGATCCACTTGAATTACTCATGTTTCCACTTTTATAGACAAATGTTAATGAAATCTATTATTTCTTTCCATATTTTATAAAAAATATGCAGAAGCAAGATGGAACTATCAATGTCTTTAGTAACCTAGTCCTTTTTTAGAATACATCTGCATTTTCTAGTGTGACAACTCATGAGATTTAGATAATATCAACATTGACCATGTATTCTTGAGGCTTCCTTTCCACCTCCCCAAGAAAGAGAATCTAAATATTGTCATTCGATCGATTTATTTCATAAATACAAGTTACAAAATGGGTTCTCTCACCCTAGTTGCATGAAAAACCAAAAGTAGCAGGGTAGGTCAAATCCTTAGTGAGGTGTTATCTAACATTTCCCAAGTCAAAGTGAAAAATAGACTGCTAGATCCATTCCCAACTATAAAACGAATAAAATCCTAGTTTGTCTCTCTCTAAGCATCCTGCTTAGCTCGTTAATGATACTTGACTTTCAAGGTAAGACTGATTTTAGTACCAACACCTTCATGACATCGTTACTTTAGGGAATATGTTTTAGAATTTCAAAGATACATTGATCTTTGGTAACATATTGAGCATGTTTAGATGCAAATACATGATCTAAACATCATCCTTTCTTGATATTTACAAAAATGGGATTAATCAGAAGTTACTTGCTCAATATTTTCCTATTCTAAGAAATATTTCCATTAAATTTTACTTGGCTAGGGGTAAATATTGATAAAGGATGCTAATATTTTCAAAAATTTATTGAAATTTATCATTAAGTTTTAGTTGGCAAGTTGTTTACAATGATTTACACATCTAGGGTACAAGACCTTACTGGTGAATCCACATTATTTAGAAATTCTTGTAAGTACCAGTGCCTCAAGCTTCAATTATTGTAATATGACATTAAGATCTATAAAGTTGGCAAGCACAAGGTCCTTCTTCAGGACAAATATTACTAGAAAATTATTTCCATAGTTAGGATGGACAAATCTAGTGAAGAAAAAAGTTTGGAAAGCCCTTTAAGATCAAAAATCTAAAGAGAAAATACTGCTAGTTGTTGAGGGTGGTAGACCTTAGATAGAAGTCTATTCTAGTTCCTCGATAGTTCTAGATTAAACAATCCTTACATGAACTTATACACTCCAACTAGAGAGGGTCCTTCATTTTAACTAATAAGGGTATTCCTCATCTCCCTCCTCAGTTTCTTAGAAGTAATAGGGTTTTTTGCGAGATTGAATCATTGAAGGACCAATACTTCTACGATCATACACCATTACCTGAAAGACCTCCAGTTCCCAACCATTTTAACCCACCTGTTGGAACACCTCCTCAAAATAACATGGCTAACCCTCCACCCAAGATGCCCTTTGTTGTAAAAAATTTTAGACCCATAGATTTCAGGGGTATGGTGGATTATCCTAATGTAGTTTCACCAAAATTAAGGAATAGGTTTCCTAATTTTGAAGGAAATAATTATATTATTAGTGACCATCACCTTAGACTTTTTTCTAATACTATGGAGGATTTTGAGATTGAACATGAGGATGTGTATGTAAAATTGTTCATCCATACCTTAGAAGAGGATTCTCGTGATTGGTATAAGCCTCTACTAGATAACTCTATTGATTCATAGAATGAAATGAAAAATTCATTTAGATCACAATATGGGGACATGACTGATCTTGGATTTCTCCTATCTAAATTTGAAAACATCAAAAATAATCTTAATGAACCTCAATAATATTTTATTACCGATTCAAAAAAACCTTGACCAAATTGCCCATAATTTTAATGCCAAATGATGAATCATGTCTAATAAATAATATGATGCATTTGATAAGAAATTTCCATATTATTTGATGGATAAAAACCCTAGGAATTTTTGAAAATATTTTTCCATGGTAGTACAAATTGAGAATAATATCAAGGTAAAAAAAAAGCCTACTAAAAGGGAGGGTGTCAAATTAATTAATCTAGAAAAGCCTCAAGAAAGCAAGATGATAGATATGGAATAAGTGGTTGACACTCTATCGAGCAATGAAATAAATTTATTACAAGCTTCCTAGGTACAAAAGGGAATAGGTCAAAATTCTCAGGACCAAAATCAACCTCAATGTAAAAAAAAAATTGATAATCATCTTAGAAATTATCATAGATCGAATGATAGAGAGAAGGGGCCGATGGGATCAAGAAATAACCAATAACCACCTAAATAAAATAAATTTGTCCCTGACCTATTAACTGCTAGGGTTTCCATGGTTGAATAAAATCATGCTATTGAATGGTGTGATACATGTTTCCTCCCACATCTCCCATGTAACCCGCTTTCGAAAGAAAAGTGAAGAGGTTATTGACAGTGTTAACTATGGGGATGTTTGTATAATGAAATTTCATAACATTTCAAAATAGGGAGCCACTTCTACTAAGTTTCTAAGTACATGGACTATGGGAGGCTTCTGGGTATGCATACAATGGGTATTTTTTTCCCTTCCACTACTAACTTGTATGTTGATATGGTTCAAGCTTTTGAGTTGCCCAATCATGATTTTGAGTACTTAAGGACATTAATGATTCAAAAATATGATGGATGAATTCCTTTTGAGGAAGACATGAAAATTTTAATGAATGTAGTGGTTGCCCAAGAAAATGAGTATAATCTAAGAAAAATAACTGTTAAATGTGGAGGACGATAGCCAAAACAAAAATATCCTAGCCTCAATAATATCCCAAAAGATCCCCTCAAGAAGGATATGCTAAAAAGGCCCAGTTATAACAACAAATCCAGTGTCCCTTGCCCATTCCCAAGCCATGAAGGACCTCATACTTCAAGAAAAATGTAATTACCCTACCTCTCAATAAAACATTACCCAAGTATATCCCTTGTGATATGGATCAAATTTTGAGTTAGATCAAGGTTAATGTACCCATTTTTGAGTTCCTTAGAATCCCTGGGCATGAAATAAGAGAATTTAAGTAATTGGGGTTCAAGGAGGACGTAGTGGCCCCAGGAAAAGAAATTAATATTGTTGATGTCCCCCTCGTAATTGCAGAATTGGAATTGCCACAAGAATTGGAATATTTTGGGAATCCTTGAAGTATATTTAGGAACCTCCCTTATTGAGTCTCAACTTGATGTTGATCCCTTTTATACTAATTTGATCATTACAGATAGAATTATTCACAATTGCATGTTTTATTCAGTGTCTTCATGTAATGTGATGCCCCTTGAAGTTATGAACAAGTTATATTTAAAATTGATAGAATCCTTTGGAAAATTCACTACTATGGATTCAAGATAAGTACCAGATAATTGGGTATGTCAAAGGTTTGGTGGTGCAATTGGTAGCTTACCTAGTTAGTTTTAACTATGAATGTGGTCATTGTTGAATGCCCTGCAAAATGGGGCATGTTGTTGTCAGGAAGTGTGCAAATGGAAATATTATATGTCACCATACCAGTGGAGGAAATCTTGTCAATTTTATGGAGAGAAGAAGATGTTGCATTTGATTGAAGATCCCAACAATTCTTCTTATGAAGTATTGTATGTAGATGTGGATGTTAATAATTTTTTTGGTTATGTAGATTTTGAGGAGCATAGTATCAATGAGAGTAAGTGCTTTAAACAATTTTGTGTTGGTTGAACCTTGATGTTTGATGGAGCTTGCTCCACTATTGGAAATGGGGTTGGGGTTGTACTTATATCCCCAATCCAAGAGACTTTTAAATTTTCCTTTAAACTAAAATTTGAATTCACAAAAAATATTGTAGAGTATGAGGCATTACTTTTGGGTTTAAGGATTTCTTGGAGATATGATATAAAACACATAGTTGTTAAAGGATAGTCGAGTTAGCGGTCAAACAAGTTAGAAAATTGTAAGCTACCAAAAATCAAAGGATGAAACAATATAATCATGCAGTGTGGTATTTTACTAAGATTTTTTACTCCTTTAACATTTTATATCATGATAAAACTCAAAATGTACAACAAATAAGTTGGTTTTCCTTGTATCTAGGTTTGGTAATTGCACAATTTCTCCTTATTTGAATTATGTTGTTGAAATATTGTCTAGACCATCTGTGCCAGATAATGGGAGAAATTGGAAAGTATTTGATGATGATTTATAGGTACAAATATTTTTACTAAATGAAGGCAATTTCAATAACCAGTCCATGGATTGGGAACTAATTGTTGAAAAATGTGATGGGAAAGAAACCTTGTTTGGCAAGGATATTATTATGTAAAAAACCAACACCATTCATAGAGGGTTGGTTTCTTTAGAATCCAACTTTGATAATGCTAATAGGGTGGTTCATAGACACATCTCTGCTTCAGGACATTCAAGATTTCAATTTGGGAAGTAGAGAACAACTTAGAAAGGTATACTTAGAAAGCATTTTAAGTAAAGAAGGAAAGAAATCTTGTGTTGAATTGTTGACAAAATATCAAGATTTCTTAGCTTGGTCTTATTCATAATTAAAATCATATAGGGAAGATTTATTTCAACATGCCTTTGGAACCCAATGCTAAACCATTTAGGAAAAAATAGAGGCCTAACAATCCAATACTCTCCCTTAAGATGCAAGATGAATTAACCAAGTTGAGGAATGGGGGATAATCTAGCCAAAAATATATTTTTCATGTGTGGAAAATTTTGTGCCTATTAAAATGAAAAATTGAGATTTAAGGTTGTGTGTGGAATTCAAAAATTTGAATAAGGCCTCTATCAAAGATAACTATCTAGTGTATAACATGGATAATATCCAAAAGAAGCCACTTTGTAAAGGTTAAAATTGATGAAAGTAAAAGTGGGTAGGCCATTTATAAAGGTGAAGGATCATTTACTAGAGGAGAGGATCTTGAGCCAAAAAAAAATAACTGAAAGAAAAAAATTTAATTAGCATACCCATTCATGAAGATGTTTCCACTGGACAACAACCTCTAAAGGAGGCATATATTGCAAAAAGAGAAGAATTTCCAAAAGTGACAACATCATCTCAAGAGGTTCCTAAGAAAACCATAGAAGTTATGGCTACATCAGCTGAGGGAGAAAATAAGGAACATGCTCGAAATGATAGTGTGACTCAAAAGGAGAGAAGTAGGTGGAGGAAGTGCCAAAACGGGATGAACCCAAAGAGTTAACATTGGAAGTGGACAAGGCACAACATGAAGTTTCATTAGTGAAATTTTCCCGGAAACATATAAGCAATTAGTTATTTTCTATAACAAACCCCAACAAGTAGCACGAGAGGCAAAAGTGGGGAATGATATCGAGCTAGTTGGTTGGGAGGGTTGATTTCAAAAGAGGAAGAGTAAATTACACCAAGAAAGTTACAGATATTACAACCTTTGCCTTCCCAAATCCCAAGAATAATATAAAAATGGCTAGGGTTATAACTAAGAGTCATGAAGATCGATATGGATCTAGAACACTGGAGGTTGCAACTCCATATGAAGGAAAATCAAGAAATGATATAACATGTCAGTATAGTGTCTAGCTTATCCTTTTTGGGAAAACCTCAAGAGAAACATTTAAACAAGAGGTTTCAGAAGCAGTCTAGGAATTTTTTCATAAAGTGGAAAAGGACAATATATCAAAAAATAAGTTGAAAGAACAAGTCAGGTCTTTGAATTCATGTTTACAACAGTTAGTGGGCCAATCTAGTGAAAGTCAAGAAGATATCTCTATTGTTACTCCTGAAGTTATTAGACATATTGAAAAGGCTGTTAAGAAGGTTAAAGTTTTTGATGAAAGGGTAAAAAATTTCTTTGACTAAGGTAAAAATAGAATTAAGAAAGTTAGAATGAGATATTGAGAACTTAAGACCAAGCTCAGTGAAATTGATGAGTTAATTGAACAATATGATAATGAATTTTCTACTATGAAGGAATTCTTCCCAAGTTGAACCGTATAAGTAAACTTGATGAATATCTAATTGAAAAGCAAGGGATTGTGGCACAAGAAACAATGGGAACCCAGTATGCAATCAAAATTTGGCTAAATTAAGGTTTGAAGTTTAGAATGAAGTTAGAGAAAAGCTAGAGACGAGAAAAGAAATGGGTCGAGAAAGTCATTTTCACCATAGATCTAAGATTATAAGGCATGGTGTTCGATAAATTCAAAAAACATTATGGTGATTTGAAAATTAACTTCTTAATATGATATTTTGAGAAAAACATCTGAAATGAAAACTTTTGTTATGATGTCATCAAGACACTAATGGTGTAGAAAGTAAAATTCGAGTTGAAAGAAAATCCATGGGAATACAAGCAATAGATGGATCAATACAGGGATGCGTTGAGTAGGCATAGCCTTATATTTCAACACCACACAAGTTTAAGCGATGAAGATGTAAAGAAGTTATTTCAGAGATATGATGCATATGTGGAAAGGAAACCAAAGGAGGAGAAAGATGATGAAGATGAAGATACAAATGTGAAGACCAATGAGAAATCTTAGGCTTATTTTTCTTTAATAAGGTTTTCATATTATTTTAATTTTTACTCTTGTTTCATGAAAAGTGAACATTATTTTACTTTTTTGTTTTCAAACATGAATGTAATTTGATGAAACACACTAGATATTTATATTGCTTTGATATAATTTCAAATATACTATGAAGCATGTAAACTAATGTAATTGTTTGACATATTTTATATTATGGTAAAACACTAAATCGGGGTTCTAAGGTGACCCAAACCATGAAAAGGGTTGCATACATGTTTGGAAATTATATAAAAAATAAACAATCAAAGATAATTATAATCATCTTCCACTAAAAATATTCTCTACAAAGAGGACGTTTCGTTGCATCCTATTATTTCTAGGAACAAATTCCTCTTTTCCTGCTACCATTTGAACAAACACAATGTCTCCTCCCAAAGTCAGAGAAATACCCAATGACATGATTCATCAATAGGTTTCATAGGACCATATGATAAACTAAGAAATTATGATCTCCTCTCATAGGAGGAAACCCAATCGAGTCATGTCTAGAGCTCCTTTAAGAAATGCATTTTTCTTGTTGTTTTCAAATTGGAGGACGGATTGGCGGCTTGATATGGAAGTGAAATTACAACTAATCCTAGAGCATATGGAGTATGAGGCCTAGAACTAGACTCAACCCTACATTTCTTCCCAAAGACCGGTGATGCTTCAGGAAACTGATAAGGTAATATCACTGATGGGATTAAAACATGTTTCTCCAATTCATTCGTAATGTGAAAGAGAGTAGGCATAATACCCAATGAAATATCTCCATCAAGTGAATAATAATCTAAAGGGATTTTTTAATATTGAATCCCTCATCACAAATGAAAGGGCATGTGTAGTTGGATACACCTTGCACAAAAGGCCTACTCATAAGCCAAAATTTCATTATCATATCAGGAGTCTTTTGATGTTCTATCCTAAAAGATGAAAATACATCATCTGAAAGGCTTAAAATATAGCACTTATCCTGATGATATTTCTAATCAACACTACACGAATATCTTGGGTGGCCATGGCCCTTTGTAATCTTATGCGTAACCAAGATCAAATAGAATCCATACAAATACATCATCGGGCTCGATAGGTCGAAGATTTAGTTCAAATATTCTTTAGAGATTTCCTTTAGGCTAGATGCCACTTCTACTCATGCCATGTCGCAAATAAGAGAACATCACCATACTTTTTCACACTCAAAAGTATGTGTTATGCTATGGAGCCTATTTTCATTTATGGAAGTGTTGAAGACTATACACTCTTCATGCATTTTTGGCGTAAAAAAATGTGCACGATATATCGGGAAACATGCTATTCTTATATGGGTGGTTTATTTTACCCATTGGTTTATGGGATGGTTTTGGCTGATATTTTTTATACCCACAGTATTGTAAAACAACTTAAGTAGTTTCCTATTAATGCAATTCTATTCATATGGTAGGGTTGATGTAACATTGCAGATGTGTAATACGAATAAAAGTGTGAATTATGTAGATAATATTTAACATAGCTCAAAAAGATATGGGTATTGTATTGAGAAGAGTGATGGCTTGTAAAAAAATTCAAGCAAGTGATTGTTGGTGTATGTAGCCGAAATTGGGTGAACCACATTAAATATTGTCTCTTTTTGTTGTTTTTTTTTAAATTATGCACTTTTATTTCAGATCTGTAATATTTTCTACATATTAGTTTCTACTACTTTGATTAAGCATGTGAGTGATTATTCCACATATTTTATCCCTTATTTCCTAATAGGGTGTAAGTTTGAGAATGGAACAACATGCATTTATAAGGAACTAGAGGTGGGCAAGCTGAGTAAAGTATAATCATGGTGATATGACCTCCAAAATTTGTATGTGATATCAACATGATAGAGATAAGTTTGAATTTTGCATTATGTAGAAGATAACAGTTGGCTTGATATGACATGATTCATGCGAGAACAATCAGCCCAAAAAAACATGAAAAAGAGTGTGTTTCCCAAGACAGATTATCAAAAGGTAAAATCAATTACACATCACATCCAAATCACTGGAGGCGATCATAAATCATAAAAAGAGGTTTTTATGCCCACCGAAGGGATACATGATTAAAAAAACATCAAAAGGTGACATGGCATCCCAGTCATTCTAAGAGAGTGAAAAAAATGAATGACTCGTGATTCTTACACATGGAAACATAAAATAGAATATTTTCCAGAGAATAAAAATGGATTATAATTTGTGCTGTAAAGGATAATATTCCCTTGAAGATTCGTTATTTTCGGGGGGAAAAGGAAAATGAGTGAGTGGTCAAAATTGTATAAATGTGATTAGACTATTCTCATGAAGGGGGTTATATTTTCTAAAATTTTAGAGAGATAAGGAGAAAATCAATTTGTATTGTCTTAAGCTAAACTAATCTGAGATACCTGAGTTTTTATTTATTCGTTCGCAAACCTTCTCGCCGCATGATTGAATGTATAGTCATTGGTAAACATTGAGGTCATAGGTGTTGTGTCCCCTTATTGAAGTATTGGTGTTTCTTGAATTAATTTTTGTGTATTCTCATGAGAAATGTTATTTTGTTTCAAGATGTATTACTGTGAATCAATTATCTGCATTCATGTTGTAATCTTATGTTGATTAATTTCTTTGAATTACATAAAATCTTGTTTTAAATAGCGATAATTTAGAAACTCCAGCTGCATTATTGATGGATCTTGACTTCATACTGTAGTAAATGGTTTTAAATTTAAGTTGTACATGTTTGATTTGAATATATTTGTTAGTAATGAGGGTATTTGGAATGTATTTGATTAGAAGTTGTCAACATTTTATTGAAAATTTATCATGATCTTTTATGTTTAGATTCTCAAATTTTGTGTGAAATCTTGTATTCTTGGGCCTCCATGAATACAAAAGTTCTAGTTGAAGGAGTGCTTTGATTTGTGTGTTTTGCATTCTACATCGAAACAATTATCTACAACATTTTTCTAGGTTTAGTTAAGTATTTTATATAATCAACTTTATGTTGGTTGATCTCCCATCAATACATTAAAATTACAATCAATAACGATATGATCAACCTAAATTACCCATGTTTGAAATGTTTATGCCCAAATGTTAAAGAAATATAATCTTTTTTTCTATCCTTTATCAAAAATATGCATAGACAAGCTCAAAATATCTCTTCTTTAGAAGACATTTACTTTTTCTAATGTGATAATTCTCAAGAGTTAGATAATGTCTGCATTGACCTTATCTTCTTAAGGTTTCCTTTCCACTTCCTAAAGAAAGAGAGTCAAAATATTGCCATTCAATCCATTTATTTCATTAATATAGGTTACAAAATGGGTCCTCTCACCCCGGTTGCAGGCAAAACCTATAGTAGCAGGATAGGTCATACCCTTAGTGAGGAGCTATCAAACATTTCCCAAGTCAAAGTGACAAACAAATTACCATATCCATCACTGCTAAAAATGACCCAAATCCCGGTTTGCCTATCTATAAGTATCCTACTTAGCTTGTTGGTATTGTTTCAATTAGAAGGTAGGACTTATTTGAGTACCAACTGTTGACAATTTTTGTACTTGTGCAAAAATGGGCAACTCAAAAATTCGTTACGATGGATGGCAAATTGGTGAAGTGAACCTAAGCTAGGGATTTTCTTTCATCTCGGTGTTGTTTCTATTATATTAATTAACAATTACATGTAATTTTCAGCTATGTGTGTTGTTACAAAACGTAACAAATCACATAGTCTACAATTTCATGACTATCTTCATAAAAAAACACAAAGCCCCGAAGGACATATGTGTTATCTTGATGAAGACATCAAATTGCAGAATAGATGAAGTATTAATTTTTGGAACAACAATCATAATTGCATATTACAACAGTCAAATTTCATTGCTAAATGATTACAGGTATCTTTAAGGTTCTTTCCTTAATGATTAATACATTCAATTATATAATTGAGTTGTTTAATTCATCATATAATCCATATAGAAAGATGAAATGCATAAATAAATACACAACTCAATTGAAGAATTCAATGTTTTATTTATAAGGAATTTCAAATGTTCCCACACAATCTTTGGATGTAAGCGAAAAGTAAAATACATTTCTTCAAGTAAGAGGTACATATGCATTAAAGAGAAAATAGAGGAGTATGAATGTACCCATCATTGCCTTGAGGTTTCTTTTCTTTCGGTTGATGTATCTCCAACTCCAGCTTTATTCCCTCTTCATCTCAATGCTTAAAGCACTATACGAAAATAGAAAATTGTTAGTTTATGAGCTCAGGGTACAATCCATATTCCTATACTATCCAAATCCATGCAGATGAATCTCTTAACAACATGAGATATAAATTACATGAGATTCAAAGGCATAACTAATAAAATTACTTTTTTGTAACAACACACATGATTATCTACTCAAAAATAAGGAGAGAAAGAGAGAGAGAGAAAAATAAAAGTGTGGAACATAAGAGAGGCCAAAAATCCTAAATATTTTCTAATTGTTTTCTTAAGGGTGCGATTACAGTTACGGTGAAGAAGAAAATAAAATCAGCCTTACAGTCCTCACTTTGTTAGATAAAGAATGTAGAATTATATGACTTTTATCCTATGGTACATCAAGATTGGAATAAATCACAAGTACATACTGGTATGAAGGAAGAATGCAACTCAAATTTTAGTAGCTATTCTATAAATAGAATAAGTTACAGTGCAGATTAGAGGAGAGACTTCCATGCTTACTTCTAGTCAAAGATAATAGTAAATGTTTCAAATTCTAAAACAAGTGAAGCAAAAGAATCAATATGTAGAGACTAAAGTTAAGAAGAAAGATAAGGTTATAGCTAAAACACAATGAGAAAGAATCTAAGAAAAATTTGACAGGGCTTCGCCATGTAAAATGGACATTTACATCTTTCCATCATGATGTTTTTAAAACTAATACATGCTTTAAAAGTTGTATGTAAATCAAATAGTAATATAGAAATCAGAAAAGCATGACATGAACAAGATAAAAGTTATCATATTCAAGCTTCCAACAACAAGCCATGATTCAATACAAGAAGTTATACATTATGTAATTTGAACCAGGAAAGTACATTTATTATAGCTGGAATAGAATAAAAGAAGGAAATCTGAGAAAATTTTGACAGGGCTTTGCCATGTAAAATTGACCTTTTATATTTTCCAGCATGCATACTAAAGTTGTAATAAAGATCAAATACAATATTTAAGAAAAATAAATGGGAACTACACTTTCAGTCATCAAGGTGAAGGACTTTGGAGCACTCATTATAGCTTAACAACTAAAGAAAAATGAAGTTTCAAGGTAATCTTACAAGGTGCAGCCATTCTAGAAGTATAGTTTTCAAATGAAGCAAGTATCAAGTGTACAGACTGCTACAGTATAGCTTCAAAGCTCAAATTAAATGCAAGTTTCACCATGGAACATCTCAACTCTAAATAAATAAGGCCTTCATGCATCATTCAACAGTGATACAGAATGATTTTCAGTTATGCAGAGCTAGTTGAAGGTGCTATCCAAAATAGAAAAGTTTTAGAAAAACAATGACATCAATAAAGACAGAAATCAAGCATGATGAACTCTAGCTCAAAGTTTTGGAGATCAAAGGTGTACAAAAACTTTAGAACATCTCAAGGCACAAGAGCACAATAGTTAAGGAACCCAAAACGATTCAAATGAAAAACGAGTATCAAGTAGGCCATTTCTAGAGGGACTTTTAGATAAGAAAAGGGAAATGAAAGAATGGAAAGAGAGCCAGAATCCCAAGAATAATTTTGAACAAAAAATCATACAGAGAAGAATGTAAAAGAAGCCATCTCGGGAACTTTAAAAATAATGAAAAATCAGAGCTTATAGAGATAGAAATTTCAGAGTTCAGAGCTCAAAGACATCATTATGGTGTCTATACAAAAATTTCTAGGGCTTCGTCCACCATTTTGACATTACGAAATGAAAATGAAACATTATGGTTCGGGCTACTCAATTAACTTAACCACCTTTCACCCACTAGTGAAATTTAACAATGTATATCAAAAATACAGAAATCATATTGGTGGATGCAAGCTCAAGAACAACTTAAAATGAAAATAAAAACTTCAAATAATAGTGTGCAAGAAGAAGAAAATCCCATAGAAAGGCATTTACAGGTTTGAGATGCGGACAAGCTACAAAATTGTAAATAGAAGTAACCATCAAGGAGTTATAGAATGATTTGAAATGCTTAGGCATAATGCAAAATTGAAAAAATACATTCAAAACCATTCACACTAATACCCATCAACACTTATCCCCTTCTATTTCCAATTTCAATAAAAATCTCCATCTTCGAGTGTTAAGGAAACAAATGTAGCGATATTTCAAGTACCCATTAAAGACAAAACATTGATTTATTATTTTGAGCCGTTCTGAAATCTACTAAGGGTTTTACATAGAAATTTGAAATGGAATAGAACTTACCAAGTTCAAATTAAAACTTCAAAACCTCAAAATACAGAGTAAATGATGAGGATGCAAAACTATTTTTGAGCTCAAAAGACCCCTGTAGAGAAAAGAAATTATAAAAGATTTAGCAACAGACCAAGATACGGTGAAGAATTTCATGAAAATCAATTTGGAGGTTACATATGGAGGTCTTACACTTTTCTAAAATGGTGGCCATTATATTCAAAACTGAGTGCACAAATGCCAAGTAGAGAAGCTTCAAGTACTCAACAATGGCGTCCAAGAGATCACATAGATAGTGCAGACTAGGAGATCATAGAAACTCAAGGAATTCAAAATCAGAACTCTAAAAATAGTGGCCATAGGATCCCACTAAGACCTCACAGAACTCCGCAGATGACAAGAGAACCATTTTTGTAGAGAATTCGAGCTCGAATATGATAATTACTGTGAGAATCAACTGAATATTTCTTAGAAAGCTCTAAACAGATCAAGCTCATTTCCCAGATATAAGGAAACAAAGAGCTAAAAAAATAGATGGATAAACATGTCAAGTTTCTACACCCACAGAGTTCAACTATTTTAGAAAACCATTACACAGATAGAGGAATCGAGCTCGCAAAATGTCAACATTGGTAGTGGAAATTTTGCTAGGGGCTTCGCTCAAAAATGAGAAATGAAAAATAAACAATGAGTTAGGGTTGAGTTATTTTATCAACCCAACTCCACCTCATACATTATCACTCAACCAGAGTTGAGAATTGACAATAAATGTTCAACCATAGTAATGAAATCAATGATCAAGGATCATTACAAAGTCCAAAGCAACCTAGAGGTAACCTAACTCACTCGGAGTTAGTGATCGACATTCAGAGATCAAGCCATGTAAGGATCAATGGATGAGAAGCGTTCACCAGGTTCAAAACATAACCAGTAGCAACCTACCCCATTAAATGTGAAGAGTGAAACCCTAATTGTGGGTACTCAAAGATCAAAGGCACAGAACCAACAATATAGAGATCAAAGGTCTTCATCAAAAATACCTAACTCAACCTGAGTTAACCATGCCATCGACAAGTTTCCAAGGGTGAGTCATCATGGAGAGGGGGCCAGCCCCATGATTAAAACAAAATTATCATTTCTTTGACCTTTTAAGGTCTATGATATATGTGTCCCAAATAATCAAAGGTGGTCAATTAAAGGCCGAAAAAAATGATCACCGAAAAAGGTAAAGTCTAAACCTTAGTCCACTCAAAATACATCAGCCGATAAGTATTATAATACAATGATGATCCCAAAAGAGGTTGATAACAAGCATATATGATAAAACCCAAAGTATTTCCAAGTATCATAAGTGTATGTTATGAGTAGGTATTGAGGAGCAAATGATAGGTAAGTGGTGGAGTATAACCAAAGAAAATTGACCTTAACATTTACAAAAGATACTTCGATCCCTTAAATGGTCAAGCTCATGAAAGGTGGTCCCCACCGTGGGAAGGTTGGAGATGATTCACAATTTGTTATGCATGTGACCAAAAAAATATAGAACAAGTGTCAGCATCATAAACAAAAGTGGTCCACATCAAGATAGATGTTTTAGTGAATTATTTTTGCAAAGCATTGCAAATAATGCAATTGATTTTGCTCACACACAGGGAGATAAATTTTGTATGTGCATCCAATCAGGCAAGTGGATTAGAATTACAGATGTCACATCAGGCCAAAAGGAAAAAATTCCATGCACCAAGAAGGATACTTGCTCATCAAGCAAGATTATTTTCTAGCAAATTATTCACCCATGCTTTTTCTTAAAAATAAAACAATCTACTACAGTTTGACTGAGATGTAATCAAGGCTATTAATAAATAAAGGGTAAAATAGGATGCATGGGTGATTAAAATTTTAGCCTATTTTTAGGAAGGGTGGGGAATAAGTTTTTTTATATATTGTGTTCCTTGAAAAAACAAAAAGGAGGACCATTTTTGACATAGGAGTGCTGAAGTAGATTTTACAAGTTCTACCCTCCGAATGAGAAGCATATTCTACCTATCAAGTTATTTGCAGTCTTGTGTATGTTTATTATCCCTTGTGAATGATGAATTCCTTGATTAATCATCTTACGCTATTGATAATTCAGTATTTCTACATGATATTAATGTGCATATGTAACTTAAGGATATTGTTGTGATAATTTCCTTAATACATCAAAGTGTTTTCCCTAATATTTTGTAAAAACTCTTGGCTTGTGGATCAAGAATTCATTCTCATATCAATTGTGCATGTGATCAGTCAAATACCTCATACAAGTTTGGTGTATCACCCGAGTTTCAAATCTATTTATAGTCATCTATTACCCTCAAACCCTAGAAAATTATTATAGGATACATCAATAAGGAACCGGTCCCGATCACGGAGACTCATCTCAAAATAGGTATACCCAAAGACCTGAGGTGTTTCCATTGTATCTATGAAAGAGAGAGATAAATTATGAAAACTTAGAACACCTACAACCATCTCTCTACAAGGTGCACTTTCGAGAGATAACAGTTTTTGCACCCCTTGTGGGACAACGAATCAAATCGTGAGCAAATTACAACAATTTATAACAAGAACAAGTTACTTTTGAATCAACAAACTGCAGCAATTTATTCTAAAGATTTAAATATTTATTTGGCAACTCCGTAAATCTTATTTGAGACAATTTTTGCACCATGTTCCATGCCTAAAGTGACTACAAGATCATCGGTAAGAGGAATTCCTTCTGATTTTATTTCTTTACCTTTGAATTATGCAAGAAGGAGAAGAGTTGGTAATACTTTACCTTATAATAGGCCTAGTTTTGATAACCCTCCTCCTAATATTCCTTCACCATGTATCAATTTCTCTATTCAGATCCCAATTTTTCCAATGGCTATTCAACCACCTAGGAATTTTGTGACCTTTACTAATGGTAGCCCATTAGTAATCCCAGTTTATCATGATATCCCTAATGCTGCCATGAAAAGATTTCCTACATTCATTGGTGAAAATCAGGTTACACCAACAGAGCATATCAAAGATGTTGCAGCCCTATGTGTAGTTCATAACATAACCCATGAAGATGTGGCCTTGAGACTTTTAGCTACATCCTTTAAAGGGAAGCCTTGCAATGGTATAGAAATTTAGAGATTGGCACCATATGAACTTGGGATAAGTTAGGTTAAAAATTTCTTATACAATTTCAAGATAATTCAGATCATTTATCTCTTATAGAACAACTATCTATGATTAGAAGAGCTCCTCATGAATTTATGTCTAGTTTCAATATTCATTTTACCAGAACTTGGGAAAGAATTCTAGCAAGTGTCAAGACTCAAGTTGATCATGTTTTTCTTTATTATTTTAGAGCCCTAAACAATGATATTTCAACTATGATTCAATCTATGATAGGAGAAACTCTCCTAGCAGCCTATGATATTGCCATCCGAGTTGAAAATAGTCTTATTCAAGCCGGAAAGTTAGCACCAAGGCCTTCAATGCCTTTTTTGGCAGATCTAGCACCTATTCCACAACCTATCATGATTATAGAACTTGTTATTGTAACCCCATCAAATGATGTGTTTAAAGCTTTACTGATTGTGAGAAACAAGATAGTTTCGATTGAAAACAGACTTGCACTATCTAGCATACCTTATTAGGCTCCTTATCGCAGAAACCAACAAAATATGCAGCCTTATCAATAGAATTAAAATTATAGGCAGCCTTATTAGTATAGGAAGTTTGATTCAAGGACTCCTACTCCATCTAACACTTTAGTCCCAGTTAATATGGCTATAGAATAATGGTGTCAACCTTGTTATCAACCTCATTGAGCTACAAGTTACCCAAATGCTTTTCGAACATAAGTCTTGTTGCACAACCTCAACCTGAGACATTATTCATGCCTTAAATGGAGGTCAGAAACAAGAAACTCATGTTTAGAAAGCACCTGAATAGAATTTAGTCAGTTTTAGTGGATGGTTTCATTGAATATACAACTAGGGCTCAAGAAAAGTTGCAGAAAGTAAAAATTAGAAAAATAGGGTTGTTCTACCCACAAACACGATAAAACAACTACGGGCCAAAAACCACTAATTGTTTTGTTGTTCCGCTAAAAACAACAAGTGTTTCAGCTGGTAAAGAGCAGGAAAAATAGCTACAGATTGACCCAGGAATGTTATCTATACCTCATATATCAAAAGAAACAGTAGTAGAATCGGCTTTTGTTAAATCCTATGTTAAAAATTAGAGTCTGTTTCTAAAATTGTTGCCTCTTTTAACATTGTGGATGTAATGAAAAAGCATAATGTTAACATCCCAATTCAAGATGCTATAAGTATTCTAGGACAACAAGAGTTACTTTCTCACAAAGTTGTTAAGCTCATGTTTCAACATTAGATGGTGTTTCTAACCTATTTATGGATGAAAAGACACATGAAGAACATGCTCATGTTTCAACATTATATGGTGTTTCTAACCTATTTATGGATGAAAAGACACATGAAGAACATGCTCATGATCCTTTCAAAGAAGTTGAAGAACATATGTTTTGTGTGTATTGCCTACATGAGGAAAACATAATAAATCCCTTATTTTCCAAAACAGAAAATGCAATAGAAGGGATTTGGAAGCTTCGTTTGATGTAGTTAAGAACATGAAAGGACAAGGATCATGTTTGATTCTCACTTCCCCAAAAATGAAAGGCCAATTTTCATGCACTTGTAATGTGGCTAAATATGAAGAGTTAATTCATGGCTTACTTTGGGCGAGAAGAGAGTTATTAACATACTACATATTTTTGGTGATTCTGAGTTAGTTATCAATGAAGTAAGAAATTTCAATGTTTTTAAGAATCCATTAATGAAGTCTTACAGACATAGATTTTCAAACTTAATGGAATATTTTAATGCTATCAATATCCATTCAATCCCTAGAACATAAAATAAGCATGCAGATAGGCTTATAGCAATTGGTGCCAATTTTGAAGTGTTGGAACAGATTAAAACAATGAGATTCAGCCTGACATAAAGGTGATTGTCAGGCCTTCTATACATGATAATGATTTAAATTGGTAGGTTTTTACAACAAGAAGCTGAATTTTCTGTAGTAAATCAAGATAAATTACAACACTTATATGGTGACCAGATTGTTCAGTTAAAGATGAATAAACTACCTCGAGGCTTGGTCACATTAGAATACATCTTCAACACTGATGATCAGTTAAGGAAAGAAAAAACTAAGATGTCAACACATGCTGATAACTATGAAGAGATCTCAGTTGATGAAGGAAAAAATTGTTTCTTAGAAAGGTATGTTCTCTAGCTGAAAAACATTCCTTTATTAATCTTTGCAAGGAATTTAAAGATGTTTTCACTTGGAAATACCAAGACTGAAAGGGTTTGATCCCATTTTGGCACAACATACTATTGAATTACAGACCAACTCCAAGTCACTGACAAAAACAAAGGCATGTAAATCCCAAAATAGAACTTCTAATGAGGAAATAATTATCTAAGTTGATTGAATTAGGTATTATCTTTCCAGTTAAACATTCAAGTTGGGTAGCCAATCTTGTTCCAATTTAGAAAAAGAATGGAGAAATCAGATTATGTGTGGATTTCAAAGATCTTAATAAAGCTTCATTAAAAGATCATTATCCACTTCCAAATATGGATTAGATTTTAAGATCAATTTCTGTTCGGATAGACTATCTATTCTAGATGGTTATAGTGGAAACAATCAAATTCTTGTACAAGAAGAAGAAAGGTACAAAACAATGTTTACCACCAAGTGGGATACTTATGCTTAAAAAAGAATGCATTTTGGCCTTACAAATGTTGGTGTAACATTCCAACATGCAACGGACATGGATTTATGTATCTTGTTGAATAAATGTATATTGGTTTATTTCGATGTTGCTATTGTATTTTAAAAAAATAGATGAGCATCTAATACATCTAAGGAAAACTTTCTAGTTATGCGGACAGGTTTGGGATATCTTTGAATCCAAAAAGTCTATCTTTTCAACGTATCAAGGTAAATTGCTTGGTTATATTGTTTCGAACAAGGTTTAGAAATTGGCCCTTTCAGATTGAAGCTATATCACAACTATCATTGCCTCATCACAAGAAGGAATTAAAGAGTTTTCTCGGGAAATATCAACTTTGTTATAAAGAGAAAGAGATTAAAGTATGTGAAATTTTAGCACTTATGCAAAAATGGGCAACTAAAAAATTTGTTACAAAGCTTTGGAGAAGTAACCTAGGCTCACATTATTTTTGTTTCGCTAATTTGTTTCAAATTTGTAGCTATCCTCAAAAAGAACACAAGCCCCAAAGAAAAGAACACAAGCCCCGTGACAATTATCTTGATGAAGACACTTTGATTACAGTATGTGAGGTGTATAGTTTTGGAATAGTAGAAATAGTGGCAATTTTCAAGTAATCAGATTCACAATTATTATCTTGGTGCCTATCAGATTTATTGCTCTGTGTTCATTAGAGTTGTTTGTGATTAATGAGATTGCATCCATCTACACTGTCATAAATGATTACAACTGACTCCTTTCCTACTACTTACGTCAAGAAAATATTGACAAAAAAATGGTGACAATAATGTCTAAATGTAAGTAGTAGGAAGGAGTCAAGTTGAAAGGCATAGGCTAAGACAGTTAAACAACATATAAGGAGGCACATTTCATTCAATGGTTATCCAATGGAAGTTACAGGTATTCATTTTAAGATTATCCCTTATGTTAATTCATTTTATTGAGATATTGAGTTGCCTACATCATTGTACAATCAAAGGAAAACTGAATGCAGAAAGAGATAATCAACTCATTATTTCAATTTAATGCTTTATTCATAAGAGATCATAAGTTTTCCCACACAAGCCGTGGGATATGACTAAGTGACTCATCATATACATGGAAATGAGAATATTGCATGTGCTAAAGAACAAGAGTAGAGGAGTAAAAAGGAACCCATCATTTCCTTTCTGTCTTCTATCCCCGCTCCTCATCATCTCCATCTCCATCTCAACTCTTCCATCTTCCGCTTCCATCTCCATCTTCTTTCACCTGCAAGACAAGAGCAGTATCTGTCAAATTTTGAGCTCAGGGTACAATGTTATTCCAATACTCATGTTCTAAAGCAAATACATATTCTAAGTTCAATGTATCTAATGGTACTTGAAGGAAAGAAATAGAAATGCATGACACATAGGATGAGAAAGAGATACGAGATAGGCTTTGACAAAAAGAAAAGGAAAAAGTAGAGTACATAAAGTGAAATGAATGGTAAGAGAAAATCAAAGAAGCTAAGGATTGGGTTAGAAAAGGTAGAATCTGAAGTAGTTGGAAAAGAAACGATGTGAAAAATAACACATGAAAGAAGTTGGAAAACAACTTGTAGAAGAAGGAAAGAAGAAGAAATAAACCACATGGATACAAGAGAGGCCAAAAAGCCTATTTATTTCTAACTTATTTCTGAATTTTGTAGGAACAGTTGTAACATTGAATGAAAATCAGTTTAACTGGTTAAGAAGGAAAGCAGTGACTAAAAGGAATAAAATATCATTTTCAGATGATTTACAGGAAGCATCAAGCATCAGAATAGGTCAAGAAAGAGATATTTTTGCAAATCAGGATTGGAAATCTGGAAAAGGAGAGAGAAAAAAGATTTTGGAAAAAAATTTGCCAGTCTCCCCTTGTAAAATTGACTTTTGATTTAAAAAAATTGAAATACATGTTTTTTAAAGCTACTACATGCTTTCTAAACTATCTGAGCTTCAAAGGAATAAAAACAGTCAAGAAAAGTACATGTTTCATCACTTCTAAGTTGATATCATGATCAAATGAAACATACAGGTATTCCAAATTTTCATCATGCTACAACTATCAAAAGTTCTTTTTAATTTCCAAATTCAAGTGTGAATCAAAGGGAAACTACTTCACAATTTTTAGAAGTTGCAATGAATCAAGTAAAGCCAACATGGACAACTTATTCAAGTAATCAGACAAGCAAGAGAGATGTTTATATCTTTTAGAATGGTTAAATCATAAGAATCTGGAGAGAGAAGGATTCTGGAAAAAAATTTGCTAGAGTTTCCCCTTGCAAAATGGACTTTTCTAGAAAAACGAAATGATATTTTAATGCAAAATTTGAAATACAATTGCTACCATGACTTCTGAAAAGGAAAATCATTACAAAAAAGGAAAATAAGTATTTTCTTCATTTTCCAGAAAAGGAGCATCTATTTCATTATACATAATGGAATGCTATCATGTTTGCAACAAAGAAATAGTATATAATTTCCAGAAAGTCATTATTCCAAGTGAACTGTCAAAGCTACAGAATATACAAGATGGTATTCATCTTCCAACTGAAAGAAATAAACTACAAAGCTCAACAAGTATTCAATCAAAGCATGCTTTCCAGAACAGAGTTCAACAAGTCAAGCATGCATCTACAGTGAGAAATTACTCAAAAACAAGCATTTTTGCCTCTACAGAATGAAGGAACGAGTCATAAATTACAAATATGCATCTACAGGAAGGATGGAGTGGATTCCCAATACAAAATTTGACAAGTACCAAAGGAACTTCTGTAGTCAAATTTGCAATAAAATGGTTGTATCTACAAAAGGCAGTCCAAGTCCTTTACACTTCTTTTACACTTGCAAATAATCAAGGGTTACAGTTTTCTCATTGCATGAAGAGACAAAATATACAAACTATGCATCTACAAAATGAAGGAGTAAATGAAAAACTACCAGGTATGTATCTATCAAAAGAAGAATAGAAAGTAGTTTGAGTATCAAATGAGAAACAAAAAATAATTAACACTTCCAAATAATGAGCCATATCTATAAAATATCAAACTCATGCACAGAAAGGAGCCTTAACAAATCAGAGTTTGAAAGTTCACTACAGAAGCAGGAGAGAGACTTCACATGCAAAGTATTTGTGAAGATTATGACTGGTATTTCCATGTTTCAGAGTTGCAGAGCTAAAACTCGAGCTCGAAAGGAAAATAGAAAATAGTGTTGGAACTCACCATGCCCGAGGACGAAGACAAAACAAACAAGCAAAATGATGGTGGCACTTCCCTCTGCTAACTCATTTTTGAGCTCATTAGCAACTGAATCGAAAAACCAGATAGAAAACTAGAAGCAAGGTAGTCATTCGAATGGTCCACAAAGGATAAACAACAAGTAAATAGATTAAATGATCTTTAGATCATACTTAGAAGAGAAAATCCAAGCTACAAGTTGAGCTACAGGAAAAAATACAAAAGAATACCTTCGAGTTCCTCAAAAATGCACACCCAGTCATAATCGAATGGCATGTTGAAGGTCTCCAAAATGAAAATACAGGCTCAAAGACCTCCAAGATCTCCATGCTTTCATCAAAAATGTAGAGCGAGGAAAAAATTTGCCAGGGCTTCACCCACAAAATGAAAAAACCAAATGAAATGACCAAGTGCGAAGCCCAAGTGTATAAACCTTCCATCGAACTAGGGTTTCAAAACCCTAACCCATGGTTAAGGATCAACCGATCACCAAATGCCAAGTGGAAGATCGAATGGTGATCGGTCCACACAGGTTCCGAAGTGATAAGCCCCAATTAAATGCCACCGACCATAATTAATGACGGGGTTCGAAACCCTAACTGCAGATGGAGAATCATGCGGCATCATGCATGCCAGTACAAAGATCAAAGGCCCCAAACACTTCACAAAATCCAAGCCAAACCGCCCAAGGTTAAGTTACCACAGGCTAAGGTTCGTAGAAGGGTGAGTCATCATGGAGGGGGCCAACCCATGTGGACCCTCAATTAATCATTACAGGGGACTTTTTCAAAAGTCCGAAACTATAATACCAATGCAAAAAAATCAAAACACATTATGTGCCATGATCACCAAAAGGTGAATTATAAACTATGCATGCCAATGACCAAGGGTGGTCCCCTTTTATCAAAAACACATGCAAATTGCCTAGTCCACAAAGGTGGCAGCATCCAAAATTTCAAACAAACCAAGGTGGTCCCCACATGGGGTGTTTTTAAACCAAAATTTGTGAAGTGTCACTCATGTGACCATCCAAAAAAGTGGAGGAAATCAGAGCATGTATACATTGGAGGTGGTCCCCACTTCAATTTTATTGTGCAAATATTGCTAAAGGTTGCATCCTTTTGCCTACACACAGGAGATGATATTTTGCATGCCTTCACAATAGGACAGAATAGAGAAGATGACAAATTTGCATGTGCAAAGAAAGAAGACTTGCCTAGCAAGCAATTTGTAATTTTAGCAAACTATTCACCTTTCTTTCTTAAAAATAGAATAGTCAACTTCAGTTTGACTATACTATATCTAAGGCTGATAATGCCTATTTTTATCACATACTTTAGTTTGTATTATTTTATTCCTTTATTTATTATTAAATAAAGGGTAAAATTAGGATACATGGGAGTATACAACTTTTAGGCTATTTTTAGGAAGGGGGTGAACTTTTGCTATATATTGTGTGCTCTTGCAAAGCACAAAAGGGGGAAATTTTTCAGAGATTTTTCCCAGAGAACTTTTGATATGAGTACTGAAGCAATTTTTGCTAGTTTTTCCCTCTGAGTGTGAATTATTCTTTCCTTTCCAAGTTATTCTGCAGTCTTGTGTATGTCAATATTAATCTTGTGAATCAATATTCCCTGATTAATCACTTTACCCTACTGCAAATTTACCATTTCTGCTAAATCTTATTGTGCATATTAGCTTACTAGTGTTGTTGTGATTCTCCCTCAGCACAAATTAAGTGTTTTGCCCTTATTTCTACAGAAAAGTATTAATTGGTTCATGCACCTAAAGAATTCTTCACAAATCAGTTGTGTATGTCACTCAGTCAAGTTCTCATCTCAAATTTGGTGTATCACCTTAGTATTATTTAAATTTATAGTCATCTTTTTCCCTTAAACTCCCAAAAAATAGTTTAGTGAACACCAATAAGGAACCGACCTTTTAACCCCGGAGGTTCACCTCAAAATAGGTATACCCACAGACCTGAGGTGTCCCCATTGTATCTACGAGAGAGAGAGAGAGAGATATTGTGCAGACTTAGAAAACCTACTGCCATCTCTCTGTTGGGTGCACTTTCGAGAGATAACAGTTTTTGGCATGCCCGGTGGGACCACGAATCAGATCTACATGCAAATCCCAGATTCTAGAGCAGATCAAAAGTAGATTTACAGTAAATAAATAAAAGTTACTTTTGGGAGCAGAGCTATAGCAAATTAATTCTAAAGATTCTATGATCTTTTGGCAACTCCGTAAAGCTGATTTCAGACTAGTATTATAGCATGTTCCATGCCTAAAGTGACTACAAGATCATCGGTAAGAGGAATTCCTCTTGAGTTTGTTTCTTTACCTTTGAATTCTGCTAGAAGGAGAAGGGTTGGTAATACTTTGCCTTATAACAGACCTGGTTTTGAAAACCCTCCTGATATTCCTTCACCACGTATAAATTTTTCAATCAATATCCCAGTTTTTCAAATGGCTATTCAACCACCCAGAAATTTTGTGGCCTTCACTAATGGCAGCCCATTAGTAATTCCAGTGTACCATGATATTCCCAACGCTTGCTTTGAAAATTTTCCATCATTTACTGGTGAAAATCAAGTTACACCTACTTGAACATATTAAAGATGTTGCAGCCATATGTGTAGTCCACAATATTACTCATGAAGACGTAGCTTTAAGACTTTTAGCTACATCTTTTAAAGGACAAGCCTTGCAATGGTACAAAAATTTAGAAATTGGAAGCATAAGAACTTGGGATGAATTAGGAGAGAAATTGCTGGAACAGTTCCAAGACAATTCAGATCATTTGTCCCTGATAGAACAACTATCTACTATCAAGAGAGCCCCTCATGAATATTTGTCTAGTTTCAACATTCATTTTGCTAGAACTTGGGAAAGAATCCCAACAAGTGTTAAGCCTCAAGTGATCACGCTTTCCTTTATTATCTAAGAGCTTTGAATAGTGATATTTCAACCATGATCCAATCCATGGGAGCTTTTACTCTTCCAGAGGCCTATGACATTGCTATAAAATTGAAAACAACCTTATATAGGCTGGAAAGTTAGCACCAGGCCTACAATGCCATTTTTGTAGATTTAGCTCCTATCCCACAACCTATTACAATCGTAGAGCCTACTGTTGTAGCCCCATCCCCAGATATGTTTAAAGCCTTGCAAACCATGGGAAATAAGCTGACATCAATTGAAAATAGGCTTACATTGCCTAATAGACCATATCAAGCTCCTTATCAGCAAAACCAACAGAATAGGTAGCCTTACCAACAGAATCAAAATTATAGGCAGCCTTATCAACAAAGGCAGTTTGATTCTAATGTTCCTAGTGCATCTAACACTTTGGTTCCAGTTAATATGGCTACAAAGAGTGGTGCCAACCTTGTAATCAGCCTCATCAAGTAAATTGTCCAAATGCTTTCCTGAACCTGAATCTTGTTGCACAACCTCAATCTGAAGCATTATTCATGCCTCAAATGGAGGGTGGGCAGTAAGAAAGTCATGTTCAAAAAACACCTGAACAAATTTGGTCATCTTTAACGAGGAGGATTTCATTGTTGTCACCACTAGAGCTCAAGAGAAAGCTACAGAGAATAAAAACAACAAAATGCACTGTGTTGCCCACTTTATCACGATATATCAACATCTGCAACCCTCAAAACCAGCCAACAGTCATGTTGTCCCTCATAAAACAACAAGTGTTGCAGCTGGTAAAGAGCAACAAAAATAACTTCAGCCTGATCCAAGAAGATTGTTTATCCCTCAGATATCCAAGGTTGTTGAAGCAGAATCAATTTTTGCTAAGGCTTATGCTAAAATGGTTGAATCTATCTCTAAGATGGTTGCTTCTTTTAATATTGTTGATGTGATGAAGAAGCACAATGTTAACATCTCAATGTGGGATGCCTTAAGCATTCCAGGACAACAGATTTACTCTCTCATGAACTAGCTAAACTATAGATTTCTTCAAAAACAATAGTAAAGGAAGTTCAAAATACAGATATGGTCCTTGGAACACTTGATCAAGATCACGTAAAGGATGTTAGATGGATGGTTCAAAAGGTTTTGAATGCTCATGACATAAAGAAGCCACCACCTTTTTATCTATCCCTGATTATTGGAGAAAATTTAGTTCATAACTGCATGGTGGATAGTGGTGCCAGTAGCACAGTTATGCCAAAGTCAATTGCTGAAAAATTAGGCCTGCAGTATGAGCCAACAGAAAAAAGTGTTCTACAGCTTGATGGGACTACAACCAATACAATTGGTATAATCAGAAATTTGGAGGTAACGTTACATGCTTGCCCAAATGTTTCCATTTTGCAAGATGTTACTGTTGTGGATTTACCTCCATATTTTGCTTTGTGCCTATCTAGAGACTTTACGGAAAAAATAGGAGGTTACCTCTCTTCTGATTGGTCTTTCTTATTTTTCACTACACATTATGGCACTAAAGTTACCATCAATTCAGAGCCATTGGCTAGATTTCATATTGAGCCTCATTCACCAAATGCATGTGGCAAATTATTCCACTCTAGATCAATCTGATTTTGATGATGTAGCTCAGATTACAGTGCTAGAGGGTGTGTCTAACATGTTTATGGATGAGAAAATAGTTGAAGAACATGCTCATGATCCTTTTAAAGAGGTTGAAGAACATCTTTTTGGTGTATATTGCATGCATGAAGAAAATGCAACAATTCCCTTGTTGTCCAAAACAAAAAATTCAACAGAAGGGATTTGGAAGCTTCATTTTGATGGAGCTAAGAATAAGAAGGGAGCAGGGAGCAAGGTTTGATGCTCACTTCCCCAACAAATGAAAGGTATTTTACAGCTTTGAGTCTTCAATTTTCATGCACTTGTAATGTAGCTGAGTACGAAGCATTAATTCATGGCTTACTTTGGGCCAGAAAAAGAGGAATCAACACATTACAAGTCTTTGGTGATTCTGAGTTAGTAATCAATCAAGTGAAAAACTTCAATGTATGTAAGAATCCATTAATGAAGTCTTACAGGCATAGAGTTTCAGACTTAATGGAAGATTTTGATGCCATTAATATTCAGTCTATTCCTAGAGCTGAAAATAAACATGTTGATAGACTTGCAGCAGTTGGTGCTAGTTTCAAAGTGCTGGAACAAATAGAAAACAACAAAGTTCAGCCTCATGTTAAGTTAATTTTCAGGCCTTCTATACCTGATAATGAATCTAATTGGCAGGTTTTTGAAAGTGATAATCAAATCTGTAGGTTTTTACAGCAAGAAGCTGAATTTTCTACGTAAAATCAGATAAATTACAACATCTATATGGTGACCAGATTGTTCAGTTAAAGACAAACAAGTTGCCTCGAGGACTTGTCACATTGGAAGACATCTTTAGCACTGATGACCAGTTAAGAAAGGACAAAGCTAAGATGTCTACTCATGCTGATAATTATGAAGAGGTTTCAGTTGATGAAGGAAAGAACTTATTTCTTGGAAAGGTATGTTCCTTATCCGAAAAATAGTCTTTTATTAAGCTTTGCACAAAATTTAAAGATGTTTTCACTTGGAGATACCAAGACTTGAAAGGGTTTGACCCCATTCTAGCACAACATACCATTGAATTACAGCCAAATTCTAAACCAGTTAGGTAGAAACAAAGGCCTATAAATCCCAGAATAGAACCTCTTATGAGGAAAGAATTATCAAAATTGATTGAATCAAGAATTATTTTCCCGGTTAAGCATTCAAGTTGGGTAGAAAATCTTGTTCCAGTTAGGAAAAAGAATGGAGAAATCAGATTATGTGTGGATTTTAGAGATCTTAACAAAGCATCATTAAAAGATCATTATCCACTACCGAACATGGATCAGATTTTGAGAACAGTTTCAGGATCAGATAGACTATCCCTTCTAGATGGTTACAATGGATATAATCAGATTTTAGTCCGAGGAAGATAGATATAAAACAACTTTTACCACCAAGTGGGGTACTTACACTTATAAAAGAATGCCTTTTGGTCTTTCAAATGTCGGTGCAACATTTTCAACGTGCAATGGACATGGCTTTTCATAGCCTACTAAATAAATGCATACTTGTTTATTTAGATGATGTCACTATATTCTCAAAAGATTCTGATGAACATCTAATGCATTTGAGATAGACTTTTTAGATCTGCAGGCAGTTTGGAATATCCTTGAATCCCAAAAAGTCTATCTTTTCAGTACATGAAGGTAAGCTACTTGGCCATATTGTTTCTAAACAGGGTTTAGCAATTGATCCTTTCAGAATTGAAGCCATATCACAACTATCATTTCCTCATCACAAGAAGGCATTACAGAGCTTTCTGGGAAAAATCAACTTTGTTAGAAGATTTGTTCCAGATTTTGCAGCATTGGTTAAGCCATTGACATGCCATGCTAAAGAAAGAGAAAACATTCTCTTGGACCAGCGAAGGGAGAGAAGGTTTTGAGGCTATTAAAATAGCTATTTCTCAGGCTCCTACTCTTGCAAATCTAAATTTTGACAAATATTTTACAATGTATGCACTTGCAGGAGCTGAAACAATCTCAACTATTCTAACTCAGGTCAATGATGAGAATATCAATAGCCAATTGCTTTCTTTGGACAGAGCTTGCATGATTATGAAACAAGGTACACATTCCTTGAAAAACAAGTACTTTCAATAGTCAGAGGACTAAATAATTTTAAGTACATGCTTTCAAACAATAGAATTCATGTTCTTGTTTCTCATCCAAGTGTGAAAGCTTTCTTGTTAAACAAAGAGTTGAATGAGAAAAGAGCAGGTTGGATAACAAAGGTTATGGAATATGATGTTGATATCCGAGTTGCCAAGATAGTTCGAGGTAAAGGTTTATGTGAGCATTTAATTGCTGATATGGAGAAACAATAGGCTGCAGAACCCAAAGATTCAGAACAACATGCTGAAACCACGTATCAACAATCAAATATTATGTTGCAACCAGAAAATCAGCAACCTAAACTTCTCAAGAAATTCAGGAATCAAGATGGATGACTGATTTGGTTAACTATCTACAACATGACACCTATCCGGAAGGTATGGATAAGAATAAATGAAGATATTTCAGGTTACAAGCTATTCCTTATCTTTTCATTGATGGTGTATTATTTAAAAGAGATATAAATGGAATCTTGCTTGCGATGTGTCGATTATGACAAGATTCAAAAGATATTATCAAAATTCCATGAAGGACCTACAGGAGGTCACTTCTCAGCACGTACTACACTTTTGAGATCATGAAAGTAGGTTACTATTGGCCTAGCATATTTAAGGACTATTTTGAATGGATCAAAAAGTGCAAGAAATGTGCTTTCTTTGTCGGAAAAGAATGTTTAGCTTCACTGCCTTTGCAGCCTATTTCAGTTGATCAACCCTTTATGCAGTGGGGTCTTGACTTTATTGGAATGATTAACCCACCTTCTTCACAAGGACATAAATGGATCTTAACTACTACATATTACTTTACATGATGGACTAAAGCAATAGCCTTGAAGGATGCTAATGAAGCTTCAATACTAGCCTTCTATGAAGGTATAGTCTACAGATTTGGTGTTCCAGCAACTATCATATCAGATAATGCTCTAGCATTTCTCGGTGCTAAAGTAACAGATTGGGTTGTTAGCCATGGAATCTACTTGAGCTCTTCATCTAATTATTACCCACAAGGTAATGGCTTAGCTGAAAGCACTAATAAAAATTTGTTAAGAATCATCAGAAGAACACTCAAGGATAATCAATGAGCTTGGCATCTAATGTTGAATTCAACACTTTGGGCTGATAGGGTGACCCCTAAAATATCAGTTGGCAACTCACCATACAAGCTTGTGTATGGGAAAGAAGTGAGGATGCCAATTTTAGTTGAATTACCTACATTAGATTTGCTGCATCAAATGGAGTTACTTGAAAGTGAACCATTGCAGGTCCGTTATGCAGAATTGATGGAATTACAAGAGCTAAGAGATCAAGCTCATTTGAACATGGAGAAAAATCAGAAATAGATGAAGAAGACTTTTGACAAGAAATCCAAATTTAGAATCTTCAATGAAGGAGATATTGTGTTGAAATGGGATGCTTGATCATGCTAAGCTAGGAAGACACTCAAAGTTTGATACACTCTAGAGTGGTCCTTACATGATTTCAGCTTGCAAGGAACACAATGCTTTTCATTTTTTTCAAGCTTGAATGGAGAGGAACTTCCCATTCCTGTGAATGGTATGTTTCTCAAACACTATTATTGAAAATCTTACAGTGATTGTTAGAGTAGGATTTCCCATTCAATAAGTGCAGTTTCTGCACATTGCATCATTCTTTATTTTCAATAAGTGCATTCATGCACATGGTCTGGTTTTCCAGATCTTTTCCCAGCTTTAGTTGTTTTGAAAGGGTTGGACCTTTCGGAAAAGGGCAGATTTTGGTCACATATTTGGACTCCATACCCAATGGACAAGAGTAAGGCACTAGTCTACAAGCTAGCGCAGTAGCTTTCCCACAGGATCACAGAAATGTTGACAATTTTTGCACTTGTGCAAAAATGGGCAACTCAAAACTTTGTTACGATGGATAGCCTTGGTGAAGTATACCTAAGCTAAGGGAATTTACATCAGATTATTTTGTTACTACTGATTTGTGAAAGAGATTAAGTGAAATCTGCAGCTATGTGTGTGTTATTACAAAATGTAACAGATCACATAGTCTGCAATTTCATGAATATCCTCAGCAAAAGAACACAAGCCCCAAAGGACAACTGTGTTATCTTGATGAAGACACCGGATTGCAGAGTATGTGAGGTGTATAGTTTTGGAACAATAGACATAGTGGCAGTTTTCAAGTAATCAGATTCACGGTTATTATCTTGGTGCCTATCAGATTTATTGTCTGTGTTCATTAGAGTTGTTTGTGATTAATGAGATTGCATCCATCTACACTATCATAAATGATTACAACTGACTCCTTTCCTACTACTTACGTCAAGAAAATACTGACAAACAAATGGTGACAATAATGTCTAAATGTAAGTAGCAGGAAGGAGTCAAGTTGAAAGGCATAGGCTAAGACAGTTAAACAACATACAAGGAGGCACATTTCATTCAATGGTTATCCAGTGGAAGTTACAGGTATTCATTTTAAGATTATCCCTTATGTTAATTCATTTTATTGAGATATTGAGTTGCCTACATCATTGTACAATCAAAGGAAAACTGAATGCAGAAAGAGATAATCAACTCATTATTTCAATTTAATGCTTTATTCATAAGAGATCATAAGTTTTCCCACACAAGCCGTGGGATATGACTAAGTAACTCATCATATACATGGAAATGAGAATACTGCATGTGCTAAAGAACAAGAGTAGAGGAGTAAAAAGGAACCCATCATTGCCTTTCTGTCTTCTATCCCCGCTCCTCATCATCTCCATCTCCATCTCAACTCTTCCATCTTCCGCTTCCATCTCCATCTTCTTTCACCTGCAAGACAAGAGCAGTATCTGATCAAATTTTGAGCTCAGGGTACAATGTTATTCCAATACTCATGTTCTAAAGCAAATACATATTCTAAGTTCAATGTATCTAATGGTACTTGAAGGAAAGAAATACAGAAATGCATGACACAGGATGAGAAAGAGATATAGATAGGTTGGCAGAAAAGGAAAAAGTAGAGTACATAAAGTGAAATGAATGGTAAGAGAAAATCAAAGAAGCTAAGGATTGGGTTAGAAAAGGCAGAATCTGAGTAGTTGTAAAAGAAAAGGATGTGGAAAATAGCACATGAAAGAAGTTGGAAAACAACTTGCAGAAGAAGGAAAGAAGAAGAAATAAACCACATGGATACAAGAGAGGCCAAAAATCCTATTTATTTCTAACTTATTTCTGAATTTTGCAGGAACAGGTTGCAACATTGAATGAAATCAGTTTATCTAGTTAAGAAGGAAAGCAGTGAATGAGGATAAAATATCATTTTAGATGATTTACATAAAGCATCAAAGCATCAAAATAGGTCAAGAAAGAGATATTTTTGCAAATCAGATTGGAAATCTGGAAAAGGAGAGAGAAAAACAAGATTTTTTGGAAAAAAAAAATTTTTTGCCAGAGTCTCCCCTTGTAAAATTGACTTTTGATTTAAAACAGAATTGAAATACATGTTTTTAAAGCTACTACATGCTTTCTAAACTATCTGAGCTTCAAAGGAATAAAAACAGTCAAGAAAAGTACATGTTTCATCACTTCTAAGTTGATATCATGATCAAATGAAACATACAGTATTCCATATTTTCATCATGCTACAGCTATCAAAAGTTCTTTTTAATTTCCAAATTCAAGTGTGAATCAAAGGGCAACTACTTCACAATTTTCAGAAGTTGCAATGAATCAAGTAAAGCTAGCATGGACAACTCATTCAAGTAATCAGACAAGCAAGAGAGATGTTTATATCTTTTTAGAATGGTTAAATCATAAGAATCTGGAGAGAGAAGGATTCTGGAAAAAAATTTTGCCAGAGTTTCCCCTTGCAAAATGGACTTTTCCAGAAAAATAGAAATGATATTTTAATGCAAAATTTGAAATACAATTGCTACCATGACTTCTGAAAAGGAAAAGTCATTACAAAAAAGGAAAATAAGTATTTTCTTCATTTTCCAGAAAAGGAGCATCTATTTCATTATACATAATGGAATGCTATCATGTTTGCAACAAAGAAATAGTATACAATTTCCAGAAAAGTCATTATTCCAAGTGAACTATCAAAGCTATAGAATATACAAGATGGTATTCATCTTCCAACTGAAGAAATAAACTACAAAGCTCAGCAAGTATTCAATCAAAGCATGCTTTCCAGAACAGAGTTCAACAAGTCAAGCATGCATCTACAGTGAGAAATTACTCAAAAAAAAGCATTTTTTCCTCTACAGAATGAAGGAACAAGTCATAAATTACAAATATGGATCTACAGAAAGGATGGAGTGGATTCCCAAAACCAAATTTGACAAGTACCAAACAAACTTCTACATTAAAATTCGCAATAAAATGGTTATATCTACAAAAGGCAGTCCAAGTCCTTTACACTTCTTTTACACTTGGAAATAATCAAGGGTTACAATTTTCTCAATGCATGAAGAGACAGAATACAAAAATTATGCATCTACAGAATGAAGGAGTAAATGACAAACTACCAGGTATGTATCTATCAAAAGAAGAATGGACAGAGTTCGAGTATCAAATGAGAAACAAAAAAATAGTTAACACTTCCAAATAATGAGCCATATCATATAAATATCAAACTCATGCACAGAAAGGAGCCTTAACAAATCAGAGTTTGAAAGTTCACTACAGAAGTAGGAGAGAGACTTCACATGCAAAGTATTTGCGAAGATTATGACTAGTATTTCCATGTTTCAGAGTTGCAAAGCTAAAACTCGAGCTCGAAAGGAAAATAGAAAATAGTGTTGGAACTCACCATGCCCGAGGATGAAGACAAAACAAACAAGCAAAACGATGGCGGCACTTCCCTCTGCTAACTCGTATTTGAGCTCATTAAGCAATATCAAAATCTCAAAAAACTAGATAAAAACCAAAAGCAAGGCAAGATTCAATGGTCCACAAAGGATAAACAACAAGTAAATAGATTAAATGATCTTTAGATCATACTCAGAAGAGAAAATCCAAGCTACAAGTCGAGCTACAGAAAATGAAATACAAAAGAATACCTTTGAGCTCCTCAAAAATGCACACCCAGTCATAATCGAATGGCGTCAAAGGTCTCCAAAATGAAAATACAGGCTCAAATACCTCCAATCTCCATGCTTTCATCAAAAATGCAGAGTGAGGAAAAATTTTCCAGGGGCTTCACCACAAAATGAAAAACCAAATGAAATGACCAAGTGCAAAGCCCAAGTGTATAAACCTTCCATCAAACTAGGGTTTCAAAACCCTAACCCATGGTTAAGGATCAACCGATCACCAAATGCCAAGTGGAAGATCGAACGGTGATCGGTCCACACAGGTTCCAAAGTGATAAGCCCCAATTAAATGCCACCGACCATAATTAATGATGGGTTCAAACCCTAACTCATGGTTATGGAGAATCAATGGCATCATGTGCATGCCAAGACAAAGATCAAAGGCCCCAAACACTTCACAAAATCCAAGCCAAACCACCCAAGGTTAAGTTACCACAGGCTAAGGTTCAGAAGGGTGAGTCATCATGGAGGGGGCCAGCCCACGTGGACCCTCAATTAATCATTATAGGGGACTTTTTCAAAAGTCTAAAACTATAATACCAATGCAAAAAATCAAAACACATTATGTGCCATGATCACTGAAAAGGTGAATTATAAACTATGCATGCCAATGACCAAGGGTGGTCCCCTTTTAAAAAAACACATGCAAATTGCCTAAGTCCACAA
The DNA here is from genome assembly GCA_018340775.1 of Taxus wallichiana var. yunnanensis. Lineage (NCBI taxonomy): Eukaryota > Viridiplantae > Streptophyta > Pinopsida > Cupressales > Taxaceae > Taxus > Taxus wallichiana. Next base: position 671,509,043 of record CM031234.1, read on the forward strand.
AGGTGGCAACATCAAAAATTTCAAACAAACCAAGGTGGTCCCCACATGGGGTGTTTTAAACCAAAATTTGTAAAGTGTCACTCATGTGACCATCCAGAAAAGTGGAGGAAATCAGAGCATGTATACATTGGAGGTGGTCCCCACTTCAATTTTATTGTGCAAATATTGCTAAAGGTTGCATCCTTTTCCTACACACAGAGAGATGATATTTTGCATGCCTTCACAACAGACAAAATAGAGAAGATGATGAATTTGCATGTGCAAAGAAAGAAGACTTGCCTAGCAAGCAATTTGTAATTTTAGCAAACTATTCACCTTTCTTTCTTAAAAATAGAATAGTCAACTTCAGTTTGACTATATTGTATCTAAGGCTGATAATGCCTATTTTTATCACATACTTTAGTTTGTATTATTTTATTCCTTTATTTATTATTAAATAAAGGGTAAAATTAGGATACATGGGTGAGTACAACTTTTAGGCTATTTTTAGGAAGGGGGTGAACTTTTGCTATATATTGTGTGCTCTTGCAAAGCACAAAAGGGGGGAATTTTTCGAGATTTTTCCCAGAACTTTTGATATGAGTACTGAAGCAATTTCTGCCAGTTTTTCCCTCTGAGTGTGAATTATTCTTGCCTTTCCAAGTTATTCTGCAGTCTTGTGTATGTCAATATTAATCTTGTGAATCAATATTCCCTGATTAATCACTTTACCCTGCTACAAATTTACCATTTCCTGCTAAATCTTATTGTGCATATTAGCTTACTAGTGCTGTTGTGATTCTCCTCAAAGCACAAATTAAGTGTTTTTCCCTTATTTCTTGTAGAAAGTATTAATTGGTTCGTGCACCTAAAGAATTCTTCACAAATCAGTTGTGTATGTCACTCAGTCAAGTTCTCATCTCAAATTTGGTGTATCACCTTAGTATTATTTAAATTTATAGTCATCTTTTTCCTTAAACTCCCGTAAAATAGTTTAGTGAACACAATTTCTTTCTTTGGACAAAGTTTTCATGATTACGAAACAAGGTACACATTTATTTTTAAAAAGTACTCTCAGTAGTCAAAGGACTAAATAATTTTAAGTAAATGCTTTCACATAACAAAATTCATGTTCTTGTTTCTCATCCAAGTGTAAAATATTTCTTGTTAAATAAAGAATTGAATGAGAAAAGTGCATATTGGATAACGAAAGTCGTGAATACGATGTTGATATTCATGTTGCGAAGATAGTTCAAGGTAAAGGTTTGTGTGAGCATATAATTGTTGATATCGGAAAACAACAGGATGCAAAATCAAATGAGCTAAAATAGTATGTTAAAGTTAAGTATCAATAATCATATGTCATGGTCCACCCAGAAAATCAGCAACTTGAGCTTGTTCAAGAAGTTCAAGAATCAAGATGGATGATTGATTTAGATAACTATCTATAGCATGGTACCTATCCGGAAGGTATGGACAAGAATAAATGAAGGTATTTCAGGTTACAAGAGATACCTTATGCTTTTATTGATGACATGTTATTCAAAATGATATAAACATAATCTTGTGGTGATGTGTTGATTATGAGAGAATTTAGTAATTATTATCCGAATTCCATGAAGGACTGTAGGAGGTTAGTTTTTAGCATGTACCATAGCATGAAAAATTATGATAGATAGTTATTATTGGCCCCACATCTTCAAATACTATTTTGAATGGATCAGAAAGTGTAATAAATGTGCTTTCTTTGTTTGGAAAAGAACATTTAGCTTCACTGCCCTTGCAGCCTATTTAAGTTAATTAGCCTTTTATATAGTGGGGTCTTGACTATATTGGCATGATAAACCTACCTTCGTCACAAAGACACAAGTGGATTTTTACTGATATAGATTACTTTACATGTTGGACAGAAGTAATAGCCTTAAAATATGCTAATGAAACTTTGATACTATCCTTTTATGAAGGTATAGTTTGCAGATTTGGTGTTCCAATAACTATCATTTCAGATAATGCTTTAGAATTTCTTGGTGCAAAGGAAATAGATTGGGATTTAAACCATGGAATTTAATTAATTTACTCATCTAATTATTACCCACAAGGTAAAGGGTTAGTTGAAAGTACTAATAATAATATTTGAAGGATCATAAGAAGAATACTCAAAGATAACCAAAGAGCTTGTCATCTAATGTTGAATTCAACACTTTGGGATAACAGAGTGACTCCTAAATTATCAGTTGGAAATTCACCATATAGACTTGTTTATAGAAGAGAAGCAAGAATGCCTATTTTAATTGAGTTACCTGCACTATATTTTCTACACCAAATGGAGTTATTTGAGAATGAACCATTGCACGTTCGTTGTGCAGCAGAATTAATGGAGTTACAAGAGCTAAGAGATCAAGCTCATGTGAACATAGAAAAAAATTAGAAATAGATGAAGAATACTTTTGATAAGAAGGCTAAGTTCATAATCTTCAATGAAGGAGATATTGTGTTGAAGTGGGATGTTGATCGTGTAAAGCTAAGAAGACACACAAAGTTTGATACAATCTAGAGTGGTCCTTACATGATTTCAGCTTGCAAAGAACACAATGCATTTCATCTCTCAAGGTTGAATGGAGAGGAACTTTCCATTCCTGTGAATGGTATGTTTCTCAAAATCATTATTGAAAATCCTACAATGTCTGTTTAGAGTAGGATTTCCCTTCAATAAGTGCAGTTCCTACACATTGCAATGTTTTTCAATTCAATAAATTACATTTGTGCGTGTGATCTAGTTTACCAGATCCTTTCCAGTTTTATTTTGTTTTGGAAGGGTTGGACCTTTAGAAAGGTAATTTTTAGTTACATGACTTAGACTTCATGCCCAATAGAAAAGAGCAAGGAACTAGTTTACAAGCTAGCAGGTAGCTTTCCCCATAGGATTGTAAGAAATGCTTGACAATTTTTATAGTTGTGCAAAAATGGGAAACTCAAAAATTCATTACGATGGATGTCATTGGTGAAGTGAACCTAAGATAAGGGAGTTTCTTTCATCTCAGTGTTGTTTATGTTGACTTAATTAATGATTACATTAAATCTACAGCGATGTGTGTTGTTACAAAATGTAACAACACACAAAGAACACAAAGGCCTGAAGGACATATGTGTTATCTTGATGAAGACATCAAATTACAGAATAGATGAAGTGTTAATTTTTAGAACAATAGTCATAATTATAGATTACAGTAGTTAGATTTCATTGCTAAATGATTACATGTATCTTTAAGGTTCTTTCCTTCATGATTAAGACATTCAATTATATTATTGAGTTGTTTAATTCATCATACAATCCATATAGAAAGATGAAATGTAGAAAGAAATACACAAATTAATTTCAGAATTCAATGTTTTATTCATAAGGAATTTCAAATGTTCCCACACAAGCCGTGGGATGTAACTGAAAAGTAAAATACAACTACTGAAGTAAGAGGTACATATGCATGAAAGAGAAAATAGAGGAGTATGAATGAACCCATCATTTCCTTGAGTTTTTTGGTGCTTAATTGTAATATCATCCCTTTTTCATTTAAAATTTCTAGCTCGCTGGTTAGAATTTTTCTGTCTCCCTATATGGATGCGTGAAAAATTTCTCCCTCATTTAGTTTCCATTTTAAGTCCTTTCCTTGGGTCATGGATCACATTGAGTCTTGGTATTATTTACAATCTTCTCTCCATGGGGAATTTTTTTTTGTTGGGCATCTTCCATGATTGTGTCTCCTCTGTAAATCCTATCCCAACATCCATGGATACATGGTATTTTCTGATTGGATGTGGCGTGGTGGGTCTATTTGATATTTTTATGCATTATGGTGAAGGGCTTGAAAGTATAAGGTAAATGCCTAAGACCCACAAAAGGAAACATGGAGGGCTTGCACTTATTTGAGGATTCTCCTCTCATTTTGACCTTTGGAGTTACGCTAACAATACACATGGAGGTTTCACCGACTCGCCCACACTCGAATTTTGAATGATCGGTGCATATTTGTTAGAGAATAGACATGTGGAGAGCCTACACTCATTTGAGGAGCTGCCTCTAGGTCTTACCTTTGGAGTTGCGCCAAGGAGTCATGTGGAGGCTTCTGCTAGCTCCTATTTATAATAAGACTTCTCAACAAATGAGGAAAATCTCTTAGGCACGGGACATGTGGAGGGCTTGTGCTTATTTAGGGACCTATCCCTAAATTTAAGCTGTTGAAAGATTTCCGAAGAGACACGTGGAGGTTTCCGCTAGATCTTCCCATACTTAGACTTTTTAAGCATTCGATTCAATTTTATCGGACCCTAGGCACATGGCACCTTCCACTAGTTCTTAAACTTTTTCAATGACCAGTACAACTTTTGTAGGCGAGACACGTGGAGATCCCACGCTTGTTTGGGATCTCCACTTTTGGGCACCATATCAAAAGTGCACCAAAGAGACACGTCGAGGCTTCTGCTAGCTCCTCTTTATACTGAGTCTTTTTCAATGGCCAAGGAAACTTACTTGGGCCCAAGGCACATGTATAAAATGCACTCATTTGAGGTCCCACCTCTAGACTCTATCTTTGAAGTTGAACCAAATAGACACATTAAAGGTTCCATTGGACCCTCCCATGCTCGGAATTTTTAGCTACTGCTACAACTCTCTCGGGTTTTGAACACATGGAGGGCCTGCACTCATTTGGGAACTTGCCTCTGGACCTCACCTTTTTAGTTGCTCCAATGAGACATGTGGAGGCTTCCACTGGCTCCTGTTTACACTTGGCCGACTCGGACACGCAATGAAAATATGTGGTATAATCCATGTGAGGACACTCATTTCTGAGAGGCATGGATGTAGGTATATATTCCTCAAGTTGTATTCTCAAAATTGAAAAGGATTTCTTATCATATCAAGCCATATGGAGCCACTTGAATTATTATAAAGGGATTTCTTGCACAACAAAATTAAAGAATGATTAAAAAGACTATAAAAATTTATGACATGGCATCTCGGTCATAGTTCAGGAACTGAAAAATATGATGAGTTCATGATTTCTCCACCTAGCAACAAAATGTAAGATATTTTCAAGGGAATAAACAATATTAAATTGTATGTTGTAAAGATAAATATTCTCTTGAAGATTTAGACTTTTGGGGAGAAAATTTGGGATGAGTGGGCAAGTGAAATTGTATAAATGCAATGAGAATACTCTTGCATGGAGAGGTTAATTTTTTTGAGAAAGTTTGGGAAAAACAATTTTCCCAAGAAACCGTCTCGAGAAACCTATTTATTTCCCTATGTTTGTAGATTGATTAATGTCAAGATTTTTGCAAGTGTATAGTCATTAACAAGCTCTAACATTGTTGAAGAAAATCTCCTCTGTGATGAATCTAGTGAACCTTGAATGAATTTGTGTTGATCATGAGCATAATTGTGGTTGATTTTATTTCGAATGTTTTTAAATAGTCTTTCATGTTCCTGTTGCAATCTTATGTTAAAATACCTCTGAATCAAACAATATCTTATCCACGTGGTAGTATTGTGGCATTTGTAATTTCATTGTGATGAGATCTTTCATCTTATAATGAAATAAATAATTTAAAATCAATGTGTTCACAAAGATTTGTTTGTTAGCCTATGAGTGTATCTTAGGCATGACTAATAAGGGATTTCCAACATTTAATTGAGTGTTTAACATGATCCTTTGTGTTGAATTCTTGAAGAGTGTATGAAATCATGCATCTTTGGGCCTCCATTGATACACACCTTATAGTTGAAGGAATATTTTGGCTATTTTGAAGCATTTTGTCTGTGAGTGTTCCAATATTTGTAAACACTCTTACATATCTGGTATAATCAACTTTATCTTACTTAACTTCCGACAAAAAACTTCTGAAATTCTAAATTCTACATGAACTACCCCTTTTTATAATTTTTATCCACAAATATTTAACAAATTTAATCGCCAAAATATGCGAGACATAACCAGTTTCAATTATTGTCTTTAATAACCTGAACCTTGTCCAACAAACATCCCCACTCTCTAGTGTGACAACTCGTGAGAGTTATATTGTGTTGTATTGATCGTATTTTCTCAAGGTTTTTCATGAAAATTATGAAAAGAAGGATCTCTTGATATCCTTCACCAACACGGGTTACATAATGGGTCCTCTCACCTGGTTGAAGGCACAATGTAAAATAGTGAGGGTAGATCAAACCCTTCGTAAGATGATATCCATTTCTCAAACACCCGAGTGAGAAAGAGTTGGTTGAACCCCTTCCTAGCTACTGAATGACTTACGTCATGATTTGTCTATCTCTAAGAATCTTGTCCATATCGTGAAGTTGCACAACCACCGTAGGAGACTCAATTTGGATACTAACGCTTTCTTTTGTTTCGTGATGTTGCTCAGCCCTGCAGCTTGATGTATCTTCAGCTCTAGCTTTGTTCCCTCTTCATCTCACTGCTTAAGGCACTATACTTGAAAATAGAAAAGAGAAAACTGTTAGTTTATGAGCTCAGGGTACAATCCATATTCCTATACTATCTAAATTGCAAGTGCGATGAATCTCTTAACAACAAGAGATATGTATTACATGAGGATCAAAGGAACAACTGATAAAATTAATTTTCTATAACAACACACATGATTATATACTCATAAATAAGGACAGAGAGAGAGAGAGAGAAGAAAATAAAACTATGGAACATAAGAGAGGCCAAAAATCCTAAATATTTTCTAACTATTTTCTTAAGTGTGCAGTACAGTTACAGTGAAGAAGAAAATAAAATCATGCCTTATAGTCCTCACTATTAGATAAAGATTGTAGAGTTCAATGACTTCTATCCTATGGTACATCAAGATTGGAATAAATCACAAGTACATACTGGTATGAAGGAATAATGCAACTCAAAGTTTAGTAGCTATTCTAGAAATAGAAGAAGTTACAATGTAGATCAGAGGAGAGACTTGCATGCTTACTTCCACTCAAAGATAACAGTACATGTTTCAAATTTTCAAATAAGTGAAGCAGAAGAATCAAAATGTAGAGACTGAAGTTAAATGGAAATATAATATTACAACTAAAACAAAATGAGAAAGAATATGAGAAAAATTTGACAGGGCTTCACCATGTAAAATGAACATTTTACATTTTTCCATCATGTTTTTGTAAAACTAATACATGCTTTAAAAGTTGTATGTAAATCAAATAGTAATACAGAAAGCAAAAAAGCATGGCATGATCAAGATAACAGTTATCATATTTCAGCTTCCAACAACAAGCCATGATTCAATAGAAGAAGTGATACATTCTATAATTTGAATCAAGAAAGTACATTTATTACAGCTGGAACAAAATGAAAGAAGGAAATCTAAGAAAATTTTTACTAGCCTTCGCCATGTAAAATTGACCTTTTTATTTTCTAGCATGCATATTAAAGCTGTAATAAAGATCAAATACAATATTTAAGAAAAATATATGGGAACTACACTTTTAGTAATCAAGGTAAAGGACTTTAGAGAACTCATTATAGATTAAAAACTGAAGAAAAATGAAGTTTCAATGTAATCTTATAAGGTGCAACCATTCTAGAAATACATTTTTCAAATGAAGGAAGTATCAAGTGTACAGACTGCAACAATATAGCTTCAGAGATCAAATTAAATGCAAGTTTCAACATGGAACATCTCAATCAATAAAGATAGAAATCAAGCATGATGAACTCTAGCTCAAAGTGTTGGAGATCAAAGGTGTACACAAAATTTCAGAACAACTCAAGGTCCAGTAGCACAACAGTGAAGGAACCCACAATGAGTCAAAAGAAAACTGAGTATCAAGAAGGCCATTCCCAGAGGGACTTTTCAACTAAGAAAAGGAAAATGAAAGAATGGAAAGAGAGCCAGGCATCCCAAGAAGGACTTCAAGCACAAAAATCATACAGAGAAGAATGTAAAAGAATCCATCTCAAGAACTTGAAAATTCAGGAAAAATCAGAGCTTATAGAGACAAAAATTTAGAGTTTAGAGCTCAAAGAGATCATTATGATGTCTATAAAAGTTTTGATGGGACTTTGCCCTATATATTGACATTAAAAAATGAAAATGAAAAGTTATGGTTTAGGCTACTCAATTAACTTAACCACCTTTCACCCACTAGTGAAATTCAAAAATGTATATAAAAAATATAGACATCATATTACAGTCTGCAAGCTTGAGAACAACTCAAAATGAAAAGCATGACTTCAAATAATAACACAAGAAGAAAAAAATCTAGTAGAGATGGCATTTACAGTTTCTGAACATAGAAAAACTACAAATTTGTAAATAGAAGTAACCATCAAGGAGTTATAGAACGTTTTGAAATGCTTATTCATAATGCAGAATCATAAGAATACATTCAAAACGCATCACACTAATACCCATAAAAATTTATCCCCTTCTATTTCTAGTTTCAAGAAAAATCTCCATCTTTGAGTGTTAAGGAAAAAATGAAAATATATTTCAAGTACCCATTAAAGACAGAACAATGATTTATTATTTTTAGCTATTACAGATCTACTAATGGTTTTACACATAAATTCGAAATGGAACAAAACTTACCAGGTTTGAATTAAAACTTCAAACCCTCAAAACATAGAGTAAACGATGAGGATGCAAATATTTTTCGATCTCGAATAGCCTTTAGAGAAAAAAATTACAAAATCTTTAGCAACAGATGAAGATACGGTGAAGAATCTCGAGAAAATAAATTTAAAGGTTACATATAGAGGTATTACCCTTTACTAAAATGGTGGCCATTATATTCATAACTTCAAGTAGTGAAGCTTCATGTTCTCAACAATGGTAGCCAATAGATCAAAAAGAGAGTACGGACTAAAAGATCACAAAAATCAAAGAATTCAATCTCAAAACTCTAAAAACAATGCCGTAGGATCTGTGAAGACCTCACGAGCTCCGTAGATGTCAAGAGAACCATTTTTACAAAGAATCCGAGCTCAAAGATTAAAATGATGGTGAGAATCAACCAAATATTTCTCAAAAATATCAAAACAGATCAAGCTCATTCCCTAGATCTAAAGAAATAGAGAGCTAAAAAATAGAAGGATAAAAGTGCCAAGTTTCTGCACTCATAGAGGTCCACCATTTCAGAAAACCGTTACACAAATAGAGGAATCGAGCTCACAAAATGTCAACAATGGTATTGGAATTTTTCCAGGATTTTCCCATGAAATGAGAAACAAAAATTAAAAGTGAGTTAGGGTTGAGTTGTTTTATCAACCCAACTAAACCTCATACAATCTAACTCAACCAGAGTTAAGCATCGATGATCAACGTTCAACCATAGTACTAGAAATCAATGATCAAGGATCATTAAAAATCCAAAGCAACCCATAGGTAACATAATTCACCCAGATCTAGTGATTGATGTTCAGAGATCAAGTCGTGCAAGGATCAATGGCTGCGAAGGATTCACCAAGTTCAAAACATAACCACATCCACCTACCCCATTAAATGTGAAGGGTGAAACCCTAACTGTGGGTACTCAAAGATGAAAGGAACATAACCAACAAGTACAAAGATCGAAGGTCTTCATAAAGAAGGCTTAAGTCAACCTAACTTAACCATTCCACCAACAAATTTCCAAGGGGTGAGTCATCATGGAGAGGGGACCAACCCTACGATTAAAACAAAATTATCATTTCTTTGACCTTTTAAGGTCTATGATATATGTGTCCCAAATAATAAAAGGTGGCTGATTAAAGGCCGACAACAATGATCACCAAAAATTAAAGTCTAAACCTTAGTCCACTCAAAATACAAAAGCCGATAAGTATTATAATACAATGATGATCCCAAAAGAGGCCAATAACAAGCATATAGCATTGAACCCAAAGCATTGTCAAGTATCATAAGTGTATATTATGACTAGGTATTGTGGAACAAATCATAGGTAAGTGGTGGAGTATAACCAAAAATATTGACCATAACATTTACAAAAGATACCTCGTACTCAAAAGTGGTCAAATGCAAATGTGGTCCCCACTAGTAGGAAGGTTGGAGATGATTCACAATGTGTTATCCATGTGACCACAAGAAGACAAAATAAGTTTCAACATCAAAAACAAATGTTTTCCCCATCAAGATAGATGTTTGAGTGAATTATTTTTGCAAGTATTGCAAATAATGCAATCAATTTTGCTCACATACAAAGAGATAAATTTTGCATGTGCATCCAAGGAGGCAAGTGGATTAGAATTTTAGATGTCACATCAGGCACAAATATACAAATTTGCATTCACCAAAAATGAGTCTTTTTCATCAAGTAAGATTTATTATTACCAATTTATTCACCCTTGATTTTTATTAAAAAGAACAATCAACTGTAGTTTGACTGAGATGTAATCAAGGCTATTAATGCCTCTTTGTATTATCTTGCTCTATTTTATTCCTTCATTTATCAATTAATAAAGGGTAAAATAGGATGCATGGGTTAGTATAATTTTAGCCTATTTTTAGGAAGGGTGGGGTAATAATTTTTTTCTATATATTGTGTACCTTAGCAAAAGAACAAAGGAGGACTTTATTGGACACGGGAGTGATGAAGCATAATTTTCTAGTTTTACCTTCTAAAAGAGAAGTATATTTTGCCTTTCTAGTTATTTGTAGTCTTGTGTATGTTTATTAACCCTTGTGAAGGATGAATTCCCTAATCAATCATCTTAATCATCTTACCTATTGCAAATTCAATAATTTTTACATGATATTAATGTGACTGTGTAACTTAGTAGTATTTTTGTGATACTTTCCCTCAATACATCAAAGTGTTTTCCCTAATATTCTACAGAAAACTATTTTCTTGTGCATCAAGAATTCATTCTCATATGAATTGTGCATGTGCTCACCAAAGACCTCATGTAATTTTGGTGTATCACCCAGCTTTCAAATCCATTTACATTCATCTTTTACCCTCAACCCCATAAAATTATTTTAGGATACATCAATAAGAAACTGACCTTGATACCAGAGACTCACCTCAAAATAGGTATACCCATAGACCTGTGGTGTTTCCATTGTATCTACGAAATAGAGACATAAATTATGCAAACTTAGAACACCTACAACCATCTCTCTACAGGTGCACTTTCGAGAGATAACACCAACCAGGCCTTGATTAGTTAGGTATTTATCCATATTTTTGTACTAAGATCTAGGATATTTTTTAAGGCCATATAGCGCGTTACTGCAACATTGTATACATATTCATTTCCCTCTGTAAGTATGAAACCATCAAGGTTATTAATGTAGACTTATTCATTTATGTTCCCAATCAAAAATTATAACTTGACATCCATTTAGTATACCTTGAATATTTTGTATGTTGCATATGCTAAGAAGAGTCTAATGGCCTTAATTCTAGCCACTAGTGATTTTTTTCTTTAAAGTCAATTCCTTCAACTTGTGCATACCACTTGCAAACAGGTATTTCCTTATTTCCTTGACCTCACCTATTTCATTGATATTATTTCTGAATACCCACATAGTTCCAATGAAATGTTCTTGGGCCTAGGTACAAGCTTCCAAGTCTCGTTTTTCTCTATCTAGTCCATTTCTTCATTCATATCCTCAACCCAATTTTGATCTTTGTTGGATTGTAAAACATTATTTGGTTCAATCCTTGATAATAGAGCAATGTTCTCTTGGTTATGGGAACTCATAAATCTCCTCCTTCTTTGTTTTCTTACCTCCTTGTTGCCTATTATCTAAGTTGCAGGATGGTATCTTTTAACCTATGTTTAGGAAGATTTTGAGTTTGGTCTTAGTTTATCCACATCTTCTTCTTCTTGATTTCTCTCAACTTCGTCATCATCCCGGATGTTTGTATAATTACAAGTATCCTTTGGCTGATATTTGGTCTTCATTGGATAGGTTTCATCAACTATAACACTTTTTATTTGTAGTAAATTTTGTAGACTTTTGTTATAACATCTATATGTTGAACTTAATGAAGAGTATCCCAATAATATACCTTCATCACTTCTTGAGTCAAAATTACCTAGGTTTTATTCATCCCTCTTGATGAAACACATAGTACCAAACATTCTTATATATTTCACATTTTTAGGGCTTCCTTTCCGAAGCTCGTAGGGAGTATTATTTTAATTTATCCCTTTTTGGTCTCTATTTAGGATGTAGACTATTGTAACTTCCTCCTCTCAAATATCCATAAGATAATTTTGAATCGATTTCCATAGTTCTTACCATCTCTCGAATAGTCTTATTTTTTCTCTTGATAACTCCATTTTCTCGGGTGTTTTAGCTCTTTGAAAAGCTCCTTATTATTCCATGACTTTCACAAAACTCACAAAACTCATTTGAGAAAAACTCACCTCCTCTATCAGATATCAAGCATTTGATCTTTACATTTTCTCATTTTCAACTAAAGCTTTGAATTTCTTAAACTTGTCAAGTACTTCTATTTTTCTTTCGGAATTCAACCCATGTAATTCTTCTCTAATCATTAATAAAAAAGAAGAAGTAACTCTCACCTTGAATTTTCTCAATCCTTGTATGTCCAACAAGGTCAATATGGATTAGTTATAGTGGATTTTGTGGGGAATGCTCCTTGAAGTTGAATATTTTCCTACTATTTTTTCCATCTAAGAATGCTTTGAAAATTGTATCAGCATGTTTGATGATTTAGGGCATGTTTCTCACCCATTTGTTGGAGATAATTTTGATAGGATTGTAAAAATTTAGGTTCCCTAACCTCCTATGCCAAAACCAACTATCATCAATATTTATCTTGAGGCATTTCTCTTTTGAATTATTTCAAGACATACATGTTGTTCTTGGTCCTTTTGGCCTTGCCAACTAGCTTTCCTGATTTTCTCTTCCTTATATCACAACCTTTGTCATGAAATACCAAGGTGTACCCTTGTTTACACATTTGACTCACACTTAGTAGGTTTTGTTTTAATCCCTCTACATACAAGACATTCTCAAATACCATTTTTCTATTATCTACGCTCAATGTGACATTACCTACAATTATTGTAGATATGTTATCACTTAACCTTATTATTCATGAGGCATCCTTTCTCACTGAGATGAATTTGTTATTATTCCCTATCATGTGACTTGAACATCCATTGTTAATGTACCATTCCATGTCTTCATTTTGAGTATGAAAGGTTGTTTGAGCTATTAGGCCTTTCTCTTTCTTTCTTGTAGAATATATCCTTACTACATACACATTCTTGTATTGCTTTGTGAGTCTATGATTATAAACAAATTCTATGTGACCAAAATTTTGGCAATTATAGAAGACCATTTCATTGTTTCTTCTCATCTGCTATGAGTGAAAGTGTCTTCCATGACCCCTTGCATATATTCTACACTTTATAGCTTTATGTCCAAACATATTACAAGAAAAATAGTAGCCATAGAAAGAGTGAGTGTACCTTATTGCATTAGGTTATTTGATTGAGTTGGTCCTTCTCTTGGCCTTCTTGTTAGTATCCTCCCTTGCTTGAGTTGGTTCTTGAGTGGTATTTTCATCTTAATTGGTAATGGATCTGACCTCAATTTATCTCCCATGTCATTCCTTGAGATGCTCGATCTTTCCTCTTGTAATATTAGACCATTTTTTCTTTCACTCCATGCATATGATGGTTATGTTCATCCATGTGTTGGTCACAATACATTATCTAACATTGTAGGACAAAAAAATATCAACAACGTGTTATTTTTCATTGCCTTCCCAGTCTAGTGCAATTGTTTTCTTGGTATGCCATGGCTCTATGCCATACAAGCCATCTCTTTTACTATTCAACATTGAGGTAAATTCCTACGAGTGAGGTCATTTAATATATTGTCTTTCGTGACCGCAATCCATTCCAAATTTTTACCAAGCTCTTAATACTAGTCTTCCTATTCCATGCACCGATACTTGAGATGATCGTCAACCTATGGATGAACCACCTCACTTGCCACTACTTGAAGGTGCCATTTGTGTGGCGATGCGGTTTCTTAAGCTACATTTCCTCCACCCACTTCTACTACTACTATTATTCTTTATCAGGGGCGTGTCCAGTCTACGAATGTCGCTTTATCTCCTATAGATTTTAATGTGTCACCCCCATTATCACGCCGGTCATTTATTAACATAATTTTCAAGATTGATTCATATTGGGAACATATTCCATTTGATTCTACTTGCAATGAATCTATATGTACACATGAGGGTTTTATCCGAATAGGATTTTCTTTTAGGACCTTTATCCTTCATCGTACGCTCCTAATATTTATCATGGGTTTTTCCACATCACTTCCATTTATGGTCTCTGTTTCTTTCACCTCACAATCTTCCTTACACATGATCCTTGATCTGCATCACTTACATTAGGGATATCATGGCTTGATAACATTGGGGTAATCTACATCTTGATCATATTGACATATCTTTCCCCATGCCTTTTGGTTGTGTCTATAATTACAATAGTTCCTTTCTTGGCTATACATAAAATATCACTCATTTGTATTTGCATGGTTGTCCACTCCCTCCATTTACGAGGATGAATATGTTATGGGTGTGTATAATTTATACCTCAATGGATAATTACGTGACTAACCTAACACCATCACTTATTATGTCTCTAATGCTTATCCATTTGACTATGACCCTAAAAATGATGACCTTCTAGATGACATAACATTATTGTATTCTTTATCTCATACGCTTGGAGGCCATAGAATTCACACCCTCCCAAACCTAGCACCAGCGCACGTTTTATACTTACATCACCATACATCAATCTCCTAGCATATGCATATTCATACACACTTTAGCGTGGACCATTTCCCGATGACACATTGTTGTGCTTCGGTTCACACTTGATTATTGAGGGATACTACGATGAACCCCATAAACTACACATTTGATACTACATATTACGTCTCTTCACATGTCTCATGTTATATTTATTATGTCTTACATCCTACCTTCTATATTTAGTCTACATTATTTTAACTATTGTGAATCTACACGTCATCTATACTCTACACACCATACTAGTACTAATCACACATGTCTCACACACCTATTGTATACGTGTATAATATTGCATACTACTCATCCTACATACTACATAGACTATATACGCATTATTAGGCTATACACACATCTTACATTGCATTATAGAAATCACATATTTAAAGATTTTGTTCATCACATGGTCATCTCTTATCACCATACTATAACTTATTCTACGCGATGCTCTCACTATCTTGTGATGCACTCTAATTCTCGGTCCATAATCTACTTTCGAGGGTTCACAAATAAAATAGACCTCATCATACTCACACTTTCATAAATCAACCTTCTATCGGGTGACATTCCTAGGTTAGTGACATACGTTATAGGCTAAGTGGTCACCTATTTCATCATCTTGTAGTGGTATAAATTTTAGAATACATCACCACTTCCTATGTTCATCTTGTAGTGATATACGATTTAGGCTAAATCATCACTCCTTCGATCATCTTTTTGTGATATATGTGATATACGCTTTGGCTATAGGGTCACACACACACACAATTTCTAGGTCACATATCATCAACACACCTACACAAATTGACCATTTCCCGATGATGCGCTATCATTTATGGTTCATTCTTGACTACTAAGGGGAATACCAAATGAACCTCATTGCATACAACTCCATTCGGTTAGGGGCACGCGACTCCTATCATCCATTTTCATTCCTTTCCATCCATCCACGACATGTTTCATGGTCTCTTTTATGTCATTATCTTTATAGTAGAAACATGTATGCTAATAAAAAGTGATAAGTTAAAGCATTTTCCCTCTGTCCCCTGGACCTAAAAAAATAAGCCACGTGACCACCGAACACTGAGGAACAACTTTGATAGGAAAAAGACACCCATTAGACCATCAAAATATAGAAAATCACCATTCAAGTCCAGAACCCAATTTTTCGCTAAGGATGAAAAAAGAAATTAAAACAAAAACAAGTGAATCATGGTTCCGAGCATCCCTTCGACCATGGATTTTGGATTTTCAAATGAATAAAAATATAGATTAACCATTATCAAGCTTCCATTGTCGAGGAAAAAAAGGGAAAAAGGTAAAGCTCGTAGATTTTGAAGAAATTAACACAAAAACAGGGCAAACTCAGAGAATTTTCAAGGAAGGACATGACAATGGATTCTGCAAACAATTCGAGGCATTTGAAGTTGAGGTAGAAACTTTTAGAACATCCATATCAAGAAACAAAATGTTTGAACATGTAGATCAGAGGAAAATAATGGAAAATGGTAGAAACAAATCGAGCACCAAATAAGGTCACACACACATCATTTCTAGGTCACATATCATCAACACACCTACACACTTGACCATTTCCTAACGATGCACTATAATTTATGGTTCATTCTTTACTACTAATGGGAAATACCAAATGAAACTCATTGCATACAACTCCATTCACTCAGGGGCCATGCGAGACCTATAATACATTTTGCATTCCATTCCATCCATCCATGTCATGTTACATATCTTTCTTGGTTTTACTCTTAGTTGGTACCCAAATTGATTCTCCTTCAAAGTTTGAGTAGCATCACAAGTTTAGTGGGAAGCTTAGAGATAGATAGATCATGATGAGTCATTTTGTAGATGAGGATGGGATCTAATTGGCCCTTAATCACTTAGATGTGGAGAAATGGATAGCACCCTCAAGAGGATTTGATCTATCCTCACTATTTTAGGTTGTGCCTTTCAACCAAGGTAAGAGAATCATTTTGTAGCTTTGTTATTTATAGAGGAGATGGAGATAATATTCCTAAAGAATTTTTAAAGAGATCTTGAAGAAAATATGATCAATGCAACAAAATCTAACTCTCACGAGTTTCCACTCTAGATAGTGGAGATATTCTCTAAGCAGGTTCGAAGCTACTAAAGACATTTGGAATCCTTATTGTTTCTTCATGTTTTGGTATTAAAACTTTTTATTTGTATACAAACATGAAAAACAGGGGGTAGTATGGGTAGGATGAGTTATTTTAGATGGATTATGGTGGGAAGTGAAGTAGGATAAAGTTAATTATACCAAATATTTGAAATATTTTTCAATATTGAAGACTAAACCAACAGAATGCCACAGAGTAGCTAAAATGTTTCTTTAAAAAGAACATGTACTCCAATGGAGGCCCAAATTAGCAATTTTCATATAATATATGAGATTCTAACACAAAGTCTTGAGTTGGAAATCCCAACAAAACCTCAAGCTCGAGCCCAATCATGCCCGAGGTACACCAAGAGGCTAACAAATAATCTCTATCAACGGATGAGAGAAAAGTAATTTTAAATCATTCATTTCACTCCCGGATGAAAGCTCTTGAGAAATGAAATTACGGATGCCACTTAAACTATCACACGGATTGAGACCTATGTGATTGAGAGAGATTTTGATGCAAGATTGTAACAGGAACAAGAAAAACTATTTGTAGGCATTCCTAAGTAAAGCCACACATTTTGCATAAGATCCACATAGAATAGCTCGAGTTTGATTAAATTTATCAGCAGGGGAAAGTTTCTAGAACAATATTAGAGCTTGTCAATGGCTGTACACTTGCAACCACCTTGACATGATCAAATTCAATACAAAAGAGATATACAGGCTTCCCAATCAACTTCTCAAAGGAGGATGGGCTCTATCAAGCCTTTATCTATAAGGAAAATCAGTCCTGACCCCTCACACTCCAACCATTTACACGATAAATTTGTGCCATTTATAACATTTACAATGGAGCCCTTTTCCCTAGAAGACAAAAACATTGAGTGTCACCAGTGCTTTCCACGATCACGATCGCGATTCCTAGAATTATATCTACAAAAAGTTACCAGGTGCTCATGGGGCAGATCTCTTCGAAAATATCAGCATTCAATTCCTTCATCTGGTAGAACACTCTTCCTTCTATTCGCCAACCACCTCTATCCCTAATCTATCAAATCTGGTTCTTTCATGCATGGGAGAAGAAAAAAGAAGATCACATCGAGCCCAATAGCCAAATTGTTTTAATGGCAAAAGACATCTCTAAATCTTCTCCACCAAACTTAGATATCAAAATTAACTCTCCTCTCTGTTTGGCATGTAGGAAATACCAAGAAATCATGAAGATTTACACTTCCAGGGAGCTCGAGAGAGAAAATGACAGGAGAATGAGATACCGATGCAAAGCTTGCATTGATTCCTACTTTGAATTTTGACTGTGCACATGGGAGATCTAATTTAAGAGTGGGCATTCGAGTTCCTTTTTCATTTTACAACTTTTGAAAAAATTTAAATGTTTCACATTTTTCTTTGTTCCTCCACCCTTCGAAATGAGCGACACGTGTCCTAAGGTGGGTCCCAATGGAACCATGCTTCCCCTTTTTACCTTTTAAATGCCTTCTCCACAAATTTTTTTTTCCAAATTTCCCTTGGAATTCCGCACCTCTGCCATTGATTGGAGCAAATTTTGAATTTTCTCTATCGGGCCCATGCGGTCATTTTGATGATTTTAGTCATTTGAACATCAACGGAAAAAAACCAAGTTGCCCCGATGGCTCACCTACCACCTCTTAACATTTTCAAAGTTCCACATGTCACAATGGCGCATCTTGAGATAATCCCCAAAGGTTGAGACCACGAAGAGCGCGGGCTCACAACTTTTCATTATGGTGCAACTTCAAAAACCTTAAGGTTTCAAAATGATTTGGTGGTGGCGCTCCCATTTTTGAATTTTATTCCATTGCTCCAAAAGGTAAAAAAATTAACCTTACCTCTGAAAGCCCACATCTCAGCTGTTAGCTTTGCCACGTGTCATCCTGCGGGGTCAAATTAAGACTGTATCCTGTCACTTAAAAATTTCCTTTAATTAGAGCATTGCGGATCATTTGTGGGGCAAGTTCAAACCTTTTACCGAAGTATCTGAAAGGAAAAAAATTCAAAAACAAACCATCTACACCCAATCCAATTAGAAGAAGCCACATAAGCACAAAAAGAACCAATAAAAAATGAGCGGAGCCACGAGACCAAATTTTCCTTTTTTCCAAAAAAAAAAAAGTGATAAGTTAAATCATTTACCATCCATCACCTTACCAACCAAAATAATCCACGTGACCTCTGAATTACGAGGAATAACTTGGACAGAAAAATACACCCAGGTCGGACCATCAAAATACAGAAAATCACCATTCACGCCCAGAACCCGATTTTTCGCTAAGGATGAAAAAAATTAAAACAAAAACAAGTGAATCATTGTTCCAAGCATCCCTTCGACCATGGATTTTGGATTTTCAAAGGCATACAAATATATATTAACCATTATCGAGCTTCCATGGTTGGGGAAAAAGCAAGTAAATCGTGCGGATTTTGAAGAAATTAGGGAAAACATAGGAAAGCTCGAAGACTTTTCAAGGAGGGACATGACAATGGATTCTGCAAAAAATCGAGGCATTTCAAGTGGAGGTAGAAAATTTCAAAACACCCACATTGAGAGACAAAATGTTTGAAACACGCAGATCGGGAGGAAAATAATGGCAAATGGGGTGAATTAAATTTGAGCACCAATATCGTCTTTGACTCGAGGATGGGAATTTCCCACGAGTGCCACAAGAACAAAGGTAGACCAAGTGCAAAAATATCCATTAGGAAAAGGAGTCGAAACTACAGAGCACAAAACCAAGACCCTCCCAAAAAAATGAACATAGAAACCAACAAAAACATGCCACCGGGGACCAGTAAGAACAAGAACACGAAAGACAAAAACAAACCAACAAACTATACACTGTATAGATGATGTTCACCTTGGTTCTGGGGAATCAATCCAAGAAATGCTTCAAATTCCTACCATTAACAACCAATTCAAGAAATTCTCCATCCAAATCCTTCATGAAGAAGGTATGCTCACCAATCCGAATATCTATGGAGTAAGGGCCCATCCACAGTACATCAAATTTACCATGTTTTCCTTATCTTCATGCCTTCTATCCCATAATAGCAAAATATCTCCAACATTGAAAGATCTTGGGGTGACCTTGTCGAACAACTTCTTGAACTTCTTTGTAAACTTTACATACCTTTGGTAGGATGCCCTCCTTTCTTCATCAAGTTCAACAATTTGGTTAATGTGAGCATCATATGGACTTACTTCTTGATCTTCCAGGTTGTTGAATGAACTGGTATGAGGATAATTGCATATGCAAGGGTAGTAGGTCCTTAGTTCCATAGAACAACTCAAATGGGCTCTTTCTAGTGGCTTTTTTAATAGTAATTTGCTCTTCCCAGACAATGAAACTTCAAGTGCTTACCCCATTTTCTCTTGTTCAACTCCAAGGTTCTTCGATAATCTTCAGCAAATTTTTATTCTTGGACTTAGCTTTGTCCATTTCCTTGGTGATTGTAATTATATGCATATGTCAAGTTGATCCCATATTATTTTCACATCGGCACCAAAGGTTTATCTCTAAAGTTCATGGCATTGTCAACAACTATCTTGACTGGCACCCCAAACTTGTAGATGATATGGTTCAACAGAGAGAATCCATGACAATTTGGTATGTTTCTCTCTTGGTGGGGATTGCCTCCACCCATTTGGTAAAGTAATCAGGTGGCTAAAAGAATCCACTTATGGACAAACACTTGAAGGGTCTGAAATCTCACCAATGAAATCCATCCCCCATTTCTTGAATGGGGCTTCAATTGATAAAGGTTGCAAAGGAAGGAATCTTGAAGCCTCCGGTCTTCCAAAGAAGCATTGGAAACTCTCACATATTATAACCAAAAGAGTTGTAACATTGAAGAGGGTTTGTCATAAATAACTAGTCCTTAAGATCTTGTGTGTTGTGACTCTTCCAACATAGTGTCCCCCAAAAACTCCTCCATGAAGATCGGCAATTATCTTGGGGGCTTCATCTTCAGTAATGCACCTTAAGAGAACTCCTTTAGGGTTATTCCAAGCTAACCCATAATCAATAATGAAATATTTCTAGGAAGCCAACTTAAGGGCTGTTTCTAGTTCTTACTTAAATTCCTAGGGTAATTTAGATGTCCGAGATAAAAATCACATCTTTCTACCACTCGGAGCTCATCAATTTTTCAAAAACATCTATCCTACCTTCTTCTACCTCATTTACCTCAATAGTTTGCAATTTTCTCTCATCCATAAGCTTAGCCAATCCCAATCCTCTAACTAGGTTCGTGGTTTGGATATCCATGTCCTATTCTTGTAACTTGTTCACCCATCTACTTCTTTTTCTTGAGACTTCCATATTTGATAAGATGTCTTTCACCATGGTGTGGGGAGCATAAGCAACAATCTTAGAACTCAAAATGTAAGTCCTGAAAACCTTTTTGCTTTTACCAAGGAAAATGTTTGTTTCTCCGTAATAGTGTATTTCAGCTCAGCCCCTACATGCCTTCCTGAAAAATGAAATCAGCCTCTCAACCCCTTCATCATCTTTCTACAACAGAAAAAATACAATTGTGTATCCTAAAGCAACAGAGAACAGTTGAAAGGGCCTTTTATATTCTAGACCTGCTAAAATAGGTGCATGCTTTAGTGCCTCTTTAATCCCATTGAGATTTTGAATGGCATCTTCCTCCCATTTGACAACTTTGGTCCTTCTTTGACATGGAAGTGATCGAATGGTCAACTCAAAGAAAGTCGATATAAATCTTCGATGAAGTTTATCTCGCCTAAAGATGGATTGAACTCCTTTACGGGTTTTTTGGATTGGAACCTTTTTGATGGCCTCTACCCTCTCTAGATAAATCATCACCCCCTCTTGTGACACAATGTGACCAAGAAACTTTTCCTCTGCACTCCAAAATGGAACTTATTTGGATTGAGTGACAATCCATATTCTCTACATCTTATCGGCATCTTCTCCAAGTGCGGTAAGTTATCATTTATCTTCTTAGAAAATACGGTTACATCATCTTGATAAACTGCAATAAATTCATTGATGTAACCGAGAAAAAAACATCCATTTTTCTTTGAAAGGTGGCTCAAACATTCATCAAACCAAAGGGAATCCTAACATACACATACATCCCACAAGGAGTAGTACAGTTATCTTGATACTTTCTAATTCCTTCACCACAACTGGGTTATAACCGGAGAAACCATCTAGGGTAGAGATAAATTTAGAACTATTCACAAAGTGTAGCATGTTTTCCATATTTGGTAAAGGATAATTATCCTTCATTGATGCTCTGTTTAGATTCCTGAAATCTACACACATTACGATATCACCATTCTTCTTTCTTATTGGTATTAGGTTTGCAACCCAAGAAGAATACCTTGTGGGCTGAATAATCCCTCCATCTCTTAGCTTCTTTAGTTCCTCTTGCATTTTAAGAGATAAGAGTGGATTGATTGGCCTCTGTTTCTACCTGAATGGTTTTGCATTAGACTCCAAGGGAATCTTATGTTGAAACAAGTGTTCTCTATATGCTTTTAGTTTAGAATAGGTCCATGCCATGCAATCCTGATACTTTTTCAACAATTGGATGTATGACTTCTTCTCCTCCCTACTGAGATTGCTGCATAACAAAATTTTCCTTGGTTTCCCATTTTTCCAAGGTCATGCTCCGAATATATCTAGAGGTTATCATGCATCTATTAACAATGAGAATATTATTATAAAAATTGGAATCAAGACCAACCAACCCTCTAGGAATGGTATTAGTCTTTAGTTGGATGATGCCCTTGCCAAAAAAATTTCTTTCCCTTCTGCTACACACACCATTGGCTCCTAATCAATACTTTGATCAGAAAACTCTCCCCTATTCTACATAAATCTTCTGATCTGAGCATCATTATCAACAACCTTTGCCAATGCTTAACATTATGAGGCGAGATGGCCTTGTTAACACCTCAACACCATATTTAAAATATGGGGATATTGAAC
The DNA here is from genome assembly GCA_018340775.1 of Taxus wallichiana var. yunnanensis. Taxonomy (NCBI): domain Eukaryota; kingdom Viridiplantae; phylum Streptophyta; class Pinopsida; order Cupressales; family Taxaceae; genus Taxus; species Taxus wallichiana. Next base: position 671,532,006 of record CM031234.1, read on the forward strand.
AACTTTAAAAACAAGACCCCAAAACGCAAGCTTCTCTGCCAATTCATTAAAATTTCTATCATGATGCAAAATGTTGAATGAATCAAACATCTCAATGAGATCCCAATCTGCATGCTTGTATTGTTTCATTCACTATTTTTTTGTCGCATACAATCTTCTGACTTGTTTTACAATTAGTTCTGAGTCCCCTTTGACAATGATGTCTTTGAGACAATATTTCCAAGCAATTCTTAAACCCAACAATAGTGCCTCATACTTAGTAGTGTTGTTAATGCACTCAAAGTTGAGTTTGAAAGAAAAAATAATTTTTTCTGACTGGAGAATGCAAAACAACACCAGCACCATTCCCAAGTTTAGAGCAAGATCTATCAAACAATAGAGTCCACGGAGATCCCATTTTTTCAAAACACTTCCATTCCTCAATCTTGTGCTCCTTTGCATCAGCAAATCCCACAAAGTTATCATCATTGACATTTTGTACATTACTTCATAAGATGCATTAATGGGATCTTCAAGAAGATGCACCATTTTCTTTTCCCCATTCAACTTGAAAAGGCTGCCCTCAACTGGGATGGTGGCATAGGACATATCCATTTGAAAATTCCCACCAACACTTGCAGCCCACCTTCTAGATAACATCATATCCCACTTGGTTGGGAAATCAATAATAACTACATAAAGTTTCAAATTCTTGTTTAGATAGGCTGCAAGTTACACCACCACCTTCACACACCCCACCACTAGCATCTCTCTAGAATCCATAGCGGTGAACTTCCCATATCCAATTGTTACTTTGATATTTAATTCATTAATAACTTCCAGAGGCATAACACTAAATGATGCCTGTATCAAACATACACTTGTGCAACAATCTATCCTTAATGACCAGGGTAGTGATGAATGGGTCCACATTTAGCTAAGAATCTACCAAGAATGTTCACAAAAAAAAATTAGGTTGTTCATTTAGCTCTTCGACACTTTGGTGGTGCCTCTAATTCCTCTATGACTAGTGGAGTCTCCACAATGTTTATATTTTTACCTGGGGAAATCTTCCCTTCTTTTAGTCCCAAGTATTCAAATGCTATTTTCTTGTGCTCAGGAATCATAAGCAACTCAATAATTGGAACAAAAACTTTGATTTGACTTAAAACATGGGAAATGTCATATGGGACATTTTTCGGTAAAGTAGTATTGGATGGAAAGGTAGTATTAGAAGGAAATCTTACACACTCAATAGGTGGTACAGATTTTTGACCTTAGGCATGAGGAGGGGTAATATTTTTTTGGAACCGTAGAACTTTTAGTAGATGCATCCTTCTTAGGAATCTCTTTATGAATGTTTGAAAGTAAGGGAGCTTTTTCTTTAGCTTGAGGACCTATCCCTTTGACAACCTTACTTCTTGTGTTATATTCCCTCTCTTGAACAACAACAAAATCTTCATTAACTATCTATCTTCCTTAGATGGGACTCCTCCATAATAATTCTTTATCATTAAAACCCTTAAATATTCAAATTCATTATTGGGAAATTCAAAAGCTTTTACAATATATACTTATAAAGTATGAGAGGGAGGAGGAATAGGTACCCTATAGATGCAGTCCCAAAAAGTGGCAGCAGTCTAGGCACTTTTCACTTAAGTTGAAGTTGCCACTTGTTGTGAGCTTGTCAAGCAACCTATCATGTAGACATCATCATTATTGTCATCATAAGTTGCTTCTTCTTCTTACTAATCTTCTTTACATAGAGCATGGGGAATGAAACATTTGTGACACCAATCAATGAAATTTATCTCCTGCATGACATCAACTTTGGCAACCAAAGGATCAGGCACCATTGTGTTTTCCCTGCCTTGGGGCTGCCTATTTCCAAATCCAACAGGTCCATTGCCTATGTCATAAAATATTTTGTGATTTGTGAACCTTTCTTAGCCTTGCTACTTGTGTTGACCTTGTGAGCTCTTCCCAATCCCCTTCTCTTCCTGGGATTGTTTATATGATCTTTTCTTGATAGCCCTTGCCAAAGTTTTCACAACTTCCTCTAAATCAGTAGCCTTGCTTGTATGAGGGTTTTCTAGGTTAACCAACTTCACACCCTCCCTTTTTGGAGGCTTTCCAATTTCCTTAATATTTTTCTCTATTTCTAGAGCCATAATGAAGGCCTGCCTCAAATTAGCAGGGTTTCTATCCCTCACATACTAAGAAGCCTTTTTATCAAATGCATCTAAATATTTGATCAAACATGATTCATCACATGGCCTTATCCTAATAGAAAATATCCTCAAGGTCTTGTTAAAACTTGTGTTGAAATCATGTATTGACTCATTAGGATTATTTTTTATGTTTTCAAATTCTGTCAAAAGAAACCTATGGTCAGTTCTATCACCATACTTTTGCACATTAAAAGCATTTTTCATCTTATTCCAAGAATCAATAGAGTTATCTGGAAAATATTTATACCAGTCTCTTACATTGTGGGAAGCAAATAGATCAAAATAAGAATGGAGAGTAAATAGCTCTCAACACCTTGAATCATTATGGAGAAATACGTGCAATATATAGGAGAACTAGTAAACAACATTCCCTAAATAGAAGGATGAAGACATGAAGGTGAGTAAGACAATAATGGAATATAACACATAGGAGATAATAAAGGGATAATATAAAACAAACACACCTAAAATATAAGCTATCCTACATATACTAACATTCCCCTCCTTATTACAATATTCTTGCAAATGTGACCTCTGAAGAGATCAAATATTACTTTTCCAAGTTCCTTGGTGAGAATATCAGCTACTTGTGCTTTTATAGGATAGTCTTGGAGCTGAATATGATGGTTCAAGATGTTCTCTCGAATGAAATGATAGTCAATTTCAATATGTTTCATTCATTCATGACACACTAGATTTTTCATGAGCTTCAAACTTTGATTATTGCAATAGAGAATAGGTGACTATTTTTCAGGAATTCCCATGTCATCCAAAATGTGACGTAGCCATATAAATTCACACACGACTCCTTGTGTAGTGTGATATTCTGCCTCTGTGGATGAGATAGAAACAACATTCTGCTTCTTGCTTGTCAACAAGATGGGTCCAGATCCAAGATGAAATATGTATCCTGTATTTGACTTCTTGTCATCAATAGATCCGGCATGGTCCGAGTCGAAATATACTTGTAGAAGATTTGATCATTCTTCTTATATTCCAGACCATGATAAAATGCTCCTCGGACATATCTCAATACATGATTTGTTGTTGTCAAGTTACATTACTTTGGCTCATGTATGAACTGGAAAGATAGTTGACGAAAAAGCATAGATCTGGTCTAGTGTATGTCAAGTAGATGAGCACTCCAATAATTTGTCTCAGTAGAGTGTACCGTCTACTTGAGGTGAGTCCTTGAATATTTAAAGTTGCAAGAATTTTTCCATGGGAGTGGATATAGGTTTATAATGAGACATTCTATATTTTTCCAGGAGTTTCTTTGCATAGTTTATCTAGGAGACAAATAGGTGATGCTCCTTTTGCCATATTTCCAAGCCAAGACAATAATGTAGTAGCCACACATCTATCATGTCAAAGGTTCTTTTAAGATCATTCTTCACAATATCAACTGATTTTCTCGAACTACCAGTGATCACAAGATCATCTACATATGTAACAAGCATGAAAATTTCTATGCCTACCTTCTTTATATACAAATTTGAATTTGAGGGCTACGAGTGAACCCATGCTACAAAAGGTGATCATCGATCTTGCCTTCCCATGCCCTTGGAGTTTTTTTCAAAGAATACGGTGATTTGATGAGACAACATACCTTCTTAGGATGATTTTCATCAACAAATCATTTAGGTTGGGTCATCTAAACTTTTTATTTTAGATCACCATTTAGGAAAGCATTCTTGACATCCATTTTTGAATTCTCCATCCTTTTTGTGTTGTGAGTGCACAAATAACTCGATGGTCTAGATCTTCGCAGTGGGTGTAAATGTTTCTTAATATTCGATGCCCTCTTTTTGAGCATATCCTTTTGCTACAAGACTTGCTTTATGTTTGTCGATGGATCCGTTTGCCTTATATTTTTTCTTGAAAACCCATTTACAACCTATGGGTTTATTTCCTTTAGGTAGATTGATAAGTTCCCGTGTCCAATTTTTCATAAGAGAGTCATATTATGTATCCATGACTTCCTTCTACCGAGGTTGACTAAGTGCTTAACAATTTTTTTTTGGCTCAGAGCTATTAATCAGTAAAATCATGAGTACAAAGTTTAACTCATTTCTTTTTTGACTCCTTGTTTTGACTCCGGATGATGTATCTGGGAGTTGTTGCAAATGTGAGTCCTTGATGGTGCTTTGTACCCACTTCAGATGAGAACTTGGCTACTTTTGAGAAGAACTGTTCGTTTCTATGTGGATTGATGTGGAGTCACATTCTCTAGTTCTCCAAGGTCAACAAATAGCTCTCCTGGAAACATTTATTTTCTCTAAGTAGTCTCCTCTGGCTCATCATCTGATTTGGAGACTAGTCGATGAGAGGTGGTAGGAAGTGGATCTTTTGTTGATACTATTGAGTCAAAGGATGACTCATCACAAACCAGATCCTGACTCTCATATATTTTCTTTCTCTTAGGATCCATGAGATGATATGCCTTCAAGGTATTGCTGTAGCCAAGAAGGATACATGGGAGTGTCTTTGGCTCTTCCTTCTTTCTCTTATGAGCTGGGACATGCATGTATGTTGTGTAACCAAATACTTGTAAATGAGAAATTGATGGATTTCTACCACTCCATACCTCTTCTAGCATTTTATTTTGTAGAATCTTTATCGGTGCCCTGTTGAGAAGATATACAGACTATTTGTACTACTTCATGTCAATAGCATTCTTCTAGCTTTATAGTTGTTAGCATGTAGCAAGCCATCTCCATCATTGTGTGATTGCGACACTCAACAATGCCATTCTACTAGGGCGTGTAGGGAGCAATCAGGTTGCCATTTAACACCTTGTTGGTTCAGGAATTCCAAGAACTTATTTGATGTGAATTCCCCCCTCGATCTGAGTGAAGTAGAAGAAGAGGTTGTCTGGTCTCTTTCACAACATGATGATAGAAGTTCTAGAAATGTTGAAGAGCCTCACTTTTCTTCTTTAAGAAAAACACCCACATCTTGCGGGAGTGGTCATCCACGAATAGTTGAAAGTACTTGTATCTTTAAAATGAAGCAAGTGGAGGGCCTTTCAAATTGGTATGAAATACCTCCAGATGCTTCTTGGCATGGAAAGTGCTTGTCTCGAAATGAATCCCTTTGTTTTTTTCTGCATGACGACCAGGGGCAAATAAGAAAGGAAATAGACAATTTGGGTTTTCCATGGACCATTGCTTTTGAACTCATCTGTGTAATGAACTAACCGATAAGTTTCCATATCTAAAATGCCATAGGGCATTTAATTCTATTGTTAAAGCGAGATCAAGCTACTACGAGAAGATGAAACAATATCTAAAGCAAATAACTTATCTTTTACAAATTATTTGGCAAGAACCATACCTTGTCTGGAGATTAAGCATGATTTAATGCCATTTTGAACAAGAAATTCTACCTTAAGGTGATGATTCAATACCTGAGTAACTTGAAAGAGGTTGCTAGTCAAGCCAGGAACATATAATACCTTTGTAAGTGTACATTTTTGTGGTCCCAAAGGAATGGTGACATTTCCTATTCCTTCGCAACATACACTTTATCATCCACTATTCGAACTTGATTTCTAGTTGGTTGTTTGTGTAGTGAATCAAGCAACTTCTTTTCACCGACATATGCTTACTTGCACCAAATTCTATCAACCAGACTTTCTTTGTGGGCTGAGAAGTTTGAGAGATGAGTACAAGGTTCTTACCATAATGGGCTCCTTCTGATGTCTCCTCATTAGAGTCATCATCTTCTTGGGCTGCCAGATGTACCTTCGATTTCTTAAGGAGGGATGTCATTTGGAATTTTGAAAATATTCACACCCTGATGTGCTTGTTTGACTTGAAGACCCTTGTTTCAAGCTATTGTACTAGCAATGATCAGTGTCATGAGTGTTGGTTCTGCAAATGTGACACCACCTCTTTGAATTTTGATCTTTTTGCTGTTGTTTTGGTTGCGCTTGATTTGTCTTCTCTGGGGACCCTTCCGATTCTTCTGGCCATGGTATGGATTTGAGAATAGGGCTTTATCTTGAGACTCCTCTTGGGATGAATTGATGGCCTCTTCTTACTACAGAAAATTCACAAGTTCTTTGAATGGCACTTTGTTTTTTAGAGATAGTCAATGTTGTAACGAACAATCGAATTGAGAAGGGAGTTCTCTCAAGGTGATCGGTATGAGAATTTTATCATCCACCATTTCACCGAGTGCTAATAACTTTGATTGTAGCTCAGCCACGTGACGTAAGAACTCCTCAAATTTCTCATATAAAGCCATAGAGAGAGTGTGCAGCTTTGACTGAAGATGAAGGATCTTAGTCTTATTTTTTGCTTCATAAATTCTTACTAGCTTTTCCCATGCCTCCTTTAGTTTCTCCACATTCTAAACATGTGTTTGCACATCATCAACGATCTTTGAGGATTATCGGCATCAAATATTTTACACTAGCCATCTCATGCTTTATTACTTCATCGGGAGCAGGTGGGAATAGGCATCGATCTAGTCACGATGCCCCATAATCCTTCAAACTAAAGGATCATCTACATCTTGGTTTTTCGAGCCGCAAAATTAGGCCATTTAAGAAATCGAGCATCGGAGAGGAGAAGCTTTGGAGAAGACATCTCTTTATATATATATATATATATATATATAATAAAAATAAAAAAACATTTTTTAACTCACTAATGTGAAGTACGAGCTCATGGATGCTCTCCATACTCATGTCTTTGAGAGACGATGACACTTGGTGCAGAATTCTTCTTCATCTTCACATTCGGTGTCATACTCAACTTCTAGATCTTCCCAAACTCACTTTGCTTGGTAGCTGACATCGAAAAGGAAATATTCAAGAATTCCTTGTTGAAGAAGCTCATCAAAGGCTAAATATCTAGTGTTCTAAAGCTCATTGAGTAATGCAAAGTAGAACCTGGAGCTCTCGAGAGCTTCTTCACAATGTTCTCTAACTCAAGGCAGTCAATGTTCCAGTTTTTGGTAGTGGTGACCGTGTTATTCACACTCTCACGAGTTATCTACACTTGACATTTGGCAAAGTTTTTTTGTAATAAAGCCATGCACAGGCTTATAGTAATAATAAAATCCATCCAACATCCACGCAACCTCTATTTTTTTAATTATTATTTGCGTTGAAATTTTCCTTCCTCTAAACTAACCTTCTGCATTGAAAATCCAGGAGCTTTGCTAGCTGCACATGGAGTCAATCTCCACGTAGGTATCACTCCACGCTACGAGAGGATTCTATTCCATGTAGATTCTACCACTTCTTCTACACAATGCCAAATAGCCACTCAGCTCCCTAGTGGATTCTCCTAGACAAAAAACTAAAATTTCCACCCACATGATCAAGAAAAACATTCATACATGTATATATTTTTCACGCAGAAATTAACAGATGAAGAAAGATCCTTTTCACACAAGTGAGCAAATGAAATATGCATTTCCATGCAGCATTATCAAACTTCCACCATGCATTAGCAGAATTCTTGTCTTTTTCATACAACAGAGTCCATGCAAGTTTACATGCTGATGTCCATGCACATAGCTAAAGAATAATCCCTTGTCTCTTGTCCATGCGCAGACTAAAGGCTCCAATCACCACGCAATAGAAGAATGTTTGTCTTTAGTGCAGGTGATTTCTTATTAACATGCTTTTATTTCCATTCACATGAATTTTTCCATGCTTGCTCCATAGGCTAAAGATCTCCATGCATGAGAGAAGAGAATATACCTCCACACAACTAATTTGTCTCTTGTTTCATGCAGATCTCGAGAGAAATCCAATCTTCCATGTAGTCTTTGAAAACAACACGTGATGGAAAATAAATATAATAATAATATATACCATGTCAATGATATTATCCTTCTTCTCTCCTCACGTAGATCCTTCAACATCGAGGTAAATTTATTTACTCCATTCAAACAGACATAGTTCGGAGATCGAGACGAGCTCGATACCAAAATGTGGGAAGAAAATAGATCGAAGAAGAATGGATATTAAATAGCTCTCAACACCTTGAATTATTATGGAGAAATACGTACAATATATAGGAGAACCGTAAACAACATTCCCATAAACAAAAGGAAGATATGAAGGTGAGTGAGAGAATAATGGTATACAAATGATAGGAGAGAATAAAGGGATAATATAAAACAAACACACCTAAAATATAAGCTATGCTACATATGCTAACATGCATCCTCTTCCAGTATGGATAAACAACTTGATCTATACATCTCCATGTTCAATCTCAAAGTCTTCCATCATATTGATAAAAAGATTCGGATGTTGATCACTAGGTATAGTGTTGTTTCCTTAGAACTTTTGTAGTCTATTTATTAAATATTGATGAACTACATTTGGATAACCAGCCATCCCTACAAAATTTATAGGTCTAAAGGTATTTACAAAAATTGAGGCATGGGTGGGGGTAGGGCCATGTTGTTTTAAGAAGGTGACCACGGAGAGGTGAAAAATTCATAAGAGGTAGAGGGTCTCGAAACACAGGGGTATAATTTTCAAAATGGATATCCCCTAAAGGCCTTATTTCTTAGAAATCCCTATCAATGTCTCGAAAAGACAGGGAAGAATGAGAAGAAAAATTTCAAAATCAAATAAATGCCCCTCTCCAACTGGAGAATTCTATTCCACAAAGAGGCTATCTCGATTGAAGCACTTGAATAACAGTCTTTAATGATAGGCCAATCACTTTCATCAATGGAGATCCTCTTCTTGTCTCTGCTAATTTCCCAAATCTCTCGTGGATTTTCTTCCTTCGATTTTGCTTTTCCTAGTTTTGGAAATAATGTCCTAACAGGGGTCCCTAGCAAAGAAAGATCTTTTTAATTTCATATTAGCAAAGATTAGTAAAAATCTCACTTTCCAGACGTTAAAACACTACTATTCATTAATAATCAGTTTAACAAGGAGTCACCACTAAGGATTTCCACCTTAGTTGTGCAGATGCACTAAATATGACCTATAAAATGTTGTCAACATATAAAATGGAAATGGAAAGACTCGACTTTTTTCACCCATATTTGTCAATGAAAGCTAGTGCACTAGGTGTAGGAACTGAAATAATTTCACACAACACTTGGTGTATATAAAAATTGTTTTACTAAGGCTTGAATGTGAATTGTAACCACTATGTCCCCAAAGAATGGTGCCAATCAAGTGTTGGTACCCAAAATGATTCTCATTCAAATTTCAAGCACCATAGATCATAGATCATCACAGGTTTAGTGGAAATATTAAAGACAGATAGATCATGATGATTTCTTTTGTATCCAGGGATGGGATCTAACTAGTCCTTAATCACTCAGATGTGGAGAAATGGATAGCACCCTTAAGAGGATTTGATCTATCCTCACTATTTTAGGTTGTGCCTTTCAACCAAGGTAAGAGAACCCTTTTATTAGCTTGTTGTTTATGTAGGAGATGGAGATATCCTTCCTAATGAAGTTGTTAAGGAGACCTTGAAGAAAATATGATCAATGCAACAAAATCTAACTATCACGAGTTGTCACTCTAGATAGTGGAGATATTCTTTAAGCAAGGTTCAGGCTAATAAATACATTGGGAATCTTGATTGTTTCTGCATGTTTTGATAGTAAAATTTGTGCATTTCTATACACACGTAAAACACAGGGGTAGTATGGGTAGGATGAGTTATTTTAGATAGATTTTGGTGGGAAGTGAAGTAGGATAAAGTGGATTATACCAAATCTTTGAGAGATTTTGCAAGATGGAAGACTAAACCAACATAATGCCACATACTAGCTAAAATGTTTCTTTAACCAGAACATGTGCTTCAATGGAGGCCCAGATTAGCACATTTTTCATACAATCTAAGGGATTCTAACACGAAGCATCGAGTTGGAAATCCCAACAAAACATCAAGATCTGAGCCCAATCACGCCTAAGGTACACCCAAAGGCTTACAAACAATCTCTGTCAACAAATGAGAGAAAAGTGATTTTAAATCATTTATTTCACTCCCAGATGAAAGCTCTTCTAAGAAATGAAATTACAGATGCCACTAAAATATCATAAGGATTGAGACTGTGTGATTGAGATAGATTTTGATACAAGATTGCAACATGAACAAGAAAAACTATTTGCAGACATTCAGAAGTAAAGCCACACATTTTGCATAAGATCCACATAGAATAGCTTAAGTTTGATTAAATTTATTAGCAGGGAAAGTTTCTAGAACAATATTAGAGCTTGTCAAAGGGTGTACACTCGCAACCACCTTGACATGATCAAATTCAATACAAAAGAGATATATAGTCTTCTCAATCAACTTCTCAAATTAGGATGGGTTCTATCAAGCCTTTTTCTATTAGGAAAATTAGTCCCGACCCCTCACACTCCAACCATTTACATGATAAATTTGTGCCATTTATAAAATTTACAATGAATCCCTTTTCCCGAAGACAAAAACATTGAGTTCCACCAATGCTTGCCATGATCACAATTTCCAAAATCAGATCTGCAAAATTTACAGTGTTTATGGGGAGATCTCATCAAAAACTCGGCATTTAATTCCTTCATCTTGTAGAACACTCTTCCTTATATTTTTGAACCACCTCCATCCCTAATCATCAAATATGGTTCTTTCCTACACAAGAGAAGAAAAATGGAATATCACATCGAGCCCAACAATTTAGACTATTTTAATGGTGAAAGACGTCTCTAGATCTTCTCCACCAAACTTAGATATCAAAATTAACTCTCCTCTTTGTTTGGTGTGTAGGAAATACCAAGAAATCATGAAGATTCACACTTCTAGGAGCTCTGGAGTGAAAATGGTGGAAGAATCGATATAGATGCACACCATGTTTGATTCCTACTTTGAATTTGGACCATCCACGTGGGAGATCTAATTTTAGAGCGGGCCTGTAGGTTCCTTTTTTCCTTTTACAACTTTTTAAAAAATGTAAAATTTTCACATTTAGCTCCATGCCTCCTCCCTTGAGAAATGAGCCTGACATGTGTCCTAAGGTGGGTTGTAAAGGAACTACAGCCAAATTCTGCCATTTCACCTCTTTTTTGGAAAAGGGAAAATTTTCCAAATTTCCCCGCATCTCCACCCCTCAACTTCTAGTCTCTGATGTGGGTCCTGGTGGAACCACACTTCCCCTTTTTACCTTTTAACTCCCTTATCCATAAAGGCAAAATTTTCCAAATTTACCCCGAAGTCCGCACCTCCATCATTGACTTGAGCAAGTTTTGAATTTTCTCTATAGGGCCCGTGGGTCATTTTGATGATTTTAGTCATTTAAACATCAAGGGGTGAAAAAAAAAGTTACCCCGATGGCCCGCCTCCCTCCTCTTAACATTTTCAAAGTGTTATGTGTCACAATGGAACATAGTGAGGTAATCCCCAAAGGTTAAGACCTTGAATGAGCATGGGCTCGCCACATGTCATGTCATTATGGTGCAACTTCAAAAACCTTAAGGTTTCAAAATGATTTTGCGGGGGCATGCTTCCATTTTAGAATTTTATTCCATTTTTCTAAAAGGGAAAAACATTCAACTTACCTCCAAAGGCCCACATCTTTGCCATTAGCTTTGCCACGTGTCCTCCTACGGGGTCAAAGTAAGACTTTTTCCCTGCCACTTAAAATTTTCTTTAATCAAAGCCTGACGGGGCCACGAGGCGAGTTCAAACCTTTTTCCAAAGTATCCAAAAGGAAAAAGTTTAAAAACAAACCCTCCGTGCCCCATCCAATTAGAAGAAGACACGTAAGCACCAAAAGAACCAAAACAAAATTAGCGGAACCACGAGACCAAATTTGTCTTTTTTCCAAAATAGAAAAAAGTGATAAGTTAGAGCATTTTCCCATTGTCCCCTGACCAACCAAAAGAATACATGTGACCGCCAAACACTAAGGAATAACTTTGACAAGAAAAATACACCCGTCAATTTGTCAAAATACGAAAAATCACCACTCACGCCTGAACTGATTTTTTGCTAAGGATGATTTTAAAAAAAAAAAACAAAAACAAGTGAATCATGGTTTCGAGCATCCCTTCAATCATGGATTTTGAATTTTCAAATGAAGAAACATTTAGATTAATCTATCCCCGAATCACAAAGACCCCTATGCATGTATTTGAACTCACAGTGTGATTGGATAACATGGGTACTATCTCCAAGTTGTGGGACTTGCTACTTGAGACAGACCTCCAGAGAAAGCTGGTTCTTGCTCCTAAACTACCTTCCACAATCTACTCTAATGCAGGATAAGCTAACTATTCTAATCTAAATTTCCAAGGGACCAGGGAGAGAGAATACATAAAATGAAATCCTACACTAAAGCGGTGATACACCAGAAAAGGAGGGTGTGAGAGTAATCTCCAAATGTGTGAAATATAGAGGGAAAGTGCACACTAGAAGAGGTGATGACAGTTCACCATAATCTAGCAAAAATGCATTCACAACAATATTCCAAGCATACAAAATGTTAGTGAATTCCTGCAAGAACATAATAATAGACACAATATTCTTGTAGAAGATAAAAGGGGCAAGAAGAATGCAAGAAAACACAACAGGGGAAGATACATCCACAAACTTTGTATTTTATTGCTTCCTGGTATGCACAGTTCAGTCTATTACAAGATAAGGGCCTGGATCACCATGCAAGGAGTCCACTACAAGGGCCTGCAACACACTAGCTTCACAAAGAAATTTTGACAGAGCTTTGCTACCCAAAAACTCTCTCCTTTACAATGAGCCCAACACTCCAATTTATAGAAAAATGAGAAGGAAAAGAGAAGGGAAAATGGAAAATCCCGAAATCTGTCCTTCAACCACCTGTAAGAGGCATTAAATTGAGTGAAATGGTTATACATTACTTGCAAAAGGCTCCCCATACTGTCCCATGTGCTGCAGCAGAGAAAGAATGATGACCATGCCTCTTAATTGCACTCCCAGCTACCAAATAAAACACTGTTCTGAACCCGGCCACGTTTTCTTAAAAATATCAATCAATTTCTGATAAAATCCAAAATTTCTTGATTGCTGTGCATCGGGCTCGGAACCACGATTCCAACGGTACCAATTTTGTGCAATTTCGTTGAGAAATGCAAAAGTTATGGCCTTCTGAGTGCGGGCAGCTATTTTGGGTCTGGCAGGCGTTTTCTGTCATTTGACGGGAATGAACATTAACTGACTGGAGCCGAATATGTTTCTCTTAATTAAATATTAGAGGATGTCGTGCTCATTCCAGAAAGTCCAATTTTGTGAAAATCGGAGCTCGAGTCAAAAGTTATGGCCGTTTGAAGTTTCGCAGGTCAAACGTTGACTTTTCCTCTTCTGTCTTCGGCCCATTTCGTGCTTTCGCGTCCCACGCGTCCCTCGCGTACTTTTGTCCTGGCTGTCCCGGATGAACCTTCGCCCATTTCGCGCTTTCGCGTCCCACGCGTCCCTCGCGTACTTTTGTCCCGGCTGTCCCGGACGAACCTTCGCCCATTTCGCGCTTTCGCGTCCCACGCGTCCCTCGCGTACTTTTGTCCTGGCTGTCCCGGACGAACCTTCGCCCATTTCGCACTTTCGCGTCCCACACGTCCCTCGCATACTTTTGTCCCGGCTGTCCCGGATGAACCTTCGCCCATTTCGCGCTTTCGCGTCCCACGCGTCCCTCGCGTACTTTTGTCCCGGCTGTCCGGACGAAAAACTCTTCCTTCGGGCGATCCGCGCTTTCGCGTCCCACGCGTCCCTCGCGTACTTTTGTCCCGGCTGTCCCAGACGAACCTTCGCCCATTTCGCGCTTTCACGTCCCACGCGTCCCTCACGTACTTTTGTCCCGGCTGTCCCGGAGACTAAGACTTAGCCATTTTTCGTGATTTTTCCTGGCCCGAGCCTGTCTTCTGCAACCTTTTCACATTTTTTCAGAGCTTGCTCTTTCTTTCTTGGCCAGGGGAGTTAGAAAAAATCTGAGGGGACCCCAGCAACATGATGCTTTGCCTTGAATCAATATAATTGCTTGGGACTAAAGAATTTGATGCATGTTATCAAAATTTACCTTGGGGGTGAATTTTGGATAACATTAACCTTTCTCGAGCTTCCATGGTCGGGAAAAATAGGGCAAGCTCAGAGACTTTTCAAGGAGGGACATGACAATAGATTCTGTAAAAATTTGAGGCATTTCAAGTGGAGGTAGAAAATTTTAGAACACCCACATCAAGAGATAAAATGTTTCAGAACATGCATATTAGAGGAAAATAATGGCAAATGGGGCAAAACAAATATGAGCACCAACAAGGGTCACACACACATCAATTCTAGGTTACATATCATCAACACACCTACGCACTTTGGCAAGTTCCTGATGATGCACTATCATTTATGGTTCATTCTTTACTACCGAGGGTGAATACCAAATGAACCCCATTGCATACAACTCCACTCACTCGGGGTAACACGACTCCTATCATCCATTCGCATTCCATTCCATCCATCCACATCATGTTGTATATCTTGGTTTCTTTTACTCTTACTTTGATCTATTTGTCCATGTCTTGTATGTCATTATCTTTACAATAGAAACATGTATGTTAACATCCTTTTCTAGTTGTGATCACATATATAGGTGTTTTACACAAAACATGGATGTTTGGTTACTACTAGGTCCCACAAAGGTAATCAGGGGCATCCACTTACAACTACTACCGGTGCTCAATTGTTTGATTTTGTACTTAGCACACTAATTCCTTGGTTATACATGCATTCGACGTATTCTTTTTCTTTCTAACATGCTAATAGGTGCTTCATGTTTATATTCTTTTTGTAGGATTACTTTCTTCCATGGCTATATGTTGTTTGTACTTGCTTGCTATTATTTTCTATTGTATAAGAACCTTACCCTTTATTTATTGTGCACACTTGTTTGTTTATATGTTGCCACTATGGCCTTGATTGTAGTATGACATCCTGAGTGATATCCCATGTTTGAAACCCATTATTTTCTACGTACATTTTCTTCTTGGGTGTTTACATTACTATTTTCCTTACTAGCTTCTACAATGTTTGGGTATCTTACGCTTGTTTTATAAATTCATGCTTTTTTCTACTAACATTTATTTCTAACTACTTGTTTGTGTGCACCTTGGTTTCTACCAAGTACATTCCCTCCCCTACAGGCATATTTTACATGGTTGGTCTTCCTTTCGGGCCATATTATCCTATCCATGATTTTTTTGCACCCCAAAGAGGGGGAATTCATTTAGGGTTTACACACTACACAACACTCTACACCGATACAGTTCATTTTTCCATCCTTGACATAGTAGGTTATACAACATGTGGGTTCACACCAGTCTATAGAAATCCAATACAAAGTGGTTTTTATAAGACATGTTTTCCTTAGCATTCTATAGAGAAGTTACTTGTTAGAGGATACAATGGAATTTCCTCCATGCATTACTTCAGCCAGGTGTCGAATCTCCAAAATAAAAGTTAGTACAAATATCTCTTCACATTCTCATGGAAGTAGTTACTAATTGAAGATTAACACATCTTTATCCCTACATTTCTTCATCCACACTTTGGTATGAGATCACCCAATAAACTCATACTTCACCGACAGTTACAAAATTTTGTTTTCTACACCCTTTCTTTCACCACAATTAGATTCTCATGTTCCTTTTACATTTCAATTACATACTTTTTTACTATATACATGCATCTTTACATGTATTTTTACATAGATACATGTGTATTTGAATGCTTTATATTTTTCTCCTTTGCAGGTCTTTCCATATGAGAAGAAAGTAGTCAACAACAACAACAACAATGAGGTCAATAACAACACAAAAAAATTCTCATTTGGCATTCCTTATATCATACTAACATGTAGGTACATCACACATATCAGCATCTACACATGTTTCGCCCTAGGTTCACTCATGTCAATTTTTACTCTTCTACATATTTAGTCTCCATGCTTCAAATTTTTACCACTCCACACTTTGTCTAGTCACTGGCACACATTCTACATCACTCTAGATGGATATTAGGTATGCATCTCTATCTACGTTTCTTTCTTGAGTGCTCAGTAAACCAACTAAAGTGGGGACACTTTAAACACCAAATCATGCACTTTGGATATTATTTACTTTTCGTCTCATACTACAATCGGGATAATTTTAGTGGCGAATATTCGTAATATGGCGAATATTCCATTTTGAAAATTTTGAAAAGGCGAATTTTTGCACCCTTTGTTAAGCCTAAAAATTACACTTTAATTTTTTTTTAGGGTCGGCCGCTACCCTTGAAAAATATCCCCTATATAAACCTATATTATTCGCCAGGTAGAACACTTCTACTTCACATTTTTCAACAATATGATATATCCCATATTATAGACGCGCGACAAGGGGGTAAGTTATTGATGCGCGACAAGGAGGGTTTGCAGACAAGGAGATACTGTAGATATTGACGCATAGTAGATGCATGACAAAGATTTTGTTGACGAGCGACATGGAGTTTTTTCGATGAGCAAGAAGAGGGCAGAGGTTGCAGACGCACGACATGATATTTGCTGTCGCGCGTCATTAAGGCCTATTGACGCGCGACATTAAGGCCTATTGACGCGCGTCACTAAGGCCTGTTGACGCGCGTCAATAGGCCTTAGTGACGCGCGTCACTAAGGCCTTAATGTCGCGCGTCAATAGGCCTTAGTGACGCGCGTCACTAAGGTCTATTGACGCGCGACAGCAAATATCATGTCGCGCGTCAATAGGCCTTAATGTCGCGCGTCAATAGGCCTTAGTGACGCGTCACTAAGGTCTGTTGACGCGTGTCACTAAGGCCTATTGACGCGCGTCACTAAGGCCTATTGACGCGCGACAAGGAGGTACAACAGATATTGACGCATACCAGACGCACGACAAAGAGTTTGTTGATGCGCGATAGAGATTTTTTGATGAGAAAGCGAGGTGGAGGCTGCGAGGCGCAGTTTTACTTTGTCGCGCGTCAAGTAAATGCAATGTCGCGCGTCAATAGACCTTAGTGTCGCGCGTCAATAGACCTTAGTGACGCGCGTCAATAGACCTATTGACGCGCGTCACTAAGGTCTATTGACGCCAGCGACACTAAGGTCTATTGACGCGTGACATTAAATTTACTGACGCGCGCG
Organism: Taxus wallichiana var. yunnanensis; assembly: GCA_018340775.1. Classification (NCBI taxonomy): domain Eukaryota; kingdom Viridiplantae; phylum Streptophyta; class Pinopsida; order Cupressales; family Taxaceae; genus Taxus; species Taxus wallichiana. The sequence goes on from CM031234.1 coordinate 671,549,354, forward strand.
AAGAAAATCTCCGCCGCGCGTCCGCACCTGTAATAATCGGTCGAAATTTTTCATATAACCCCAAAAAATTCGCCTTCGTGAAACTTTCGGGGATATTCGCGGGTATTCTCCACCTCCGATTTCTAGGAGGTCTCTTAAAATGAACCCCGACTACAATTCATATGGTTTTTGAGTGAACAAAGTATTAACCAACCCATGTCCTTTGGCCATTTAAATTTTCTTTCTATAGTCAATTATGAACTTCTCCATATACTTGCATAGTCTATTTTGTCATTTTCATTCATCCTAATCCTAATTGGGTCATCCCATGAGCCTCGGTCCCATTTGGGAGCTTTGATCCTCTTTATACATTACTCTTATCTTTGGGGCACTTCCTAGCCATTTGAGCTTTCCATATTTTTAGTTTTCAGTCTTTTTCAGTTTAATTACTAAATTAGAACAAAAGAACCATATAAATATAAATTTATGATACCATAATGAGGGACCAAGCACTAAGATCTACTATCACCACCTAATTTTGCATCCATTTATGACATATAGAGCTCCATTTGCATCTATCTCGTTCCATCACAAGGGACAATGTTGGTTAATTTGCATCACACTTCATAGGAGGGGAGTTTATTCTATTCCATCCACCATCTATTTACATTTCTACATCTAATTATTTTTGGCTACTTCACAAATTGTGGTGGCATAACAAAGACTAGGGCATGATTTACACACACAAACGTAGAACTACATTTAGGTCTTAAATGTGGTGAGTGCTAAGTTAGTAAGTATTTTCCTAACTCATTCATATTGGATGATGTTGTCATTTGTCTCTACATTAGTAGAGGATTATCTTGTTTAGGAAGATTATGGAATGATCTAAGTGAAACGAGAAGTGAAACCAGATAAACTAGAAGTTTGAATTTTATACTGAATAATATGAAACTGAATAACTTGAAATTTTAAGACTATACATAATCTATATGATCCATGCATGGGTTCTATGGTATAAATCAAGGACTCTACCATCTTAGAATATAAAATTATTGAGATTTAAAACTTTATTAGTACTTTTCTTGTTTTAAAATAGTGCTCATTTGTGTTTCTTTTGTACAACCTTGGGATGATCTAAAATGATCTATTAAAAAGTAGAAACCCAAATAACCTATAGAACCCTTATAGAACCCTTAATGAAATCATTAAAAACTAAAGGATAAATTGTTTTCTTGATGTTGGACCACCATAGGCACTTAGAATCCCAACTACTTAACCAATCCCAATGTTACACTACATATTAACGATTTAGATTCAATCCTCATGTCATTCTCCTAGGTGTTTTTGTAAGTGTGTAAATCTAATAGACCCCATAGGGGTTCCCATAAAAGAAAGATAGTGGCCTAACTACATAGCATAGATTACACTTAGCATGTTAGTAGTGAGATGTGTTATGAATCATCTTTATGATATAACCCTTGTGTTTATTAAAACCCTTGTCAAATGCTTGGAATGACTTTGTAGTTTTTAAGACATGGATTTGTGATCATTACATGCTTATAAATGGATGAAGTTAGACTGATTCACCTAGTTGAGTAATTCATACTTATAGTCTTGAATGTCTACAAATCGATGGGTTGAAACTCTCAATGTGATTGCATAACATGGAGCTTTTCCCAAATTTTGGGACTTTGTAATTGATAAATCTCTCTAGATGAAATTCAATTCCTATTCCTCCGATCACATGCAAACATTCAAATTTTAGAGGATCTACCCTAAAATCTACTCTAACTTTTCAAGGAGACAGGGTTAAGAATATGCAAGAAAATAAACCTAAAATAAAAAAGTGATACACCATTTATTTTCCATTAAACACAAACCATTGAGATGTATTACAACCACCATACATAGATAACCAATATTGCAATGAGAGATCGACAGGTGCAATGAACACAAGAGAGGGTTGAAAATAATCCACACTCATGTATTATTTCTCCACAAATTTGAAAATTACACTACAATGGCCAAGAGGAAATATTTTTATCATAGTTTTGATGGGAGGTTTTAACTCCACAAATCCACTTATAGACAAGAGAAGAAGGGAGGGTGGAAAACCAAATTTTCGAGACCTTTTGAAAAATTCCCCTCCTTATAATATTTAGTAATAAAATCGAGAAGGGGGAGAAAAGAATTCCAATTCTTACTTCAACCACCCAAAAAATCATTGAATTCAACTTCCATAATGATGGATTTCACTACAAAACCCATGCCTCCATGTACTATGCCTTGTTGGAGAAGAAAGGAACTCATACCTTCATTATTGTGATAGTGAGGAACACCTGGGAGACCCTCTATAATGGAAAAATGTATTTTTCATTTTAAAGAACTTATTCCCACTCAAATAAATATTTCCAAAAATTCCTTTCGTGTGCAAATTCAAGCTCCCAATCAAAATTTATGGCCATCTGAAGGTCGGGGTGTCATTCTGAAAAAAATGTGAACTATTGATTTTCCTTTTTGGAGTCTTAAATGCATGCAACCTCCGAAGTCTCAAAATATAGACCTTCATACATTTAGGTTTCAGAGATTGGGTTGCTATTCATCCACCAATTTTGCTTGAAAGTTCTAAAACCCAGAAACTTGAAAGGTTGAAATTTCGAGTTTCAAAATTCAAGATTTCGTATTTTTTTGTGTTTTTATGTTTCGGGAATCTAAAATTCCAAAACTATGAACCCCAAAACTCCAAAATTTTGAAACTCGATATTCTAAAATTTGAGACTTTCAGAGTTTCAAGTTTTGGAACTTTTTGGTTCATTTTTCCAACTGGTCGCTCCTTTTCTCTAAGAGTCTGAAACCTAAAAGTCCAAAATTTTTGACTTTCGGGTTTCATAAATTTTGACTCATTTTACTTTCCCACACTCTCGGAGGTCTCCAAAACTCTTAACCCTAAATCCTCAAGTCTGAAATTTCAGACCTTCTGGATTCAGATTTCAGGATTTTTTTCTCATTTTTTCCCCGAATGGCCACTTTGAAACTCTAAAAGCTCCACCTCTCAAGTGTATAATTTTAGACTTCAGAACTTCTTCTTTCCCTGAAATTTTTTGTAATGCTCAACCTACTTCAACCAGATTCGACCAAACCTGAAATGTAATCTCCAAAAATGAATAAACCACATTTTTACATGTAAGTTAATGTTTGTTCCATTTTTCCTAAGGGGTGAAAAAATGGATAATAGTATTATGTAGGAAATATATTATTTAAGGTTGACTATAAGAAGATGAAATGACCCAAAGAATGGTTTAACATCAAAATAAGAGTTAATAATTGAGAAGGGGAAGGACCTTGAACTCAAGAAAGGTCGAACCCCACATCCCCACGCTTCACGTATAATTTTAAACAAGAGGTAGAAACTCCTAAATGGAAATTTTCATAATGAATATTAGATGTGTTATTCCTATAGACACTCAAATTTGATAATTCTACTCTTTCAAATTTTTGGTTTTGACATTTCTCTCATTGCTCAAACTAGTACACTTTAGCCATTCCCATCATGTACATCTCTAGGTATCTTTTCTAGCTTGATTGTTCATTCAAACTTATCTAGAAACTATTTTTGAGGATTGAACGCATTAAATCCATTAAGACACACTTTGATATCCAACATCCAAATTTTCTCACTTTATATTGTCTCTCTATGCACAAAAATTTACAATACGGAAAAGAATGTCCATATGTTCCCGAACCTAGTGTATGATTTTTCCTTTTCTCGAGATTGATCCTGAAATTTAAATTGCACATTATTACTTAGGTCATTTATTTCTTCTTAGTCATCCTTTACAACATAAATTACCTTGAAGCATATATAAGCAAGTTAAAATCACCTCGTTTATTACCTAGCAATATCATGGAATATTTTTCCAAAATCTAACATAAAAGGGTACTTAAAACTCATTACACTCTAAAAATACAACTATACATTCATTAGAGAAGAACCATATACAAGTCTACAACTTCCCACTAGGTCTAGGGAACTTCTTCTCACATTTACAAGCACTCAAATTCAGTAACTCAAGTCAAGCTTCGTGAAAGGAAAGATGCCAAATAGGAATTCAAGACAACAAAATATCACTTGTTAGTTGGAGATCATTTCGTTCGATGCCTATTTAGAGTAGTGTGAACATCAATGGTACACAAGAGTGGCCAAAACCTAACTAATGCTTATTTTACATGACTTCTCATCCATGGTTAGGGTTTGAAATATTAATATGATAATTTAAAGGCTCCCATAGGGTGACCACAAGGTGACTAATAGAGAGAAGCAAAGAGATTCATCCAAGTGACAAATCCATAAAATTACAAATCATTATTCTAGTAGGGTCAGACCTTACAAATAGGTCAAGATTGTATGGAAAATCCAACCCCTACTGTCCATTCCTACCCAAGTTGATCTTTAGGTCACATTTTTAGTATCAAGGTACTCTCTCGGGCTAGATCTCCATGTTCCATCATTCAAATCATCTATAGATCGACCAAAAGCATTTGTAATCAACTAAGTGCACTCAATCCATTTTTTAGTGAACTTGTATTATATCACTTATATTTGTTGCAAGTATTAATGCATTGTTCTAATATTTAATGATCAATGTTGGAATTTATTTAGTGAGAATAACACCTAATATATTTTATTTCACTCTATTTTTGTTATAGGTGTATATATTATTCAAATCTAAATTTTTGATAACAATGCCTCTTTGATTTAATGATATTTCAATAATCATCAGTAGATAATGCTTTAAAGATAATCAAGTTGTAGAATGGTTAGAGATATGATGAAATTGGATTTCAAATGTAATATTTTTCTTAGTAAGATTATAAATTAAAGCTTTGCATTGCACGAGGAGAAGTTCAAAAGATATTAGTGTCTACAACTATTTATTCATTTATTTTTACACTTAAATCGCAAGGATGCATACTAGCTAAAACCTTATTAGAATAAAAATTATAGATACCTCGTATTAAAATTCATCTAGCGTATTTGTATATACAACTTTCTCAACTATGCCCTTAAAATAGAAGAAATGCATGTGATGATGAAAAAGGAAAACAGACAATATTAAAATACGATAAGAAATAAAATAGAATAATGGTAGGAATAATGAGAAATAAAAGGAATAGAGGTTCAAAATAAAGAGACAATATACCAATGAGGACTTCATCTTAGCAAAGGGAACATATGTACAAGGTCACACTAAAAGCATTATGATAAAAAATAGTCTTATAACAAAATTTACCTTTAATTGGTTACATTTCTGCCAAATTCTTCTACCATAGAAGTTACAAAACTAAAATATATTGTCAACATCCATAGAATTCTTGCATCAAAATTTATTCTCCATTTTGTAGTTAGCTATAAATTTTCATGATTTTGATGTTACGAATGACATTAGACCTTGCAATTTTGTAGTCCATTAAATTAGTTTTTAAATCAACATGTTCATTTTTAGTTATACTCTTATTTTAAATTGAATCAATTACAAAATAAATTTATATGACATGTATTAGAGTAAAATATGAACAATACACAACATATAAGAACATTGAAAATTGAATATATTTTTAATAATTAGGTTAACTATTGGAATTGGCTAAAATAAATCGTGCAAAATGAAGTTAGTGTTTCAAATATATGAGATAAAATGAATTAAGCCTAGAAAAATATGGACAATATGATCTATCTAATATATTAGCAAGAAATATATAACACTAACAGTATAAGAAAATTGGATTGTACTGCAATAGGAAACCTTAAGGAGTTTACAAGAAATTGGTTTCACTAAAATTGAAGTACAACAAATTGATAAAATATAAATTGAAAGAAAAATATATATATTACACTTAAATAACTTATACAATTAATGGGTAAATAGAAAAAATAATAAAAAATACCTCATTGATATTTCCAAGTCAATTAAGTGGGAAAAAATATAGGGTTTTGGTACATATCTTAATTAATTAAAATTTTGAAGTTTTTTCTTTAGATTTTGGATCTAGAAATGCCTCGAGTCTCTTCAATATAATTTTATGCATGAACATCGAAGGATAGTAAATGGACATTCCTTACCCAAAAACTAAGTTTAGGTTTAAAAATAAATAAGAACAATTACTTGGTTCTTAAAAAGTGTAGATAATTATGCATGGGTACCTACACAAACATGAAGGAATGTTAATGACATAAAAGATATATTTAGGTTTTCTTATTTTGTCTAGGGCATGAAGTAAGTTATCTTCACAAAAGGAGAGGTTGTGTGCAAGGTTCAAAATTTGAAGATTTATAAACCACCAAACTAAGGACCAAAGTACATACAGTTTGAAAATCAACTAGGGAATGTGTAGCGCTTGGTAAAGGATCACAAATAAGATTTTGGCATGAAATTTGTGAAAAAGAATCCAATGCAAAAGGAAATATCATTAGATAAGATCTCCAGTGATTAATCACATAGAGCATAAGGCATATAGAGCATGGTATACACCAAATGTAGAATTGGTCCTAGAGCTCCAAGTAATTTGGATATCACTCTCATAAATTCAAATATGGATGCAAGGGACACATTTCAATTTGAATATAACAATATGTATCAAAATCTATATATACATCATTAGGAGGCCTATATAATAGTATGTTCGGAAAACATTTTATTAGTCTAGGGAGGCAAGGATGAGACAACCACAATGTCTAGAGAGATGTTGGAATATAGTATCTACTAGATTTATATTTCTATGAGATATAAAGAGAAATTGTGTGTGGCATTTCAACTAAGACATGGAATGCACAAGTTATCTCTGCACCAAAGGTTGAACTTTACACATGACGTAGAAGAAGGACATTAAATTATAGGATTTGTGAAACAACATCTGAAGTGCGAAAGTTGTGAAACAATGTGCAAAGTACTAAAGTATGCAATTGGAAGGGGTGGTAGTTAGAAAACGATGGCATAAAGTTTATGTGTAAAAATATCTCAATGAAAATTAGAATATTTTAAAGAATAGCTCAAGTGACTAACCATGAAGAGCATAAGCCATAGGTTGTGAGAGGAATATTGAATAGAGTTTACACCAAATTTAACATTGATCTCAAAGATCCAATAACTTTGGAGTTTGACTACAAATATTTAGAGATGGACATAAGGGGGACATGCATTAACTTACATGTAATGAAATGGATATAATTTGAGACATCTCTTTAAGTATTTTAGTAGTCTAAAGAGGTGGTCGAGTGATACTTGTAGAGATAAAACAAACACCGAAAAGAAGACATATATTACATATATATATATATTAGCCCTATAGTGTTCAAACTCAAATTTTCAACTTCTTTAGAATAAGAAAAAGACAATTATTTTGGTTATCATCCATCCATATTGAAAATTGATGTACAAAGGTTGAAGATAATATGTAGAGGAAAGGTTCCAAATGAAAATATTCTTCTACCTTTATTAACGTGGTATTGAGGTGAGTTTTGATAAAAACATCAAAAGTAAATCTAAGCCTTGATTTTTTTATGACTATGTAGGAAAAATGTGTTGAGGTTATTGTTTAGTTGGAGCTTCAAGTCAAATAAAAGGGGAGAAACAAATCTAAGCACCAAATAGGGTCACACACACACATCATTTCTAGGTCACATATCATCAACACACCTACACACTTGACCATTTCCGATGATGCACTATAATTTATGGTTCATTCTTGATCTGCGAGGGGAAATACCAAATGAACCTTATTGCATACAACTCCATTCACTCGGGGGGGACACAAGACCTATAATCCATTTTCCATTCTATTCCATCCATCCATGTCATGTTACATATCTTGGTTGTTTTTACTCTTACTTGATACCCAAATTGATTCTCCTTCAAAGTCTGAGTAGCATCATAGGTTTAGTGAAAATATTAGAGATAGATAGATCCCGATGAGTTGTTTTGTAGCTGAGGATGGGATCTAATTTTCCTTAGTCACTCGATGTGGAGAAATGCATAACACCCTCAAGAGGATTTGATCTATCCTCACTATTTTTGGTTGTGCCTTTCAACCAAGGTAAGAGAATCATTTTGTAGCCTATTGTTTATAGAGGAGATGGAGATAATATTCCTAAGGAAGTTTTAAGGAGACCTTGAAGAAAATATGATCAATACGAAAAAATCTAACTCTCTTGAGTTGTCACTCTAGATAGTGGAGTTATTCTCTAAGAAAGGTTCAGGCTACTAAAGACATTTGGAATCCTAATTGTTTCTTCATGTTTTGGTAGTAAAATGTGTCATGTGTATACACACATGAAAAATAGGGGTAGTATGGGTAGGATGAGTTATTTTAGATGGATTTTGGTGGGAAGTGAAGAAAGATAAAGTTAATTAGACCAAATCTTTGAAATATTTTGCAATATTGAAGACTAAACTAATAAAATGCCACGAGTAGCTGAAATGTTTCTTTAACCAAAACATGTGCTCCAATAGAGGCCCAAATTAGCACTTTTTCATACAATCTATGAGATTCTAACACAAAGGCTCGAGTTGGAAATCCCAACAAAACATCAATATCTAAGCCCAATCATGCCTGAGGTACACCTAGAGGCTTACAAACAATCTCTATCAATACATGAGAGAAAAGTGATTTTAAATAATTTATTTCACTCCCAGATGAAAGATCTTTTGAGAAATGAAATTACAGATGCCACTTAAACTATCACAAGGATTGAACCCTCCGTGATTGAGACAGATTTTGATACAAGATTGTAACAGGAACAAGAAAATCTATTTGCAGATGTACTTAAGTAAAGCCAAACATTTTGCATAATATCCACACATAATAGCTCGAGTTTGATTAAATTTATCTTCAGGGGAAATTTTCTAGAACAATCTTAGAGATTTTCAATGGCTTTACACTCGCAACCACCTTGACATGATCAAATTCAATACAAAAGAGATATACAGGCTTCTCAATCAACTTCTCAAAGGAGGATGGGCTCTATCAAGCCTTTTTCTATTAGGAAAATCAGTCCCGACCCCTCACACTCCAACCATTTACACGATAAATTTGTGCCATTTATAACATTTACAATAGATCCCTTTTCCCCCAAAAGACAAAAACATTGAGTGCCACCAGTGCTTTCCATGATCACGATCGTGATTCCCAGAATCAGATCTACAAAAAGTTACCAGGTGCTCATGGGGCAGATCTCTTTGAAAATATCAGCATTCAATTCCTTCATCTGGTAGAACACTCTTCCTTCTATTCACCAACCACCTCCATCCCTAATCTATCAAATCTAGTTCTTTCGTACGGGAAGAAAAAACGGAAGATCACATCAAGTGCAATAGCCAGATTGTTTTAATGGCGAAAAACATCTCCAAATCTTCTCCACCAAACTTATATATCAAAATTAACTCTCCTCTTTGTTTAGAGTGTAGGAAATACCAATAAATCATGAAGATTTACACTTCCAGATCTCAAGAGAGAAAATGGAAACAAAATTAGATACGATGCAAAGCTGCCATTGATTCCTACTTTGAATTTTGACCGTCCACGTGGGAGATCTAATTTTAGAGTGGGCATGCGGGTTCCTTTCTTCATTTTACAACTTTTGAAAAATTTAAATGTTTCACATTTTCTCCATGCCTCTAGCCTTGAGAAATGAGCCTGACATGTGTCCTAAGGTGGGTCCCAAAGGAACCATGGACAAATTCTGCCATTTCACCTCTTTTTTTGAAAAGGGAAAATTTTCCAAATTTCCCCGTGACTCTACCCTTTTGCTTCTAGTCTCTTATGTGGGTCCCGGTGAGAACCACGCTTCCCTTTACCTTTTAAATGCCTTCTCCACAAAAATAAATTTTTCCAAATTTCCCTTGGAAGTCCGCACCTCTGCCATTGATTGGAGCAAGTTTTGAATTTTCTCTATCGGGCCCGTGGGTCATTTTGATGATTTTAATCATTTGCACATCAAGGGAAAAAAACCAAGTTGCCCCCGATGGCTCACCTACGCCTCTTAACATTTTCAAAGTTCCATGTGTCATAATGGTGCATCTTGAGATAATCCCCAAAGGTTGAAACCTTGAATGAGTGTGGGCTCACCACTTGTCATTATGGCGCAACTTCAAAACCTTAAGGTTTCAAAATGATTTGTGGCGACGCGCTTACATTTTACAATTTTATTCCATTTTTCCAAAATGGAAAAATAGTCAACTTACCATCGAATCCCCACATCTCCACCATTATCTTTGGCACATGTCCTCCTGTGGGGTCAAAGTAAGATCAAGTTTCCCTGCCACTTAAAATTTCCTTTAATCGAGCATTGCAGATTGTAGGGTGAGTTCAAACCTTATGCTTTGAAGTATCCGAAAGGAAAAAAATTCAAAAACAAACCATCCACACCCCATCCAATTAGAATAAGCCACATAAGCACCAAAAGAACAAGAAAATGAGCGGAGCCACGGGACCAAATTTCCCTTTTTCCAAAAAAGAAAAAAGTGATAAGTTAAGTCATTTACCAGCCGTCCCCTTACCAACCAAAAGAAGCCACGTGACCATTGAATGCTGAGGAATAACTTTGACAGAAAAAGACACCGCTGTCGGCCAAAAATACAAAAAAAAACCATTCACGCCCGTAACTCGATTTTTCGCTAAGGATGAAAAAAAAATTAAAAACAAAAACAAGTGAATCATGGTTCCAAGCATCCCTTCGACCATGGATTTTGGATTTTCAAATGCATAAAAATATATATTAACCATTATCGAGCTTCCATGGTCGAGGAAAAATGACAAAGCCCACGGATTTTGAAGAAATTAGGGAAAACAGGGCAAGCTCTGGAGACTTTTCAAGGAGGGACATGAAAATGGATTCTGCAAAAATTTGAGGCATTTCAAGTGGAGGTATAAAATTTTAGAACACCCACATTGAGAGACAAAATGTTTCAGAACACGTAGATCAGAGGAAAATAATGGCAAATGGGGTGAAACAAATTTGAGCACCAACATCGGCTCTGACTCGGGGATGGGCACTCCCTGCGAGTGCCACAAGAACAAAGGTAGACCAAGTGAAAAAATATCCATTGGGAAAAGGAGTCATCTTGCAGATCACAAAACAAGTACCGTCCCAAAAAAAAATGAACAGAAAAACTAGCAAAAACATGCCACAGGCCGGAAAGAACAAGAACATGAAAGACAAAACAAACCAACAAACTATACACAAGTGAGATATATGTTCACTTGTTTATGGGGAATCAATCTAAGAAATGCTTCAAATTCCTAGCATTAACAAGAAATTCAAGAAATTCTCCATCCAAATCCTTCATGAAGAAGGTATGCTCACCAATCCGAATATCTATGGAGTAAGGGCCCTTCCACGTGCATCAAAGTTATCATGTTTTCCTTATCTTCATGCCCGATATCCCATAACAATAAAAGATCTCCAACATTGAAAGATCTTGGGGTGACCTTATCAAACAAATTCTTTAACTTTTCTCTAAACTTTACATGCCTTTGGTGGGATGCCCTCCTTTCTTCATCAAGTTCAACAATTTGGTTAATGTGATCATCATATGGACTTACTTCTTGATCTTCCAGTTGTTGAATGAACTGGTATGAGAATAATTGCATATTCGGGGGTAGTAGGGCTCTGAGTTCTATACACAACCTCAAATGGTCTCTTTCCAGGTGGCTCTTTTAATAGTAATTTGCTCTTCCCGCAAAAACTTCAAGTTCTTACCCCGTTTTCTCTTGTTCAAATCCAAGGTTCTTGATAATCTTCATGAAATTTTTATTACTTGGACTCACTTTTCGCTCCATTTCCTTGGGGATTGTAATTATATTTTATGTCAAGTTGATCCCGTATTATTTTCACATCAACACCAAAGGTTTATCTCTAAAGCTCATGGCATTGTCAACAACAATCTTGACTGGCACACCAAACTTGTAGATGATATGGTTCAACAAAGAATCCATGACAATTTGGTGTGTTTCTCTCTTGGTGGGGATTGCCTCCACCCATTTGGTGAAGTAATCAGTGGCTACAAGAATCCACTTATGGACAGCACTTGAAGGGTCTGAAATCTCACCAATGAAATCCATCCCCCATTTCTTGAATGGGGCTTCAATTGATAAAGGTTGCAAAGGAAGGGATCTTGAAGTCTTCAGTCTTCCAGAGAATCACCGGAAACTCTCACATATTCTAACCAAAAGAGGTGTATCCTTGAAGAGGGTTGGCCAAAAATAACCATTCCTCAAGATCTTGTGTGTTGTGACTCTTCCAACATAGTGCCCCCACAAACTTCTCCAAGAACATCAACAATTATCTAGGGGCTTCATCTTTAGTAATGCACCTTAATAGAACTCCTTTAGGGTTCTTCCCGAGGCTAACCCATAATTAGTAATGACATATTTCTTGGAAGCCAACTTAAGGGCTCTTTCTTGGTTCTTACTTAAATACTCAGGGTATTTTAGATGTCTAAGATAAAAAAATTACATCTTTGCACCACTCAGAACTCATCAATTTTTGAAAAACATCTATCCTACCTTCTTCTACCTCATTTACCTCAATAGTTTGCAAGTTGCTCTCATCCATAAGCTTAGCCAATCCCAAACCTCTAATCAGTTCATGGTTTGGATATCCATGTCCTATTCTTGTAACTTGTTCACCCATCTACATCTTTTTCTTGAGACTTCCATCTCTAATAAGATGTCTTTCACAATTGGTGTGGGAACATAAGCAAAAATCTTAGAGCTCAAAATGTAAGGCCTCAAAACATTTGTTGCTTTTACCAAGGAAAATGTTTGTTTCTCCATAATAGTGTATTTCAGCTCAGCCCCTACAATGCCTTCTTGAAAAAGGAAATCGTCCTCTTATCCCATTCATCATCTTTCTACAATAGGACAAATGCAATAGTGTTTCTGAAGAAATAGAGAATAGTTGAAAGGGCCTTTTATAATCTGGACTCGCTAAAATAGGTGCATACTTTAGTGCCTCTTTAATCCCATTGAAATCTTGAATGACATCTTCCTCCCACTTGATGACTTGGTCCTTCTTTGACATGGAAGTGATCGGAATGGTAAAATCGTGAGAAGTTTGATATAAATCTTCCTGATGAAGTTTATTTGCCCAAATACGGATTGAATTCCTTTCTTGGTTTTTTTGGATTGGAACCTTCTTGATGGCCTCTAACCTCTCTAGATTAATCATCACCCCCTCTTGTGACACAATGTGACCAAGAAAATTTTCCTTATGTACTCCAAAATGTCACTTTTTTGGATTAAGTGAGATGCCATATTCTCTACATCTTATCAAGATCTTCTCCAAGTGCAGCAAGTTATCATTTCTCTTTTTAGAAAATACGCTTACATCATCTTGATAAACCGCAATAAACTCATTGATGTAACCAGCAAAAGAAACATCCATTTTTCTTTGAAAGGTGGCTCCAACATTCATCAAATCGAGAGGGCATCCTAACATACACATACGTCCCACAAGGAGTAGTAAAGGTTGTCTTGATATTTTCTCGATTCCTTCACCACAACCTAGTTATAACCAGAGAAACCATCCGGGTAGAGATAAATTTAGAACTATTCACAAAGTGTAGCATGTTTTCCATATTTGGTAAAGGATAATTATCCTTCATTGATGCTCTGTTTAAATTTATGAAATCTACACACATTCTGATATCACCATTCTTCTTTCTTATTGGTACTAGGTTTGCAACCCAAGAAGAATACCTTGTGGGCTGAATAATCCCTCTATCTCTTAGCTTCTTCAGTTCCTCTTGCATTTTAAGAGATAAGAGTGGATTTATTGGCCTCTGTTTCTACCTGAATGGTTTTGCATTAGACTCCAAGGGAATATTATGTTGAAACAAGTATTCTCTATATGCTTTTAGTTCAAAATAGGTCAATGCCATGCAATCCTCGATATGTTTTCAACAATTGGATGTATGACTGCTTGTCCTCCCTAATGAGATTGCTGCCTAACAAAATTTTCCTTGGTTTCCCCTTTGTGCCAAGGTCATGCTCCTCAATATATCTATAGGTTTTCATGCATCTGTTAACAATGAGATTATCATTATTAAAAGTGGACTCAAGACCAACCAACCTTGTAGGAATGGTATTAGAATTTAGGCCGGATGATGCCCTTGCCAACAGGGTTTCTTTCCTTCTCGCTACACAAACCATTAGCTCCTAATCAATACTTTGATCAGAAAACTCTCCCCTATTCTACAGAAATCTTTTGATCTGAGCATCATTATCAAAAACTTGCCAATGCTTAACATTATCAGGTACAAATGGTCTTGTTAACACCTCAACACCATATTTAAAAATATGGGGATATTGCACAACTTTCAAAACGAGACCCCAACACTGCAAGCTCGTCTGTCGATTCATTGAACTTCCTATCATGATGCAAAATGTTGAATGAATTAAACATCTTAATGAGATCGCAAACTACATGCTTGTATTGTTTCATTTGCTGATTTTTTGTGGCATACAGTCTTCTGACTTGTTTTACAATTAGTTCTGAGTCCCCTTTGACAATCACATCTTTGACATAATATTTCTAAGCAATTGTTAAACCCAAAAACAGTGCCTCATACTCAGTAGTGTTGTTAGTGCACTCACAGTTGAGTTTGAAAGAAAAAAAAAATTCCTAACTTTGAGAACATAAAACAACACCAGCACCATTCCCAAATTTGGAGATGGCTCTATCAAACAATAGAGTCCAAGGAGATCCCATTTTTTCAAGACACTTGCATTCCTCAATATTGTGCTCCTTTCCATCAGCAAATCCCACAAAGTTATCATCATCGACATTTTTGTAAATTACTTCATAGGATGCATTAATGGGATCTTCAATAAGATGCAACATCTTCTTTTCCCCATACAACTTGACAAGGCTGCCCTCAACTAGGATGGTGGCATAGGAAATATCCATTTGAACACTCCCACCAACACTTTCAGCCCACCTTCTAGAAAACTTCATAGCCTACTTGGTTGGGAAGTCAATAATAACTACATCAAGTTTCAAATTCCTTCTTAGATAGGTTGTAAGTTGCACCACTAGCCTTCACACATCCCACCACTGGCATCTCTCTGGAATACATATCAGTGCACTTCCCATATGCAAATATTACTTTATATTTAATTCATTCATAACTTCCAGAGGCATAACACTGAATGATACCCCTGAATCAAACATACACTTGTGCAACAATCTATCCTTAATGACCAAGGTAGTGAAGAATGGGTCCACATTCAGCTAAGAATCTACCAAGAATGTTCCCAAATAAAACTTAGGTGGTTCATCTAGCTCTTCTAATACTAGTGGTGCCTCTAATTCCTCTATGACTGGTGAAGTCTCCACAATGTTTATATTTTAACCTGGGGAAATCTTCCCTTCTTTCAGTCCCAAGTATTCAAATGCTCTTTTCTTGTTTTCAGGAATCCTAAGCAACTCAATAATTGGAACAAAAACTTTGATTTGACTTAAAACATGGGAAATGTCATATGGGACATTCTTTGGCAAAGCAAGATTGGATGGAAAGGTAGTATTAGAAGGAAATCTTACACACTCACTATGCGGTATAGGATTTTTGACAGCCTGGGCATGAGGAGGGGTAAAATTTGGTTTGGAACTGTAGGACTTTTAGTAGATGCATCCTTCTTAGGGACCTCTTTAGGAATGTTTGAAAGTAAGGGAGATTTTGGCTTGGCTTGAGGCCTTGTCCCTTTAATAGCTTTACTTCTTGTGTTATATTCCCTCTCTTGAACAACAACAAAATTCATCATTAACTATCTATCTTCCTTAGATGGGATTCCTCCATAATACTTCTTTATCAAGAAACCCTTAAATATTCAAAGTCATTATTGTGAAATTCAAAAGCTTGTACAATATATACTTCTAAAGTTTGAGAAGGAGGAGGAATAGGTACGCTACGGATGCAGTCCAAAAAAGTGGCAGCAGTTCGGACACTTATCACTTAAGTTTAAGTTGTCACTTATTGTGAGCTTGTCGAACAACCCATCATCAGAACATCATCATCATTGTCATCATAAGTTGCTTCTTATTCTTGTTAATCTTCCTTACACAGAGCATGGGGAATGAAACATCTGTGACACTAATCAATGACATTTATCTCCTCCATGACATAACTCGCAACCAAAGGATCGTGCACCATTGTGTTTTCCCTACCTTGGGGCTGCCTATTTCAAAATCCAACAGTCTCTTGCCTCTGTCATCAAATATTTGGTGATTTGTGAACCTGTCTTATTCTTGCTACTTGTGTTGACCTTGTGAGCTCTTCCTAATCCCCTTCTCTTCCCGGATAGTTTATATGATATTTCCTTGACAACCTTTGCCAAAGTTTCCACAACTTCCCCCAAATCAGTAGCCTTTCTTTTATGAGGTTTTCCCAGTTAAAAACTTCACACCATCCCTTTTTGGAGGCTTTCCAATTGCCTTAATATTTTTCTCTATTTGCAAAGCCATAGTTAATACCTACCTCAAATTAGCAAGGTTTTTGTCCCTCAAGTTTTAAGAATCCTTTTATCAAATGCATTTGAATACTTGATCAAACATGATTCATCACATGGCCTTATCCTAATAGACAATATCCTCAAGGTCTTGTTAAACCTTATGTTGAAATCATCTACTGACTCATTAGGATTATTTTTTATGTTTTCAAATTCTGTCAAAAGAAACCTATGGTCAGTTATATCACCATACTACAATTTAAATGCATTTCTCATCTTATTCCAAGAATCAATAGAGTTATCTAGAAAAGCTTTATATCATTCCTCGTTGCATTGTGGGAAGAAAATAGATCAGAAGAAGAATGGAGAGTAAATAGCTCTCAACACCTTGAATCATTATGGAGAAATATGTACAATATATAGGAGAACTGGTAAATAACATTCCCCTAAATAGAAGGATGAAGATATGAAGGTGAGTAAGACAATAATGAAATGTAACACATAGGAGAGAATAAAGGGATAATATAAAACAAACACACCTAAAATATAAGCTATGCTACGTATGCTAACATTCCCCCCTTATTACATTATTCTTGCAAATGTGACCTCTGAAGAGATCAAATTTGACTTTTCCAAGTGCCTTGGTGAGAATATCAGCTACTTGTGCTTTTGTAGGATAGTACTGGAGCTGAATATGATGGTTCAAGACATGCTCTCGAATGAAATGACAATCAATTTCAATATGTTTCATTCATTCATGAAATACTAGATTTTGCATGAGCTTCAACACACTTTGATTATCACAATAGAGAATATGTGACTATTTTTCAGGAATTCCCATGTCATCCAAAATGTGACATAGCCATATCACTTCACACACAGCTCCTCATGCAGCATGATATTCTACCTCTGTGGATGAGATAGAAACAACATTCTGCTTCTTGCTTATCCACGAGATGGGACCAGATCCAAGATGAAAAATGTATCCTATAGTTGACATCATGTCATCAACGGATCCAACATGGTCCGAGTCGACGTATACCTAAAAGAAGATTTGATCACTCTTCTTATATCCCAGACCATATAATCAAATTTTCCTCCTACATATCTCAATACATGCTTTACTACTATCCAAAGGTGACATTACTTTGGCTCCTATATGAACTGGAAAGATAGTTGACAGAAAAATCATAGATCTAGTCGGTGTATGTCAAGTAGATGAGAACTCCAATAATTTGTCTAGAGTTTAGCATCTACTTTAGGTGAGTCCTTGAATCTTGAAAGTTACAAGAATTTTTCCATGGGAGTGGATATAGGTTTATAATGAGACATTCTGTATTTTTCCAGGAGTGTGTTGGCATACTTTATTTGGGAGACAAATATGTGATGCTCCTTTTTCCATATTTCCAAGCTAAGATAGTAATGTAGTAGCCCCAAATTTGTCATGTCAAAGGTTCTTTTGAGATCATTCTTCACAATATCAACTTGATCTTCTAAACTACCAGTGATCACAAGATCATCTACATATGCAACAAGAATGAAAATTTATTTTCCTACCTTCTTTATACAAGAATTTGAATCAAAGGGGCTACGAGTGAACCCATGAAGCAAATGGTGATCATTGATCTTGATATACTATGCCCTTGGAGCTTGTTTCATTCGATACAGTGATTTGATGAGACAACATACCTTCTTAGGATGCTTTTCATCAACAAATCCTTCAGGTTGGGTCATGTACACTTCTTCTTTTAGATCACCATTTAAGAAAGCACTCTTGACATCCATCTATTGAATTCTCCATCATTTTTTTCGCCAATGCGCAAACAACTCTTATGGTCTAGATCTTTGCAGTGGGTGTAAAGGTTTCTTTATAGTCGATGGCCTCTTTCTGAGATTATCCTTTTGCTACAAGACTTGCTTTATATTTGTCGATGGATCCATTTGCCTTATATTTTTTCTTGAAAACCCATTTATAGCCTATGGGTTTATTTATTTTAGGTAGATTCACAAGTTCCCATGTCCAATTTTTCATAAGAGAGTCATATTCTATATCCATGGCTTCCTTCCACTAAGGTTGACTAAGTGCTTCATGAACATTTTCTGGCTCAGAGCTATTAATTAGTAAACTCATGAGTGCAAAGTTTACCTCATTTCTTATTTGACTCCTTGTTTTGACTCCAGATGATGTATCTAGGAGTTGTTGCAAATGTGAGTCCTTGATGGTGCTTTGTACCCACTTCAGATGAGAACTTAGCTTCTTTTGAGAAGAACTGTGATGTTGCCATGTGGATTGATGTGGAGTCACATTCTACAGTTCTCCAAGGTCAACAAATAGGTCTCTTGGTAGCATTTCTTTTCTCCATGTAGTCTCCTTTGGCTCATCATCTGATTCGGAGACTAGTCGGTGAGAGGTGGTAGGAAGTGGATCTTCTGTTGAGACTATTGAGTCAAAGGATGAATCATCACAAACCACATCCCGACTCTCATATATTTTCTTTGTCTCAAGATCCATGAGACAATATGCCTTCAAGGTAGTGATGTAGCCAAGAAGGATACACGGAGTGTCTTTGGCTCTACCTTCTTTCTCTTATGAGCTGGGACATGCATGTATGTTGTGTAACCAAATACTCGTAAATGAGAAATTGATGGCTTTCTACCACTCCATACCTCTTCTGGCATTTTATTTTGTATAATATTAGCGGTACCTGTTGAGAAGATATACAGTTGTTTATACTTTTAGCTTCATGTCGATAGCGTTCTTCTAGCTTTATAGTTGTTAGCATGTAGCGAGCCATCTCCATCACTGTGTGATTGTGACACTCAATAATGCCATTCTGCTAGGGCGCGTAGGGAGCAATCAGGTGCTATTTAACACCTTGTTGGTTAAGTAATTCTAAGAACTTATTTGATGTGAATTACCCCCTCAATCTAAGTGAAGTAGAAGAAGAGGTTGTCCGGTCTCTTTCACAACATGATGATAGAGGTTCTGGAAATGTTGAAGATCCTTACTTTTCTTCTTCAGGAAAAACACCCACATCTTACGGGAGTATTCATCCACGAATAGTTAAAAGTACATGTATCTTGAAAATGAAGTAGGCAGAGGGTTGTTCAGATTGGTATGAACTACCTCCAGACACTTCTTGGCTTGGAAGGTGCTTGTTTGAAACAAATCCCTTTGTTTTTTTCCTACATGATAGCCAAGGAAAATAAGCAAGGAACTAGACAATTTGGGTAGTCCATGGACCATTGCTTTTGAAATCATCTGGTGTAATGAACTAACCGATAAGTGTCCATATCTAAAATGTCATAGGGCAGTTGATTCTATTGTAGAAGTAGATAAAGCTACTGCAGAAGATGAAACAATATCTAAAGAAAATAACTTATCTTTTACAAATGCTCTAGCAAGAACCGTACCTTGTCTGGAGATTAAGCATGATTTAATGCCATTTTGAACAAGAAATTCTACCTTAAGGTGATGATTTAATAGCTAAGTAACTTATAAGAGGTTGCTAGTCAAGCTAGGAACGTATAATACCTTTGTAAGTGTACATTTTCATGGTCCCAAATGAATGGTGACATTTCCTATTCCTTCTACAACATACTCTTTGTCATCCACTATCCGAACTCGATCTCTAGTTGGTTGTTTGTGTAGTGAATCAAACAACTTCTTGTCACCTGACATATGCTTGCTTGCACCGGAGTCTATCAACCAGACTTTCTTCGTGGGCTGAGAAGTTTGAGAGATGAGTACAAGGTTCTTACCATAATGGGCTCCTTCTGATGTCTCCTCATTAGAGTCATCATCTTCTTGGGTTGCGAGATGTCCCTTTTGATTTCTCCAGTGGGATGTCATTTGGAATTTTGAAAATATTCACATCCTGATGTGCTTTTTTGACTTGAAGACCCTTTTTCAAGATATTGTACTAGTAATGATCAGTGTCATGAGTGTTGGTTCTGAAAATGTGACACCACCTCTTTGAATTTTGATCTTTCTGCTATTGTTTTGGTTGCGCTTGATTTTTCTTCTCTGGGGGACCCTTCTGATTCTTCTGGCCACGATATTGATTTTAGAATAGGGCTTTATCCTGAGACTCCTCTTGGTATGAATTGATGACCTCTTCTTGCTACAGACAATTCACGAGTTCTTTGAATTCCACTGTTTGTTTAGAGACATTCAGTGTTGTAACGAACACTCAGAATTGAGAAGGGAGTGCTCTCAAGGTGATCGATATGAGAAGTTTGTCGTCCACCATTTCACCAAGTGCTAATAACTCTGATCATATCTCAACCATGTGATGTAAGAACTCCTCAAATTTATCATCTAAACCCATAGAGAGCATGTGTAGCTTTGACGTAAGATTGAGGATCTTAGTTTGATTTTTGCCTTCATATATTCTTACTAGCTTTTCCCAGGGCCTCCTTTAGTTTCTCCACATTTCAAACATGTGTTTGAACATGATCACCGATACTCTTGAGCATTATCAGCATCAAAGATTTTAAACTAGCAATCTAATACTTTTTTAATTCATCAGAGAAGTGGGAATAGGTAATGATTTGGTCACAATGCCCTATAATCCTTCGAATCAAGGATCATCTCATCTTGGTTTTCCAGGCCACAAAATTAGGCCCTTTAAGCAATCGAGCATCGGAGAGGAGTATCTTTGGAGAAGACATCTCTTATATATATATATATATATATATATATATATATATATAAAATAATAAAAAAACATTTTTAACTCACTAATGTGAAGTACGATCTCGTAGATGCTCTCTATACTTGCATGCTTTGAGAGATGACAACACTTGGTGGGGCATTCTTCTTCATCTTCGCATTTGGTGTCATACCTAACTTCTAGCTCTTCCCAAACTCACTTTTCTTGGTAGCTGACGTCGAAAAGGAAATATTCAAGAAGTCCTTGTTGAACTAGCTTGTCAAAGGCTAAATATCCAGTGTTCCGAAGCTCATTGAGTGATGCAAATTAGAACCTGGAGCTCTCAGAAGCTTCTTCACGGTGTTCTCTGGTTGGCGAGTCAGTGTTCTAGCTTTTGGTAGTGGCGACTTTGTTATTCACGCTCTCAATCAAGTTATCTACACTCGACATTCGGTGAAGTTTTTTTTTAGTAACTCCATGCACGGGATTCTAGTAAGAATAAACTCTAGCCAACTTCCACGTAACCTCTATTTTTTTAATTATTATTTGCGTTAAAATTTGGCTTTCTCTAAAGTAACCTTCTACATTGAAAATGTAGGAGCTTTTCTATCTACACATGGATTCAATCTCGACGGGTATAACTCCACGTAATGAGGATTCTATTCCATGTAGATTCTACCACTTCTTCTACACAATGCCAAATAGCCACTCAGGCTCCTAGTGGATTCTCCCACACAAAAACTAAAATTTCCACCCACATGGTCAAGAAAAACATTCACACCCGTATATATTTTCACGTAGAAATTAAAAGTGAAGAAATATCCTCTTCACACAAATGAGAAAATGAAATATTCCTTTCCACACAGATTAACAAACTTCCACCATACATTAGAGGAATTCTTGTGTTTTTGATGTAGCAGAGTCAATGCAAGTTTACACATTGATGTCCATGCACACTGCACTAAAGAAGAATCCCTTGTCTCTCCTCCATACAAAGCAAAGTCTCCAATCACCACGCAATAGAAGAATTTTTGTCTTTATCGCAGTGATTTCTTATTACCATGCTTTTGATTTCCATTCACATGAATTTTTCCACACTACTCCATAGGCTAAAGATCTCACACATGAGAGAAGAGAATCTACCTCCACATAGCTAATTTGTCTCTTGTTTCATGAAGATCTCAAGAGAAAGCCAATCTTCCACGCAGTCTTTGAAAACAAAACGTGATGGAAAATAAATAGAAGAATAATATATACCAGGTAACTGATATTAACTTTCTTCTCTCCTCATGCAGATCCTTCAACATTGAGGAAAATTTATTTGCTCCATTCAAACACGCACAGCTCGAGAGATCGAGACGAGCTCGATACGAAAATGTAAGAAGAAAATAAATCAAAAGAAGAATGGAGATTAAATAACTCTAAACACCTTGAATTACTATGGAGAAATACATACAATATATAGGAGAACTAGTAAACAACATTCCCTAAACGAAGGAGGAAGATATGAAGGTGAGTGAGAGAATAATGGAATACAACAGATAGGAGAGAATAAAGGGATAATATAAAACAAACACACCTAAAATATAAGCTCTTCTACATATGCTAACATGCATCCTCTTCCGAGTATAGATAAACAAATTGATATATACATGTTCATGTTCAATCTCAATGTCTTCCATCATATTGATAAAAGATTCGAGATGTTGACCGCTAGGTATAACGTTGTTTCCTTGGAACTTTGGTAGTCTATTTATTAAATCTTGATGAACCGCATTTGGATAACCACCATCCCTACAAAATTTATAGGCCTAAAGATATTTACAACAAATGGAGGCATAAGTGGGTGTAGGGCCATGTTATTTTGAGGAGGTGACCCTTAAGGGGTTAAAAATTGATAAGGGGTAGAGGCTCTACGAAACACGGGGTATAATTTTCAAAATGGATATCCCCTAAAGGCCTTATTTCTTAGAAATCCCTATCAACTTCTGAAAAGACGAGGGAAGAATGAGAAGAAAAATTTTCAAAATCAAATAAAGGCCCTCTCTAACTGGATAATTCAATTCCACAAAGAGGCTATCTGATTCAGAAACACTTGAATAGTAGTCTTCAATGATAGGCCGATCACTTTCATCAATGGAGATCCCTCTTCTTGTCTGCTAATTTCCCACAGCTCTCCAGGATTTTCTTCCTTCTGATTTTTCTTTTCCTAGTTCTGGAAATAATGTCCTAGCAGGGTCCCTAGCAAAGAAAGATCTTCTTAATTTCATCTTTGCAAAGGTTAGTAAAAAATCTCACTTGCTAGAGGTTAAGACACTATTATTCATTAATAATCAGATCAACAGGGAGTCACCACTAAAGATTTCCACCTTAGTTGTGTAGATGCACTAAATATGACCTATGAAATGTTGTCAACACTAGAAACTAGAAATGGAAAGACTCTGACTTTTCTTCACCCATATTTGTCAATGAAAGCTAGTGCACTAGGTGTACGTATTGAAATAATTTCACACAACACTTGGTGTATATAAAAATTGTTTTACCAAGGATTGAATGTGAATTGTAACCACTTTGTCCCCGCAATGGTGTCACCAAGTGTTTCTACCCAAAATGATTCTCCTTCAAATTTGGAGCAACATCCAGGTTTAGTGGAAAGGTTAGAGATAGATAGATCATGATGAATTGCTTTGTAGTTGGGGATGGGATCTAACTAGTCCTTAATCACTCGGATGTGCGAGACATGCATAGCACCTCAAGAGGATTTGATCTATCCTCACTATTTTTGGTTGTGCCTTTCAACCAAGGTAAGAGAACCATTTTGTAGCCTATTATTTATGGTGGAGATGGAGATAATATTCCTAAGGAAGTTGTTAAGGAGACCTTGAAGAAAATATGATCAATGCGATAAAATCTAACTCTCTTGAGTTGTCACTCTAGATAGTGGAGATATTCTCTAAGAAAGGTTCAGGCTACTAAAGACATTTGGAATCCTAATTATTTCTTCATGTTTTGGTAGTAAAATTTTTGCATTTGTATACACATGAAAAACAGGGGTAGTATGGGTAGGATGAGTTATTTTAGATGGATTTTGGTGGGAAGTGAAGAAAGATAAAGTTAATTATACCAAATCTTTGAAATATTTTGCAATATTGAAGACTAAACTAATAGAATGCCATAGAGTAGCTGAAATGTTTCTTTAACCAGAACATGTGCTCCAATGGAGGCCCAAATTAGCACTTTTTCATACAATCTATGAGATTCTAACACAAAGGATCGAGTTGGAAATCCAAACAAAACATCAATATCTGAGCCCAATCATGCCTGAGGTACACCTAGAGGCTTACAAACAATCTCTATCAATAGATGAGAGAAAAGTGATTTTAAATCATTTATTTCACTCCCAGATGAAAGATCTTCTGAGAAATGAAATTACAGATGCCACTTAAACTATCACAAGGATTGAGACCTATGTGATTGAGATAGATTTTGATACAAGATTGCAACAGGAACAAGAAAAACTATTTGCAGACCATTCGAAGTAAAGCCACACATTTTGCATAAGATCCACACATAATAGCTTGATTTTGATTAAATTTATCAAGTAGGGAAAGTTTCTAGAACAATATTAGAGCTTTTCAATGGCTGTAAACTCATAACCACCTTGACATGATCAAATTCAATACAAAAGAGATGTACGGTCTTCTCAATCAACTTCTCAAATGAGGATGGGTTGTATCAAGACTTTTTCTATTAGGAAAATAAGTCCTGACCCCTCACACTCCAACCATTTACACGATAAATTTGTTGCATTTATAACATTTACAATGGATCCCTTTTCCTGTAAGACAAAAACATTCATTTCCACTAATGCTTGCCATGATCATGATCGTGATTCCCATAATCAGATATGCAAAAAGTTGTCAGGTGCTCATGGGGCAGATCTCTTCGAAAATCTCAAAGATTCAATTCCTTCATCTAGTAGAATACTCCATATATTCGCGAACCACCTCCGTCCCTAATCATCAAATATGGTTATTTCATGCATGAGAGAAGAAAAATGGAATATCACATCGAGCCCAACAGTGAGACCATTTTAATGGTGAAAGATGTCTCTAGATATTATCCACTAAACTTAGATATCAAAATTAACTCTCCTCTTTGTTTTGTGTGTAGGAAATACCAAGAAATCATGAAGATTCACACTTCTAGGAGGCTGTGGAGTGAGCGGTAGAATCAGATATAGATGCACAAACTGCGTTTGATTTGTACTTTGAATTTGGACCATCCACGTGGGAGATCTAATTTTAGAGCGGGCATCCAGGTTTCTTCTTTCCTTATACAACTTTTTAAAAAATGTAAAATTTTCACATTTAGCTCTATGCCTCCTCCCTTGAGAAATTAGCTTGACACGTTTCCTAAGGTAGGTCCTAAGGAACTATGGCCAAATTATGCCATTTCACCTCTTTTTTGGAAAAGGAAAATTTTTCCAAATTTCCCCCGCAGCTCCACCCCTCCACTTCTAGTCTCTGATGTGGGTCCTAGTGGAACCACGCTTCCCCTTTTACCTTTTAACTCCCTTCTCCACAAAAGGAAAATTTTCCAAATTTCCCCCGGAAGTCCGCACCTCCGCCATTGACTGGAGCAAGTTTTGACTTTTCTCTATCGGGCCCGTGGGTCATTTTGATGATTTTAGTCATTTGAACATCAAGGGGCAAAAAACCAAGTTGCCCCCGATGGCCCACCTCCCGCCTCTTAACATTTTCAAAGTGTTATGTGTCACAATGGCGCATCTTGAGATAATCCCCAAAGGTTGAGACCTTGAATGAGTGCAGCTCGCCACGTGTTGTTATGGAGAAACTTCAAAACTCAAGGTTTCAAATGATTTTGCAAGGGGGCACCTCCCGTTTTATATTTTTATTCCATTTTTACAAAAGGGAAAAACATTCAACTTACCTCCAAAGGCCCACATCTTCACCATTAGCTTTGCCACATGTCCTCTTGCGGGGTCAAAGTAAGACTTTTTCCTTGCCACTTAAAAATTTGCTTTAATCAAAGCCTGTCGGGTCTCATGAAATGAGTTCAAACCTTTTCCAAAGTACACAAAAGGAATAATTTCAAAAATAAACCCTCTGTACCCCATCCAATTAGAAGAAGCCACATAAGCACCAAAAGAACCAATAAAAATGAGCGGAGCCACGGGACCAAATTTGCCTTTTTTTCCAAAAAAAGAAAAAAGTGATAAGTTAAAGCATTTTCCCGTCATCCCCTGACCAACCAAAAGAAGCCATGTGACCACCGAACACTGAGGAATAACTTTGACAGGAAAAAGACACCCGTTAGACCATCAAAATATAGAAAATCACCATTCATGCCCAAAACCCAATTTTTCGCTAAGGATGATTTTTTTAAAAAAACAAAAACAAGTGAATCATGGTTTTGAGCATCCCTTCGACCATGGATTTTGGATTTTCAAAGGCATAAAAATATATATTAACCATTCTCGAGCTTCCATGGTCGGGGAAAAATAGGAAAAATGACAAAGCCCACGGATTTTGAAGAAATTAGGGAAAAAATAGGGCAAGCTCGGAGACTTTTCAAGGAGGGACATGACAATGGATTTTGTAAACAATTCGAGGCATTTCAAGTGGAGGTAGAAACTTTCAGAACACCCACATCGAGAGACAAAATGTTTCGTAACATGCAAGTTAGATGAAAATAATGGCAAATGGCGCGAAACAAATCTAAGCATCAACAAGGGTCACACACACAACATTTCTAGGTGATATATCATCAACACACCTACGCACTTTGAAAAGTTCCCGATGACACACTATTATTGGTGGTTCATTCTTTACTACTAAGGGTGAATACCAAATGAACCCCATTGCATAAAACTCCATTCACTCGGGGGAACATGAGTCCTATCATCCATTTCTCATTCCATTCCATCCATCCACGTCATGTTGCATATCTTGGTTGCTTTTAGTCTTACTTTGATATTTTTTTCCATGTTCACTTATTACACATACTATATAGGTCTCTTGTATGTCATTATATTTACAATAGAAACATGTATGTTAACGTCCTTTTCTAGTTGTGATCACATATACAGTGTTTACACAAAACATGGATGTTTGTCTACTACCAGTCCCATGGTGGTAATCGGGAATCCACTTACAACTACTACTGGTGCTAAATTGTTTGATTTTGTACATAGCACACTACTTGCTTGGTTATACATGCTTTTGACATATTATTTTTCTTTCTAACACGCTAACAGTGCTTCATGTGTAATTTTTTTGTAGGATTAATTTCTTCCATGGCTATATGTTGTTTGTACTTGCTTGCTATTATTTTCTATTGTATGTGAACCTTACCCTTTATTTATTGTGCACACTTGTTTGTTTGTATGTGGCCACTATGGCCTTGATTGTGGTATGAAATCCTGAGTGATATCCCATATTTGAAACCCATTATTTTCTACGTACATTTTCTTCTTGGGTGTTTACATTACTATTTTCCTTACTTACTAGCTTCTACATTGTCTGGGTATCTTACACTTGTTTTATAAATTCATGTTTTTTTGTACTAACATTTGTTTCTAACCACTTGCTTGTGTGCACCTTGGTTTCTACCAAGCACATTCCCTCCCCGCATGGCATAGTTTACATTGTTGGCGCTCCTTTCGGGCCATATTATCCTATCCATGACATTGCTTACACCCCAAAAAGGGGGAATAATTTAGGTTTACACACTACACAACACTCTACACTCGATACAGATTCATTTTTCCATCCTTGACATAGTAGTTATATAGTGTGTGGGTTCATACCACCTATAGAACTCCAATACACAAAGTGGCTTTTACAAGACATGTTTTTCTTAGCATTTTGTAGATAAGTTACTTGTTAGAGGATACAATGGAATTTCCTCCTGCATTGCTTGACCAATGGTTTCAATTGTCAAACTAAAAAGTTAGTACAAATATCTCTTCACATTCTCGGGAAGTAGTTACCAATTGAAGATTAACACATCTTTCTCCCTATATTTCTTTGTCCACACTAGTGTGAGATGACCCAATAAACTCACACTTCACCGACGCTTACAAGATATTTTTTTCTACACCCTTTCTTTCATCACGAATTAGGTTCTCATGTTCCTTTTACATTTCAACTACATACTTTTTTACTATATACATGCATTTTTACATATATACATGTGCATTTGACTTCTTTATATTTTTCTCCTTTACGGTATTTCCATATGAGAAGAAAGTAGTCAACAACAACAACAATGAGGTCAATAACAACACACACAAAAATCTCATTTGGCATTCCTTATCTCATACTAACATGTAGGTACATCAAACATATCAGCATCTACACATGTGTTTCCGCCCTAGGTTCACTCACGCGCTTTTTACTCTTTTACATCTTTAGTCTCCATGCTTCAAATTTTTACAACTCCACACTTTGTCTAGTCACTTGGCACACTTTCTACATTACTCTAGATGGATATCAGTATGCATCTCTGTCTAATTTTTGTTACCGAGTGCTCTGCTAACCAACTAAAGTGGAGGAAACTATAAACACAAAATCGTGCGCTTTGGGTATTCTTTAGTTCGGTCTCATACTACAATTCATATGGTTTTGAGTGAAGAAAGTATTATTAACCCATGTCCTTTGGCATTTAACTTTTCTTTCTATAGTCAATTATGACCTTCTACGTATACTTGCCTAGTCTATTTTGTCATTTTTCATTCATCCTAATCCTATCTGGGTTGTCCCAGCACCCCAGGTCCCATCCGGGAGCTTTGATCCTCTTTATACATTACTCTTATCTTTGAGGCACTTCCTAGCCATTTGAGCTTTCCATATTTTTAGTTTTCAGGTATTTTTCAGGTTAATTACTAAATTAGAACAAAAGAACCATATAAATATAAATTTATGATACCATAATGAGGGACCAAGCACTAAGAACTACTATCACCACCTAATTTTACATCCATCTATGACATATAGAGCTCCATTTGCATCTATCTCGCTTCCATCACAAGGGACAATGTTGGTTCATCTGCATCACACTTCATAGGAGGGGAGTTTATTATATTCCATACACCATCTATTTAAATTTCTAAATCTAATTATTTTTGGCTACTTCACAAATTGTGACTGGAATAACAAAACTTTAGGGCATGATTTACACAAACAAACGTAGAACTACATTTAGGTCTCGAAATGTGGTGAGTGCTAAGTTAGTAAGTATTTTCCTAACACATTCATATTGGATGATGTTGTCATTTGTCTCTACATTAATAGAGGATTATCTTGTTTAGGAAGATTATGGAATGATCTAAGTGAAACGAGAAGTGAAACTAGATAAACTAGAAGTTTAAATTTTATACTAAAGAATATGAAACTGAATAACTTGAAATTTTAAGACTATACATAATCTATATGATCCATGCATGGGTTATATGGTCCAAATCAAGGACTCTACCATCTTAGACTATAAAATTATTGAGATTTAAAACTTTATTAGTACTTTTCTTGTTTTAAAACAAAGGCTCATTTGTGTGTCTGTTTTGTACAACCTTGGGATGATCTAAAATGATCTATAAAAATGTAGAAACCCAAATAACCTATAGAACCCTTATAGAACCCTTAATGAAATGGGATTAAAAACAAAATGATAAATTGTTTTCTTGATGTTGGACCACCATAGGCACTTAGAATCCCATCTACTTAACCAATCCCAATGTTGTACTACATATTAACGATTTAGAATCAATCCTCATGTCATTCTCCTAGGTGTTTTTGTAAGTGTGTAAATATAATAGACCCCATAGGGGTTCCCATAAAAGAAAGATAGTTGCCTAACTACATAGCATAGATTACACTTAGCATGTTAGTAGTGAGATGTGTTATGAATCATCTTTATGATATAACCCTTGTGTTTATTAAAACCCTTGTCAAATGCTTGGAATGACTTTTTAGTTTTTTAAGACATGGATTTGTGATCTTTACATGCTTATAAATGGATGAAGTTAGAATGATTCACCTAGTTGAGTAATTTATACTTGTAGTATGGATTATTATTTATTATTTGCATCTAATTTGAACATGTTTAGGAGCCCTTTTAAGTACTTTTATAATGTTGTTATCAATAGGATATGTTAACAATGTCATGTGAGTTAGAATATGATAATGAATTGCTTATATAGTCTTTGTTGATGTGTAATCACAATACTCTTGAATGTCTAAAACTCGATGGGTTTAAAATCTCAATGTGATTGCATAACATGGAGCTTTTCCCAAAGTTTTGGACTTTGTAATTGATAAATATCTCTCGGATGAAATTCAATTCCTATTCCTCCGATCACATGCACACATTCAAATTGTAGAGGATCTACCCTAAAATTTACTCTAACTTATCAAGGAGACAGGGTTAAAAATATGCAAGGAAATAAACCTAAAATAACAAAGGTGATACACCAAAGGAATGTTGAACAATTTCTTTTCCATTAAACACAAACCGTTGAAATGCAAAAGACAACCACCATACACAGATAACCAATATTGCAATGAGATATCGACAGTGAAATGAACACAAGAGAGGGTTAAAAATCATCCACAGGTCATGTATTATTGCTCCACAAATTTGATAATTACACTACAATGGCCAAGAGGCAAGATTTGCATC
Organism: Taxus wallichiana var. yunnanensis; assembly: GCA_018340775.1. Classification (NCBI taxonomy): domain Eukaryota; kingdom Viridiplantae; phylum Streptophyta; class Pinopsida; order Cupressales; family Taxaceae; genus Taxus; species Taxus wallichiana. The sequence continues at coordinate 671,580,196 of CM031234.1, forward strand.
ACGCTTTTGATGGGAGGTTTTAACTCCACAAATCCACTTACAGACAAGAGAAGAAGGGAGGGTGGAAAACCAAATTGTCTAACCTTTTGAAAAATTCCCCTCCTTATAATATATGGTAATAAAATGAGAGAAGGGGGGAGAGAGGAATTAAAATTTCTTACTTCGACCACCCAAAAATGCATTGAATTCACCTTCCACAATGATGGGTTCCACTACAAAACCCATGCCTCCATGTACTATGCCTTGTTGGAGAAGAAAGGAACTCATACCTTCATTATTGTGATAGATAAGGAACCTAGGAGACCCTCTATAATGTAGAAATTTACTTTTCATATTGAAGAACTTAGTCCCACTCAAATTAAGACTATATCTTTCCAAAATTCCTTTCTTGTGTAAATCCAAGCTCCCAATCAAAAGTTATGGCCATCTGAAGTTTGGGGTGTCATTCTGGCAAAAAAATGTGAACTCGTTGATCTTCATTTTTTGGATTTTGAAATGCATGCAACCTTTGAAGTCCCAAAATTTAGACCTTCGTACATTTAGGTTTCAGAGATTGGGTTGTTTTTCATCTCACCTGCTTGAGTGTTCCAAACACAGAAACCTGAAAATCTGAAATTTCAGACTTTCAGAATTGCAATTTCATATTTTTTTGTGTTTTTATGTTTCGGGACTCTAAAATTTCAAAACTCTGAACCCCAAAACTCCAAAATTTTGAAACTCGAGATTCTAAAATTTGAGATTTTCGAGTTTCAGTTTTGGAACTTTTTGGTTCATTTTTCCAATGGCCGCTCCTTTTCTCCGAAAGTCTCAAACCCAAAAGTCCAAAATTTTGGACTTTCGAGTTTCGAGTTTCATAAATTTTGACTAATTTTAATTTCCCATGCTCTCGGAGGTCTCCAAAACTCTTAACCCCGAATCCACGAAGTTTGAAATTTCGGACCTTCACTTTTCTCTGTGATTTTAGGATTTTTTCAACATTTTTTCTTTGAATGGCCACCAAAACTCAAAAAGCTCCACCTCTCAAGTGTATAATTTTAAACTTTAGAACTTCTTATTTTCCTGAAATTTGCTATAATGCTCAACCTACTTCAACCGATTCGACCAAACACAAATGCAATCTCCAAAAACTCGAATAAACCACATTTTTACATGTAAGTTCATGTTTGTTCCATTTTTCCTAAGGGGTGAAAAAATGGATAATAGTATTTTATAGGAAATATATTATTTACAGTTGACTATAAGAAGATGAAATGACCCAAACAATGGTTTAGCATTAAAATAAGAGTTAATAATTGAGAAGGGAAGGACTCTTGAACTCGGGAAAGGTCGAACCCCGCATCCCGACCCTTCAGTATAATTTTAAACAAGAGGGATAAAATCCTAAATGGAAATTTTCATAATGAATATTAGATGTGTTATTCCTTTAGACACTCAAATTTGATAATTCTACTCTTTCAAATTGTTGGTTTTTACATTTCTTTGTTGCTCAAACTAGTGCACTTTAGCCATTCCCATCATGTACATCTCTAGGTATCTTTTCTAGCTTGATTGTTCATTCACACTTATCTAGAAACTATTTTTGAGGATTGAATGCATTAAATCCATTAAGAGACATTGATATCCAACATCCAAATTTTCTCACTTTAGATTGTCTCTCTATGCACAAAAATTACAATACGGGAAAGAATGTCCATATGTTCCTGAACCTAGTGTATGATTTTTCCTTTTCTCAAATTGATCCTAAAATTTAAATTGCACTTTATTACTTAGGTCATTTATTCCTTCTTAGTCATCCTTTACAACATAAAATACCTTCTAAGCATATATAAGCAAGTTAAAATCACCTCGTTTATTACCTAGCAATATCATGGAATATTTTTGCAAAATCTAACATAAAAGGGTGCTGAAACTCATTACACTCTACAAATACAACTGTACATTCATTAGAGAAGCACCATCTACAAGTCTACAACTTCCCACTAGGTCTGGGGAACTTCTTCCAACATTTGGAAGCACTCAAAATTAGTAACTCAAGTCAAACTTTGTGAAAGGAAAGATGCCAAATAGGAATTTAGTACAAAAAAATATCACTTGTTAGTTGGAGATCATTTGGTTCAATGCTTATTCGAGTAGTGTGAACATCGGTGGTACACGAGAGAGGCCAAAACCTAACTAATGTTTATTTTACATGACTTCTCATCCATGGTTAGGGTTTGAAATATTAATATGACCATTCAAAGGCTCCCATAGGGTGACCGCATGACTAATAGAGATAAGCAAAGATATTCATCCAAGTGACAAATCCATAAAATTACAAATCATTATTCTGAGCAAGGTCAGGAACTTACAAATAGGTCAAGATTGTATGGACATTCCAACCCCTACATGTCCATTCCTACCCAAGCGGATCTTTAGGTCACATTTTCAGTATCAAGGCACTTTCAGGTCTAGATCTCCATGTTCCATCATTCAAATCATCTATAGATCAGACCAAAAACATTTGTAATCAACTAAGTGCACTCAATCCATTTTTAACGAGCTTGTATTATATCACTAATATTTTTGCAAGTATTAATGCATTGTTCTAATATTTAATGATCAATGTTGGAATTTATTTAGTGAGAATAACACCCAAAAGATATTTTATTTCACTCTATTTTTGTTATAGGTGTATATATTATTCAAATCTAAATTTTTTGATAACAATGCCTCTTTGATTTAATGATATTTCAATAATCATCGGTAGATAATGCTTTAAAGATAATCAAGTTGTAGAATGGTTAGAGATATGATGAAATTGGATTTCAAATGTAATATTTTTTCTTAGTAAGATTATAAATTCAAGATTTGCATTGCACGAGGAGAAGTTCGAAGATTTTAGTGTTTATAAGTACTTATTCATTTATTTTTATATTTAAATCACAAGGATGCATACTAGATAAATCCTTCTTAAAATAAAAATAATAGATACCTCTTATTAAAATTCATCTAGGTATTTGTATATACAACTTTCACAATTTCAAATTAGGAACGTATTGGAATGTAATAGATGAGAAAACCTAAACAAAACATTCCTAAATAAAATCCAAGCACATATAAGTATGGACATGATAAGACAGTAAGGAGACAAGACACTATCATACAATGATAGCATCAGGTGGTCGCTTTTGGATGTCAATAGTGTCTAAGCCCTTAAAATAGAAGAAATGCATGTGATGATGAAAAAATGGAAAAGAGACAATATTTAAATACCGATAACAAATAAAATAGAATAATGGTAGGAATAATGAGAAACAAAAGAAATAGGTTCAAAATCAAGAGATATTATATCAATGTGGACTTCATCTTAGTAAAGGGAACATATGTACAAGGTCTTAGTAAAAGCATTATGTTAAAAATAGTCTTATAACGAAATTTACCTTTAATTGGTTAAATTTCTGCCAAATTCTTCTACGATAGAAGTTACAAAACTAAAATATATTATTAGCATCAACAGAATTCTTTCATCAAAATTTATTCTCCATTTTGTAGTTAGCTATAAATTTTCATGATTTTGATGTTACGAATGACATTAGACCTTGCAATTTTTGTAGTCAATTAAATTAGTTTTTAAATCAACATGTTCATTTTTAATTCTACTCTTGTTTTAAATTGAATCAATTACAAAATAAATTTAGATGACATATATTAGAGTAAAATATGAAAAATACACAACATATAAGAACATTGAAAATTGAATATATTTTTAATAATTAGGTTAACTATTGGATTTGGATAAAATAAATCATGCAAAATGAAGTTAGTGTTTCAAATATATGAGATAAAATGAATTAAGCCTAGAAAATATGAACAATATGATCTATCTAATATATTAACAAGAAATATATAACACAAAGAGGTATAAGAAAATTAGATTGTACACTTAAATAACTAATACAATTAATGGGTAAATAGAAAAACTAATAAAAATACCTCATTGATATTTCGAAGTGAATTAATTGGGAAAACATATAGGGTTTTGCTACATATCTTAATTAATTAACATTTTGAAGTTTTCTTTGTTAGATTTTGGATCTAGAAATGCATTGAGTCTCTTCAATATAATTTGATGCATGAACATCAAGGACAATAAATGGACATTCCTTACCCAAAAACTAAGTTTAGGTTTAAAAATAAATAAGAACAATTACTTGGTTCTTAAGAAGTGTAGATAATTATGAATGGGTACCTACGCAAACATGAAGGAATGTTAATGAAATAAAAGATATATTTAGGTTTTCTTATTTTGGCTAGGGCATGAAGTAAGTAAGTTATCTTCACAAAAGGTGAGGTTGTGTGCAAGGTTCAAAATTTGAAGATTTACAAACCACCACACTAAGGACCAAAGTACATATAGGTTCGAAAATCAAGGAAAGGATCACGAATAATATTTTGGCATGAACTTTGTGAAAAAGAATCCAATGCAAAAGGCAATATCATTAGATAATATCTCCAGCGATTAATAACATAGAGCATAAGGCATATGGAGCATGGTATACACCAAATGTAGAATTGGTCCTAGAGCTCCAAGTAATTTGGAGATCACTCTCATAACTTCAAATATAGATGCAAGAGACACATGTAAATTTGAATATAACAATATGGATCAAAATCTACATATACATCATCGAGGCCTATATAGTATTATGTTCGGAAAACATTTTATTAGTCTAGGGAGGCAAGGAGGAGACAACCAAAATGTCTAGAGAGATGTTGGATAGTTTCTACTAGATTTATATTTCTATGAGAAATAAAAAGAAATTGTGTTTGTCATTTCAACTAAGGCATGGAATGCGGAAGTTATCTTTACACCAAAAGTGGAACTTTACACATGACGTAGAAGAAGGACATTAAATTATAGGATCATGTAACAACATATGAAGTGCGAAAGTTGTGAAACAATGTGCAAAGTACTAAAGTATGCAATTGGAAGGGGTGGCAGTTAGAAAATGATGGCATAAAGGTTATGTGTAAAAATATCTCACTGAAAAATAGAATATTTCAAAGAATATCTCAAGTGACTAACCATGAAGAGCATAAGCCATAGATTGTGAGAGGAATATTGCATAAAGTTTACACCAAATTTAACATTGATCTTGGAGATCCAGTAACTTTGGAGTTGACTACAAATATTTAGAGATGGACATAAGGGGGACATGCATTAACTTACATGTAATTGCATGGATAAAATTTGACACATCACTTTAAGTATTTTAGTAGTCTAAAGAGGTAGTGGAGTGATACTTTGTAGAGATAAAACTAACACCGAAAAGAGGACATATATTACATATATATATATAGCCCTATAGTGTTCAAACTCAATTTTTCAACCTCTTTAGAATAAGAAAAACACAAATATTTTGATTGTCATCCATCCATATTGCAAATTGATGGACAAAGGTATGTAGAGGAAAGGTTCCAAATGAAAATATTCTTCCGCCTTTAACAACGTGGTATTGGGGGTGAGTTTTTGATAAAAACATCAAAGGTAAATCTAAGCCTTGATTTTTTTATGACTATGTAGGACAAATGTGTTCGAGAGATTATTATTTAGTTGGAGCTTCGAAGTCAAAAAAAATAGGAAAATGTTATAAAGAGGTACATGTGCTTCACAAGCATTTGGGTGAGAAGGTGATTGTCTTGTACTTGCACAAGCTAATAAAACCGTCTCTAAATTAGGCTTTCAAATCAATAGTCATATTGCTGGGCTTTATAGGTCTGCCCACTATTGATATTGAAAAAATATGTCATTGACATAATATATTGGAGGAGAGACACTCATTGCCTGTGGTCTCTCATAAATTAGTTGGAATTAATACTCATGTCTGAATTTTGTAAGATAATATATATAATACATCAGAAAAGTTTACTTCTTACATAACCAAATCATCACTCATAATTATAGTGTTTTGAAATATCCGATTGAAAAAATGCAATGAAAAACATCAACAAAAATATCTAATCATAACTCGAAAATGTTTGGATACATCGGTTGTATATAAGCTTTACAATATTCGAATGTAGGCAAGTTTGCTATTAATGAAAAGCTTAATATACCAACTTTTATTAACTAGATGCGTTGAATTTACTAACTTTTATTCCAGAAGAAATCAGAGATGCGGCGGATAGCTTCCAGCGAGTTGTGGTCCTCGGCATTGAAAAGCGTGAAGCCGTGGTTATCCTCGTCGAACATAGCCACCTCAACTTGCTTCCCACATTTCTTGAGAAGCTCAGAATACTGCAATTCTCTGTCTCGGAGGACATCGAGGCCCGCAATAACAAAAAGCATGCGTGGAAGGGCGAGAGTGGAAACTGCGCTCTCTATTCCTTTCCCGACGGGATTACAAAAGGGATGGTCCCTTTGCTACATGATGTCCGCCTGCTCCATCAGACCGGGTTCTCGTGCTTCTGACGGTGTCCAATCTTCTCCCCCGAAACAAGCGTATACCAAAATCATTCCCTTTACCTGCGCCTGCATTTCCGCATCTTGAGCGGCCACCCAGCAGCCTAGGTGATGTGCAATGTTCCCTCCCGCGCTTTCCCCCGCCACAAATATGTTGGAAAGGTCGGCGTGAGAATGCAACCACGGATCCACCGCCACTGCTTTCATCGCCAACACCCACTGCAGCGCCGCAGGGGACAACGGTGCACAACGGGGCTTGCAGGGCTAAGCATGCAAAACCCACTCGCGTGAAAGAAGAGAAGCACGGTAAGCCTGGTCTTCGTGTGGGGCGGCGGTGGCAGATAGATACGTGCCCACATCTTTGTATGGCCCAAGCTTATCATTGTTTTCCTCAGATATGGCTGCTGGGAAATATGGCTCCCCTCCACGTACAACTGATCCATCGCTGTAAACTTTGATTAAACCACGCATATCCTCCACTACCCGAGGCTCCTCACTTTCACACTCATAATTATCCGTCATCCCTGCTTTCTTATTTTCACTTGCTTGGCGTACCAAACTTAGGCCCAGAATATCAAATTTATGGGCTTCCACACAAAAGAAAGGTGTAGAAAGAATCTTTCCTCAATCTGTCCGATGTGGAGGACAGATAGGTATTGGCACACATGAGAAATATATGAGTCATGTCACATGGTTCACGCACATGATAGCCCCAGCTCAATCATGTAGCGGAGGGAGAAACAACTGTTTCTATTTAAATTTTAATATGACTACACATATTTCTATGAATATTTAATACAGATTGTAACACATTTTTGTACGTCTGAAAACCATATATAAATGAAAACGTTTTGAAGTTCAAGCATCTTGGATCCATAGATAAGTGAAAAATGATGGCTTGATGTTGCTATTTTTATTATTTTTTATAAAAAGACAAATACGTTGTATATTTTCACATATTTGTAGACGATTATTTAAAAAATTATACGGTTTTCTAATTTTATAGCATGTCATTCTCTAGGACCACCTAAATATTTCACTAGTAAAATACAGTTTAAATCACAAAAATTGGTCTACAACTTTGTCGATTTCAAGGCTTAACATCAAGGGCCTAATAATCCAATGTAAATCTTTCATTCATTATTGTCATTCTCTTCTATATTTGTTACATTTGTAAATCTTCCATTATTGTAATTTACAAATAAAATGATATATCAACAAAAATTATTATTTTTGTTCACAAGTCACTTCTTTTTAGTGATGTGCATATTGAATAATTGACAATAACTTGTTCAAACATGAATAAGAAATATAGAACCTAAATATGGGCACTTTATGAGACATTTCTAATGGTGGCTAAGGATGCAAGGATTTCTAAAATTAAAATAAATATATCTTAAATTGGGGTCAATTAAGTTATTTTACTCAATAAAAATGTATGGGGTCATTATTCATATAAATTCGAACAACACTCAACATTAATATTGAAATATACATTATCGGTAGAAAAAAGGAATAGCTCTCTTGAATATTCTTCCTAATTTGTAGGGATTGAATCACATGGCCAGTGCTTGACAATGGCGAGGGTTGGAGGTTTAGTGGAAGGGGATTATCCAACGTTGATCATATTTACGCTAGCGGTGGCAACTCTCTACGTTAGTCATTTGTGCCATCATAACCACCCATTTGACCAATATTAGTAGCTATTGTTCTCATGTTATAACGACATTGAGTTTGAAGGTATTTTTAGTACAAGCATGTAGAGAATAATGATCACGGGGGTGTATAATATGGGTTATTATGTGCAAGTCAACGTGCCCTTCATTTTAAGATTATCTTTGCAAGATCACTCTATCTTGATTCAAGCCTAGATAGAATCAAGAGAGTGAGGGTGTTCTATGGTGAGTCAAGTCGATAGATGATATATGTAACAAGAAATGTGCTTGGTAGAAAAACAACAAATTGGAGAATGAGGAAATTCATCACGTTCTCAATTATAACAAGGTACTTGGGCAGCTTTTCTCATCTATTTATTTAGTGAGGAAGGTTTTGAATTTGGGACTTCATTGGATCTCACTATGTCTTTAACCACTTCAATCAGTATCATATTTTTAATTTCATGCTTCATTAGATCTCTGTAGAAAGTTCACTTGTTTATGCATAGGAATAAACTTGTTCACATTTACCCCATTTCACATATATTCAAGTACTTAAATGCACATCCTTTCAAGTTGCCAAGATGAAATTAAAACACATTTTAATTTTAAAAAAACAAATTTCACCATGTTTTTAATCATAATTGTCCTTCCTTTTTCCACCTTCACCTCATTAATTGTTGCACATGCAAACAAATTTGTATTAGAGTAGCCATTTTCCCCCATTAAGTTCAATTTTGTTTTGCAATACACAAATCATTCGCATTATTATGTAGAAAAAGAACTAGTTTATGAAAGACAATTTATATTATTAGCATCTCAAGCGTAGCAATTTTTATTACATAAGTACCTCTTAGACTAGTGTATATCATTTAATGAAATCAAATATGTGCCAAAGAATTTCGAACGATCTTGAGGCCTCACGAAGAACCGTGGATTTAAATACCATTCACTGTGCATATGACCATTCATTAAGAGGTTGCGAGCTTGATGTAACATGTCCGAAAAGACCAACTACATTCCTTATTCCCAATGTCTTGTTAATAGATTTTCATGTTTTACTCTTTCATTTCTTTCGATCACCATCCTCCTTGATGTTGTTCTTTCTTATTTTTGAGAATTTTTATGCTTGTTGATACTATCATAGATATGAACATTTATACTACATTAAAGAACATCGAAAATTGAATATATTTTTAAAATTTTTGTGAACTATTGGATTTGGATGAAATAAATCCTGCAAAATCAATCCACTATTTAAAATGTTTGAGATAAAATAAATTAACCATACAAAAATATGAATAATAAATCTAATATATTATTAAAATATATATCTAACATTAGGAGGTATAAGAAAATAGGATTGCACCAAAATATGAACATTTAAGAGTTTGCAAAAAGTGTTCCTTTCATTCTTCACCATCTCTCAAACATATCATTCCATAATTAGTTATTCTCAATGATGAAGCCCCATAAGACAAAATCCATATTTTTCACCTCGACAGATGGTTACTACAGCTATACATTTGATTTTTTCCCTTCTTATTAACTATACACTACCTTATTCCATATTATCTTACTTAATCAAGGCCACCATGCCTCAAACGATCGTTTCACTTACGTAGCTAAACCCAATATCGATCGATTCATTAACCAAGACATAGAAATAAGGATCCATGTGGCTATTATGCTTTATTTTACCATACACCATTATTAAGTCCTTATGAGTATCAATATCCTCAATGAAAAGCTTTTCTTTCCTAGGAGTATAGGTAGAGTTTTTCCTCTGACTCGTTTGTGTTCCCATAACACTACTCCATCATATTCACACCATCGACAAACCTAGCCCAAAATAATCTCATCATCCTCTACGTCAAATAAAGTATTATGTACTCATGAGGAATCAAGTTCACAAAAATTCCTCTACGTTTTTTGGCATATACATTTACCATTATTGGACTTGCAATTAGGATGTTACAATTTTATATTTAATGTGCAGGTTTTTCTTTGGATGACTACCCATTTATAGTCCCTAAATAAAACAATCATTGTATTCATTTAATAGTTGTAGAAATTCATCATAGGTAAAGATCGGATGGTATATGAGGCTCTCTACCTCATCACTACAAAAATCTTAGAATTTAGATAAAGGAGTGACCTTTAAAAACACAACAATAAAGTAGATGGAGAAATAAGACGTAAACTTGTAGAAATAAGTTGAGCAAGTTTCAAAGTCCCATTTAAAGTTAAGAGAGTGAGATTGATAGAGTGATTTAGGTAAATTAAGATGAGAAATTGATAAAGATGATTGTTAATAATGTTAGTGATGTAATGTAATCCCATTTTAAAATGGGTTTTCCTAGAAATCTGGGTTTGTAGTAGTTGTAATTCTATAAAAGGGATATTTGAGGGATTTTTGTTAGTAGGGGACACATGTGTAGCATTTATTTCCACTGACACACTTTACATACTATTATCTGATTGACATTGAGTTTGATAATGTATGGGAAATATTTTTTTCTAGATGCTAATTCGATGCTAAAGATATACAATTGATGTCTCTGTTTCACTGTTTTCTTTACGTTTTTGAATGAAAAAATAGATAGGGTTATGGGCTAGGAGGAATACATGTTAAATGGGTTGGTTGATGGTTGTTACGTGCGTTCTAGCTTCTCGATCTAGTGTTGATTGTGAAAACTTCCTTTTGGATAGGAGGAACTACCTGTAATAGTAAACAAGACCACAACAGAGAAGTTAAATGATAAATGACAAGGAATTCCCAGCGTATGCTAGTTCTCGGAAGTGTGATACTTCCTAGATGGCTGTCAATCCACTATTTAAAAAAATTAATGCGAGAAATAAATAAAATCATACTGTAGCTGATATGATTGAGGTATCTCATTCAAGTACAATAAGAAAATCTAATCACAACAAGATATGCTATAGTTGGATCTAAAGGATGAGGTAATTATCAAGGTAATGAGACATGTCAAGGTCTAATTCTAGATTGTTTAGGACAATTGGTAGGAGGTTTTTTTCTCTGTTCTTGGGAAGGGTATAAAACACGAGTTCGATGTCGATCTAGTATGATTGGTGACAGCTTTGCGAATGCGACTTACGCTTATGAGTAACCAACTTTAATAATGTCGGGGTATATGAAACTCAAGGAGATCTAATTACAAGGTTCGTTCTAGGATTTGATAGAGATGGTAGGGTGGATAAGGAGGTTTATAGAAATCTCAAGGGTATTCAGGATGCACAACAAAGCGAGGAAGGGTGATTTGGTAGTGTGTGTGAGGTAATGGTTGGGTTACATGTTTGTAGGGGATAGAAAAATGGGCATGCAAAGTGTAGATTAATAACAATAGTAACAAAAAGCTACTAACTTAAATAACAATATTGGTTAGGAATATACTTACTTGTGTGATGTAGACTCAATGGCTTAATGGTAATGGTAGTTGATCGAAAGGATGGTATTTTGTACCATAACAAAGAATCTTGGAATGCTTTTGTGAGTGGAATGCTTCGGATTTGTCCCGTGCTGGTCAGTGGGTGTTTGGTTGCATGAAAAGACTCTGGTTACCCGCTTTACGTGCATCTCCTTTTTCATCTCTTACTCTCACAATCTGCTAACCTCTCAAACAAGGTTCAAGCTAGGGTGAATAAATTGTAACCGAAAATGGTTCCGTCTTGAACGACATCATTTTAGGTCTGATCAGCGTTGTTAAGGTGGGATTTCCTAGGTTTACTAAAATAGGAATATCTTTCTAATTTCTTGGGCCAGGTTGGTTTGTTGTCACGGATTAGAATGGAAGCTTCCTTCTAGTGAGCGGGTATGTGGTTAGAGATATCTTAGGCATTGGTTTTAGGGTTATACCAATTCTTAGCTCATTAAGGCAAGTAAGACTTAGTTATTGTTAGTTATGGAAACATGTTGAGAATAGGTCTAGGATGAGGTTTCTAGGTGAGGTGGAAATTAGGTCAATTAAGGAAATAAAATAATGAAATTTGGACGATGAAGATTAATTCAACTAAAATAATTAAATTAATATTAATGTGGGGTGAAAGGGGGTGTTATCCAAAATTCACCCCCAAGGTAAATTTTGATAACATGCATCAAATTCTTTAGTCCCAAGCAATTATATTGAGTCCGGACAAAAAGTCATGTTTCTAGGGTCCCCTCATATTTTTCTAACTCCCTTGTCTAAGAGGAAGGGAGCAAGTTATGAGGAAATGTGAAAAAATTGCAAAAAATAAGCTCGGGCCAGAAAAAATCATGAAAAATGGCTAAGTCCTGGTCCTTGCAATAGTCGGGACATGAGGGACATCTGGACGCGAACCGGCCGAAAGGCCGCCAGCGGTCCACGCAGCATTTGGGACATTCGGGCCAAAGGGACGCGCGGGACGCGGAAATCCGAACTGGCTGAAAATTTGAAAAATTTGAAAATTTTGACTAATCAAGCAAACAGAAGTCCAGGATGCGCGGGCCAAAAGTACGCGAACCGGCCGGATCGGCCGAAATGAGTCAAGGCAGCTCGAAACAGTTGGGCCGAAGGTACGCAAAGTACGCGAACCGGCCGGATCGGCCGAAATGAGAACTTTCACCCGGACGCTGGGACAAAGAGACGCGAACCTACCGAACCGCGAATCGGGAAAATTTGTCCCAAACAAATCAAAGCAAATGGGACATCTGGGCATGCGAGTACGCAAACCGACCGTTCGCCAAAATGGGAAATTTCAGCACAGTTGTGCTAAATGGGACACGGGACGCGTGGGGCGTGAAAAGCCGAAGGAGCCAAAGCCAATCGAGATCACGCCACATGTCACCGCGTGAAAAGGGACATGGAAGCCCATTTCGGGGCGGTTCGGAAGAATTTTCCCACAACTGGGACATTTGGGACAAAGGGACGCGTGGGGCGCGAAAACCCGGCGGCTGAAGGCAAAGAAGAAAAGTCAACGTTTGACCCGTGGAACTTCAAACGGCCATAACTTTTGACTCCGAGCTCCGATTTTCACAAAATTGGACTTTCTGGAACGAGCACGACGTCCTCTACGCCACAAAAACTAGATTTCTTATTTTTAATGAGGGTAGATATATTTAAATTAAGGAAACATATTCGGCTCCAGTCATTAATGCTCATTCCCGTCAAATGACAGAAAACGCCTACCAGACCCAAAATAGCTGCCCGCACTCAGAAGGCCATAACTTTTGCATTTCTCAACGAAATCACACAAAATTGGTACCGTTGGAATCGTGGTTCCGAGCCCGATGCACAGAAATCAAGAAATTCTAGATTTGATTAGAAATTGATTGATATTTTTAAGAAAACGTGGCCGGGTTCGTAAATGTTGTTTTATTTGGTAGGTGGGAGTGCAATTAAGAGGCATGGTCATCATTCTTTCTCTGCTGCAGCACATGGGATAGTATGGGGAGCCTTTTGCAAGTAATTTGCAATCATTTCACTCAATTTAATGCCTCTTACAGGTGGTTGAAGGACAGATTTCAGGATTTCCATTTTCCCTTCTCTTTTCTTTCTCATTTTTCTATAAATTGGAGTGTTGGGCTCATTGTAAAAGGAGAGTTTTTGGGTAGCAAAGCTCTAAAAATTACTTTGTGAAGCTAGTGTGTTGCAGGCCCTTGTGGTGGACTCCTTACATGGTGATCCGTGCCCTTACCTTGTAATAGATCGAACTGCATACCAGGAAGCAATAAAATACAAGTTTGTGGATGTATCTTCCCCTGCTGTGTTTTCTTGCATTCTTCTTGCCCCTTTTATCTTTCTACAAGAATATTGTGTCTATTATTATGTTCTTGCAGGAATTCATTATCATTGTGTGTGCTTGGAATATTGTTGTGAATGCATTTTGCTAGATTATGGAGAACTGTCATCACCTCTTCTAGTGTGCACTTTTCCTCTGTATTTCACACATTTGGAGACTACTCTCACATCCTCCTTTTCTAGTGTATCACCGCTTTAGTGTAGGCTTTCATTTTATGCATTCTCTCTCCCTGGTCCCTTGAAATTTAGATTAGAACAGCTTAGCTTATCCCGCATTAGAGAGATGTGGCGGGTAGTTTAGAGCAAGAACCAGGCTTTCTCTGGAGGTATATCTCAAGTAGCAAGTCCCACAACTTAGAGATAGTACCCATGTTATCCAATCACACTATGAGTTCGAGTATATGCACAGTGGGTGCTGTGATTCGTGATAACAGGGGGCATGGTTAGGTGCCAATGTTTAAGTTGGTTACACGATCGAGGGCTAAGGGGAATGTAAAGAAATTTAGGTGTCTACATTTTCCCCTTTTGTCACATAGCTTTTATTAGTAAGCGATGCTCTCGCAAAATAAGAAGATGGTGCCCCATGTTTAGGTGAAGGATCCCCCTCACACCAGAACTGGTGAGGTGGAAGATGGAAGTGGTGAGTGGTTTGATAAAAGGTGGATGTGGTGAAAAGGAACGTAGATGTGGCCGATCAATGGAAAGGGTAGAGGTCAAAAAAAGGCAAACAGTAAATGGGAAAGGGTCAAAGGTATTGGCACAAACGCATGCACACATTATAAATTGTGACATGGCTCCGTGTTGAAGAGATTGCAAACTTGACATCATCCTAGGTTATTAGGTTTATCCAAATACAAATTGAAGTGATTCGGGTATCCAAGGCATAGGATATGGTGCGGAAACACAATGTTGATCGTGTAGGAATGTTTAGGTATGTTATGGTACACCAAAGGTTAGGTTAAGATAAGCAACTTGACAATAGGAAGGGTAAGTGTTCTCTCTCGAAAGTGCACCCAGTAGAGAGATGATTACATGTTTTCTAAGCTTGCATAAATGATCTCTCTCTTTTGTAGATACAATGGAAACACCTCGTGTCATGGGTATACCTAATTCAAGGTGATTCTTCAAGATCAAAGGCTTATTCATTATTGGTGTATCCTAAACTACTTTCTGGGAGTTTGAGAGTAAAATATGACTGTAAAAAATGAAAACTAAGGTGATACACCAAATTTGTGTGAGGGATTTGACTGAGTATATGCACAACTGATCTGTGAAGGATTCTTGATGCATGAACCAATAGTTTTTCTATAGAATATCTAAGGGAAAAACACTTGATTGTACTGAGGGAGGATCACAACAGTACTAATAAGTTAACATGCACATTAAAAATTAAGCAAAAAGGACTGAAATTTGCAGCAGGGTAAGGTGGTTGATCAGGGAATTTACATTCACAAGATTAATATAACATACACAAGACTGCAAAATAACTTGGAAAGGTAGAAAACACTTCACACTCAGAGGAAAAACTAGCAAAATTTTCTTCAGTACTCATATATCCAAAATTCCTCCAAAAGAATCCCTTGTGCTTTGCAAAGGCACATAATATATAGCAAAAATAAATTTTCCCACCCTTCCTAAAAATACTAAGGCATGTACTCACCCATGCATCATAATTTTATCCTTTATTTAATAATAAATAAAAGGATAAAATAATACAAACTAGAGCATGCAGTTAAAAATAGGCATTAATTGCCTTAAATACAATAAAGTCAAACTAAAGTTGACTGTTCTATTTTTAAGAAAAGAATGGGTGAATAATTTGCTAATAATAAAATTTCTTGCTAGGCAAGTCTCCCTCCATGAGCATGCAAATTTGTCTTCTTCTCTATTCGTGAGAAAATAATTACAATACTTTCAATATTTGCAAAAATATTTCATCCACTATATTTGCAAAAACATCACTAGAGCACATGACAAATCATAAACAACTCTTATTTTCTTGAAAATAAGGTAATAAGCATTCAAAAGGTTTCTTGCATCTGATGTTGACCTTTTCTCTATTCTTGTGATCACATGAAAAATGCACTCCAATTCATGTAAAATCTATCACCATCCATGGGGCCCACTTGTGGTTGTGAAATCTTTTCTTCATTGGGCTGGCCACCTTTTGGATAACATACATGGCTCTTATAATATTCAACCACTTTTGACTATTGTTTCTTTTTTGGCTTTTGTATTTGAAAGGACCCAATGATTATACCTAAAAGACTCACCTTTTCGGTGATCATGCTGGCATGTATGGTTGATTTGCATTTTATTCAAGTTGGACTATGATTTTAGACTTATAAAAGTCATGGCAATGATTATTTGTTTGGTGACGTGGGCTGGCCCCTTCCCCACGGTGACTCACCCCTCCATGCATTTTTTCGGTGGCAATTTGACCTGTGTTGAGTTTGCTTTGATATTGATGATGGAAACCGGGCCATTGATCTCTATACCTATGAATTCGATGTCGTCGATCTCTTACCCGTGATTAGGGTTTAGGATTTGCATTTAAAATGGTTGGTGGGACTAACTTGTTATTGGTTTCTCGAATTCGGTGAAGAATCACCAATCGTTGATCTTCGTACCAAGTTGTGTCTTGATCGTCGATGATTGATCATTGGTTAAGGTTTGTTAACTCCACTCTTGAGCTAGTTGTAGTTAAGTTGATTTGAACCATTTGTGACCATTACATTTGATATTTTAGCTCTCGGGTGAAGCCCTGGAAAAATTGTTTTGGATGTCATGTTTGATCACTTCGAGCTCGGCTCTATTTGGCTTATGGTCTTCGAAATCTCAGTGTGATATCTCACTATCTATCTTGCATCGATGAGCTCAGATTTTCTGATGAAAAAGGTTTCTTTTTCATTTTCACAATGGCCACCATTTTCTTTCATGAAGCTTCACCTTTTCTGAGCTCTGTTGCATTTTTTTCTTGTTCTTACTGTTCGAGCTCTCCAAGAGAGGTGATTTTGGATGCTACCGCCATTATTGAAATGTCTTTGGAGCTCGATTTTGTCATTCTTTGGTCACCTCTCCTGTTATGGTTCATAGCACCATTCACATAAGGTAAGGACTTCAGTATTCTTTTTGTCTTTGGAAACCAAAGCTTTGCATTTGATTCTCTGTGATTTTTTGAGTTCCTTGATGATTTCGAGTTGAAACCCATGTTGGGTTTACTCTTTTTTGCTGAAACTTGATGATTTCTTAGGGTTGTTTGTATGGTCTCTAGAGAATATATTTCCTAGTCATTTCTTTTTATTTCCACTTCGAATACCCATATCAATTTTTTGAGTTGAACACAAAAACTCAATAATATTTCAAAGAAAATAAGGCTTTCATAACCATTAGCTTGGATTCTGTGTGATTTCATGGCTCGGCCTTGGTTGACTTTGTTCTGAAACTTTGAATGCATTCTAGGAATGGCCTATGATTTACTTTTGATCTCTTTTATAACAACCTGAAATGGGTATTAATCATTCGATTGAAAAGTATCAGATTTTCAAGGAATTTTAACTTAGGTAGTTGTATTTTCTGATTTGTGCATATTCTTCCTTTCATTCCAAATCTGAATGTTTTTTTCAATTTGGGTATTCTTATCTCACTGTAGAGGGTTGTATATTTGCCTCATTTTCTTGTATCGGCCATTAAGTAATTTTCTTCATCTTTCAGCCTTCTGAGTCTTTGAGAATCTGTAGCTCCTTTACGAGTTTTCTGAGTGGGAGGATTGTGGATGTTTTTTGTCATTTTATAGACTTCAAGCTTGGAACTATATTATCCTTTGACCCATGTGAGTCTCTGCGAACATGAACACTTTGTTTTTGAGGTTCTTTTCTCTTCCTTGAGTTCCTATAACCCTACTTTTAAGGTAAATATCTGATTCCATCAATTTCATGATAGCTTAGAGTTAAATATTTTGTGTTTGACTTTACTTCTGAAAGATCTCTGGGTAGATGTAGACTTTAGTTTCATCCCTCCTCTGATAGTTTTGTTTCATTATGAATGCCATTGTTGAAATATGAAACTCAACCACTATGTGTATCAGTTTGCTTCTCTCTAAAAAAATAGGTTTTGTATATTATTTCAGGTCTATTATGAAATTCTTGGCTTGATTTTTGTATTCTGGAAAATCAATCTATTTGTAATTCATTGTTTAGGATCAACTTGATCCTTTGAGAATTATGTAGCACTCCTTTGAGCATACTACTTTAATCCTTTTCCAATCTAAGATCACTTGAAAACTGAAATTCCTTCGAGATGAGTGTTTGAATGAAATTGGTTTCTCGTTATTATTGGAATCTTTCATCTTCAAAAATAATAGTTATAATCCATTAATCATTTTGAGATCGAAATGAACTTTTGTACTGGCTAATAGCCCCATTTTAACACCAATGATAACCTGTTGAAAATTTGTATGTTTATAGTGATGTACTCTTTCTTTTGTGAATGAAATCCATTGTATTTAGAAATTGAACAATCTCATTTCATTATGAGATTTAGAGCATCTCTGAAATTGATCTCTTTCATACTTTTGAAGTTGTAGTTCCACCACGAATTATCAAGTAAGAAATACTCATATTATAAAAGAAATATTCTTATTATAAGAATAAGATTTCTCTATTGATGACTAATTATAAGATAAGAGTTGGAAAGGTAGCTTACCTTGTCCATTATCGCGGCAATAGTTGTAGTTCCATTTGGTTCTTTTATGTGATTCTTTTCCTTGCATAAATAGTTGTACTTCTTTGATATGGCAACATATGTAATTCATACTTCCTTTATTTGAAAAATTGAATTCATAGAAAGGATGTACTTTGTAAATTACTTCAAATTTCATGTTATTCAGCTGTTAAGTTATAGTGAATGCTCTAAGTACTTCAAAATGATGATTGAGTGCATCCATTTTATTTTTGCATTGTATACTATGTTTCCTTTCATTACAACTCTGATATGTATGCTAAAAATCTAAATGTTGATTTTATAAGGCGAAGCCCTGCAAAAAAAATTTAGAATCTTTTCTTTAATGCATTTTCAGAAATAGTAGTTATATATTCTATCCAAGGATATAGAAAGTAACACTTTTCATGCTGAACTAATATAGCAATTGAGAACTGAAAACATGATAGCTATTTCTCTTGATCATGTAATGTTTTTCTAGCTTTCTGTATCACTTATTTGATTTGCATAGTTCTTTTAAAGCATGTAGTAATTGAAACAACATGATGAAAAGTTGTAAATGTCCATTTTACATGGCAAAGCCTGTCAAAATTTTCCTAGAATCTTCTCTCTCATCCTATTTCAGCTGTAATCCCTTTTACTTTTAGCTTCAGCTTGTTGAAATTTGATTCTCCCTCTTCTTTGCAAATTGAAAAATGTACTTCTATCTTCCATTCTCTCTTCTGAGCTCTAACCTCTTCCATTTGCAGAATGTTTGTTGAACTTTGAGTTGCACTCTTCCTTCTTCTTAGCATGTACTTATGACTTATTTATTTCTCTCTTTGGCTACAACCTGTACCTACACACTTAGGAAAATAGTTAGGAAATATTTAGGCTTTTTGGCCTCTCTTATGTCCATGTTTTCTTCTTTCTTTTACTTTCTTCTTTTTGAGTGAAAAAAGCATACATGCAGTTTGTCCTTCAAGTAGAATACATCTCCTACTTAGGGGAAGATTCATATGCACAAAGTAGGATAGTGTAGGAATATGGATTAACCCTGAGCTCTTTATTGATGATTTCCTTATTTTGCTTTTCAGGTACCATGCCTTGAGGATGAAAGGAGCTGGCAAGGAGATGCTCTCACACGATGAAGAATATACAAGGCAATGATGGGTTAACCCTCATACTCCTTTTCTTTCTCTTTCATGCATGTGTATCTTTCTTTTTAGTAGTTGTACTTTACTTTTTAGTTACATCCCACGGCTTGTGTGGGAAACATTTGACTCTCCTTGTGAATAAAGCATTGAATTCTGTAAATGAGTTGTATATCTCTTTCTGCATTTCTGCTTTTCTGTATGGATTGTATAATGAACTAAACAACTCAGTAACATAATTGAATGTCTTAATCATGAAGGAAAGAACATTGAATAGAACTTGTAACATTCAGTAATGAACTCTAATTTTCTTGTGATCTGCACTTATGTTTGTTGTTCCAAAACTTTACACTTCACCTACTCTTGCAATTGGATGTCCTCATCAAGACAACATAATTGTCCTTCGGGCTTGTGTTCTTTTGCTGAGGATGGTCATGAAATTATAGACTATGTGATCTGTTACATTTTGTAACAACACACATAGTTACAAGATTTCATGTAATCTTTTAAAAATAAATCAGCAGTAATGACATAATCTGATGTGATCTCCCCTAGCTTAGGTATACTTCACCAATGCTATCCATCATAACAAAGTTTTGAGTTGCCCATTTTTGCACAAGTGCAAAAATTATCAACATTTTTGGTGATCCTATGGGGAAAGCTTCCTGCTAGCTTATATACCAGGGCCTTGCTCTTGTCCATTGGGCATGGAGTTTGAAGCATATAACCAAAATCTACCTTTTCAAAGGTCCAACCTTTCCAAAACAAACTAAATATGGGAAAGGATTTGGTAAACTAGATCACGTGCATGAATGCACTTATTGAATTGAAAAATGATGCAATGTGTAGAAATTACACTTATTGAAGGGAAATCCTACTCTAACAATCACTGTAATATTTTCAATAACAATGTAACTTGAGAAACATACCATTCATAGAATGGGAAGTTCCTCTCCATTCAATTCAAAGCTAAAAAGTGTTGTGTTCCTTATAAGCTGAAATCATGTAAGGACCACTCTAGAGTGTGTCAAACTTTGAGTGTCTTCCTAGCTTTGCACGATCAGCATCCCACTTTAACACAATATCTCCTTCATTGAAGACTTTGAATTTGGATTTCTTGTCAAAAGTCTTCTTGATTTGTTTCTGATTCTTTTCCATATTTAAATGAGCTTGATCTCTCAACTCTTGTAATTCCATTAACTCTGAATAACAAACCTGCAATGGTTCATTCTCAAGTAGCTCCATTTGATGCAACAAATCTAATGTGGGTAACTCAACTGAAATAGGCATTCTTGCTTCTTTTCCATACACAAGCTTGTATGGTGAATTTCCAACTGATCTTTTAGGAGTCACTCTATCATCCCAAAGTGTAGAATTCAACATCAGATGCCAAGCTCTTTGATTATCTTTGAGTGTTCTTCTAATGATTCTTAATAGATTCTTGTTAGTACTTTTAGCTAAACCATTACCTTGTGGGTAATAATTAGATGAAGAACTTAGATATATTCCATGTTTGATAGCCCAATCTGTTACCTTTGCACCAAGGAATGCTAAAGCATTATCTGATATGATAGTTGTTAGAACACCAAATATGTAAACTATTCCTTCATAAAAGGATAGTATCAAAGCTTCATTAGCATCTTTCAAGGCTATTGCTTTAATCCATCATGTAAAATAATCTATAGCAGTTAAGATCCACTTATGTCCTTGTGATGAAGGTGGTTTATCATGCCAATAAAATCAAGACCCCACTGCATAAAAGGCTGATCAGATGAAATAGGCTGCAAAGGCAATGAAGCAAGACATTCTTTTCCAACAAAGAAAGCACATTTCTTACACTTTCTAATCCATTCAAAATAATCTTTGAATATGCTAGGCCAATAGTAACCTGCTTTCATAATTTTTAAAGTCAGTAGTACGTGCTGAGAAGTGACCTCCTATAGGTCCTTCATGGAATTATGATAATATTTTCTAAATTTTATCATAATCAACACATCGCAGCAAGATCCCATTTATATCCCTTTTGAACAATACACCATCAACAAAAAGATAAGGAATAGCTTGTAATCTGAAATATCTTCATTTATTCTTATCCATACCTTCCGGATAGGTGCCATGCTATAAGTAGTTAACCAAATCAGTCATCCACCTTGATTCTTAGATCTCTTGAGCAAGTTCAGGTTGCTGATTTTTGGTTAGACCATGATATTTGATTGTTGATACGTAATTTTAGCATGTTGTTCTGAATCTTTGGGTTCTGCAACTTGTATTTTTCCATATCAGCAATTAGATGCTCACATAAACCTTTACCTTGAACCATCTTAGCAACCCGATATCAACATCATATTCCATAACCTTCATTATCCATCCTGCTCTTTTCTCATTCAATTCTTTATTTAAAAGGAAAGCTTTCACACTTGGATGAGAAACAAGAACGTGAATTTTATTGTTTGAAAGCATGTACTTAAAATTATTTAGTCCTCTGACTACTAAAAGTACTTATTTTTCAAGAAATGTGTACCTTGTTTCGTAATCATGCAAACTTTGTCCAAAGAAAGCAATTGGCTACTCAATATTCTCATCATTAACCTAAGTCAAAATAGTTGAGATTGTTTCAGCTCCTACAAGTGCATACATTGTAAAATATTTATCAAAATTTGGATTTGCAAGAGTAGGAGCCTAAGAGATAGCTGATTTTATTGCTTCAAAACCTTCCCTTCCTTCGCTGGTCCAAGAGAAAGTTTTCTCTTTCTTTAACATAGTTGTTAATGGTTTAACCAATGCTATGAAATCTGGAACAAATCTTCTAACAAAGTTGATTTTTCCAAGAAAACTTTGCAATGCCTTCTTATGATGAGGCAATGATAGCTGTGATATAGCTTTGATTCTAAAAGGATCAATTGCTAAACCTTGCTTAGAAACAATATGGCCGAGTAATTTACCTTGATGTACTAAAAGATTGACTTCTTGGGATTCAAAGATATTCCAAACTACCTGCATAGTTGAAAAGTCTACCTTAAATGCATTAGATGTTCTTCAGAATCTTTTGAAAATACAGTCACATCATCTAAATAGACAAGGATGCATTTATTTAATAAGCTATGAAAATCCATGTCCATTACATGTTGAAATGTTGCACCAGCATTTGAAAGACCAAAAGGCATTCTTTTGTAAGCATAGGTACCCCACTTGGTGGTAAAATCTATTTTGTATCTATCTTCTTCTCGACTAAAATCTGATTATAGCCACTATAACCATCTAGAAGAGATAGTCTATCTGAACCTGAGACTATTCTCAAAATCTAATCCATATTCGGAAGTGGGTAATGATCTTTTAATGAAGCTTTATTAAGATCTCTAAAATCTACACATAGTCTGATTTCACCATTCTTCTTCCTAACAGGAACAAGATTGGCTACCCAACTTGAATGCTTAACTGAAAGATAATACCTAATTCAATCAACTTGGATAACTCTTTCCTCATCAGAGGTTCTATTTTTGGATTTATAGGCCTCTGTTTCTATCTTACAGGCTTAGCATTTGGATGTAACTCGATAGTATGCTATGCTAAACGGGATCAAACCCTTTCAGGTCTTGGTATTTCCAAGAAAAGACATCCTTAAACTCTTTGCAAAGATTAATAAATGACTGCTTTTCGGTTAAGGAACATACCTTTCCAAGAAGTAAATTTTTCCCTTCATCAATTGAAATCTCTTCATAGTTATCAAGCATGCGTTGACAACTTAGTTTTATCTTTTCTTAACTGATCATCAGTACTGAAGATGTCTTCCAAAGTGACAAGACCTCAAGGTAATTTATTTGTCTTTAGTTGACAATCTGATCACCGTATAAATGTTGTAACTTATCCTGATTTACTATAGAAAATTCAGCTTCTTGCTACAAAAACCTATAGATTTGATCATCACTTTCAAAAACTTTCCAATTTGATTCGTTATTAGGTATAGAAGGCTTGACAATTAGCTTAATATGAGGCTAAATTTTACTGTTTTCCATCTGTTCCAGCACTTCGAAACTAGCACCAACTACTGCAAGTCTATCTGCATGCTTATTTTCAGCTTTGGGAATAGACTAAATATTAATAGCTTCAAAATCTTCCATTAAGTCTGAAACTCTATGTCTATAAGACTTCATTAGTGGATTCTTACAAACATTGAAGTTTTTTACTTGATTAATAACCAACTCAGAATCACCAAAGATTTGTAATGTGTTGATACCTTTCTTTCTGGCCCAAAGTAAGCCATGAATTAATGCTTTGTATTCAACTACATTACAAGTGCATGTAAATTAGAGACTCAAAGTTGAGAAATACCTTTCATTTGTCGAGGAAGTGAGCATCAAACCTACTCCCTATCCTTTCTTGTTCTTAGCTCCATCAAAATGAAGCTTCCAAATCCCTTCTGCTGAATTTTTTTGTTTTAGACAGCAAGGGAAGTGGTGTATTTTCTTCATGCATACAATACACACCAAAAATATGTTCTTCAACTTCCTTAAAAGGATCATGAGCATGTTCTTCAACTATATTTTCATCCATAAATATGTTAGAAACACCATCTAATGTTGAAACCTGAGCTACATCATCAAAATCAGATTGCTCTAAAGCTGAGTAATTAGCTACTGCATTTGGAGAATGAGGCTCAATATGGAATCTGGCCAATGGTTCTGAATTGATAGTAACCTTAGTTCCATAATGTGTAGTAAAAATAAGGACCAATCAAGAGAGATAACCTCCTATTTTCACTATGAAATCTCTAGATAAGCACAAGGCAAAGTATGGAGGTAGATCCACAACAGTAACATCTTGCAAAATAGAAACATTTGGGCAAGCATGTAACGTTACCTCCAAATTTTTTATTATACCAACCATATTAGTTGCAGTTCCATCAAGTTGTAAGACACTCCTTTCTGTAGGCTCATACTGCAAGCCTAATTTTTCTGCAATCACTTTTGGCATAACTTGTGCTACTTGCACCACTGTCCACCATGCAATTATGAACTAAATGTTCTCCAATAATTAGTGATAAATAAAATGGTGGTGGTTTCTTAATGTCATGAGCATTCAAAACTTTCTAAACCATCCACTTAACTTCTTTAATACAGTCTTTCTCAAACATTCCAAGGACCATGTCTATTTCTAAACTTCCTTTTCTGTTGTATTTGAAGAAATCTGCAGCTTAGCTAGTTCATGAGAAAGTAAATCTTGTTTTCCAAGAATACTTAGAGTGTCCCACATTGAGATGTTAACATTATGCTTTTTCATTACATCAATAATGTTAAAAGAAGCAACTGTCTTAGAGACAGAATCAACTATTTTAGAGTAGGCCTTAGCAAAAATGATTCTACTTCAACTACCTTGGATATATCTGAGGTATAAATAGTCTTCTTGGATCAGGTTGTAGTTGTCTTTGATGAATTTTATCAACTAGGACACTTGCTGATTTTTGAGGAACAACAGGGTTTTAGTTGACTTTGGAGCTGTAGATGTTGTCTTGTCACAGTAGGCAGGATAGGCCTATTTTGTTGCTTTTGATTTTCAGCAGCCCTCCCTTGAGCCCTAGTAGTGACTACAATGAAATCCTCCTCATTAAAACTGACTAAATTCTATTCAGGTGCTTTCTGAACATGAGTTTCTTGCTTCCCACCCTCCATTTGAGGCATAAACAATGTTTTAGATTGAGGTTGTGCAACAAGATTCAGATTCAGAAAAGCATTTGGGCAAGTTACAACTGAATGAGGTTGATTACAAGGTTGACACCACTCTTCTGTAGCCATATTAACTAGAACTAAAGCGTTAGAAGAACTAGGAGCCTTTGGGTCAAACTGCCTTTGCTGGTAAGGCTACCTATAATTCTGATTCTGTTGATAGGGCTTCCTATTTTGTTGATTCTGTTGGTAGGGATGATAAGGAGCCTGGTAGGGTCTACTAGGTAATGTAATTTTGTTCTCAATCGAATTCAATTTATTTCCCATAGTCTGCAAAGCTTTGAATACATCATCTGATGGAGCTACAACAATGGGCTCTATGATTGTAATAGGCTAAGGAATAGGTGCTAAATCTACCGAAAAGGCATTGATGGCCTTGGCACCAATTTTCCAGCTTGAATAAGACTATTTTCAGCTCGATAGCAATATCATAAGCTACTTGGGAGTGTCTCTCCACCCATTGACTGAATCATAGTTGAGATATCACTATTTAATGCTCTAAGATAATAAAGGAAAGCATGATCAACTTGAGGCTTGACACTTGTTGGAATTCTCTCCCAAGTTCTGAAAAATGGATATTGAAACTAGACATAAATTCATTTGGAGATCTTTTAATAGTAGATAATTGTTCAATGAGAGACAAATGATCTAAATTATCCTGAACTGTTTCAGCAATTTTTCACCTAAATCATCCCAAGTTCTTATGCTGCCAATTTCTAGGTTTCTATACCATTGCAAGGCTTGCCTTTAAAATATGCAACTAAAAGTCTTAGAGCTACATCTTCATGAGTGATATTATGGACTACACATAGGGCTGTAACATCTTTGATATGTTCAGCTAGTGTAACCTGATTTTCACCCATGAATGATGGAAAACTTTTCATGGCAGCGTTGGGAATATCATGATAAACTAGAATTACTAATGGGTTGCCATTAGTAAAGGGCACAAAATTCCTGGGTGGTTGAAGGGCCATTGGAAAAACTGGGATATTGATAGAAAAATTGACACGTGGTGAAGGAATATTAGGAGGAGTTACCAAAACCAGGTCTATTATAAGGCAAAGTATTACCAACTCTTCTCCTTCTAGCAGAATTCAAAGGTAAAGAAACAAAATCAGAAGGAATTCCTCTTACCGATGATCTTGTAGTCACTTTAGGCATGGAACATGCTGCAATACTAGTCTGAAATTAGCTTTACGGAGTCACCAAAAGATCATAAAATCTTTAGAATAAATTAGCTGCATAGTTTGCTCCCAAAGTGACTTTTAATTTGTTGTAAATCTGTTGTAGATCTATTGTAGATTTAAAACTCACATGTAGATCTAATTCATTGTCCCACCGAGCATGCCAAAAATATTATCTCTCGAAAGTGCACCCTATAGAGAGATGATGCAGGTTTTCTAAGCTTGCACAAATGATCTCTCTCTTTCATAGATACAATGGAAACACCTCAGGTCTATGGGTATACCTAATTTGAGGTGAGTCTCCGGTATCAAGGCCGGTTCCTTATTGGTGTATCCTAAACTACTTTCTGGGAGTTTGAGAGTAAAAGATGACTATAAAATGATTAAAACTAAGGTGATACACCAAATTTGTGTGAGGGCTTTGACTGAGTATATGCACAACTGATTGTGAAGGATTCTTGATGCACAAACCAATAGTTTTTCTGAGAATATCTAAGGGCAAAACACTTGATTATACTGAGGGAGGATCACAACAATACTAATAAGTTAACATGCACATTAAAAATTAAGCAGAAAGGATTGAAATTTGTAGCAGGGTAAGGTGGTTGATCAGGGAATTTGCATTCACAAGATTAATATAACATACACAAGACTACAAAATAACTTGGAAAGGTAGAAAACACTTCACACTCAGAGGGAAAAACTAGAAAAATTTGCTTCAGTACTCATATATCCAAAAGTCCTCCAAGAATAATCCCTGTGCTTTACAAAGGCACACAATATATAGCAAAATAAAATTTCACCCTTCCTAAAAATAGCCTAAGGCTTGTACTACCCATGCATCCTAATTTTATCCTTTATTTAATAATAAATAAAGGGATAAAATAATACAAACTAGAGCATGCGTTAAAAATAGGCATTAATGGCCTTAAATACAATACAGTCAAATTGAAGTTGACTGTTCTATTTTTAAGAAAATAATGGGTGAATAATTTGCTAATAATAAAATTTCTTGCTAGGCAAGTCTCCCTCCATGAGCATGTAAATTCATCTTCTTCTCTGTTCACTTCTTGTGAAGCATGCAAAAATACAACTCTCTGTTTGTGAGTAAATAATTACAATACTTGCAATATTTGCAAAAATAATTCATCCACTATGGGGACCACTAGGAGCACATGTGTAATCATAATCAACTCTTATTTTCTGGAAAAATAAGGTAATAATCCTTCAAAAGGTTTCTTGCATCTGATGTTGACCTCTGCTCTATTCTTGTGATCACATGAAAAATGCACTCCAATTCATGTACAATCTATCACCATCCGTGGGGGCCACTTGTGGTTGTGAACTCTTGTCTTCATTGGGTTGGCCACCTTTGTGGACTTAGCATATTAACATGGTTCTTGATATGAATTGAGGGGACCACCTTTGATAACATACATGGCTCTTATAATATTCGGCCACTTTTGACTATTGTTTCTTTGTCGGCTTTTTTATTTGAAAGGACCCAATGATTATACCTAAAACACTCACCTTTTTTGATCATGTCGCGGAATGTATGGTTGATTTGAATTTTATTCAAGTTGAATATGATTTTAGACTTATAAAAGTCATGCAATGATTATTTTTTTGGTGACATGGGCTGGCCCCTTCCCCATGGTGACTCACTTCTCCATGCATTTTATCAGTGGTAATTTGACCTTTGTTGAGTTTTTTTTGATATTGATGATGGAAACCGGCCGTTGAATCTCTCAGTACTTATGAATTTGATGTCATCGATCTCTTACCCGTGATTAGGTTTAGGATTTGCATTTAAAATGGTTGGTGGGGACTAACTTGTGGTTGGTTGCTTTGAATTCAGTGAATGATCACTGGCCGTTGATCTTTGTACCTAGTTGTGTCTTGATCATCTATGATTGATCATTGGTTAGGGTTTGTTGACTCCACTCTTGAGCTGGATGTAGTTAAGTTGATTCGAGCCATTTGTGACCATTACATTTGATCTTTTAGCTCTCGAGGTGAAGCCCTGAAAATTTTTTGGCCGCCATGGTTTGATCACTTCGAGATCGGCTCTGTTTGGCTTATGGTCTTTCTCGTCTCACTTGTCTTGGTATCGATGAGGATTTTGATGAAAAACCACCTTCTACGAGTTATTTTTTCACCATGGCCACCCTTTTCCTTCATGAATCTTGGCCTTTTCTGAGCTCTGTTGCATTTTCTTTCTTGTTCTTACTGTTTGAGCTCTCCAAGAGAGGTGATTTTGATGCTACCACCATTATTGAAATGTCTTTGGAGCTTGGATTTTGTCATTCTTTGGTCACCTCTCCTGTTATGGTTCATAGCACCATTCACGTAAGGTAAGGACTTCGGTATCTCTGTTTGTCTTTGGCCACCAAAGCTTTGCATTTGATTCTCGGTGCTTTTCTGAGTTCCTTGATGATTTCGAGTTGAAACCCGTGTTGGTTGCTCTTTTCTGCTGAAACTTGATGATTTCTTAGGGTTGTTTGTATGGTCTCTAGAGAATATATTTCCTAGTCATTTCTTTGAATTTCCACTTCGAATACCCGTATCAATTTTCTGAGTTGAACAAAAAAACTCAATAATATTTCAAAGAAACTAAGGCTTTCATAGCCATTAGCTTGGATTCCTGTGTGATTTCGTGGCTCGATCTTGGTTGACTTTGTTTTGAACCTAATGCATTCTATAAATGGCCTTTGATTTACTTTCGATCTCTTTTATAACAACCCAAAATGGGTATTAATCTTTGATTGAAAAGTATCATATTTTCAAGGAATTTTAACCTAGGTAGTTGTATTTTCTTGATTTGTGCATATTCTTCCTTTCATTCCAGATCTAATGTTTTTTCAATTTGGTATTCTTATCTGCTTGTAGAGGGTTGTATATTTGCCTCATTTTCTAGTATCGACATTAAGTAATTTTCTTCTGCATCTTTCGGCCTTCTGAGTCTTTGAGAATCTGTAGCTCCTTTACGAGTTTTCTGAGTGGGAGGATTGTGGATGTTTTCCATCATTTTATAGACTTCAAGCTTGGAACTATATTATCCTTTGACCCATGTGAGTCTCTGCGAATGTGAACACTTTGTTTTTGAGGTTCTTTTCTCTATGCCTTTGAGTTCCTGTAACCCTACTTTTAAGGTAAATCTCTGATTCCATCAATTTCATGATAGCTTAGAGTTAAATATTTTGTGTTTGACTTTACTTTTGAAAGATCTCTGGTAGATGTAGATTTTAGTTTCATCCCTCTTATATAGTTTTCTTTCATTATGAATGCCATTGTTAAAATCTAAAACTCAGCCACTGTGTGTATCAATTTGCTTCTCTCAAAAATAGGTTTTGTATATTATTTCAGTCTATTCTAAAATTCTTGGCTTGATTTTTGTATTCTAGAAAATCAATTCTGTTGTAATTCATTGTTCAGGATCAACTTGATCCTTTGAGAATTATGTAGCACTCCTTTGAGCATACTAATTTAATCCTTTCCAATCTAAGATCACTTGAAAACTAAAATTCCTTCTGAGATGAGTGTTTGAATGAAATTGGTTTCTCGTTATTATTGGAATATTTCATCTCAAAATAATAGTTGTAATCCATTAATCATTTTGAGAGCAGAAATGAACTTTTTGTATGGCTAATAGCCCCATTTTAACACCAATGATAACCTGTTGAAAAGTTGTATGTTTATAGTGATGTACTCTTTCTTTTGTGAATGAAATCCACTATATTTAGAAATTCAGAACAATCTCATTTCATTATGAGATTTAGAGCATCTCTGAAATTGATCTCTTTCATACTTTTGAAGTTGTAGTTCCATTTCTTTTCTGTGATTCTTTTCCTTGCATAAATAGTTGTACTTCTTTGATATGGCAACATATCTGTAATTCATACTTCCTTTATTTGAAAACTGGAATTCATAGAAAGGATGTACTTTGTAAAATTACTTCAAATTTCATGTTATTCAGCTATTAAGTTATAGTGAATGCTCCAAGTACTTCAAAATGATGACTGAGAGTGTAGTCCATTTTATTTTCTGCATTGTATACTATATTTCCTTTCATTACAACTCTGATATGTATGCTGAAAAATCTGAAATGTTGATTTTATAAGGCGAAGCCTTGCAAAAAAATTCAGAATCTTTTCTTTAATGCATTTTCAAAAATAGTAGTTATATATTCTGATCCAGGATATAGAAAGTAACACTTTTCATGCTTGAACTGATATAGCAATTGAGAACTAAAAACATGATAGTTGTTTCTCTTGATCATGTAATGCTTTTCTACTTTCTGTATCACTTATTTGATTTGCATAGTTCTTTTAAAGCATGTAGTAATTGAAACAACATGATGAAAAGTTGTAAATGTCCATTTTACATGGCAAAGCCCTATCAAAATTTTCCCATAATATTCTCTCTCATCCTATTTCAACTTGTAATCCTTTTACTTTTAGCTTTAGCTTGTTGAAATCTAATTCTCCCTCTTCTTTGCAAACTAAAAATGTACTTCTATCTTCCATTCTCTCTTCTAAGCTCTAACCTCTTCCATTTGTAGAATGTTTGCTGAACTTTGAGTTACACTCTTCCTTCTTCTTAGCATGTACTTATGACTTATTTATTTCTCTCTTTGGCTGTACACTTGTACCTGCACACTTAGGAAAATAGTTAGGAAATATTTAGGCTTTTTGGCCTCTCTTATGTCCATGTTTTCTTCTTTCTTTTACTTTCTTCTTTCTGAGTGAAAAAAATACATGCAGTTTGTCCTTCAAGTAGAATACATCTCTTGCTTAGGGGAAGATTCATATGCACGAAGTAGGATAGTGTAGGAATATGGATTAACCCTGAGCTCTTTATTGATGATTTCCTTGTTTTTGCTTTTCAGGTACCATGCCTTGAGGATGAAAGGAGCTGGCAAGGAGATGCTCTACACAACAAAGAATATATAAGGAAATGATGGGTTAACCTCATACTCCTTTGCTTTCTCTTTCATGCATGTGTATCTTTATTTTCGTAGTTGTACTTTACTTTTCAGTTACATCCCACGGCTTGTGTGGGAAACATTTGACTCTCCTTGTGAATAAAATTGAATTTTAGAAAAAGTTGTATATCTCTTTCTACATTTCTACTTTCTTTATATGGATTGTATAATGAACTAAACAACTCAATAACATAATTGAATGTCTTAATCATGAAGGAAAGAACATTGAATAGAACTTGTAACATTTAGTAATGAACTCTGATTTTATGTGATCTACACTTATGTTTGTTGTTCCAAAACTTTACACTTCACCTACTCTGCAATTGGATGTCCTCATCAAGACAACATAACTATCCTTCGGGGCTTGTGTTCTTTTGCTGAGGATGGTCATGAAATTGCAGACTATGTGATCTGTTACATTTTGTAACAGCACACATAGTTGCAGATTTCATGTAATCTTTTAAATAAATCAGCAGTAACGACATAATCTGATGTGATCTCCCCTAGCTTAGGTATACTTCACCAATGTTATCCATTGTAACAAATTTTTGAGTTGCCAATTTTTACACAAGTGAAAAAATTTCAACAATAAGGTCATTAGGTCAAATAACATGGGTAATAGTGTTGCAAGGTATAGTGAGCACATGAGTTTCTAGGTCACTAACAATGTTCCAGTCCAGGAGCTAGGTCACAACACGGGTAGGGGCGAGGTACTTTGGAAAAATAACAAGTCCCTAAATGTAATTAATGATAGGGATAGGTAATGTCTCGCTTGGAGGTAGGTTGCGATAAGGGTGGGTAAGGTCAAATAGTGGCGAGGAAGGATAATTTTTGTCAAAATGGGGAAAGGGTATTGAAAAGATTATGAAAGATAACCGATGCTGGTCATACTTGAACCAAAGGTGATGGTCTAGCAAACTAACCACGCTTTGTTAGGGAACACAACCAATGTTAGTTTGGGTACAACTGACCATGGTGTGCTAGAGCATAGGACCGATGTCATTCTAGGTATAACTGATGTTGGTCTAGGTATAACCGATGTTATTCGTGTCGGTGTGGGTATATAAAAGAGAAAAAACTGTATAATACGGATTCATTTGTATGTTTTGTCTTTTGTGAAAATGACGAGAGCATGAGGATTTTGTGTCGTGTCGAGAGAAAAGTATGTGGGGTTGTCTTGAACTTAGGTGGAGCGATCGTGGTTGGTTAGACGGGCTAGGTAGATAGGTCCAAGAGATCGGGCAAAGCGAGGGGATTGGTAGAGAGGTTAGAGGTTGATTTGGACATGGAAGAGGCAGGAGAGGGTTCAGGTGGACCACCAACACAATGGCTAGACGTGCCACCTCGGAGGTGGCATTGAGACGAGGTAAGATCTAATATATTTTTGTTTTAGTATATGTAGAGGGGAACATGGGTCGTGGGGTTTGGGTAGTGTAGAAAATTTGAAATTTGGGGTGAAAATGGAGGGAATGAGGGAGGGTGGAAGTTCTAGGTGGGGTAGACAGGGGTGGGGAGGGTTTTTAGGTTAGCTTTGGGTAGGATAGAGTAGATGTATAGGTTATATTTAAAAAAATTGGAAAATAGGGAGGGTTTAACGTATTTGGCCTTGTGATAGTGACTAACTCCACCAAGGGTTGGCTGATGTCGGTGGTATTTGGCCTAGATCACAAGTAGTAGGTGACCGATGCTGGTTACACGTGATCGAGGACGGTCACTATTAACCGAGGTCGGTTGGATTTTTGGAAAAATAAGTCAATAGAGAGAAAAGGTGAGAACTAAGGATATGTCGAGAGGTGTAAAGGTAGGTTTCGTGAGAGGAAAATAGGGAATAAGTATAAATGGCATAAATAGATTGTTCTAGAAAAGGGGTAATCAGTAAGGTGGGTGGGATAAGTAATGAGGGTTGGAAATGAGGTTTACTAGGTAAGGAGTGTGTTTGGTATGGGGGGTTCGACAATAGTATATTTGGTTCGATGCAAGCGAGGGATCAATTACTAATGCGAGATAGGTACTTGCCTTTATTACTATATGTTTAAGGAGATGTGATGATGAGGAGTGGTGGCACGTGACCGAGATGGGTCTAATTGGGATTTGACATTATAGGTGTATAGCTCGTGATCCGAGTTTGATGGTCACTCTCATTGATAGATGGGATTCCATGACCAACATGTTCCATTTGTTGACAGGTGAAATTACCATGACTTTAGAGGACATCTACATGATTCTACAAATTCTAGATAGTAGGTTCATAGGTGTATTCTATTTCTTTTAAGGTAGCAGAGGAGTTGATGTTGATAGTATTCGGGAGGGAATGGTAGAGATGAGGTTTCATAGCACCATCCTGAGCTATGGTGAGATGTACGTGGCTCATCCGAAGGACATGGGGCTAGTAGTTTTGATTATGACGGTAGTGTGTTATTTTGCATTACCAAATGCAAAGGGTAGGAGATTCCCATGAGCACTGATAGGGGTCCTACATGATATGATGGAGGATAGGACCTGCTTCACCTGGGCACCTACGTACTTAGTACAACTATACATGGAGCAATGGGCCTACGAGAGCTGCGAAGGTTCAACTTATGTTGCATGTTTCTTCTTCACTGTTGGGAATATGATCACATCATGTGTGTTCATTTGATTAGGTTGCCTTGGCTATATGCATTTTAGCCAGTGTGCTTCTTGAGTTGGTTACAGTGATGGGTGCCGGTTGGTGAGGTATGCCAGGGGGGGGATACGCATGATGTAGCCCACTACAAACAGAGATATTAGAGGGATTTTCCTACATGGTAATTCATTTGGAGGCCATTATGGGGTTTCCATCATATAGGCATATGTCCAATGAGCTAGATAGACTATATCTACTCTGATAGATAGAGGGGCGCTATGTAGGAGAGCATGAGATGATACCCCTTAATAGGGATAGATGATAATTTTGGTTTCCGCAAGATGTACTCCACCGTTCCCATGGTATAGGAGGGATGACGTGGAGAGGCCTATGCCTCTACCACAGCCCCGAATGTGCTAATAGGGTAGGAGAAGCGGTGGTTGACCAATGGATTGATGATGTCAGAGTTACGGATGGATACAGTAGTGGTGGGAAGGACGGATGTGAGCTGGTACCACCAAGGCTAGGGAAGTCGATTTAGCCACCATCATTATTCAGAGGGACACCCTACAAGGGTAGGTGGCTACCCTAGTTACACAAATGCAGATAGTGCAAGTGGTAGTTGATAGGATCATAGGCACGGTGGCCACATTGTAGGCATAGGTGGCTACTCTACAATCCTAGGTAGCAAGACAGGAGAGGTACCCATACAGGTGGTGGGAAGGTGGATGGGGTATAGGTAGCCACCCTATAGGCACAGATTATAGGTTTGTAGGGATAGTTGGCAACTACATCCTAGATATGACACATGTACGGGTTCCTCGGGATTGGCACATGTATAGGGATAGGGTCCCTCTTTGCAGGTTCGAGTGGGATAGGGTCCCGAGAGACAGGCACGGGGGGTCGAGGCCGATGGCTCCACCATAAAAAGTACTGATAGGAAAGTTGAGTGCTAGCTTAGGTGAGGTCGGTATTATCAAGATATTTCTATCGCCACAAGAATAGATTTTATATCCTGTCGAGAGTATAGAGCACAACAGAGTCAAGTGAGAGGACCAGTGTTGCATGCACCCATAATGTAGACAGACATGGGATTAACGAGCCATGGGACAAGGTAAGCATGATACTACTAGTGCATGGAGGCCAGCTGCAGATGAGGGGCCATCAAAGGATAGATCGGGGCAAGGTGGAGAGATGTTCGCAGGTATCCCACTGAGGGGAGACAAAGCGAGAATGATGAGCCAGGATGGATATCGATGGGGTGATGATTATTCATCATTGATGATTAGTGTATCCATGTTTTTGACATATTTTTTATATGTATACTAGCTTTGTGTGCCGAAAATTGTAAGGATACAGATGAGAGTTTTTGTTATTTTTTATCATATACCGGCCTACATGCCAAGATGGTGAGGTTGTATATGAGATCTTTTGAGAGATTTTGATTATTATTTGTATCTATGGTCACATGTATTTTTACACACACTTTCTAATTTATAGGTGATGTTATTTATAATATGGATGGTGTACTTGTTTTAATTTTCATTGCTATATATATAGGTGGAAATCAAGTGGATTAGCCCTGATAGAGTCAAGGTCATGTAGGCATGGTGGAGTTAGGTATGTTTAGGCATGGTGGAGTCAGGTCGGTTTAGGCATGATGGAGTCAGGTTGATGTAGGCATGGTTGAGTTAGGTTGATGTAGGCATGGTTGAGTTAGGTTGATTTAGGCATGGTGGAGTTAGGTTGATTTAGGCATGGTTAAGTTTGGTTGATGTAGGCATGGTTGAATTAGGTTAATTTAGGCATGGTGGAGTTAGGTTGATTTAGGCATGGTTTATTTAGGTTAATTTAGGCATGATGGAGTCAAGTCGATGTAGATATGGTGGAGTGAGGCTGATTTATGTATGGTTAAGTTAGGTTGATTTAATGTCCAGGATTTTGGTAACATTAGAGACAATTGTTGATGTATATACTGGGTATGGTTTTTAATTTCCAAATTTGTGCCATAACGGAAATGTTAAAATGATAAATGGATAATTTGTTGATGTAATAAAATGTGTATGAGTAAATTTTTATTAGGTCTAAGTTCGAGCTATTGATATAAAATAGAAACTAACCAGGGTAGAATGTTAATAGGAAATGGAAAGGGAGAATTGGTTTAGGTAAAGAGTGGCTGAGCTAACCTCCAAGAGCCCCATGCCCTCAGAGTGCTACCTACATCATCCTGGTGAAAAGGGACCTTAGTTCAATGTAGTTCTCCCATAAGCTAGGGAATATTGTGATGAATTAAAGGAATGGATTGATAGGCGTTTAGGCATGGGTGAATGTAGGTCATAGCCATGATTGAGTGGTTGTTAAATATAGGTGTCGATGAGCTGGTCTTGTATAGAATAATCAATAGGTAATGAGTAAGGTAGATGGTAAGAGGTGGTAAAAGAGACAGTTAATTGATAAGAACCCTAATAATTTGATCATACCTAATAGGTGCTCATGAAAAAAAGACCCTAAAGGTGTTGCATAATGGACCATTCTAAAGGTGAAGAAAGTCACATTATCACGAAATGTTGCATTTGTGGAAAGTCCCTTGAGTAAAGAGGAAATTTGGAAAAAAGGAAAGGAGGTGAGAATGGGTGATTGAGAGTAACTTAGTGTACGACATCATGTCTTTCGAAACAAGAGACCTAGGATCAAGAATAGGCAAGTCGATGGTGAAAATTTCATCCTTTGCTTCATTTGTTTGGTTGTTTCTTTTTTAATAGACTGATCGATGTGGGAAGTCTATATGGGATGATTATATTATCTCCTTGAGGTCTTCATGAAGCTGATTGATGTGGGAAGCTTCTAGATAGTTATTATATTTTTGTGAAATAACTTGATATAGTTGTCCTTCAAGGGAGTAGTCTATTTATAGCAATGGAATTCGAGTGAAGAGATTTCCCTTTTGTGGGAGTCATCTTTGGCTAGAAGTTTTACTAAAGGATTTGTATCCCTTTTTTTTTTGGATGTTTACATCATTGAAAAGACTATAGAGGAATATTAGGTTCTTGTTTAGAACACAATACCGTAGCACACAACAGCTTAACTACGTAAGAGGTGGTTTCAAGTGATGAATGACCATGGGATTCCATCTTGAAGAAGATGAAAAGTATCCATGAGAATCATGCCATGAGTAGAGCCATGGTGCTAATATTGAAGATAGGGCTGAAAGGTTACGGGAATCACATGATTCCTTTTGAGTCGTGGATCCTCAAAAACATGTATTATGGAAGGTGAAAAACACTCAAGGGACGAGCGATAAAATGAAAAAAAGTGATATAGGACTCAATATCAACAATAAAATGGTCGAAGATGCAAGGCATTAAGGGGCTCAGGTTCGGGTTTACCTTCAAGTGAAGACAAATGATAAGCACCTGATCCATAGGCATGGGTAACGATATAGGGTCCAAGCCAATTAGGAGAAAATTTTCCCCATTTACTTTTCTCTTCTTTAGTTACATGTTGATTTTCTTTCAAGACGAGGTCACCAACCTGAAAGGTTTGTTGGTGAACACATTTTTCATATGCACGTTTAATACGCTTTTGGTAAATTTTGATATGGTCAAGAGCATTGAGATAAAATTAATCTAATAACTCAAGTTGCGCCAAACGATCTTGGAAAAGTCATCATCGTTGAGCATGTCTTGTAGTGAGATGTGGAGAGATGGAATCTGGACTTCGAGAGGTAAGAAAACATCATAACTATAGACTAGAGAAAAGGGTGTGACAACCGTTAGAGTGTGAATACTAGTATGATAAGCCCACAAGACAAAAGGGATGTGTGTACGCCAATCTTTCCCAATATCATTGACTACCTTCGTAAGAATTTTGTTCAATATTTTATTGGTTGATTCGGCTTGACCATTGGTTTGTGGGTAATAAGGTGATGAGAAACTAATTTGGATTCCAAAAGAATCACATAGTTTGCATAGGGTTTTGTTTTTGAATTGTTTTCCATTATGAGTGATAAGGTGGCGAGGAATACCAAAATGAAAAATGATGTGATGGTTGATGAATTCACATATTTTCTTAGATTTTGTAGAAATAAGAGCAATGGCCTCTACCCATTTAGTTTAATATTTGGTAGCAGCTTATGATCAATTGGTGGCGTTGTGAAGAATGTGTCTTGATCTCACTTACAAGATCCGACCCCATTGAGAAAAATTCCAATGGTCTCATGTGACCTACAAGGTATGACTAGGTGTGTGATGGAGATTAGCATGTTGCTGGCATTTCACGCAACGTTTGATGTAATCATAACAGTCACGGTTTAGGTTTGGCCAATAATAGCAAGGCGAAGGATGCATTTTGCAATGGCTAAACCACTAAAGTGACCTCCACAAATTCCATCGTGGACTTCCTTAATGGTGTAGGGAATTTCAGAATTCATAAGGAATCGTAAGAGAATGTCGTCGAAGCCACACTTGTAAAGAAGACCACCCATGATGACATAACGGGAGACACATTTAAGAAAGGCACATTGTCCATTACGAGTGAGATCAGCAGGTAAAATGGAAAGGGAAAGATATTTTGCATATTACTTATACCAAAGGTCATGTGGGTCGTGGGAAATGGTTTTGTGGGAGTAGACCTCATGAAGTAAATAAGAGGGTGATTGTAGCCTTTGTATTGTGGCAAATATTTTAGAGTCGAGGCGAAGTAGGTATCTAAGAAGCCAAGAAAGCCATGGCATTTACAAACTTATTGGTAGAACATGGGGTGGTTCAAGTGTATAACGGTCAAAAGTGGTCAAAAGTATTTCTATGTGATGCTTATACTTTTGAACGATCTTATTAAGAAATTGGTATATAGACCATTGACTTAGTTTATGACAATCGAGAATCACCATAGATATTAATTATTTTAACATCTAAGGCATATGCATCCCGAAGACCTAATACAAGTGCTTCATATTCTACAATATTGTTTTTACAATCAAAATTGAGTTTAAAAGACAAAGGAATAGGTTCAACATCAAGGGGAATGAAGATAACACCAGCCCCACCCCCACACTAACACCGGAGCCATTGAAGAAGAGTTTCAATTGGTAAGCGGGTTCCTCCAGGAAATGGTAGCTATAGACTCATTTGTGAAGTCGAAGTTAGATGGTTGATCACCAAAATAGGTGCATCATCCAAAGAGTGGTCGGCAATAACCCGGCCCTTGATGGAATTTTGATGAATGAACTTGAGGTCAAGGTCGAAAAGAAGCATAAGACAACATGCAACATGTTGATGTTGATAGTGTTTGGGATACATATAGTGGAATGGGTCAAGATCGAGTAATGAGGAAGGTTTTGTGATTGAATAGGTAATGACGGAGTTTGGTGGAGACAAAAACTAAGGCTAAGAAGATTTTTTTGGCATGGTTATATTGAGTTTCATAGTCAAGAAGGGTGCGGATGATGTAATAAAATGCTTTCTCTCGGTGCTTCTCATCGTGATGCGTGAGCATGACACCTAGAGAATGGCTAGTTATAGAAATATATAAGTAAAAGGGTTGGTCATTCTTAGGAGGAATGAGCACTAGTTGTTAAAGGATGTATTGTTTTAAGGATTTGAAGGCTTTACGACATTCTTCATCCCATTTTAAGGACACATCTTTCTTAAGCGAGATGATGGAA
This sequence comes from Taxus wallichiana var. yunnanensis, assembly GCA_018340775.1. NCBI lineage: Eukaryota > Viridiplantae > Streptophyta > Pinopsida > Cupressales > Taxaceae > Taxus > Taxus wallichiana. Next base: position 671,620,080 of record CM031234.1, read on the forward strand.
TGGTTGACAATTGTCATAAAGTTATGAGATAAAATGGTGAATGGATTGTAACTTTACTTGTAGGTTTTGAATTTGACCAAGATTAGTGGGTGCGGTATTTTCATAATGCCCTTGACTTTAGCTAGATCGACTTTTATGCCTGTAAAGAAATGATGAAACCTAGGAGTTTTCTAGAAAGAACCACAAAGATGTAATTCTTTGGTTGAAGACACACAATACTTGATGAGTCGGTCAAAGATGAATTTAAGGATGGACAAGTGTTCACTTCGATGTTTATATTTATCCAAAAGATAATCTACATAATATTCCGGTATACGATGCATGATATCATGGAAGATGTAATTCATGGCTGGTGATATGTAGCACCAACGTTTTTTAGGCCAAAAGGCATGAATCGATAGAAGAAGGTTCCCTAAGGGGTGATGAAGGAAGTCTTGTGTTGATCCTCTATAGCTAGTAATATTTGATTCTAGCCCAAGAAACCATCCATGAGCAATAAAATTTCATGGCCAGCGATGAGATCAACTAGTTGGTTAATTCCTGGTAGTGGGAAATCGTCTTTGGGATAGGTGAGATTGAAGTCATGAAAATCTATGTAAATGAAAAGTCCCCTATCGCCTTTGTGATAGGATTGATGTTAGAAATCCATTTGAGATAATCAATGGGTAGAATAAAGGAAACCGAGAGAAGATGTTGAAGTTCTTATTTGACTAGAAGAGGAATGTGAGGATGCATTTTCCACTTTTGTTTGATGGGTTTGGTATAAAGGATGGTTATAATATTGTGGACCAAAATTTTTGGGTCAATACTAGGCATATCGGCATAGGACCTGGAAAACACATTGTTATGGTCCTGAAGGAAAGAGGTGAAGGATTCATGTTCGATGAACGTCTTAGGATTGGCCGATCTTTAGAATGTGCAGGTGTCGTCCGAGTGTTAATGTTCATTTCGATGGTCGACTCTGCTCAACGTGTTTTGCATCTCATAGGGTAATGACCGATGAATATAAGATTCTTCTACACCAATGTAGGTGAGGATGGACTCATCTTCTTAACATTGAATGATGTTAATAGAATTCGTATTGTCATTGATCATGTTAGGATACATGAATGGGAGAGAAGAGGATCTTCTCCATCGCATTAATAGGTCAACGGTTCCAAGGAAATTGTGTTTATGAAAAAAAAAGAAGAAAACAGAAAAAAAATGAAAGAAAAAAGTTAGGAGGAACAAATTTGAGATCTATGGACTCTGTGGGTGAAGATGGTAATGTGGGTGAATGATATGGGGAAGATTTCCCATCCTAGATGATGTCAACATGAACCTTCTTAGAGGGTGGAGAGTCAAAACCAATGCCACTACAGTCATTGTATTTACGAGAGGTACATGAAATAACATTATGATGGCCCTCTTCATAAAATTTGAAGCCAAATCCTTTCCACGTGCACCGGGAGGAAAGTGTGACCGAAGCATCGGTTAGTGAGGGAGTGTAGGTCGACAAAAATTGTTGGGCTTGGGATGGAGGTTTGGGTTTATAGGTGGAAATATCAAATCCCCATATGTTAGATTGGTGCAAAGGTGGGGAGGGCCATAAGAAAACCATAACCAATGCAAATTTCATAACTGGAGTGTTGGCGTAGGTTCTCATACTCTGCGGGGGTGAGGAAGGTGTCTATATTGTATAGGTGGTATTCCCTAGGGTGAGACATTGAAAAACACCCTTTAAATGATCAATATTCTGTGTGGGTAGTGGGGATAGATGGTTCGCTAGATGATGTGGAAACAGTGCATTGGCGGTAGAGGCTATAAATGCAGCAGTGGGGATAGTAAGGTTAGATGCAACAGAAGTAGTGGTGGTTTTGGTGGATTGGCTTGTGGGTGAAGGTGAAGTAGGGATGGTGGAAAATTCCTTGACTGGTACAAGTACATCATTAGACTAGTATAGCATGTTACACGTTTCAAACGGTGATGGGTCAGAAGGGATGGTGTAATTATGTCCCTCATGCTCAAATTTGAGGTAGCGGTGTAAATTCGAAGGGACATAACCCATGGCATGAATCCAAGGTCAGCCGACCAACAAGTTATATTGGAACTCCCTCTGTAGGACATAGAAAAGCTCTGGGATAGTGTAGGAACCCATGCAGACATGGAGAGTGAAGGTACCCAGGGTAGAGGTCATGGCGTCATTGAAGGAGTGCAACATAACTAAGTTACCATGCATGCAATTGGTAGGTATTCACATTTGGTCATATGTATGGGAGGATATTATATTAAAGCTAGAACTACCATCGATCATAATGCGGCGTATGCATATATTATCGATAAAGACAGAGATGAAAAGAGTTGGGTCGTGGTCGCGACTAGAAGGGGAAAATATCTTCATATGAAAAGTTGAGGGAAGCCACTTGGCAAGTAGGTGGAGGTGTAGAGGAAGGCGATGACTTAGTGAGAGAGGCTACATGGTGGGGGGTAATGATGGAGGCTACAAGTGTAGGATCATTTCGCAAGAATTCAATAGATTGAAGGACCTCCATGAGGGCTTGATGATGTGACTCAAAGGTTTAGATGAGGTCATATAAAGACATTTTGAAGGGGGATTGGTGTAGTTGTCTTAGCATTGTACGATTCATGACCACATCGGAAATAGGATATGCAGACCTTGAATGGTGACTTTGGGTATGGGTGCAGATGGCATGTTGGGTACAAACTTGGTTGATGGGCAAGTTAATTTTTCCTTGCCCTTGTCTTTTTGAGCACGGTGGCAATGTCGATCATGTTAATCTTAGGGGAGGTGGATGAAGAGGGTGTATCATGGAAGGTATAGTGACATGAGGGACAAAACTCTAGTGGGGGATACAATCCTTGTGAAATGAGTAGGGCACATTGGCATTTGGGTGGTGGTTTGGAAAAATCTCTTAGATGGATGGTGGGAATTGGTAAAGGTAAAATGGGAACCTCATCAAGAATATCGTCATTCGTAAAAAATTTCTTTGGGAGTACACAATTGGACAAGAGTGGTTTTTAAATCCTTACAGTTTTCTACATCGTGTCCTGGTACACGATGGTAGGTGCAAATTTTAGTTTCGTCAAACCCTTTTGGTTTTTTTTTGAGTGGTTTATAGGCTCTAAGAGGTGGTAATGTGATGATAGAAGTTTTGAGGAGATTGGTTAAGATTTTGGCGTAGGATCCTACTAGTGGATCACAATGGGAGGTGAATGTGGGTTTCGGTGTAAGTACAACTGATTGTGGAGGAAGAGGCTTTATAGGAGGGGGTTGGGTTGGTTTACTAGTTTGGTGTGTGAAGTGGTCTTAGGTCTTGGTTGCATCTGCTTGGGTACGGGCATGGTAGAAGAGCTAGTGGTAGAATATTTGATTTGTTTAACTACCTTATTGGAGGGTACCATATTTTTAGATTTAGGTTGCATATTTTGGGCAACGATGACATGGGTTTACGAGAAGAAGAGGGGAAAGCAGATGCTAGAAGAGGACGGGATACCCACGGGGTAACGAGGTGCCGTGGAGGTGGGTGGTGTAGGTTGGGTAGGAGGTGTGAGTGTAATGGAAGAAAGTTTCATTGCTAGTGAAGAAGTTATGGATGGTAGTGGAGGTACGGGTGGGAAGAATGTTACGGGTAAGTGCGGAAGTTGTGTGGTTCACTTGGGTATATTAGAGGATTTTGATGAGGAAATGGATTTTAGGTTCTTGGTTTACCGGTGGACGGGGTTGCACTGCCAGGGTCAAGGTGCGAGGGCTTAAGATGGACGGAATGGGTGAAGGTCATAATGGTGTGGTAGGTGAGATTGGTGTATGAGGCCTAGGAGATTGAAATTTATTTTTAGGGGATAGAGTAATTTTAACGTTAGTTTTGGAAGATGTGGCAGAATCTAATTTGATGGGTGGGTGAGTAAGGCAAGTCACGTGTCGATGACCCCAATTTAGTGATAGGTTTAGGTAAGGAAGATGATATAAGTGAGGGTAGGTGTTTGGGTGTAGATCTATGTTGGGTTATGGGTAGAGGTGTGAGTTGGGCCATGGGTGGTGAGGTGGAAGGTGTTACAATAGTCATAGTTGTGTTTGGTTTGGTTACTCAAAACACTTTTGGATAGATAGTGGAGGTGTCAATTGAGTGACAACTTCATTTGTGTTGAAACATGAGGTAGAAGGTGTCCCCAAAGTAAGGTTATATCGACATATTCTAGGTGATCGATCAAGCATTAAAATGGTGTTGTTGTAAAGCGGGGGTTGATGTGGATCGAGTTGTAATTCCCGTAAAATGTGTTTAAGACACGGGGAAATGGCTAGCCTCGTATTTTGTGGGTAACAAAGCTGAAATCATATATGTGGCCACTTAAAGGTCGATGGTGAATGGTCATCTAAAGGAAATGGTATTCCTACAGGATCCTCTATGGGTAGAGGAGAGGATGGGCTAGATGAGGTTGACTCTCCTTGTGATGGTGTAGGTTGTGAACATGTATCTCCTATGAGTAGGAGAGGTGCCATTGACAACTGCTCGGTAATTTGAGGGGCCAAAGGTGGTGTGCTAAGTATAGGCTCTTCCACAGGTGAAGGAGAAAATGAAGGGGGTTCATCTATGGGTGGAGGAGTACATGAAATAGGTCCTTGTGCAGGTGGTGGAGCTCGGGCTAAGATTTCATCTATGGAAGGAACATGAGGTAATTGGGAAGCAACTGGTATGTCATCAAAAATAGCGTGGACCTTGCAGACATTGCTATCATTGTTTGAAGTATCACCATCTTGGTTGGAAGATGGGGCATGATTAGGAAATTACTTCTTGAAGATATGTAGGTTTTTGTTAGCGGGTGCATTCGGGCTATCCAAGACTAGATCTTCGTTGTCTAACATTTATTGGACGATATTCTTAAAGGTGATGCAATTAGTGTTTCTATGACCTTTGACATGATGATAGCTACAAAATTCATGTTCCTTATACCATGCGGACATGGGTCTCTCAGGGTCAAAACCATTATGTGGTTTTATAAGTGGAAGGGTAATGGCACCAACCTGAACAAGATTTTTCAAAACAAAAGAGTAAGATTCTCATATCAAAGTGTACTTTCATTATTCTCGTCTCTAATCTGGAAAGCTTGGATGGGAGAGAGATTAGAAGGAGGTTTGGATGGGTTTGATTTATAAGGGGACCATCCTTGAGAACTACATCATTGGCAGATCCTTTGGGTTTTAAATATTTGTCTTGGGGTTTTAAAGATGAAAAAGCATCATTTAATTTGAACGCAATGTTCTTGTTACAAAGTTAAATTTTCTTCACTTCAATAGCAAAAATTTCAAATTTCCGTGCTATGGTGAATGCCTCATCAAAGAGTGAAAGGTTTGCACCAAGAGTTGGTGAGATGTGTCTTGTGGGCCCGAGTAAACAAATATATGAGTTCGGTTTGAGGTAATTGAAATGTGAGTTGGTTAATTAGGCTACGCCAACGAGGGACAAATTCAAAGATAGACTCATCATCGTACTATCGTGTGGAATAAACATCAGTCATGGTAACCTTCTTAACAATTTTAATGGAGAAGTGATCTAAGAAGTCTTGGGATACTTGATTAAACAAGTAGATAGAGTGTCTTGGTAGTGCACTGTACCAATCCAAGGAAGGTCCTCGCTGTCGGGGACATCGGGAAGGTTTATAGGAGTAAAGTGTCATCATGGATGATTAGGTAACACCCATGTTTTAAAGACCACAAATGCTACTGAGGGTGTTCTTTACTATTGAAACGGTTGAATTTTGGCATTTCCCAATGTACAGGGTATGGGCGAATAGGGATGGATGGATGAATGGGCTCATTATAGATTTCATTATAGGTGAGAGAATTGCATGAGCCCAAAACCGACGCTTCTAATGTCTACATTATTTCCATCATTGATTTGATGAGGTCATTGGTAGGTTATGGTGTAAGGGTTCCTCTTGTGGCATAAGGGGGTAGGTATTGAACTTGTGATGTGGGCAACATTCTATTATATGGTGATGCCAAATAGGGAGGTTGAGAATAGGGGACCGATATAGAGGGTATGTATCAAGAATGGGTGATAGATGAGATAGGGGGTTGTTGATAGTATGTGTATGTAGGTGGCATGGTCATAGTGACTCTAGTAGTGATTATGGGTAGTCTTTGTGGGATGGAGAGGACAAGATTCTGGAATTGAGTAGGTGTAACCAACACCATGGGTAGTTGTGTTGCAATAATGGTATTTATGAGATAATTGGTGCGGATGAGGTTATGGTCTAGGCGGTGGATGAGGGGACAACAGATACTATAGGTGCGAGTGATACTACAGATGCAACGGTCATGACGGGTATGGGTCCTAGCTCTGAAACCACTAGGGGTGAAGTAGGTGAAGGTAATGCCTCATTATTAGGGGCTGATGAAGAAGTGGGAATATGATCAGGAGTGATGGATATAGGAATGTCATATATCAACTGACCTGAGTAGTCCTTGGTGGAAGAATGGGAAAGGTAGAACTATAAAGCCGTAGCATTTAGATCAAGGAGTTGTGTAAATTCCTCATCACCTGTAGCAATGGTTGAAGGTTGAAGGTAAAATTTGGATGCATGGGTGATAGGACATAGGGTGGCAAAGGACTAGGTGGGAGTGGTTGATGACTTGCATGAAATATAAGAGCGTTAGCTTGGCTATGAGTCAACACCATGTGAATGGATGTATATCAGGTGATGTTGTATCCTACAGGTGACACATAGAAAGTAGCAGAATGAAGAAAACATGTGTTTATAGGTAGATTTGGGTAATATATCAGTTGATGTTCAATATAGGGTAACTGATGCCAGTTAAGGATGACCAATGCCAGTTAAGGGGTAACCGAGGTCGGTTTTTGCAAGGCAGAAACAATTTTATCAAATGAGGAAAAGACTGGTGATGGTTAGATGAACAATTTTTATGATGACTGTTTATCAAAGCAGAGAGAGTACGAAGACTCACAAGAAATCTGACAGCAAAGAAAATAAAATAAGGGTTCTTTTAGGCAATTTAACCCAAAAGAACAGAAAATCGATGCCATTCGGGGTAACTGACGTTGGTTACTCTGAAAATTGGAAAGATGTAGAAAAATGGATTGTTATGAATTTTAGTGAGAAAAATAATCAACCCAGAGGTCTTGAGATGATGCAATGAAGTCCTGAAACACTCAGAAGAAGTTAGAATACTTCGACTGTGATTATGGAGTGTGTAAGATAAAAAAATGAAAAAAGTGGAGAAGCGTATCCTCACACCTCAAAAAACATGTCAATCAAACACTAAAAACACGTACCTAACAATTAATATTTAATGTGTTGAGCTTATGTTATTTAGAAGACTAACTCTTGAATTTTAGAAGAGTTTTTGTGAGGAAGGCTTCCTATGAAGAAGGATATTTAAAAGGAGAGGTTTCGGGTATGTTATGGCGGGGGTGGGCCATCCACTAAGATGATGAATCGCGAGAGTAATGAGTTGGGAGTACCTTCCAATCAAATCATTTGATCACCGATGTGTTTTCCTGTAATATGATGTTAAAGAAAGATGTGTATATTTTAGTTTTGTGTAGTTTGGTAAGGCACGGAGAGAGAGAGAGAGAGAGAGAGAGAGAGAGAGAGAATGTGCTTGTTATGATTCTTTGTGTCAATAATTAGCTGAGCATGAATTCCAACATATAGGTTTCCCTCATTTTAATGTGAGCTAAAATGTAATAAATTAGAATGTAGTGCAACCAATTTTAAGCCCAAATCGAAATTATTACATTCGATGAAGCAAATGATGAATAGGAGAGAGCATGCTCTTTCACTAAATGTAAAAAGAAAGAAAGAAGAAAGATTCCTTTTAAATTCACCAAGAGAAATGTTTCTTTTAGAGAAATTAGAAAGAAGAGAGGATTACTAGGGAAGAAAATTACTTTGTAAGCCTTTTAAAGGGAAATAAACACACAAATTTTACCTAGAAATGAAAAAAATGCAATGGAACCCCGATGGTCCCACCAAAGTGCCAAAATGTTTCACCATTTCCTTCACGTTTTTGAATGACGAAACAGATAGGGCTATGGGCTAGGAGGAATACATTATATGGTTTGGTTGATGGTTGTTGTGTGCATTTTGACTTCTCGATGCAATGCCAATTGTGAAAAATTACTTTTGGCTAGGAGGAACTACCCGTAATAGTGAACAAGACCAAAAAGAGAAGTTAAATGATAAATGACAAGTGGAATGCCTAGCGTATGCTAGTTATAGGAAGTGTGATACTATAATTAAGGATATTTTACCTTGGAACTTAACTTATAAACCGTAGCATAAAAAAGGAAGTGATCCTTGTTATACCCTTGTAGATTAATTGAAAAAACAAAATACCATGTAGAAGAATAGAAAAGAAAACCTTGTCCATCCACCTTCCTTATGAATAAAATAAATGCTCTCTACCTTTATAGAATTGTGAGACATCGTATCCACCTTAGTGGTGCTCTTTATAATATAAAATCATGATGTAATAATAGGAGGAAGTTTATGTTATCACCGAATCACAAAGCACCCCTGTGCATGTGTTTGAACTCACAAGGTGATTGGATAACATGGGTACTATCTCCAAGTTGTGGGATTTGCTACTCGAGACACCTCCGAGAAAGCCGGTTCTTGCTCCTAAACTACCCGCCACAATCTACTCTAATGCAGATAAGCTAACTATTCTAATCTAAATTTCCAAGGGCCCAGGAGAGAGAATACATAAAATGAAAGCCTACACTAAAGCGGTGATACACCAGAAAAGGAGGGTGTGAGAGTAATCTCCAAATGTGTGAAATACAGAGGCAAAGTGCACACTAGAAGAGGTGATGACAGTTCACCATAATCTAGCAAAATACATTCACAACAATATTCCAAGCATACACAATGTTAGTGAATTCCTGCAAGAACATAACAATAGACACAATATTCTTGTAGAAAGATAAAAGGGGCAAGAAGAATGCAAGAAAACACAGCAGGGGAAGATACATCCACAAACTTTGTATTTTATTGCTTCCTGGTATGCACAGTTCAGTCTATTACAAGATAAGGGCCTGGATCACCATGCAAGGAGTCCACTACAAGGGCTTGCAACACACTGGCTTCACAAAGCAATTTTGGCAGAGCTTTGTTACCCAAAAACTCTCTCCCCTTTACAATGAGCCCAACACTCCAATTTATAGAAAAAGAGAAGAGAAAGAGAAGGGAAAAATGGAAATCCTGAAATCTGTCCTTCAACCACTTGTAAGAGGCATTAAATGGAGTACAATGATCATATATTACTTGCAAAAGGCCCCCATACTGTCCCAGGTGCTGCAGCAGAGAAAGAATGATGACCATGCCTCTTAATTGCACTCCCAACTACCAAATAAAACACTGTTTTGAACCTGGCCGCGTTTTCTTAAAAACTCAATCAATTTCTCATCAAATATAGAATTTCTTGATTTCTGTGCGTTGGTCTCAGAGCCACGATTCCAACGGTACCAATTTTGTGCGATTTCGTTGAGAAATGCAAAAGTTATGGCCTTCTGAGTGCGGGCAGCTATTTTGGGTCTGGCAGGCGTTTTCTGTCATTTGACGGGAATGAACATTAACTGACTGGAGCCGAATATGTTTCTCTTAATTAAATATATCTATCCTCATTAAAAATAAGAAATTAGAGGACGTCGTGCTCGTTCCAGAAAGTCCAATTTTGTGAAAATCGGAGCTCGGAGTCAAAAGTTATGGCCGTTTGAAGTTTCGCAGGTCAAACGTTGACTTTTCCTCTTCTGTCTTCGCCCATTTCGCGCTTTCACGTCCCACGCGTCCCTCGCGTACTTTTGTCCCGGCTGTCCCGACGAAAAACTCCTTCGGCCGATCCGCGCTTTCGCGTCCCACGCATCCCTCGCGTACTTTTGTCCCGGCTGTCCCGGACGAACCTTCTCCCATTTCACGCTTTCGTGTCCCACGCGTCCCTCACGTAATTTTGTCTCGGCTGTCCCGGACGAACCTTCGCCCATTTCGCGCTTTTGCGTCCCATGCGTCCCTCGCGTACTTTTGTCCCGGCTGTCCCGGATGAAAAACTCCTCCTTCGGCCGATCCGCGCTTTCGCGTCCCACGTGTCCCTCGCGTACTTTTGTCCCGGCTGTCCCGGACGAACCTTCGCCCATTTCGCGCTTTCGCGTCCCACGCGTCCCTCGCGTACTTTTGTCCCGGCTATCCTGGAGACCAAGACTTAGCCATTTTTCATGATTTTTCCTGCCCGAGCCTGTCTTCTGCAACCTTTCCACATTTTTTCAGAGCTTGCTCTTTCTTTCTTGGCCAGGGGAGTTAGAAAAAATGCAGGGGACCCCAACAATCCCAATGCTTTGCCTTGAATCAATATAATTGCTTGGGACTAAATAATTTGATGCATGTTATCAAAATTTACCTTGGGGATGAATTTTGGATAACAGCTTAATTAAGAAAACTTGAGAAGGAATGTGCTTAAGCAAACAAAACTACAACTTTTCACTTAATTAGTTGATTTATAAAAATAGGTAAGATTTATGTGTATTGAGTGCAATGTATAGCAAAATTGTAGTTCTGTTGCCTACCTAAAATTGTGAAACACCCGTGAATAGTAATGGGTTCTAGTTGCTTAATAATTCTTGTCCATAGATGTAAGTGCCTTTTTGTGGGAGTTTTAGGTCATCACACCCTTGTCATCCCATAGCTTGATAAATGTGAGTTGTTGTCCTTTTGGATTGAGACTTATCTGTTGGTTGAGAAGAAATCTACTTGCGTGTTGTCTTGTCCTTGGAAACCTAAGTTACTATAATTTTAAGGCAACATATGTTAAGGATATACAATAAATTCATGAAGTCTTCTTTCTTCTTATTTTATTGGTCCACTTGTTATTGTTACCCCTTTTCCCATTAGGATGGAAAGTGCAAGATGATGTTATTCGCTTTTGATACAATGCACCCTTGGATTATAATAGGACCCCGTGTTACTTGTTCTTCTCCCTAACGACCTTGAGTGGTCCTTGGTGTTCCTTTTCCTATCTTTATGGTTATTCCAAACTTGAGTAGGAAATAAGATAAATAAATCCTATTGTGCTAATGTACGGTGCTTGTATTGATATGTTAGTTATATATAGGGGTATATATATATATATATATATTTATGCCAAACGGTTGGCTTCCTTAAAAAAATTTGGTATTGTGTTTTGATTCTTAAAAGGGTAGTGTAAAAATCAGACTATAGGAAAACTTGTGGTCTTGAATTTGCTTTTATTACCATGAAAAGTTTATTGTATCCTCTCGAGATTATAGAAGTGCTTTCCTAGAATATTTCCTTGATTTAAATGTTGTAGCCTTACATGCTAAAAGTTTGGAACTCATCCCTTGCAATCTCCCTCTCCTTGTTGAATTGCATTAGATCAAACTTGGGTTCTGTGCACCCACACTTGCTTGAAGTAAGAAATCCCATAATGGAAGTGATCTTTTTTCTGTTGCATTTGTTCCTATCTCTCCTTCCTGTGACTTCTAGGAGGAAGTCGAGTCTAAGGGGAGGGGGATGTAGTGCCCACTTCCCTTTGACATATTTTGATACTGATCATGAGACTGTAGACTATATGATTGACATTTTTATAGTTTTGATATAGTATGATGTTAGATGTGAGACCATGGATTATTACTGACTTTGATTATATATGATGCATGATGATTATTAGAGACACTTTATACATTGATGTTGGTATACTATTTGACATGGTTATACTATAAATGTTGTTCGGACATGTGATATTTGATATTTTGAGTAAACCTAGAAAATGGAAATTATTTGATGATGATATAGTTGTTGATTAAATTACAAATGATATAGTTGTTACTTTGATGTTGTTGTGATTCATTTATATAGATGATTTTGGAATTATATTTATATTCATTCTAGATGTTCTGATATGGCCATGAGGATGAAGGAGGTATTTGCGTTTTGTAGGTTAAAATATCACAACAAACAACGGGGGATTGAGACCAACCACATTGGAATTCTATATGAATTCAACAAGGTCACCATGACAACTAGTTTTGTTTGTGTGTGTGTTTGTTAGTGTTAGGGATTCCCATGGGGGGATCACCTTTGAATGTGACCAAGGGGATTTGTGTACTTCGTTATTGTGGTTCCTTTCTATTATTGTTTGCATTTGTTTATTTTGTGTTGCATTTTCCCCTTTAATTATTCTTTAATTGTGGGTAATTAATGTGAGTAATCATATTGTTAAAAATAAATAAATTAATCAAATTTGGGATATAAGAAAGTAATTATAGAATTTGTTGGCTCTTGTATTTAATGTGGTAAGTGATGTGGAAGTAATGTGTAAGAATGTGTAAGTGATGTGTAAGTTTTTGTAAGAGTTATGTACATCAGATTTTGGAGTATGAAACACTCCACCTCCTTGGAAATTCAAATTTGTCCTTGGAGGCTGTTTTTGAGGCTTGTGGGACAAGTAAAAATTGTATCATACCTCTTAATTTCATTTACTAACCATACCTATGGTTGGAGGGTTAATTTTAGACATTTTTAATGCATTCTTATTAATCATGTTGCATGTTTTAATTGCACCCTTCTTACATTTTATTTAATTCATTCCTTTGGGGTGTGAGATTTTTGAAGTGTGTAAGTTTATTGTCATATTTTCACCCACCTCTTTATTGTGCATTGGAGAATGAATTCTGACTTTTGTGTTGGAGTTGAGGATGTGTGATGTGACATCCTACATGGATCCACCTCATCCTCTTCTCTTCCCTCCTCTATAAAATTAGAACTCCTTGCTTTGTTTTGGGTTGTTGAAATTTTGGGAATGCTTCCTTGGGGTGAATTTTCTTGTTGATTGGAGATTTTGCTTTGGAGGAACTTTTGGGAAGATTGTTACATGTTTGTGCTTGGCTGTTGGATCGATTGCATTGGGATAGAGCTTGTTGATTTTGGGACTGTATTTTGGCATTGAAAGTTGTTGTTTTAGAACAAACTCCATCATGGAGAGGTAAGAGCTTGGCTCTTGGAAATACTCTTCTTTTCCATTTTATGAATATGTAAATGTTGGTATGTTTGTTATTGTTATGGGTCATGGGTAGACCGCTAGGAATGGTGTAGGAGAAGGCTATGAGGAATTCATGTGGGGGCATAAGGGAATGCTAGTGGCATCGAATTCTTGTTAAGGGAGTTTGGGATTGGAATCCACCATGGAAAAGAAATAGCTTGCATTTCTTACTTTGTGGGGGCATAAGGAAATTGTGGGGGAAAAAGGAGGGATTATGGGGGGCATAAGGATATATGTGTGATGAATTATATTGACGGTTTGTTACAGGTGGATACCCAATTCCCATTGGGAGGAATAAGTAGCTTCCCCCATAGTTATTGCTCCTTTGGCTTGCAATGAAGAATCCTAAGTTTTGTTTGTTGTCTTTCATGTGGTTGTAAAACTGTTGTTTTATTTTGGACTGTGTTTTTAATTTGAATGTGCATGTTGAAAGATTGTTTTTGTATGTTTTGTGGAAGCCTATTGTTTCCATGAGTTGGATCACATTTCTTATTGCATTGTGGTTGGGGGTCCGGGACAAATGAAGGAGGAAGGCTTCTCCTCTTCATTGGATGTCTTGGTTAGGTAGAGAGTTTTTCCTTTACCTCACTCCTATTGTGATCAAATTGGAAGAATGAGAAGAATGCATGTTGTTGTCCTAGAGCTGAAAAGAAGAAGATAGTTTTGACAATCCCTTACGAGAAATATTTTGTAACCTTTCCCACTTTGAAGTGGATGAAATTTGTAAATGTCTTGTAATGGAAATATATTTGTATTGAGCTATGAAAGTTGTAAATTTGAAATGTGACAGATTTATATACTCTGTTCTGTTCATTTGAAAGAAAGAAATTGAAATATGTTAATTGCATTCAAGGAATTGAGAGATGTAAAGTTGTTTTTGGAAGTCAATAAAGGATTGCAATACCTTTCTCCATTTGCATTGTTGCATTGAAATCTGAACTTTAAATATTATTGAAATCTCTGTTTGAAAGAAAGGAATACGTATGAAGGAATTGTATTACTTTGTCTCTTTTGGAAATGTATTAAATTGGAAATCTAAATTGCATTTTGGGTTTAGAATGGTTTATTTAAATAATTTAAATGTAGTATACAAGAATAGAAATGAAATTTCCATATTTGGAAGATGAAATTGATAAACAGATCCTTTAGAAATTGATCTCTATTGTAAATTTAAAACTGGCAAATAATTTATTTAAAATGAACAGTTTGAACCTGCAAACAATAATCAACATTAAAACATTAAAATTTATCATGCTATGATATCAATGAACTCAATTTGAAAAAAAACACTTAAGGAAATAATTTAAAACATTGCAAAATCAGGCCCAAACCTTTCAAAGTTATTTTGCGCCTCTCTTTCTCACAATTGTTGGAAAATTCAAATTGAAAAATCAATCAAGTAAAATTGCCTTTCAATATATCCTAAAATTATTCTTAGAATAATTATCCATGTCTGTTTGGCATGTTGAGTGAAGGAGGAGATCAAATTGAACAAAATTTTATAAGTTAAAATTTACTAGTTTGCTTTTAAAAAGGTTGTATAACGTTTTCATGAAATTGACCCCTTAAACTTTATCAAAATATGAACTTAATTATTTTTGTGCAAAGAGGGAATTGAGAGTTTTCCAGAAAGTCATATTTTTCCCAAAACCGAGCTTTCTAACAAAAGTTATGGCCTTATGAAGTTTTCTTCACGGCATTAAAATTTTGGGGAAAATTTCCTTGGTAGGCCCGCGACCTGAATTTTTTCCTTGGGACTTAATAAATTTTTTTTGGAAAATTTTAAAGATTTTCCCCACCACCCCATAGCCAATCAGAGGCTACCATGTGCCCTCACGAGGCATCGTCGGAGGCGTGGCACAAATTTTCTTCCTTGGAACTTTTTTAAAAATTGGAAAATTTTATTATTTTCCTCCTCTGGCGCTCAATTCCACAATGCCCAATGAAAGGCTCCCACATGGTACCATGGGGTGACAATGGAGGGGCAGAACCCATGCAACCTTATCCTTTTTGGAAATTGTTTTTGGAAAAAAATTCTTGTCACCTCTACGGCCCCGCACTCCCACCCCCGTGTTGGAGAAATTCCTTCCACAGACACACGGGCCCGCACATGCGGCTTACCATTTTCCCCTCTCATTTGGAAAAAATCCTAAAGTATTTCCACCACCCCACCACCGCAGCTAGTATTAGGATGACATGTGGTGCTCTTAGACTTCGGTGGAGGCACGGATGGAATTATTCCTTGTTGCCATCGTGGCACGAAACATTATTTTTCCCCGCCACCCCATTCGCCTACACCGACTTGAGAAGCGCCACGTGTCCCCGGTGGACGTGCGAGGCGCGGGCGCAAAATGGATTTTTCACCCCACGTGGGAAAATGTACAAAACATATCCCCGCAATCCACCAACCCGCCTTTTGGGCAATTTTTCATCCCTGGGCTTGTGGGCCCACTCTTGGGGGAAAACATTCACCCCAAGGCCCACCAGCCCATAACTTGAGTTTTATGAGAAGTTAGGAGGACTTCTTTATATCTTTGGAAATATGAGGAAATTTACTATCCAATGAGAATAATTTAGTGAAATTTTTAATGAGTTAAGTGTAAGAAAAATCAAGTTGAAACTTTAATCCTATTAGAGAGTGGGTATGGTAATAATTTACCCTTTGAACCTAGTTGAACCTTCTAACCCACAAATTTTGGACCTTGTGACCTCTGATAATTGTTATTAGAAGAAAAGTATACTCTAGTAGTTTATAATTGTTCTGGAACCTGTTAGTGACAATTGTTGTCTCATAACCTGGTTGTAGACACTCTTAACCGAGTTCTGGGAGTGGGTAAGTAAGACTTTACTCTGATGATTTTAAATATGTATTCCTTTCTCCATTGTAATTAAACCCCGCTCTTACCTTAGATTATGTGGAATTAAATACCTTGGGTATTTAATTGTTTTGGTCCCTTAACCCTAAAATTTTAATAAGGGAATATTTAGCTTAATGTCAATGTAATCAGTGATTAAATTAATCCCTAAGGAAATTTGAGCTAGGTGTGGATTTTTTTACACTTGTTGCTTTATAATGTGGAATAAGTAATTATTATAATGGGAAAAGTTATCAGTTGAATTTAATTGTCCTTGAGACTTTGGTTGTTAACACCTTAGAAAAAATTACTCCATAATTTTTTAATGAAACCTATGTTGTTCATGAGTCTCAAGTGGGTTGTTTTAGTAGGCATTACAAGATGGCTATCAATCCACTATTTAAAAGAAATTAATGCAAGAAATAAGTAAAATACTACTGTAGTTGATATGATTTAGATATCTCATTCAAGTATAATAAGAAAATCCAATCACAAGAGGCTAGGCTATAGTTGGATCTAAAGGATGAGGTAACTATCAAGGTACTAGGACTCATCGTGGTTTGATTTTGGGTTGTTTAGGTTAATTGGTAGGAGGTTGTTTGGCTCTGTTCTTGGGAAGGGTATAGAACACGAGAGATAGACGTCGAGTCTTGTATGACTGTGATGGTTTATGCATAACCCATGATTGTTATGAGTAGCCGGTGTTGGTAAGGTTGGGGTATATGAAACTCAAGGAGATCTGATTACAAGGTTCATTTGGGATTTGATAGAGATGGTAGGGTCGATAAGGAGGTTTATATAAGTTTCGTGTATTCGGGGATGCATAGGTGGTGATGATGCAGGATTTGGCAAAGTGGGTGAGGAAATTGTTGGGTTACAGGTTGGTAAGGGATAGAAGAATGGGCATGCAAAGTGTAGATTAATAACAAGAGTAACCAAAAACTACTAACCTGAAATAACAATATTGGTTAGGAATATACTTACTGTGATGCAGATGGATGGCTGAATGGTAATGGTAGTTGATCAGAAGGATGGTATTTGGTACCATAGCAGTGAATCCTCGGAATGCTTCGTGAGTGTGATGTTTATGTATTTTTCCTGAGTGCGACTATGGGTGTCCGGGTGCGCGAAAAGACTCGGTTCTACTTGCATGAAGCTCCTTCCTCGTCTCTTGCTCTCGAATTTTCCAACCTTTCAAACAAGGTTGCTAAGGTGAATAACTTAACCGAAGAGGGTTTCATCTTGATTGACATCGGTTAAGGTCCGACCGCATCGGTTAAGGAGGGATTCTATAGGTTTACTAAAATGGGAAGTTCTTTCTAATTTCTTGGGCCAAGTTGGTTTGTTGTCACAGATCAGAACAAAAGCTTCCCTTCTAATGAGTGGGAATGTGGTTAGAGAAATATTAGGCATTGATTTTAGGGTTAGACCAAATCTTGGCTCATTAAGGAAAGTAAGACTTACTTATTTTTAGTTATGGAAACATGTCAAGAATAGGTATAGGGTGAGGTGGTTGGATGAGGTGTCTAAGTGAGGTTGAAATTAGGTTAATTAAGGTAATAAAATAATAAAAGTTGTGAGGATGAGGATTAATTTAATTAAAATAATTAAATTAAGATTAATGTGGGGTGAAAGGGGCCATGGTTCGGTGCCCATGTTTAAGTTGGTTATCCGATCATGGGCTTAGGGAATGTAACCAAATTTAGGTGTCTACAGTCTCATGGAAAATACGTTGGCATACAGGTATGTAAAATGTGGGAGCATAAGCACAACATGTGAAGTGTACAATCAAATTCTTGAAATAAATTTGTTCTCATGGAGTTTAAGGATTCTAGGATATGTAGAAATTGGTCAGTGTTGAAGTAACTTCATCAAATGTAGAAAATAGGTGCTTAACCCGATCAATCCACCTTTTCGAACATAATCAAATGATGGGGTGGTTGAAAAATGTTTACAATATTATCCATGAGTGTATTAGTATGTACTAATTTAGAAATGGTAAACTATTTCTAGCGAACTCCTAACCTATTCCAAAAAGGATATTTGGAACAAAGCATGGATGTTTATTAGATCATAGTGAAAGGTGGGTGTTTTTGTCTTGTTTTGTATTTATATGAAAAAATGGTACTTTTTAGGTTGTTGTGGGATAGTTGACACTAAAAACTCAAAGAAATATGGTCACATGGAATGTGATGATTGTGGGCAAAATATTTTTAACAGTCTTCATGACCTTTAAGAAAAATATGTTGTCTAGGTCTCTTCTCATGGAATGTTATAGTTGCAAGAAATATCTCAAACTCTTTCAAATAAGGAATATGAATTGATTTTGTAAGATCATTTTTATTTATTTATTTCTTACCCTTGCTTGTTTAGAAGATGAGGTTTGTTAATATTGTAATGGCATGTGTGCCTGTTATAACCTATGCTTTCGCTCAGAACTTTTTCTACATGGTTAACCTGGGTTAAGATGGATCTCTTGAGGAAAAACTCTAAACTCTTTAATCAATTTCAAATAGATTGTTGGAGGTTGTGTGGGTGGTAGTGCTCGAGGATGTTTGTAAATGGGTTCTCAAGATCACTCAAGGGTGGCATGATCCCATCCTGCAATCTCCACCTCTTGTAAATAGGGATGGACATATCCCCCTCTTACCAATTTCATTGTGTTTTCATTTCCTTTAAATTTTGAATTGTGTCATTATTTTAAATTATGTGTGTTGTAAAAATAATCAATGATAGATTTTCATCTTTATGAAAAAAACATAACTTAATTGTTTTTTGATTAGTGAAAACCAAATTTGGAAAAAGATTTATTTGGATATGCAAACCACCTTAAAAACACATTTATCTCATACAAACTTGAATTAGACCTGAAGTGTGAGAATTAATTCAGAAACTTTCGTAAGATGATACCTTAGTGGTTTGAAAATTAACCTTGTAAAAGTTATAAAATTTATTTGGAATCACCTTATCTTAATTGTTCATGAGTTGAGAAATTATCACCTACAATTTCTAACTTGTTTATCTTTGCAAAGGGGATTGATATCTAATATTTGGTTTAACTATAATGTTTTGTGAGGTGTTTTCTATGCCGGTTTATGGGGTGCAATTGCAATTTTATAGTTTATGATTTTTTTTTGAAAAAAATTATTGTGCGTTAAAATTTAGTCATGCTAGTTTTTGTTTACTTTTACGATATACGAGAATGGGTTAGAATTGAAAAAATCTATTTTTTTACTTGACCATTTTCCTAGGCCATTCAATCATTGTTTGACCTACCTTTGAGTAAAATATGATTAAATTAAGTTGACCACATTTTTAAGTTACGAAATTGATTTGAAATTTCCCTGCAAAAATACCTACGGAGAAAGAAATCATGTCCAACAACCTCAAACCATTTATCTCTTACATCGATAATTTGTGAGCCATAATGAGCTTCACTTTATCCTTCCGGGAGGAATATTTCTTACACATGTCTTGGAGCCACTTTGGTTGACAATGTTCATGTGCAAATTGTTACACTAGAACAACTCACAATGGAATAGTTCCCGTAGACCGAGTGTTCTTTGATTTTTTCTTTCATCATCAACTATATGTTCTCACAATGTTCGAAATGATTGTTTTCTATTTCATGTATTTTTAAACCCTATTCATAGGCCATTATAGGGTAATTTTAACTAATTTGAATTCTGATGTTGTTAAGCCCTTTAAACCAATATTTGAATCTACTAGATAAATATTTCTTAATATGACGGTTTATAAATTGTGGACTTCACACACATTGTTGGGAAAGGTAGTGGAAGATCTAAATGTCTTTTCAAAATCTCAAATTTTGTTAATAGAAGACTTGCATAAGAAATTTTTGTATTTCTATTCTATTACTCTATTAAGGACACCTCCAAAATGATGAGAAATCTCCCCTAAAATGTAAGTCAAAAAATCCCAAATTATACACATAATAAGTTACAGTATTCCCAAAAGTTAATAAAAATATCAAAATATTTATCGTTGCAAGGCTTAGAGATGTTAGCATCGACTGTGAGTAATTAAAACCAAAAATAGAATAGATTGCTTATTTCCATTAAGGTTTGCTGACATGTATGGATGAAGGTGATGCTCATGTCCTAATCTGTATTTCACAGAAATGATTATGACACCTGATTTGGCTTCCCACAACAGGAATATTCGGTGCACAATGGGGAGTTGCATGGATAAGCATGCAAAACCGACTCGCGTGAAAGAAGAGAAGCACAGGAAGCCCGGTATTTGTGTGGGGCGGCGGCGGCAGATAGATGTGTGTCCACATTCTTAATTCCACATTGAACACAAAATCTTTGTACGACCCAAGATTAACATCGTTTTCCCCAGATATGGCTGCTGGGAAATATGGCTCCACTACACGTACAACTGATCCATCACTTTAATCTTTGATTAAACCTCGGAAATCCTCAGCTACCCAAGGCTCCTCAATCTCAAACTCACAATTATCTGCAATGCATGCTTTTTTATTTTCACTTGCTTGGCGTACCAAACTTAGGTCCAAAATATCAAATTTATGGGCTTCCACACAAAAGAAAGGTGTAGAAATTAAGGATGTGGAGGACAGATAGGTATTGGCACACATGAGAAATATGCGAGTCATGTCACATGGTTTATGAACATGATAGCCCCGGCTCATCCCAACGAACCAACCACTATTCCCCATCACGTAAATCATGTAGCAGAGGGAAAAACAACTATTTTTATGTAAATTTTATTATATCAGCCCATGACTGCACATATTTCAGTGAATATTTAATACCACCAGCATGCAGGAGAACCGTAGTTTTTAAATACTGTTAGGCCCCGTACATGGAAATATTTCTAGCAGGTGAAGTAGGCTTCCAACCCCCAGTCCGCGCTCAACGAAATGACCACCCCCTCCGCACATGCAATTAAAAAATAGAGCCCAACCCTCACTCACACATACGATTAAAAAACAATTAAATATTTTTGCCTAGAGGCATACAAAAAATATTTTAAACATATGGAAAGGAATTTATAAATTTATATTTTATTAAGTATTGTCAAATTGTACTGACAGGCTGGACGGGCATGTGATAGAAGGATCCCGCACATGAGGGGTAAACAGTGGAAAATGCGCGCATCTGGGCGCCCTCCAACTAAAAATGCGCGCCCTCCAAGCAGCCCTGCCTGCTGCCCAGGCCCTTGACGTGCCCTTCTGACAGTTCTGTTATTTCTGTCACATCATTTTAAATGCAGCGATTATAAAACGCCACGTATTTATTTTAAAAGTTTAAATTTAGTTGAAAGGTACAAATTTATGAAATACTCGAAATATTTGTTTGACCGCCCTGAGTGCCATCACTGCCATGTGCGCGAGACGGGGTAAAATGCACAGCCGTACATCCGTAGCAGCGCATCCCCGCCCAGCCACAACGCGCTCATGTGCGGGATCTAAGAGTGTAGGTAGAATGCGGGAGTGTGAAAATGTGCATAGGGATGCACTTTTGGCATCCTCTCGACTACCCTCCACCGAAGACCCCGCACATGCACTTGAATGCGGTGCCCAAAATTCTCAACCACTCGTCCCCAGCAGCGCATTTTCCCCTCACCTGCGCACATGGAAGGTAACTCGGGGGTTGTCGTGCCCAATACCCACCTACCTCATTAAATGAAATTTGAAGCTTCTAAGTTTAAACTATCCATCTTAAATGCTTATATATTCAGTTATTGGCTATGTAGAGGCGGGAGAATTTCTTGGGGGGTTTTTTGGATTTCCAGGCATGCATTAAATTAATAAAGTGGTGATTTGATATGGGCCGTGCACACCATAGACCCCTGCCCTCGGCAGCATGGAGGGTCGCTTGGCAAGCTCGTACGGTGTGCCCTCCAGCCCAAAAATGCGGGCTAAAATCACTGTTTTGGCTGCATGTGTGGGATCTATGAAAATGCACCTATGCATGTGGGCATTTTTTTCATATCATGATGTGTTGACATAGCCATTGCCCTCGCCGGAAAGGACTGCTGTGCCGGAAACTATGATGTGACATTTTGACGTGGCAATCGATGTGTTTACGAGACATGACAGTTTGAGTTTGAATTTAAATTATCTTTTGCCTGTCCCGCCCAAAATATTTTCAAATTACAATATGGGACGGGATAGCCATTGTGAACGCAGGAGAGGCGGGGGATATGAGCAGAGGAGGCAGGGGATCCGAGCAGAGGAGCCGAGGAGACACGCCAGCAAGGCACTAGTAAGTTCACAAGCTCAAAGCTATGTCCTATCCTAGTCCTGTGCTTTCCGTTAACATCTATGTCCTGATATTCCCAGTATATTGGTTTTGGGATTGAAAGTGATTTGGAGGGGATGGAATCGAATGTTGCACCTGCCTTCTCATAAGGCTTTCCGAAAGTGTTATCCCACAGTCTTGCGGTTTCATGGAGATATTCCTCAGACACCACATTACTTTTTGGGGTTTTGCCCATTTTTTTTGCTCCAAAGATCATTTACTTCTGTGTAGATGATGGCTGGAGGTCATTCTTCTTACATTTATTTGTTTATGAGTTTTTGCTTGTCTCTGTTGTTCCAAAAATTGTTTATTTTGTGTAGATGGTGGCTGGAGATCATTCTTCTTGCAGTTCTGCGAAAGGGAAGAACCGTCTATATGCTATATTTGATGGTCATTTAGTTGACAGTGTGGCATCGTATCTGCAGAAGATTTTTTTCAAAATATTCTTAGCGAGGTTTGTGACTGAATTTCTAAGCATTAGGAACTTTATAAGATGTCATAGACAAGCTATTTATGTGTAGAATTTGGTTTTGATTGCTATCCATATAGACGGGTCACGGTCCCTCCTATTTGTTAGGAACTTGTCCTGAAACATACTCGCCATTTCGTTTCAATCTAAAGTAGGGTTATAACTTGTAATTCTCAAATTTCAATCTGAGCATTCCCTTGATTTAGAATTAGGGTGTATGATGATTCGAAAGTGTTAAATACTGGAGAGATCAGTGCCAATTCTTATGTATTTTGTCTGGATTTATGTAATTTGAGAATGAAGAGGATCGGTGTACTCTGATTGGATAATATTTTATTTTTCAGAATGAATTAGACTAGGGTATTTTGCTTCTGATTAGGTTATGTTTTATTCCAGGAAGAATTCTGGGTTCATCCCTCCAGGGCCATAATGAAAGCCTATGATAAGACAGATAAGGCCATTCTTAGACATACTCCTTACTTTGCTCGAGGACGTTCCACTGTCGTCACAGCCATCTTGATAGATGTCATAAAACTCTGGGTTGCAAACGTTGGTGAGTCGAGAGCAATTGTGTGCCAAAGAGGAAGAGCTATTCGGCTTTCCATCGATCATGAGCCTAGTACCGAATGGGGAAGCATTGACAATAAGGGTGGCTTCGTCTCAAATATTCTAGGTGGTTTGGTTTATTAATGAAGATCAACTTTTGCTTCAATACTGGTATTGGGTTGTAGGAAAGTAGAAACATTATTCAAATATCTTGTTGATAGAAAAATTCCAAAGATTGTTTACCGGATACACAACAGTGAGCTCAAGTTTATATATTATCGACTGTGGAAGCCTCAAATTTCTTACTAATATTTATTGTTTTTGTTTCAAATAGGACCTTGAAATTGCTATTGAAATTTGCTGTGTTCTGAAATCTTATACCTAATTCTGTGAATATTAATTATGCAGAATATAATAGTATTTGAACACCTTGGCAATTTTCATATTTCTTCATATTCCAGTACATTTGCAACAAAATATAAACCAGAGATTTTAGGAGAAACTTCCATGAGAACTGAACAATTTAATGGAAATTTAAATGCTTGCTTAATTCCTCTTTCCTACGCATTAGAAATCAAGATGCCATATGAGTGCAGACAAGAAATAACATCGACAAGAAAAAATATATATTTATTAGTGTTAATTTTGATTGACATCTTGCCATGTAAATAGAACATAAGACAACAATCCTATCTGTTATTCATAAACATTTAAAAGGAAATGTCCAGCCTAAAAACAGTTAATGTTTTGTTGTCCTTGATGTACTTAATCAAGCACAAGGCGAGAACAATCTACACAATTTTTTGTTCAGCTTGTCTCCTAAATATTTAGGTTGATACATATACAAATAAATGTTGTGTCTTATAAGATGTTGATCGAAAAATCGTAATATCTTATCTTCGTGGAACCCATTTTTTTAATCTTCTTGTTTGAAGAGGAAATTGAAAAATCACAATATCTTAACTATATAAAATGGTATGGAACTCATTTTTATTTCTTCAAATTTTTTTCCTTGCCTAACATCATTGCAATACAACTAAAATTGAGACAATTTATTCACTAATTAATAAGAAATATTGGAAAAAATGAAAATTTTAATCAATACAATATATACTAAATCCAAGATAAATAAGTGTTCAAAATAAATATATTCAAGATGTGTACTGGTTTATATCAACAAATCTCATTTAACATGTTCAAAACACACACTCTTGCACACTTCTATATGTGAATATGTAACTAATTTTTAATTTGAAGAGGTCACCTGAAGATGGCTTTTGACATGGGAAGTTCTCAAACCATTTACGCCCATTGCCTCCCTGATAAGCTTTGGCATCACCTCTGCACAAAAATAGAAATGAATAAGACATGAAATACTTTTCCAAAACAATAGAAAAATCACAAGATTCTTGTTTTCATTCCTCCATTAAAGCACTCACTATTTTCACCTCCAAGATGGGAGATTGCATGCAGAAAAAACTGGTGTAGATTGGGAGTCCAACATAGTGAGGGATTTGAACGCATGTATTGTCTCATATTTTCCATGTTTGTGTATAACAACATGTATATATCTATGGTAGAGCTTCCCCTTAACAGAGGTGATATATATACACATAAAGTGGTGATATATACATGGCTAAGTCCCCACTAAAGTTGTCGAAGGCTTGACTCATCCCAAATTAGTCCAAGATCCTCGAGCTATCCCCACGTTTTCTCAAATCCACCAATTATCATGCTGATGGGGCTATCCATCTCCACTATTATCCGCAAACCATCAATTGAGCTTATGAGTTCATCCCTGCATAGCCGAGTTAACTTGAACCTATATCCCTACCTCTAGGGGTTACTCAAGGTTCCTCTAGTTCTCATACTTAATCTGCACTAAAACCTCACATAGGCATAATAAGTTTTGTGTGTATTGTCTCTTCAGATGTTCCTTTCACAAGTATTTTTTCACACCAATTGATGTATCTGATAGTGATTCTTTGAGTATGTCTCAAGTATTTTTTCCCAAGTTATTATTCCTTAAAAATGTTTTTTTAATCCAATTGACTCTTTGACATAAGTTGTATCAATTTCTAATATTTCTCATACCAAATCGATTTCAAATGTTCCTACAAATTTAGTAGAGGTTTTGTAGCTAGTAACTCCTTGTGGTTTTTATGGAGGTTGAAGTTTTAGGTGATTTTCTAATTTTAAGCCAAGGCCATGCCATCTCCAATACCTCTATTATTTAGGATATCCTTATCATGACCCCTATTTCCACATCATCTTCATCTTCCATTACTCAATTTGGTATTATCATCTTCCCACCATCTTCCATCTATTCTATCAATCCTCGAGCTATCATAACTACTCCTTTACTTGTTATCACTACCACTATAGGTGATGACATAACACATGGTAGCTAACTAAAATAAGAGATGTTTTTAGAAAAGTCCATTAGAATATCCATAAAGGAGATAGTTCAAGGCCATCTTTTATTTCATGGATGACTCTATTAGTCCCATGGTATCTTTCATTCATAATTTGGATAGGAGTGCAAACTTCATTTACCATACCTTTTTCCAACCCATCCTTTATGATACCTCCTATGTTTTCATATATTGATGTTACCAATACTTTTTTGTTGATTCTCATAGTAAAGATGTCCCTCTTACTATTATGACCTTAAGTATTATGGATGTCAGTACAATACCTATCCCCATGAGATCAATCACTAAGGCTATGATGTATACATTAGAAAATAGGATCCCTCTACAAAATCTATAGATGTAGCCTACATAGATCATCGAGAATGTGTGAACAAATAATTAGCTCAAACACGAAAGGTTACATTCCCTATAATTCTTAATAAGTGATTCCAAACTCTTGCACTCCTTGATGTCATGTGTGTACATCACACATCTACAGAAAGAAGTTCATGGTAAAAGTTTAAAGTTGTTTCCTTGTGCCAAATTCCAAATCATCTTTAGATATTGGTAGATATATGCACACCACCAAGATGAGGTTATGGACATAATGTTATACTCTAACAATGAATATGTTTATTATGTGGATAATTGATGATTCTTAGGATTGTGTAGTGTTTCCAGGAATCTATTGAACATTCCTATCCCACGTCAAGCATAGAAGTATTAAGATAGCGCACAAAATTGTTTCATCCTCACTTAAGACTCTAAAATGCATATATGTACAATGAAGAGGTGTCACAATGCATTGTTAATGTTCTTTGGCTACACAATATTTTAAGATGCCATATCTCCATTTGTACATTACGCTATTTAATATGTGGTTGCATTGACTACTAGGAAGTGTTTTCAAGGAAGAATATAGTACAAACTATAATACCCCACAAGTACATTTAAGAATTTAACAAGATCACCGTCTTCGACCGATCATGACATCAAGCGGCAGAGAAACAAGTGTCTTCAATGTGTCCTACTCAAGTAGTTTTGAACCATGACCAATGGCAAAAATATGGTTGTTAAAAAATAAAGTAAATGATCTTGCTTATTGAGTACATTTATGATATATTGTGACATGGCAAAGATTCCATATTTGATCAATAGATACTTACTTCATGTCATTGAAAGACCTCGATACCTCTTTTAATCTTATCGTAACAACTTCTACTAAGTTGTAGTAATATCGGTATAGATATGGCTATATGCTTGTGATATTTTATGAAAATTGAATCATTGGATGATCGTATTGGAGGGCTATTATAACTCTTTGATTTAGTAATATATTAACTACCTTATGGACTAGATGAACCTAGTAATTTCAATGATTGAAATGGGAAGTTATAAATCGTGATATAATTGATAGGTTAATGGAATACATTATAGAGTAGTATTGACGTATTATTTCTTAATGTAAATCGATTAACTGATTGAAAAATTTTGTTTCAAAACTTGTATATTCATTTCATAATTATGTTTGAATGGTGACAGATATTAAAAATATTATTTAAATGTTAACAGATATTAATCAGTTGTTTAAATACATGTTTAATTAGATGACAAGACAAAAGAAGGTTGAAATGTGCAAGGCCTCACCAAGATTTTTTGCAATCAAAATATAACGTAAAATTCTATAGTGTCAGTACTAATGTGTTCAGAAAGACTATAGACATCCCTACAAATGAAGATGTAGGAGTTGAACAAGAAGATGAGTCGTCCCTATCATTTCGTATGAAAATAGAATTAAAAATTACAATGAATAAGGAAATTTTTATAAAATTGAGTGTGAAAGACTTAGACTGCAATATTTAAATTTGTTAAAATAAATAAAGAATTATTGGACCAATTACTAGATGCTTCCTCGAGGAAGATGCTGAAAAATACCATGCGTTTTTCAACGTGGTGAAAAACGCACTCTATTTATCCTCGCTTTGAAAAATTCAAACCCCTCCACCGAGAAGTATTTGATGTGGATTCAATGTTTACAAGGAGAAGGAAAATCACCATGGGTTACACCTTTTGGAGAACAGATTGCATTTTTCAAAATGCTGAAAAACACCGTGCGTTTTTCAACTTGGTGAATAACACACTCTATTTTTCATCACTTTGGAAAAATTCAACCCATCTCCACCTGATAAGTAGTTTATGTGGATTCAATTTTTACAAGGAGAAGGAAAAGCACCGTGGGTTACACCTTTTGGAGAACGGGATTGCGATTTTCAAAATGCTGAAAAACACCGTGCATTTTTCAACTTGGCGAATAACACACTCTATTTTTCATCGCTTTAGAAAAATTCAACCCCTCTCCACCTGATAACTAGTTGATGTGGATTCAATCTTTACAAGGAGAAGGAAAAGCACCATGGTTTACACCTTTTGGAGAACAGATTGTGATTTAAAAAATGTTGAAAAACACCATGCGTTTTTCAACATGGTGGAATACATGACCTATTTTTAATCGCTTTGGTAAACTTCAACCCCTCTCCACCTGATAAGTAGTTGATGTGGAGTCAATGTTTATAAGGAGAATTAAAATCACCGCGGGTTACACCTTTTGGAGAACAAGATTGCATTTTTCAAAATGTTGAAAAACACCGTGCGTTTTTCAACGTGGCAAAAACACACTCTATGTTTCATCGCTTTAGAAAAATTCAACCCTCTCCACCTGATAATTAGTTGATGTGGAGTAAATGTTTACAAGGATAAGGAAAAGCGTCGTTGGTTACACCTTTTGAACGGGATTACCTTTATAAAAATGCTTTGAAAAACTCCGTGCGTTTTTCAATGTGGCGGAGAACAAACTCTATTTTTCATCATTTTGGAAATATTCAACCCTCTCACTTGATAAGTAGTTGATGTGGATTCACTTTTTATATGAAGGAAAAGCATCGTAGGTTACACCTTTTGGAGAACGGGATTGCGTTTTTCAAAATGTTGAAAAACACCGTGTGTTTTTCAACATGGTGGAAAACACACTCCTTTTTTCATCTATTTGGAAATATTCAACCCCTCTCCACTTGATAAGTAATTTATGTGGAATCAATGTTTACAAGGAGGAAGAAAAACAACACGGGTTACACCTTTTGGAGAACGGATTACGATTTTCAAAGTGCTGAAAAATATTGTGCATTTTTCAATGTGGCGGAATACATGACCTGTTTCTCATCGCTTTGGAAAAATCAAACATTATCCACTTGATAAGTATTTGATGTGGACTCAATGTTTACAACAAGATGGAAAAGCACCGTGGGTTACACATTTTGGAGAACGGGATTACGATTTTCAAAGTGCTGAAAAACACCGTGCATTTTTCAACATGGCGGAATACACGACTTGTTTCTCATCGCTTTGGAAAAATTAAACCCATCTCCACCTAACAAGTAGTTGATGTGGAGTCAATGTTTACAACAAGAAGGAAAAGCACCGTGGGTTGCCCCTTTTGGAGAACGAGATCATGTTTTTCAAAGTGCTGAAAAACACCGTGCATTTTGCAACGTGGAGAAATACATGAATTCTTTCTCATCACTTTGGAAAACCTCAACCCATCTCCACCTGAAAAGTACTTGATGTGGATTCAATGTTTACAACAAGAAGGAAAAGCACCGCGGTTGCCCCTTTTGGAGAATGGGATCACATTTTTCAAAGTGTTGAAAGACAATGTGTGTTTTTCATCACTTTGTAAAAACTCAACCCTTCTCCAACTGAAAAGTAGTTGATGTGGATTCAATGTTTACAACAAGAAGCAAAAGCACCGGGTTGCACCTTTTGAGAACGGGATCACGTTTTTCAAAGTGCTAAAAACACCGTGTGTTTTTCAATGTGGTGGAATACACGACCTATTTTTCATCGCTTTGGAAAAATTCAACCCTTCTCCACCTGACAAGTAGTTGATGTGGATTCAATGTTTACAACAAGAAGGAAAAGCATTGAGGTTTCCCCTTTTGGAGAACGAGATCACGTTTTCCAAAGTGCTGAAAAACACCGAATACATGACTTTTTTTTTCATCGCTTTGGAAAAATTAAACCCTTCTCCACTTGAAAATTAGTTGATGTGGAGTCAATGTTTACAACAAGAAGGAAAATCACTAGTGGTTTCCCCTTTTAGAGAACGGGATCACATTTTTTAAAAGTGCTTAATATTTACAGGATTTTCCCCAAAATCCATGGAAATATTAGTGTTGTAATGAAATATCTATACAATTTATATGCCAAATGATTACTAGAGGCTTGAGGATTTTTCTAGTTGAACAACTCATAACCAACTAAAATACGCCCAAGGAAAAATCTTGATGTGAATTTTTTATATGATAGAATAATTCTGGTTTATGGTCATATAATATTTTATCGTATCTATTGACATTCCAATTAAGTGTAGGGTGACTTAGCTAACAAAGATAAGTAGTTTTTAGGGAAAACACACTCCTTTTTCATCACTTTGGAAATATTCAATCCCTCTCCACTTGATAAGTAGTTTATGTGGAGTCAATGTTTACAAGGAGAAGGAAAATCACCGCGGGTTACACCTTTTGGAGAACAGATTGTGATTTTCAAAATGCTGAAAAACACCGTGCGCTTTTCATCAGTAGCAAAAACACACCTATTTTTCATCGCTTTGGAAAAATTCAACCCCTCTTAAGTAGTTGATGTGGAGTCAATGTTTACAAGGAGAAGGAAAAGCACCGCGGGTTACACCTTTTGGAGAACGGGATTGCATTTTTCAAAATGTTGAAAAACACCATGCGTTTTTCAACGTGGTGGAAAACACACTCTATTTTTCATCGCTTTGGAAAAATTCAACCCCTATCCACCTGATAAGTAGTTTATGTGGATTCAATGTTTATAAGGAGAAGGAAAAGCACCGCGGGTTACACCTTTTGGAGAATGGGATTGCGTTTTTCAAAATGCTGAAAAATACCATGCGTTTTTCAATTTGGTGAAAAACACACCATGTTTTTCATCACTTTGGAAAATTTCAACCCATATCCACCTGACTATTATTTTATGTGGATTCAATCTTTACAACAAGAAGGAAAAACATTGGGGGTTTCCCTTTTTGAAGAACGAGATCATGTTTTTCAAAGTGTTGAAAAACACTGTGCATTTTTCAAAGTGGCAGAATACACGACATTTTTTTCATCGCTTTGGAAAAATTCAACCCATCTCCACTTGATGAGTAGTTGATGTGGATTCAATGTTTACAACAAGAAGGAAAAGCACCGGGGGTTGCCCCTTTTGCGAAACGGGTCACGTGTTTTCAAAGTGCTAAAAACATCATCTATTTTTCAACGTGGCGGAATACACTACCTGTTTTTTATCGCTTTGGAAAAATTCAACCCATCTCCACCTGACAAGTAGTTGATGTGGATTCAATGTTTACAACAAGAAGAAAAATCACCGGGGGTTGTGCCTTTTAGAGAACAGGATTAGGTTTTCAAAGTGCTGAAAAACACCGTGCATTTTTCAACATGGCGGAATACACGACTTGTTTTTTATCGCTTTGGAAAAATTCAATCCATCTCTACCTAATGAGTATATTATGTGGATTCAATGTTTACAACAAGAATGAAAATCACTCGGGGTTGCGCGTTTTGCGAGTAACGGGATCGTGTTTTTCAAAGTTCTCAAAAACACCGTGCATTTTTAATGTGGCAAAAACACACGCTTTCTTTCATCGCTTTGGAAAAATTCAACCCTCTCTTCCTAACAAGTAATTTATGTGGAGTGAATTTTTACAAGGAGATCGAAAAGTGCCTTGGGTTGCACCTTTTGGTGATCCGGATTTCCTAGGAGTTTATTTGAGAGATAGAAACAATGCTTGGGTGATAATTAGTTGTCATGGTAATGTAAATGATCTAAGAGTAACTTAGTGTTTTAAAGAAAAAATAAGGAAAAGAGGTATTCGATTAATCAAATTTTAAGAAATTTAACACCTTAGGGGTGAGCCACAAAGCCCTATACCACCTATAATTTTAAATAAGAGGGTTCACTAAAATGTAATGAAAAATTAAGGTTTATTCTAATTAAGATAAATTACTTTGTGTAGAGATGAATTAATACCATAGATAAAATAAATACTTTGATCCTAAATATTGTCCAGTCAAATATAACAATTGTAAATGATTCGATGCGCTACATAAAGTATGTAAAAATTAGGGTTAGAAGATATTACAACTATTTTTTACTAGGATGGAGCGAAGCTGATTTGAGAGTGTGTAGGATATGTAAAGTGTTATTGAGTTATCTTGAAAAATTAGAAGTGTGAATCTAAGAGGAGGAAGAAGTATAGCGTTATAGACAAATTCACCCGAGTGAATTCATCAAGATGGATGGATTTGTTCTCTATAGATTTTGGCTAGATCCCACCTCTAGCATTGTGTTCTTCTATGTATATAGCTTCACTTACTATTGAGTAAATTATGTGATAATATTTATGCAACATATTAGGGATCCTTATTCTTCTTCTTCTTCTTCACTTTAATACATAAATTTAGGTATTATTCTTATTTGGATGAGTTACTCATGCAACGCCTATGCCATAATAATTTGAAGAGTCATTAAATCCTCATAGTGAAGATGGGGTTGTGTGAATGCTTGATCACTATGTTGTGCATCCACAATGTATGGATACACATAATGAAAGTTTTATCATGTGCAACATCATGTTTCCCATAGTAGAAAAATGACCCAATATGTCTCACATGCCAAGAATTTAGACACATCAAGACGTTAGCATTAATTTTCCACCTCTGTAATCTATGCCTCACATTTATGTTTTCCATATACTGTCTCAATCTCGGGATTTTTGTAGTGAATTTCACATAAAGTATCAATCAGAACCACTAACTAAAAAAGATGATGTATATACTCAATCAATTATGTGGTTAGGTATGAAGCATACATTTCCCTTCTATTCTTTCAATTTCATGGCATGGTACCCCTTCATTGTCTTGAAAAGACCTAATTGTTGTGTGTAATATATGGGCAACCTTGAATCCCATAATACTCTTCACAAACTCCATTAGCCAACCCATTTTTTACTTATATTTTCTTTTGGCTCTTCAAATTGGGCCCATAAGACCATTAAAAGTTGATTGACATAAATCGAAATACAAACATTATATTTGGGTGCTAAGAATGAAGATCAACCTAAACAATAAGTACTCCACTTCATATATAGTGTTAATTGAACAATGAGGATTAAATATATATTATAAATATATTTATACTCACATTTCAAATAATTTTTGTATTAGAATTTCTAGTCTGTGAGAATATAAAAGCTTTCTTCTTTCTTGTATATGAGGTGTTGTTAATATGATTATTTTCCTTACCTATTCTTAAGTCCTTTAATAATGTATATGTTATGAGACTCACCAAATTGCATTTTTGTGTTTTTTATTAAGTCTCATGAAAAAATTTACTTTGTGATATCTTAAACAAATAGTTACAAATGTTTTTTTCCTAATTTGTGATATCTTGAATAAATGGTTACAAATATTTTCCCTTTAAATACATAATGTAAATTTTAAAAATTAGATCTTAAGTAAGAAATAGTACATACATTAAAAATTAGCAAATATTCAACTTATAAATGCTCACACTTAATTAATAAATGAACACAATATGTCAAAAATCATTTACATGAATTATATGTTTTACTTTATTGCATGTAAAATCATCAACATAAATTTTCATTTTTGATATTTATTGTTT
Organism: Taxus wallichiana var. yunnanensis; assembly: GCA_018340775.1. NCBI lineage: Eukaryota > Viridiplantae > Streptophyta > Pinopsida > Cupressales > Taxaceae > Taxus > Taxus wallichiana. The sequence goes on from CM031234.1 coordinate 671,653,490, forward strand.
TTCCATATAAAACATAAATTGTAACGGTGGTAATAAATTGACATGGACATTAACTCTTGTCATACAATTGATATTCGATGCATGTCTCACAAGAATCAAAGCTCAATAAATCATGGTTAAGCACCAAATGGGTCCAGCACACAAAATAGTTGATGACCAAATAGAGGAGAGAAGAATCCATATTCCAAAAAAGACAAATCAATTTAGACTTTTAATCACTAACCATATAAATCAACTAGTCGAGTACTAAATTAGTTGCATATCATCTCTTGAAATAATCTATCTAGTAATTTAGTTATTTAACAATTTTTTTGGGTTTTGAAACAATAGTTATTAAATAAAGGAAATCTTAAAGATGTTTTCTTCAATACAACATTCTTAATTTCAATAAAGAATGCGTCAATAAAAACCCATGGTTAGCACAAATTTTGCCGAGGCAAAAGCATTTGGCAGTTAATTTCATTATTACGTTTCAAAGTGGAGATGTTTCATTGTTGAGCTCAAGTTAATTGCGAAGGAGCAACGATTATGGAAGTTTCAATGTTTGTGGCTTCACACAGGGGCTGCACCCAAAAACATCTCTGCAACCACGTTTTGTGAAAACAACAAGACCATACCTAGATAGAAACAACAAGAACAAAAATGTCAGAGCACAGGAAAGTGATGTCTTCAAAAAGACCAAAATAAAAACAAGGAAACTTTTTTAAGCTTTGAAAAAATTTATATGCTATTTGGGTATGCATAGGCTTTCTTAATCTTCATTAACCATGTGTTGCAAATGCCTTTTTCATCACCTTATTTAGAAGTTGATGAAGTTATGATGCGGATTTCAATTGAGAAAACTATGTTATGAGCAAACATGAATTTTATAAGTATTAAAATGAATTGAAGGCACATAGAAGCGTATGCGGGCCGTATTTCTATATTTCAGACTACACTTGGTAGGTAACTTGGAATAGCAAGGAGCCAAAAAGTAATCGATATCATAAGAGAATTTTATGCTTCTAGAGAGAGAGAAGCATTTGGAGATTATATTTCTAGAATCTACAAAAATGATGTGGTCGCAGGTTCCACAATTCATATTACAATCATCATCATTAGAAGCAAGGGTGGGTGATCTTCCTCGGCTTTCTACGCATGTGCACACTCTGGGTGAGGCGTGGAAGTGGGGGAGGACCTGGTGGAGTCGATGCAGTAGTCATAGATCATGTATTTCTCTCGCACCCACCTCTACTTCTGTCTCTATTTTCCATTCAGAAAAGCATAATTAGGGTGATCCTGCCATCACCAATCTAGCACTATGATAATTCTTCACCGAGAACTCTTCGTGCTATAATTATTTACTAATGCACACCTTTAGTTTGGTGGATGTAACTGAAACAAAACAACAACATAACACAAGAATACCATCGACTATGATAAGACAGAATGATGACAAATCTAAAATATCAAAATAAATTATAATATTAACATGAAATCATTATAATCTCACCCATGAGGTACTTCAAGTGTTATTGACTTCACTTGCCTTTCACCAAGACTATGGGAGAAACTTTACAATTACACCTCTTAATGGCTTCTTCAACACACCTTTAAACTGATGGCTTCCTTCGCACACTTCCTACAATATTTCTCACTACTTCCTTCTATGCTAAATGAGGGGGGTGGCCTCTCTATTTATAGAACTTCCAGGCTTATCCATCTTATCTCTAAGATAGGATAAGAAATCCACTCTGACAAATCATATTCCATACCTTAACTCTTATCTGTACATGTAAGCTTATCTGTTAAGATAAGATAAACCTTATCATTTTACATGGGTTCCACATTTTTAGACTTTTTACAAATAAAATACACAAAATATTTATGACCTCACTCCTTGTCTTTATTACCAATATAATATTTCTAATTCCTAATCATGTAGACCCTACTTCTCTAATTACCCAAACTTTGACATTTTAACATTACCGGACCACTTACGACAAATATTTACTTTTTACAACATTCCTATTGTACTTTGACTATTACCGTACTCCACATTATTGGCGGCACCGTACTGACAGTGCCGTTATCTTCTATCAGACACTACTACTAATTATACTTAACAACATCCTATTCCTAATACATACATTAATGAAATAGAAATTACAAAGGAAAATTTTAGTGTCGACATCTTCCCCTTCTAGCTTCTACTCCGTCCTGAGTAGACTATTCTTGTGCTTGGAAAATCTTCAACTTGTCGTGGTTAACCCATTTCGTAATGAGAGTGCCATCCAATTCCTCCAAATGCAGTATGTACCATTTTCATGCACAGCTGCTATTTTGTAGGGCCCCATCCATTTTGGAAGAAATTTTCTCTGTCTTCTTTTTTTGTATCTGGAATCATATACTAGAACCAAGTCATTCACATGAAATGGAGACCACTGGATCTTTTGATCAAAGTATTCCTTCTACTTCATTTTCTTCTTATGGCTTGTATCCTTTGCTATTTCTCTCATTTCCTCTAGCAAATGAAGATGTACCAACCTTTCTTTTACTGAATCACTTTCATCCATCCTTTCATTTTTGATAACTCTCACAAAGGGGAATATCAAACTCAATAGGAAGAATCTGGATCAATGCCATAGGCCAACCGAAATGGGGAGTATCCTCGTTGCTGACTTTGATGTTGCTCTATATGCCCACAATGCCGCATGAATCCTTTTATCCCATTTATGTACCTGCAAGGCTGCATCTTTTGCTAGAATTTGACACGACACAAAATTTGTTCGCTCCACTGTCCATTTGTGCTTGGCTTGTATGTTGTTGCCTTCCCGTGCTTAATAGAAAACTTATTGACTAGGGCTTCTACCACCTCATTAATGAAGTGGCTTCCTTGATCTCATTACAATTTCTAATGGGCAACCAAATCTGTGACAATGTGTTCATACATGAACCTTGCCACTTCATCCATGGAAGTTGTTTTCAATGGCCTAGCTTCAACCCACTTGGTTAAATAATGCAGCAACTACAATATACTTATTTTGGCGTGATGTAGTTGGAAGTGGACCTACAATGTCTATTCCCACTTTTCAAAGGGACCAAGGGGAAGAATAGGACATAATGGAGTCTGATGAAGTCTTACGGTTACCATGTGTTTGACAAATATCACATGTCTTACAATAATTATGACAATTTTTAAAAAGAGTGGGCGGTGATAACTCGCATCCAAGATCCTTCTTGCTGTAAGTTGTCCAGAGAAGTGCCTTCCACATGTACCATTGTGGAATTCTTCTAGCAGCTCCTTCCTTGATCACGTCCAAATGCCCTCTTGATCTTGTCCATCGTGTCCTATTCGAAATAATACTCCATGCAGTAATAGAATATGGACGATCGGCTTGAATAATCTTTCTCTTAGTCTTTGCATTGGGCAAAGATCGAAAACTTGAATTCATTCGATAATTCCAAATATCTATGTATTCACTAGGGATTGTGTCAAGGATAACAATGCTGCATCGGGAAATCATCATCATCACAAGATGATCCTAAACCATCATAGGCTCGAGAGAGTGTATCTGCATTGACATGCTTCTTTCCTTCTATCTATAATATCAAATTCAAACTCTTGTAGAAAAATTATCCATCTTGATATCCTCCCGATGGGTTAGGTTTATTTACAATATATTTTAGAGCCTCGATGATCTGCACAACTAGAAATTTTTGCCCTAGCAAGTAATTTCTAAACTTCTTTACAAAGCAAAAATGATAGCTGAGCCTCTTTTTCATTACAGATAATTTACCTCAACAGATCGCTCATTTGTCTCGCTCCCCAAAGTAAATTGGATGTTCATTCCTATTTTCATCCTTTTGACTCAAAGTACTTCCTAGTGCCGTGCATCTAAGGCATCAAAGTACACAATGAATGGCTTGCTCCAATCTGATTCTTCAAAATAGGTGAAGACACCAGTGGCTTCCTTCAATTGTCCAAAAGCTTCATGTACCTTATTTCCCGGTTCATAAGTAACATCCTTCTTCAAGAATCAAGGTTAGTGGTCAGGCAATCTTTGAGAAATTCTTGATGAACCTTCTATAGTAACCCACATGGCCTAAAAATGATCTCAACTTACTTCTATTAAGAGGAAATGGTAAATCTTTGATTTTTGAAACTTTATCAGATCGCACCAATACCATCTCTGGATACAACATGCCCTAACAAAACACCTTTAAACATCCAAAGACACACTTTGTAGGGTTTAGTGAGGCTTGTGCTTCATCTAACCTTTGAAATGTTGTCTCCATTTGTTACAGGTGGTCCAACTTGCTCCCATAGATGCAAAAATCATCTAGAAATACTCGATGAAGGTCCTAATGTAGGGTTCGAACACCCTATTCATCAAACACTGGAATGTTATCGAGCATTACACAACCCAAAAGGCATAACTCTATAAGCAAACGCTCCCAAGGAGTGGTGAACGTGGTCTTCACCTGATCTTTCTCTCTATACGAAGTTGGTTGTAGCCGCTATATCCATTAGCAAAACTATAGCACTCTGCCAGCCTACTTCGCCCAAGATCTGATCTCGAAAATGGAAGAGGGTAATGATCCTTCTTTGTTACCTTATTGAGCTTCCCAGTAATCAACACAAATGCGTAGCTTCCCATTCTTTTTTATCGAGATCACAATGGGAGAAACCCATTCTGAATTCTCCACAACAAATATGAATCCCGCATCAAGCAACTTATCTATTTCTTCTTTTACGCCTTGGAAAAATATGGATTCATTCTATATGGCATTTACTTTATGGGCTTAGCACCATCTACCACTCAATACAATGTTCTACCCAACTTACTTGACGGAGTTCCTTGTAATCAAAAAGTGAATAGGTGTATGTACCTTCAAAGAGCCGGAGGTAGGATTCCTTCTCACTCTCCATCACAAAGATCACCAATCTTTATTTGTTGGAGACGATCATCAACTTCTTCTTCGTATAATTTTATGGGGTCATGAGATGGTGTGACTGGAAGGATATCCATGACTCAAACATCCACCTCTCTTTCTTCATCTTCAAAGTGTCCACTTCACCGGTACTAGAGTAATCGTGAGGATGTCCAATCATCGCCATCACTTGAATCCATAGGTTCTACCTTATGATGTCGGGGATCACATTTATCTTCACCCTTTCTCTACCACATCCAAGTGTCATGAAACCTTCATTCCAGTAGAGTTTCTTGCATGAACTCTCCTTAGCCATGGTCTTCCCAAAGAAAGCATTTGGGTACGCAATGCATTCATTTTTCATCACCCGAAAGTCTACCACACATACCACACCCATAAGTAGATATTACCACATTTGAAACTACACCTTCTGATTTAGTTTTTCCTTTATTTAATGACCTTAACATAAGTGTTGAAGGGCAATCAATTTTTAAACCCAACATATTCATTACAGACTCGGTCATTACATTAACTGCAACACCTCCATCAACTAAGACATCATGAATTGAAATACCATTACATAATACCTCAGCTTGTGGAGCATAGGGATCCGCCTCTACCTCCAAAATAGGGACCTCAACCTCCTTTCTTCTTCGAGCATTTAGTCCACCTCGCAACTCCCGCCTCTTCTCAGAAGACATAGCCAAGAGTTGACCATATGTAATATTTGCAGCCTTTTGGACAGATCTTCCAAGATGGAGTATGGTCCTTGCCCCGTGAAATATTAGAAAATCTTGCACACCCAACTTTCTTCTCCTATGTTTCTTACTAGTTTCTTCTTTCATCTTCTTAGGATCATTTCCATCTTGATTATCTTTTCTTTCTTTCTTTTTGTTACAAACACATCTACTTCATTATTTCTGCTCTTATCTACTATATCAAAAGAATTCACAGGTGTGCTTTTCCTTTATCATTATCTCTTTTACCGTATATAGAAGCTCTATCTAGACAATTATACTTATAATGACCCTTTTTATAACAACCATAACAAGCAACTTCAGAAATATTTCTTTTTGGACCTCTATCTCCTCCCGAGAACTAAATTCCTTTCCTCAAGAAGATTAATAGTTAATTGACCCATCTTTTTGAGCAGATTTTCATACTCAATAGATGTACTAGGAGAAATATTTGTGCTCACCGGAGTGGTTGTGGATTCAGGACCAAAGGTGCTGGTGTAGGATCTACTTTAGCAACAATTTCTTTGGGCTCCTCTTCCATGCTTTCTTCTTACCTTCTTACAATCTCCTTTGCTTGTTCAATGGTAGCTGGGCGGTCATACTTCACTTGTTGTCTGATCTCTGGCTTCATCCCAAGAATGAAGTGCTTACAGAGGAGATTATCCACGCCATTCATCAACCCATCCGCTAGTCCTTCCTTCCGGATTTGGGCATCGAGCTTCCTCCTTAGCTCTAGAACACGAGCATGATAATCTCTTATCTTCTCCTTCTCTCCTTGGGATAGCTTTGTGATCTCGATCATGAGATCTGCATATTTCTGTTGTTCACCAAATTCTTCAAGAAAACTTTCAGTTAATAAATCCCATGAATTTTTCACATTATCACCTAGTGTTTCAAACCACCTAAGTGCTGAACCATCCAAAAAGGTAGGAAAAAATTCAGTCCATTGTTCCCTTCTTATAAGGCCATTACAAATACAAGATCGCTTAAACTCTTGAATGAAAGAAGAAGCATCTTCATTAGATTGAGCTGAAAAAACAGAATCTTTCCCATTTTCAAAAGTAACCACCGTGAAATACCAACTCACAAGTACAATCAACAAGACTTATGTGTACAAATAATTGGAATCACTATACTAGAAAGTGACTTTAAACCTTTCTACAAAGTAAATAGAAATGACCACGGTAAACTATGGTAAAACTTGACTTATCATGTAAAACTCGACTTTCTTGTGGTAATCACTATTCACGGTAAAAAGTGAAGTTATCATGTAAATACTATTCACGGTAAAAAAGTGAAGTTACTGTGGTAAATACTATTCTAGCAAAAATGACTTTACCATGGTAACTACTATTCATGGTAAAAATGACTTTACCATAAGAACTATTATGCACAGAAAAACAAGGTTACCCTCTAATTGATTTTTGACTAAGTGGGAATATCTCTCCGTAAAAAATCCACCAACGAGGAATGGTCCCGGAAATGGAACCAAAATGTCATCACCAATCTGCACTATGATAATTCTTCACCGAGAACTCCTTGTGCTATGATTATTTACTAATGCACAGCCTTTAGTTTGGTGGATGTAATCTGGAAACAAAACAACAACATAACACAAGAATACCAGATCGACTATGATAAGACAGAATGATGACAAATCTGAAATATCAAAATAAATTATAATATTAACATGAAATCATATAATCTCACCCATGAGGTACTTCAAGTGTTATTGACTTCACTTGCCTTTCACCAAGACTATGGGAGAAACTTTACAATTACACCTCTTAATGGCTTCTTCAACACACCTTTAAACCGATGGCTTCCTTCGCACACTTCCTATAATATTTCTCACTACTTCCTTCTATGCTAAATGAGGGTGGTGGCCTCTCTATTTATAGAACTTCCAGCTTATCCATCTTATCTCTAAGATAGATAAGAAATCCACTGACGAATCATATTCCATACCTTAACTCTTATCTCGTACATATAAGCTTATCTCATTAAGATAAGATAAACCTTATCATTTTACATGGGTTCCACATTTTTAGACTTTTTACAAATAAAATACACAAAATATTTATGACCTCACTCCTTGTCTTTATTACCAATATAATATTTCTAATTCCTAATCATGTAGACCCTACTTTTCTAATTACCCAAACTTTGACATTTTAACATTACCGGACCACTTACGACAAATATTTACTTTTACAACATTCCTATTGTACTTTGACTATTACCGTACTCCACATTATTGGCGGCACTGTACTGACGGCGCCATTATCTTCTATCAGACACTACTACTAATTATACTTAACAACATCCTATTCCTAATACATACATTAATGAAATAGAAATTACGGAGGAAAATTTTAGTGTCGACAATCCCACCATGGAGGAGAAGAACAGGAAGTACCAGTGCCCCCGTACTCACAGACATCGATTGTGAATTTTTGTAGGTAACAATGAATGAAGGGGCATGGGTCCACTCAGTCTTGACCAGGCCACCTTGAGTAGCCCAAATGTCTCGCATTCCATATTGAGGAGAAGACTCCCATGCCCTGCCTTTGTGGATATGCCACCCCTGTTTCTTCCTCCTTGTTCTGGAATACTCTTACAGGAATATCATCTACCAAGAATCTGTGCAACATTCAATTAACACCTTAACATCAACTTGAACTAATGCTTTACACAATTAATCAATTTGCTTTGCTTGCTTACACGACTTGCTTCCGATTCCACAACAATGAATAGGAATGGAAATCCTGCGTTGGGTCGAACCAAAAGTAGAGCCTCTGCTCTCAGTGTCCTACTCCACTGGAGTAAACATTGGTCTGCACAATGTATGGCTCTCCGGACTGTTCCCTAAAATTTCGAAGTCGAATTCATCGTGCTTCTTGCCTTGAGAGGACATCTGCAGATTTCACACAGTCATCACTCACACAACACAATTCACGCTACAAAAATAAATGACAGAGGTATGATTATTAGTATTACATAAAACGTGGTAACAAAGTGCTGTAGAGTCCCCTCGCAACCAGTTTGATCTGCACCTCTACCTCCCTGAACAGGTACGTGCTCTTTGAAGCAAATCCTGCACCTACTCATGCTCATCCCGCGTGCTTGCAGAGATGTGGAGATCGGAACCAACTCACCAAGTTGGTACGCAGGAAAAATAGCCTCAAAATCAAGCCCACAAAGAAGCCGCACTCAAACTTAGACGGTTCAAAGTTGATTGCCCCAGATTTCGTAGGAGCTGGCGATGACAAGACCATTTCCGGTGCTAACACCAACCTAACACCTTCCGGAGACTTCCCTGCCACTTCATCCTACAGGATGGTGCAAACGATGGTCATCATACATGCTTTATGGGGGACGCACCATACATTGGTTTATTTTAAGTGGAGGGTAGTTTGCCTCCTCCTCGAGCGTGCTCACCAATTTTTTCCACTTGTGGTGTTCTTATTCAACGTGCATGTGTCCACCCATTAAGAGGTTGCAAGTTTTATGTGACATGTCCTGGAAACCTCAACTACCTTCCCTACCGCCCATGCTTTGTTAATAGATTTCCCTGATTTTCCTTTAATTTTGAAGCAAGTGGCAATTAAGTTATGTCACCTCATTAGATGAAATTTGTCTCATAATTGATAGGCTCCACGAATGTGTGCTCTCAACCCTTATGATGACAAATATAGTTCTTTAGTATGTAGTTCCAGATTGGTCTACAATTTAGTTGTTATCACAAAAAAAATGACGTCTAATTTGTCATGCATTATGTGATGAGAAATTAGTGTAATTGGGTAAAATGTGGTTGTCTCAAGGTGTGGGAAACTTGCAATTGAGACAAACCTCGGGAGAAGGCCGACTTCCTCTACCTAAATCTAATGATAAACTACTCTTACAGAAAGAAATGCAGCTAACTAAACAAAAATTAACAATTCCAAGGGACTGTGGAGAGAGAGAAGGGTTATAAAGATGCATGAAAGGAAATTTCTAGGATAAAAGGTTGTGATAGTACAAGAAATTAGTGGAGATGCTCTAGTGAGGGAGATTTGAGAAGGAAATGGAGAAGGGAGAGGTCGACATAAGTGACACAAACTCAAATCTTCGTTCAAATATTTTCTCATAAGAAACACAACATAATGAGCTTGCAAAGTAAAAATACGTGCACAACATAATGCAATAATTAAAAGAGAGGCAAGGTTGTAGGTAAAATGAGCTTGGAAAAATAAATATCTCACAAAACAAATTTTATGGCAATAGAAGTATGCATAGGCCATTACACGCGAGGAATGAACAAAAATAAATTGCCAAGCCCAAAATGGAGGTTTGATGGCTCACGAGTTGTTTTGAAACCATTTTAACATACTTCCTATGTAGTTTTAGAACATCCCCTTTTAATAATGAAAGATATTTAGAATATATAGCTTAGAGTAAGCGAGAGAAGGGATAAAAGAGAGGGTCACATCCTTTTGAACTTTCAACCACCAAGAATCTGAATTGAAGTCTTCTCGCAAAGTGCAATGACACTCTGCAAGTCCATGATTATGTCTATTATGTCCTGCAGAAGGATATGAATCCATACTTCATCAATTGTTGTAGTTGGGTTGTCTAATTACATCGTTTGTGTACTTAGGACTGCTCTTTCCTCCCATTGAAGACATGTTTCCCATTTTGACACATCAACCTCCATTAAAACTCAAATATTATTGCATCAAATTAAAGAGCTCAAAGAGAGCTTTCCAACACTATATTGTATTTCAAATTTGGAGCTCGGATCGAAAGATATGTTCACTTGAAATTTTTCATGTCATGAAGCACATGAAACCCGACACGTGACAACATTTTAATAGTCCATGGATTAACCTCTTCCCACGTGTGCATTGCTTTTAATTTTTCCATGTGTTTGCCACTAATTGGGTCGTGGATTTGGGCTTTGCTTCCTTATTTTTCCTTTGGATTTATGAAGGTCCATCGTATTCAGAAATATGAGCCATTAGAAAATTGCCACATTCCATTTCATGGTGTCAGAATGTCCTTTGGTCATATCTACCATCTTTAGAAATTTGAGTTAATGAGAAGCCTCCACATTTCTTCACAATTAAATTTTGTTATAGCCCCCGACAGTCAACATTGTGAAGTTTGATCCAATAGGAAGGATCCATGCCCTTCGGTTTGTCATTCTTTTTATAGTCTCATCTAACAATTACAGAATGTGAACCAATGAGAAAACTCCATGCACTTCACAATGTCAATATATTATTTTATCTTATTCTTCTCGTTGCAAATCATTAGCCAATAGAGAAGCCCCACGCTTTCATGATGTCGAACCTATTAGACTTGACTTTCGTGTCGTAACTTTTTCTTCGGGCGGACTTAGCACTTTTTAGCTTTGAATTGCTGCCACATCACCATGTAGACCTGCTGACTTTCTCGGACCTAACACCCTTTATTCATTCCAACCAATCCTAGGGAGTTGAGGTCCGCTAGGTCCATTGCCTTGAGATTTACCGGAATGGTGATGCGTGTCCTCCTTTGACCTTTGATTCCATGTCACTCGTGGACCCCAAAATTTTCCATATGTTGAATTGAATTGCCTTGACCTAATCCCAAAACTGAAAATCTAAGGAATGCGGCTTATTTCACACACTTGAAGTCCATCAAGCCAAAATATTTCAGAGAGTTGAAATCATGCCATGTGGCCCACTGTTTAATGCTTAACATTGAATTTTATGACTAAATGAATGTCAAACGATTTTTTAAAGTGACCTGCCAATGATTTAGCTAAGTCTCCCATGGGTTTTTAAAAGCCAGCTATCATTGATTTTGGGAAGGGAATTTTGACATTTGTTTGAACTTGTGAGGCTTGTAAAAAATGGCTAAATCTGTGTTTAAGCTTGTTAGAGAGAAAATAACGCCAGGGTAATTTCGATAACAATTTGGTTACCTCTCTGGGGTAATCTACCTGCTAGATTAGATCAGTAGACTTTATGCAATCCATTGGGCATGGAGTCGAGCCCAAAACTTAAAAAATTGATCCGAACGTAAAACAATCTTACCTTTGATACATATGGAACACGAAATGAACTTAGCATGATCTGTGGATCTCAAATTGATTAGGTAGAACTCGCTCCATCTATTTGATTCCAAAATTAAACTTCTCAAATTGATACTTTGGAGATACCTTGAGTCTCTCTTGAAAATGATTTCTTGGGAATTTTGATTGACTTTAAAAATTGTCCCAAAACACTACATTTTTAACCAAGGAGGATTCATGGGGTCCCTAGACCGAACTTGATATTGGGAATGAATAATACACTATATAATATGCCACAAAATCTAATTTGGACATGAACACTTGCTCTTAGATGAACTAGATAGTGCAACAATAACGAAATAAAAAGTTTTTTCAAAACATAAAACTCATACATGCTCCAATTACAAACATGTAGAGTGTGCACAATGCATTTATTTTTCTTAAAACAAACCTACCTACTCTACTCTAACCGCAGGTAGAGAACCTAAACAAAACTCGATACGAGGTTGTGAGAAAATACATCCTTTCCTCGAGAAAATGCGGCCATGTGATCTCTTTGCGAAAAAATAACATGGTGGGAATGAAATAATGCCTTGCAATCCCCAATTCTTCAAATTATCAGCAAAAACATGATGAATACCTCCTCAAGTTACTTATGATTTTACTAAAATATAATATATTTTCCTAATTTGATGTTATAGGAGAAGTAAATAAGTAAATAAATGTAATGTTGAAATTACTCAAGCAAGTAAGCAAGTAAAATATGAAACCCTAATGTGTAAAAAGGAATAAGAAAGCCTTCATTGATTCATCAAGTTTGTTGGATTGTGTCATAGTGGAGACCGCTAAACAAGAAGAGAAAATTGTTGTACAGGAGCCCGAGTAAGTGGAGATCCGAGTTGTCCGGTGGACTAGGGTGCTTGGAAAAATTATTGTGGCCCCCGAGGCACCTTGGTCCATGAAAAGTGAATTTAAACCTCATTTGAGGTGTCATTGGGTGTTCTCCTATATTCTTGTCACATGAATTTCGTTGTGTGATCTCCAAAGAACTAGTAAAATTGCAATAGAACAATCACCTACAAAACCATATACAAAACATCAAACCTTAAAATAGGAAGATGCATATGAAGCATTCGGATTGTCCTCACTACTAAATGTATGGAGTTATCACCGAGCACTTAATACATTTCATACCCAATGTAGTACTATGTGTATGTGTATAATTTTTCCTCGGTGATCTTGTGTGAGTAGCACACAATAGCTAAATGTAGAATGTAAATTAATGGTGCATGGAATAGAAAAAAATTCTCTCCCATGAAGTGTGATGCAAAGGAACCAACCTTTGTCCCTTGTGATGGATTCAAATGGAGCAATAGAATCCTTTGATGGATGTAACCTTAGGTGGTGATAGTAAGTGCTTAGTGCTTCATCCTCGTTATGGTCACATAACTTTTATTTATATGGTTTTGTTGTTTTAATTTCATAATTAACTCTAAAAAGGATGACCACCAAAAAGATAGAAAGCTCAAATGGCTAGAAAGTGCTAAAAAAGTGAGAGGAAAGTTTGAAGAGGATCGGGGCTACCATAGGAGATCGGGACACCTAGGGTGCACCGGTCCTAGTTTTGTGCCCTAGTAATAATGGAAAATGCAGGATAACAAAGATAGACTGGGAAACTACGGGTGCAAGATCAAAAGTAACAACAAAAATAATGCAATATGACCAAATACATGGGTTGATTAGTACTCTCTTTCAATTAAGAACCATATGAATTATAGTATGAGACCAAGACTAAATATTTACCCAAAGTGCATGTTTTTTTATCTACATTTTCCCCCAGATATATTGGTGAGAAGAATTCTTAGTAACATAAAGTAGATAGAGATGTGTACTTGATATCCATATAGAGTGATGTAGAAAATGGGCGAGGGACTTGAAAAAGCATGAAGTGACAAAAAGGTGGAGTGTGGAGACTAAAGATGCAAAAGAGTAAAAGTGATGAGAGGGGACCTGGGTAGAAACACAAGTGTAGCTACCAATATGTGTGATGTTGATGTTTGTGTTGACTTCCTGCTTCCCATACAGACACACCTGCAAAAGTGAAGGTGATCACGTAGTCAAATACCCATATATATGTGTAAAAAGCATGTAAAAAGACACATGTAATTATATAGAAATCATGTAATGAATGTACAAAAAATGATTAAGGAACATTTACAACTAATCCATGATGAGAAATAGGGTGTAGAAAGGATCCTATCAAAGTCATGCATGTTTTTGGGTGATTTAATGCCACTGGCTGAAGAAGTGTAGGGAGGAAAGTCTTATTTATCCTCCAACCTATAACTGCTTCCTGAGAATGAAGAGAACTCTGTATTGTCTTGTTTTTTGGGTGATCCGAGGCCACTATCGAAATAGTGTAGAGAGGAAGATCGAGTTTTCCTCTAACTAGAAAATTCTCTCGAAAATGATTAGGAAAATCTATCTCATAAAAGCCATTTTGTATGGAGATTTTTAAATTAGTCTAAACCCACTCATTGTGTAACCCATTGTGTCATGGAAGAAAATTAAAAATTTAAGCTGTCTTGGTATTTTTTTGTGTACTTTTTGTAAACCCAAATGATGCCCCCTGTCTTTGGGGGCACATGCGATGTCACGAGATAGGAGAATGTGGCCCAAAAGAGGACTGATCAATGAAACTATATCTTGTAGGGGAATGGAATGTGCTTAATTGAAACCAAGGAATATAAAAAAAAGCTCGCTAGGAGAAAATGTTAGTATAGAAAACATGTATGTATGAGACAAAGTACAAGCTAAACAAACCATGTGTAAGCTAGAACACACATGAAGACAATGTAAGCCACACAATGTGGGTTGCAAACATGGGACATCACTCACGATGTTGGAAGACCATAGTTTCCGTATAAAAATAAGCAAGTGTGCACACCAAACAAAGGATAAATCCCACGAGACAATGACAAATAGAGACAAACAAGTAGAAAACAGATAGCCATGGAAGCAATTAATCCTACAAAACAAATGTTGCACATGAATCTCCCAGTTAGTATGTTAGAAAGATACAGCTTTATTTCAAAAGTGTGTATAATCAATAAAGGAGTATGTTATGAAACAAAATGAAACAATACCACTTGTAGTGTATGTAATTGGATGTTCCCAGGGAGCCGTTGTGGGATTGGTAGTGTTCCAAGCATCCATACTATGTGTAGTAGCTCTGTATCTGTGATCATAACTAGAAAAGGACATGAACGTGCATGTTTGTATGGTACAGATAATGACATACACAAAATCTATATAGAATGTGTAATAAGATGAACATGTATAAGAAAATTTATAAGAAAAAGTAATAGTGACCAAGATATGTAACATGTTGTGGATGGATGGAATGGAATGTAAAATAAATGATAGGAGTCATGTGCCCCGAGTGAATAGAATTATATGCGGTGAGCTTCATTTTTATATTCCCCCTCGGAATTCAAGAATGAACCGTAAGTAAGAGAGTGCGTCATTGGGAAATGGTCAAACTATGTGTTGTGCCTAGTGTGTTGTGATGAATGTGGAGTCATGACATGTGACATAGAGATGAATTGTTCATGCCATTGTATATATCACTATAAGATGACCGAAGGAGTGATTATTTATCCTAAAGTGTATATCAAAAAATGATGATCAAAATCAGTGACAATGATATTAGAGTAAGTGATGATGTATCCTACAATGTTTAACACTACAAGATGACTAGAAGCAGTGGTGATGTAGCCTAAAATGTTAAAAACTAAGTGATGCAAGTGGAAGTGATGATGTATCCTATGGAATTTATCACTAAACTAGGAATGTCACATGATGTAAAGGATTAAATGATGAATACGTGAGTATAACAAGTTCCATTTGTGATGTATACCCTCGCAAGTCTAGTATGGACCATGAGAAAAGAGTGCATCATAAGGTAGTGAGTGCATCATGTATGAGTAGGTGTGTAAGATGCGTAAGTGGTTTAGTAGATCTAGTGTAATGTGTGATGGATAGGACATAATGCAAGAAGAGTAGATGATATAAGTGTAGAATATGCATGATGTATGAAACACAAAGTGTAAATGATGCATAATATACGTAATATGTAAGATGAAATATGATGTGTATGTAGTATTCATGAGGATTGGTAATGCATGATGTGTATTATCTACTATGAAGTGTGTGAGGTTCATGTGTAGAGGATGCTCTCAACATTCAAGTGTGAAACAAAGCGCAAGAGTGCGTTATCAGGTAATGGTTGATGTTAAACTGTAAATGAATATGTGTATGTTAGGATCAAATATGTGTAAGTAGGGGGTGGAATAGATAAGCGTAATGCTCCCAAGTCCATGGACATAAATATAATCATGTGACACTATCTAAAATATCATTGCTGCTATAATCAAAACCTATTCCAGTGGCATTGGAGCGTGATAAGAAATAGAATGAGGTTGATTTTACAAAAATCCATTGCGATGTAGTGTGTAGGTTTTCATTACATACTATTTTCATCAATGAAGGGTAATCTTTGACACCACGTAGGTACCAATGAGAAAATTTCGGAGAAGAAGTGGGAGTTGAGTCATTACCCATGGAAACTTTTCCAAATGACATTAGAAACATGAGAGAAGTGTGATCTATATCTAAAGTACGCTAATATAGTCAAGACAAGATTGTCTAAGTTCTAGTGGAGAAGTGCGAGGCGTGAGTAATGAAGATCATTAAATGAAAAACACAAAGGCCATAGGTGGCTGTAATGTGACATTAACCATGATAAATATGAGGTGAGTGAATTGGTGGTAAGATATCATTAAGTGTTAAACCAAGTCTAGTTAAGCCCTCAAGTGTGTAAATAGTGTTTGAGTAAGTACGATCGATTGGGATGTTATGCCAAAACAAATTGTTCATGGATAGCGTGCATCTGAAAGGAGGTGGCGAGATATATATTGGATGGTAGGAGATGAAACAACGTCTGAAGTGTGAACAAATACCTGCTAAAGTATCATAGCATTTGTAGAAGGAGGGTTCTTGAATTTATATTCACCACAGCCATTGAGCACAAAGGTGTCTTCAAAGTAAAAGTCGTATACATCGATAGGCATAAAATTCAGTTATCTGAATGCTTCATCGTGAGTTCGAAAGTTTTGATTTCATCATTAGAGTCCTAAAAACATATGTGTCAGCATTATCATGTTGTATAGCTTTGTCGAGTATATTGCTAGGAGTTGCACTAGGTAGAGGAGTGGGAGGTGTCATGATAGGAGGAGAAGAAGTGCTCATAGAATAAGGTATAGGGGTGAGATAATTGTCGTAGTGTGAGTAGAAATTTCCGGATTGAGGTAATTGTTATCACCGAATCACCGCACCCTTCTATGGTTTATCTGCGCATATACTTGAACTCACTGTGTGATTGGATAACATGGGTACTATCTCCAAGTTGTGGGACTTGCTACTTGAGATAGACCTCTAGAGAAAGATGGTTCTTGCTCCTAAACTACCTGCCACAATCTACTCTAATGTAGGGGAAACTAACTATTCTAATCTAAATTTCCAAGGGACCAGGGAGAGAGAATGCATAAAATGAAAGCCTACACTAAAGCGGTGATACACCAGAAAAGGAGGGTGTGAGAGTAGTTTTCAAATGCGTGAGATGCAAAAGCAAAGTGCACACTAGAAGGGGTGATGACATTTCTCCACAATCTAGCAAAATGCATTCACAAAAATACCTCGAACATACACAATGATAATGGATCCCTACATGAACATAATAATAGACACAATATTCTTGTAAAGAAGAGGTTGAAGGGGCAAGAAGAATGCAAGAAAACACAGCAGGGGAAGATACATCCACAAACTTATATTTTATTGCTTCATGATATGCATAGTTCAATCGGTTACAAGGTAAGGGCCTGGATCACCATGAAAGGAGTCCACAACAAGGGCCTGTAACACATTGGCTTCACAAAGCAATTTTGGTAGAGCTTTGCTACAAAACTAATTTTTTTACAATGAGCCCAACTCTCCAATTTATAGAAGAAATGAGAAGAGAAAGAGAAGGGAAAATGGAAATCCTGAAATATATCCTTCAACCACTTGTAAGAGGCATTAAATGGAGTAAAATGATTATATATTACTTGAAAAAGGCTCCCCATACTGTCCCATGTGCTACAGCAGAGAAAGAATGATGACCATGCCTCTTAATTGCACTCCCAACTACCAAATAAAACACTATTATGAACCCGGCCACGTTTTATAAAAATATCCATTAATATCTCACCAAATCTAGAATTTATTGATTACTTTGCATCGGGATCAGAGCCACGATTCCAACGGTACAAATTTTGTGCGATTTCGTTGAGAAATGCAAAAGTTATGGCCTTCTGAGTGCGAGCAGCTATTTTGGGTCTGGCAGGCGTTTTCTGTCATTTGACGGGAATGAGCATTAACTGACTGGAGCTGAATATGTTTCTTTTAATTAAATATATCTACCCTTATTCCAGAAAGTCCAATTTTGTGAAAATCGGAGCTCGGAGTCAAAAGTTATGGCCGTTTGAAGTTTCACGGGTCAAACGTTGACTTTTCTTCTTTGCCTTCGGCCGCTTCGGCTTTTCGCGTCCCTCGCGTCCCGCGCGTACCTTTGTCCCAACTGTCCCGGACAAAAATATCCTACTTCGGCTGATTTGGGCTTCCTTGTTCCTATTTGAGGTGAAGACACGTGGCGAGATTCCATTCGTTGGCGGCTCTTTCGGCTTTTCGCGTCCCACGCGTCCCGACGTCCCAATTGTCCCGGACGAAAGTCCCCTGTTTCGGCCAAATCATCCGGTTCACATCCTACACGTACTTTTGGCCCGGATGTCCCAAAATGTCAGGACAAATATCTCTGAACCACCCGAAATGGACCGACTTGCGCCAAACCGGCCGATCCACGTCCCGCGCGTACTTTTGGCCCAGATGTCCCAAACCGCGCAAAACAAAAGACTTAGGAAATTTTTTCCCTCTTTCGGCCGATTCGGATTTTTGCGTCCCATGCGTCCCGACATCCCAACTATCCTGCAGACCGCTGGACTAGGACTTAGCCAATTTTCTTCATTTTTTTGGCCCCCAAGCTTGGTACAACGAACCTCAGTACGACCCGAACCCTTCAGACCAAATGCCTTAACACAGTCCTGCAACCTTATTTTTTGCATTTCTTCCATTTTCTCAACTTGTTGGGATTTCTTCTTGGGTGGGGGAGTTAGAAAAAGGCCGAGGGGACCCCGAAAAACATGATTTTGGGCCTCAAATCAATCTTACTTGCTCGGGGCCGAATAATCTGATGCGTGTTATCAAAATTACCTTAAGGGGTGAATTTTGGATAACGGTAATGAGAAACACTACACATGGATTGTCTCGAGAGAAATCTGATATGTCCTCGTTAGTGAAATATATGGTGCATGGATTTTTTTGAGAGAATGAATAAGGTGTGTAAAGGCCACCACAGAGTTATCACGTTAAATATGAATAGAACGAAGCGCTACCTCTAGCGCTTGATGAAAATTAGGTGTATTATGCAACAAGTCATAAAGATAAATCTTAGCGGTGTATTTTTAATTTGTTTGAAAATGTAATAACCATTATCATTAGTAAGAGGAGCTCATAAATTGATTTGTGGAGGAATAGAAGCGAGTGGAGTAGTGGGAGGATTAGTGTGACAAGTAGTTATGACATTGATACAACCATCACCCCTAGGCATAATAAAGGAAGAAGGATGTTGAGTATGAACTTGCATGAAATAAACAGTAGTAGTAACTATACTAGAGACCTTAGTAGGTATGATATAAGGATAAGATGATTGAGTCATATATTGATAAAGAGAATACATGTGGAAGGAAGAGTTTGATCATTCACATTCACCAAAATGATTATACTAAAGTAGAACATATTAGCCTAATTTGATGTTATAGAAGAACTAAATAAATAAATAAATGTAATGTTGAAACTACTTAAAAAACTAAGATACTAAGATTATTCGTCGAGGTTGAAGGAATGTGTCGTAGTGGAGACTAGTTTAACATGAAGAGGAAAACATTGCACAAGAGCCCGAGAAAGTGCATAGCTAAGTTGTTCACGGCGGGACCAGGGCACATAGAAAAGGGATTGGGGTGCATGGGGTAACCTTGTCTATTTTCTAGGTTCCCTATACTATGAAAAATCCTCTATAAAACACCCGCAAGGTGTTGCTAGATGTTCACCCGTGATAACTTCCTATTGCAAGAATGTCATTGTGTGATCATCAAGCACTCGTAAACCTCCAATAGAAGAATCACATGAAAAACCCTATAAAAAGCATCAAAATCCTAAAAACTAAAGATGCATATGAAGGGGTCGAGAATGTCCTCAACTTCCGAATGGATGGACTTATCACGAGCGCTACACTCCATCTCGATCTAATGTAGTTCTCGATGTGTGTGTGTGTATAATTGTTCCCTAGGTTATCTTATGCAAGTCACACTTTATGAGTAGAGAGCAATAGCTAGATGTAGAATATAAATAAATGGTGCATGGAATAGAGTAAAATACCCTCCTATGAAGTGTGATGCGATTTAACCAGCCTTTTACCCATGTGATGGAGTTAGATTGATGTAAATTGAATAATATAATTCTTTGATGGATGCGACCTTAGGTGGTAATAGTAAGTGCTTAGTGCTTGGTCCCTCATTATGGTCACATTAATTTATATTTATATGGGTCTATTGCTTTAATTTTGTAATTAACCCTGAAAATTCCAACCACCAACAAGATAGAAATATCAAATGACTTGAAAGTTCCCAAAAAGTTAGAGGAAAGTGCAAAGAGGATCGTGGCACCCAGGAGGATCAAGGTGCCTAGGGTGCCCGAGTCCTAGCTAGACTACCTAGTAAGAAATAGGGACAACCCAAAGGTATAACATTACCAACTAGGAAAGTGCGGGTGTAATATTGTAACTAATATCAAAAAAATTCATGATGGCCAAAGACATGGGTTAATTAGTACTCTCTTTCACTTACGAACCAAATGAATAGTAATATAAGACCAGGACTAAATAATTACCCAAATTGCAATATTTTGTGTCTATAACTATCCATTTGGTTAGAGGTGGTGGAGCTGACCTTTGGTACTTTGATGGTCATCCTTACACTCTGAAATTAACATGATTGGTTGTAACTCATTATTTGGCTCTAGACTAGCCAAATATCTCGATTGGGCACACACTTGGTCCTTGACGTTTTCCCATATCTTTTCATGTAACCCCATGAATGGAGCTACAAGGATAACTTTATTCATCTTCCCCATCATTGAGCATGTGTGAAATTTTATTTAAACTCTATTATGCTTTGACAAACAACTATGTCTCTTGCATTATGACTAATTTGGAAATGTTTTCATCATTGTTTTCCTCCTTTTCATCATTCATCTTGAAAATTGATAGATTAAACTCTTGTTTTTTCTCTTCATGAGGATTGTTTTGGTCAGTAGGTTCTTATTTTATGCTTTCCTCCATGGCATGATTTGTGAAAAGTGGAAAGTAAGGATCTGCATTCACTTGAATTTCTTACTCCCTTTTAATTCTAAGGAGTACTTAGAAACAAGAGACTATCTCTGTTGTAAGGAAGATGGTGAGACTAAAAAATTAGTGACTTCAATGGGTTCCTCCTCAATAGTGCAATCTTGCAAGTCTAATAAATAATCAACCTCTTCATTTTCAAGATCTACGGAAACTCCTTGGATCATAACTTCCTTATACTCCTCTTCATTGTCAACTAATTCCTCCTCCTCATCTGATTTTCCAAGATGGGATGAATCAATAACCTCTATTAATATGGTGCCAACATACACACTACACTCAGAACATAGATATTGTTGATCATATCTCTCTTATGTTTACTCTTTTCCAAAACTAGCCACCACCTTGTGTTCTTCAGTCCCAACCTCTATTGAAGGCTTAACTAGCTAAGGCATCGATGGGATTCAAAATTTGTAGCCCAATCCTTAATTTTTTATGATCTCTTCTCTCTTGAGTTCTTTAAATTTCTACCCTCCTTGATTGTTCTTCTGATTTGTTCCTTTACAAAATGGGTTTAATAATACAAGAGGAGGGATGGGATGTGTTTCAACTGATTTTGAAATGGTTGTGGTGAAGGGGAAGGTGTGATTTATTTTTGTGAGGGAAAGGGGATCGAAAGAAAAGCCTTGAGGAAGTAAGGGAATTTGACCTTAGGATGAGGTGGTTGATATAGAATGGAAGTTAGATATTGATAAGGAAGGTAAGTGGGAACATCCCATTGATAGGGTTCCTCAACCTTATGCTTATTAGCCTCTAATGTGTGTAATGATGCAATAAAATAAAGAAACTAAGAGAAGGATTCACTCATTACCTCAATATTTTGTTGTGGGCTAAACCAACTAGGTATAGGACCTCCCCATGGATAGGGCTACCTAAAATCATGTTTTCTAGCTTGAATTCTTTGTAGTTTCCCTTGACACCTGCAGATGTGATCCATCTTCTTAATTTTTCCTTCAAACTCTTCTTCGTATGCGGGATGGCCTCAAAGATAGCATACTCATAAGAACATGCATGCTCCATATGATTTTTTTTTCCATAAAATTGATTTAGAGGTGTGTTATAGCAGTTTGAAGAAGGATTTTGGAAGGATGGAGATGTATATGTGTTATTAAAATAAGGGATAAAATATGCGGAATAATCGCTCACATAATTGCAAATCGTAGAAACTAAAATTCAGAAAATATTATAGATCTCAAATAAAAGTGTAGAATAAAAAAACACAATAGAAAGAGACAATATTTAACGTGGTTCACCCAATTTGGGCTACATCCACCAAGAATCACTTGCTCGAGATTTTATTACAAGCCACCGCTCTCTTAATATAATACCTAGATCTATTTGGAGCTATACTCAACAAACTCTATAGAATTCACACCTGAATTCAAAGCACATCTGAAATGTTTACATTATTTCTATCATATGCATAAAACCATATAAGTAGACAACTTCTTAAGTAGTTTTACAAAACCGTGGGTATTAAAAAACCATGGTCTAAAATCGTACCATAAACCTATGGGTCGAAAATCTTGTCCATATGAGAACCCTAATGAGAAAACTATGAAAAGTGTACAATACTCTTAGTGTATAGTCTTCAGCACTTTCTCACATGAAATTAGGCTCCACAACCTTACAATATGAATCACATTATTGTTGCAAGTGGTGACTATAATGAGGAAATGAAGTCATGGTTTTATGACCTCATTAGAAAGAAAAATAAAATGATGGAATGAAAAGGAATAGTGTAATGAATGAGAAAATGGGTTGTTTAGACCAGTGGAGTTACTAGATATGCTTGAAAATGCCTCCAAAGGATGAGATCTTTCCAACAAAACATCAAACTTTGTGAAATGAAGATGTAAACCAGATACACACACCTGTGAAATATACAACTTTCAATACTAATCTCATTAGTCATGCCAAAATTCTTATCACCTAAAAACAACACCCACTTATTTGTCAAGAATGAATGTGATGAGAAACAAGTTTTTTTGGGTAACATGAGATTATATCATCATGTAGGACCCTTGCCAATGATGAAAACCCCTACGAAGGACAAATTTCTATACCTAAATCTAATGTTGAGCTAATACTAAAGAAATAAATGAAACTTATTAAACCTAAACTAACAATTCTAAGGGACCGGGAGAGAGAGAAGGGTTAGAAAGATGCATGAAATGGAAATCCTAAGCTAAAAGGCAATGATAGAACAAGAAAAGGGTGGATATTCTCTAATGAGGGAGATTAGAGATGGAAATCAAGAAGGAAAGGTCGACATAAGTGACATAGAACTAAAGCCTCACTCACATATTTTCTCACATGAAACACAACATAATGAGATTGCAAAGGAAAATACGTGCATAGCACAATGTATTAATTAAAAGAGAGGCATCGATGTAGATAAAACGAGCTAGGATAAATGAATTTTTCACAAAACAAGATTTATTGGAATAAAAGTATGCACCGACCATTACAGTTGTAGACGAAGGAATGAAAAATACATTTCCAAGCCCAAAATGGAGGTTCAACACATTAAACCTACTTAAAAACCATTTTGAAATAGTTATTTTGCATTTTTGGAAGATCACCCTTTCAATAATGAAAGATTTTATAATATACAACTTAGAGAAAGAGAGAGAAGAGAGAAAAGATAGGGGCACAACCTTTTAAAATCTTATCCACCAATAATCTACATTGAAGTCTCTTGCAAAGAACATGGGCACTCTACAAGCAAATTACTATGTCTATTCCATCCTGCAAAAGGAAACGAAGCCATACTTCATCAATTCTAGTGGTTGAGCCGTGTAATTTGATAATTTTCTTGCTCAAGACTTATCTTTCTTCCCTCTAAAGATGTTTTTTATATTTTTACCCACTAAACTCGATTAAAAATTAAATCATATTGCATCAAATTGAAGGCTCAAGGAGATATTTCCAACGATATAGGTTTTGTCAAATTTGGAACTCGGATTGACAAATATGGTCATTTGAATTTTTGCATGTCATGGAACACATGAAACTGACATGTGGAATCATTTGATTAGTTTAGGGATGGGCCTCTACCCACATGTCCATTTCTTTTAATTTTTCCATATGTATTCCTCCCATTGGGTCATGGGTTTGAGATTTAATTCCTCACTTTTATTTTGGCTTTATGAAGGTCTGTCGTATTAATAAATATGAGTCGTTAGAAAATTTCCATGTTCCTTTTATTGGTGTCATAATTTCCTTTGATCATATCTTCCATCGTTAGAAATTCAAGCCAATGAGAAGGCTCCAAATTTATTAAGAATTCACTTTTTATATAGCCCACGATTGACCATTACAAAGTTTGAGCTAATGGGAAGGCTCAACGCCTTTCAAGATGTCGATCCTTTTTATAGTCTCATCTAAAAATTATGAAGGGTGACCCAATGAGAAAACTCCATGATCTTAGCAATGTCACTATTTATTTTATCTTCTTCTATCCATTGTAAAACATTATCGAGTGGGGAATCGCCACATCTTTTACGATGTCAAAACTTTTCGAGTTTCCATTCGCGTAGCAATTTTATCTTTGTGCGGACATAGAAAATTTTTATCTTTGAATTTCCACCATGTGGCCCTATTGAACTATTGAATTTTTGTATCTAACAACCTTTATCCATTCCAACTAATCCCAAGGAGTTGAAGGTGCAGTCGGGTTCCATTGCCTCGAGTTTCACCGCAATGGTGATGTGTTTCCTCTCTCGACAATTAATTCCATGCCAATCGCCGATCCCAAACTTTTCCAACTTTCCAATTGACTTGCCTTGACCTAATCCCACAACCAAAAATATATTGTATGTGGCATATTCCATAGAATTAAATTTTTCTAAAGCCAAAATATTTGAGGAGAGGCGAGAATCGCCACGTGTAATCGATACTTGGCATTGATTCTCGATGGCCAAATGAATGTAATTTGGATTTTTGAATGACCCGTTAATGAATTAGCTAATTATCCTATGGGTTTTTAAAATCCAACAGATCAATTATTTTTGGATAGGATTTTTGATGGTCGTTTGAATGTCCCAGGACATGTTAAAAATTGGCTAAGGCAATTTTAAGCTTCTTAGAAAAAAAATAACCCAGGGGGTAATTTTTGATAACATTAGCTAGAGATGAGATTTGACCTCTGGCTCGGATGTATCAAACATTTTTCCTATTTTAACCATATTCTACACTTTCCAAATTTATCATTTCATCTTTATTTTATGTGAAATAACTTGGCAAAATCATCATTATCGCTTATGAAAAAATTCAATATGAATACAAGTGCAACATTACATAGATTCTTGATACTTACTCGGAGCTTAAATATAGCTAAAAACAATATATTTTTTCAATTATTATATAGACACTAAATTTAGGTCATACTCTTATTGATCCCCTTTTATCAATTAACGTAACGTTTTCAATTAACAATGACCCCTTTACCCCACATTTGTATTAATTTAAATACTTACAATTGAATTAATGTTCATCCTCACATTATTAATTAATTTAATTACTTTAATTAAGTTAATTTACACAACACCCGTTACACCTTACCCTAGACCTTTCTAGGGGCATTTAACTCACAATGACCGATTCATCACTCTCAAAGCATTGATTCATCACTCTTAGTCTTTGAGTCACCACTTAACCTAACTAACTATGACTTCTTCCTAAAAATAATTGGACTTATTTTATGAGCTTCCTCCCTTCTCTCACATCAAATTCACTTCCCTAAGTGGACTCATTCATAATCATGCCACAAATTGTAAAGACATGCCTATTTTTTGTAAACCTAGACTTTCCCGCCTAACCAACGTCGCTTATCCCTCAACCAATGATGGTCACCTTAACGGCCATCTGTTACCTTATATACACTGTAACAACTCTTTACCTGTTTTCATTTTTAGATTAGAGAGTTCTATTTTATTCCAACACAAATCAAAGACTTCTCAGTATCCTGACAATAGGATATACTTAACCACATGCCCAAACAAGCATGTGATTCTCATGCTAAGGCATTGGAATATTCACGTGAACATTCGGGAAGTATTGTCATGACACTGACCACAAAATTTCCTTATGGATGAACTACTACCTTCCTGTTATCACTAGATCACACCACCCTTATGTTTACACAAGTCCATATACTTGAGCTCACAGTGTAATTGGATAACATGGGTACTATCTAGAAGTTGTGGGACCTAAAACTTGAGATAGACCTCCAGAGAAAGCTGGTTCTTACTCCTAAAATACCTTCCACAATCTACTCTAATACAGTAAAAACTATCTTTCCTAATCTAACTTTCCAAGGGACTAAGGAGAGAGAATTCATGAAAATGAAATCCTACACTAAAGCATTGATACACCAGAAAAGGACAGGTCCGAGAGTAGTCTTCCAATGTGTGAAAAATAGAAGTAAAATGCATACTAGAAGGGGGTGATAATAGTTCTCCACAATCTAGAAAATGCATTCACAACAATATCTCATACATGCACAATAATAATGAATCCTTTGAAGAGCATAAAAATAGACACAATATTCTTGTAATGAAGGTTGAAAGGGGGAGAAGAGTGCAAAACAAACACTTCAGAGGGGAAATGCATCCATAAACTTGTATTTTATTACTTCATGATATGCACAATTCAATATATTACAAGATAAGGGCCTGGATCACCAAACAAGGAGTCCACGATAAGGGCCTGAAAAACATTGGCTTCATAAAGAAATTTTGAAAGAGCTTTTTCTACAACAAAAATAACTCTTTTACAATGAGCCTAACACTCCAATTTATAGAAGAATGAGAAAAAAGAGAGAAGGGGAAAATGGAAATCCCGAAATCTGTCCTTCAACCACTTGTAAGAGGAATTAAATGGATTAAAAATGATTGTATTTTACTTACAAAAGGCTCCCCATACTGTCCCAGGTGCTACAACAAACAAAGAATGATGACCATGCCTCTTAATTTCACTCCCGACTACCAAATAAAATAGTGTCATGAACACGGACACGTTTAATGAAAAATATCCATCGATTTCTCATCAAATCCCAAATTTCTTGATTTTTGTACATTGGTCTTGGATTCGCAATTCCAACAAAGTACCACTTTTGTGTGATTTCGTTGAGAAATGCAAAAGTTATGGCCATCTGAGTGTGCAACTATTTTGAGTTTGCTAGGCATTTTCTGTCATTTGATGGGAATGAGCATTAATTGACTGGAGCTGAATATGTTTCTTTTATTTTAATATATATACCCTCATAAAAATTAATAAATAAGAGCATTAATTGACATTTTTCTCATTCCAGAAAGTCCAATTTTATGAAAATCGAGCTTGGAGTCAAAAGTTATGGCCGTTTGAAGTTTGGGAGGTCAAACATTGAATTTTCTCTTCATTACGGCTATTTCGGAAAAATCAGGTCTGTGTGCCCCGGATGTTTTGGACACATTTCTCTCGAGCCATGCACAATGCAAGTGACTTGTAGGAAAATTGGCTTTTCACATCTGTGCGTAATTGTGTCCCAACCGTCTCGCGGATCGCTTGAGAAAAAGTTACGCCTTTTCGATTTTCTTTACTTGCGGAAATTTCGTCGATGCGTGCCCCACATGTCCTTGTTGAACTTGTGTGGTCTAGGACACAGAAAGCTGATTTAGCCAATTCCTTTGTATTTCTGCTCCAAACCTGGTACGACGAACCTTGGTACGATCCAGCAAAGACCTTTGTATAATTATGCGACTTCAATTTCTACATTTTTCCTAATTTGTTGGATTTTTCGCTTAGGTGGGGCGAGTTAGAGAGAAGCCAAGGGGTCCCCAAAATTGAATAATTTGATGTATGTTTTCAAAATTACCTCGAGGGGTGAATTTTTTATAACACTTCCTTCAACTACCAGACTTGCAAATGCAAGTAAGTATACTTCATTTTCATCATTATGTACTTTCTTAAAGTGTTGGTTAATTATATTTTGGTATTAGATATTATTCGTTCATGCATTCCTCTATCCCTAACTTCTTACCAATCTACTCATCCAACCACCCATAGCCTTTTGTTTCTTTGTACATGACCTCTATGCATTTGTGAGTCTTGTTGGCATTATTACGAACCCAAAATAATCCCTTCATTCTCTCGTAATCATAGAGATTTAAAAATTTATTTTATTTAACTACCACAAAATTTCCCCTACGCGTTGGTAACCCTAAGCGTCATCGGTCTCCCCCTCTTTATGGGCATCGGTCATGAGACCGATTTCGGTCATGAGACCGATTTCGGTCATTGCGATTTCCACTAACATTCACCAAATTACCTCTACCATCACCTAAATTGCACCCATAATTTACTAAATATGTCTATGACCTTAGCTAACACCCATGTGACCTGTCCTAACAAGAAACATACCTTGCTTGATGTTAGATTAATTTAGATTGCAATAGATTTCTTAATCTAGTTTGTTAGTAACATTTTGTGATACCTAAATCAAAGTGTTTTCAATAGGAACTTTATTTCTCACATTTACTTTCATTAAGTTGATAAAAATAGAGGATTTACTTCCATTTGTGGAAGCATCATGCTTCTTAGATCTAGCCTTGTTAGGTAGTCCTCTGAATCTTACTATTTAATATCATTTTGTGGTCTTTTTTTGTATCTACATGTAGTCCTTCCTAGACAAAAATGAGTTCTCTACAAACATCTTGGATAAACTCGAATGCAAGCACTCAACCTATCATCTACATAACAAGTATTTCTCCTTGACCTAATCTTTTTATCGAACAATTTGGTGAAACCTTTTGGCACGCCAGGTGGGACCCATCAGGTGTTGTTTTGCATTGTTCATTTCTAGGTGAAAGATTGTGTGTCTTTTTCCTTTTGAATGTGGTTCACATTAAATTTCCTCCTATAGAAAATTCTCTTTCTTCTACTTGTCTCATTGATAGTCGTATTTTGGACTACAAAGAACCATTCTTTTTATTTTTATATTGCATTAGTGAAAGACATACTCTTTCATATTCATTATTTCCTTCATCAAATGTCATTGTGCATTTGGGTTTAAAATATTTGCATATCATTTCTCGGTGTTGCATCTTTCACTCATTTTAAAAATTATGGGCAACCTATATGCTGAAATTCATGCCTGCTAATGGTTTAAAAATCGAATCATAGTCGACAGTCTCTTCTCTACACTAAACCACAAAATAAAATACTCATTTTCTTAAACACCATCTTACCGGAAGAAGTTTTCAATGATCACACAATCAAAGGATTTTAAGTGGGCTCTAAACGGGTTTCTTTGTCCAGTCATTATCTCATAGAAATGACCCCCTCACCAAAACTTACCTAAAACTATCTTTAGTTGTTAGATTTTCATAGGGCACCTTTATACAACCAAAAACTCTACTCTATTCACAAGTCATTCGTCGATGGCATAAGCGAACATAAAATCTACCACATAGGATTTTGTGTTTTCTAGTTTTTTCTTGATCTGTGTCTTAAAGTGTGAGTTCGTATTGTCGAGTTTTCTTTCCCTTCACACTCCATAATCATAATTGGTGTATTTTGACTCTTTTTGAGTGTGGTAGGGTCCATCATTTCCATACTTAGGTTTTTGGGTTGGTCTTTGATTTGGTCTAAGTTACTAAATTCACATTTTTTCATCTTTTCACAAATGTCATAGTGACGGACATCGGTCTAATGACCATTGTCGGTTTACTCATCTAACCATCATCGGTTTACTGACCACTATCGATTTCCTACTATTTTGGTCATTTTAACAAAAGTAACACTCATCACATTTCTATTCTTTCTAGGGTTCCTCGATGCTTTACCATATCTCTAGCTCTTTGAAGTCACCGATAAAATATAGATTTAATTCATTTTCATCCTTTATTACCACATTTACAAATATTGTGAGTTTCCAATGCAACTGTATCGAGTCCTCCGACCATCATCAATTACTTTGAAACATTGTGGTCTCTATGTTTTAATTTTTCAATTAAAACATCGACCAATTTTCACATTTCGAACTAATTTCTCCATTCCTTCTATTCTTCTATGTCATCTATAGAGATCAGATTACCAAGTCTACTATAAGTCACATGGTTTTGACTCGTAGCCAAGCCAACTCCCTTGTATTCCACGCTAGCCTTCAGCCACTCCCGCCTAGCCCATTTCCGCCTTCCATTCTATCACCTATGGATCCCAATCAGCTTCTTATCATCGCAGTAATGGTTATGAGGAGTTCACAAGATTTTTGGATCAAAACGTCGTTGCTCTAAATTATTATTTAGCCAATTCATCCACTTGAGTTTCATCAAGGTAGCTTGTATATGACATGCTTGTGTCCATTCGTCCTACCCTCAGACCCACATCTATATCAGCTACTAATAGCTCTGCATTATCCTCTTCCACCTTACCAAATGTGGTGTCCCAACTTGACCCTACATCATCAATATTTGTTGGATCTATGGTATCTATTGTGCCTTTGAATTCAGTTGCTCTTGTGATATCAACCATTCCTTTATCAACCTCCTTAAGTGTAGGTCTGTCTACACCCGACCTATCATATACCTATTACATCTTAGCCACCCACGGTGTCCGCAACTCATACTCCCTTCCAAAACATTGTCATCTCCATCTTGCAGTCTCTTCCTCCAATTAATACAAGAGTCGTTACATACCCTCAACCTACCTACACTTATCACCAACAACCCCTTTTTTCATCTACAAGATACTTGCCATCTGCATCTATACCTCCCTGACAATTTTCATACTCAACACCACCCTATACTGGGATGTCGCCCATGTTTTACCTTCATCATCTACCCCCTTATACTCTAGGGGTGCCCATCATCACAACCTACTATAGATCTTATCAAAATGATGATGGACAAGATACAAACATTGGAAGTATCGCTCTCCGTATCATGTAATTCAATGACATACAATGAGATTTGTAATGAGCCCATTCACCCATCCATTCAGATTTGTCTATACCCCACACATTGGGAAATAGCTAAATTCAACCAATTCAACAAAAAAAAAGACTTGCAACAACACTTGTGGTCTTTTAAATATGGGTGTTATCTAATTGCTCATGATGACAGTTTACTCTTACAAACATTCGCAATGTAATTGATAGGACCCACATTGGATTGGTATAGTTATCTACCTAGGAACTCCATTTAATCATTTAACTAAGTAGCTCAAGATTTCGTAGACCACTTTTCTATCACCATCATCAATAAATTCACAATGACTGACTTGTACTTGACATGACAATACAAAGATGAATCTATCGCAGATTTTTTTGCTCATTGGCGGACCCTAATAAACGAACTCACATTTTAACTACCTCAAACTGATTTAATAGAGTTTTTCACAAGCACTTTTGCTAGGCACATCTCACCAAATCTCCAAGATCGAACCTTCCACATGTTCGATGAGGCATTCACATGGCCTTCGAAAACTTGAAATTCATGCCATTTAAGAGAAGAAGATACAATTGCGTAACAAGAACACTGCATTTAAATCCAATGATACCTATTCTTATTCTAAACCAAAAAATAATTACTCTAAATCAAAAGGATATTCCCACACAGTAGTTTTAAAAGGTAGCCCATCTCCCCCATCTAGCCAATCAAAGCCTTCTTCCAACCTTTCTCCTATTTAGGTTTTCCAGTTCAAGTAGGAGCAATGAAAATACACTCTCATAGGAGAACCCTATTCTTTGGTTTTGCAAACACTTCTAAAAGTTGGAGCCATCAATATTCCACCCATCAAACCATATACTAGTTTTGACCCCTCTCGTCCTATACCTATGCGGTATAAATAAAATGATTACTATAACTATCATTACATTAAAGGTTAAAGGTCATAGCGGCAATAATTGTATAACTTTCAAAAATATCATCCAAGAAATGATAGATAGTGGAGATCTCATCTTGGATAACCCTAACACATCGGCTAATCAGAACCTTCACATCTTCAAGAATCCATTCCCAAATCACACCCCATCGTCTAACCAAACCAGTGAACCTTTTACCAATGATAGTAACGTTCATGAGGTTCATGTTGTTTTTGACATGATACCGGGTCATCCTCAAATTCCTCCTACTCCATCTATCGAGGATAATCTTGCACGATCTCCTTCATCTACCGAGGACCCATTTAATCTAGTCCTTTATCCACATAGGATTATTCCTTATCTCCCCTTCACTAATGGAGGGGTCCGTCATATCTTCGATGTGATTTCCCCACATACCTCTTAACTTGATGAACAATCCACAATATTAACTCTCCTACCCACGTGAGAGTCATGCTTACCTTCTTCTTAGCCAAAATATGAGCCTACCTTTAGTTGTCATATCCCCTACCCATAAGGGATCCATTAGAAGCACCCTTATTATTGGTGAAACTTTTCCATTGGATTTCAAATATCTTGTTAATTTTCTCTCCACTCTTTTACCCACAAAGTTTGAAGCCAACCATTTCCCTATCTCACAGATATTCTGCAGATAGGGATTAGTACTAGATCAATATAATCCCCCCTATAACGGTACTATTTTCATGTCTGGTTGACCATTTGGATTATGTTAACGGATGCCTTCACTACCTTTCTCAACTTAGATGCAAATGTTTTCATCGATACTTCCACAATCTATCGAAAGATGTTTGAGAAAACCAAACCAACCATACCCATCAAAGTCAGTAGCAACATATTCTTCATCACCCCAACCCAAACCTAAGCCTTTACCATCAACTAAACCTTTTCCAATGCCTAAATCCTTACGTACATCTATATCTTCCTCCACATCCAAACCCATTGCCACATTGGGGGTCATGCAATCATCAAGCCTAGTCTATCCTTCGGTCGGCCGAATTGGATTTGGCCACATCCTCACAAACTAATGCAAAGACTAGTCCCCCACCTAAGAGGAAGACCCAACCTCTTAGGCCACATACAATGATGTCACCTCTGCACCTATGTCATATTCACCACTTCTATCTATCCTAGGACCCCACCCATCACCTTGGCCAAACACCCTCCTATCCAAGGTAAAATAAAAGCACAATAGCCCACCTCCTCATCATGAGCCTCTATTAGAACCAAATTACCTACACATATTATGCCTTTACTTGTCACATGTATCCTTTCTACTGCTTATACCTACAAAAATTCTAGTATCCTCATCATTTCCTATGATATTTTTTTCTCTTCAACAAGTAACTTCAACCTTTCCTCTTCCCACATCCTTCACCACACTACCATTATCACCTTGGCTAACCCGTCCCCTTCTGCCATCTACATTCCCTTCTACATCACACACTCCATCTTCACCTTTACCCAAGAAGATGAAACAAAAGTCCAAAAACCCACTACCCTCCAAAGAGGTAGTTAAACCTACATCACCTTCAACTGCTAGCTCATCTACTACATCTTTAACCAAGAAGGTGCAATCTAATCCTAAAGCTGTACTACCTACCAAAAAGGTTGTCAAACTAACACAACCTCTGATTCCACCTCCCATGGTGCCTCTCCCACTAAAATCACACATAATTCCATCTAGAACCACAATTAATTTGCATTAGGATCCATTGGAAGGGTCTTACATCAACATCTTAGTTAAGATTTTGGATACCTTTATCATCACATTTCCACCACTTAGACCTTAAGAACCACTCAAACCTAAACTTGAAGGGTTTTACGATACAAAAATTGTCACTTAGCATCATGTGCTAAGGGACAATGTGGAAAATTGTAAGGCTCTTAATATTGTTATTCTCTAACTATGTCCTGCAGAAAACTTTGATGATGATGATATTTTAGATGAGGAACCCATTCTACCTCCATCTATCACAACACCTCCTCATCCTATACCTATTCGTAAACTTTCATCTCAACCTCACAACCTTTTTATCGACCTCCAATATTTGAGATCAATTTGGTCTACATAAGAGAGCTAGAAAGACCTCCACCAAAATGCCAATGCATTGCATTATTTTCACAAAACTAGTCTATGCCCTCATGATTATTTTAACCATCCTATCGGTAAAACTATCATGACTCACTTTCTCCTTTACCACATATTAATATGGTTAACATTACCACTCGAGCCCAGAAGGACAAAGGAAAGGAGAAAACAACTAGCCCATTCGCTACTCTTTTACCCAATATCTTATCTACACCTACACCTAAATTCACCAACTTTGTGGACCCACATACCCTATTTTTTATGGGGTTTCCCATCGTACAATGATTAAACAATTGCACCAAGCTCCTCTAAAAAAATTGTACGTCATGATCGAAACCTCAGAGTCTCATCGAGAGGCCCTCATTGACATTGTACAATATATTGATTTATTACCTAATGAGCCTACTCCTATGGCATCCATTATCACTCCTCATTATGTGGCATCTTTTACTACTTCATTCCCTTCCTTTTCACCCACTAACACTCATCAAGTATCCACTCTCAATTTCTCTGACGACAAGATTGTACCTCTCTAATAAAATGATCTTGATCCCACCCTATTCATTTCCATCTATACTTTGATAATATACATGTTTGATGCATTATGATCAATGATGGTGCTAGTATTAACATCATTTCCTCCCACGTATATAACCAAAGCTACATCCCTGGAAATTTTATGTAAAATAATCCATTTATGTTGTGTTCATTCAACAATTCCATGACTTACACTCTTGGGACTATCATTATCCACATTCATGTTGCCCCTCGTACCATTCCGAATTATTCTATTCCTTAGAGGGGGAATTCCAAAGATAACATACTACTTGGCCAACCTTGATCCAAATCATGGGTTATGTTCCTTTAATCTTACACTTCTATTTAAAATTTGAACATGAAGGACACAACCGTACCATTCCAACCGACCATTCACCTTTCAAGACTCAGTAACATGTTGTATCGACCCATTGATATCCTTATACAAGTCAAGGAATATACAGCCGCTACCACTTCCCCTTCACCCACGACCCCATCCACTAATGTTACCGCTACCTCTTCCATACCTATCTCCTCTATTCTCACTGCTGCCACAACTTCTACAACTAACCCATTAGCCAACCCATCTACTTCTCAAATAACTAATACTTATTCTTCACAACCGACTAGTGATTAAATCACTCCTGGTACCCACATAACCACTACTTGATCCCTTAGAAGGTGTTTTTCAATGTCTCACTGGGGAGTACCTTTTGTTGACAATTTTTGTACTTGTGAGAAAATGGGCAACTCAAAACTTTGTTACGATGGATGGAATCGGTGAAGTGGACTCGACTATGGGAATGCATTACAATTTTATCATTTTCCAGTTGCAGCAATTGATTAGTTACATGTAATCTGGAGCTATGTGTGTTGTTACAAAATGTAAAACCTCACATAACTTTCCATTCCATGTTCATATTCAACAAGGAAACACAAAATCCTCATAGTACTAATGTATTGAGTTGATGAATGCGGGAATCACGGTTAGGTGAAATGTTAAATTTGGGAACAACAGACATAGTTACAGTTTACAAGAAAGAGAGTTCATTATAAAGTTACATGTATTTCAAAACTTATTATTTCTTCATGTAAACACATTTAGTTATGTGTTTGAGTTGTTTATTCCGTTACAAAGTCAATATACATGGCATAAAGCTAAGAGCATAATGAAGTATACAACTCAAGTACATAATTTAAATGTCATTTATTCATGAAGAAGTACAATATTTCCCACATAAGCCATGGGATGTAACTCATAGCTACTGAAGAAAGAAGTACATATGCATGAATTTAAAAGTAAAAAGGTATAAAAGAAACCCATCATTTCCTTGGGTTTCTCTTTTGTTTCATCACTTCATCTCCAAATCCATCTTTTACTGATCTCTCCTAGCAATCACAATGTACCTGAAAAATGAAAGAGAATTGTCATCAGACATTGAGCTCAGGGTTTAATCTATACCCTTGTACTATCTAACTACATGCAGATGGATTTCTAAAAAACAGAAGTATAAGGTACATCACATACAGATACACAATTGATAAGAGAAACATTCTACATCAGCACATATGATTCCCAGAATCATTTCAGAAAAGAAAGAGAAAATAAAAATTATGGAAAATAAGAGAGGCCAAAAGTCTAAATATTTTCTAACTATTTCTTTAAGTGTGTAGGTATAGGTAGCAGACTAGAAAGAAAAAATATTTTGCAAAATGATTACTGTATAGAAAAGAAATACTTGTTGAAGGAATCTACATGGTATAGAACTATGAGTTGTTACTAGGAAAAGGATTCAAAAAATTGGATGCGAGATAAAAGATGTATAAAAGAAAGGTATCAAGACACTGAAATTAGAAGTGAGGAAGCAAGATACAAGTAACAGTTCTTAATGAGAAAAGTCTTCATCAAAACACAGAAAATGAGCAAGGGTATCTTCCATTTTCATTAACAAACCTCTACCAGAACCCATGAAGAGGATAGTTATAGGAGATACCACAAGCAAGGAAACTTTAAAGATATGAATGAGAGATATAAGCTCAAAAGAATACTTTAAAAGTCATCAAGATAAGTGGACATAAAAATACAGGTCCCTCATTCTTGAAGAGAAAACAACATCATAATCATGGATTTACAGCTACAGGAAGCTTTCACAATGCTTTGCCTTTGCAGCTCCTGATTTCAAAATTTAACAAGTACAAAAATACAAGAATTGCAGAAAGTCAAAACTAGAAGTTATTAAGTACATCTACATACTTCGGGAGGGATTCAATTTTTTTGAATCATGCTTGAATGAAAAAAAAATTTCTACATCATAATCATTCATATAAAATTAGAGGTGTATTAATATATGCTTTGCCTATTTGAAGCCATTGAGAATCTAAGTATAGATAATGATAAATTTACAAGTTTAATTATCAACTAATAGTTATTTAAAGAACAAAAAATTTAAGAAGATTGAGGCTTATTTGGAATATGAAACATGGATCAATCAAATTTGGATCAATTTTCCTCAACATTAACTTGAAAAGGAATAAATAATCTTACAATACAATTAACTCCATGCATAGTAAAGAAAAGTAGATTTTTCAATCAATTACAATAGTTGTAAAATTCAAAACGAAAAAACAACGTTCACCAACAATGAGTGCAAAGTACTAGAAAATCCATCAATAGCATATCAATATCCATTATCAAAGATAGCTACAACCAGCCATTAAGGAAGAAATGGATATGCATACATTTGTAACTAAATACAACTTTCGAGTTTTCAAGTCACATAACAAATTAAAGAAGAAATTTCAGAAGCAAAGTTTCGGTTTTGCGATTGCAAGAGTTAACAAATGTTTATATTCTCAATGATTCATAAAAGGGAATGCATTTTTGGTAGACTCAAAATCACCATTATGTTTTCAAAGAACATGGGTAGAAGCAAGAAAGAGTCAAGTTACAACTTGTAATGCTTAGAAACCAAGGTTATGGAGCCATCCAAAATAACAATACAAATGTTATAACACATTTGGAATCCAAACACCAAAATATTTATAACTAAATAGAAAACATCATTCTAGAAAGATACAATGAAGAAATTTCCATATCAGAAAAAGAAGTAGATCATTTAAGCTACTTAATTCACAATTGAAATAAAGTGATATTCGCAAATCAAAAGCAAATCTAACAACCATAATACAAAGGAGTATCCTAAAAAATTGATATCAAAAGTATTATTGCAGATAACATTTTACATCGATATGTCCACAAGAAAGGAAGAATAAATACACAACTCAGGAGCATTCAAAATGTCTAGAACTGTGGTCTCGAGAGCGAAGCAATAAAACATTGATATTACTTTCCAAAGTATCAACTTGAAAAAGTGAAGCAATGTTTCGAATAAAGAAAGGTCATAACTCTTATCAATTTCACAGGTTATCAAAGGATCAATCAAAAATATTGTATTGAACACGAGGAAGAGTTTTGAAAGGAAGATGCTTAAACATAATTTAGTAAGCTACTTACCAACAATAACTACAAGTAGATATGAGAAGATAAAGCAACAAACAAAGTCTCAATACCCATAAATATCAATGTACGAGATAGATTAAAATGAAATTTCATTTGAAACTATTCTACGTAGAGTTCAAAAATGCATAAACATGACAATGAAGGTCTCACTTACATCAAAAATATAGATATTCAAAGTGTCCATATGGCTAAATCCTTACCCTTATGGTTAATGCAGGTTTGTAAGCTAAATAATAACAAGGAAACCAAGTTACAATGCGTGTAAATGAGGAAAACAAAGGAAGAATAGAGTTTCATGAAGGCCATTTTTAGACATCATTCGAAACCGAGTACAAACATTGAATCACAAGTAAGGGCAAGACTATATTAAAAACATATAAATAAACTAGTTCGAGATGAGATTTTTTTTTTTTTACCAAGTTCGGGTTTCAATTGAAAATATTACAAATACCATGTTATGCATTAAAATTTTGTGCGAGGAACAAAACAAAAACCCCTAACAAAATATCTCGTAAAGGAGTAAAAGACGGACACAAAAGGAAAACATAAAATTCCAATACAAGGATGAGTGTTTTCATGTAGTAAAGATCCACAAAAGACCCATCAAAGGCATCATGGTCACAAAAGTAACAATAGCACTCAGAAATACAAATACCCACAACTATGAGTGTTTAGATATGAAGCATGGGAAAGCAAGCAAACAAATATTTAAAACATTTTTTAATCACGAAACCCAACAAATAAAGGAAAAATACCCATAATGAAAACAAGAATACTAAAGTTAAGAAAGAATCAACACATACAAACTTTCATAGTTATATTCATCGGATATTGGGTATTCTAGAGCCATTTATGATTTTCACACCTTTTTCAAAGTTTGACAAAATTAAAAGAACTCACCACTTTGGAAGTCGGTTTGTAATAACCTTCAAAATATATTCAAAGGAAGTGAAAGAAAATACGACACCTAGATCTCAACCATTTCCAAATGCATAATAAATGGGTATCCATAGTGAAGAAATACCCCAATTTTTTTGTTTCAAACTATTAGCCAAAGCTCCATACAGTTTCCAAGGAAGGTGTAAATAAATAGAACAAGAAACAACTACATATGCATTTTTTAGAGAGATCGAAAATAGCAAAACCAAGACAAAGAAGCTTCATCATGAAAAGGGACAGAGAAGTTCTAGAAAAGAGTTACAAATTCGCCAAAAGTTCCTTTCATAGGATAAAATATCTCGAAAGAATATAGAAGTGTACAGATGCCCATGAACCATGTATATTACTTTAAATGAAAGACCTCCATGCTTAGAGATAAATGTAGAGATAGCTTGAAACAATGATACCTACAACCGCATCCATAAAAATCTTGCTTTGAGCTCAAACATTCAAGAATGGAAACAAATTTCACGTTCAAATCTTCACATAAGATGGGTTCGCAGATAAAATAAGCTCATGAGCACACAATAATGGAATTCTAGAGAAAATTCCTCGTGGGCTATGCCCTCCAAAATGGGCATGCATGCAAAATGGTAAAATTCATATTACAAATAAACTTTCTCAACCAATCCACCATTACCAAAATTTAATCAAAATTAAGATCAACAACTTAGATCATCAAAGACTAAAAATAAACGATGCAAGATGCTAACCCAAGCCAAATACCAGGTGATGGATGAATGGTAAAGATGGGGGATCAAAATATCGATGCAGAACATCATCCGTGCTACAAAAATATTACATTTATTATCACCAGATAATCAACGATCCACAACTAGAGGTACGAAGATCAATGGTTAATAGATCACCGACCATATTAATTAAATGGTTAAAACCCTCACTAAGGGTGAAAGAGATTCAAGGACCAAGAATCAAGCACTACCAACATCAATGGTCCTCATCAAAAGGAGGTAATCCAACCGTAACCCAAACTTAACTCGCGTTAGTATCAACTTCACTAAAAATTCAAAGGGGTGATCCATCATGCAAGGGAGGTCATCCTCAATAAGTAGAAAAAATCATTTCCATTAGCCAATTAAGGGTCCAAAACCATAGTGTTTTGAAAAATCAAATGTCGATACTATGAAGATAAAAAGGGGCGTATATAATAATACATTCCCAGTGATGAAAAAAAAAGGATGTTTATAAATGATTAATTTTAAATCAAAACCAT
Source organism: Taxus wallichiana var. yunnanensis (assembly GCA_018340775.1). Lineage (NCBI taxonomy): Eukaryota > Viridiplantae > Streptophyta > Pinopsida > Cupressales > Taxaceae > Taxus > Taxus wallichiana. The sequence continues at coordinate 671,693,998 of CM031234.1, forward strand.
AGTATATGTGTCAAGAAACAAAAACATGAACTTTATATTATTTTCCATGATCCTCCCATCAAATGCAATCAAACATTATGCCATGAAATAACTATGTTTTCCAACCAAGTGAAAGTATGAAGATTTTATGCAATGCAATGATTATTCAAAGGAGGCCAATAAACTATATGTGTAATGATGGGCCTAAAGGAGGTCAAAACCCAAATGAGGACAAAGTGTGCACATCACGAGTTGTCCCAACAAAGGGGCGGTTTGAATGTAAACAATGGCATTATTTTGCACAGGAGTATCTTTTCATGTGACCACAAGAAGACAGAGGAGATGTCAACATCAGAACCAAAGGTGGTCCCCATCATGATGGAATACATGGGTGAATTATTTTTGCCAAGTATTGCAAATAAAGGAATTATTTTTTCTCACACAAAGAGATTTATTTTTTTCATGTGCATCCAAGAAGAAAATTAAAGAATACCAAAATTATCACCGAAATGGATCAGATTGTAAGTGTCACATCAAGCACTAGAAGAAAGATATTAAATACACATTGGAGGATACTTAGACATTGTTGTCACCTTCAAAATTTCCCTCCATTTTTCAAGTCTAAAAATGTTAAATTTTGAGTTAAGTGCCTTTCAAGTATGCTGGAAAGAGGTATTATGAAATTTGGTACTTACCAGGAGATTTTGGAATTTTAAAAATTTATCCATCAGATGGGAAATATCTCCCCCTTTCTAGAAAGGTCAAGAAGTCCCCTTAACTCCTTGTATTTTGAAAGTTATGGCTCACTGGACCTATGTGGTTAAATTTTACCTTTAACGGTTTGGCGGACCTACAAAAGTTATTTGTGTTTTTTGTGCTTTTTGCCAAAAGGGATAAGTTGGCCAAAATGACCCATGGACCCACATAAAAATGAAGATATAAGTTCTACGCGCCATCGAGTGTCGACACGTTTCCTCACTTTTTCACACTTTTTCCAAAAGGAGATAAATGTTTAAGTTTTTCCGCCTCCCTTGGGGCCCGTATCCAAGCGAGAAGCGAGGCGTGTCCGGGACAGAGGACCCATGGAGTAAATTAAGTTTTTTTGCCAAAATGATCAAAATGTCACAAATTGAGCCCATCGATCCCGACACGTGTCCTAGTTAAAACGAAATGGTGGACCCATGGGGAAATTTGATATTTTGCACTTTTTTCCCAAAAGGCTCAAAATGGTTGTTCTAAACTACTTTTTCTCATCCAATCAAATAGCGCCATGTGTCCAGACTTTGGTGAAGCTGCGGAGAAATTTGAGAAATCACGCCTTTTCTCCCAAATGTTGGGAAACGTATTTTTTCCACCTGGCTCATCGTTCCTCAGATTTCGACACGTGTAGGGTCCCAATTTTGAGGTAAAAGAGAGGGAAACTAGCTATTTATATATGCATCTTTTTTATAGCCATTTTTGGCCTAAGATCTATAATGGATGAATGTTCATCGTTTTGTTCCTTCCTTCTTTTTTCGTGGTAGTTTTTGTGGAAATATAGTTTGGGCATGCTTTGGAACAAGATCAACAGTTTTCACAGGGATATGATGGATTTTCGAGGAGTCGAGTTTCTCGTGTTCTTGCAGGAAAAAAGGAGAAATGTGCCAACTGGGCACTCGAATGTTTTGGAGGTAGTTACAAAGAGATCATGATGAGGGAAAATGGATAAGGAAACTGCCATTCATCTCTGCCCAAAAGAAATCACGTTTGAAATAATGATTTTCCCCTTTTTAGGGCATCTGCATTTTCCATGAATGCATTCTTGTTTCCTGTCTCTTTCCAAACGAATCTCCAACAAACTTGATCCCATTGGGATATTATTTCCTTGGAGGAAAAGAAAAGATGAAATAGGTTTGTTATAAAAGCATGCTTTGCCATTGTATACGGGTCCCTGGCATTTTTGAGAAGATTGTAAGAAACTGAAATTGCTCAATACATAAGTGTTTTTCTTATTTTTCCTCTGCTATTCTCTTTCTTTTCTAGTTCTTAATTAGTGGATTATTCATCTCTACATGAAAAGAAACTTTGTGTCTGAATATTGATACATATTGTGAAGGTGAATGATCTCATTCTGCTCTTTTCTATTTCAATACAAGTAAGGTTATACTCTAAAATCTATATATCCAAAAAGTATTGTTGTTCTTCCCTCCCCCCTTTCCATCTTCTCTATCCTTCTGAGCCCTTTGTATTGATGACATTTTGGTATGAAATCTCTTAAAGTATCAGGATCCACATGATGAAATTTGTGTAAATGTATATAAGTGTTTACTGCTTTCAATAAGGGAACCTCTCCCATTAAAGAGGAGTGACATGTTGTCCCCTGACTATTGTTTCACCCAAGTGCAAATCTGAAACCCAACAGTTTTGGTGACTCTGGGAATCCATTGTGAATGATTTCCTGTTTTGAAGAATTACTTCTTGATCATCTTTTATCTAGCAACTCCAAGATATACTAGGGGTAGAAGAACCCTTGGGGAAGAGGATCCTCATTTCCAGCTTGTTAGACAACCAAGGTTTCTCTCTTCCTTCATCAACAAGGAAAAGAAGAGGAGAAATATCTGCAAGCACTCCTCTTGATAGAGATAAAACTTTTGGGAGTGATAGCCCTCAAAATCTGATCAGCCCCACTCTGCATGCTCTGATCCTTACTGGTGTTGTTGTTCCTCTCCAAACAATATTTCCAAAAATGGCAGATCCTTTACTGCATGGGGCCAAAGGGTTGGGCCTATTGCTCTTCCCCAGCCATTGCATTAATTGCCTAGAGGAAATAGAAAGAATTTTGCCAAATTTAGAGGTAATGGGAAAGTTCATCGAGATGAACATATATCAGCCTTCATTGCTGCTTGTGGTGTTCTTGGAGTGGAACATGAGGATGTCTCCATTAGAATTTTCATGGAGACATTACAAGATAATGCTGCTGATTGGTTTTATCACGCCTGCTGGATCTATCACCAATTAGAACACCATGACAACTAGATTTGAGCAGCGCTTTAAACTAGCTAAAGATGTGCATGCCCTCTTGGCTCAGATTTCCCAAATCAAGAAAGAATCTCATGAGCCTATGAGGGATTTTATATCTAAATTCAATAGGCTGATCAACAAGATCCCACTAGCTACACATCTTGTAGATCAGATTCAGAAGTGCTTCTTCCTTAATGCTCAATTTCCTGAAGTGAGCTATGCACTTAGGAGAGCTAATCTTCCCACCTTGGATGCTGATCATAGGTTAGCTATTAGTGTGGAAGATGATCTGATTATGTTTGGCAAGCTGAGGACATGTTCACCTAGATCCATGGCATCCTCTTCCTCCACATCTTCCCCTAGAGTTAATGCGAAATACCGATTGCTCTCAAGAAACAACTAGCTCAACATGCCTAGAAGGAATTTCCAGCCTAGAAATTGGTTGACCTCTCCTCTAACCAGATTAGAAATTGAAGTTCCACCTATCAAAGTTCAAGTCAATGCTACATGTGAAGTGTTAGAACTTGATGATGAAGAGGAGAATGAAATCCATGAAGAATTGGAAGAGGATGATGAAGAATTGGAAGATCTGAGTGGATCACATTTGCATTTTCTCACTACTGAAGGCATGGAGGAAGAAGATGATTATGAGGAAAGAATTGCATAGATGAGCAATGAATCTTATGCTGTCATGACTCGTGAACAAAAAATAAGAAAGAGAAGGTAGTGCAGCCTAATAAAAGATCTAAAGATCCTCCTATGACCATTCTAGTGATTACAAGGAGGGGAGCTCCTATTCCAACTTCTTCCAAGAAAAAGGTAGGCCCTGCTGCTCCTAAAACTTCTTGTCATCCTAGTGATAAATTTGATAGATCAAAAGTCCCATATACTATTGTTAATAATGCTACATCTACCTCTGGATCATTTGATATTATTGACCATCTCAATAAAACTAATATTCAGTTCTCGAGGCTGAATTCTACCAAACTCATCCCAAGCCATTTGCTAAGGTGGTAGATTTTGTGAATTATAAATCTAAGCCTTCACCCCATGTTTCTAAGGGCCTCTTGCCAAATCCTTCTCCTCCATCTCAACCCAGCCTTGTAGCAATGGTTACTTCATCTGAGATGAGGATAAAACCATTTTATGTTACCCTCCTCATAGCTGGTCATAAACTCAACAATTGTGTCATTGATTTTGGTGCTTTAGAGAATGTGATGCCCGCCAAGGTAGCTCATGCCCTAGGCTTGACCCTAACACACACTTTTGGCTCATGCTATTCAATGGAAAGTAAAGAAGTACCGTTGGTTGGTAGAATCAAGGATGCACAAGTTGCATTTGCTGTTATGCCAGAGAAAATAATTTTAGCAACCATCTTGGTAGCTGATATACCTCCTTCTTATGGCATGCTATTGAGTAGAAAATTTTGCAAGGATGTTGGAGGAGAGATCATGATGGACTGGTCACATGCCCTCATTCCAATGAATGGGAAGATGAGGAAGCTACCGCTGAGAAACAAACTGAATATATTGTGCAAAAATAGATGACCCAAAGGCACAAATACTTTATGCAGACATTGGTCATGGTAACTACATGATCATGTCACAAGATGAGGCTAACCATCCTAAAGAATTATTTCTTGATCCCAATGGCATTTGGACTTTGGAGTTTGATGGGAGCTACTCCTCAGCTGGTTCTGGAGCTGGTGTGGTACTTATTTCTCCTGAAGGGAAAATTCACCCTTTCTCTTACAAGCTCCAATTTGAAAACACAAATAATACAGCTGAGTATGAAGCTCTCATCCTCGGTTTAAGCATGGAAAAAGAGATGGGGATAAAGAATATCCTTCCTCATGGAGATGCAGAGCTGACTAAACAGTTCATAGATCTCTATCAAGTGAAGAATAGAAGGTTGAAACATTACAGAAATCTGATTTGGGATTCCATTGAGTTCCTTGATGCCTTTTCAATTGAATCCATGCCAAGGGAAAGGAACACTAGGGCTGATTCATTGGCTGTCTCGGGGTCTTTGTTAATTCCTCATCTAGATTTCTCCCAAGAGAAGTTCACCATTGAGATGATCCATAGACCTAGTGTTCCTGACAATGCAAACAACTGGCAGGTCTTTAATGATGATCAACACTTGCTTTCCTTCCTTGAACTCAGAGATAATTTTGATCAGCTGTACTTTGAAGGAGGTGGGAATCTTCCTAGGGAATGTGTGCCTCCAAATGAAGAAGATAGCAAAGAAGAAATGGATAATGATGGCTACATAAAACTAAAAGGTAATAAGATACCTAAGGGATTAGTGAGTTTGGAGGAACTATTTGATAAGCATGATGGGTATGTTAAGCCCAAAAATTCCAAAGGAGCCCGGTAGACCACCGAGTATGAGAAGATAAACATTGGAAGTTCTCATGAACCCAAGCTACTAAACATCGTGAAGTGTTGCACACAAGAAAATAAGAAGGCCGCAAACTTGTTGAAGAAGTATGCTTTGATGTCCTTGCTTATTCCTATGATGATCTTAAGGCTTTCCGGCCAAAAGAAATGTAGCATTTCATTCCTCTCAAACCTGGGATCAAACCCTTCAGGAAGAATTTGAGGAAATATAATCCTAAGATTGCTGATACAATCTTCCAAGAAATTCAGAAATTATTAAAAGCAAAGATCATTTTTCCTATCCACCATTCAACGTGGATTGCTAATATTGTGTTGGTTAGAAAGAAGAATGGTGAGATCTAGATTTGTGTTGATTTTAGGAACTTGAATCAAGCATCTTTGAAGGAAAATTATCCTCTTCCCACTATGGATCAGGTATTGCAAGCTGTCACGGGGTCAGAGATGTTATCCATGCTTGATGGGTTCTCAGGTTATAATCAGGTCGAAGTAAATGTTGTTGATCAACATAAGACCACCTTCACCACTCCTTGGGGCACCTTCACTTATAAGAGAATGCCATTTGGCCTCATCAATGCTGGTGCTACTTTTCAAAGGGCTATGGACCTGGCCTTTGGCAGCCTCAAGGGAAAGTGCATAGTTGTTTACCTTGATGATCTAACTGTGTTTTTGAAAATCAGAACTAGATCATTTCAAACACCTTGAAATAGTTCTCCAAAGGTGTAGAGAGCATGGAATCTCCTTGAATCCAAAGAAATCAATATTTTTTTCACTAAAGGAAAAATTTTGGGACACATTGTCTCTAAGGATGGGACCAAGATTGATCTGGAGAGAGTCTAGGTGATTCAGCAGGTCCCTCTTCCAACCAGCAAGAAAGGTGTGTACTCTTTCTTTGGCAAAATCAATTTCTTGAGAAGATTCATACTTGATTTTGCAAAGCTTACTTTGGGAATTTATCACATGATGAAGGGGAAGTAGAAATTTGGCTGGTCTTCTGAAGGAAAAGTTACATTTGGAGGTATCAAGAGAGCTATAGCAAAGACTCCAATCTTGGCATGCCCGGATTTTGCTAAAGACTTTATTATTTATTGCTATGCCACCGAATACACTCTTTCTGTTGTGTTAACCCAAGGAAATAATGAAGGTCATGAGCTCCCCATAGCATTCATGAGTTATATTTTGAAATCCCATGAGTTGAAGTACACCATGATGGAGAAACATGCTTTCGCAGTGGTTAAGGTGGTGAAACAGTTTCATTTTTATATCCTCAACTCCCATGCTATTGTTCTTGTGCTTGATACAACTGTTAAATCCATTCTAACATAACAAGAATTTGGGACCAAGAGGGGTAATTGGGTAGCCAAAGTTCAGGAGTATGACCTTGACATCAAACCCACCAAATTGGTTAGAGGGAAGGGCTTGTGTGAGCTGATTGTAGAAGGGGTTGATGCCAAATTGTTAAAGGAAGATGTTGATACTCCTCTTGTTATTTTCCTCAGCTCAACTGATGAGTGGTATGCTGACATTGCACACTTCCTCACTTATGGGGAATGCCCATCCCATTTGACTGCCAAGGAGAAAAGAACCATCAAATTGAGATCTTCTCAATATGTATTTTGGGAAAACACATTTTTAAATGTGGTATTGATGGAAGGTTTCTGAAATGCATTGATAAGGAGAAACAAAAAATATTATTCTCAGATTTCCATGATCAGGACTATGGGGGTCATTTCTCTTCTGCTGTAATAACCCACAAGATTCTTCATGTTGGGTATTATTGGCCCACATTATTCAGAGATGCATCTGAGTGGGTAAGTAAATGTAAAGCATGCCAAAACTTTGTTGGAGGACACAAATTTGCTGCTCTACCTCTCAAACCAAGTAGTGATTTAAGAGCCTTTTAAAAATGGGGTTTATACTTTATTGGCACAATCAATCCACCCTCAAGTGCTGGACACACTCATGTTTTGACTGCCACTAACTATTTCACCAAGTGGGTGGAAGCCATTCTAGTCAAAAGTACTACTTCGAGAGGTTGTTTGCAATTTAATCAAGGAGAATATCTTAATAAGGTTTGGAATACCAAACAATATTGTCACTGAAAACGCTTCAAACTTCTCCTCTGCCGAAATGACTGATTTTTGCTATGGCTATGGAATTTCCCTTCCACACTCTTAATATTATTATCCCCGAGGGAATGGGAAAGCTAAATCAATGAACAAGAACTTAGTCACAATTGTTCGGAAGCTTGTAAATGACTCTCAGAGGAATTGGCATAAGAAATTGTATGATGGTTTATTGGCTGATAGAATTACACCTAAGAGAGCCATTGGAATGTCTCCTTTCCAAGTGGTATATGGAATTGATGCTCAGTTGCCAGTAATGTTGGAACTGCCAGCCTTGCACTTGATGAAGGCCATTGAGGATGCCAGTTTTTCCAGCTCATTGGACAAAAGGATTATGTACCTTCAGAAGCTGAATGAAGATAGATTGCAGGTGATTGATAGGATATCAGCTCACCAACTCAAGGTAAAAGCTCTATTTGACAAGAAGGCTAAGTCTATAAATTTTCAAGTGGGAGATGTTGTTCTTCTTTGGGACAAAAGACATGAACCAAGGGGCAGCCATGGTAATTTTGATTCTCTTTGGCTGGGCCCATTCAAAATCAGACATCTTATCGGTGAGAATTATTTCTACTTGAATTACATGGATGATTCTTCTCTCCCACTTCCTTATAGTGGGAAACACTTGAAGTTATTCAAATCCTAGTGACTTGGGAGCCATTTGTATATTTTGTACAGCTTTCCTTTTGTTTTTTTTCTTTTCCCGCTTGGTGTGTTCCCCCCCATTCTATTTTGAGCTTGTTTTTTACTCCGTTGCCCAATGGATAAAGCATTGGTCTTATTTTCACGAAGTTTTCTAAGGTTCCTGGTCATGCCTTATTTTTCATGTCAAGACAAGTCATCCCTAGATGGAGCCACCGTTGTCACCCTCAAATTTCCCTCCATTTTTCAAGTCTAAAATGTTAAATTTTGAGTTAAGTGCCTTTCGAGTATCTTTGGAAAGAGGTATTTTGAAATTTGGTACTCACCAGAGATTTTATAATTTTAAAAACTTATCTATCGATGGAAAATCTCTCCCATTTTCCAGAAAGGCCAACAAGTCCCCTTAAATCCTTGTATTTTGAAATTTATGGCTCGGCAAACCTATGTGGTTAAATTTTACCTTTGGTGGGTTGGAAACCTACATAAGTTATTTGTGTTTTGCACTTTTCACCAAAAGGGATATGTTGGCCAAGACGACCCGAAAACCCGCGTAGAGAATCAAAGAGATAAGTTCTGCTGTGCCATTAGTGTCTAACACGTGTCCTCGGGGCTGTGGGTTGGTGGAAGCAATATTGTTTTCACACTTTTTCCAAAAGGAGTTAAAAGTTTAAGTTTTTCCACCCTCCCTTGGGGCCCGCATCCAAGCAGAAGCAGACATGTGTCCTGGGGGCAGCAGACCCACGTGACTCATGCGGAATAAATAAATTTTTGTGCCAAAATGATCAAAATGTCGCAAATTGAGCCCTGTCCCTGTAGCCCATCAGATCCTCGACACGTGTCCTGGTCAAAGCGGAAGGGCGGACCCATAGGGAAATTTGAGATTTTGTGCTTTTTTCCCAAAAGGCTCAAAATGGTTGTTTTGGACCACTTTTTCTCGTCCAATCGAGATAGCACCACGTGTCCAACCTTTGGTGGAGCTGCAGAGAAAATTGAGAAATCACGCCTTTTCTCCCAAATGTTGGGAAATGTATTTTTGACTCGGCTCATCATTCCTTGGATTTTGACACGTGTAGGGTCTGGATTTCGAGGTAAAAGAGAGGGAAAATGGCTTATTTACATCTGCATCTGATTTTTCATCGCCATTTTTGGCCCGAGCTCTGTAATGGATGAATGTGCATCATTTTTTATCCTTCCTTCCTTTCTCGTGGTCATTTTGAGTGGAAATGCATTTTGGGCATGCTTTGGAATAAGATCAACAGTTTTCACAGGGATATTATGGATTTTCTAGGAGGTAGAGTTTCTCGTGTTCTTGCAGGAAAAAAAGGAAAAATATGCCAACTGGGCACTCGAATGTTTTGGAAGCAGTTACAAAGAGATCATGATCAGGGAAAATGGATAAGTAAACCACCATTCATCTCTACCCAAAGGAAATTATGTTTGAAATAATGATTTCCCCCTTTTTAGGCCATCTCGTATTCTTCATGAATGCATTCTTGTTTCCTATCTCTTTCAAACGAATCTCCAACAAACTTGATCCCATTGGGATATTGTTTCCTTGGAGGCAAAGAAAATATGATATAGGTTTGTTATAAAAGCATTATTTTCCATTGTAGACAACCCCCTGGCATTTTTGAGAAGATTGTAAGAAACTGAAATTGCTCAATACAGAAGTGTTTTTCTTATTTTTCCTCTGCTATTCTCTTTCGAATCTAGTTCTTAATTAGTGTATTTTTCATATCTACATGACAAGAAACTTTGTGCTCTTGTGTATAGGATCTCTGGAACTTTGTGTCTAAAGATTGATACGTATTGTGAAGGTGAATGATCTCATTCCGCTCTTTTTATTTCAATACAAGTAAGGTTATACTCAAATCTATATATCCGTAAAGTATTTTTGTTCTTCCTCCCCATTTCCATCTTCTCTATCCTTCTGAGCCCTTTGTATTGATGACATTTTGGTATGAAATCTCTTAAAGTATCAGGATCCACATGATGAAAGTTGTGTATATGTATATAAGTCTTTACTGCTTTCAATAAGGGAACCTCTCCCATTAAAGAGGAGGGACTTTTTGTTCCCGAATGTGGTTTCACCCAAGTGCAAATATGAAACCCAACACACATCAAGCAAGGTTTCTTATTATCCAAATTATTTATCTTACTTTGTTAAAAATAGATCACCAACTGCAGTTTGACTGAGATGTATTTTTAAATCAAGGCTATTAATGCCTCATTGTATTATCATGTCTATTTGTATTCCTTTATTTATTCATGATAAAGGGGTAAAATTAGCATGCATGGGAGAGTACAATTTTAGCCTATTTTTAGGATGGGATGGGTGGATAATTTTGCTATATATTGTGTGCAATTGCAAAGCAAAAAGGAGGACTTTTTGGACATAGGAGTGTTGAAGAATTTTTTTCCTATTTTTCTCCCTTGAATGAGAATTGATTTCTCCTTTCCAATTATTTGTAGTGGTGTGTATATCTCATTAATTCTTGTGAATTTAAAATTCCCTGATTAATCATCTTACCTTGCTACAAATTTAGTAATTTCGCATAATATTAGTGTGCATGTTATCTTATTGTATTGTTGTGACTCATTCCCTCAATACACCAAGTGTTTTTCCTTAATATTCTACTAAAAACTATTGGTTTGTGTATCTATGTTTCATTCTCAAATTGATTGTGCATATACTCAAATCAATGCCCTTAAAGAGTTTGGTGTATCACACCAATTTTCAATTCAGATTACAATCATCTTTCTATAAACAAGGCCTTCATACTCTCATCCTCTCGCACAATTTGTAAGCATAAAGAACGTAGTGGTATTAGACATGATGAACCAACTCCCTATAAGGCCCGAGTTGAACTCATTGAGGATGATAAACCTTCTCCACCCCTTTTACCAACTTCACCACCTTCACCTACAAAGTCTATGGATCAAGAATAAATTCCTCCTAACTTTTTTTTTTCATGAACACCATTTCCCTGGGACCTATCAATTATCAACGAGATGGCGAGGCTCCTCTTATCGTCCCTTCCTATATCCTAACATGACCGATGACGGTACACCTTATATTAACGTCATTCAATGTTAGGATGATGAGTCTATTCTCACCTACCTTGGTGCGGAAGATTATTATAGTCACTGTTCATTTCCTTCGAGATGAAAACCATTTGAAATTAATAAACCATCGAAATAAATATAAACACTTAGTACAACCCGCACAATATAAAATTAGGTTAACCTTTAGATGTTGCTGAATTAGGAATATTTTACTTATTTTCTCTAGGATCATAAAGAACACTTGTTCTTGGTCCTATGCTAATATGTTAGTATCGACACAAACATTGTGGTCCATAATATCGTAACTATTATCAAGCCATATCCATGAAATAGAAACTATGGAAAATGCATCCTCGCATTGCCCTTCTTGTCACAATAATAACTCCAACTTCTCCTTTCAATTTCCTTCATTCTAATCATTGATTATCCCCAATAGATCTATAACATTATTCCCACAAAGAAAGACAGGAGGATTCTACATTTGCATGGATTTATGTGACCTTAACTTAGCTTTCCCCAAAAATGACTTTCCTTTACCTAATATTGATTAACTAGTTAATCCCAATGTCGGCCATGAGATGTTATCACTCATTGACGGTTTCTCGTGTTATAAGAAAATGTTAGTCACCCTTAAGATCAATAGAAAATACCTTCATCACTCCTTGGGAGACCTTCTCCTATCGTGTCATGCCCTTTGGCTTTAAAAACACTAGTTGTACATAGTAGTGGGACATGAATTATATATTTCATGACATTATGCTTCACATATTGGAAGATTACGTTGATTATATTCTTTGAAAATCGAAACGTCAGGCTAAACATATTACAGTCCTTGTGGTCATCTTCGACTATCTCATGAAGTACTATGTTCACCTTCAACCTAAGAAGTGTGTCTTTTCTATTCTCTCTAGAAAGCTCCTTTATTTTATTGTTTCTTTACATGGCATTTAAATTGATCCCGCTAAAATCAAGGCTATTCTTAAGATGCCTTCACCTACTAACGCTCATCAAATTCATAGTTTGTAAGGAAAGTTTGAAATCTATTGGTCACTTTGTTTCTTAGGTTTCCAATGCCACCATCCATTTCATCATCTCCTCAAAAGGATGTCTCCTTCAAATGGGATGATGAATGTCATAAAGCCTTTGATGGCTTACAACAATACCTCCTTCAATAACTCGTTCTCGTGTCACCTAAGGATGACCAATCATTTTACCTTTACATTTCGATAATCGATCATTCCCCTGGTTCTATTTTCATTCATCATGATGAGAAACACATGGAACAAGTGGTTTATTATATAATTTGTACACTTTTAGACTAAGAAACTAGATATACACACACCGAAAAAATATACTTAGCCTTAGTTTTTATTACGACTACAATTCACCATTACCTACTCAACCACAAAACCCTTTTTTTCACCAATACTAACTCCTTACATTATATGTATGCTAAGCCCTACCAGCATCAACATGCAACATATAGGCTCATAAATCTTGCAGACATGGATCTCAAATTCATCAATCTAAAGTTTTTCAAAGGACAAATAATTGTTTACTAACTCACGGACACATCTCTCTCCGGAAATCAATAATTTAACTTCAATTTCCCGATGAACCCATTGCTACCCTCTCTTTGGATGATACCATTTACCGATGACCTTATTCTTCAATGGTTCCAAATGTCAATGTGGGGTGGTTTTAGAGTTATCCTCATTTCTCTTGACGATGAGCCTATACCATTATCTTTAATACTAGATTTTTAGTGCGCTAAATATGTCACCGAATATGAAGCACTCGGGTTAGGCCTTCAAACCTCCATAGCCTTAGACATTAAATAAATTAATATCTTTCACGACTCTCAAATAATTGTGAACCAAGTTAATGGTATATACCAAAGTGTTGTAATCTAATACTTTAAAAGTATAAGCATCATGTTGACATAATTTTGACTATATTTTACCATTACGAACTTTAAACCACTCCGCGTTCCACTAATAAATTCACAGATACCATGGCATGTTTGGATTCTAAGATCCCCACTTCACCCTCTCGACTCAAAAATATTTTTCACCATATAAAGGTTTCAATCACCTTCTTATATATTTTGAGATGTCAACCTTGTAGGAAACATTCAAACTAGCCCACGTGATGTTTGGTATAAGCATTTTGGTGATTGCCTTTCCCTTTCCATTTTCCCTCTGACCTTAGTTACAACAAAAATGAGCCTTTCTAAAAAATTATCTCGGTATGTCATCATGGGTGGTCTTATTTATAAACGTTGTTTTGAAACTATCCTTTTACCATGTCTTACGAGTTCTGAAATTCCCTACACCATCAAGGAAGTTCACCATGACATTTTTGGGGGCCACTTCAAAGGTTTAGCTATCACTAAATGCATTCTTCACCTAGGCTATAACTGGTCAACCTAAACTCTAATTGTTGTGACTATGTCAAGCATTTTGTGAAGTTTCGAAACATGCTAATCTTCATCACACCCCAAGTCATGCCTTACATGTCACACAAGACCTTTGGTATTTATCTTAATGGGGTTTGGATCTTGTCGGAGTGATAATCCCCATTCTTCAAAAAATCATTAATGGATTATTACCGCTACTAAGTATTACACTAATTGGGTGGAAACCGTACCTATCATTTCTATAAAATATGAGAAAATATGTGAATTCATCAATCATCACATTGTTTGTTGATTTGGTGTTCCTCACCACCTCATCACCGATAATGGAAAGAAATTAAAAAATCTACTTGAAACTTTGTGATGCAATCAACATTCAACTCGCTTTTCTTCACCTTATTATCCTCAAATAAATGGCCAAGTAGAATTAAGCAATAAAACATTAAACAAAATTCTTATCAATGTAGTTGATGATACTGGAAAGGATTTAGACACGCACATTTATTTTTCCTTATGGGCTTATCGTACTAGTATTCGTACCTCAACTTCTCGCCACAACTTTCTCTTTGTTCTATGGTACGCAGGTTTCCCTGCCTAAAATTCCAAATTCCATCTCTTCATATCTAACTCAAAGATATTATCAATGATGATGATTTTCACGAGGACCATTTGACAAAACTTGAGTTATTATATGAACATCATCTCAATGCTCTCGATCACCTCCAAATCTACCAAAATGGATCAAATGTGCCTATGATAAATTTTTCCAAGAACAAACCTTCTAGGTCAGTGACCTCATCTTGAAAGAAAATCAACAAGTAAAAAAGCGGAGAAAAGTAAATGGGACAAATTTTATCCTAATTGGCTTGGACCCTATATCATTCTGATACCTATAGATCATGTGTTTATCATTTGTCTTCAATCAAAGGTGAACTCAACCCGAGCCCTCAATGCCTTGCATCTTTGACCATTCTATTTCTGAATCAAGTCCTAGGTCTCCTTATGTCTATTAAGTGATTATTTCTTGAGCACCATTCACCTTCCACTTACCTATTTTAAGAAACAATAACAAAACTAGAATCACGTAATTACTCGTTAACATTTAGCCTTATCTTTAATATGAGTACCACAGCTCTACTTATGGAATGATGCTCATGGATACTTTTCATCCTTTTCAGGATGGAATCCCATGGTTGTTCATCACTTTAAACCTTTCCTTCATAGCTAACCCCTATGTAATATGATTTTTTCTTCATAAAAGAAGCCTATACTTCTTTATAGTCTTGTCTATGACCTAAAAGTCCAAAAAACAATTCAAAAGAAATATACGGTATTTTCATATTCAAAATCCTTTAGTAAAAATTCTAACAAAAAT
The DNA here is from genome assembly GCA_018340775.1 of Taxus wallichiana var. yunnanensis. Lineage (NCBI taxonomy): Eukaryota > Viridiplantae > Streptophyta > Pinopsida > Cupressales > Taxaceae > Taxus > Taxus wallichiana. The sequence goes on from CM031234.1 coordinate 671,708,998, forward strand.
ATGATTCCCTCAAAAAGGACATCTATCTTTCTATCTTGGTGTTATAAATAGACTAATCCCTCGAAGGACAACTATACAAAGCTATCCATATTGTACATAGTCTATCACAAAAAGAAGACTACTCTGAAAAATATAATAAAATAAAAATATTCTTAAGGTTCCCGCATTGATCAACTTCACAAAGACTCGAAGGAGAAACTCTGCTCATCCCACATAGACTACCCACATCGATCACCTCTATAAAAGAAAAGCAAAAAGAAAAAGATGACTTTTTTTGTTATGGAATTGCCTATTTTTATCTTGGGTCTCTTACCAAAAAGGCATGTTGTCACACATCAGGTTACGCTTAACAAAATTCTTTCACCACAATCACTTTCCTTTCTAAACTTCCACCTACTCAAGGGATGTGCCGTAAATACGACATTTCATAACCAAGTTACCTTTTTCACCCATAGAACAGTCAACCATGCACTTCCTTTAGGGTTTTAAGTTCCCGGGCCATCATTGGTGTGATACACTCATAAGGGTTCTTACCAATTCAGAGCCTCTTTTTCTCCTCTTACCATTCACCTTTTTTTTACTTATTTTATTATCCCGTACAAAAGTTAAGAAATTCAACACCTCAATTTTAGGAATTCTGTTTGACCACAATCAACATGAAATCACCCACACCTAAATGAATGAAACTCAACCATGCCTAAATGACCTAAACTTAACCATGCCTAAATAACATAGACTCAATCATGCCTAAAAACCTACAAACCTATTCCTCAAGGTCATCATATTCTTCCCTACCTTATGGGAAAACTACATCGTCCTAAGGCCCATTTTCGTTGGGGCTATCAAGGTAGAACTCGAGGGAATGATGATCTTGGAGATTATCTCGGCTACTCTTTCCCCTTACAAATTTTCCCCTTTTTATATTCACATTCTACCTTTGCGAGTTTCAATTTTTACAAAACTGGGAAATTAAAAATCATAACAACATACATATAAATCATCATTTATTTTCCATACTACCAATAACTTGGAAATTAAATCAAATGCAAAACCATGACCAAACCATGCTTATACCTAAACTCCATCATGCCTAAAGGACCTCAACTCCATCATGCGTAAATGACCTAAACTCAAGGATGCCTACATGACCTCGACGCAAACCATGCCTAATTCACCTAGTTTTCATCAATACACAATAACAATGGAAATTAAAGCCAAGTAAATCATTTATACAATAAACATAATCAACTATATAAATGGGAGATTCTCTATATCAATACATATAGAAATGGATACAAATATTTATTCAGATCTCAAAAAATCTTATATAAAATCTCACGTCTTCGCATGCAAGCCAATATATATATCAAAAATCAAAATGATCACGCAATGTCACATATAGTGAGTAAACATCACCCCACCTAATACCCTCATGTCCAATCTCACCTATCTCCTCCTCCTGCCCCTCTACTGTGCCCCGTCTCGTGAGCACTTGTAACATCACCATGGACTTGTCTCCTAGGTCAACAACCTCGTGTTCTACAAAATTTGTGAGTCATGGATCAAGTGTGCTCACTGGCATCCTACTGGGCTTTGGAGTTGGCATATTAAGGGACATCAATTGCTGTAGTGGCTAGATGATCTCTATAGTAGCAAGACTCGTTCAGGGTATCCCTGAACCTCATCATCGACACAGTCTGAGGTTGTGTGATGGGTCTCATTGTAACCTATGCACTATGTCCTACTAATAATTTCCTTGGCCCCTATCCTAATACCTTCCTTCCTTCCTGTAATATAGGAATCTATCCTAGTGTAGGTGCCTATAATGTGGGACCTGTCCCTATTCCTACACTGGTAACATTGTAGTAACCTAGGTCCGTAAGGCTACAACCTATGCCTATGCCATGGAAAAATGTATTTTTAAACTGTCACATGTGCCTTTAGGGAGACTGCATGCCCTCCATCCCCATATCCACCTTGTGTTGGAACTTTTCCTATGCTACCCGGCCTTGTAGGGCTGCCACCTATGCCTCGACCCTATCATCTCTCCAGCCGCAAACTTGTAATATGTTACTATAGACTTACCAGCTGACCCTTTAATGTATCCTCTCAACTATGATAGGAGATAAATCAGGTTGTCTGGCCTCGGTGGTTGCGCCCGTAGCTATGCCACCCACCACTACCTATATCTATTAGTTACACCCACATCATCAATATGTCTATCCACCACCTACTCCTTATACCTTTTAGGAACTCTCATACGTGGTGAAGACATCGGTATCTACATGTCATCTCTATTGTATTGTGGGAATGAATGGGGCAAGTCTTACCATAATACAAATTATCATCTGACTCTATCTGTAGGTATTATCTCATGCTCCCTGGCCCACCACCTCTATATCCATCTTAGTAGATGAAGCTCCTATAACTCCTCATCCATGCCTCTATATGATGGATAGTAAACATATGGATTTGAAAAAATATCCACTACCAAAATCCCTACTAATCACTACTTGTAGTATGAAACATCATATCATGTCCCTCGTTACCCTTAGTTGTCTAGTGACTGGTACCCATTTTTTGAAACCAACTCTAAGCAAGAAACCCCGATCCAATCATGTCATGGTAAACTAAATTGGTGCACACATATGTTGCTGATTTTATTCCCACCAGTGTAATAAATAAGTACAACACATACCAAATCTCTTCAATCTCCCATAGGACCGTAGCTTCCTATACAATCGAACTCGAAAGGATGGTGCTCAATCAAATCATATCCACTCGTCGATCATGTCCTGTAGCACCCCCATCAGTGCTCATGGAAACCTACCACCCTCAGAATCTTACAATGCAAAACATCCCACACCACCACCATCAACACTAATAGCCTAATCTCATGCACATAGGCTTCATACATATCTCCATAAGTAAGACTTGCGTTGTGATACCGAGCTCCCCATCACCTCAAAAATACCGCTACTATTAGCTCCACTAATGCCTCTGACGAAATGGAATATATTGGCTCTCACACAATGGGAAGTCATAGGATCCTATATACATCCTCTAAGGTAATAGTACTCTCACCCATCGGTAAGTTGAAGGTCTTGGTCATAGAGTCCCATCTATCGATGAGAGTGACCATCAAGCTATGATCTTGGGCTATACACCTAGAGCATCGGATCACACTAAGTCCAACATCAGTCATTTTCTCCCACTCCTTAGAGGTCATGCTAGTTTGCATCCATACCAGTAGGTGTGATACTCTGTCCCTCATCCTCAGATGATCTCTCACCTACATCATCCAACATGACCTTTTAAAGACTTGAGCCCCTCAAATCACCTATTACCCACTAAAAATACCCAACCACATCAATAATGCCTACCCCTTTACCTAATTCACATACAAACCTATTTTACCTTATCATCATTTCCCACTATCTTAGTTCATCTCACCTAGTTAGTTATCCCACATCACCAAAATAACATTTTACCTTGTTTCCTCTACATAAATTTTCACCTACCCCTTCCTTACCTATTTTACTTTCCTACCTAGCCATTCTTTCACTTATTTACTCATAATAGTGACTGACATTGGTCTCCTTGACCATCGTCGGTCTTCTTTGACCAAAGTCGTCACTACCAAGACTTAGACCAATGCTTTGGAAAAAGGCCACCGATGTTGGCTAACCTATGACCAACGTCAGTCTCTATTTCAGACAAAAACCAAAACCAACGTCCCCATTATTAACAAATTCACAAAAAAAAAACTAAATACATGCTCCCACCCACCAAAACCTATCCTATATTCATTACCAACCCTATTTAAGATAGATTAGACCTTCCCCCTTCCTAATTTCATTCATTTTTAACCGTGATTCCAAAAATTAACATTATACCCAAATTTTACACAAAACAATTTCAACAACCTCTTTTTCCATCAAATAAAGGATTCAAATTGAATCTTACCTCATCTCGGCACCCTCTCCATGGTGGAAAGTCTTGCCGTTGCATTGGTGGTCCACCCACTCCCTCTCCCCGCCTCTACCATGTGTAAAATAAACACCTCACCTCACTACCAATCCAATCAATCAACTCGATCTCGTGGACCCACTAATCAAATGTCGATCACCCACTACGCAGATCGCTAGCTTACTCAACACCTCATACTATCACTTTCCACTCTTACAATTCTTCTCTGTCATTTTATAAACGTGGAAAGGTTAAAATGATTCCGTGTAATATAGATTTTTCCATTGTTAACCCCAAATTAACTTGACCAACATCAGTCATGTCGTGCCTTAGAAAACCGATGTCGATTACGCTATAACCAACATCAATCACCCAACATAACCATTTGACCCACCCCATGCCCATTCTACCTCAAACCATTATTGATCCAACAACTTTTGACCTTATCAACACCCATTACACCTTACCCACAAGCTTACATTACCTCTACATTTTGTTAACCATGTTTATGGACATGTTATTTATCTATACCTCAGCCTCACATGTGCCCCGACCTATACACCTTGACCTGAACCTCCTTTTATGACATTTGATATTGTGTAATCGCTATACCTTCCAATGTTATTACCCGTGTTGTTTATCCTAATGACCTTACTTGGCATAATGATGTGATGTTTATCCTGACCATACCTTTGGTGCCATGGAACAAAACCTAGTACCCATTCCTACACTGGACATCATTGTTATTCGTGACCATATCCTATACATTGGATACCTGAATCACTTCAACCTTGTTTGGTTAAACCTATCACCCTTTCGACAATGTAGAGTTTGTAAGTTCTTCCAGCTTAGTAGCGTATCACTATCTATACATGTGCATGTGTTTGATTACAATTTTCCATTACCAAATATGAACATTACCCTTACCTAAAAATACTCACTTTCATCAATCACCTATTTATCAAACCAAATGCGCCAATTAATTCTTCAACTTCTTTAGTTTGTAGTTTGAGGGGGATCACCTTAAGCCGTACTTGGGGTAAACTAACTTTCACTTATACTTAGGACATTAAATAATTTTTTTGTCATCATCACTTACCAATACAAGGTATGCGACAAAAAGGGGAAAATGTAGACACCAAATTTAGGTCATACTCCCTTGGTCCCCTTTTATCAATTAACTTAACGTGTTCACCTAACCATGACCCCTTTACCCCACATTCATATTAATTTAATTACTTACAATTGAATTAATGTTCATCCTCACATTATTAATTAATTTAATTACTTTAATTAAGTTAATTTACACATCACCTAGACACCTCACCTTGGACCCATTCCAAGGGCATTTAACTCACAATGAACGAGTCATGACTCTCAACATTGAGTCATCACACTTAGAGATGACTCACGACTTCACCTCACTAACTAGGATTTATTCATAAAACATAAGTGGACTTATTCTTTGAATTTATTTCCTTCTCTCACATGAAATCCACTTCCGTAATCGAATCAATCAAAATCAAGCCAAAAATAGTAAAGATCCTCCTATTTTTAGTAAACCTAGACTTTCTCACCCTAACCAATGTCGGTTATCCCTCAACCAATGCTAGTTACCATAACCACTATCAGCTACCTTATGTACACTGTCACACTTCTTTACCCGAGTTGTTCATTTTTTAGTTTGGAGAGTTCTATTGCATTCAAGCACAAATCAGAGACTTCTCAACATCCAAATGACAAGACATAATCTAGCAGAGAGACTTAAGCAAGAACTTGATGCTCGTTACAAGGCATTAGAATATTCATGGGAACACTCTGGGAAGTAATTTGTCGAACACTAACCAAAAATTTCTTCACGGATCAACTACTTCCTTCCTTCACCTACCAGACCTGCAAATGCAAGTAAGTATACTTGATTATCATCATTCGTAATTGCTTAGAGTGTAGTTTCATTATCTTTTTGTATTACATCTTATTCCTTCTTGAATTCCTCTATCCCCATCTCGCTTACCAATCTACCCATCCACCACCCAAGGAATTATGGATTTATGTACCGACCTCTATACATTCCCAAGTCTTTTTGGTATTATTAAGAACCTAACCATTCTCCCTTCATTATCTATGCAATCACACAAAATTCCTAAACTACTTTTATTTAATTACCACCAAATTTCCCCTACTGCCGGGTCACATAAACAACATCAATCTCCCTCTTTACCGACATTTGTTACTGCATCGACGCGTCACTCATTGTATTTTTGCTATCCTTCACCAAAATCCATGCAAACCTTACCACATACCTCTATGATGTTACCTAACACCCCGTGATGTATCCCACCAGAACCATACCTTTCCCCGATTTTAGATTAGTTTAGATTGTAATACCTTACTTAATATAGTTTATTAGTAACATTTTGAGATACCTAAATCAAAGTGTTGGCAATAGTACCTTTAATTATGACATTTACTTTCATTAAGTTGATAAAAATAGACGATTGACAACCATTCGAGGAAGCATAATGCTTCCCAAATCTAGCCTTGTTAGGAAGTCCTTTGACTCTTGATATTAAATATCATTTGGTGGTCTAGTTTTATATCTACAGTAGCCCTTCCTAGAAAAAAAAGGAGTTCTCTACAAGCATCTCGGATAATATAAGTAACACTCGTACTCAACCTACCATCTACATAATAAAAGGTATTCCTCCTTGACCTTATCTATTTTATCACAACAATTCGATGAAACATATTAAATAAATATAAAATATTTAATAATGATAGAAATGCTCTTTAAAACCTTTTAACGTCATAGATTTTTTTGTTTGATGGGTGTGGTCATCTTTCAAATCTCATCCTCGATGTAGCCTAAACTCTTTGTTAATTTGTTTTATATATTCTTTTAAATATTTACCAAATATATCCTAATATCTATGTCATTTATAACAACTAGGAGTAACCATTCTTAGGGTAAAATGTGCATCTAGAAATGATTATTCAAAAATATAAATATTTAATAAAATATTTGGTTACAACGTCGCAACATTTAAGTTGAGAATGCTTGTTACAAATTAATTCTTTTACATGTGTGCAAAGTAGATAAAGAAGTTAAGTGACACCATCATCTAAATGAAGGCCTTCATACAACTCATGTGTGGAGCCTATGAGTCCACATGTATTAAATATAATATTATCATTTCATGTATTTTTTTAGAGGTAAAGGTTTATTTTCAATTGATTTAGAATAGTAAATTTGGAATACACGTAACAAATGGTTAGACCTAAACTTGTGAATTATCTATAAAATATTTGGGTAGATGATATGTCACATGGTTATTAGATAGTTTATACTAGTGTTGGGTCGATGTTGTCTTGGAGCTTTCTCCTTCCTCATTTTTTCTACTGTTATATAATAGAACCACCTAATGAGGTATTTCCCCATGCAGATAGGGTTAGTAATACATTGGCTATTCACACCAAGGCCTTTTCCTTCATATCCCATTCTAAAAATTAATTTTTATATTATACCTATAGTATGTTTTTTGAAATCACCAAAAGTAGGATTTACAAATTCTTCAGAAGGAAAATTCAATGAATCACTTACAATGTTTTTTAAGCTAGGTGTACCTTCCTTCTTCGTATCTTTACCATCCTCCAATGTCTTCTAAGATATCTCCCATAGCTTGCAGGTCATGATATAAATTGCCATTACTTCTCCAAAGAATTCTCCATAAGAATAAAATCTTTCTTTTATCTCTTGTTTCTCTTATTCTACGAGCTATAAATGTTTCCTTAATGGAGAATCCTTCTATGGGTTATGGAGTGTGTCTCGTGTTGTAGCTTTAGTAGATTCACTTCTAATGATGTTTTCCAATGTTTTTCCCCTTCCACCATTGGACATTTGAACCAACTTGGTGCTTGCTCTAAGAACAAATACCAACATTATTCCTTCTCATTCCTAGTCATAGAGTAATGTCCATATACCTTAGGACCATCTCATTATTCTTGGGTCCCTTGGTGATGAATTTATTCTCATAATGCATAATGTAGGAGTCCAAATTTTCATCTCATTTCAACAATATGAAGTTCTGATCTTGTTGATGTAGAATCATGATATGCAACGTAGTACCTAGTATAGTACTATAATGGGAAATATCATAAATTGCTACAAGTACATTTCACTAAAACCATAGGTGACAACCCGCTTCTTGATACCAAACATTCTTCATGAGATATAATGTTTACAGGAATGATATGTTCTCTGATACAAAATTTTCTTTGTGATAGCAAGTTTATAGGCAAGACAACCTGCTATGATACCAAAACCTACTTGGAGATAGAAATTTTGTAGTCACGAGCACCCACTTTGATTCCAAACTTACTTCAGAGTTAACAAGTTTTTAGGTAGAAAAAACCACTATGATATAAAGCTTGATTCGTAAATTTGTAAAAATAAAATCTTGACCAATGGATCCCAGAGGCACTTATTATAATTCAAATTTTATGCCAAAATTATATCAACTTAAACAAAATGTAATGTAATCATGAAAGAAACTTAACCAAGCTGATAACAGAGTTCATAAAATGCCTAAGTATCTAGGTATACCAATAGATGAACCAATTCATCATAACAATCTAATTGTAAGTACAAGATAGGAACACATAACTCTGCAATGAATTTCATGGCTCAACCCGAACTTTTGTGCCAATCAGTCCTATAGAACCCAAACTAGTATTTGAAATATTCTCATTGATCTAACATTTATTTCACTTTTTTGCAGCTCCTATTGATATCTCCTATGTTGTACGACCTTCAACCTCTACGCAGAGCTAATTAAAAATTTTCCTAATGCTAACGAGTGTCACCTTCAAGTTGACTTCTCCTATGTTGCATGACGTCCAACCTCTACGCAGAGCTAAGTGGGATCTGGTGTCATCAATGAGCTTAGTAATATGATTCTCCTCTACAACCTATATGAAATGAACTTGGTAATAGGCCTAGTGTATGAAGAATCATAGATTTATAATTTACTCTCTCAATACATGGTCATGTCCCTCTAGCTCGATGACAATAATTTTGGCTCACAAGAGAAGGATAATGCATATAGTGGAATTTACATATGTTGGTGAGTTAAAAATAATAAATCCTAATTTTGCAATCATGCCTATAATAATAAGTCTTTTATCATAACCATGCCTATTAAAATATAGGTCTTTTCAATTCTTCATGCCTATTTTAAAAAATAGGTATTTTTCCTCCAAATAATGCCCTAACAGCTTTCTTAAGGCTCCTCTCTCTTTCCTAACTTTGCACTTTACATTGGAAAAGCTTGTGTATAATAGGGGTATTTATACACCCCTACTCATCCCGGGTTTTTGTTGATATATCTTATAGGCCAAATCATAACACACCAACTTGGTCACCGAGTTAGTTAGGTCACGAGTTGGGAGGCGGTAGGTCTTGGTTCTCAAGCACCCATCTATGATTTCAACCTTGAGCCCATCACTATATCCCCATTAATTTTTCCACCTGTTATATTCCATACTAATACGTAAAGTTGGTCCGCTCTATCCATCGCTCCATGTTTCCTACTACATGCTCACTCAACTCTAGCCGATTACACGATCTCATCGGATGTTCCATAGTTAGTGGGGTTTGTCCCACATTCTCTAGGGATAGAGTTCCTTGATGTTTTTAAGGCTTATCTCCCGTGGTATGTTCATAGCTTGGGCCACATTGATTTCAGCTTTTGCTGCCCACCCTTGACTCGCAAGTGGTTATGTGACTCGGTCTTGAGATCGATTAACTTACCACATGACCTTGTTCTTAACTCACCTAATAGCTCCCAAGGTGGCTCACTTAAATTTTACTTACCTTGGTTCTTAGATTGATGATTGGCTCAATGCGTTAATTGGAGTACTATGATGACAAGGTCTCCCTCTAAAACAAGAGTGGACCTCATTGTTTTAAATAAATTATATCACCCTTCGAGGATTGGAGGTTTGCAAACACAATATTTTTTCCTCGTGACACTACAATGATCCATTATATATTGCACCTTTTCCCAATTATAGCATTGCATGCGTTCTATTTAGGTCATGGGAACACCTTATTCCTGCATGGATTACATATAGAGTGTATTATATCCATTATGGCGCATTCTAATAGGCATCAAAATATCTCAAAGTTGTCTACTATACTGTAACAATCCGAGGATAATTAAGGAAACTATGTCCTGTGTTTTGATATCTGAATGAAGTAACCTCTTAAAAATTAGACCACATTATATTAGATTTAGATTTAGTTTTGTTTTATTCTTGAATATTGAAGCATATGATGGTTAACCTTGTCTCCGTGCTCAATCTTAAAAATAATCCATTTAGTTATTGAAAAATTTGTATCCATTTTGTCAATAATTATAAATAGATTAGTGAGATAACTTCAATGGACATGAGACACAACTAATGAAAATGGAAATTTAAGAAATGAAAAATTCTTAGAGAAATTTATGGATTTAATGATGTCTAGAATGTTACCAATAATATAGTAGCGCTTACACCATAAGTGTGTAATGGAGACACCGAAAAATTAAGCATGACAAGGGATGTATGTTCAATGAATGTAAAATGGTTAGCCTCATCAATACAACAATAAAAAATAATGCACAAGAAATAATTTCTTATGTTTTGTGTTTCATTTTTATTCCTTTCCTAGAAACTAACAAAGAAGCATCAAAGTACATTGATGACAAAATAATGGAAATGTCTGATCATTACAAATATTAGTGAAACAAAATCATGAGATATTAGTTTGGCATAGGATATAATATAGCTCCTTATTATTTTAGTCACTAAATCATGCACTTACTATGTAAATATATCCTCTAAATAATTCATTTATATGCATGATTTGTAAACAAGATAAATACTCATTAACAACCTTTTACTTTTCTTTGACAATGTTTTTATCATTTTCATCTTTATTGCTTGTTTTTTATTGAAAAATTATAATTTTACATACCATCCAACATGCTATTCATATTTTATTTCATTTTTTAACCTTTTGAGCACCATGTACAAGACCCTTTCCTAGGGATAAGAGCACATAGGCATTATTTTCCTCTTTGGGTGCATGTGTTATTTTTACCTCTGTTTGTGACCTTTTGAATGATATTTATTTCTTGTTTTCTTTTATCACTCTCGGTATAAATTTCACTTGTTAATGATGAGACTTAAGGAATCATATATATACATGTCATGTTTAACCTTATTAAGGGGAGAAATCATTTCAAGATTCACATGGTATTATAAGGAGCTAATATTTTCTATATACGACACCAACGACTCGAATTTTGATAATGCATACTTTATTACATAAGAGGATTTATTTTGAATTCCATACCACACATTTACATTTGAAAAAATTAGTTTTAGCCCACTATCTCTTTTTTTTTTGACTGGAACTATGGCATCATAGCTCAAGGGACTATATTCCGATCATAAATGCATTTGAGAACGGCATTCTACTCATGATGTTATGATATTGAAATATGTATGGTTTTCCCCTCTTATGATCACATCATTCCCTAGTAAGTATTTTATTTCTCAATTTTACACTTATTCTAGTTTCTCCATATGCATGACACTGTCCTACTCCACATACTATACTACATGGATTTTGATGTGACACTAGGTCCTTGCCTCATGTTCAAATGTGTTCATATTTTTATATTTGAGACCACAAACATATTTTCCCTTTGCTCCTACATCCATCCCATATTTAGTTGTTCATACTACTAGTGCATATTCTTCTATTCATGATGTCTCCTTAGCCTTCACACCTCCTATTATGTTTGGATCCCTTGTTCCTCCTACTAACCTCTTGAACATTCACCGCATTTTCCTTCTCACATGGCTATTACTTATATGCCTCGTCACATATATAAATCCCTTATAACAACTCATAGGGAAGTTCTTCACATAGGTTATATGCTTCACATACTACATATAGAAATTTTTGGCACTCTATTTATCCACATGCTCAGTATAGACCTATTTCATATACTTCACCTCATGCAATCGTATGTGACCATCAAAGTCATAGATATTTCTCATATCCATAGTTATTTTACATCATCTGATCATGGGTCCTTTCCTACCTCTTTTATTACATAGATCCATTTTAACATTAAAATTTGTGGGCATGCCAATTCCCCACACCACTTGATGACACACTCTTGTTCTTGGTTCATACTTAACTATTGAGTGGTTATTAATATGGAGATCACTTGTGACATGTAGACACCAAGGGGAATCCTTTTTCATCCCTTCTAACTATTTTCTTTCACATATACATTTAAAAATAACTAAAAAATTAGGTTAGATCTTGATGGGATACATTCTTCCTCGCTTATAGTACTCTATGTTCTACCTTTTCTTATCATTTTACCAAAATTCATAGTCTGCTTTATATTTTTCAACACACACACGCACATTCACATGGTATCTTAAGGAAAATGTAAGTAACTTACATGTTTTTACACGATGTATGATGGTTGGTCTTGTCCATTACCATTCACATTGAGACTCTTAGGATCATTTACCTTTTTCCTACTTCCTATCGGGTTATATTGTTGTAATGTTTCGAATTGGTATTCCCGTATTTAGACATTACATTGTTAAAATTATGCATCTTTCCGAACATGCTAATAGGTGCTTCATGTGTCCCATTTTCCTTGAAAGATTCCTTCCAATCATGGTTGTTTAATTTTCTAATACTATGTTTTTCACTCTTTAAGATATATGCCCTATATTTTTTTGTTACCTTATTTACAAAAGCCTTGACAACTCGGATATTCTTGTGCCATCTTGAATGGTGTCCCATATATGAAACCAACTACTCACTAAGACCTTGTCTCGTTGTTTTTCTATGTGCCTTTACTAGTTACTATTTTAGTGTACATTGCATGTTTGTTACTAACACTTATATACTATCATTTTAACCTTGTTTTTATTGCATCATGGTATGTACTGCATAATCCCTATTTCCATGCAAGATTCCTATATCAGATGTGCACATCAATTTCATCATTTCTCATTTGGTCTCCATTCACAACTATTAATCTAATGCACCCTAAAAGAGTGTGAAAAATATTGAGCAAACCTTCCACCATCCCTCATAGAACATAGTTAACAAAATACAAACACCAAGAATAGAACAAAAATCATTTACAAAATAGGGCCTGAAATGCGGACTTGGCCAAAAACATAACATGTACTGAAGCTCCTAGAATAGACATGAATGCCTATATGCTAGTGTCCTACACGAGTTCTCTTTGTCCTGGGGGAAAACATTCCAAAACAATTTAAACAGTTGTAAAGTCAAAATTTTATTTGGTTTTAGTAGTGACACAACCAATTTAAATTGTAATTAGTTATTAACATGAACTAACTACTAATTTAGGAACCAAAATAGGAACTAAATAAGGGAATGACACCTAGGTCATATGTAAGACATCAAAATTCCTACATGGTAAGTTACAAATCAGATTTGTGATCATCTGTAGTGGAAATTACTAGTAAGAAAGTGTTAATAATTAGAGGAAAAAGCATACGGATCTCCCAATACACTTTCCCTTAGCGACGATTTACATGATGCCTAAACATGAAGTTTAGTAATGGTATTATCAAATATCCAGTTTGGAGACATGACACCCCAAATCCTTTATGTTATTTCACCTGACTCCTAAGCATCAGGTCTACAAGCATGAACAAATTTCTACCCCTTTTTTCTTTTAACACACACCGATGTACACTAACCCTTTGTTTATCTTTTCCAATACACATTTCTATTATTGCATGCTTTATAAGTTAAATTTAAATTTAAATTAATTAGATAATTGACTAAACTTGTTTTATTTTGCAGGACATATCCTATCCCAACAAATAAAAATCACAAAAAAATGTGAAGTAAATCTTAAGCATGCTCTACCAAAAACAACATTCCTAGGAACTACACACACATCATTATTACTCCATGGATTCAAATGTCACCTCTAAGATCATTATCCTTATCACTCATTATAATTTAATGGTACACATTTTACACTATTCCATTAGGTACTCTCTGATTCTCATTCGGCATGCTATTTGGTACAATCTTCATTTTAATCCCTAGGGTAGGATTTTTTGTTCTATTTTATCTACCAAATCCTTATTCACCATCATAAAGTGGGAGAAAACATAGTCATTAAATCATGCAATTACTATTTAATTATAACCTTCAAATAATTCATTTATATGCATGATTCCTAGGTAAGAGAATTACTCATTAGCACCCTTTTACTTAATTTCACATTGTTTTTATCTTTTTATCTTTATTGATTTTTGTTTCTGATTGAGAACTTAAAGTTTTTCATACCACCCAAATCCTACTCAATTTGATTAACTTTCTAACCTCTTGATAACCCTATGCAGAACCATTTATCATGGAAAAGAGAATTCAGTACTACTATGCCCTCTAGGAACTGTGTCCTCTTTACCACTTTTTCTGACCTTTCTAATGTTACTTATTTCTAGATTTATTTCTCATTCTTGATTTATTTCTCATTCTTGGATGAACTTTCATTTGTTAATGAAAAAAATTAAGGAAGGGAATCACTGAAATACATTTCCTATTTAACAACATTAAGGGTGGGAAGAATTTTAATAGGTTCATACTATCACATAGAGATAATAATTACTATCTACTACACAAAGGACTTAATTTTAGCACTGTATACTTCATTGCATAGGAGGGTTTATTATGAATTCCAAACCACACATTTGCATTTGGGAAAAATTCATTGTATCACACTATATCTTTATACAGTGACACAAGGGCATTCTCGCTCAAGGGATATTATTCCAATCACAAAAACATAAGAAATACATAGATTTTAAAATGTAGTGTAACTCTCAAAGGACAATCACATTGGGGTGACCATTGAAATCAATACGACTCAAGCATATGAATATTTTTATTCAAATATTTTTTTCTTATGTACTATGCAGTATCTAGGGTTTATGTTGTAGGTATAGGTGTGACACATCGAATATGTTACAACATACAATGGACAAGGAGTGACATTGAGTGAGACAGAGGTAACAAGACCTTGAGTATTTCCGTAGAAACCGAGGCCTAGATCGATAATAGCAATTATTTTACCATACTTTAAAATACCAAATAGTAAGTAATATTTACCCTAATCCAAATATACCAATCATGTGTAAATACTAATTCCTAAAAATCTTATCCTATTAAAACCTAGTTTTACTTAGGAAACCTAGCTCTTAAACCTCTACACAACTTTTTTCTCTCCAATTATCTACTAATATACTAATTAAAGTGGTTAGATATACTTTTCACTAAAATATTTATTATGTATGGGTTTGGTGAAAACATTTGGGTAATTTTCCTTTGGTTGTTTCTTAACATTTCATTATGATTCCTTAAGCATAGCTGTTTTTTTATTCAAATTACCTTTTTGCCACAACAATGTTTACTTATATAGTGTGTACACCTAAATATGTGTTTCTAATGTTAAATTATAAATTACAACTTCAACTAAGATAACAATGTCTTAGAATGTTTTCACTTGCACATTTTTTTATCGAAAGTTGAGGATGTTTTATATGAAAATTATACAAGGGAATAATAAGAATTAGATTCCTATATTTCACGAATATTATTTGCTACCCACCAAAATTTCTATGCATCTAGTCCTTCTCTTGGTTCCAATGATAATGGATATTAACTATATATTATTATATAAAACACATTGTTAATTCTTACTAACATTTTATAGTGTACAACAATTGTTGATTCTTTATCCTCCTAAGTAGGCACCTTAAGGGGCATGATGGGATTGCGGTGTTATCAAACTTGGCCATGTGGTCTTAACCAAAACATTTGAGAGGTGTTTCTATAGTGGAATAGTTACCTTATCCTAGCTTTAGTATTCCTTTTGTTCATGTACTATACTCGTTATGTCTAATTATATATGCATGTACACTTGTTTACTCGTATGCATGTTCTTAACTATATGTTTGGTCATCTTGGACCTTCTTCACTATTTTATTTTATTCCTTTGTTTTCACCTGCCTTATTTCTCCACCCTTCAACTTTAGGTTTACGTAAATGAAAATTTCATCACCCTTGGTGTATGATGTCTGGTTGTGTTTTTTCCATGTCCAATATAATCTCCCAAAATCATTCGCATCATGTATACATTCGCCACATATTTTTATATTTTACTATCATTCGCTTCATCATTCGAAAATAGTTCATTTGTGTGCACATCATACTTTATTTGCAGATTTTCAAACCTGGTTATTATAATTTTAGTGTTGAAGCTTTCCCTTTTAAAAATTTGGGGAACCATAGTGAGCTAGTACTCGAGTTATACTTCTTGATATTTTCCCTTTTCTACCCCTAGGTATTTTATCTTATTATTGTTTTCTATGGGTAGGATCATGCATCATTTCTCACATTATAGGTAAGTATATCTAACCCTTATTTTTCCTTTTTGCATGTTTATTTTTTTGTTCGTAGTTGGCCATTAATTTATATAAATTATAGTATATGTATGTTTATAATCCTCTATTGCTTTGTATATTTATGTTATTCACAATTTCTTTATCTATCTCTTGATGTAATCTAATCCTAAATCCTTGTAGGATGCCTATATTTATCTTATATATAGGTGTTAGAAACCTATATACATATTATAATTATAGTCACCATCCTCTATAATTATGAATTGCACTCCTTGATGACCTTTGGTATCTACATATTATGTGATGGCCTAGTTTTGATACCCAAATTTTGAGAAAAATATGGGGATCCATCCTATCATACATTCTAGTAAACCCAGATGAACATTATTCTTCCCAACATTAGGTTATATTCACTCTACTTTTTAGTTTTTCTTTCATTCCCATGAAATCGACTATTTTGTAAACTTTATTATATAGACAATTATTTGTGTGCACTATTGTCTCTAGCATGGTATCTTCATCCATTGTGCATAAACTTATACATCCAAACGCATTTATCTATCTATTATTTATTAGATTTTCTATTCTATTTTTTTTTTTCCGATCCCATTAAAAATTATTTCCAAAACCTCTTTTAAGTCACTCCACTTTAAAAACATATAATTTTAAAGGAATATTTGACTAGTGGTTCTGATGATTCATCTATTAAGAAATACCTTTACAAATATAGTTAAAAATTATTATGTTTTTCTTAAGTTATTCCATCATTATGGTAACTATTTTAGCATAGGATATGATAAAACTAAGATAAGAAAACCACTAGATCGCAACATCTAGAACATGTAGAAAATTAATAATCCTATATTTGTCTATAAAGACCAAGGGGAACATGAATATATTCCTAATTATGACTATATTAATGCCATATAAAATTTTTATCAACAAATCCCTAACTTTGTAGTAGGGATAGACAATATCTTGCAAAACCACATTGAAAATTATCTTTATAACAAGTTGGATTTAGAAATAAGTCTACCGAGCCTCCTATAAAGGAAGAAAAATAATTATAACTAAAAAGAATACCCGTCATTTAACTAATCATCTTACTTAAATCATTATAAAAATTATCAAAAATTTCAGCAAACAATAAACTATAGACACCAATTACTTCGCCTAAATGAAAAATAACTTTTCTCGACTTACTAGTCAACCACAAATGGTTTCTTGGGGCACAAAAAGTCGGGTCATCCCATCATTCACATGGTATTGATGGATCACCCATTTCTGAATGTCTCATTCATAAAAAGTATATTAATCAATTCAAGGAGAGCCTCTTATACCATTATATCCTTCCATGGATCTCATAAAGATCACACCTTCCATTTCTAATGATGGGTCTACTAAAAGTACCATTCACGTCAAGGTCTTTGATAACATTTACAAATATTGTGTCATACTTGTGTTAGTATATAGCCACCAATATCTTTGTATACACCTGAAATTAGCACCGCTAATTCCTCGTATTAGAGTCTCGCTAGACCCCCTTCGTTATCACATCACTATTACATCTAATCCTTATCCTAAGTCATATAAAATCTACACCCATATACAATATTCATCATTCCTTATCTTTAATAAATTAAATATTTAAATACATCAACATCAACATCACCACCATAATTTTCTAGTGTAAATCATTCCTTACAATTATTAAATCCTACATAATCACCTAGGAATTTTCTTAAATCCAAACATAAACAAAATCAAGTATAATCTAGCATGTTTTATCACCACCTCAATAAACACAACACATCTGCAACAACTTAAAAAATTATCCACTCAAAATATTAACCAAATAGCCTTGATTTGGAAGATGTTTCTACCATTTTCAAGACAAAACTTGAACAACTCAAAATCATTGGCAATTTAGGTTATATCCAAGAATTACATAAGAAAGTTTTCAATCTCATACGAATCCTAAAATTGAGCCCATACATTCTTTCTTTCAATTCAGTTCCTTAGTCTCATGTACATCATCATTCAACACTTGGATATTAGAATCAACACTAGGCATTACCATTTACCTTCATTGAGCATCTTGGAGCAATTTTGGACCTCATGTGAATCAAATCTACACCTACAGCTTTTCTATCATCTTCTCACCCGAGCTATCAACCTATGCATGCATAAAAATATCCCTTTCAACTTTTGGAGATCAATCACACGTCTAAGAATCAATTTAGAAGTCCCCTAGTGTCAATTATCTTCTTCCTCCCAAGGTATTATAACATATAGAAAACACGTCCGATCTTATGACATATTAATCCTTTCTCTCCGTATTATCCCCTTTTTAGTTTTATCTATCAACCTCGAATCTTATAAGTACCTTGTTTCTACATTATTGTCTTAATCATTCATCAATTATTAGTCATTATCAATTCTTTCTTATATTTTACCAAATTCCATACATTCGGCGAAAGAATCACTACCAATTACCTTAATTTCGATGATCAACCCCCAGTCACGAAAGATTTAGTCAATTGTTGACGATTCTGTCAGTTAGATAATTTATCATTATAGCTCACCTTTTTGATATCCAGAGTGCAATCTCGACCATTACTCAACATTTACAAGTGTATGTCAAGCTCTGTTTAGATCATCTCGAGCCATCTTCAACATTTTATCATTTATCTAGATCAAACACATTATCTGTCTTGCTTTTGTAAGTGCATATGCATCTACACCATTTCTCCTTTGAGCCACATTATTATTCCTCGACTCCATTTGGATTTGAAAAAAATAAGACCATCATATAACCTTGGACCACATAAGTCCCTTTGCACTTGCATTTTGGTTATATCATCTCATTATCATTTTAATTTATCATTATTGGATTAATTTCTTTATCGTAGATTGACATCCTTGCAAGGAAGTCCATTGACTTCCACGGACTGGGCTCTACAAATAAATCGACCATATATCTCTCTAATCCCATATTTTTCTTAGTGTCTTGAATGTAGGTTTCTTCACGGGTAAGGAGCTTGTATATATCTTTAACGAGTGTAAATTTCATCCACATCTATGATCGTCAATTAACATCTACAGGTATTGCTAAACCTTATATATTATAAGGTTAGTATATTTATATTTTATTGCTTTGTTAATTCAATTTGAATGAATAGGAATATTTATGAATATTCTGCATGCCAGTGGTGCCCCTAAGTCCCTTATTCCATTTTTTCTTTCATCAAAAATACCTTTATTTTGATTTTTGGTTTTCTACTCAATAATCCCCAACCATATGGTTATTCTCTAGTGATCGAGTTAATCGATAGTGATTTAGTCAATCGCTAACAATTTTTCTTAATAATTTTAATTACTTTGAAATTTTTCTTCTAATCACCATTTTCTGTTTTGTTTTATATTTCTACTAACCTTTGTTTTGTAGGTTTTTGTCTCTCGGAGGCTTTGCTTTTGGATTGCTTATCGCCAAAGATAATTTTTTAAAAAATTGTAAAAAATAAAAACGAATCTTTATTAGAGATGATTTTTAATCCTTCTTTCAATTTTTGATACTTCATTATTTCACGTTTGCTCTCATCAAAATCAATGTGTCATTTTGGTCTTAAAATTAAAAATTACATTCTTCTTGATCACATAGTTTTAATTGGGAAACTTAATTGATTGCATTCACTTCACTTTCGCTCAAACAAACCAAATCACTCAAAACATCAAACAAACATTTAAATAAATTCTTCCTAGGTAATAACTATTAGGATTTCATCACCCAATAGGAAACTAACTCAGGTTTTCTTGCCAATTATAACTTTTTTCTGTTGGTATATTGGGTAAGTACCATATTCCTTTATTGTTGCGGGACCATGAAGCGAGCGGGTAGGCCCCAATACCAAGCCCCAAAATGAAAACAACATAGTTATGGGCCTCACGTATCTTCGGGTATATCAAGGACTCCAACCTTAAACATCACCTAAGACTAGACTTAGAAGGGTCATATCATTAAGTTCCCTTGAGCCTCTTCTTCAACATCTAAATTTCAATGAAGATAATTAAAATTATTTTTCTTGACTTGTCTGTTACATTTGTATCTCTCTTAGGACTTTGTTGTATAATCTTTAGTTAATTATTGTTTAAAATGGATCAATCCTCTATGTCGGTATATTATTTTTCCCTTGTGCTTCATTTTTACAATTCTCTTCTATTGCTTTATCGTTAGAATCTAATCGTTCCCAATCTTATCACCTATCATGGCACACTAAACTCCATTTATTTTTGCATGCTTCCTCATCCATCTACACCATATTTTTTTCCTTATGGATTCTCTACCTTTCAACCAATCATACAATCCTATAACAACCCTAAATAACTACCTTACAATTATTATTCACAAAAACCTACTTACATACTATGTCTCCTCAACACCTATCAAGTGCATCCCATTTAGCGGTTTGGTCCACATCCCTTCCTTCATCACAAACTCCAAATAATCTTAACATTCCTCATATTTTATCCAATCAACCTATCTCGATGTCAATACCTCTCTCTATCTTATACATCCCAAACTCATATGAACATACCTATTTAGGCCCAATCAACCCATATCATACAACAACAATAGCATATTCAACATTTTTGCATCTTCCCACATCCCTTTATCACAACCTTCCCTAAAAACAATATCCTCTCAAGTTATCCCTTTTCAACTTCCACAACAAAACCATCCCACTCAACATTTTTATAAATGAAATCAATCTCATGTTAATTTCTTCACATTTGATCCTATAAATGATCCCTTTCCAAATTTTTAAAATAGATTAGATAATTTTGAAGCCACTACTAAGGGATGTAAACAAATATTCACTAATGGTATGGTTTGAAATGAACCCATTAATCCATATTTACAATACAACTCATATCCTTCGCATTAGGAATGACCCAAGTTTACCTTGTTTTATGGCCAAGAGGTTCCTCAAGAGCACATCTTATCCTTTGTACATTCCTATTATCTCATCATCCAAAATCAATATCTCCTTCGAGAACATTTCCTATGTCACCGACAGGGCATTCCTTGGATTGGTATAACTCCCTCCCTTAACATTATTTTCTCTCTTTCACTCAACTAGCCCTATTATTCCTTGATCATTTCACTATAAATGTTACTCATAAAATCACTATCTCTGACATTTCTACCATCAAACAATCTGAAAATGAATCCCTTGTTGACTTTGTCACTAGGTGGAAAAGAATTATCAATCAATTTACCTTATCACTTCCACAATCCGAAATGATTGAGTTGTTTACTCGATCGTGTTCTCATCAAATTTCATCCATTCTCTAGATCCACACATTCTAGAAATTTGATGAAGCCTTCACCATGGCCAATAAATTATAAATCCAAGCCCTCGAAGATGGCCATCTCGATCCTCAATCTCCATATGTCCCATCTGATTCCCCTAGGTCTTCCTAGGATTTAGAAAAATATCCCATATAATGGCATTACTTGTCTTCCGACTCCAACACCTTCGATAGATTCAGTTCATATAAATACTGTGCATCCCTCGAGTCACATCATCAACAATATTACATGTGATATTCCCTATGAGGAGACCAGCTTATCACCAATGCTTCCGCTTGAAAATTTATAACCCGTGGGTCCTCTTTTCAATTATCCTCACACGTCGATATCACCTATGTCCATTGTCCAATCATCCATTACCTCCGCAACCCTTATAATCCACTTTGATACCGTTATTAAGGAGGCATTCATAATAAAAGTTCTCTACATCAACCCAATTTTTAAACTAATCGAATAATTGGTTATCTCATATGAATATAACCCACCTCAATCATGTCTCAAAAAACATATCCCTTATCTAAATAAGACCAAATCCTATCCCCGGTTCCTCACCTATCACCCACCTTTAACCTTCTCCTGAATTAAAAACCATATAATTAAATACCACCACATTCACAACCTCACCATCATGATCTCACACGAAACCCTTTCCTCTATCTAAAAAAAATGTTACAAAATCAAAACCTACCACATCAACCACCTCATCCTCATCATTTGTCATAAAACCCCCTCCTTTACCCAAAATCAACATTACAAAATCAAAACACACATCATCTAAGGTCTCAAACTTACCATCCATTTTGGGACCCCATCCTTTATCACAATCTAAATCTATCAAATCTACGGTTCCACCCTTACCATATATTTTGGGACTCCATCCTTTATCACAATATAAATCTACCAAATCTAAGGTTTCATCCTCATCATCTGCTTTTAGGTCCCCATACTTTATATCAACATCATATCACACATCAATATCCCTTCTCTTACTTAATTGGTCCCTCATTGTCCATTTTGGGACCTCATCCATGATCTAATCATATCAATTACACATCGTATTATCTTTCTTATCAATCTCAAAACATCCCTATGATGTTTCAACATTATAAGACATCCATGAGTCCACCCCTATCCAAAAATACAACTTATTCTTCCGAGAACTCTTGTAAATAAAAATTAAAATTAAAATTCATTAATCCAAACCCTCCAAAAGTAATTACATTTACATCCTTGAGAGACTTATGAATTCCTCTCTTATCACATTACCATTAGTCAAAACACCTTACCCAATTACTCAAAACCCGCATGGTATGATAAGGAGAAAACATACGTCTACCATAGAATCCTAGGACATAGTATAGAAAGTTGTAGAGCATTTAAAGCCATAATCCAATGAATCTTCCTCAATGATAATCTTCTCCCGTAAGAGGAGCATCATAAGCATTCATCGATATCATCTATAGCTCCAACCTTGTCATCTACATCAGAATTTTTAGGTCAAAGGGACATTCTTAATCTCATATTATCAAACCTTCATCGGACATCTCGTAAGCACATTTAATTTAATGTCTCTCAATATCATCAATGTCCACACCTTCCTTTGAGGTTACCTTAATCTTGTAAACATCTACACCCAAGTCACCGATGGTGTCCTCGCTTAAATATGTAGGAAAAGGGGGTCATCGTAAATCAAATCTCAAAAACCTTTTTCATATGACTTCTTATCACCTTCCATATAAATTCCATTGTCTCAAAATAGTATATTTCACGTACTTATATCAAACACAAAATCATTATATACGAAGACAAGATAAAATTAAAGATTCATCATCTACCTCTCCTCATCAATCATCCTCTCATACCTCATTTAAATATCTCTTTTTCAAGGACTCCTTTATTTACCATATATTCAGTCAACCAACATCAAAAATTCCATCTTCCTAATCTAAAATCTCTAGTTCCTTTCAACGCATGTCATCTCTATCCATAATATCATGCAATGAAGTCTCTCTAATGAGAATTAAAAAGTTTTTCCTTACACATTCCCTAACACATATTAACCCAACCTATCCTTCCAATAAGAATGTCACCACACTAGAAATGAGTAAACATTGAAAGTTTTACTCTAGCTAGATCAGTCCATATAACGTGGGTCAAACTTTGAATATCTTGCACTTATGGCCATTCTACTATTAACATGTCAACCATCATGAGAGTAGTCACATAAAAGAACTTATTCCACCATCCACCATCCATTTTATCATTGTAATGATTTTAAATTATGTGGTCTGATGAGGCCAAAATATGTATCATTAATTTACAATAAATTATCTTATTTTACTCTCCTTTTTATCAAGATTGATTTTATTTTGTGACTTTTGTTTGATCTAATATAAGTTAGGATGTAATTTTCCATCTTTTTTTTGTAGTTATAACATTTAAAAACTCTGTAATTCCTAACTAAGTGCTTTGGAAGTTCATTTTTGTAATAAAATAGGTCACAATCAGTTGAAAGAATAAAGTATGAAGCGGTCGGCATGTTTTTGAAAGCATTGGTTTCAATACGGCTCAATTCTAGAACTTCCAGACTTAGTTCCAAAACTCCATTACATAGTTACAAGCTCTACCACTTAGTTCTAGAAATTTTGGAATTAGTTCCAGAACTCCATCACTTAGTTCTAGAACTTTCGACTTAGTTCCGGAACTCCTGCATGTAGCTCCAGAATCCTCACAGTTAGATCTAGAACGATTTCCTTTAGTTTCAAACTTCTCTAAAGTTTCGGAACCGATGAGAATTTATTTATTCCAAAAACATTCGGTGATTTATCAATCAATGATCCTTTCAATCAGGAGCATATTGGAAGATTTCCAATTCTTCATATTCATAGATCCAAGGATAACTATCATACAACAGTACGTCTAGCCATGATCCAATTCAGCATCTATTTTGGGTTCATCATCGAATCGGTAGGAAAGCTATGGCTGTAAATACACCTGTGGAAGAAGTATATATATGCAAACCTGTAGATAGATAAATATATATAGATAGAGATATATACATAAAAAATACAGAGAGATAAAAAGAGACAATACATTTTTGTAATGTAGAACATTTTATCAATAAAATAGCCATTCCTGTTTTGAGAGTATATTAAGTTGTCAAATCTTGTTTCAAGGTGGAGAAAGGGCCCACTCTTCTAAGAACCAGGATATTTGTTTTATTGGTATTTATATTTCCAGAGAAAATAGTATAGATCTATTAATTTTGTAAATGCTTTTGATTACTCAAGTTGAAATCTATTGTATACTTGTTCCTGCAGGTGTTCTAGATTAGATTCTTCTTTCTTTGCAATCAAATTTTAACATTCTCAAATTGTGTGTTTATTTCCAAAGAAAGTGTGTTCATTTCTGTAACGTGTGTTTACTTACAACAATCTATTCTATTTTGCAAATGTGTGTTTATTTCCAACAATCTATTTCTACAGAGAGTGTTTACTTCCAGCAAGTTCTCATAGTTTGATTTCAATAAGGTTTTAGCCAAGGAATCCTCAAGACATTGAGAAAATCCCCTAGAAAATATAAAAAGAAAACAAATACCTACCATCAATTACTAGATCACTAAGATTTCTTGTTGCATATAGCTTTAGACACCACCCCTGGTTTGAATATGACATCAACAAAGAGTTGATTAAATGAAGGGAATAACGACACCCATCATTTTTGGTGCTGTTTCCAAGGACCCAATAGTTAGAATTGTCTAATTAGGTGTCAACAAGAGCAGCCATCATACATCTAGTAATTGCAAGATCTTCCCTATTTCATCATGAAATTTATGAGTAGACCAAGAGACTCCAAGGTTCGATTCCTCCCAAAAATATCTGAACAAGAATCATCATCAAATATGGAAGTTGATAAAGAATTAGAAGAACCATTCTCCCTCGTTACACATGAAGAAACATTTACACCTTTGGAATTATTAGATCAATCACCGTAAGTAATTAGAAACTTTAGGAAAAATATCATATCCCAAGACCCATTTAGAGAAATGTTTTATTCGCAATTGAGTAATCAACCTCCTACTCCTGACTTTTCACCTTCCCCAAAACAAATTACATACCATATTGATTGGGAAAAAGTCTAGAAGGTACTACAAAAATGGAACAAGAAGAAAAAGATAACCCGATAGGACCTTCACTTATCCAATTTAATTGGATGATGATGATGCACCTATGAAAAATATTTCTCCTACACATTTACCCATGTTTATAGGAATGTCATCTTAAGACCCCGACCAATTTCTATTTGAATTTAAAGTACCATGTCAAACTTGCAATTACAAAATATATAATCGAAACTCAATATGTTTCCATCTACCCTAAAGGATGCAAAAATGAGGTGGTTTATGGGAGTACCATCTAATTCTATTACCAACCAGCACAAATGGAATTTTCCTTCCTAGACAAGTATCAAGATTATTGTAGAGGGAGGAATAGGAAGGAAGAATTTTTCAAAATAAAGCAAGAGGAGGATGAGAATATGGAAGATTATTTAGACATATTTCTTGTTGTGAGCAAAAAATGTGGATTTGTATTACAAGAAGAGTTAAGAAAAACCATTTTTTTGAAAGGTCTGGATGATGAATCAAGAGAGGCACTTGATCTGATAGGAGGTGGAAATATTGATCAAATAAGAATGAATGATATTAAAGACATTTGTAGAATCTATTCATGAATAAGGGGTGGACCTAGAAAAGGAAAAATAGTTAAAAATTTAAAACCAAATATAAACAAACTGATGGATGAATTGGAAAATTTCAAAATAGACATTTTAGTTCAGTTAACTTCCACCTTGGATGGATTGCAAGCTAAAGAAAATTCTACAACTGAACCATTAACTATATATTGTCCTAGATGCAATAAGAGATTTTCCCCCAAAAATAGAAACGTGCCTTATCTATGAATTTAGGGACTATGAGAGTGATGGATGTTCTCTTATTCCATTTATTAAAAATCAGCTTAAACAAAGAAGCATTCAATCAACATCGAATTTTTTTTTTTTTTTAAAGACAACCTAGCCAAGGGTAGTTCATGCCTGTGTCGGTTCCAAACCCCTAGATGATGTCATGGGTAGCTTAGACAAAGCCAAAAAACCAACCATGGAATCCACATGATTGGTCAAGTCAATCTCGGATGCCCAAGGAAACCCAAATGTTTGGTCATAACCTAGGTGGATCCCTAATAATTATGTTCAAGGAAGACATATCCCAATCAAAATCAACAAGCCATAATGGGTTCCCCACAAAAATTCAAAAATGAAAATCTGGTCCAAACCCAAATACCAAAGACAAATGACAAGAGAAAATCCAAGAAACAAACAACCAACACTTGTCTACGGAACAAAACTAGAAAAATCAGTTGATTTGAATGTCATGGATTGTAAGGATATTCAAACTAGATCTAGAAAATTAATCATAAGTCTACCTGTTATAATGACTGAGATGACAAAAGAAATTGAAACCCCTAGTACGATTGTTCCCAAGAAGGATGAAAAAGAAAAGGATAAGGAGCTAGATAGAAACTCTATTGGGACTCCATTTCCAAAGAGATTTAAGGAAGCCATAGAAACTAAGGAATCTGAGTTGGTACAAGAAATAAGGAGATTGTATTTTGAAATTCCATTGTTACAATCAATTAAGGACATTCCAGACTTGAACAAATTAATCAAAATTCTATGTTTAGAAAGACTGAAGGAAGAAGCAAGATCCCATGACTATTAAGGTAGATGGGAAACTTCCAGATTTATTAGCAGGAAAATTTTTGCTTCCCAAATATGGAGATCCTGGAGGTCCTATTATTTCAGTCTCTATAGGGAATATATATATACATAATGTTTTGGTTGATTTGGGAGTAACTATAAATGTGATGATAGTGGAAACTTTGAAAACATTACCATTAATAGGTATACAACATACTAACACCATATCATGTATGGCGATCACCAGTAGGAAAACTAGAAGGATTTATTTAAGACGTAGCAATTATGGTGGAGTCATGGGAATATCCAGTTGTTTTCCTTATATTTTAGTCGAAAGGTAAAACACTTGGTTATCCCATTATTTTGGGAAGACTATTGTTAGCTACATTTGCTGCTTTAATTGATTGTAGATCAAGTGATATGGCTATCTCAAATGCTAATAATTCTAAGAAAATCTCCTTACATCCTTCTTCATGACCTTCTATTGATTATCAAGAAAATTTTTGGGTTGATACTCTTGATACTAATAAGAAAAACCTATCTTATTTGGCCATGATCATGTTACAGGATCACGTACGAGGTAAAAGATATGATTAGAAAACCATTGAATGACCACTGATTGTACTCAAGGAGCAATTAGGAATAGTTCCAAAACCTATGACCTTAGTTCCAAAACTTGCAGAATATGTTTTCGAATTATCAGATTTAGTTACGGAACAATCACATTTAGTTCCTGAACCACAACAACAACAATTCCTTTATGACTGTACATAATTTCACTCCGGAGGAACAAGATTTATCTTGGGGGAGGAAGAATTGATAGCTTCAGTTTCTAAGATATCAAAAAATGATGCAGAATTTATGGAAATCAGCATTTACGAGGAGTTCGATCTACAACAAGATAAGTATCATAACCTTGCCTACCGTCCTTTTCAAATATTTTGTCTTAAGGAAATTTTCAAGATGTTGTTACATATAATATTTTATTGCCACACGCATGTCCACTAAATACCTTAATTGAACCCTTTCAAAAATAAGTTCATCACACGTTAGTACCAAACATGTGGAGATTGGGCCGGGTAAGATATTGAACATAAATAGTTGGTTGAAAAATGATGAAGAAGTTAAATTGTTTGATGTTCTAAAAATCATACTAGAGATTTTTCTTGGGACTACAAAGATATGAAAGGAATCCTTCCAAGTATTTCCACACATCACATCTATACTTGAACATTAGACCAGCTTAAGCAACCTCGCAGAAGGATTCATCTAGCCTTAAGAGATATAGTCAAACAAGAAATTGAAAAACTATAACAAGTAGGTTTTATCTACCCTATCTCAAATAGTCAGTGGGTGTGTCCTCTTATAATTATTCCTAAAAATAAAGAATAATGTTGAATTTGTGTTGAATATAGGAAACTAAACAAATCCACACTAAGAGATTATTTCCCCCTACCATTCATAGATCAAGTCCTAGACAACCTTGTAGGTAAGTAGCAATTTTCCTTCCTAGATGGATTTAGTGGATATAATAAAATCAGAGTTGTTGCTGAGGATCAGGACAAAACTACCTTTACATGTCCATGAGGTACCTTTTCCTACAGGGTATTACCATTTGGATTATGTAATACTCCGGAAACTTTCCAAAGAGTTGTATTAGCAATTTTTATAGACCTAACAAATGAATGTGTAGAGGTATACATGGATGATTTTAGTGTACATGGAGACACATTTAATGATGCTTTGAGGAATTTAGACTGAGTATTAACAATATGTGAGAAAACCATCTTTCTCTTATTCATGAGAAGTGTTTTATGACGATTGATGAGGGGATTATATTGGGACACCAAATTTCAAAAAGAGGAATTGTGTGACCAAAATTAAATCAGAATTATTTCATACTTACATATTCCCGAAACCCCAAAGATATCAAGTCATTTTTAGGGCATGTCAAATACTATAGGTACCTTATTAAGGATTTTAGTAAAATTTCTACCTCCATGTTTAATTTTCTTACCAAGGACTATGAATTTCTTTGGGATAAGAGATGTTAGCATTCTTTTGAGGAAATCAAAGAAAAATTAATCACTGCCCCAATATTGAGAGGACCTAATTGGGAAAAACATTTTCATATTCAAATAGATGCCTTAAATAACTCCAGCAGTGCAGCTTTGGTATAGAAAGATGAAGAAGGAAAGATGTATGCTATTTATTACGTCAGTAAAAATCTTACTCCCACTGAAAGAAATTACACTACAACTAAAAAATAATTTCTTGTTGTGATCTTTGCGATTAATAAGTTTAGACATTATATCACATGGTATAAAATATTTGTACATATATATCACTCAATAATTAGGTACGTTATGTAAAAACTAGTTGTTGGAGGTAGGGTAATTATATGGTTATTACTTTTACAAGAATTTGATATTACCATAGTAGATACTCTAGGGAAATCTAATGTTCTATCTGATTTCTTATCAAGAATGACTACTACAAGGGATAAATATCCAGCTAAGGATAACTTTCCGTATGAACAATTATTTTCTATTTCAACTGATACACCATGGTTTTCTAATATGGAAAATTATCTTGCAACAGGGAAGTTTTCTCCTTCTTTCGCTAAGAAAAAATAAAAATTGATCAAAATTAGTGCACAATATAAATGGTTGAATGGAATGTTGTTTAAATGCGGTCCCGATTTGATTTTACATAAATGTGTGAGAGAAGATGAAATTTTTGACATACCGAAAGAATGTCATGATGAACCAAGTGGAGGACACTTTTCAAAGTGAAAATAAAAACTCGTAAGATACTTGGAACTTGCTATTATTGACCATCTCTCGTACAAGATGTGAAAATATATATCAAGTGGTGTGATCCTCACAAAGGATGGGACAACCAAATGTTACCAATGAAATTCCTCTACAACCTCAAATGGTGATTGATGAATTTGAAAGATTGGGGTTTGATTTTGTTGGTCCTTTAGTCCTCCTTTACAAGGAAAGGAGTACATTCTCAGTGTGTGTTGATTATGTGAAAATATGGGCGAAGTGTAGGTTTTAAAAAATACCAATAAGGAAGTAGTTGTTGATTTCCTTTGGCACAAAGTTCGTAAAGTTTGGTGCACCAAGAACTAGAGTTTCGCATCGGGGCCAAAATTCATGTCTAATATGATCCAATCCTTCACAATGCATTACTAGATCGACCATTGGAAGTCATCTCCTATCACCCACAAGTAAATGGAAAAACTGAATTAACAAATAGAGAATTGGAAAAATCCTTACCAAAACAAATGAATTAAGCATAAGATATTGGGAAAAGAGACTAGTCAAGCTTTATGGGCCTACAATACAATACAACTTGGAAAACTACAAAAATATTTTCACCACATGAGTTAGTCTATGGAAAAAATCCTCTTGTTACCAATTGAATTTGAAATGCAACAATTGAGGACATCAGCTAAAATAGGTATTGAGGTGGATGCAGCACAAAATTAAAGAATTAATCAACTCAATGACTTGGACAAGTTAAGGATAGAAGCACTTTAGTAGAAAGAAATAATCCAAGATCAAAGGAAGTAATGACATGACACACATATCAAGGAGATACAATTTAAGGTAGGATATTGGGCATTACTATTTGATTCTAAGTACCAACAATTCAAGGGAAAATTGAGAAACTGATGGTTGGGACGCTATCGATTCGTGAGATCTTTGTCAATGGTTCTATTCAATTACTTCCCATTGATGGCAGCAGAAAGACACTTTTGTTCAATGGACATAGGCTAAAAATTTATAGGAATCCTCCTACTAAGGATGAATTCTTGAGGAAGATTGAAGGAAACAAAGAATTTGATCATATGGAAGAACCTAGTTCTTCCAAAATGATCAAATAATCAGATGGATAAATCTAGAATAAAGGGAAGAGAATGAAAACCAGTAAATGGTGCTCTCTTCCCCCAAAAAATAAAACTAAAAATATAAAAATAGTAATAATAATAATAATAAAAGGGAAGGAATGAAAACTAGTAAATGACATTCTCTTCCCAAAAAAAAATCCTCAGAGATCAACTGAAAACCAGCAATGGTGGTTGATCTCCTCAAATAAATGGCTAATCCAAAATAAAAGGAATTTCCTTGAAATTCCAGCTTGTCTTTTCTAACAGCTTTTCTTTTTGTTTCACTTTTAGGAATGATGAGTCATCATGACAGAGGGATCACATCATCAAAGATGGTAATTATGTCTTTAACTTATTAAAGGTTAGATTAAATTTCACATGTGTGATTGGATTTGATTTAAAAGTGGTATGATGAGTCATCTATTGTACATTATGATTAAAAGAGAGTAATCATGAGGGTGATGTCGGCGGAGAAAAAGTGGTAGCATGTTTATAATGATCTATCATTTTTTCGAGTTAAAAAGTGAAGAAGTAGTTGCAAAAGAAAAAAAAATGAAAAAATTCAAGGAGGAAGTAGAAGAATTAAAATTGCATTCTGCAGCTAAACCCATCCATTACGTAGCTAAGAAAAGATTTTTGTGGCCAATCCTGATAGAGCAATAATTTGAAGAAGAACGAATCTGAATCACCTTCTTTACCATGGGGATTAAAAAGAAGTTAAAACCTAAGAATGATACCCAGCTTCGTGGAGATGAAGAAGTGACAGATGTATTTGAATAGGAAGGATGGTTGGAATTCTCTAAAAAAATTTCAAAGTATAATGATAAATTGGTAAGATAATTCATTATAAATTTATAACAATCTAAAACAAAGGTTAGAAATAATATAATTCCTTTTTCTGTGAATAAAATAAGTAATCTATCTGGTGTTTGAATTGTGCATGTCCTAAATCCTGTCAAAGGGACCTTAAAAGAATTAGTTGAAACCCTGCTACAAGAGGGGGAAATGGAACCCCAATATATTTTAAACACTATGAAAATCATAAAAGGAGTCGAATGGCCATCTTTCCCAAACCCTTTGATATAGTGGCATTTTGGATCATCAAGTATTTAACTTGTGGTGGCCACTTGGGTATGTAGGAAGAAAAGTTCATAAAATGCTCATACATATTAGATATGGAGATACAAAACCAAAATACATAATAAACCTTCCAGGGTTTCTTTTTAAGTCCATTCATATAATGACCCAGAGGTATTCTTGGGGTGTTGGAACAATTAGACATCATGGGTTAGTTCATTTGGTGTGTCAACACCATTTTCTTGTAAAGAAAAATGAAGAAGAAATATGGGAGAAATTTCTTAACAAGTTTAAGAAAAACCTTGATATTATCAGGAGAGTAATATCAACTCCTTTTTCTCCTACAACTAATTTGGAAATTGGTGCCCCTATAGAGAAAAATAAGGAAATAGGTGGCGAGACCATACCAAAAAGGAGAAGATCTAAAAGAATAATTAAAGGTACAACACCTATTGTACCTTTAACAGATACTCCTTCCTCTGTAGAAACTACAGAGAGCTAATATTTGTCTCTTATGGTGAAAATTTACCAAGCCAAAGCAAGAAGTGAAAATTATAATAATCTCTAGGAGGAAACCTATTTCTGAACATATTGAAGCTCCTCAAAGAAGAAGAATTCATAAGAGGTCTAGAGAAATTCCAGAGGAAATGAAAGAACATGACAAGTTGGAAAAAGAAGTTGCTGATATTTTGGGTAGCATGGCCATGACTCCTCCTGGACCAAGCCAAAATGAGATGGAAAAAGAAGATGAGAGATTTGAGGAACATGTTTTTCAAGAGTTGGGTGAACCAACAACATTATCACATGAAGAAGAAGAGTTGGCATTGTGGAGATGGAAAGGGAAATTTCCTTTGGTAGAAGAGGAATGCTTAACCCCCAAAGAACTTTTAGAGAAAGAAGAGAAACATCAGGTTAGAAAGGATTTGTTCTTGTCCATGAGCAGTAACTCATTATCAAAGAAAAGGATGAGGAATTGAAATTCCTCAAACTCAAGTTGGAATAGAGAGATATGCTCATTGGGAAATAACAACTCAGCTTACAGACAAGACTGAGGAATTAACAAGAGTTAAGCAATAGATGATGGAGAAAGAGGAAGAATGTAAAATTTCCAAAGACATAGTATTATGTCAACAAATTCTACATAGACTGAATTAACTTATTGGCCACTCAAGAAGTTATGGGATGATACTTGTAGGGAACTCATTGAAATCAAAACATCCAATGAGGATTTGAGAAGCAAAATGGAAGATGAGAAGAAAGCATGAAATGAATGGGAAGAAAATTTTTATAAATAAGAGGGAGAAAAGTTTTAAAAAATTGTAAAAATACAAATGGTTTGCATAATGAGAGAAAAATTACTTGCATGCAAAAGACCTTCTCCTGCATATAGTGTGTTTCTAGAAGAATAATTCATTCGCTGGCAGTTATTAAGAATTTCATGTGGCCTTCCACATGAAATAAAAGATGAATCTGATTTCATGACAACCTATTCTTCATCGAGTGTAGAGCAAAATAATTTTATCTCAGAATTCTATCTTTACAATCTTATGCTAGAAAAGAACACAGGCTTCATGATCAATTTGTATGTGGGAGAAAGCTATCTTAATGCATTTGTTTCTATTCTTCAAAATCAGATTGCATGGAAGGAAAGGGATTCTGAGCATCTATTGAAAGCTAGCTCATCTGGTCTCTGCATGAGGACTCATTATGGTAAACCATCTACTTTCGTTAAACATTTTAGAACCCATGCCTTTGATAAATGGTTCAAGACACATTATCTTGCTAGTTTACAGAGAAGTATTGATGCCTTTACTTTTTATGAAGTGGAAAATTTTGAGGATATTTATGATGGATGTTTGAAAAGATGGGATCTTCTTATAGTTTCCTTGAGGAGAAGGGAAGTAATATCTCCCAAAAATTTGATCTGGAGTCTGGAAAGAGAAAAAGCTTTGTGCACACTAATCCCTCATATCAATGAAAAGCACAGGGGCATATGGATGGGAATGAGAACAAGGCCTCCCCTTCTTCTCACTCCCATGTCCCCATGGAAAAATAGAGAACCTCAAGATCCCACTCAATTTGAGGAATGGAAGAGGAAAGTAGAATCAGGATCAGGGTATAGTGTTTCTGAACTAAAACACTGGGATATTCAATTTCAGCCATTTGACCTGAGTAGTCAATTGG
The DNA here is from genome assembly GCA_018340775.1 of Taxus wallichiana var. yunnanensis. NCBI lineage: Eukaryota > Viridiplantae > Streptophyta > Pinopsida > Cupressales > Taxaceae > Taxus > Taxus wallichiana. The sequence continues at coordinate 671,743,791 of CM031234.1, forward strand.
AGTGCAGAATACACAATCCAAGGTTTGAAGAGTAAATTTTGTAAGAGGACTTACAAACAAGTAAGTACGAGGGAAATGATGAGGCCAGAATATGTCTCGTTAATGTACAATAAATGATCTTATTTTACTCTCCTTTTTATCAAGATTGATTGCATTTTGTGACTTTTGTTTTATCTAATATAAGTTAGGATGTAATTTTCCATCTTTTGTTGATTGTAGTTCTAACATTTAAAAAATTTGTAATTCCTAACTAAGTTCTTTGGAAGTTAATTTTTGTAATAAAACAGGTCACAATCAGTCAAAAGAACAAAGTATGAAGCAGTCGACATGTTTTTGAAAGCATTCATTTCAATACAGCTCAGTTCTGGAACTTCCAGACTTAGTTCCAGAACTCCATTATGCAGTTACAAGCTCTACCACTTAGTTCCAAAAATTTCAAACTTAGTTCCATAACTCCATCACTTAGTTCTGAACTTTCAGACTTAGTTCCTAACTCCCGCATGTAGCTATGGAATCCTTGCAGCTAGATCTAAAGTGATTTCCTTTAGTTTCGAACTTTTCTAAATTTTCGAACCGATGAGAATATATTTATTTCAACAAATGGTGATTTATCAAACAATGATCATTTCAATCAAGATAATATTGGAAGATTTCTGATTCTTCATATTAACAAATCTAGGCATAACTATCATAAAACAAGACGCGTCCACCATGATCCAATTCAACATCTATTTTGTGCACGATTCATTTATATCTCGAATCGGTAGGAAACCTATGGTTGTAAATACACTGTCGAATAAGTATATATATGTAGACCTCTACAAAGATAAATATATATATAGATAGAGATATATACATAAAAAAGACAAAGAGATAAGAAGAGACAATACGTTTTTGTAATGCAGAACATTTTATCAATAAAATAGCCATTCCTATTTTGAGAGTATATTAAGTTTTCAAATCTTGTTTCAAGGTGGATCAAGGGCCCACTCTTCTAAGAACTAGGATATTCATTTTATTGGTATTTATATTTCTAGAGAAAATAGTATAGATCTATTAATTTTGTAAATGTTTTTGATTACTCAAGTTGAAATCTATTGTATACTTGTTCTTGTAGGTGTTCTAGATTAGATTCTTCTTTCTTTGCAATCAACTTTCAGCATTCTCAAATTGTGTGTTTATTTCTAAAGAAAGTGTGTTCATTTCTGTAACGTGTGTTTACTTACAAAAATCTATTCTATTTTACAAATGTGTGTTTATTTCCAGCAATCTATTTCTGTAGAGAGTGTTTACTTCAACAAGTTCTCATAGTTTGATTTCAATAAGGTTTTAGCCAAGGAATCCTCAAGACATTGAGAAAATCCCCCAAAAAATATAAAAAGAAAACAAATACCTACAGTTAATTACTATATCACTAAGATTTCTTGTTGCATATAGCTTCGGACACCACCTGTGGTTTGAATATGACATCAACAAAGAGTTGATTAAATGAAGGGAATAATGAAACACATATTGGTTTTCCATCACTATCCTCAAAAACCTTAAAGATGAGCACCAAGGCTTTGTTCATCGCATCTTTCACATGGAAAAGTTCTTCCTTAGCAGGAACCCCACAATCATTACATTCATCTACCTTTTATACCAACCAAATACATTTCTTGGGGCACACATGTGTAATATGTGTACACATTTCTTCTCCCCATCTTGAAATAGTCTATTTGGGTCTTACCCTCATCTCAAATAAAAATTCTAAAATATATATGCATGCACCTTATCCAAAATAATTGACTGATCCCTTCAAGGACATAGATATTAGAATATAGAAAAATAATATTGTTAAAAATAAAATTAGACTGATGCCTCTAAGGAAAAGTACTAGTTAAAAATCATAGACCAATCCCTCAAAGGATGACTATCTTGTAAATTCAAAAATATAAAATGTAGATCATACCCTCGAAGGATGGCTACATATTTAATAAGGATTTCCGCATGTATAAAACTTAAAAATTAAAATAAAAAGCATTCTAGAAAATCTTCCCGTATTGATCAACTTTCCCATCCAAGAAAACTTCCCGCATCGATCAATTTTCATTAGAAAAAATGCATAGCTAGGGAATTTCACACCCCTCAATCCCTCATTCTCTTTTTCATAAAATTAATTGAAGCATTAAAATTATTTGTGAGTAGCGCGGTAGTCGATACCATTAAATTGTCTCCTTTACCACTATGGACATGTACACCTAGCCAAGGGATACATACACGTGAACAATTATATGGGTAACATCGCAATGGTTCTTGTTGTCATGTAATCGCAAACTAAGTAATTTTGTAATTAGTTCATGCTATGTGTTGTGAAATACCTTCTGGTTAGAGAAGATGAACTTTCATTATGGGATGCATAACTGACATTTGTACCTTCATGGATACTATTATTATTTTACTTTTGCATACTAGATGAGTTAAAGTTGTAAAAATATGGTTGAACTTATACGCAACTTCTATACTTTAGTCATTATGAGGAAATAATGATATTATGTAAGGTACTAAATTGTATATTGAGCTTGGTTTCTTACATGACCATTATAGTGAGTTTGATCAATTCTTACATTAAGTAGTATGGGATAAATGTTTGATTAATTCATCAGTGAGCATGGTTATGAAGTTGTTGTAATCATCACCTTCGACCTATCTCGAATATCCTCCATGCAAACTTTGTTATGGTAAACTTATATAAGTTTATGTACTTAATTGAAGAACATTTTAAGTTATAAAGAGGCATTCAATTATTAAAATAATCAAGAGGCTATGAGATAGTTGTTTAGATTAATATTACTTATATTGCAAAATTTAAATCAATTATTTCTGGGTATCTTTATTGACTATATAGGCCATGCATGAGGCTTTAGGATCTATAAGTCGAATGAATACATTAAAGACCCACCAAGAATTATTTAATACATTGATTAATGCAATTGATGATCACAAACCATGATTACGATAAAGTTATTCACCATGCAAGTGGTTAGTTATACGCCTATCCATGCAAAGTGGTTAATTTTTGAAAAAGAATATAATTTTTTCTAAAAGTGTGAATCCCAACTTTTGTGGAGGAGAAATTGGAGGCCGGCGGTGATGGATGGTTGGATATTAATGGCATTAAAATATTAAATGCACCGAAATGAGGAGTCGGGCTTGAGAAGCACCGAAACTTCTTGAATAATCTATCGACATGTTGGAAATGCATTTTTATTCTTGCATGTCAGAATCGTGAAATCCTCTTCTCCTTTTGAAAACTCCTCTTTTGGAACCAATTTGCATGCGTTTTTGAAAGCTAGTTCGATGGAAATTTTAGAAAATAAAAGGAGGTCAAGTATTTCCATAGAAAGTGGAAACGTGAGTTAGATGAGTTTTCATTTTAGTTGGAACTGTGTATTGTGTGGCCGTGCGCAAGGATGATTAGTAATCATATCTTATTAGTGAGGAATAGTTATTGGGACTGTGAGATGGAAAGATTTTAGTTTTAACAGGCATGGATTGCTCTCTCCCCCTCTTAATATCTTATTCAATCTGATATTTGAATAGATAATATTCTGCAACATTTTCTTTGGTTTGAATATGTATTTGAGGAAGATTGATATTGAATACTTTTTGATTCTTGAGAAATTATAAGTGGTTGTGATTAAGATTTCAAAGAACGTGGTAATGACTATTAATTTGGTTTGTTTTTATACTGTGTTTTTATATTATTGGATAGTGCAAAATCTTTTACTTGATTTCTCTTATTCTCTATTTTTAATATTAATTCATTAATTCTAGGTATTACCTAGATGCCTGAAATATTTATACGATTAAGGGAAAATACCTTAAGTGGTATGCACTGTAATTTGTGGTATTATGGGGTTTTTGTTGGCTTCATAGTATAGCTAAAACCATGTTTAGTTTTAGATTATTTTCCTACTAGACCATGGGGTCGATTCCATGTTAGAGAACCCAATAACAATCTTTGATAAAAACCTATAAGGGGATTTTCTGATTTGGTCATTTTTAATTGATCGAGCCATGTAGTCATTCCGGGCACATAAAATGATCAATGCCCACATATATGATATATTGATCTAACTGGTAATATGATTAGCATGTTTGAGCATGATTGATTGTCTTATGAGCTATACATTTTGTATATTCTATTCATCTATACTTTATCGGTCACCGTAATGTAAATAAGGTGACCTCCTGACAATGCAAATAAGTCAGTAATAAGTTATTTAACTTGAGGTGTGGATTAGTATCAATATTTGCTTGGGATGAGTTTTGATTAAGCAAGAAGGTTGCAGGTATTTTGAAGGCTCTCGATTTAGTTAAAGGTAATTAAAAATTACCTTATTAACGTCTAACTTGGGAATTGGGTAGTATAATATTATATGTTGAGTTTGGTGGTTATTATATCTAGGAAAAATAAGGATTCCCTAGTAAGATATATTAACTAGGATTAAAGAACAATAATAAACTATTCCTATCGATTATATTTTTCATGTATAAAATTTAGTGTATAATATTTTCTTAAAATCATTGACAAACTATTCTATTAAGGTATTTCTGTGCGAAGTAAGGAGGAAGAATGTTTTTAAGGGTTTTGTTCAAAACCCATTTCTAGCAAATTTCCGTTATGTGGATTAAGTAGCATGATGAGATCAGTCCCTATGGACACCAGGAAGAATATCTTAAGGATATAATGATATAATAATATAATTACATGTTATTAGAAGTTTTTCTACTAAGGATCAATTCTATTAAGTCTGTAACATCTACTAATTCCGCAAAATCCCCTTATTGGTGAACGAGATCATATGATAATTGTATCTAATCAATTTCATTTCAATTGATTTCGTGGATATTGGTTCCAGTTCAAGGTTGAGATACACCTTATTACTACTTTATCTTTTAACGTCTCCAGTCTCGTCGAGACTTAAAATCATCATATTATTTCTATATTTAATATGCATGTATTTTATTTTCCACTTTTGTTTCTTTCAGACTAGTTAAACTATTGACATCAATTTATTTAGACTTATAATTTTTCATGATATTAAAAGTGGATCGAATGTTATGAGTTCTTTTATCCTATGTTTTTATGTGTTCTATTCCCGTGAATTACTTTTATAATGGCTATCGAGCTTATGATATTTTGACTCACCTATGAGCTTCTCCTTGATCATGTGTTTTAAAAAAAAGAGAAATGATGATGTAAAGAAAAGATTTATGTTTTAACCAGAGTCAATAATCTTGTTTCAATTTATGTTCAAGTTTGATTAGACACTTTTGACTTCTTTATCTTATTCTTTAATTGATGAGATGCAATCAAAGATCTTTACTGTGATCAACTATTTGATTAAGTATAAAGTATGATGATTTGAAAATAAGTTACAAAATATGTAATCCCTATGGACTTGTTTACCAAATAAAAATGGAGAGAAAATGTTCTATTATGTTACTCTTTAACAACAAGGTAAATAAAGAAATAACTCAGATTATTTCAAGTATTATTGAAAGTAGGTTGGCATCACAACGTAGGTAATGATGCATGCAACATTGCTGCATATCATCAGAATATAGCTAGGTGCTATTTACTTAAATCATGTTTGGTATATCCGGTGAAGTGACCTCATACCATAGGGGTCTTAAGAACTTGACCAATTAGCTTAACTAAAAGGATATGAATATGTATTGGTAGCATGTATGGACACCCTGCAGCACTCTAACCTCAACTACTATGAATTCAATTAATAAGAATAGAGGTAATTATTAATGAGATAAAAAGTAAATAACAATAGCTTTGGCAGATAGATAATAGGATAATATTCTTAAGTAGTGGATCATATCTAATGCCTTGAAAGGTCAAGTAATATAATCCAACTTACATAAATTATGATCTTAAAGTTTAACCATTGTCAATAATGGTGGAGACCTACTCTTATTTGAATTAAGATGTGATGCCATGTAAGAAAACAATAATGGAACAAGTAGAAAGACTGGAAAGATAAATTGTAAATAAAGTAAAAAGGACCTAATGAATAATATGATCCATGTTACTGAAACAATAGTATAAAATTTATATCCAAAATGGTATAGTAAACCGTGTGCGGTTGACTATTCTTCTCACAGAAACATTTTAATCTTTTATGGTTGAGTTGTGTTGTCAAGTAGACAATCTATGTCTATTGATTATTCAAGTGGAAGAGGATACAACTCTAAATAATCAAGTACTAAGGTACATTGATACCTCTATGAAGGATTAGGGTCCACACTTATATAAAGATAAGTTTAATATAACCATAAGAAATTCGGATAGTGTAGACTTACTTCAAGTTATATGAAGAGGGTGTTGATCCTATAATTGATATACATTTTCATATAACTACGGTTGCCAAATGAAGTTGACATGAAGATGTAATAAGATTTGTTTCAATGTTCAGGAATTGCAAAATGTGATAATCTGTTCTAGGAGATTGTAACATATTTAAAATAGGGTTGTCCCAAAATACGTCATTATGAGCATACAAGTATGATATCCATTTACAATGGAAGTAAGTTGGGAACATGTGTTCTAAGTTGAAAAATAAAGTAGTATCTGAACCGTGACCAGTAGTCAACATTGTTATTATCTCTAAAGAGGAATGGGCAAGTTGTCCATCAATCTATCTTATCAAATACTCTAGATATATCTTACTTGATGGATATATATTAAAACAAATCAACGCTCTTGATTAAGATGCATCTAAGAAAAGTGAAGTTCTTAAACTTAAATGTTTATTGGCATCAATAGTCTTTCATACTCGATAAAAAGTATGAATCATACAAAATTAATTAGCTTTATAATTGCATATCCCTAGAATATCGAATAAAGGGATATGGGATTAATTGTTGAAGTTGGGACAATTTGTAAACACATAATACTGATTGTAGACCTAGATAGTATCGTTTTCCATTTATAGTTAACTTGGGCATGAGATCTTAAAAGGTAATTAAGTTTTATGTAGATTAAGGTCCTGGGATCCACCTTAATCCATACCTTAGGTATGACATATTCGAGGAGAAGGTGTTGTAAGTTCTAGACTGTTCTTTAATGAATAATAATTACCTTGAATACATTAAACTCCATGCACCAATACAGATTCTAGGTGGGTAAACTCACTACATATGCTACATAGTCATATCCCTATGATGACGGTTGTCACCATTAGGATACTGTTTCTTAGCAGCTGTAATGAGTTGTCTCATCAAGAGATTGAATTGTGGTATGGTGTTACTTTAAGTACAAAACTTGAGAGAGTTACAAAGCCAAATTGGAGCTCCTATATACGTACCCTTATATGAACTTATGATGGCTACGAGAAGGGAAGTGGTCTAGAAACAAGGTGAATTGTTATGAAGACACTTACTTTCCCATAGGCACCATAGGATGACATAGAGGTACGTCTTCATGTAGGTTAAATTGGATTTGTACCTTATTCAAGACTTGTAGCTATTTACTGACATATAATTTTATGAATCTATATAACTAAATAAGTGATTAAGGTGAAACGACAATTTCTTAATGATGAGTGTGCCATCGTGGAATTGAGCATGGAAAACATGACTCATAAACTTTGCGTAAAGTTGTGTAAACTTTTATTACACTCGCTGAGATTTCACTATGATCTAAGTTGTCAGATGCCTGTGGAATTCATAGGTAGAACCCAGATAGACACTTAGGAGTCATCACTTATATATCATACCTTGATAAAAGAGAACAAAAGGATACATATGATGTATGTGCTCGTAACATTGAGGGAGAATCGAATGAATAGGTTCATTAATATCTCATACAACCGCACTTGGTTCATGATAGCTATCAGAAATGGATTGCATTAAGGTTTATGTAGATTTAAATATATGGGTATTTAAATCAGCTGCATAAAGTTTAGAAAATAAAATAAAAAAATAAAAAAATTCCTTGATATGATGTGGTAAAAATGGATGCTACATTTTGGTATCGATCTAAAGGTTGCAACTCTTAGACTTATTGGGTCCTTACGCTAATTAAAAATTTTATTTTGCTATTAGAATAAAATGGATATCGAAGGATGCACCAAGAGAAAAGAAGCTGGGTCAAATTTTGTCATAGCTTTCCACGGTGAAAAAGTTAGACAAAATTCTAGCAATCCTTCAATATACCCTAAACAAGATAGATTCCTTAGAGAAATCGGTGATGGGGAAAATGATAAGTTGGATAAAAGACAACTTCAGTTTTTACTAATGAACAACAAAGGAATTTTTTAAATAATGAATCGACTAATGGTGTCAAGTTTTGGAATTACAAATCCAAAGACAAAATAAACCCAAAATTGGGGAAAGCACTTGGATAAACTTGGACCTTTTCCGATGAGATGATATTTGGAAAATCCATTAGGCTAAAACTAAATCTACGAGACATTCTGAATCGTAAAAATTAAAAGGGTCATAAGAGTGAAAATTCTTCTTCATCTCGTAATGCTAAGAAAATTTGGTGGAAAAATCATAGCAAGAAAATGTGTTCTACAAAAATAAAATTGTAGAAAAACTTACAACAATAACTTGCAGGAAAAAGTATAATACTGCTTCTAATAGCAAGGTTAAATACAGTCAATTAGGAGCTGTTGGTGTATTTTTCACATGTGGTAATGGCCATTATGCCAAAAATTTCCTTTAAAGAAGATGAAAAAGCATCAAATGATGAAGCATACTACAAGAGTAGACAACAAAGGAAAGGAACATGTACCTCTAATAGGATACAAAGGAAATTGTGAAGGGATCCATGAGATTAGTATTCTTGAATACTAAAAGAAAGATAATATGGATTCGTTACACTCAATGAAAAAAATGGTCAACAATTGAGAATCCTAAGTCTTCCTTGTGGTATGGAATAAAAATGTTCAATTTATAATCTTATGTCAGATAAAGTAGCATTTATCTGAATGATTGTTCAGTTTTCTATTAAATATTTGATGTACATAATTACTATTTCAACCCCAAGATATGGAAATTATCATATTTCAGCATGTTGACTCTTAATAATGGAATAAAAAGTTGTTGATGGAAAAGGATATAGCTTATAAAGTAACTTTGATACTAGCCACTTCATAAGATTTAAGCAAGTTTTCTTATTCTACAAAAAAATTGCAGACTTCGTACTTGAGGATAGTTCAAAAGACTTTCTCGTACTCATTTGTGAGTCAATGTTTGTTAAGAGTTCCTAAATGAACTTGTTGATGGCTCATTATGCTTGGGTAACCAAGTCAACAATGTTCTTTGATCAAACTAGGATCTATGAGTAATGAGTAAGATATGTCGAAGTGGCAGATAGATGATATAGCCAAGTATGAATTATATCATAATGAACATGTACTTATACTAGTTGCTATTAAAGGATAAGAAAGTCTCGAACTTATATATTTCCATATGATCATGTTTTTGTTGTGACCTTACTTGAAATTGGATCGTATTACGACTAAATTTAATAGGAAGTAACTCAATTTGATGTGTTGTATTAAAAATTATACAAGGTTGTATGATGAGTTATGAAGTATATATTTCCTTCATTCTTACAAGTTATTACTGTATATAACTTAGAGATATATGGCGGTAATATTATTATTCCATCTTTGAATCTTTTTGAGTTAATGGTAAGTAATGATATTAGAATGGACAGAGTATAACTTTGTAGTGACATAAGTATGGGCTTATATGGTTGTGGTAATATTACTCTGGTTTTGGTATTACTAGGATTGATTGTGGCAAATGGATTGGGTAGAGACTTATGAAAAAAATTCTACTCAACCACCTTGATACTAGTAGATATTGGGAAAACTAAGGTTGAATACTTACACGTCTTATTCTACTTATTACTTGTAAGCAGTGATTCGGTTGGAATATGTGTAACTGAGTTATTATAATATATACTAGATGGGTATTATTTATTATAACCAACATTTGTATGGTTTTAAGGTCTCTAAATCATTTGGTTTCTAATGATAGACCATTGAGTAATGACCTTAGTCAAACAAATCAAACATAAACTAATAACCTAGAGGTATAATTTATGTGTGAAGGATCTATTTTTATATATATGTGGTTAAGAAAGGAACAAAACCATTTTTGTTTGGTAAAACAAGCTTTAAAAAGGAACACCGCTAGGAGAAACTCTATGAAAATAGTAATTACATAGGAAAATCCTTGGGAAAAAAAAGTAACGAAATAACCATGCCTTGTAATACTTGGGAAAATAGAAAAGAGACAAATTTTCCATGTTTTTCTTAGCCTTATAAAAACTTGTTTTCGATTTTATTTTATTTTTTTGTATTCATTTCATAATATCTAATAGTATGAATGGCTATAATGACAAAATCATGCCATTTATTTTTCTGATGGAAGAATTTTGCTAACGAAAGGATGCTATAGCTGATGGAATTAATTTTCGAGACAAAATCATGCCATTTATTTTTCTCGATGGAAGAATTTTGCTAACGAAAGGCTGCTATATAGCCGATGGAAGTAATTTTCAGATCTGAAAATTGTAAGATTTTGAGGAGGATGATGACTATTCTCCTTAGTAGAGGAGTATAATTTTGTGTTTGAATGATTTGATTATGATTATTAGATAGAAATCATCGAGACGATGATTCATTAAGAGGCGAAGAAGTTGACACCCCTCAATCCCTCATTCTCATTTGTCATAAAATGAATTGAAGCATTTAAATAATTTGTGAGTAGCGTGGCAGCCGGTACCACTACGTTGTCTTGTGTACCACTATGGACACGTACACATAGCCGAAAGGGTATGCATATGCATGCATAATTATACATGTGACATCACAATGGTTCTGTTGTCACGTAACCACAAACTGAGTAATGTTGTAATTCATTTTACGTGTTGGTACGCTACCTTGTTTCTAGTAGATGATGGTTTTATTAATCATCTCAGATGGCTATGTGGTCATGCTATGTGTTGTGAAATACCTTCTGGTTAGAGAAGATGAACTTTCATTATGGGATGCATAACTGGCATCTAGTACCTTCATGACTATTATTATTGTTTTACTTTTGCATGTTGGATGAGTTAAAGTTGCAAAAATATGGTTGAACTTATACACAACTTCTATACTTTAGTCATTATGAGGAAATAATGATATTATGTAAGGTACTAAATTGTATATTGAGCTTGGTTTCTTACATGACTGTTATAGCGAGTTTGATCAATTCTTACATTAAGTAGTATGGGATAAATGTTTGATTAATTCGTTGGTGAGCATGGTTATGAAGTTGTTGTAATCATCACCTTCGACCTATCTAAATATCCTCCATGAAAAATTTGTTATGGTAAAATTCTATAAGTTTATGTACTTAATTGAATAACATTATAAGTAATAAAAAACCATTCAATTATTAAAATAATCAAGAGGCTATGAGATAGTTGTTTAGATTAATATTACTTATATTTCGACAATTAAATCAATTATTTCTGGGTATCTTTATTGACTATATAGGCCATGCATGAGACTTTAGGATCTATAAGTTGAATGACTACATTGAAGACCCACCAAGAATTATTTAATACATTGATTAATGCAATTGATGATCACAAACCATGATTACAATAAAGTTATTCGCCATGCAAGTGGTTATTTATATGTCTATCCATGAAAAGTGGTTAATTTTGGAAAAAGAATATAAAGTTTTCTAAAATGTGTGAATCCCACCTTTTGTGGAGGATAAATTGGAGGCCAGCGGTGATGGCTGGTTGGATATAAATGGAATTGAAAATATTAAATGCACTTAAATGAGGAGTCAGGCTTGGGAAGTGGTGAAACTTCCTGAAGAAGCTATCAAACATGTTAGAAATTCCTTTATTTTTGTTCTTGCATGTTGCAACTATGAACTCCTCTTCTCCTTTCGAAAACTCCACTTTTGGAACCAATTTTCATGCAATTTTTGAAAGCTAGTTTGATGGAAATTTTAGAAGATAAAAGGAGGTCAAGTATTTTTATAGAAGGTGGAAACGTGAGATAAATGAGTTTTTATTTTATTTGGAACTGTGTATTGTGTGGCCTTGTGCAAAGATGATTAGTAATCACATATTTTAATGAGGAATGGTTGTTGGGACTGCGAGGTGGAAGGATTTCAGTTTTAATAGGCATGGATCACTCTCTCCCCCTCTTAATATCTTATTCAATCTGATATTTGAATAGATAATATTCTGTAACATTTTCTTTGGTTTGAATATGTATTTTTAGGAATATTTATACTTGAATACTATTTGATTCTTGTGAAATTATAAGTGGTTAGTGATTAATATTTCAAAGAACTGCGGTAATAACTGTTAATATGGTGTGTTGTTATACTATGTGAATATGGTTGTTAATATTGTGTGTTGTTATATTATTGGATAGTGCAAACTCTTTTACCCGAGTTCTATTATTCTCTATTTTAAATATTAATAAATTAATTTTTTTATTACCCGGATACCTAGAATATTTATATGATTAAGGGCCAATACCTTAAGTGTTATACACTTTAAATTGTGGTGTTATGGGGTTTTTGCTTTGGCTTCACCATATAGCTAAAACCGTGTTTAGTTTCGAGTTATTTTCCTTTTGAACTATGGGGTCGATTCCATGTTAGAGAACCCAACAACAATATTTAATAAAAACCCATAAGGGGATTTTCTGATTTGGTCATTTTTAATTGATCAGTTTCATCTAGTTAGTTTGGGTGCATAAAATGATTGATACCCACATATATGATATATTGATCTAACTAGTAATATGATTAGCATGTTTGAGCGTGAGTGATTATCTTTTGAGCTCTAAATTTTGTATATTTTGTTTATCTATACTTTATGGGTGACTATAATGTAAATAAGGTGACCTCCTGAAATGCATATAAGCCAAGTAATAAGTTATTCCCCTTAAGGTGTCAAGTAGTATTGACGTTAGCTTGGATGGGTTTTGATTAAGAAAGAATGTTACATGTATTTTGAAGGCGCTCGGTTCAATTAAAGGCAATTAAAAATTACCTTATTAACGTCTAACCTTGGGATTGGGTACTATAATATTATATGTTGGGTTTGGTGGTTATTGGGAAAATAAGGATTCCCTAGTAACATATATTATAGGATTAAAGAATAATAATAAACTATTCTTATAAGATTATATTTGTCATGCATAAAAGGCAGTGTATAATATTTTCTTAAAATCATTAACGACCTATTCTAGTAAGGGATGTCTGGTGGGAAGTAAGGAGGAAGAACGTTTTTGAGGGTTGTTGTTCTAAATACCCATTTCTAGTGAATTTATGTTACGTGCATTGAGTAGCATGCTGAGATCAGTCCCTATGGACACCAAGAAGAATATCTTAAGGATATAAGGATATAATAATATAATTACATGTTATTAGAAGTTTTTCTACCAAGGCTCAATTCTATTAAGTCCGTAGCGTCTACCAATTCCGCCATATCCCCTTATTGGCGAACGAAATCATGAGATAATCGGATCTCATAAATTTCATTTAAATTGATTTGGTGGATATTAGTTCAAGGGTGGGATACCCTCTGTTACTTCTTTATCTTTCGACATCTCCAGTCTAATCGAGACTGAAAATTATTATACTATTTCAGTATTTTCTATGCAAGTATTTTATTTTCTACTTTTGTTTGATTCGAACTAGTGAAACTATTGACAACAATTGATTTAGACTTATAATTTATCATGATATTAAAATTGGATTGAATGCTATGAATTATTTTATCCTATGTTGTTATATGTTCTATTCTTGTGAATTCCTTTTATCATGGCATTTAAAATTTATGACAGTGAATAGTTTTTAGATGGATAAAAGAAATTATTCAATTTTTTTGAGGAATGATTCTTTGTATTATTTTGTTGTTATTATGATATTAATGTTGCAACATATCATTTAATCAAGTATTATATTACATAAGTCATTAAGCGGGGAAAAGGGATTTTCATGCCAGTCATGTTGGACTGACCATGTGTAATTTTGTACATCAACATTTCAGTGCAGGGTGAAAGGAATCTTGTGGCGATTAAAGTCTGGATGATGCATTTTGTATTTTCCTTAAAATGCATGAGTGATTGGATTGTATTGAAACCGTAATTTTCAGTCAAGATTTATTTGTGAATATGAGGGCTATTGAGCTTATGATATTTTGACTCACTTATGAGCTTCACCTTGATCGTGTGTTTTAAAAAAAAAACAAATGATGATGTGTAGAAAATATTTCTGTTTTAACTAGAGGCAATAATCCTATTTCAATTTATGTTCAAGTTTGATTAGACATTTTTGACTTCTTTATCTTATTCATTAATTGTTGAGATGTAATCAAAGATATTTATAGATCAACTATTTGAATAAATATAAAATATGATGATTTGATTTCCATTTGGGTGCAAGATTCATTTGTTATTATGGTTCACAATAAATTTTATACCTTGGAAAATATTTTTGGTTATGTTAACCACTATCAATAAGTTACAAAATATGTAATCCCTATGGACTATTTACCAAATAAAAATGTAGAGAAAGATATTCTCTTATGTTGCTCTTTAATAACGGGTATATAAATAAATAAATAAGATTATTTTAAAGTATTATTAAAAGTATGCATCACAACATAGGTAATGATGAATGCAACGTTGCTTTGCATATCATCGAATATAGTTTTGTGCTATTTACTTTGATCATGTTTGGTATATCCGGTGAAGTGACCTCATACCACAGGGATATTAATAACTTGACCAATTAGCTTATTCAAAAAGATATGAATATGTATTGGTAGCATTTATGGACACCCTATAACACTCGAACCTCAACTAGTGTGAATTCAGTTAATAAGAGTAGATGTAATTATTAAAGAGACAAAAAGTTAAATAACAATAGCTTTGGCAGATAGATAATAGGATAATATTATTAAGTGGTGGATCATATCTAATGCCTAGAAAGGTCATGTAATATAATCCAACTTACATTAATTATGATCTTAAAGTTTAACCATTGTCAATAATGGCGAGACCTACTTATATTTGGACTAAGATGTGATGCCATGTAAGAAAACAATAATGGAACAAGTAGAATGACTGGCATTTAGGAAAGATAAATTGTAAATGAAGTAAAAAGGACTTCATGGATAATATGATCCATGTTGATGAAACAATAGTATAGAATTTATATCTAAAATGGTATAGTAAATTGTATGCGGTTGACTATTATTTTTGCGAAACATTTTAATCTTTTATGGCTTATTTTTGTTGTCGGTAGACAATCTATGTCTATTGAGTATTCAAGTGAAAGAGGATACAACTCTAAATAATCAAGTACTAAGGTACGTTGATACCTCTATGAAGGATTATGGTCTACACTTGTATAAAGAAAATTTTAATATAACCATAATAAATTCGAATAGTGTAGAATTACTTCAATTTATATGAAGAGGGTGTTGATCCTATAGGTGATATTCATTTCCATACAATTACGGTTACCAAATAAGTTGACATGAATATGTAATAAAATTTGTTTCAATGGTCAAGAATCATAGCATGTGATAATTTTTTCTAGGAGATGATAACATATTTAAAAGGGGGTTGTCCCATAACGCGTCATTATGCACATATAAGTATGGTATCCATTTACAATGGAAGTAAGTTGCGAAGATGTGTGCTAAGTTGAAAAATAAAGTAGTATCTCGAAAAATAAAGTATTATCTCTAAAGAGGAATGGGAAAGTTGTCCACCCAATCTATCTTATCGAGATCTACCGCAGATATATCTTACTTGATGGATATATTAAAAAAATCAACACTCTTGATTATGTTGCAACTAAGAAAAGTGAAGCGCTTGCACTTAAATGTTTATTGGCATTGATAGTATTTGGTACTCGATAAAAAGTATGAATCATACCAAAGAACTTAGCTTTAATTAAGTACATATCCCTAGAATATGAAATAAAGGAATATGGTCTTAATTTTTAAGTTTTTTTAAACTGTAATACTTATTATAGACCTTGATAGTATCGTTTTCCATTTACGATTAACTTGGGCATGAGATCTTGAAAGGTAATTAAGTCTTATGTAGATTAAAGTCCCGAGAAAAAAATTAATCTAGAGCTTAGGTACAACCCATTCGAGGAGAAGGTGTCATGAGATCTAGACTGTTGTTTAATGAATAATAATTAACTTGAATACATTAAACACCATGCACCAATACAAGATTCTAGGCGGGTAAACTCACTACATATGCTACAAATTTGTGTCCCTATGATGATGGTTGTCACCATTATGATACTGCTGCTTAGCATCAGTAATGAGTTGAATCATCAAGAGATTGGATTGTGGTATGGTATTTCTTTAACAAAACTTGAGAGAGTTACAAAGACAGATTGGACCTACTTAATACGCACCCTTATATCAACTTATGATGCCTATGGGAAGGGAAGTGGTCTATCAACAAGGTGAATTGTTATGAAGACACTTACTTTCCCATAGGAATCATAGAATGACATAGAGGTACGTCTTCATGTAGGTTAAACTAGATTTTTACCTTGTTCAAGACTTGTAGCTGTTTACAACATCTACGTTTGTGAATCCATATAATTGAATAAGTGATTAAGGTGAAACAAAAATTTCCTAATGACGAGTGTGTCGTCATGGAATTGAGCATGGCATACATGACTCAAAAACTTTACGCAAAGTGGTATAAACTACTGATTCCACTGTCTAGGTTTCACTATGTTCTAAACTATCAGATGCATGTGGAATTCATAGGTGGAACCCAAGTAGACACCTAGGAGTCTTCACTTATATATCATACTTTGATAAAAGATAACCAAAGAATACATATGATGTATGTGCTCGTACAGAGCATTGAGGGATAATGAGAAAAAGTGGGTTCAGTAATCTCTCATACATCTGCACATGGTTCATGATAGTTATTGAAAATGGATTGCATTAAGGTTTATGTAGA